>JAQOOD010000012.1:0-1200000 GCA_029633175.1 Citrus glauca | reverse complement strand
AGACTTTGCCCAACCCCTCCCCGTGGAAAAAATAGGCCGCGGGCGCAGCCGCGCCCGAAAAAGAGCAGCCGAACCTCTTGGCGCCAAGTTCGTCCTGCTGAAAAATGCGCAAAAAAGCTGTGTGCTATAGCCATTGGGCGTGGGGCCGGCAAAGATCATCCGCCTTCCTCGGAATGGGCCGAGACTTTGCCCACCCCCTTCTCATGCCAAAAATAGGCCGCGGGCACAGCCGCGCCCAAAAAAGAGCAACCGAACCCCTTGGCGCCAAGTTCGTCCTCCGGAAAAATGCCCAAAAAGGGGGTGGGCTATAGCCTTGGGGCGTGGGGCTGGGGAACTTCGTCCGCCGGACTCGGAATGGGCCGAGACTTATCCCACCCCCGCCCCGCGACAAAACTAGGCCGCGGGCACAGCGGTGCCCAGAAAAGAGCAGCCGAACCCCTTGGTGCCCAGCTCGTCCTGCGGAAAAATGCCCAAAAAAGGGGTGGGCAATAGCCTTGGGGCGTGGGGCTGGCGAACTTCGTCCGCCGGACTTGGAATGGGCCGAGACTTCCCCCCCCCCCCCCCCCCGCGACAAAAATAGGGTGCGGGCACAGCCGCGCCCAAAAAAGAGCAGCTGAACCCCTTGACGCCATGTTCGTCCTGCCGAAAAATGCCCAAAAAGGGGGTGGGCTATAGCCTTGAGGTGTGGGGCTGGCGCACTTCGTCCGCCGGACTCGGAATGGGCCGAGACTTCCCCCCCTGCGACAAAAATAGGGTGCGGGCACAGCCGCGCCCAAAAAAGAGCAGCTGAACCCCTTGACGCCATGTTCGTCCTGCCGAAAAATGCCCAAAAAGGGGGTGGGCTATAGTCTTGGGGCGTGGGGCTGGCGAACTTCGTCCGCCGGACTCGAAATGGGCCGAGACTTCCCCCCCCCCCCCCCCCCCCCCACCCCCCCCCCCCCCCCCCCCGCGACAAAAATAGGGTGCGGGCACAGCCGCGCCCAAAAAAGAGCAGCTGAACCCCTTGACGCCATGTTCGTCCTGCCGAAAAATGCCCAAAAAGGGGGTGGGCTATAGCCTTGAGGCGTGGGGCTGGCGCACTTCGTCCGCCGGACTCGGAATGGGCCGAGACTTCCCCCCCTGCGACAAAAATAGGGTGCGGGCACGGCCGCGCCCAAAAAAGAGCAGCTGAACCCCTTGACGCCATGTTCGTCCTGCCGAAAAATGCCCAAAAAGGGGGTGGGCTATAGCCTTGAGGCGTGGGGCTGGCGCACTTCGTCCGCCGGACTCGGAATGGGCCGAGACTTCCCCCCCTGCGACAAAAATAGGGTGCGGGCACAGCCGCGCCCAAAAAAGAGCAGCTGAACCCCTTGGCGCCATGTTCGTCCTGCCAAATAATGCTCAAAAAGGGGGTGGGCTATAGCCTTGGGGCGTGGGGCTGGCGCACTTCGTCCGCCGGACTCGGAATGGGCCGAGACTTTTCCCACCCCCTCCCTGCGACAAAAACAGGGCGTGGGCACAGCCGCGCCCAAAAAAGAGCAGCCGAACCCCTTGGTGCCAAGTTCGTCCTGCGGAAAACTGCCCAAAAAGAGGGTGGGCTATAGCCTTGGGGCGTGGGGCGGGCGAACTTCGTCCGCCGGACTCAGAATGGGCCAACACTTTGCCCACCCCCTCACCGTGACAAAAATAGGCCGCGGGCACAGCCGCGCCCAAAAAAGAGCAGCCAAATCCCTTGGCGTCAAGTTCGTCCTGCGGAAAAATGCCCAAAAAGGGGGTGGGCTATAAAATTGGGGCGTTGGGCTGGCGAACATCGTCCGCCTTCCTCAGAATGGGCGCAGCCGCGCCCAAAAAAGAGCACCGAATCCCTTGGCGCCAAGTTCGTCCTGCGGAAAAATGCCCAAAAAAGGGGTGTGCTATAGCCTTAGGGCGTGGAGCCGGCGAACTTCATCCCCCTTCCGCGGAATGGGCCGAGACTTTAACCAACCCCTCCCCGCGCCAAAAATAGGCCGGGGGCACAGCCGCACCCAAAAAAGATCAGCCGAAAAAGGGGGTGGGCTATAGCCTTGGGGCGTGGCGCTGGCGTACTTCGTCCGCCGAACTCGGAATGGGCCGAGACTTTTCCCACCCCCTCCCCATGACAAAAATAGGCTGCGTGTACAGACGTACCCAAAAAAGAGCATCCCAACCCCTTGGCGCCAAGTTCGTCCTGCGGAAAAATGCCCAAAAAGGGAGTGGGCTATAGCCTTGGGGCGTGGCGCTGGCGAACTTAGTCCGCCGGACACAGAATAGGCCGAGACTTTTCCAACCCCTCCCCGTGACAAAAATAGGCCGCGGGCTCAGCCGCGCCCAAAAAAGAGCTGCCGAACCCCTTGGTGCCAAGTTCGTCCGGCGGAAAAATGCCGAAAAAGGGGGTGGGCTATAGCCTTGGGGCGTGGCGCTGTCGAACTTCGTCCGCCGGACACAGAAAGGGCCGAGACTTTTCGCAACCCCTCCCCGTGACAAAAATAGGCCGCGGGCACAGCCGTGCCCAAAAAAGTGCTGCCGAACCCCTTGGCTCCAAGTTCGTCCTGCGGAAAAATGCCCAAAAAGGGCGTGGGCTATAGCCTTGGGGCGTGGGGCTGGCGAACTTCGTCCGCCTTCCTCGGAATGGGCCGAGACTTTGCCCACCCCCTCCCAGCGACAAACATAGGCCGCGGGCACAGCCGCGCCCAAGAAAGAGCAGCCGACCCCTTGGCGCCAAGTTCGTCCTGCGGAAAAATGCCCAAAAAAGGGGCGGGCTCTAGCCTTGGGGCGTGGGGCTGGCGAAGTTCGTCCGCCGAACTCGGAATGGGCCGAGACTTTGCCCACCCCCTGCCCGCGACAAAAATAGGCCGCGGGCACAGCCGAGCCCAAAAAAGAGCAGCCGAACCCCTTAGCGCCAAGTTCCTCCTGCGGTAAAATGCCCAAAAAAGGGGTGTGCTGTAGCCTTTGGGTGTGGGGCGGGCAAAGTTCATCCGCCTTCCTCGGAATGGGCCGAGACATTGCCCACCCCCTCCCTGCGACAAAAATAGGCCGCGGGCACAGCCCCGTCCAAAAAAGTGCAGCCGAACCCCTGAGCGCCAAGTTCATCCACCGGAAAAATGCCCAAAAAGGGGGTGGGCTATAGCCTTGGGGCGTGGGGCTGGCGAACTTCGTCCGCTTTCCTCGAAATGGGCCGAGACTTTGTCCAACCCCTCCCCGCGACAAAAATAGGCTGTGGGCACAGCCGCGCCCAAAAAAGAGTAGCCGACCCCTTGGCGCCAAGTTCGTCCTGCGGAAAAATGCCCAAAAATGGCGTGGGCTATGGCCTGGGGCCTGGGGCTGGCGAACTTCGTCCGCCGGACTCGGAATCGGCCGAGACTTTGCCCACCCCCTCCACACGACAAAAATACGCCACGTGCACAGCCGCGCCCCAAAAAGAGCTGCCGACCCCTTGGTGCCAAGTTCGTCCTACGGAAAAATGCCCAAAAACGGCGTGGGCTATAGCCTTGGGGAGTGGGGCTGGCGGACTTCGTCCGCCTTCCTCGGAATGGGCCGAGACTTTGCCCACCCCCTCCCAGCCGCAAAAATAGGCCGCGGGCACAGCCGCGCCCAAAAAAGAGCAGCGGACCCCTTGGCGCCAAGTTCGTCCTGCGGAAAAATGCCCAAAAAGGGCGTGGGCTATAGCCTTGGGGCGTGCGGCTGGCGAACTTCGTCCGCCTTCCTCGGAATGGGCCGAGACTTTGCCCACCCCCTCCACACGACAAAATATGCCACGTGCACAGCCGTGCCCCAAAAAGAGCTGCCGACCCCTTGGTGCCAAGTTCGTCCTGCGGAAAAATGCCCAAAAACGGCGTGGGCTATAGCCATGGGGCGTGGTGCTGGCGGACTTCGTCCGCCTTCCTCGGAATGGCCCGAGACTTTGCCCACCCCCTCCCAGCCGCAAAAATAGGCCGCGGGCACAGCCGCGCCCAAAAAAGAGCAGCGGACCCCTTGGCGCCAAGTTCGTCCTGCGGAAAAATGCCCAAAAAGGGCGTGGGCTATAGCCTTGGGGCGTGGGGCTGGCGAACTTCCTCCGCCTTCCTCGGAATGGGCGGAGACTTTGCCCACCCCCTCCCCATGACAAAAATAGGCCGCGGGCACAGCCGCGCCGAAAAAAGAACAGCCGAACCCCTTGGCGCCATGTTCGTCCGGCGGAAAAATGCCCAAAAAGGGGGTCGGCTATAGCCTTGGGGCGTGGGGCTGCCGAACTTCCTCCGCCGGACTCGGAATGGGCCAAGACTTTTCCCACCCCTTCCCCACGACAAAAATAGGCCACGGTCGCAACCGCGTCCAAAAAAGAGCAACTGAACCCCTTGGCGCCCTGTTCGTCCTGGGGAAAAATGCCCAAAAAAGGGGTGGGGTTTAGCCTTTGGACGTGGGGCCGGCGAACTTCGTCCTCCTTTCTCGGAATGGGTCGAAACTTTGCCCACCCCCTCCCCATGACAAAAATAGGCCGCGGGCACAGCCGCGCCCAAAAAAGAGCAGCCGAACCCTTGGCACCAAGTTTATCCGTCGGCAAAATGCCCAAAAAATGGGTGTGCTATAGCCTTTGGGCATGGGGCCGGCAAAGTTCTTCCCCCTCCCTCGGAATGGGCCGAGACTCTGCCCACCCCCTCCCCGCACCAAAAATAGGCCGCGGGCACAGCCGCGCCCAAAAAAGAGCAGCCGAACCCCTTGGCGCCAAGTTCGTCCTGCGGAAAAATGCCCAAAAAGGGGGTGGTCTATAGCCTTTGGGCGTGGGGCCGGCGAACTTCGTCCGACTTCCTCGGAATGGGCCGAGACTTTGGCCACCGCCTCCCCGTGACAAAAATAGGCCGCGGGCACAGCCGCACCCAAAAAAGAGCAGCCGAACCCCTTGGCGCCAAGTTCGTCCTACGGAAAAATTCCCAAAAAAGGGGTGTGCTATAGCCTTTGGGCGTGGGGCCGGCAAAGTTCATCCGCCTTCCTCGGAATGGGCCGAGACTTTGCCCACCCCCTCCCCACGCCAAAAATAGGCCGCGGGCACAGCCGCGCCCAAAAAAGAGCAGCCGAACCCCTTGGCGCCAAGTTCGTCCTGCGGAAAAATTCCCAAAAAGGGGGTGGGGCCGGCGAACTTCGTACACCTTCCTCGGAATGGGCCGAGACTTTGGCCACCCCCTCCCAGCGACAAAAGTAGGCCGCGCGCACAGCCGCGCCCAAAAAAGAGCAGCCGAACCCCTTGGCGCCAAGTTCGTCCTGCGGCAAAATGCCCAAAAAGGGGGTGTGCTATAGCCTTTGGGCGTGGGGCCGGCAAAGTTCCTCCGCCTTCCTCGGAATTGGCCTAGACTTTGCCCACCCCGTCCCTTCACCAAAAATAAGCCGCGGGCACAGCCGCGCCCAAAAAAGAGCAGCTGAACCCCTTGGCGCCAAGTTCGTCCAGCGGAAAAAAGCCCAAAAAAGGGGTGTGCTATAGCCTTGGGGCGTGGGGCTGCCGAAGATTATCCGCCGGACTCGGAATGGGCCGAGACTTTTCCCACCCCCTCCCCACGATAAAAATAGGCCGCCGGCACAGCCGCGCCCAAAAAAGAGCAGCCGAACCCCGTGGCGCCAAGTTCGTCCTGCGGAAAAATGCGCAAAAACGGGGTGTGCTATACCCTTTGGGCGTGGGGCCGGCGAAAATCGTCCGCCTTGCTCGGAATGGGCCGAGACTTTGGCCACCCCCTCCCCGCGACAAAAATAGGCCGCTGGCACTGCCGCGCCCAAAAAAGAGCAGCCGAACCCCGTGGCGCCAATTTCGTCCTGCGGAAAAATGCGCAAAAAAGGTGTGTGCTATAGCCTTTGGGCGTTGGGCCCGCGAACTTCGTCCACCTTCCTCGGAATGGGCCGAGACTTTGGCCACCCCCTCCCCACGACAAAAATAGACCGCCGGCACAGCCGCGCCCAAAAAAGAGCAGCTGAACCCCGTGGCGCCAAGTTCGTCCTGCGGAAAAATGCCCAAAAAAAGCGTTGTGCTACAGCCTTAGGACGTGGGGCTGCCGAAGTTCGTCCGCCGGACCCGGAATGGGCCGAGACGTTTCACACCCCCTCCCCGTGACAAAAATAGGCCACGGGCACAGCCGCGCCCAAAAAAGAGCAGCCGAACCCCTTGGCACCAAGTTAGTCCTGCGGAAAAATGCCCAAAAAGGGGGTGGGCTATAGACTTGGGGCGTGGGGCTGGCGAACTTCGTCCGTCGGACTCGGAATGGGGCGAGACATTCCGCACCCTCTCCCCGCGACAAAACTAGGCCACGGGCGCAGCCGCGCCCAAAAAAAAGCAGCCGAACCCCTTGGCGCCAAGTTCGTCCTGCGGAAAAATGCCCAAAAAAGGGGTGGGCTATAGCCTTCGGGCGTGGGGCTGGCGCACTTCGTCCACCGGACTCGGAATGGGCTTAGAATTTTCCCACCCCCTCCCCGCGACAAAAATAGGCCGCGGGCGCAGCCGCACCCAAAAAAGAGCAGCCAAACCCCTTGGAGCCAAGTTCGTCCTTCGGAAAAATTCCCAAAAAAGGGGTGGGCTATAACCTTGGGGCGTGGGGCTGGCGAACTTCGTCCGCCGGACTTGGAATGGGCCGAGACTTTACCCACACACTCCCCGCGACAAAAATAGGCCGCGAGCACACCCGCACCCAAAAAAGAGCAGCGGAACCCCTTGGCACCAAGTTCGTCCAGCGGAAAAATGCCCAAAAAAGGGGTCTGCTATAGCCTTGGGGCGTGGGGCTGCCGAAGTTCGTCCGCCGGACACGGAATGGGCCGAGACTTTTCCCACCCCCTACCCGCGACAAAATTAGTCCACGGACGTAGCCGCGCCCAAAAAAGAGCAGACGAACACCTTCGCACCAAGTTCGTCCTACGGAAAAATGCCCAAAAAAGGGGTGGGCTATAGCCTTAGGGCGTGGGGTTGGCGAACGTCGTCCGCCGGACTCGGAATGTGCCGAGACTTTGCCCACCCCCTCCCCGTGACAAAAATAGGCCGCGAACACAGCCATGCCCAAAAAAGAAAGGCCGAACCCCTTGGCGCCAAGGTCGTCCTGCGGAAAAATGCCGAAAAAGGGGGTGGGCTATTGCCTTGGGGCATGGGGCTGGCGAACTTCGTCCCCCGGGTTCGGAATGGGCGCAGACTTTTCCCACCCCCTCCCCGCGACAAAAATAGGCCGCGGGCACACCCGCTTCCAAAAAAAAGTAGCCGAAACCCTTGGCGCCAAGTTCGTCCGGCAGAAAAATGCCCAAAAAAGGGGTGGGCTATAGCCTTGGGGCATGGGGCTGGCGAACATCGTCCGCCGGACTCGGAATGGGCTGAGACTTTGCCCACCCCCTCCCCGCGACAAAAATAGGCCGCCGGCTCAGCCGCGCCCGAAAAAGAGCAGCCGAACCCCTTGGCGCCAATTTCATCCTGCGGAAAAATGCCCAAAAAAGGGGTAGGCTATAACCTTGGGGCGCGGTGCGGACGAACTTCGTCCGTCGGACTCGGAATGGGGCGAGACTTTCCGCACCCCCTCCCCTCGACAAAAATAGGCCACGGGCACAGCCGCGCCCAAAAAAGAGCAGCCGAACCCGTTGGCGCCAAGTTCGTCCTGCGGAAAAATGCCCAAAAAAGGGGTGGGCTATAGCCCTGGAACGTGGGGCTGGCGAACTTCGTCCGCCGGACTCGGAATGGGCCGAGACTTTGCCCACCCCCTCCCCGTGACAAAAATAGGCCACGGGCACAGCCGCGCCCAAAAAACAGCAGCCGAACCCCTTGGCGCCAAGTTCGTCCTACGGAAAAATGCCCAAAAAAGGGGTGGGCTATAGCCTTCGGGCGTGGGACCGGCGAACTTCGTCCGCCTTCCTCGGAATGGGCCGAGACTTTGCCCACCTCCTCCCCGTGAAAAAAATAGGCAGCGGTCACAGCCGCGCCCAAAAAAGAGCAGCCGAACCCCGTGGCGCCAAGTTAGTCCTGCGGAAAAATGCGCAAAAAAGGGGCGTACTATAGCCTTTGGGCGTGGGGCCGGTGAACATCGTCCGCCCTGCTCGGAATGGGCCGAGACTTTGGCCACCCCCACCCCGCGATAAAAATAGGCCGCGGGCACAGCCGCGCCCAAAAAAGAGCAGCCGAACCCCGTGGCGCCAAGTTCGTCCTGCGGAAAAATGCCCAAAAAAGGGGTGTGCCATAGCCTTGGGGCGTGGGGCCGACGAACTTCGTCCGCCTTCCTCGGAATGGGCCGAGACTTCGGCAACCCCTCCCCATGACAAAAATAGGCCGCGGGCACAGCCGCGCCCAAAAAAGAGCAGCCGAACCCCTTGGCGCCAAGTTCGTCATGCGGAAAAATGCGCAAAAAAGGTGTGTGCTATAGCCTTTGGGCGTGGGGCCCGCGAACTTCGTCCGCCTTCCTCGGAATGGGCCGAGACTTTGGCCACCCCCTCCCCACGACAAAAATAGGCCGCCGGCACAGCCGCGCCCAAAAAAGAGCCGCCGAACCCCGTTGCGCCAAGTTCGTCCTGCGGAAAAATGCCCAAAAAAGCGGTGTCCTATAGCCTTAGGACGTGGGGCTGCCGAAGTTCGTCCGCCGGACCCGGAATGGGCCGAGACGTTTCACACCCCCTCCCCGCGACAAAAATAGGCTGCGGGCGCAGCCGCGCCCAAAAAAGAGCAGCCGAAACCCTTGGCACCAAGTTAGTCCTGCGGAAAAATGCCCAAAAAGGGGGTGGGCTATAGCCTTGGGGCGTGGGGCTGGCGAACTTCGTCCGCCTTCCCCGGAATGGGCCGAGACTTTGCCCACCCCCTCCCCATGACACAAATAGGCCACGGGCACAGCCGCGCACAAAAAGGAGCAGCCGACCCCTTGGCGCCAAGTTCCTCCTGCGGAAAAATGCCCAAAAAGGGGGTGGGCTATAGCCTTGGGGCGTGGGGCTGGCGAACGTCGTCCGCCTTCCTCGGAATGGGCCAAGACTTTGACTACCCCCTCCCCATGACAAACATAGGCCGCGGGCACAGCCGCGCCCAAAAAACAGCAGCCAAACCCCTTGGCGCCAAGTTCGTCCTGCGGAAAAATGCCCAAAAAAGGGGTGGGCTATAGCCTTGGGGCGTGGCGCTGGCGAACTTCGTCCGCCGGACTCGGAATGGGCGGAGACTTTGCCTACCCCCTCCCCGCAACAAAAATAGGCCGCGGGAACACCCGCACCCAAAAAAGAGCAGCGGAACCCCTTGGCGCCAAGTTCGTCCTGCGGAAAAATGCCCAAAAAAGGGGTCTGATATAGCCTTGGGGCGTGGGCCTGCCGAAGTTCGTCCGCCGGACTCGGAATGGGCCGAGACTTTGCCCACCCCCTCCCCGCGACAAAAATAGGCCGCGGTCACAGCCGCGCCCAAAAAAGAGCTGCCGAACCCCTTGGCGCCAAGTTCGTCTTGCGGAGAAATGCCGAAAAAGGGGGTGGGCTATAGCCTTGGGGCGTGGCGCTGGCGGACTTCGTCCGCCGAACTCGGAATGGCCCGAGACTTTTCCCACCCCCTCCCCATGACAAAAATAGGCTGCGTGTACAGACGTACCCAAAAAAGAGCATCCCAACCCCTTGGCGCCAAGTTCGTCCTGCGGAAAAATGCCCAAAAAGGGAGTGGGCTATAGCCTTGGGGCGTGGCGCTGGCGAACTTAGTCCGCCGGACACAGAATAGGCCGAGACTTTTCCAACCCCTCCCCGCGACAAAAATAGGCCGCGGGCTCAGCCGCGCCCAAAAAAGAGCTGCCGAACCCCTTGGTGCCAAGTTCGTCCTGCGGAAAAATGCCGAAAAAGGGGGTGGGCTATAGCCTTGGGGCGTGGCGCTGTCGAACTTCGTCCGCCGGACACAGAAAGGGCCGAGACTTTTCGCAACCCCTCCCTGCGACAAAAATAGGCCGCGGGCACAGCCGTGCCCAAAAAAGTGCTGCCGAACCCCTTGGCTCCAAGTTCGTCCTGCGGAAAAATGCCCAAAAAGGGCGTGGGCTATAGCCTTGGGGCGTGGGGCTGGCGAACTTCGTCCGCCTTCCTCGGAATGGGCCGAGACTTTGCCCACCCCCTCCCAGCGACAAGCATAGGCCGCGGGCACAGCCGCGCCCAAGAAAGAGCAGCCGACCCCTTGGCGCCAAGTTCGTCCTGCGGAAAAATGCCCAAAAAAGTGGCGGGCTCTAGCCTTGGGGCGTGGGGCTGGCGAAGTTCGTCCGCCGGACTCGGAATGGGCCGAGACTTTACCCACCCCCTGCCCGCGACAAAAATAGGCCGCGGGCACAGCCGAGCCCAAAAAAGAGCAGCCGAACCCCTTGGCGCCAAGTTCGTCCTGCGGAGAAATGCCGAAAAAGGGGGTGGGCTATAGCCTTGGGGCGTGGCGCTGGCGTACTTCGTCCGCCGAACTCGGAATGGGCCGAGACTTTTCCCACCCCCTCCCCATGACAAAAATAGGCTGCGTGTACAGACGTACCCAAAAAAGAGCATCCCAACCCCTTGGCGCCAAGTTCGTCCTGCGGAAAAATGCCCAAAAAGGGAGTGGGCTATAGCCTTGGGGCGTGGCGCTGGCGAACTTAGTCCGCCGGACACAGAATAGGCCGAGACTTTTCCAACCCCTCCCCGTGACAAAAATAGGCCGCGGGCTCAGCCGCGCCCAAAAAAGAGCTGCCGAACCCCTTGGTGCCAATTTCGTCCGGCGGAAAAATGCCGAAAAAGGGGGTGGGCTATAGCCTTGGGGCGTGGCGCTGTCGAACTTCGTCCGCCGGACACAGAAAGGGCCGAGACTTTTCGCAACCCCTCCCAGCGACAAAAATAGGCCGCGGGCACAGCCGTGCCCAAAAAAGTGCTGCCGAACCCCTTGGCTCCAAGTTCGTCCTGCGGAAAAATGCCCAAAAAGGGCGTGGGCTATAGCCTTGGGGCGTGGGGCTGGCGAACTTCGTCCGCCTTCCTCGGAATGGGCCGAGACTTTGCCCACCCCCTCCCAGCGACAAACATAGGCCGCGGGCACAGCCGCGCCCAAGAAAGAGCAGCCGACCCCTTGGCGCCAAGTTCGTCCTGCGGAAAAATGCCCAAAAAAGGGGCGGGCTCTAGCCTTGGGGCGTGGGGCTGGCGAAGTTCGTCCGCCGGACTTGGAATGGGCCGAGACTTTGCCCACCCCCTGCCCGCGACAAAAATAGGCCGCAGGCACAGCCGAGCCCAAAAAAGAGCAGCCGAACCCCTTGGCGCCAAGTTCGTCCTGCGGAGAAATGCCGAAAAAGGGGGTGGGCTATAGCCTTGGGGCGTGGCGCTGGCGTACTTCGTCCGCCGAACTCGGAATGGGCCGAGACTTTTCCCACCCCCTCCCCATGACAAAAATAGGCTGCGTGTACAGACGTACCCAAAAAAGAGCATCCCAACCCCTTGGCGCCAAGTTCGTCCTGCGGAAAAATGCCCAAAAAGGGAGTGGGCTATAGCCTTGGGGCGTGGCGCTGGCGAACTTAGTCCGCCGGACACAGAATAGGCCGAGACTTTTCCAACCCCTCCCCGTGACAAAAATAGGCCGCGGGCTCAGCCGCGCCCAAAAAAGAGCTGCCGAACCCCTTGGTGCCAATTTCGTCCGGCGGAAAAATGCCGAAAAAGGGGGTGGGCTATAGCCTTGGGGCGTGGCGCTGTCGAACTTCGTCCGCCGGACACAGAAAGGGCCGAGACTTTTCGCAACCCCTCCCAGCGACAAAAATAGGCCGCGGGCACAGCCGTGCCCAAAAAAGTGCTGCCGAACCCCTTGGCTCCAAGTTCGTCCTGCGGAAAAATGCCCAAAAAGGGCGTGGGCTATAGCCTTGGGGCGTGGGGCTGGCGAACTTCGTCCGCCTTCCTCGGAATGGGCCGAGACTTTGCCCACCCCCTCCCAGCGACAAACATAGGCCGCGGGCACAGCCGCGCCCAAGAAAGAGCAGCCGACCCCTTGGCGCCAAGTTCGTCCTGCGGAAAAATGCCCAAAAAAGGGGCGGGCTCTAGCCTTGGGGCGTGGGGCTGGCGAAGTTCGTCCGCCGGACTCGGAATGGGCCGAGACTTTGCCCACCCCCTGCCCACGACAAAAATAGGCCGCGGGCACAGCCGAGCCCAAAAAAGAGCAGCCGAACCCCTTAGCGCCAAGTTCCTCCTGCGGTAAAATGCCCAAAAAAGGGGTGTGCTGTAGCCTTTGGGTGTGGGGCGGGCAAAGTTCATCCGCCTTCCTCGGAATGGGCCGAGACATTGCCCACCCCCTCCCTGCGACAAAAATAGGCCGCGGGCACAGCCCCGTCCAAAAAAGTGCAGCCGAACCCCTGAGCGCCAAGTTCATCCACCGGAAAAATGCCCAAAAAGGGGGTGGGCTATAGCCTTGGGGCGTGGGGCTGGCGAACTTCGTCCGCTTTCCTCGAAATGGGCCGAGACTTTGTCCAACCCCTCCCCGCGACAAAAATAGGCTGTGGGCACAGCCGCGCCCAAAAACGAGTAGCCGACCCCTTGGCGCCAAGTTCGTCCTGCGGAAAAATGCCCAAAAATGGCGTGGGCTATGGCCTGGGGCCTGGGGCTGGCGAACTTCGTCCGCCGGACTCGGAATCGGCCGAGACTTTGCCCACCCCCTCCACACGACAAAAATACGCCACGTGCACAGCCGCGCCCCAAAAAGAGCTGCCGACCCCTTGGTGCCAAGTTCGTCCTACGGAAAAATGCCCAAAAACGGCGTGGGCTATAGCCTTGGGGAGTGGGGCTGGCGGACTTCGTCCGCCTTCCTCGGAATGGGCCGAGACATTGCCCACCCCCTCCCAGCCGCAAAAATAGGCCGCGGGCACAGCCGCGCCCAAAAAAGAGCAGCGGACCCCTTGGCGCCAAGTTCGTCCTGCGGAAAAATGCCCAAAAAGGGCGTGGGCTATAGCCTTGGGGCGTGCGGCTGGCGAACTTCGTCCGCCTTCCTCGGAATGGGCCGAGACTTTGCCCACCCCCTCCACACGACAAAATATGCCACGTGCACAGCCGTGCCCCAAAAAGAGCTGCCGACCCCTTGGTGCCAAGTTCGTCCTGCGGAAAAATGCCCAAAAACGGCGTGGGCTATATCCATGGGGCGTGGTGCTGGCGGACTTCGTCCGCCTTCCTCGGAATGGCCCGAGACTTTGCCCACCCCCTCCCAGCCGCAAAAATAGGCCACGGGCACAGCCGCGCCCAAAAAAGAGCAGCGGACCCCTTGGCGCCAAGTTCGTCCTGCGGAAAAATGCCCAAAAAGGGCGTGGGCTATAGCCTTGGGGCGTGGGGCTGGCGAACTTCCTCCGCCTTCCTCGGAATGGGCGGAGACTTTGCCCACCCCCTCCCCATGACAAAAATAGGCCGCGGGCACAGCCGCGCCGAAAAAAGAACAGCCGAACCCCTTGGCGCCAAGTTCGTCCGGCGGAAAAATGCCCAAAAAGGGGGTCGGCTATAGCCTTGGGGCGTGGGGCCGGCGGACGAACTCGGAATGGGCCGAGACTTTTCCCACCCCCTGCCCGCGACAAAAATAGGCCGCGGGCACAGCCGAGCCCAAAAAAGAGCAGCCGAACCCCTTGGCGCCAAGTTCGTCCTGCGGAGAAATGCCGAAAAAGGGGGTGGGCTATAGCCTTGGGGCGTGGCGCTGGCGTACTTCGTCCGCCGAACTCGGAATGGGCCGAGACTTTTCCCACCCCCTCCCCATGACAAAAATAGGCTGCGTGTACAGACGTACCCAAAAAAGAGCATCCCAACCCCTTGGCGCCAAGTTCGTCCTGCGGAAAAATGCCCAAAAAGGGAGTGGGCTATAGCCTTGGGGCGTGGCGCTGGCGAACTTAGTCCGCCGGACACAGAATAGGCCGAGACTTTTCCAACCCCTCCCCGTGACAAAAATAGGCCGCGGGCTCAGCCGCGCCCAAAAAAGAGCTGCCGAACCCCTTGGTGCCAAGTTCGTCCGGCGGAAAAATGCCGAAAAAGGGGGTGGGCTATAGCCTTGGGGCGTGGCGCTGTCGAACTTCGTCCGCCGGACACAGAAAGGGCCGAGACTTTTCGCAACCCCTCCCAGCGACAAAAATAGGCCGCGGGCACAGCCGTGCCCAAAAAAGTGCTGCCGAACCCCTTGGCTCCAAGTTCGTCCTGCGGAAAAATGCCCAAAAAGGGCGTGGGCTATAGCCTTGGGGCGTGGGGCTGGCGAACTTCGTCCGCCTTCCTCGGAATGGGCCGAGACTTTGCCCACCCCCTCCCAGCGACAAACATAGGCCGCGGGCACAGCCGCGCCCAAGAAAGAGCAGCCGACCCCTTGGCGCCAAGTTCGTCCTGCGGAAAAATGCCCAAAAAAGGGGCGGGCTCTAGCCTTGGGGCGTGGGGCCAGCGGACGAACTCGGAATGGGCCGAGAGTTTTCCCACTGCCTCCCCGCGACAAAAATAAGCCGCGGGCACAGCCCCGCCTAAAAAAGATCAGCCGAACCCGTTGGCGGCAAGCTCGTCCTGCGGAAAAATGCCCAAAAAGGGGTGGGCTATAACCTTGGGGCGTCGGGCTAGCAAACTTTGTCCGCCTTCCTCGGAATGGGCCGAGACAATGCCCACCCCCTCCGTGCAACAAAAATTGGCCGCGGGCACAGCCGCGCCCAAAAAAGAGCAGCCGAACCCCTTGGCGCCATGTTCGTCCTGCCGAATAATGCCCAAAAAGGGGGTGGGCTATAGCCTTGGGGTGTCGAGCTGGCGAACTTCGTCTGCCGCACTCGGAATGGGCCGAGACTTTTCGCAACCCCTCCCCACGACAAAATTAGGCCGCGGGCACAGCCGCGCCCAAAAAAGAGCTGCCGAACCCCTTGGCGCCAAGTTCGTCGTGCGGAAAAATGCCCAAAAAAGGGGTGGGATATAGCCTTGGGGCGTGGGAAGGGCGCACTTCGTCCGCCGGACTCGGAATGCTCCGAGACTTTGCCCAACCCCTCCCCGTGGAAAAAATAGGCCGCGGGCGCAGCCGCGCCCGAAAAAGAGCAGCCGAACCTCTTGGCGCCAAGTTCGTCCTGCTGAAAAATGCCCAAAAAAGCTGTGTGCTATAGCCATTGGGCGTGGGGCCGGCAAAGATCATCCGCCTTCCTCGGAATGGGCCGAGACTTTGCCCACCCCCTTCTCATGCCAAAAATAGGCCGCGGGCACGGCCGCGCCCAAAAAAGAGCAACCGAACCCCTTGGCGCCAAGTTCGTCCTCCGGAAAAATGCCCAAAAAGGGGGTGGGCTATAGCCTTGGGGCGTGGGGCTGGGGAACTTCGTCCGCCGGACTCGGAATGGGCCGAGACTTATCCCACCCCCGCCCCGCGACAAAACTAGGCCGCGGGCACAGCGGTGCCCAGAAAAGAGCAGCCGAACCCCTTGGTGCCCAGCTCGTCCTGCGGAAAAATGCCCAAAAAAGGGGTGGGCAATAGCCTTGGGGCGTGGGGCTGGCGAACTTCGTCCGCCGGACTCGGAATGGGCCGAGACTTCCCCCCCCCCCCCCCCCCCCGCGACAAAAATAGGGTGCGGGCACAGCCGCGCCCAAAAAAGAGCAGCTGAACCCCTTGACGCCATGTTCGTCCTGCCGAAAAATGCCCAAAAAGGGGGTGGGCTATAGCCTTGAGGCGTGGGGCTGGCGCACTTCGTCCGCCGGACTCGGAATGGGCCGAGACTTCCCCCCCTGCGACAAAAATAGGGTGCGGGCACAGCCGCGCCCAAAAAAGAGCAGCTGAACCCCTTGACGCCATGTTCGTCCTGCCGAAAAATGCCCAAAAAGGGGGTGGGCTATAGCCTTGAGGCGTGGGGCTGGGGAACTTCGTCCGCCGGACTCGGAATGGGCCAAGACTTCCCCCCCCCCCCTCCGTGCGACAAAAATAGGGTGCGGGCACAGCCGCGCCCAAAAAATAGCAGCCGACCCCTTGGTGCCATGTTCGTCCTGCCGAAAAATGCCCAAAAAAGGGGTGGGCAATAGTCTTGGGGCGTGGGGCTGGCGAACTTCGTCCGCCGGACTCGAAATGGGCCGAGACTTCCCCCCCCCCCCCCCCCCCCCCCCCCGCGACAAAAATAGGGTGCGGGCACAGCCGCGCCCAAAAAAGAGCAGCTGAACCCCTTGACGCCATGTTCGTCCTGCCGAAAAATGCCCAAAAAGGGGGTGGGCTATAGCCTTGAGGCGTGGGGCTGGCGCACTTCGTCCGCCGGACTCGGAATGGGCCGAGACTTCCCCCCCTGCAACAAAAATAGGGTGCGGGCACAGCCGCGCCCAAAAAAGAGCAGCTGAACCCCTTGACGCCATGTTCGTCCTGCCGAAAAATGCCCAAAAAGGGGGTGGGCTATAGCCTTGAGGCGTGGGGCTGGCGCACTTCGTCCGCCGGACTCGGAATGGGCCGAGACTTCCCACCCTGCGACAAAAATAGGGTGCGGGCACAGCCGCGCCCAAAAAAGAGCAGCTGAACCCCTTGGCGCCATGTTCGTCCTGCCAAATAATGCTCAAAAAGGGGGTGGGCTATAGCCTTGGGGCGTGGGGCTGGCGCACTTCGTCCGCCGGACTCGGAATGGGCCGAGACTTTTCCCACCCCCTCCCTGCGACAAAAACAGGGCGTGGGCACAGCCGCGCCCAAAAAAGAGCAGCCGAACCCCTTGGTGCCAAGTTCGTCCTGCGGAAAACTGCCCAAAAAGAGGGTGGGCTATAGCCTTGGGGCGTGGGGCGGGCGAACTTCGTCCGCCGAACTCAGAATGGGCCAACACTTTGCCCACCCCCTCACCGTGACAAAAATAGGCCGCGGGCACAGCCGCGCCCAAAAAAGAGCAGCCAAATCCCTTGGCGTCAAGTTCGTCCTGTGGAAAAATGCCCAAAAAGGGGGTGGGCTATAAAATTGGGGCGTTGGGCTGGCGAACATCGTCCGCCTTCCTCAGAATGGGCGCAGCCGCGCCCAAAAAAGAGCACCGAATCCCTTGGCGCCAAGTTCGTCCTGCGGAAAAATGCCCAAAAAAGGGGTGTGCTATAGCCTTAGGGCGTGGAGCCGGCGAACTTCATCCCCCTTCCGCGGAATGGGCCGAGACTTTAACCAACCCCTCCCCGCGCCAAAAATAGGCCGGGGGCACAGCCGCACCCAAAAAAGATCAGCCGAAAAAGGGGGTGGGCTATAGCCTTGGGGCGTGGCGCTGGCGTACTTCGTCCGCCGAACTCGGAATGGGCCGAGACTTTTCCCACCCCCTCCCCATGACAAAAATAGGCTGCGTGTACAGACGTACCCAAAAAAGAGCATCCCAACCCCTTGGCGCCAAGTTCGTCCTGCGGAAAAATGCCCAAAAAGGGAGTGGGCTATAGCCTTGGGGCGTGGCGCTGGCGAACTTAGTCCGCCGGACACAGAATAGGCCGAGACTTTTCCAACCCCTCCCCGTGACAAAAATAGGCCGCGGGCTCAGCCGCGCCCAAAAAAGAGCTGCCGAACCCCTTGGTGCCAAGTTCGTCCGGCGGAAAAATGCCGAAAAAGGGGGTGGGCTATAGCCTTGGGGCGTGGCGCTGTCGAACTTCGTCCGCCGGACACAGAAAGGGCCGAGACTTTTCGCAACCCCTCCCAGCGACAAAAATAGGCCGCGGGCACAGCCGTGCCCAAAAAAGTGCTGCCGAACCCCTTGGCTCCAAGTTCGTCCTGCGGAAAAATGCCCAAAAAGGGCGTGGGCTATAGCCTTGGGGCGTGGGGCTGGCGAACTTCGTCCGCCTTCCTCGGAATGGGCCGAGACTTTGCCCACCCCCTCCCAGCGACAAACATAGGCCGCGGGCACAGCCGCGCCCAAGAAAGAGCAGCCGACCCCTTGGCGCCAAGTTCGTCCTGCGGAAAAATGCCCAAAAAAGGGGCGGGCTCTAGCCTTGGGGCGTGGGGCCAGCGGACGAACTCGGAATGGGCCGAGAGTTTTCCCACTGCCTCCCCGCGACAAAAATAAGCCGCGGGCACAGCCCCGCCTAAAAAAGATCAGCCGAACCCGTTGGCGGCAAGCTCGTCCTGCGGAAAAATGCCCAAAAAGGGGTGGGCTATAACCTTGGGGCGTCGGGCTAGCAAACTTTGTCCGCCTTCCTCGGAATGGGCCGAGACAATGCCCACCCCCTCCGTGCAACAAAAATTGGCCGCGGGCACAGCCGCGCCCAAAAAAGAGCAGCCGAACCCCTTGGCGCCATGTTCGTCCTGCCGAATAATGCCCAAAAAGGGGGTGGGCTATAGCCTTGGGGTGTCGAGCTGGCGAACTTCGTCTGCCGCACTCGGAATGGGCCGAGACTTTTCCCAACCCCTCCCCACGACAAAATTAGGCCGCGGGCACAGCCGCGCCCAAAAAAGAGCTGCCGAACCCCTTGGCGCCAAGTTCGTCGTGCGGAAAAATGCCCAAAAAAGGGGTGGGATATAGCCTTGGGGCGTGGGAAGGGCGCACTTCGTCCGCCGGACTCGGAATGCTCCGAGACTTTGCCCAACCCCTCCCCGTGGAAAAAATAGGCCGCGGGCGCAGCCGCGCCCGAAAAAGAGCAGCCGAACCTCTTGGCGCCAAGTTCGTCCTGCTGAAAAATGCCCAAAAAAGCTGTGTGCTATAGCCATTGGGCGTGGGGCCGGCAAAGATCATCCGCCTTCCTCGGAATGGGCCGAGACTTTGCCCACCCCCTTCTCATGCCAAAAATAGGCCGCGGGCACGGCCGCGCCCAAAAAAGAGCAACCGAACCCCTTGGCGCCAAGTTCGTCCTCCGGAAAAATGCCCAAAAAGGGGGTGGGCTATAGCCTTGGGGCGTGGGGCTGGGGAACTTCGTCCGCCGGACTCGGAATGGGCCGAGACTTATCCCACCCCCGCCCCGCGACAAAACTAGGCCGCGGGCACAGCGGTGCCCAGAAAAGAGCAGCCGAACCCCTTGGTGCCCAGCTCGTCCTGCGGAAAAATGCCCAAAAAAGGGGTGGGCAATAGCCTTGGGGCGTGGGGCTGGCGAACTTCGTCCGCCGGACTCGGAATGGGCCGAGACTTCCCCCCCCCCCCCCCCCCCCCCCGCGACAAAAATAGGGTGCGGGCACAGCCGCGCCCAAAAAAGAGCAGCTGAACCCCTTGACGCCATGTTCGTCCTGCCGAAAAATGCCCAAAAAGGGGGTGGGCTATAGCCTTGAGGCGTGGGGCTGGCGCAATTCGTCCGCCGGACTCGGAATGGGCCGAGACTTCCCCCCCTGCGACAAAAATAGGGTGCGGGCACAGCCGCGCCCAAAAAAGAGCAGCTGAACCCCTTGACGCCATGTTCGTCCTGCCGAAAAATGCCCAAAAAGGGGGTGGGCTATAGCCTTGAGGCGTGGGGCTGGGGAACTTCGTCCGCCGGACTCGGAATGGGCCAAGACTTCCCCCCCCCCCCTCCGTGCGACAAAAATAGGGTGCGGGCACAGCCGCGCCCAAAAAATAGCAGCCGACCCCTTGGTGCCATGTTCGTCCTGCCGAAAAATGCCCAAAAAAGGGGTGGGCAATAGTCTTGGGGCGTGGGGCTGGCGAACTTCGTCCGCCGGACTCGGAATGGGCCGAGACTTCCCCCCCCCCCCCCCCCCCGCGACAAAAATAGGGTGCGGGCACAGCCGCGCCCAAAAAAGAGCAGCTGAACCCCTTGACGCCATGTTCGTCCTGCCGAAAAATGCCCAAAAAGGGGGTGGGCTATAGCCTTGAGGCGTGGGGCTGGCGCACTTCGTCCGCCGGACTCGGAATGGGCCGAGACTTCCCCCCCTGCGACAAAAATAGGGTGCGGGCACAGCCGCGCCCAAAAAAGAGCAGCTGAACCCCTTGACGCCATGTTCGTCCTGCCGAAAAATGCCCAAAAAGGGGGTGGGCTATAGCCTTGAGGCGTGGGGCTGGCGCACTTCGTCCGCCGGACTCGGAATGGGCCGAGACTTCCCCCCCTGCGACAAAAATAGGGTGCGGGCACAGCCGCGCCCAAAAAAGAGCAGCTGAACCCCTTGGCGCCATGTTCGTCCTGCCAAATAATGCTCAAAAAGGGGGTGGGCTATAGCCTTGGGGCGTGGGGCTGGCGCACTTCGTCCGCCGGACTCGGAATGGGCCGAGACTTTTCCCACCCCCTCCCTGCGACAAAAACAGGGCGTGGGCACAGCCGCGCCCAAAAAAGAGCAGCCGAACCCCTTGGTGCCAAGTTCGTCCTGCGGAAAACTGCCCAAAAAGAGGGTGGGCTATAGCCTTGGGGCGTGGGGCGGGCGAACTTCGTCCGCCGGACTCAGAATGGGCCAACACTTTGCCCACCCCCTCACCGTGACAAAAATAGGCCGCGGGCACAGCCGCGCCCAAAAAAGAGCAGCCAAATCCCTTGGCGTCAAGTTCGTCCTGCGGAAAAATGCCCAAAAAGGGGGTGGGCTATAAAATTGGGGCGTTGGGCTGGCGAACATCGTCCGCCTTCCTCAGAATGGGCGCAGCCGCGCCCAAAAAAGAGCACCGAATCCCTTGGCGCCAAGTTCGTCCTGCGGAAAAATGCCCAAAAAAGGGGTGTGCTATAGCCTTAGGGCGTGGAGCCGGCGAACTTCATCCCCCTTCCGCGGAATGGGCCGAGACTTTAACCAACCCCTCCCCGCGCCAAAAATAGGCCGGGGGCACAGCCGCACCCAAAAAAGATCAGCCGAACCCCTTGGCGCCAAGTTCGTCCTGCGGAAAAATGCCGAAAAAGGGGGTGGGCTATAGCCTTGGGGGGTGGGGCTGGCGAACTTCCTCCGCCTTCCTCGGAATGGGCTGAGACGTTGCCCACCCCGTCCCCCCTACAAAAATAGGCCGCGGGCGCAGCCGCGCCCAAAAAAGAGCAGCCGAACCCCTTGGTGCCAAGTTCGTCCTGCGGAAAACTGCCCAAAAAGAGGGTGGGCTATAGCCTTGGGGCGTGGGGCGGGCGAACTTCGTCCGCCGGACTCAGAATGGGCCAACACTTTGCCCACCCCCTCACCGTGACAAAAATAGGCCGCGGGCACAGCCGCGCCCAAAAAAGAGCAGCCAAATCCCTTGGCGTCAAGTTCGTCCGGCGGAAAAATGCCCAAAAAGGGGGTGGGCTATAAAATTGGGGCGTGGGGCTGGCGAACATCGTCCGCCTTCCTCAGAATGGGCGCAGCCGCGCCCAAAAAAGAGCACCGAATCCCTTGGCGCCAAGTTCGTCCTGCGGAAAAATGCCCAAAAAAGGGGTGTGCTATAGCCTTAGAGCGTGGAGCCGGCGAACTTCGTCCCCCTTCCGCGGAATGGGCCGAGACTTTAACCAACCCCTCCCCGCGCCAAAAATAGGCCGGGGGCACAGCCGCGCCCACAAAAGAGCTGCCGAACCCCTTGGCGCAGAGTTCGTCCTGCGGAAAAATGCCCAAAAAAGGGGTGTGCTAGAGCCTTGGGGCGTGAGGCTGCCAAAGTTCGTCCGCCCGACTCGGAATGGGCCGAGACTTTCCCACCCCCTCCCCGCAACACAAATAGGCCGCGTGCACAGCCGTGCCTAAAAAATAGCAGCCGAACCCCTTGGCGCCTAGTTCGTCCTGTGGAAAAATGCCCAAAAAGGGGGTGGGCTATAGCCTTGGGGCGTGGGGCCGGCGCACTTCGTCCGCCGGACTCGGAATGGGCCGAGACTTTGACCACCCTCCCCCCCGCGACAAAAATAGGCCGCGGGCACAGCCGCGCCCAAAAAAGAGTAACGGAGCCCCTTGGCGCCAAGTTCGTCCGGGGGAAAAATGCCCAAAAAGGGGATGGGCGATATCCTTGGGGCGTGGCGCCGGCGCACTTCGTCCGCCTTCCTCGGAATGGGCCGAGACTTTGCCCACCCCCTCCCCGCGACAAAAATAGGCCGCGAGCACAGCCGCACCCAAAAAAGAGCAGCCGAACCCCTTGGCGCCAAGTTCGTCCTGCGGAAAAATGCCCAAAAAAGTGGAGGGCTTTAGTGTTGGGGCGTGGGGCTGGCGAACATCGTCCGCCGGACTCAGAATGAGCCGCGACTTTGCCCACCCCCTCCCAGCGACAAAAATTGGCCGCGGTCACAGCTGCACCCAAAAAAGAGCAGCCGAACCCCTTGGCGCCAAGATCGTCCAGTGGAAAAATGCCCAAAAAGGGGGTGGGCTATAGCCTTGGGCGTGGGGCTGGTGAACTTCGTCCGCTGGACACGGAATGGGCCGAGACTTTGCCCACCCCCTCCCCACGACAAAAATAGGCTGCGGGCACAGCTGCGCCCAAAAAAGAGCAGCCGAACCCCCTTGGCGCCAAGTTCGTCCTGCGGAAAATGCCCAAAAACGGGGTGGGCTATAGCCTTGGGGCGTGGGGTTGGCGAACTTCGTCCGCCTTCCTCGGAATGGGCCAAGTGTTTGCCCACCCCCTCCCCACGACAAAAATAGGCCGTGGGCACAACCGTGCCTAAAAAAGAGCAGCCGAACCCCTTCGCGCCATGTTCGTCCTGCGAACAAATGCCCAAAAATGGGGTGCGCCATAGCCTTGGGGCAAGGGGCTGGCGAACTTCGTCCGCCGGACTTGGAATGGGCCGAGACTTTTCCCACCCCCTCCTCGCGACAAAAATAGGCCGCGGGCACAGCCGCGCCCAAAAAAGAGCAGCCGAACCCCTTGGCGCCAAGTTCGTCCTGCGGAAAAATGCCCAAAAAAGTGGAGGGCTTTAGTGTTGGGGCGTGGGGCTGGCGAACATCGTCCGCCGGACTCGGAATGAGCCGAGACTTTCTCCACCCCCTCCCCGCGACAAAAATAGGCTGCGGGCACAGCCGCGCCCAAAAACGAGCAGCCGAACCCCCTTGGCGCCAAGTTCGTCCTGCGGAAAATGCCCCAAAACGGGGTGGGCTAGGGCCTTGGGGCGTGGGGCTGGTAAACTTCGTCCGCCGGACTCCGGTTGAGCCGAGACTTTTCCCGCCCCCTCCCCGGGACAAAAATGGGTAGCGGGCACAGCCGCGCCGAAAAAAGAGCTGCCGAACCCCTTGGCGCCAAGTTCGTCCTGCGGAAAAATGCCCAAAAAAGGGGTGGGCTATAGCCTTGGGGCGTCGGGCTGGTGAACTTCGTCCGCCTTCTTCGGAATGGGCCGAGTGTTTGCCCACCCCCTCCCCACGACAAACATAGGCCGCGGGCACAACCGTGCCTAAAAAAGAGCAGCCGAACCCCTTCGCGCCATGTTCGTCCTGCGAAGAAATGCCCAAAAAAGGGGTGGGCCATAGCCTTGGGGCGTGGGGCTGGCGAACTTCGTCCGCCGGACTTGGAATGGGCCGAGACTTTTCCCACCCCCTCCCCACGACAAAAATAGGCCGCGGGCACAACCGTGCCCAAAAAAGAGCAGCCGAACCCCCTTGGCGCCAAGTTCGTCCTGCGGAAAATGCCCAAAAAGGGGGTGGGCTATAGCCTTGGGGCGTGGGGCTGGCGAACTTCGTCCGCTGGAATCGGAATGGGCCGACACTTTGCCCACCCCCTCCCCGCGACAAAAATAGGCTGTGGGGACAGCCGCACCCAAAAAAGAACAGCCGAACCCCTTGGCGCCAAGTTCGTCCTGCGGAAAAATGCCCAAAAAGGGGGTGGGCTATAGCCTTGGGGCGTGGGGCTAGCGAACTTCGTCCGCCGGACTCGGAATGAGCCACGACTTTGCCCATCCCCTCCCCGCGACAAAAATAGGCCGAGGGCACAGCCGCGCCCAAAGAAGACCAGCCGAACCCCTTGGCGCGTAGTTCGTCCTGCGGAATAATACCCAAAAAAGGGGTGGGCTATAGCCTTTGGGCGTGGGGCCGGCGAACTTCGTCCGCCTTCCTCGGAATGGGCCGAGACTTTGGCCACCCCCTGCCCATGACAAAAATAGGCCACAGGCACAGCCGCGCCCAAAAAAGAGCTGCCGAACCCCTTGGCGCCAAGTTCGTCCTGCGGAAAAATGCCCAAAATGTTGGTGGGCTATAGCCTTGGGGCGTTGGGGCGTGGGGCTGGTTAACTTCGCCCGCCGGGCTCGGAATGGGCCGAGACTTTGCCCACCACCTCCCCGCGACAAAAATAGGCCGCGGGCACAGCCGCACCCAAAAAAGAGCAGCCGAACCCCTTGGCCCCTAGTTCGTCCTGCGGAAAAATACCAAAAAAGGGGGTGGGCTATAGCCTTGGGGCGTGGGGCTGGCGAACTTCGTCCGCCGGACTCGGAATGGGCCGAGAGTTTGCCCACCCCCTCCCCGCGACAAAAATAGGTCGCGGACACAGCCGCGCCCAAAAAATAGCAACCGAACCCCTTGGCGCCAAGCTCGTCCTGTGGAAAAATGCCCCAAAAGGGGATGGGCTATAGCCTCGGGGCGTGGGGCCGGCGAACTTCGTCCGCCGGACTCGGAATGGGCCGAGACTTTCCCCACCCCCTCCCCGTGACAAAAATAGGCCGCGGGCACAGCAGCGCCCAAAAAATAGCAGCTGAACCCCTTGGCGCCAAGTTCGTCCAGCGGAAAAATGCCCCAAGAGGGGATGGGCTATAGCCTTGGGGCATGGGGCTGGCGCACTTCGTCCGCCGGACTCAGAAGGGGCCGAGACTTATCCCACCCCATCCCCGCGACAACAATAACATGAGGGCACAGCCACGCCCAAAAAAGAGAAGCCGAACCCCTTGGCACCAAGTTCGCCCTGCGGAAGAATGCCCAAATATGGGGTGGGCCACAGCCTTGGGGCGTGGGGCTGGCGAACTTCGTCCGCCGGAGTCGGAATGGGCCGAGACTTTGACCACCCCCTCCCCGCGACAAGAAAAGGCTGCGGGCACAGCCGCGCCCAAAAAAGAGAAGCCGAACCCCTTGGAGCCAAGTTCGTCCTGCGGAAAAATGCCCAAAAAGGGGGTGGGCTATAGCCTTGGGGCGTGGGGCCGGTGAACTTCGTCCGCCGGACTCGGAATGGGCCGAGGCTTTGCCCACCCCCTCCCCGTGACAAAAATAGGCCGCGGGCACAGCCACATCCAAAAAATAGCAGCCGAACCCCTTGGCGCCAAGTTCGTCCTGCGGAAAAATGCCCAAAAAGGGGGTGGGCTATAGCCTTGGGGCGTGGGGCCAGTGCACTTCGTCCGCCTTCCTCGGAATGGGCCGAGACTTTTCCACCCCCTCCCCGCGACAAAAATAGGCCGCGGGCACAGCAGCGCCCAAAAAATAGCAGCCGAACCCCTTGGCGCCAAGTTCTTCCAGCGGAAAAATGCCCCAAGAGGGGATGGGCTATAGCCTTGGGGCGTGGGGCTGGCGAACTTCGTCCGCCGGACTCAGAATGGGCCGAGACTTATCCCACCCCACCCCCGCGACAACAATAACATGAGGGCACAGCCGTGCCCAAAAAAGAGAAGCCGAACCCCTTGGCACCAAGTTCGCCCTGCGGAAGAATGCCCAAATAAGGGGTGGGCTACAGCCTTGGGGTGTGGGGCTGGCGAACTTCGTCCGCCGGAGTCGGAATGGGCCGAGACTTTGACCACCCCCTCCCCGTGACAAGAAAAGGCTGCGGGCACAGCCGCGCCCAAAAAAGAGAAGCCGAACCCCTTGGCGCCAAGTTCGTCCTGCGGAAAAATGCCCAAAAAGGGGGTGGGCTATAGCCTTGGGGCGTGGGGCCGGTGAACTTCGTCCGCCGGACTCGGAATGGGCCGAGGCTTTGCCCACCCCCTCCCCGTGACAAAAATAGGTCGCGGGCACAGTCACACCCAAAAAATAGCAGCCGAACCCCTTGGCGCCAAGTTCGTCCTGCGGAAAAATGCCCAAAAAGGGGGTGAGCTATGGCCTTGGGACGTGGGGCTGGCGAACTTCGTCCGCCTTCCTCGGAATGGGCCGAGACTTTTCCACCCCCTCCCCATGACAAAAATAGGCCATGGGCATAGCCGCGCCCGAAAAAGAGCAGCCGAACCCCTTGGCGCCAAGTTCCTCCTGCGGAAAAATGCCCAAAAAGGGGATGGGCTATAGCCTTGGGGCGTGGGGCTGGCGCACTTCGTCCGCCTTCCTCGGAATGGGCCGAGACTTTGACCAGCCCCTACCCGCGACAAAAATAGGCCGCGGGCACAGCTGCACCCAAAAAAGAGCAGCCGAACCCCTTGGCGCCAGGTTCGTCCTGTGCAAAAATGCCCAAAACGGGGGTGGGCTATAGCCTTGGGGCGTGGGGCTGGCGAACTTTGTCCGCCTTCCTCAGAATGGGCCGAGACTTTAACCAGCCCCTACCCGCGACAAAAATAGGCCGCGGGCCCAGCCGCACCCAAAAAAGAGCCGCCGAACCCCTTGGTGCCAAGTTCGTCCTGTGCAAAAATGCCCAAAACGGGGGTGGGCTATAGCCTTGAGGCGTGGGGCTGGCGAACTTTGTCCGCCGGTCTCAGAATGGGCCGAGACATTGACCACCCCCTCCCCGCAACAAAAATAGGCCGCGGGCACAGCTGCGCCCAAAAAAGAGCAGCCGAACCCCTTGGCGCAAAGTTCGTCCTGCGGAAAAATGCCCAAAAAGGGGGTGGGCTATGGCCTTGGGGCGTGGGGCCTGCGAACTTCGTCTTCCTTCCTCGGAATGGGCCGAGACTTTGACCAGCCCCTACCCACGACAAAAATAGGCCGCGGGCCCAGCCGCACCCAAAAAAGAGCCGCCGAACCCCTTGGTGCCAAGTTCGTCCTGTGCAAAAATGCCCAAAACGGGGGTGGGCTATAGCCTTGAGGCGTGGGGCTGGTGAACTTCGTCCGCCGGACTCGGAATGGGCCGAGACTTTTCGCAACCCCTCCCCGCGACAAAAATAGGCCGCGGGCTCAGCCGCGCCCAAAAAACAGCAGCCGAACCCCTTGGCGCAAAGTTCGTCCTGCGGAAAAATGCCCAAAAAGGGGGTGCGCTATGGCCTTGGGGCGTGGGGCCTGCGAACTTCGTCTTCCTTCCTCGGAATGGGCCGAGACTTTGACCACCCCCTCCCCATGACAAAAATAGGCCGCGTGCACAGCCGCACCCAAAAAAGAGCAGCCGATCCCCCTGGCGCCAAGTTCGTCCTGCGGAAAAATGCGCAAAAGGAGGGTGGGCTATAGCCTTGGGGCGTGAGGCAGGGGAACTTCGTCCGCCGGACACGGAATAGGCCGAGACTTTGACCACCCTCTCCGAGCGACCAAAATAGGCCGCAGGCACAGCCGCGCCCAAAAACGAGTAGCCGAGCCCCATGGCGCCAAGTTCGTCCAGCGGAAAAATGCCCAAAACGGGGGTGGGCTATAGCCTTGGGGCGTGGGGCTGGCGAACATCGTCCGCCGGACTCGGAATGGGCCGAGACTTTTCCCACCCCCTCCCCGTGACAAAAATAGGCCGCGGGTACAGCGGCGCCCAAAAAAGAGCAGCCGAACCCCTTGGCGCCAAGTTCGTCCTGCGGAAAAATGCCCAAAAAAGGGGTGGGCTATAGTCTTGGGGCGTTGGGCAGGCGAACTTCGTCCGCCGGACTCGGAATGGGCCGAGACTTTGCCCACCCCGTCCCCGCGACAAGAATAGGCTGTGGGTGCAGCCGCGCCCAAAAAAAAGCATCCGAACCTCTTGGCGTCAAGTTCGTCCTGCGGAAAAATACCCAAAAAAGGGGTGTGCTATAGCCTTTGGGCGTGGGGCCGGTAAAGTTCCTCCGCCTTCCTCTAAATGGGCCGAGACTTTTCCCACCCCCTCCTAGTGCCAAAAATAGGCCGCGGGCACAGCCGCGCCCAAAAAAGAGCAGCCGAACCCTTTGGCGCCAAGTTCGTCCAGCGGAAAAATGCCCAAAAAGGGGGTGGGCTATAGCCTTGGGGCGTGGGGCGGGCGAACTTCCCCCGCCGGACTCGGAATGGGCCGAGACTTTTCGCACCCCCTCCCCGCGACAAAAATAGGCCGCGGGCTCAGCCGCGCCCAAAAAAGAGCAGCCGAACCCCTTGGCGCCAAGTTCGTCCTGCGGAAAATGCCCAAAAAAGGGGTGGGCTATAGCCTTGGGGCGTGGGGCTGGTGAACTTCGTCCGCCGGACTCGGAATGGGCCGAGACCTTTTCCCACCCCCTCCCCGTGACAAAAATCAGCCGCGAGCACAGCCGCGCCCAAAAAATAGCAGCCGAAGCCCTTGGCACCAAGTTCGTCCTGCGGAAAAATGCCCGAAAAGGGGATGGGCTATAGCATTGGTGCGTGGGGCCGGCGCACTTCGTCCGCCGGACTCGGAATGGGCCGAGGCTTTGCCCACCGCCTCCCTAGGAAAAAAATAGGCCGCGGGCACAGCCGTACCCAAAAAAGGGCACCCGAACCCCTTGGCGCCAAGTTCGTCCTGCGGAAAAATGCCCAAAAAGGGGGTGGCCTATAGCCTTGGGGCGTGGGGCGAGCGCACATCGTCCGCCTGACTCGGAATGGGCCGAGAGTTTGCCCACCCCCTCCCCGCGACAAAAATAGGCCGCGGGCAGAGCCGCACCAAAGAAAGAGCAGCCGAACCCCTTGGCGCCAAGTTCGTCCTGCGGAAAAATGCCCAAAAAAGGAGTGTGCTATAGCCATTGGGCGTGGGGCCGGCAATGTTCATCCGCCTTCCTCGGAATGGGCCGAGACTTTGGCCACCCACTCCCCACGACAAAAATAGGCCGCGGGCACAGCCGTACCCAAACAAGTGCAGCCGAACCCCTTGGCGCCATGTTCGTCCTGCGGAAAAATGCCCAAAAAGGGGGTGGGCTATAGCCTTGGGGCGTGGGGCGGGTGGACTTCGTCCGCTGGACTTGGAATGGGCCGAGAATTCGTCCACCCCCTCCCCATGAGAAAAATAGGCCGCGGGCACAGCCGCGCCCAAAAAAGAGCAGCCGAACCCCTTGGCGCCAAGTTCGCCCGCGGAAAAATGCCGAAAAAGGGGGTGGGCTATAGCCTAGGGGAGTGGGGCGAGCGCACATCGTCCGCCTCACTCGGAATGGGCCGAGACTTTGCCCACCCCCTCCCCGTGACAAGAATAGGCTGCGGGTGCAGCCGCACCCAAAAAAGAGCAGCCGAACCCCTTGGCGCCAAGTTCGTCCAGCGGAAAAATGCCCAAAAAAGGAGTGTGCTATAGCCTTTGGGCGTGCGGCCGGCAATGTTCATCCGCCTTCCTCGGAATGGGCCGAGACTTTGCCAACCCTCTCCCCATGACAAAAATAGGCCGCGGGCACAGCCACACCCAAAGAAGAGCTGCCGAACCCCTTGGCGCCAAGTTCGTCCTGTGGAAAAATCCCAAAACGGGGTGGGCTATAGCCTTGCGGCGTGGGGCGGGCGAACTTCGTCCGCCGGACTCGGAATGGGCCGAGAGTTTGCCCACCCCCTCCCCGTGATAAAAATAGGCCGCGGGCACAGCCGCACCGAAAAAAGAGCAGCCGAACCCCTTGGCGCCAAGTTCGTCCTGCGGGAAAATGCCCAAAAAAGGGGTGGGCTAAAGCCTTGGGGCGTGTGGCTGGCGAACTTCGTCCGCCGGACTCAGAATGGGCCAAGATTTTACCCACCCCCTCCCCACAACAAAAATAGGCCGCGGGCACAGCCGCGCCCAACAAAGAGCAGGCCAACCCCTTGGCGCCAAGTTCGTCCTGCGGAAAAATGCCCAAAAAAGGACTGTGCTATAGCCTTTGGGCGTGGGGCCGGCAATGTTCATCCGCTTTCCTCGGAATGGGCCGAGACCTTGCCAACCCTCTTCCCACGACAAAAATAGGCCGCGGGCACAGCCGCACCCAAAAAAGAGCAGCCGAACCCCTTGGCCCCAAGTTAGTCCTGCGGAAAAATGCCCAAAAAGGGGGCGGGCTATAGCCTTGTGGCGTGGGGCGGGCGAACTTCATCCGCCGGACTCGGAATGGGCCGACACTTTGCCCACCCCCTCCCCATGATAAAAATAGGCCGTGGGCACTGCCGCACCCAAAAAAGAGCAGCCGAACCCCTTGGCGCCAAGTTCATCCTGCGGAAAAATGCCCAAAAAGGGGGTGGGCTATAGCCTTGGGGCGTGGGGCGGTCGGACTTTGTCCGCCGGACTCGGAATGGGCCGAGACTTTGCCCACCCCCTCCCCACGACAAAAATAGGCCGCGGGCACAGCTGCGCCCAAAAAAGACCAGCCGAACCCCTTTGTGCCAAGTTCGTCCCGCGGAAAAATCCCCAAAAAGGGGGTGGGCTATAGCCTTGGGGAGTGGGGCGGGTGCACCTCGTCCGTCGGACTCGGAATGGGCCGAGACTTTGCCCACCCCCTCCCCGCGACAAAAATAGGCCGCGGGCACAGCCGAACCCCTTGGCGCCAAGTACGTCCCGCGGAAAAATTCCAAAAAAGGGGGTGGGCTATAGCCTTGGGTAGTGGGGCGGGCGCACTTCGTCCGCCTGACTCGGAATGGGCCGAGACTTTGCCCACCCCATCCCCGCGACAAAAATAGGCCGCGGGTACAGCCGCGCCCAAAATAGAGCAGCCGAACCCCTTGGGGCCAAGTTCGTCCTGCGGAAAAATGCCCAAAAAGGGGGTGGGCTACAGCCTTGGGGCGTGGGGCTGCCGAAGTTCGTCCGCTGGACTCGGAATTGGCCGAGACTTTTCCCACCCCCTCCCCACGACAAAAAAAGGCCGCGGGCACAGCCGCGCCCAAAAAAGAGCAGCCGAACCCCTTGGCGCCAAGTTCGTCCTGCGGAAAATTGCCCAAAAAAGGGGTGGGCTATAGCCTTGGGGCGTGGGTTGGCGAGCTTCGTCCGCCGGACTCGGAATGGGCCGAGAGTTTGCCCACCCCCTCCCCGTGATAAAAATAGGCCGCGGGCACAGCCGCACCGAAAAAAGAGCAGCCGAACCCCTTGGCGCCAAGTTCGTCCTGCGGGAAAATGCCCAAAAAAGGGGTGGGCTAAAGCCTTGGGGCGTGTGGCTGGCGAACTTCGTCCGCCGGACTCAGAATGGGCCGAGATTTTACCCACCCCCTCCCCACAACAAAAATAGGCCGCGGGCACAGCCGCGCCCAACAAAGAGCAGGCCAACCCCTTGGCGCCAAGTTCGTCCTGCGGAAAAATGCCCAAAAAAGGACTGTGCTATAGCCTTTGGGCGTGGGGCCGGCAATGTTCATCCGCTTTCCTCGGAATGGGCCGAGACCTTGCCAACCCTCTTCCCACGACAAAAATAGGCCGCGGGCACAGCCGCACCCAAAAAAGAGCAGCCGAACCCCTTGGCCCCAAGTTAGTCCTGCGGAAAAATGCCCAAAAAGGGGGCGGGCTATAGCCTTGTGGCGTGGGGCGGGCGAACTTCATCCGCCGGACTCGGAATGGGCCGAGACTTTGCCCACCCCCTCCCCATGATAAAAATAGGCCGTGGGCACTGCCGCACCCAAAAAAGAGCAGCCGAACCCCTTGGCGCCAAGTTCATCCTGCGGAAAAATGCCCAAAAAGGGGGTGGGCTATAGCCTTGGGGCGTGGGGCGGTCGGACTTTGTCCGCCGGACTCGGAATGGGCCGAGACTTTGCCCACCCCCTCCCCACGACAAAAATAGGCCGCGGGGACAGCCGCGCCCAAAAAAGACCAGCCGAACCCCTTTGTGCCAAGTTCGTCCCGCGGAAAAATCCCCAAAAAGGGGGTGGGCTATAGCCTTGGGGAGTGGGGCGGGTGCACCTCGTCCGTCGGACTCGGAATGGGCCGAGACTTTGCCCACCCCCTCCCCGCGACAAAAATAGGCCGCGGGCACAGCCGCACCCAAAAAGGAGCAGCCGAACCCCTTGGCGCCAAGTACGTCCCGCGGAAAAATTCCAAAAAAGGGGGTGGGCTATAGCCTTGGGTAGTGGGGCGGGCGCACTTCGTCCGCCTGACTCGGAATGGGCCGAGACTTTGCCCACCCCATCCCCGCGACAAAAATAGGCCGCGGGTACAGCCGCGCCCAAAATAGAGCAGCCGAACCCCTTGGGGCCAAGTTCGTCCTGCGGAAAAATGCCCAAAAAGGGGGTGGGCTACAGCCTTGGGGCGTGGGGCTGCCGAAGTTCGTCCGCTGGACTCGGAATTGGCCGAGACTTTTCCCACCCCCTCCCCACGACAAAAAAAGGCCGCGGGCACAGCCGCGGCCAAAAAAGAGCAGCCGAACCCCTTGGCGCCAAGTTCGTCCTGCGGAAAATTGCCCAAAAAAGGGGTGGGCTATAGCCTTGGGGCGTGGGTTGGCGAGCTTCGTCCGCCGGACTCGGAATGGGCCGAGAGTTTTCCCACCCCATCCGCATGACAAAAGTAGGCCGTGGGCACAGCCGCGCCCAAAATAGAGCAGCCGAACCCCTTGGGGCCAAGTTCGTCCTGCGGAAAAATGCCCAAAAAGGGGGTGGGCTACAGCCTTGGGGCGTGGGGCTGCCGAAGTTCGTCCGCTGGACTCGGAATTGGCCGAGACTTTTCCCACCCCCTCCCCACGACAAAAAAAGGCCGCGGGCACAGCCGCGGCCAAAAAAGAGCAGCCGAACCCCTTGGCGCCAAGTTCGTCCTGCGGAAAATTGCCCAAAAAAGGGGTGGGCTATAGCCTTGGGGCGTGGGTTGGCGAGCTTCGTCCGCCGGACTCGGAATGGGCCGAGAGTTTTCCCACCCCATCCGCATGACAAAAGTAGGCCGTGGGCACAGCCGCGCCCAAAAAAGAGCTGCCGAACCCCTTGGCGCCAAGTTCATCCTGCGGAAAAATGCCCAAAAAAGGGGTGTGCTATAGCGTTTGGGCGTGGGGCCGGTGCACTTTGTTCGCCTTCCTCGGAATGGGCCGAGACTTTGCCCTCCCCCTCCCCGCGACAAAAATAGGCCGCGGGCACAGCCGCGCCCAAAAAAGAGCCGCCGAACCCCTTGGCGCCAAGTTCGTCCTGCGGAAAAATGCCCAAAAAGGGGGTGGGCTATGGCCTTGGGGTGTGAGGCAAGCGAACTTCGTCCGTCTTCCTCGGAATGGGCCGAGACGTTGCCCACCCCCTCCCCACAGCAAAAATAGGCCACGGGCGCAGCCGTGCCCAAAAAAGAGCAGCCAAACCCCTTGGCGCCAAGTTCGTCCTGCGGAAAAACGCCCAAAAAGGGGGTGGGCTATAGCCTTGGGGCGTGGGGCTGGTTAACTTGGTCCGCCGGGCTCGGAATGGCCCGAGACATTTCCCACCCCCTCCCCACGACAAAAATAGGCCGCGGGCACAGCCGCGCGCGAAAAAGAGCAGCTGAACCCCTTGGCGCCAAGTTCATGCTGCGGAAAAATGCCCAAAAAGGGGGTGGGCTATGGCCTTGGGGCGTGGGGCAAGCGAACTTCGTCCGTCTTCCTCGGAATGGGCCTAGACTTTGGCCACCCCCTCCCTACGACAAAAATAGGCCGCGGGCACAGCCGCGCCCAAAAGAGGGCAGCCGAGCCCCTTGGCGCCATGTTCGTCCTGCGGAAAAATGACGAAAAAAGGGGTAGGCTATAGCCTTGGGGCGTGGGGCTGGCGAACTTCGTCCCCCGGACTCGGAATGGGACGAGACTTTGGACACCCTCTCCCCGCGACAAAAATAGGCCGTGGGCAGATCCGCGCCCAAAAAAGAGCGGCCGAATCACTTGGCGCCAAGTTCGTCCTGCGGAAAAATGCCCAAAAAAGGGGTGTGCTATAGCCGTTGGGCGTGGGGCCGGCGCACTTCGTCCGCCATCTTCGGAATGGGCCAGGACTTTGGCCACCCCCTCCCCATGACTAAAATAGGCCGCGGGCGCAGCCGCGCCCAAAAAAGAGCAGACGAACCCCTTGGCGCCAAGTTCGTCCTGCGGAAAAATGCCCAAAAAAGGGGTGGGCTATAGCCTTGGGGCGTTGGACTGGCGAACATCGTCCGCCGGACTCTGAATGGGCCGAGACTTTGCCCACCCCCTCCCCGTGACCAAAATACACCGCGGGCACAGCCGCACCCAAAAAAGACCAGCCGAACCCCTTGGCGCCAAGTTCGTCCTGCGGAAAAATGCCCAAAAAAGGGGTGTGCTATAGCCTTTGGGCGTGGGGCCGGCAAACTTTGTCCGCCTTCCTCGTAATGGGCCGAGACTTTGCCCACCCCCACCCGGCACCAAAAATAGGCCGCGGGCACAGCCGAGCCCAAAAAAGAGCAGCCGAACCCCTTAGCAGCAACGTCGTCCTGCGGAAAAATGCCCAAAAAGGGGTGCGCTATGGCCTTTGGGCGTGGGGCTGGCGAACTTCGTCCGCCTTCCTCGGAATGGGCCTAGATTTGTCCACCCCTCCCCGTGACGAAAATAGACCACGGGCACAGCCGCGCCCAAAAAAGAGCTGCCGAACCCCTTGGCACCAAGTTCGTCCTGCGGCAAAATGGCCAAAAAAGGGGTGTGCTATAGACTTTGGGCGTGGGGCCGGAAAACTTCATCCGCCTTCCTCGGAATGGGCCGAGACTTTACCCACCCGCTCCCCGCGCCAAAAATGGACCGCGGGCACAGCCGCGCCCAAAAAAGAGCAGCCGAACCCCTTGGCGCCAAGTTCGTCCGACGGAAAAATGCCCAAAAAGAGGGTGGGCTATAGCCTTGGGGCGTGGGGCTGGCGAACTTTGTCCGCCGGACTCGGAATGGGCCGAGACTTTTCCCACCCCCACCCCACGACAAAAATAGGCCGCGGGAACAGCCGTCCCAAAAAAGAGCAGCCGAACCCCTTGGCGCCAAGTTCGGCCAGCGGAAAAATGCCCAAAAAAGGGGTGTGCTATAGCCTTTGGGCGTGGGGCCGGCGAACTTCGTCCGCCTTCCTCGGAATGGGCCGAGACTTTGGCCATCCACTCCCCGCGACAAAAATAGGCCGTGGGCACAGCCGTGCCCAAAAAACAGCAGCCGAATCCCTTGGCGCCAAGTTCATCCTGCGGCAAAATGCCCAAAAAAGGGGTGTGCTATAGCCTTTGGGCGCGGGGCCGGCAAAGTTAATCCGCCTTCCTCGGAATGGGCTGAGACTTTGCCTACCCCCTCCCCGCACCAAAAATAGGCTGCGGGCACAGCCGCGCCCAAAAAAGATCAGCCGAACCCCTTGGCGCCAAGTTCGTCCTGCGGAAAAATGCCCAAAAAGAGGGTGGGCTATAGCCTAGGGGCGTGGGGCCGGCGAACTTCGTCCACCAGACTTGGAATGGGCCGAGACTTTTCCCACACCCACCCCGTGACAAAAATAGGCCGCGGGCACAGCCGCGCCCAAAAAAGAGCAGCCGAACCCCTTGGCGCCAAGTTCGTCCTGCGGCAAAATGCCCAAAAAAGGGGTGTGCTATAGTCTTTGGGCGTGGGGACAGCAAAGTTCATCCGCCTTCCTCGGAATGGGTTGAGACTTTGCCCACCCCCTCCCCGCACCAAAAATAGGCCGCGGGCATAGCCGCGCCCAAGAAAGAGCAGCCGAACCCCTTGCCGCCGTGTTCGTCCTGCGGAAAAATGCCCGAAACGGGGTGGGCTACAGCCTTGGGCCGTGGGGCGGGCGAACATCGTCCGCCGGACTCGGAATGGGCCGAGACTTTTCCCACCCCCTCCCTGTGACAAAAATAAGCCGCGGGCACAGCCGCGCCCAAAAAAGAGCAGTCGAACCCCTTGGCGCCAAGTTCGTCCTGGGGAAAAATGACCAAAAAAGGGGTGTGCTAGAGCCTTGGGGCTTGGCGCTGGCGACCTTCGTCGGCAGGACTCGGAACGGGCCGAGACTTTATCCACCCCCTCCCCGCGACAAAAATAGGCCGCAGGCACAGCCACGCCCAAAAAAGAGCAGCCGAACCCCTTGGCGCCAAGTTCGTCCTGGGGAAAAATGACCAAAAAAGGGGTGTGCTGTAGCCTTGGGGCGTGGGGCTGGCGAACTTCGTCCGCCGGACTCGGAATGGGCCGAGACTTTGCCCACCCCCTCCCCATGACAAAAATAGGCCGCGGGCACAGCCGCGCCCAAAAAAGAGCAGCCGAACCCCTTGGCGCCAAGTTCGTCCTGCGGAAAAATGCCCAAAAGGGGGGTTGGCTATAGCCTTGGGGCGTGGGGCCGGCGAACTTCGTCCGCCTGACTCGGATTGGGCCAAGACTTCCCCCCCTCCCTGCAACAAAAATAGGCCGCGGGCACAGCCGCGCACAAAAAAGAGCAGCCTAACCCCTTGGCGCCAAGTTAGTCCGGTGGGAAAATGCCCAAAAAAGGGGTGTGCTATAGCCTTTGGGCTTGGGGACGGCAAACTTCATCCGCCATCCTCGGAATGGGTCGAGACTTTGCCCACCTCATCCCCGCACCAAAAATAGGCCGCGGGCATAGCCGCGCCCAAAAAAGAGCTGCCGAACCCCTTGGCGCCAAGTTCTTCCTGCGGCAAAATGCACAAAAAAGGGGTGTGCTATAGCCTTTGGGCGTGGGGCCGGCGAACTTCGTCCGCCTTCCTCGGAATGGGCCCAGACATTGGCCACCACTCCCCGCAACAAAAATAGGCCGCGGGCACAGCCGTGCCCAAAAAAGAGCAGCCGAACCCCTTGGCGCCTAGTTCGTCCTGGGGAAAAATGACCAAAAAAGGGGTGTGCTGTAGCCTAGGGGCGTGGGGCTGGCGAACTTCGTCCGCCGGACTCGGAATGGGCCGAGACTTTGCCCACCCCCTCCCCATGACAAAAATAGGCCGCGGGCACAGCCGCGCCCAAAAAAGAGCAGCCGAACCCCTTGGCGCCAAGTTCGTCCTGCGGAAAAATGCCCAAAAGGGGGGTTGGCTATAGCCTTGGGGCGTGGGGCCGGCGAACTTCGTCCGCCTGACTCGGAATGGGCCAAGACTTCCCCCCCTCCCTGCAACAAAAATAGGCCGCGGGCACAGCCGCGCACAAAAAAGAGCAGCCTAACCCCTTGGCGCCAAGTTAGTCCGGTGGCAAAATGCCCAAAAAAGGGGTGTGCTATAGCCTTTGGGCGTGGGGACAGCAAAGTTCATTTGCCTTCCTCGGAATGGGTTGAGACTTTGCCCACCCCCTCCCCGCACCAAAAATAGGCCGCGGGCATAGCCGCGCCCAAGAAAGAGCAGCCGAACCCCTTGCCGCCATGTTCGTCCTGCGGAAAAATGCCCGAAACGGGGTGGGCTACAGCCTTGGGCCGTGGGGCGGGCGAACATCGTCCGCCGGACTCGGAATGGGCCGAGACTTTTCCCACCCCCTCCCTGTGACAAAAATAAGCCGCGGGCACAGCCGCGCCCAAAAAAGAGCAGTCGAACCCCTTGGCGCCAAGTTCGTCCTGGGGAAAAATGACCAAAAAAGGGGTGTGCTAGAGCCTTGGGGCTTGGCGCTGGCGACCTTCGTCGGCAGGACTCGGAACGGGCCGAGACTTTATCCACCCCCTCCCCGCGACAAAAATAGGCCGCAGGCACAGCCACGCCCAAGAAAGAGCAGCCGAACCCCTTGGCGCCAAGTTCGTCCTGGGGAAAAATGACCAAAAAAGGGGTGTGCTGTAGCCTAGGGGCGTGGGGCTGGCGAACTTCGTCCGCCGGACTCGGAATGGGCCGAGACATTGCCCACCCCCTCCCCGCTATAAAAATAGGCCGTGGGCACAGCCGCGCCCAAAAAAGAGCAGCCGAACCCCTTGCCGCCATGTTCGTCCTGCGGAAAAATGCCCGAAACGGGGTGGGCTACAGCCTTGGGCCGTGGGGCGGGCGAACATCGTCCGCCGGACTCGGAATGGGCCGAGACTTTTCCCACCCCCTCCCTGTGACAAAAATAAGCCGCGGGCACAGCCGCGCCCAAAAAAGAGCAGTCGAACCCCTTGGCGCCAAGTTCGTCCTGGGGAAAAATGACCAAAAAAGGGGTGTGCTAGAGCCTTGGGGCTTGGCACTGGCGACCTTCGTCGGCAGGACTCGGAACGGGCCGAGACTTTATCCACCCCCTCCCCGCGACAAAAATAGGCCGCAGGCGCAGCCACGCCCAAGAAAGAGCAGCCGAACCCCTTGGCGCCAAGTTCGTCCTGGGGAAAAATGACCAAAAAAGGGGTGTGCTGTAGCCTTGGGGCGTGGGGCTGGCGAACTTCGTCCGCCGGACTCGGAATGGGCCAAGACTTTGCCCACCCCCTCCCCATGACAAAAATAGGCCGCGGGCACAGCCGCGCCCAAAAAAGAGCAGCCGAACCCCTTGGCGCCAAGTTCGTCCTGCGGAAAAATGCCCAAAAGGGGGGTTGGCTATAGCCTTGGGGCGTGGGGCCGGCGAACTTCGTCCACCTGACTCGGAATGGGCCAAGACTTCCCCCCCTCCCTGCAACAAAAATAGGCCGCGGGCACAGCCGCGCACAAAAAAGAGCAGCCTAACCCCTTGGCGCCAAGTTAGTCCGGTGGGAAAATGCCCAAAAAAGGGGTGTGCTATAGCCTTTGGGCTTGGGGACGGCAAAGTTCATCCGCCATCCTCGGAATGGGCCGAGACTTTGCCCACCCCCTCCCCATGACAAAAATAGGCCGCGGGCACAGCCGCGCCCAAAAAAGAGCAGCCGAACCCCTTGGCGCCAAGTTCGTCCTGCGGAAAAATGCCCAAAAGGGGGGTTGGCTATAGCCTTGGGGCGTGGGGCCGGCGAACTTCGTCCGCCTGACTCGGAATGGGCCAAGACTTCCCCCCCTCCCTGCAACAAAAATAGGCCGCGGGCACAGCCGCGTACAAAAAAGAGCAGCCTAACCCCTTGGCGCCAAGTTAGTCCGGTGGGAAAATGCCCGAAAAAGGGGTGTGCTATAGCTTTTGGGCTTGGGGACGGCAAAGTTCATCCGCCATCCTCGGAATGGGTCGAGACTTTGCCCACCCCATCCCCGCACCAAAAATAGGCCGCGGGCATAGCCGCGCCCAAAAAATAGCAGCCGAACCCCTTGGTGCCAAGTTCGTCGTGCCGAAAAATGCCCAAAAGGGGGGTTAGCTATAGCCTTTGGGCGTGGGGCCGGCGCACTTCGTCTGCCTTCCTCGGAATGGGCCGAGACTTTGGCCACCCCCTCCCCGAGACAAAAATAGGCTGCAGGCACAGCCGCGCCCAAAAAAGAGCAGCCGAACCCCTTGCCGCCATGTTCGTCCTGCGGAAAAATGCCCGAAACGGGGTGGGCTACAGCCTTGGGCCGTGGGGCGGGCGAGCATCGTCCGCCGGACTCGGAATGGGCCGAGACTTTTCCCACCCCCTCCCTGTGACAAAAATAAGCCGCGGGCACAGCCGCGCCCAAAAAAGAGCAGTCGAACCCCTTGGCGCCAAGTTCGTCCTGGGGAAAAATGACCAAAAAAGGGGTGTGCTAGAGCCTTGGGGCTTGGCGCTGGCGACCTTCGTCGGCAGGACTCGGAATGGGCCGAGACTTTACCCACCCCCTCCCCGCGACAAAAATAGGCCGCAGGCACAGCCACGCCCAAAAAAGAGCAGCCGAACCCCTTGGCGCCAAGTTCGTCCTGGGGAAAAATGACCAAAAAAGGGGTGTGCTGTAGCCTAGGGGCGTGGGGCTGGCAAACTTCGTCCGCCGGACTCGGAATGGGCCGAGACTTTGCCCACCCCCTCCCCATGACAAAAATAGGCCGCGGGCACAGCCGCACCCAAAAAAGAGCAGCCGAACCCCTTGGCGCCAAGTTCGTCCTGCGGAAAAATGACCAAAAGGGGGGTTGGCTATAGCCTTGGGGCGTGGGGCCGGCGAACTTCGTTCGCCTGACTCGGAATGGGCCAAGACTTCCCCCCCTCCCTGCAACAAAAATAGGCCGCGGGCACAGCCGCGCGCAAAAAAGAGCAGCCTAACCCCTTGGCGCCAAGTTAGTCCGGTGGCAAAATGCCCAAAAAAGGGGTGTGCTATAGCCTTTGGGCGTGGGGACAGCAAAGTTCATTTGCCTTCCTCGGAATGGGTTGAGACTTTGCCCACCCCCTCCCCGCACCAAAAATAGGCCGCGGGCATAGCCGCGCCCAAGAAAGACCAGCCGAACCCCTTGCCGCCATGTTCGTCCTGCGGAAAAATGCCCGAAACGGGGTGGGCTACAGCCTTGGGCCGTGGGGCGGGCGAACATCGTCCGCCGGACTCGGAATGGGCCGAGACTTTTCCCACCCCCTCCCTGTGACAAAAATAAGCCGCGGGCACAGCCGCGCCCAAAAAAGAGCAGTCGAACCCCTTGGCGCCAAGTTCGTCCTGGGGAAAAATGACCAAAAAAGGGGTGTGCTAGAGCCTTGGGGCTTGGCGCTGGCGACCTTCGTCGGCAGGACTCGGAATGGGCCGAGACTTTACCCACCCCCTCCCCGCGACAAAAATAGGCCGCAGGCACAGCCACGCCCAAAAAAGAGCAGCCGAACCCCTTGGCGCCAAGTTCGTCCTGGGGAAAAATGACCAAAAAAGGGGTGTGCTGTAGCCTTGGGGCGTGGGGCTGGCGAACTTCGTCCGCCGGACTCGGAATGGGCCGAGACTTTGCCCACCCCCTCCCCATGACAAAAATAGGCCGCGGGCACAGCCGCGCCCAAAAAAGAGCAGCCGAACCCCTTGGCGCCAAGTTCGTCCTGCGGAAAAATGCCCAAAAGGGGGGTTGGCTATAGCCTTGGGGCGTGGGGCCGGCGAACTTCGTCCGCCTGATTCGGAATGGGCCAAGACTTCCCCCCCTCCCTACAACAAAAATAGGCCGCGGGCACAGCCGCGCGCAAAAAAGAGCAGCCTAACCCCTTGGCGCCAAGTTAGTCCGGTGGCAAAATGCCCAAAAAAGGGGTGTGCTATAGCCTTTGGGCTTGGGGACGGCAAAGTTCATCCGCCATCCTCGGAATGGGTCGAGACTTTGCCCACCCCATCCCCGCACCAAAAAAAGGCCGCGGGCATAGCCGCGCCCAAAAAAGAGCAGCCGAACCCCTTGGCGCCAAGTTCTTCCTGCGGCAAAATGCCCAAAAAAGGGGTGTGCTATAGCCTTTGGGCGTGGGGCCGGCGAACTTCGTCCGCCTTCCTCGGAATGGGCCCAGACATTGGCCACCCCTCCCCGCAACAAAAATAGGCCGCGGGCACAGCTGTGCCCAAAAAAGAGCAGCCGAAGCCCTTGGCGCCTAGTTCGTCCTGGGGAAAAATGACCAAAAAAGGGGTGTGCTGTAGCCTAGGGGCGTGGGGCTGGCGAACTTCGTCCGCCGGACTCGGAATGGGCCGAGACTTTGCCCACCCCCTCCCCATGACAAAAATAGGCCGCGGGCACAGCCGCGCCCAAAAAAGAGCAGCCGAACCCCTTGGCGCCAAGTTCGTCCTGCGGAAAAATGCCCAAAAGGGGGGTTGGCTATAGCCTTGGGGCGTGGGGCCGGCGAACTTCGTCCGCCTGACTCGGAATGGGCCAAGACTTCCCCCCCTCCCTGCAACAAAAATAGGCCGCGGGCACAGCCGCGCACAAAAAAGAGCAGCCTAACCCCTTGGCGCCAAGTTAGTCCGGTGGCAAAATGCCCCAAAAAGGGGTGTGCTATAGCCTTTGGGCTTGGGGACGGCAAAGTTCATCCGCCATCCTCGGAATGGGTCGAGACTTTGCCCACCCCATCCCCGCACCAAAATTAGGCCGCGGGCATAGCCGCGCCCAAAAAAGAGCAGCCGAAGCCCTTGGCGCCAAGTTCTTCCTGCGGCAAAATGCCCAAAAAAGGGGTGTGCTATAGCCTTTGGGCGTGGGGCCGGCGAACTTCGTCCGCCTTCCTCGGAATGGGCCCAGACATTGGCCACCCCTCCCCGCAACAAAAATAGGCCGCGGGCACAGCCGTGCCCAAAAAAGAGCAGCCGAACCCCTTGGCGCCTAGTTCGTCCTGGGGAAAAATGACCAAAAAAGGGGTGTGCTGTAGCCTAGGGGCGTGGGGCTGGCGAACTTCGTCCGCCGGACTCGGAATGGGCCGAGACTTTGCCCACCCCCTCCCCGCGACAAAAATAGGCCGCGGGCACAGCCGCGCCCAAAAAAGAGCAGCCGAACCCCTTGGCGCCAAGTTCGTCCTGGGGAAAAATGACCAAAAAAGGGGTGTGCTGTAGCCTTGGGGCGTGGGGCTGGCGAACTCCGTCCGCCGGACTCTGAATGGGCCGAGACTTTGCCCACCCCCTCCCCACGACAAAAATAGGCCGCAGGCACAGCCGCGCCCAAAAAAGAGCAGCCGAACCCCATGGCGCCAAGTTCGTCCTGCGGAAAAATGCCCGAAAGGGGGGTTGGCTATAGCCTTGGGGCGTGGGGACGGCAAAGTTCATCCGCCATCCTCGGAATGGGTCGAGACTTTGCCCACCCCATCCCCGCACCAAAAATAGGCCGCTGGCATAGCCGCGCCCAAAAAAGAGCAGCCGAACCCCTTGGCGCCAAGTTCGTCCTGCGGAAAAATGCCCAAAAAGGGGGTGGGCTATAGCCTTGGGGCGTGGGGCCCGCGAACTTCGTCCGCCGGACTCAGAATGGGCCGAGACATTGGCCACCCCCTCCCCGCGACAAAAATAGGCCGCGAGCACAGCCACGCCCAAAAAAGAGCAGCCGAACCCCTAGGTGCCAAGCTCGTCCTGTGGCAAAATGCCCAAAAAAGGGGTGTGCTATAGCCTTTGGGCGTCGGCCGGCAAAGTTCAATTGCATTCCTCAGAATGGGCCGTGAATTTGCCCACCCCCGCCCCGCGCCAAAAATAGGATGCGGGCACAGCCGCGCCTAAAAAAGAGCAGCCGAACCCCTTGGCGTCAAGTTCATCCTGCTGAAAAAGGCCCAAAAAAGGGGTGCGCTATAGCCTTGGGGCGTGGGGCTGGCACTCTTCGTCCGCTGGACTCGGAATGGGCCGAGGCTTTGCCCACCCCCTCCCCGTGTCAAAAATAGGCGGCGGGCACAGCCACACCCAAGAAAGAGCTGCGGAACCCCTCGGCGCCAAGTTCGTCCTGCGGAAAAATGCCCTAAAAGTGGGTGGGCTATAGCCTTGGGGGCGTGGGGCTGGCAAACTTCGTCCGCCGGACTCGGAATGGGCCGAGACTCTTCCCATACCCTCCCCGTGTCATAAATAGGCGGCGGGCACAGCCACACCCAAAAAAGAGCAGCCGAACCCCTCGGCACCAAGTTCGTCCTGCGGAAAAATGCCCAAAAAAGGGGTGTGCTATAGCCTTGGTGCGTGGTCCGGGCAAACTTCGTCCGCCGGACTCGGAATGGGCCGAGACTCGGAATGGGCCGAGACTATGGCCACCCCCTCCCCGCGACAAAATTAGGCCGCGGGCACAGCCTCGCCAAAAAAAGAGCAGGCGAACCCCTTGGCGCCAAGTTCATACTGCGGCAAAATGCCCAAAAAATGGGTGTGCTATAGCTTTTGGGCGTGCGGCCGGCAAAGTTCATCCCCCTTCCTCGGAATGGGCCGACACTTTGGCCACCCCCTCCCCGCGACAAAAATAGGCCGCGGGCACAGCCGCGCCCAAAAAATAGCAGCCGAACCCCTCGGCGCCAAGTTCGTCCTGCGGAAAAATGCCCAAAAAAGGGGTGTGCTATAGCCTTGGGGCGTGGTCCGGGCGAACTTCGTCCGCCTTCCTCGAAATGGGCCGAGACATTGACCACCCCCTCTCCGCGACAAAAATAGGCTGTGTGCACAGCCGCGCCCAAAAAAGAGCAGCCGAAGCCCTTGGCGCCAAGTTCGTCCTGCGGAAAAATTCCCAAAAAAGGGGTGGGCTATAGGCTTGGGGCGTAGGGCTGGCACTCTTCGTCCGCCGGACTCGGAATGGGCCGAGGCTTTGCCCACCCCCTCCCCGTGACAAAAATAGGTGGCGGGCACAGCCACGCCCAAAAAAGAGCAGCCAAACCCCTCAGCGCCATGTTCGTCCTGCAGAAAATGCCCAAAAAAGGGGTGTGCTATAGCCTTTGGGCGTGGGGCCGGCGAACTTCGTCCGCCTTCCTCGGAATGGGCCGAGACATTGACCACCCCCTCCCCGCGACAAAAATAGGCCGTGGGCACAGCCGCGCCCAAAAAAGAGCAGCCGAAGCCCTTGGCGCCAAGTTCGTCCTGCGGCAAAATGCCCAGAAAAGGGGTGTGCTATAGCCTTTGGGCGTGGGGCTGGCGAAGTTCGTCCGCCGGGCTCGGAATGGGCCGAGACTTTGCCCACCCCATCCCCACGACAAAAATAGGCCGCGCGCACAGCCGCGCCAAAAAAAGAACAGCCGAACCCCTTGGCGCCAAGTTCGTCCTGCGGAAAAATGCCCAAAAAAGGGGTGGGCTATAGCCTTGGGGCGTGGGGCTGGCACTCTTCGTCCGCCGGACTCGGATTGGGCCGAGGCTTTGCCCACCCCCTCACCGTGACAAAAATAGGGGGCGGACACAGCCACGGCCAAAAAAGAGTAGCCGAACCCCTCGGTGCCTAGTTCGTCCTGCGGAAAAATGCCCAAAAAAGGGGTGGGCTATAGCGTTGGGGCGTGGGGCTGGCACTCTTCGTCCGCCGGATTCGGAATGGGTCGAGGCTTTGCCCACCCCCTCCCCGTGTCAAAAATAGGTGGCGGGCACAGCCACGCCCAAAAAAGAGCAGCCGAACCCCTCGGCGCCAAGTTCGTCCTGCGGAAAAATGCCCAAAAAAGGAGTGTGCTATAGCCTTGGGGCGTGGTCCTGGCGCACTTCGTCCGCCGGACTCGGAATGGGCCGAGACTTTGGCCACCCCCTCCCCGTGACAAAAATAGGCCGCGGGCACCGCCGCGCCAAAAAAAGAACAGCCGAACTCCTTGGCGCCAAATTCGTCCTGCGGAAAAATGCCCAAAAAAGGGGTGGGCTATAGCCTTGGGCCGTGGGGCTGGCACTCTTCGTCCGCCGGACTCGGAATGGGCCGAGGCTTCGCCCACCCCTTCCCCGTGACAAAAATAGGGCCGGGCACAGCCACGCCCAAAAAAGAGCAACCGAACCCCTCGGCGCCAAGTTCGTCCTGCGGAAAATGCCCAAAAAAGGAGTGTGCTAAAGCCTTTGGGCGTGGGGCCGGCGAACTTCATCCGCCTTCCTCGGAATGGGCCGAGACTTTGACCACCCCCTCCCCACGACAAAAATAGGCCGCGGGCACAGTCTCGCCCAAAAAAGAGCAGCCGAACCCCTTGGCGCCAAGTTCGTCCTGGGGAAAAATGACCGAAAAAGGGGTGTGCTCAAGCCTTGGGGCGTGGGGCGGGCGAACTTCGTCCGCTGGACTCGGAATTGGCCGAGACTTTGCCCACCCCCTCCCCACGACAAAAATAGGCCGCGGGCACAGCCGCGCCGATAGAAGAGCAGCCGAACCCCTTGGCGCCAAGTTCGTCCTGCGGAAAAATGACCGAAAAAGGGGTGTGCTCTAGCCTTGGTGCGTGGGGCTGGCGAACTTCGTCCGCTGGACTCGGAATTTGCCGAGACTTTGCCCACCCCCTCCCCGCGACAAAATTAGGCCACGGGCACAGCCGCGCTGATAGAAGAGCAGCCGAACCCCTTGGCGCCAAGTTCGTCCTGCGGAAAAATGCCCAAAAGAGGGGTTGGCTATAGCCTTGGGGCGTGGGGCTGGCGAACTTCGTCCGCCGGACTCGGAATCGGCCGAGACTTTGGCCACCCCCTCCCCGCGACAAAAATAGGCCGCGGGCACAGCCGCCCCAAAAAAATAACAGCCGAACCCCTTGGCGCCAAGTTCGTCCTGCGGCAAAATGCCCAAAAAAGGGGTGTGCTATAGCCTTTGGGTGTGGGGCTGGCAAACTTCGTCTGCCGGGCTCGCATTGGGCCGAGACTTTGTCCACCCCCTCGGCACGACAAAAATAGGCCGCGGGCACGGCCGCACCAAAAAAAGAACAGCCGAACCCCTTGGCGCCAAATTCGTCCTGCGGAAAAATGCCCAAAAAAGGGGTGGGCTATAGCCTTGGGGCGTGGGGCTGGCACTCTTCGTCCGCCGGACTCGGAATGGGTCGAGGCTTTGCCCACCCCCTCCCCGCGACAAAAATAAGGGCCGGGCACAGCCACACCCAAAAAAGAGCAACCGAACCCCTCGGCGCCAAGTTCGTCCTGTGGAAAATGCCCAAAAAAGGGGTGTGCTGTAGCCTTTGGGCGTGGGACCGGCGAACTTCATCCGCCATCCTCGGAATGGGCCGAGACTTTGCCCACCCCATCCCCACGACAAAAATAGGCCGCGGGCACAGTCGCTCCAAAAAAAGAACAGCCGAACCCCTTGGCGCCAAGTTCGTCCTGCGGAAAAATGCCCAAAAAAGGGGTGGGCTATAGCCTTGGGGCGTGGGGCTGGCACTCTTCGTCCGCCGGACTCGGATTGGGCCGAGGCTTTGCCCACCCCCTCCCCGTGACAAAAATAGGGGGCGGGCACAGCCACGCCCAAAAAAGAGTAGGCGAACCCCTCGGTGCCAAGTTCGTCCTGCGGAAAAATTCCCAAAAAAGGGGTGTGCTATAGCCTTGGGGCGTGGTCCGGGCAAACTTCGTCCGCCGGACTCGGAATGGGCCGAGACTTTGGCCACCCCCTCCCCGCGACAAAATTAGGCCGCGGGCACAGCCTCGCCCAAAAAAGAGCAGCCGAACCCCTTGGCGCCAAGTTCATCCTGCGGCAAAATGCCCAAAAAATGGGTGTGCTATAGCTTTTGGGCGTGGGGCCGGCGAACTTCGTCCGCCTTCGTCGGAATGGGCCGAGACATTGACCACCCCCTCCCCGCGACAAAAATAGGCCGTGGGCACAGCCGCGCCCAAAAAAGAGCAGCTGAAGCCCTTGGCGCCAAGTTCGTCTTGGGGCAAAATGCCCAGAAAAGGGGTGTGCTATAGCCTTTGGGCGTGGGGCTGGCGAACTTCGTCCGCCGGGCTCGGAATGGGCCGAGACTTTGCCCACCCCATCCCCACGATAAGAATAGGCCGCGGGCACAGCCGCGCCAAAAAAAGAACAGCCGAACCCCTTGGCGCCAAGTTCGTCCTGCGGAAAAATGCCCAAAAAAGGGGTGGGCTATAGCCTTGGGGCGTGGGGCTGGCACTCTTCGTCCGCCGGACTCGGATTGGCCCGAGGTTTTGCCCACCCGCTCCCCGTGACAAAAATAGGGGGCGGGCACAGCCACGCCCAAAAAAGAGCAGCCGAACCCCTCGGGGCCAAGTTCGTCCTGCGGAAAAATGCCCAAAAAAGGGGTGGGCTATAGCCTTGGGGCGTGGGGCTGGCATTCTTCGTCCGCCGGACTCGGAATGGGTCGAGGCTTTGCCCACACCCTCCCCGTGTCAAAAATAGGCCGCGGGCACAACCGCGCCAAAAAAAGAACAGCCGAACCCCTTGGCGCCAAGTTCGTCCTGCGGCAAAATGCCCAGAAAAGGGGTGTGCTATAGCCTTTGGGTGTGGGGCTGGCGAACTTCGTCTGCCGGGCTCGGAATGGGCCGAGACTTTGCCCACCCGCTCCCCATGATAAAAATAGGCCGCGGGCACAGCCGCGCCAAAAAAAGAACAGCCGAACCCCTTGGCGCCAAATTCGTCCTGCGGAAAAATGCCCAAAAATGGGGTGGGGTATAGCCTTGGGGCGTGGGGCTGGCACTCTTCGTCCGCCGGACTGGGAATGGGCCGAGGCTTTGCCCACCCCCTCCCCGTGACAAAAATAGGGGGCGGGCACAGCCACGCCCAAAAAAGAGCAGCCGAACCCCTCGGCGCAAAGTTCGTCCTGTGGAAAATGCCCAAAAATGGGTTTTGCTATAGCCTTTGGGCGTGGCGCCGGCGAACTTCATCCGCCATCCTCGGAATGGGTTGAGACTTTGCCCACCCCCTCCCCGCACCAAAAATAGGCCGCGGGCATAGCCGCGCCCACAAAAGAGCAGCCGAACCCCTTGGTGCCAAGTTCGTTCTGCGGCAAAATGCCCAAAAAAGGGGTGTGCTACAGCCTTTGGGCGTGGAGCTGGCGAACTTCGCCCGCCGGACTCAGAATGGGCCGAGACTTTGGCCACCCCCTCCCCGCGACAAAAATAGGCCGCGGGCACAGCCTCGCCCAAAAAAGTGCAGCCGAACACCTAGGCGCCAAGTTTGTCCTGTGGAAAAATGACAGAAAAAGGGGTGTGCTATAGCCTCGGGGCGTGGGGCTGGCGAACTTCGTCCGCTGGACTCGGAATTGGCCGAGACTTTGCCCACCCCCTCCCCGCGACAAAAATAGTCCGCGGGCACAGCCGCACCGACAGAAGAGCAGCCGAACCCCTTGGCGCCAAGTTCATCCTGCGGAAAAATGCCCAAAAAAGGGATGTGCTATAGCCTTTGGGCGTGGGGCCGGCGAACTTCATCCGCCTTCCTCGGAATGGGCCGAGACTTTGGCCACCCCCTCCGCACGACAAAAATAGGCCGCGGGCACAGCCTCGCCCAAAAAAGAGCAGCCGAACCACTTGGCGCCAAGTTCGTCCTGGGGAAAAATGACCGAAAAAGGGGTGTGCTATAGCCTTGGGGTGTGGGGCTGGCGAACTTCGTCCGCTGGACTCGGAATTGGCCGAGACTTTGCCCACCCCCTCCCCGCGACAAAAATAGGCCGCGGGCACAGCCGCGCCGATAGAAGAGCAGCCGAACCCCTTGGCGCCAAAATCGTCCTGCGGAAAAATGCCCAAAAGGGGGGTTGGCTATAGCCTTGGGGCGTGGGGCGGGCGAACTTCGTCCGCCGGACTTGGAATGGGCCGAGCCTTTCCCCCCCTCCCTGCAATGAAAATAGTCTGTGGGCACAGCCGCGCCAAAAAAAGAGCAGCCGCACCCCATGGCGCCAAGTTCGTCTTGCGGAAAAATGCCCAACAGGGGGTTGGCTATAGCCTTGTGGCGTGGGGCTGGCGAACTTCGTCCGCCGGACTCGGAATGGGCCGAGACTTCCCCACCCCCTCCCTGCGACGAAAATAGTCCGCGGGCACAGCCTTGCCACAAAAAGAGCAGCCGAACCCCTTGGCGCCAAGTTCGTCCTGGGGGAAAATGACCAAAAAAGGGGGTGGGCTATAGCCTTGGGGCGTGGGGCTGGCGAACATCATCCGCCGGGCTCGGAATGGGCCGAGACTTTGCCCACCCCCTCGCCGCGACAAAAATACACTGCGCGCACAGCCGCACCCAAAAAAGAGCAGCCGAACCCCTAGGCGCCAAGTTCGTCCTGCGGAAAAATGCCCAAAAAAGGGGTGTGCTATAGCCTTGGGGCGTGGGGCCGGCTAAGCTCGTCCGCCGGACTCGGAATGGGCCGAGACTTTTCCAACCCCCTCCCACCGACAAAAATAGGCCGCGGGCACAGCCACGCCCAAAAAAGATTAGCCGAACCCCTTGGCGCCAAGTTCGTCCTGCGGAAAAATGTCCAAAAAGGGGGTGGGCTATAGCCTTGGAGCGTGGGGCGGGCGAACTTCATCCGCCCTCCTCGGAATGGGTTGAGACTTTGCCCACCCCCTCCCCACACCAAAAATAGGCCGCGGGCATAGCCGCGCCCACAAAAGAGCAGCCGAACCCCTTGGTGCCAAGTTCGTTCTGCGGCAAAATGCCCAAAAAAGGGGTGTGCTACAGCCTTTGGGCGTGGAGCTGGCGAACTTCGCCCGCCGGACTCAGAATGGGCCGAGACTTTGGCCACCCCCTCCCCGCGACAAAAATAGGCCGCGGGCCCAGCCTCGCCCAAAAAAGAGCAGCCGAACCGCTAGGCGCCAAGTTTGTCCTGGGGAAAAATGACCGAAAAAGGGGTGTGCTATAGCCTTGGGGCGTGGGGCTGGCGAACTTCATCCGCTGGACTCGGAATTGGCCGAGACTTTGCCCACCCCCTCCCCGCGACAAAAATAGGCCGCGGGCACAGCTGCGCCGATAGAAGAGCAGCCGAACCCCTTGGCGCCAAGTTCGTCCTGCGGAAAAATGCCCAAAAGGGGGGTTGGCTATAGCCTTGGGGCGTGGGGCGGGCGAACTTCGTCCGCTCGACTCGGAATTGGCCGAGACTTTTCCCACCCCCTCCCACCGACAAAAATAGGCCGCGGGCACAGCCGCGCCCAAAAAAGAGCAGCCGATGCCCTTGGCGCCAAGTTCGTCCTGCGGAAAAATGCCCAAAAAGGGGGTGGGCTATAGCCTTGGGGCGTGGGGCTGGCGAACTTCGTCCGCCGGGCTCCGAATGGGCCGAGACTTTGCCCACCCCCTCGCCGCGACAATAATACGCCGCGGGCACAACCGCACCCAAAAAAGAGCAGCTGAACCCCATGGCGCCAAGTTCGTCCTGCGGAAAAATGCCCAAAAAAGGGGTGTGCTATAGCCTTGGGGCGTGGGGCCGGCTAAGCTCGTCCGCCGGACTCGGAATGGGCCGAGACTTTTCCCACCCCCTCCCGTTGACAAAAATAGGCCGCGGGTACAGCCGCACCCAAAAAAGAGCAGTCGAACCCCTTGGCGCCAAGTTCGTCCTGCGGAAAAATGCCCAAAAAAGGGGTGTACTATAGCCTTGGGGCGTGGGGCTGCCGAAGTTCGTCCGCTGGACTCGGAATGGGCTGAAACTTTTCCCACCACCTCCCCGCGAACAAAATAGGCCGCGGGCACAGCCGCGCCCAAAAAAGAGGAGCCGAAACCCTTAGCGCCAAGTTCGTCCTGCGGAAAAATGCCCAAAAAAGGGGTGTGCTATAGCCTTTGGGCGTGGGGCTGGCGAACTTCGTCCGCCGGACTCGGAATGTGCCGAGAATTTGCCCACCCCCTCTCCGCAACAAAAATAGGCCGCGGGCACAGCCGCTCCAAAAAAAGAGCCGCCGAACCCCTTGGCACCAAGTTCGTCCTGCGGAAAAATGCATAAAAAAGGGGTGTGCTATAGCCTTGGGGCGTGGGGCCGGCTAAGCTCGTCCGCCGGACTCGGAATGGGCCGAGACTTTTACCACCCCCTCCCTGCGACAAAAATAGGCCGCGGGTTCAGCCGCGCCCAAAAAAGAGCAGCCGAACCCCTTGGCGCCAAGTTCGTCCTGCGGAAAAATGCCCAAAAAAGGGGTGTGCTATAGCCTTTGGGCGTAGGGCCGGCGCACTTCGTCCGCCGTCCTCGGAATCGGCCGGGACATTGCCAACCCCCTCCCCGCGACAGAAATAGGCCGCGGGCACAGCCGCGCCCAAAAAAGAGCAGCCGAACCCCGTGGCGCCATGTTCGTCCAGCGGAAAAATGCCCAAAACAGGGGTGTGCTATAGCCTTTGGGCATGGGGCCGGCAAAGTTCGTCCGCCGGACTCGGAATGGGCCGAGAATTTGCCCACCCCCTCCCCGCGACAAAAATAGGCCGCGGCCACAGCCGCGCCCGAAAAAGAGCAGCCGAACCTCTTGGCGCCAAGTTCGTCCTGCGGAAAAATGCCCAAAAAAGGGGTGTGCTACAGCCTTTGGGCGTGGGGCCGGCGCACTTCGTCCGCCTTCCTCGGAATCGGCCGGGACTTTGCCAACCCCCTCCCCACGACAGAAATAGGTCACAGGCACAGCCGCGCCCAAAAAAGAGCAGCCGAACCCCGTGGCGCCATGTTCGTCCAGCGGAAAAATGCCCAAAACAGGGGTGTGCTATAGCCTTCGGGCATGGGGCCGGCAAAGTTCGTCCGCCAGACTCGGAATGGGCCGAGAATTTGCCCACCCCCTCCCCGCGACAATAATAGGGCGCGGGAACAGCTGCACCCAAAAAATAGCTGCCGAACCCCTGGGCGCCAAGTTCATCCTGCGGAAAAATGCCTAAAAAAGAGGTGTGCTATAGCCATGGGGCGTGGGGCTGCCGGAGTCCGTCCGCCGGACTCGGAATGGGCCGAGACTTTGCCACCCCCTCCCCGTGCCAAAAATAGGCCGCGGACACAGCAGCGCCCAAAAAAGACCAGCCGAAGGCGTGGGCGCCAAGTTCGTCCTGCGGAAAAATGCCCAAAAAAGGGGTGTGCTATAGCCTTGGGGCGTGGGGCCGGCTAAGCTCGTCCGCCGGACTCGGAATGGGCCGAGACTTTTCCCACCCACTCCCTGCGACAAAAATAGGCCGCGGGCACAGCCGCGTCCAAAAAAGAGCAGCCGAACCCCTTGGCTCCAAGTTCGTCCTGCGGAAAAATGCCCAAAAAAGGGGTGTGCTATAACCTTTGGGCGTGGGGCCGGCGCACTTCGTCCGCCTTCCTCAGAATCGGCCGGGACTTTGCCAACCCCCTCCCCGCGACAAAAATAGGCCGCGGGCACAGCCGCGCCCAAAAAAGAGCAGTCGAACCCCTTGGCGCCAAGTTCGTCCTGCAGAAAAATGCCCAAAAAAGGGTGGGCTATAGCCTTGGGGCGTGGGGCTGGCGAAATTCGTCCGCCGGACTCGGAATGGGCCGAGACTTTGGCCACCCCCTCCCCGTGCCAAAAATACGCCGCGGACACAGCTGCGCCCAAAAAAGACCAGCCGAAGGCGTGGGTGCCAAGTTCGTCCTGCGGAAAAGTGCCCAAAAAAGGGGTGTGCTATAGCCTTGGGGTTGGGGCTGGCGAAGTTAGTCCGCCGGACTCTGAATGGCCCGAGACTTTGCCCATCCCCTCCCCGTGCCAAAAATAGGCCGCGGACACAGCCGCGCCCAAAAAAGATAAACCGAAAGCCTTGGCGCCAAGTTCGTCCTGCGGAAAAATGCCTAAAAAAGGGGTGTGCTATAGCCTTGGGGCGTGGGGCTGGCGAAGTTCGTCCCCCGGACTTGAAATGGGCTGACAATTTGCCCACCCCCTACCCGCACCAAAAATAGGCCGCGGGCACCGCCGCGCCCAAAAAAGATCAGCCGAAGGCCTAGGCGCCAAGTTCGTCGTGGGTAAAAATGCCCAAAAAAGGGGTGTCCTATAGCCTAGGGGCGTGGGGCTGGCGACGTTCGTCCGCCGGACTCCGAAACGGCCGAGACATTGCCCACCCCCTCCCCGTGCCAAAAATAGGCTGCTGGCACAGCCACGCTAAAAAAAGAGCAGCCGAAAGCCTTGGCGCCAAGTTTGTCCTGCGGAAAAATGCCCAAAAAAGGGTTGTGCGATAGCCTTGAGGCGTGCGGCTGCCGAAATTCGTCTGCTGGACTCGGAGTGGGCCGAGACTATTCCAACCCCCTCCCCGCGACAAAAATAGGCCGCGGGCAGAGCCGCGCGCAAAAAAGAGCAGTCAAACCCCTTGGCGCCAAGTTCGCCCTGCAGAAAAATGCCCAAAAAAGGGTGGGCTATAGCCTTGGGGCGTGGGGCTGGCGAACTTCGTCCATCGGACTCGGAATGGGCCGAGACTTTGTCCACCCCCTCCCCGCGACAAAAATAGGTTTCGGGCACAGCCGCGCCCAAAAAAGAGCAGCCGAACCCCTTGGCGCCAAGTTTGTCCTGCGGAAAAATGCCCAAAAAAGGGATGTGCTATAGCCTTGGGGCGTGGGGCCGGCTAAGTTCGTCCGCCGGACCCGGAATGGGCCGAGACTTTTCCCACCCCCTCCCCGCGACAAAAATAGGCCGCGGGCACAGCCGCGCCCAAAAAAGAGCAGCCGAACCCCTTGGCGCCAAGTTCGTCCAGCGGAAAAATGGCCAAAAAGGGTTTGGCAATAGCCTTGGGGCGTGGGGCTGGCGAACCTTCCCCGCGACAAAAATAGGCCGCGGGCATAGCCGCGCCCAAAAAAGAGCAGCCGAAGCCCTTGGCGCCAAGTTCGTCCAGCGGAAAAATGCCAAAAAAAGTGGTGCGCTATGGCCTTGGGGCGTGGGGCTGGCGAACTTCGTCCGTCGGACTCGGAATGGGCTGAGTCTTTGCCCACCCCCTCCCCACGACAACAATAGGCCGCGGGCACAGGCGCACGCAAAAAATAGCGGCCGGACCCACACCCTCCCCGCGACAAATACAGGCCGCGGCCACCGCCGCGGCCAAAAAAGAGCAGCCGAACCCCTTGGCGCCAAGTTCGTCCTGCGGAAAAATGCCCAAAAAAGTGGTGTGCTATAGCCTTTGCGCGTGCGGCCGGCAAAGTTCATCCGCATTCCGCGGATTGGGCCGAGACTTTGGTCACCCCCTCCCCGCGCCAAAAATAGGCTGCGGGCACAGCCGCGCCCAAAAAAGAGCAGCCGAACCCCTTGGCGCTAAGTTCGTCCTGCGGAAAAATGCCCAAAAAAGGGGTGGGCTATAGCCTTGGGGCGTAGGGCCGGCAAAGTTCATCCGCATTCCGCGGATTGGGCCGAGACTTTGGCCACCCCCTCCCCGCGCCAAAAATAGGCTGCGGGCACAGCCGCGCCCAAAAAAGAGCAGCCGAACCCCTTGGCGCTAAGTTCGTCCTGCGGAAAAATGCCCAAAAAAGGGGTGGGCTATAGCCTTGGGGCGTGGGGCCGGCGAACTTCGTCCGCCGGACTCGGAATGGGCCGAGGCTTTGCCCACCCCCTCCCCGCACCATAAATAGGCCGCGGGCAAAGCCGCACCCAAAAAAGAGCTGGCGAACCCCTTGGCGCAAAATTCGTCCTGCGGAAAAATGCCCAAAAAAGGGGTGTGCTATAGCCTTTGGGCATGGGGCCGGCAAAGTCCATCCGTCTTCCTCGGAATGGGCCAGGACGTTGCCCACCACCTCCCCATGCCAAAAATAGGCCGTGGCCACAGCCGCGCCCAAAAAAGAGCAGGCGAACCCCTTCGCGCCAAGTTCGTCCTGCGGAAAAATGCCCAAAAAAGGGGTGTGCTATAGCCTTGGGGCGTGGGGCAGGCGAACTTCGTCTGCCGGACTCGGAATGGGCCGAGACTTTGCCCACCCCATCCCCACGCCAAAAATAGGCCGCGGGCACAGCTGCGCCCAAAAACGAGCAGCCGAATCCCTTGGCGCCAAGTTCGTCTGGCGGAAAAGTGCCCAACAAAGGGGTGCACTATAGCCTTGCAGCATGGTGCTGCCGAAGCTTGTCTGCCGGACTCGGAATGGGCCGAGACTTTTCCCACCCCCTCCCCGTGACAAAAATAGGCCTCGGGCACAGCCGCGCCCAAAAAAGAACAGCCTAACCCCTTGGCGCCAAGTTCATCATGCGGAGAACTGCCCAAAAAGGGGGTGGGCTATAGCCTTGGGGCGTGGGGCCGGCCCACTTTGTCCGCCGGACTTGGAATGGGCCGAGACTTTTCCCACCCAGTCCCTGAGCCAAAAATAGGCCATGGGTGCAGCCGCGCCCAAAAAAGAACAGCCTAACCCCTTGGCGCCAAGTTCGTCATGCGGAAAACTGCGCAAAAAGGGGGTGGCGATAGCCTTGGGGCGTGGGGCTGGCGAACCCTCCCCGCGACGAAAATAGGCCGCGGGCACAGCCGCGCCAAAAAAAGAGCAGCCGAACCGCTTGGCGCCAGGTTCGTCCTCCGGAAAAATGCCCAAAAAGGGGGTGGGCTATAGCCTTGGGGTGTGGGGCTGGCGAACTTCGTCCGCCTTCCTCAGAATCGGCCGAGACTTTGCCCACCCCCTCCCCGCGACAAATACAGGCCGCGGCCACCACCGCGGCCAAAAAAGAGCAGCCGACCCCCTGGCGCCAAGTTCGTCCTGCGGAAAAATGCCCAAAAAAGGGGTGTGCTATAGCCTTTGCGCGTGCGGCCGGCAAAGTTTATCCGCATTCCGCGGATTGGGCCGAGACTTTGGCCACCCCCTCCCCGCGCCAAAAATAGGCTGCGGGCACAGCCGCGCCCAAAAAAGAGCAGCCGAACCCCTTGGCGCTAAGTTCGTCCTGCGGAAAAATGCCCAAAAAAGGGGTGGGCTATAGCCTTGGGGCGTGGGGCCGGCGAACTTCGTCCGCCGGACTCGGAATGGGCCGAGGCTTTGCCCACCCCCTCCCCGCACCAAAAATAGGCCGCGGGCAAAGCCGCACCCAAAAAAGAGCTGGCGAACCCCTTGGCGCAAAATTCGTCCTGCGGAAAAATGCCCAAAAAAGGGGTGTGCTATATAGCCTTTGGGCGTGGGGCCGGCAAAGTTCATCCGCCTTCCTCGGAATGGGCCGGGACGTTGCCCACCACCTCCCCACACCAAAAATAGGCCGTGGCCACAGCCGCGCCCAAAAAAGAGCAGGCAAACCCCTTCGCGCCAAGTTCGTCCAGCGGAAAAATGCCCAAAAAAGGGGTGTGCTATAGCCTTGGGGCGTGGGGCAGGCGAACTTCGTCCGCCGGACTCGGAATGGGCCAAGACTTTGCCCACCCCATCCCCACGCCAAAAACAGGCCGCGGGCACAGCCGCGCCCAAAAAATGGCAGCCGAATCCCTTGCCACCAAGTTCGTCCTGCGGAAAAATGCCCAAAAAAGGGGTGCACTATAGCCTTGCAGCGTGGGGCTGCCGAAGCTTGTCTGCCGGACTCGGAATGGGCCGAGACTTTTCCCACCCCCTCCCCATGACAAAAATAGGCCTCGGGCACAGCCGCGCCCAAAAAAGAGCAGGCGAACCCCTTGGCGCCAAGTTCGTCCTGCGGAAAAATGCCCAAAAAAGGGGTGGGCTATAGCCTTGGGTCGTGGGGCGGGCGAACTTCGTCCGTCGGACTCGGAATGGGCCGAGAGATTGACCACCCCCTCCCCGCGACAAAAATAGGCCGCAGGCACAGCCATGCCAAAAAAAGAGCAGCCGAACCCCAAGGCGCCAAGTTCGTCCTGCGGAAGAATGCCCAAAAAGGGGGTGGGCTATAGCCTTGGGGCGTGGGGCGGGCGAACTTTGTCCGCCAGAGTCGGAATGTGCCGAGACTTTGCGCACCCCCTCCCTGTGCCAAAAATAGGCCGCGGGCACAGCCGCGCCCAAAAAAGAACAGCCCAACCCCATGGCGCCAAGTTCGTCCTGCGGAAAAATGCCCCAAAAAGGGGTGGGCTATAGCCTTGGGTCGTGGGGCGGGCGAACTTCGTCCGTCGGACTCGGAATGGGCCGAGAGATTGACCACCCCCTCCCCATGACAAAAATAGGCCGCAGGCACAGCCATGCCGAAAAAAGAGCAGCCGAACCCCAAGGCGCCAAGTTCGTCCTGCGGAAGAATGCCCAAAAAGGGGGTGGGCTATAGCCTAGGGGCGTGGGCGGGCGAACTTTTTCCGCCGAAGTCGGAATGTGCCAAGACTTTGCGCACCCCCTCCCCGCGCCAAAAATAGGCCGCGGGCACAGCCGCGCCCAAAAAAGAGCTGCCCAACCCCTTGGCGCCAAGTTCGTCCTGCGGAAAAATGCCCAAAAAGGGGGTGGGCGATCGCCTTGGGACGTGGGGCTGGCGAACTTCGTCCGCCGGGCTCGAAATGGGCCGAGACTTTGCCCACCCCCTCGCAGCGACAAAAATACACCATGGGCACAGCCGAACCCAAAAAAGAGCAGGCAAACCCCTTGGCGCCAAGTTCGTCCTGCGGAAAAATGCCCAAAAAAGAGGTGGGCTATAGCCTTGGGGCGTGGGGCCGGCGCGCTTCGTCCGCCGGACTCCGAATGGGCCGAGGTATTGCCCACCCCCTCCCCGCAACAAAAACAGGCCACGGGCACAGCCACGCCGAAAAAAGTGCTGGCGAACCCCTTGGCGCCAAGTTCGTCATGCGGAAAAATGCCCAAAAAACGGGTGGGCTATAGCCTTGGGGCGTGGGGCTGGCGAACTTCGTCCGCCGGACTCGGAATGGGCCGAGGCATTGCTCAACCCTCCCCGCGACAAAAATAGGCGACGGGCACAGCCGCGCCCAAAAAAGAGCAGCCGAACCCCTTGGCGCCAAGTTCGTCCGGCGGAAAAATGCCCAAAAAGGGGGTGGGCTATAGCCTTTGGGCGTGGGGCAGGCGAACTTCGTCCGCCGGACTCCGAATGGGCCAAAAATTTTCCCACCCCCTCCCCGCGCAAAAAACAGGCTGCGGGCACAGCCATGCCCAAAAAAGAGCAGCCAAACCCCTAGGTGCCAAGTTCGTCCTGTGGAAAAATGCCCAAAAATGGGGTGGGCTATAGGCTTGGGGCGTGGGGCGGGCGAACTTCGTCCGCCGGACTCGGAAAGGGCCGAGACATTTTCCACCCCCTCTCCGCGACAAAAATAAGCCGCGGACCCAACCGCGCCCAAAAAAGAGCAGCCGAACCCCTTGGCGCCAAGTTCGTCCTACGGAAAAATGCCCAAAAAGGGGGTGGGCTATAGCCTTGGGGCGTGGGGCTGGCGAACTTCGTCCGCCGGACTCCGACTGGGCCGGGGCGTTGCCCACCCTCTCCCCACGACAAAAACAGGCCACGGGCACAGCCGCACCGAAAAAAGAGCAGGCGAACCCCTTGGCGTCAAGTTCGTCCTGCGGAAAAATGCCCAAAAAAGGGGTGGGCTATAGCCTTGGGGCGTAGGGCTGCCGAACTTCGTCCGCCGGTCTCCGAATGGACCGAGGCGTTGCCCACCCCCTTCCCGCTACAAAAAAAGGCCACGGGCACAGCCGCTCCGGAAAAAGAGCAGCCGAACCCCTTGGCGCCAAGTTCGTCCGGCGGAAAAATGCCCAAAAAGGGGGTGGGCTATAGCCTTGGGGCGTGGGGCAGCGTGCAGGCGAACTTCGTCCGCCGGACTCCGAGTGGGCCAAAACTTTTCCCACCCCCTCCCCACACCAAAAATAGGCCGCGGGCACAGCCGCGCCCAAAAAAGAGCAGCCGAACCCCTGGGCGCCAAGTTCGTCCTGCGAAAAAATGCCCAAAAAAGGGGTGGGCTATAGCCTTGGGGCATGGGGCGGGCGATCTTCGTCCGCTGGACTCGGAATGGGCCGAGACTTTGCCCACCCCCACCCCCTCGCCGCGACAAAAATACGCCGCGGGCACAGCCGCACCCAAAAAAGTGCAGGCGAACCCCTTGGCGCCAAGTTCGTCCTGCGGAAAAATGCCCAAAAAAGGGGTGGGCTATTGCCTTGGGGCGTGGGGCTGGTGAACTTCGTCCTCCGGTCTCTGAATGGGCCGAGGCATTGCCCACCCCCTCACCGCGACAAAAACAGGCCACGGGCACAGCCGCGCCCAAAAAAGAGCAGGCGAACCCCTTGGCGCCAAGTTCGTCCTGCGGAAAAATGCCCAAAAAAGGGGTGGGCTATAGCCTTGGGTTGTGGGGCGGGCGAACTTCGTCCGTCGGACTCGGAATGGGCCGAGAGATTGACCACCCCCTCCCCGCGACAAAAATACGCCGCGGGCACAGCCGTACCCAAAAAAGAGCAGCCGAACCCCTTGGCGCCAAGTTCGTCCTGCGGAAAAATGCCCAAAAAAGGGGTGTGCTATAGCCTTTGGGCGTGGGGCTGCCGAAGTTCGTCCACTGGACTCGGAATGGGCCGAGACTTTTTCCACCCCCTCCCCGTGAAAAAAATAGGCCGCGGGCACAGCCGCGCCCAAAAAAGAGCAGCCGAACCCCTTGGCGCCATGTTCGTCCTGCAGAAAAATGCCCAAAAAGGGGGTGGGCTATAGCCTTGGGGCGTGGGGCTGACGAACTTCGTCCGCGGACTCGGAATGGGCCGAGACTTTCACCAACCCCACGCCGTTAAAAAAATAGGCCGCGGGCACAGCTGCGCCCAAAAAAGAGCAGCCGAGCCCCTCGGCGCCAAGTTCGTCCCACGGAAAAATGCCCAAAATGGGGGTGGGCTATAGGCTTGGGGCATGGGGCGGGCGATCTTCGTCCGCTGGACTCGGAATGGGCCGAGACTTTGCCCACCCCCACCCCCTCGCCGCGACAAAAATACGCCGCGGGCACAGCCGCACCCAAAAAAGAGCAGCCGAACCCCTTGGCGCCAAGTTCGTCCTGCGGAAAAATGCCCAAAAAAGGGGTGTGCTATAGCCTTTGGGCGTGGGGCTGCCGAAGTTCGTCCGCTGGACTCGGAATGGGCCGAGACTTTTTCCACCCCATCCCCGCGAAAAAAATAGGCCGCGGCCACAGCCGCGCCCAAAAAAGAGCAGCCGAACCCCTTGGCGCCATGTTCGTCCTGTGGAAAAATGCCCAAAAAGTGGGCGGGCTATAGCCTTGGGGCGTGGGGCTGGCGAATTTCGTCCGCCGGACTCGGAATGGGCCGAGACTTTTCCCACCCGCTCCCCATGAAAAAAATAGTCCGCGGGCATAGCTGCGTCCAAAAAAGACCAGCCGAACGCGTGGGCGCCAAGTTCGTCCTGAGGAAATATGCCCAAAAAAGGGGTGTGCTATAGCCTAGGGGTGTGGGGCTGGCGAAGTTCGTCCGCCGGACTAGGAATGGGCCGAGACTTTGCCCATCCCATCCCCGTGCCAAAAGTAGGCCGCGGACACAGCCTCTTCCAAAAAAGACCAGCCGAAGGCGTGGGCGCCAAGTTCGTCCTGTGGAAAAATGCCCAAAAAAGGGGTGTGCTATAGCCTTGGGGCGTGGGGCTGGCGAAGTTCGTCCGCTGGACTCAGAATGGGCCGAGACTTTGCCCATCCCCTCCCCGTGCCAAAAATAGGCCGCGGACAAAGCCGCGCCCAAAAAAGACCAGCCGAAGGCGTGGGCGCCAAGTTCGTCCTGCGGAAAAATGCCCAAAAAAGGGGTGTGCTATAGCCTTGGGGCGTGGGGCTGGCGATGTTCGTCCGCCAGACTCGGAATGGGCCGAGACTTTGCCACCCCCTCCCCATGCCAAAAATAGGCCGCGGACAAAGCCGCGCCCAAAAAAGACCAGCCGAAGGCGTGGGCGCCAAGTTCGTCCTGCGGAAAAATGCCCAAAAAAGGGGTGTGCTATAGCCTTGGGGCGTGGGGCTGGCGATGTTCGTCCGCCAGACTCGGAATGGGCCGAGACTTTGCCACCCCCTCCCCATGCCAAAAATAGGCCGCGGACACAGCAGCGCCCAAAAAAGACCAGCCGATGGCTGGGGCGCCAAGTTCGTCCTGCGGAAAAATGCCCAAAAAAGGGGTGTGCTATAGCCTTGGGGTTGGGGCTGGCGAAGTTCGTCCGCCGGACTTAGAATGGACCGAGACTTTGCCCATCCCCTCCCCGTGCCAAAAATAGGCAGTGGACACAGCCACGCCCAAAAAAGACCAGCCGAAGGCGTGGGCGCCAAGTTCGTCCTGCGGAAAAATGCCCAAAAAAGGGGTTTGCTATAGCCTAGGGGCGTGGGGCTGGCGATGTTCGTCCGCCGGGCTCCGAATCGGCCGAGACATTGCCCACCCCCTCCCCGTGCCAAAAATAGGCTGCTGCCACAGCCACGCTCAAAAAAGAGCAGCCGAAAGCCTTGGCGCCATGTTTGTCCTGCGGAAAAATGCCCAAAAAAGGGTTGTGCTATAGCATTGGGGCGTGGGGCTGGCGAAGTTCGTCCCCCGGACTCGGAAGGGGCCGAGACTTTGCACAACCCCTCGCCGTCCAAAAAATAGGCCGCTTGTACGGGCGCGCCGAAAACAAGCGGGTGAAAGCCTTTGGCGCCAAGTTCGTCCTGCGGAAAAATGACCAAAAAAGTAATGTGCTATAGCCTTGGGGCATGGGGCTGGCAAAGTTTGTCCCCCGGAGTCGGAATGGGCCGAGACTTTGCCCACCCCCTCCCCACGCCAAGAATAGACCGTGGTCACAGCCGCGTCCAAAAAAGATCAACCGAAGGCCTAGGCGCGAAGTTCGTCCGGTGGAAAAATGCCCAAAAAATGGGTGTGCTATAGCCTTGGGGCGTGGGGCTGGCGAAGTTTGTCCGCCTTCCTTGGAATGGGCCGAGACATTGCCCATCCCCTCCCCATACCAGAAATAGGCCCCAGGCACAGCAACGACCAAAAAAGAGCAGCCGAACCCCTTGGCGCCAAGTTTGTCCTGCGAAAAAATGTCCAAAAAAGGGGTGTGCTATAACCTTGGGCTGTGGGGCTGGCGAACTTCGTCCGCTATACTCGGAATGGGCCGAGACTTTGCCCGCCCCCACCCCGCGCCAATAATAGGCTGCAGTCACAGCCGCGCCCAAAAAAGGGCTGCTGAACCCCTTGGCACCCAGTTCGTCCTGCGGAAAAATGCCCAAAAAGGGGGTGGGCTATAGCCTTGGGGCGTGGGGCCGGCGAACTTCGTCCGCCGGGCTCGGAATGGGCCGAGACTTTGTCCACCCCCTCGCCACGACAAAAATACGCCGCGGGCACAGCCGCACCCAAAAAAGAGCAGGCGAACCCCTTGGCGCCAAGTTCGTCCTGCGCAAAAATGCCTAAAAAAGGGGTGTACTATAGCCTTGGGGCGTGGGGCTGCCGAAATTCATCCGCTGGACTCGGAATGGGCCGAGACTTTTCCCACCCCCTCCCTGCGGCAAAAATAGGCCGCGGGCACAGCCACGCCCAAAAAAGAGCAGTCGAACCCCTTGGCGCCAAGTTCGTCCTGCAGAAAAATGCCGAAAAAAGGGGTGTGCTATAGCCTTGGGGCGTGGGGCTGCCGAAGTTCGTCCGCCGGACTCGGAATGGGCCGAGACTTTGCCACCCCCTCCCCCCGAAAAAAATAGGCCGAGGGCACAGCAGCGTCCAAAAAAGAGCAGCCGAACCCCTTGGCGCCAAGTTCGTCCTGCGGAAAAATGCCCAAAAAAGGGGTGTGCTATAACCTTTGGGCGTGGGGCTGGCGAACTTCGCCCGCCGGTCTCGGAATGTGCCGAGAATTTGCCCACCCCCTCTCCGCAACAAAAATAGGCCGCGGGCACAGCCGCTCCAAAAAAAGAGCAGCCGAACCCCTTGGCGCCAAGTTCGTCCTGCGGAAAAATGCCCAAAAAAGGGGTGTGCTATAGCCTTGGGGCGTGGTGCCGGCTAAGCTCGTCCACCGGACTCGGAATGGGCCGAGACTTTTCCCACCCCCTCCCTTCGGCAAAAATAGGCCGCAGGCACAGCCGCGCCCAAAAAAGAGCGGCCGAACTCCTTGGCGCCAAGTTCGTCCTGCGGAAAAATGCCCAAAAAAGGGGTGTGCTATAGCCTTTGGGCGTGGGGCCGGCGAACTTCGTCCGCCTTCCTCGGAAGCGGCCGGGACTTTGCCAACCCCCTCCCCACGACAAAAATAGGCCGCGGGCACAGCCGCGCCCAAAAAAGAGCAGCCGAACCCCGTGGCGCCATGTTCGTCCTGCGGAAAAATGCCCAAAAAGGGGGTGGGCTATAGCCTTGGGGCGTGGGGCTGGCGAACTTCGTCCGCCGGGCTCGGAATGCGCCGAGACTTTGTCCACCCCCTCGCCGTGACAAAGTTACGCCGCGGGCACAGCCGCACCCAAAAAAGAGCAGTCGAACCCCTTGGCGCCAAGTTCGTCCTGCAGAAAAATGCCTAAAAAAGGGGTGTACTATAGCCTTGGGGCGTGGGGCTGCCGAAATTCGTCCGCCGGACTCGGAATGGGCCGAGACTTTGCCACCCCCTCCCCGCAAAAAAAATAGGCCGCGGGCACAGCCGCTCCAAAAAAAGAGCAGCCGAACCCCTTGGCGCCAAGTTCGTCCAGCGGAAAAATGCCCAAAAAAGGGGTGTGCTATAGCCTTGGGGCGTGGTGCCGGCTAAGCTCATCCACCGGACTGGGAATGGGCCGAGACTTTTCCCACCCCCTCCCTGCGGCAAAAATAGGCCGCAGGCACAGCCGCACCCAAAAAAGAGCAGCCGAACCCCTTGGCGCCAAGTTCGTCCTGCGGAAAAATGCCCAAAAAAGGGGTGTGCTATAGCCTTTGGGCGTGGGGCCGGCGAACTTCGTCCGCCTTCCTCGGAATCGGCCGGGACATTGCCAACCCCCTCCCCACGACAAAAATAGGCCGCGGGCACAGCCGCGCCCAAAAAAGAGCAGCCGAACCCCGTGGCGCCATGTTCGTCCTGCGGAAAAATGCCCAAAAAGGGGGTGGGCTATAGCCTTGGGGCGTGGGGCTGGCGAACTTTGTCCGCCGGGCTCGGAATGGGCCGAGACTTTGTCCACCCCCTCGCCGCGACAAAAATACGCCGCGGGCACAGCCGCACCCAAAAAAGAGCAGTCGAACCCCTTGGCGCCAAGTTCGTCCTGCAGAAAAATGCATAAAAAGGGGTGTACTATAGCCTTGTGGCGTGGGGCTGCCGAAATTCGTCCGCCGGACTCGGAATGGGCCGAGACTTTGCCACCCCCTCCCCGCGAAAAAAATAGGCCGCGGGCACAGCAGCGCCCAAAAAAGAGCAGCCGAACCCCTTGGCGCCAAGTTCGTCCTGCGGAAAAATGCCCAAAAAAGGGGTGTGCTATAACCTTTGGGCGTGGGGCTGGCGAACTTCGTCCGCCGGACTCGGAATGTGCCGAGAATTTGCCCACCCCCTCTCCGCAAGAAAAATAGGACGCGGGCACAGCCGCTCCAAAAAAAGAGCAGCCGAACCCCTTGGCGCCAAGTTCGTCCAGCGGAAAAATGCCCAAAAAAGGGGTGTGCTTTAGCCTTGGGGCGTGGTGCCGGCTAAGCTCGTCCACCGGACTCGGAATGGGCCGAGACTTTTCCCACCACCTCCCTGCGGCAAAAATAGGCCGCAGGCACAGCCGCGCCCAAAAAAGAGCAGCCGAACCCCTTGGCGCCAAGTTCGTCCTGCGGAAAAATGCCCAAAAAAGGGGTGTGCTATAGCCTTTGAGCGTGGGTCGGCGAACTTCGTCCGCCTTCCTCGGAATCGGCCGGGACTTTGCCAACCCCCTCCCCACGACAAAAATAGGCCGCGGTCACAGCCGCGCCCAAAAAAGAGCAGCCGAACCCCGTGGCGCCATGTTCGTCCTGCGGAAAAATGCCCAAAAAGGGGGTGGGCTATAGCCTTGGGGCGTGGGGCTGGCGAACTTCCTCTGCCGGGCTCGGAATGGGCCGAGACTTTGTCCACCCCCTCGCCGCGATAAAAATACGCCGCGGGCACAGCCGCACCCAAAAAAGAGCAGTGGAACCCCTTGGCGCCAAGTTCGTCCTGCAGAAAAATGCCTAAAAAAGGGGTGTACTATAGCCTTGGGGCGTGGGGCTGCCGAAATTCATCCGCTGGATTCGGAATGGGCCGAGACTTTTCCCACCCCCTCCCTGCGGCAAAAATAGGCCGCGGGCACAGCCACGCCCAAAAAAGAGCAGTCGAACCCCTTGGCGCCAAGTTCGTCCTGCAGAAAAATGCCCAAAAAAGGGGTGTACTATAGCCTTGGGGAGTGGGGCCGGCGCACTTCGTCCGCCTTCCTCGGAATCGGCCGGGACATTGCCAACCCCCTCCCCACGACAAAAATAGGCCGCGGGCACAGCCGCGCCCAAAAAAGAGCAGCCGAACCCCGTGGCGCCATGTTCGTCCTGCCGAAAAATGCCCAAAAAAGGGGTGTGCTATAGCCTTTGGGCATGGGGCCAGGCAAACCCCCTTCGTCCGCCGGACTCAGAATGGGCCGAGACTTTGCCCACAACCCCCCCGCACCCAAAATCCCCATGACAAAAATAGGCCGCGGCCACAGCCGCCTTCAAAAAAAAAAGAGCAGCCGAACCCCTTGGCGCCAAGTTCGTCCTGCGGAAAAATGCCCAAAAAAGGGGTGTGCTATAGCCTTTGGGCATGGGGCCCCTTGGCAAAGTTCGTCCGCCTTCCTCGGAATGGGCCGAGAATTTTCCCACCCCATCCCTGCGGCAAAAATAGGCCGCAGGCACAGCCGCGCCCAAAAAAGAGCAGCCGAACCCCTTGGCGCCAAGTTCGTCCTGCGGAAAAATGCCCAAAAAAGGGGTGTGCTATAGCCTTTGGGCGTGGGGCCTGCGCACTTCGTCCGCCTTCCTTGGAATCGGCCGGGACTTTGCCAACCCCCTCCCCACGACAAAAATAGGCCGCGGGCACAGCCGCGCCCAAAAAAGAGCAGCCGAACCCCGTGGCGCCATGTTCGTCCTGCGGAAAAATGCCCAAAAAAGGGGTGTGCTATAGCCTTTGGGCGTGGGGCCGGCGAACTTCGTCCGCCTTCCTCGGAATCGGCCGAGACTTTGCCCACCCCCTTCCCGCGATAATAATAGGCCGCGGGCACAGCCGCACCCAAAAAAGAGCAGCCGAACCCCTTGGCGCCAAGTTCGTCCTGTGGAAAAATGCCTAAAAAGGCGGTGTGCTATAGCCTTGGGGCGTTGGGCTGCCGGAGTTCGTCCGCCGGGCTCAGAATGGGCCGAGACTTTGCCACCCCCTCCCCGTGCCAAAAATAGGCCGCGGACACAGCAGCGCCCAAAAAAGACCAGCCGAAGGCGTGGGCGCCAAGTTCGTCCTGCAGAAAAATGCCCAAAAAAGGGGTGTGCTATAGCCTTTGGGCGTGGGGCCGGCGCACTTCGTCCGCCTTCCTCGGAATCGGCCGGGACTTTGCCCACCCCCTCCCCGCGCCAAAAATAGGCCGCGGGCACAGCCGCGCCCAAAAAAAAGCAGTCGAACCCCTTGGCGCCAAGTTCGTCCTACAGAAAAATGCCCAAAAAAGGGGTGCGCTATAGCCTTGGGGTGTGGGGCTGCCGAAGTTCGACCGCCGGACTCGGAATGGGCCGAGACTTTTCTTGCCCCCACCCCACGACAAAAATAGGCCGCGGGCACAGCCGCGCCCAAAAAACAGTAGCCGAACCCCTCGGCGCCAAGTTCGTCCTGCGGAAAAATGCCCAAAAAAATTGTGGGCTATAGCCTTGGGGCGTGTGGCTGGCGAACTTCATCCCCCGGACTCGGAATGGGCCGAGACTTTCCCACCCCCTCCTCACTAAAAAAATAAGCAGCGGGCACAGCCGCGCCCAAAAAAAAGCAGTCGAACCCCTTGGCGCCTAGTTCGTCCTGCAGAAAAATGCCCAAAAAAGGGGTGTGCTATAGCCTTGGGGTGTGGGGCTGCCGAAGTTCGACCGCCGGACTCGGAATGGGCCGAGACTTTTCTTGCCCCCTCCCCACGTGAAAAATAGGCCGCGGGCACAGCCGCGCCCAAAAAAGAGCAGCCGAACCCCTTGGCGCCTAGTTCATCCTGCGGAAAAATGCTCAAAAAAGGGGTGGGCTATAGCCTTGGGGCGTGGGGCTGGCAAACTTCGTCCGCCGGACTCGGAATGGGCCGAGACTTTGCCCACCCCCTCCCCGCAACAAAAATAGGCCGCGGGCACAGCCGCGCCCAGAAAAGAGCAGCCGAACCACTTGGCGCCAAGTTCGTCCTGCGGAAAAATGCCCAAAAAAGGGGTGTCCTATAGCCCTGGGGCGTGGGGCTGCCGAAATTTGTCCGCCGGACTCGGAATGGCCGAGAAATTTCTCACCCCCTCCCCATGATAAAAATAGGCTGCGGGCACAGCCGCGCCCAAAAAAGAGCAGCGGAACCCCTTGGCGCCAAGTTCGTCCGGCGGAAAAATGCCCAAAAAAGGGGTGTGCTGTAGCCTTGGGGCGTGGAATGGGCCGAGACTTTCCCACCCCCTCCCCGTGACAAAAATAGGCCACGGGCACAGCCGCGCCCAAAAAAGAGCAGCCGAACCCCTTGGCGCGAAGTTCGTCCTGCGGAAAAATGAACAAAAAGCGGGTGGGCTATAGCCTTGGGGCGTGTGGCGGGCGGACTTCGTCCGCCGGACTCGGAATGGGCCGAGACTTTTCCCACCCCCTCCCCTAGACAAAAATAGGCCTCGGGCACAAACGAGCCCAAAAAAGAGCTGCCGAACCCCTTGGCGCCAAGTTCGTCCTGCGGAAAAATGCCCAAAAAGGGGTGGGCTGTAGCCTTTGGGCGTGGGGCCGGCGAACTTCGTTTGCCTTCCTCGGAATGGGCCGAGATTTTGGCCACCCCCTCCCAGCGACAAAAATAGGCCGCGGACACAGCCGCACCCAAAAAAGAGCAGCCGAACCCCTAGGCGCCAAGTTCGTCCTACGGAAAAAGGCCCAAAAAATCGGTGTGCTATAGCCTTTGGGTGTGGGGCCGGCGCACTTCGTCCGCCTTCCTCGGAATGGGCCGAGACTTTGCCCCCCACCTCCTGGCGACAAAGATTGGCCGCGGGCACAGCCGCGCCCAAAAAAGAGCAGCCGAACCCCTTGGCGCCAAGTTCGTCCTGCGGCAAAATGCCCAAAAAAAGGGTGGGCTATAGCCTTGGGGCGTGGGACCGGCGAACTTCGTCCGCCTTCCTCGGAATGGGCCGAGACTTTGCCCACCCCCTCCCGACGACAAAAATAGGCCGCGTGCATAGCCGCACCCAAAAAAGAGCAGCCGAACCCCTTGGCGCCAAGTTCGTCGTGCGGCAAAATGCCCAAAAAATGGGTGTGCTATAGCCTTTGGGCGTGGGGCCGGCAAAGTTCATCCCCCTTCCTCGGAATGGGCCGAGACTTTGCCCACCCCCTCCCCGTCTCAAAAATAGGCCGCGGGCACAGCCGCGCCCAAAAAAGAGCAGCCGAACCCCCTGGCGCCAAGTTCGTCCTGCGGAAAAATGCCCAAAAAAGGGGTGGGCCATAGCCTTGGGCCGTGGGGCTGGCGAACTTCGTCCGCCGGACTCGGAATGGGCCGATACTTTGCCCACCCCCTCCCCGCGACAAAAATAGGCCGCGGGTACAGCCGCGCCCAAAAAAGAGCAGCCGAACCCATTGGCGCCAAGTTCGTCCTTCGAAAAAATGCCCAAAAAAGGGGTGTGCTATAGCCTTGGGGCGTGGGGCGGGCGAACTTCGTCCGCCGGACTCGGAATGGGCCGAGGCGTTTCCCACCCCCTCCTGGCAATAAAAATAGACTGCGGGCACGGCCGCGCCCAAAAAAGAGCAGTCAAACCCCTTGGCGCCAAGTTCGCCCTGCAGAAAAATGCCCAAAAAAGGGGTGGGCTATAGCCTTGGGGCGTGGGGCAGGCGAACTTCGTCCGCGTTCCTCGGAATGGGCCGAGACTTTGCCCACCCCCTCCCCTCACCAAAAATAGGCTGCGGGCGCAGCCGCGCCCAAAAAAGAGCAGCCGAACCCCTTGGCGCCAAGTTCGTCCGGCGGAAAAATGCCCAAAAAAGGGGTGGCTATAACCTTGGGGCGTGGGGCAGGCGGACTTCGTCCGCCGGACTCGGAATGGGCCGAGACTTTTCTTACCCCCTTCCCGTGACAAAAATAGACTGCGGGCTCGTCCGCGCCCAAAAAAGAGCCGCCGAACCCCTGGGCGTCAAGTTCGTCCTGCGGAAAAATGGGCAAAAAGGTGTTGGGCTATAGCCTAGGGGCGTGGGGCTGGCGAACTTCGTCCGCCGGACTCAGAATGGGCCTAGACTTTGCCCACCCCCTTCCCGCGACAAAAATAGGCCGTGGGCACGGCCGCGCCCAAAAAAGAGCAGCCGAACCCCTTGGTGCCAAGTTCGTCCTGCGGAAAAATGCCCAAAGAAGGGGTGTGATATAGCCTTGGGCGTGGGCAGGCGGACTCTGTCCACCGGACTTGGAATGGGCCGAGACTTTTCCCACCCCCTCCCCGTGACATAAATAGGCCGTGGGCACAGCCGCGCGAAAAAAAAGAGCAGCCGAACCCCTTGGCGCCAAGTTCGTCCTGCGGAAAAATGCCCAAAAAAGGGGTGGGCTATAGCCTTGGAGCGTGGGGCAGGCGAACTTCATCCGCCGGTCTCGGAATGGGCCGAGACTTTGCCCACACCCTCCCCGCGACAAAAAATTGGCCGCGAGCACAGCCGCGCCCAAAAAAGAGCAGCCGAACCCCTTGGCGCCAAGTTCGTCCGGCGGAAAAATGCCCAAAAAGGAGGTGGGCTATAGCCTCGGGGCGTGGGGCGGGCGAACTTCGTCCGCAGGACTCGGAATGGGCCGAGACTTTTCTCACTCCCTCCCCACGGCAAAAATAGGCCGCGGACAAAGCCGCGCCCAAAAAAGAGCTGCCAACCCCTTGGCGCCATGTTCGCCCTGTGGAAAAATGACCAAAAAAGGGGTGGGCTATAGCCTGGGGGCGGGGGCAGGCGAACTTCGTCCGCCTTCCTCGGAACGGGCCGAGACTTCGCCCACCCCCTTCCCGCGACAAAAATAAGCCAACGGCACAGCTGTACGCAAAAAAGAGCTGCCGAACCCCTTGGCGCCAAGTTCGTCCTGCGGAAAAATGCCCAAAAAAGGGGTGTGCTATAGTCTTGGGGCGTGGGGCGGGCGAACTTCGTCCGCTGGACTTTGAATGGGCCGAGACTTTGCCCACCCCCTCCCCGCGACAAAATAGGCCACGGGCTCAGCCGCACCCGAAAAAGAGCAGCCGAACCCCTTGGCGCCAAGTTCGACCTGCGGAAAAATGCCCCAAAGAGGGGTGGCCTATACCCTTGGGGCGTGGGGCTGGCGAACTTCGTCCGCCGGACTCGGAATGGGCCGAGACTTTGCCCACCCCCTCCCTGCGACAAAAATAGGACGCGGGCGCCGCCGCGCCCAAAAAAGAGCAGCCGAACCACTTGGCGCCAAGTTCGACCTGGGGAAAAATGCCCAAAAAAGGCGTGTGCTACAGCCTTTGGTCGTGGGGCCGGCGCACTTCGTCCGCCTTCCACGGAATGGGCCGAGACTGTGGCCACCCCCTCCCCGTGACAAAACTAGGCCGCGGGCACAGACGAGCCAAAAAAAGAGCAGCCGAACCCCTTGGCGCCAAGTTCGTCCTGCGGAAAAATGCCCAAAAAAGGGGTGGGCTATAGCCTTGGAGCGTGGAGCAGGCGAACATCATCCGCCGGTCTTGGAATGGGCCGAGACTTTGCCCACCCCCTCCCGGCGACAAAAAAAGGCCGCGGGCCCAGCCGCATCCAAAAAAGAGCAGCCGAACCCCTTTGCGCCAAGTTCGTCCTGCGGAAAAATGCCAAAAAAAGGGGTGGGCTATAGCCTTGGGGCGTGGGGCTGGCGAACTTCGTCTGCCAGACTCGGAATGGGCCGAGACTTTGCCCACCCTATCCCCGCGACAAAAATAGGCCGCGGCCACAGCCGCGCCGAAAAAAAAGCAGCCGAACCCCTTGGCGCCAAGTTCGACCTGCGGAAAAATGCCCAAAAAAGGAGTGTGCTATAGCCTTTGGGCGTGGGACTGGCGGACTTCGTCCGCCTTGCTCGGAATGGGCCGAGACTGTTGCCACCCCCTCCCCGCGACAAAAATAGGCCGCGGGCACAACCGCGCCAAAAAAAGAGTAGCCGAACCCCTTGGCGCCAAGTTTGACCTGCGGAAAAATGTCCAAAAAAGGGGTGTGCTATAGCCTTTGGGCGTTGGGCCGGCGAACTTCATCCGCCTTCCTCGGAATGGGCCGAGACTTTGGTCACCCCCTCCCCACGACAAAAATAGGCCGCGGGTTGAGCCGCGCTAAAAAAAGAGCGGCCGAACCCCTTGGCGCCAAGTTCGTCCTGCGGAAAAATTCCCAAAAAGGGGGTGGGCTATAGCCTTGGGGTGTGGGGCTGGCAAACTTCGTCCGCCGGACTCGGAATGGGCCGAGACTTTGCCCACCCCCTCCCCGCAACAAAAATAGGCCGCGGGCACAGCCGCGCCCAGAAAAGAGCAGCCGAACCACTTGGCGCCAAGTTCGTCCTGCGGAAAAATGCCCAAAAAAGGGGTGTCCTATAGCCCTGGGGCGTGGGGCTGGCAAACTTCGTCCGCCGGACTCGGAATGGGCCGAGACTTTGCCCACCCCCTCCCCGCAACAAAAATAGGCCGCGGGCACAGCCGCGCCCAGAAAAGAGCAGCCGAACCACTTGGCGCCAAGTTCATCCTGCGGAAAAATGCTCAAAAAAGGGGTGGGCTATAGCCTTGGGGCGTGGGGCTGGCAAACTTCGTCCGCCGGACTCGGAATGGGCCGAGACTTTGCCCACCCCCTCCCCGCAACAAAAATAGGCCGCGGGCACAGCCGCGCCCAGAAAAGAGCAGCCGAACCACTTGGCGCCAAGTTCGTCCTGCGGAAAAATGCCCAAAAAAGGGGTGTCCTATAGCCCTGGGGCGTGGGGCTGCCGAAATTTGTCCGCCGGACTCGGAATGGCCGAGAAATTTCTCACCCCCTCCCCATGATAAAAATAGGCTGCGGGCACAGCCGCGCCCAAAAAAGAGCAGCGGAACCCCTTGGCGCCAAGTTCGTCCGGCGGAAAAATGCCCAAAAAAGGGGTGTGCTGTAGCCTTGGGGCGTGGAATGGGCCGAGACTTTCCCACCCCCTCCCCGTGACAAAAATAGGCCGCGGGCACAGCCGCGCCCAAAAAAGAGCAGCCGAACCCCTTGGCGCGAAGTTCGTCCTGCGGAAAAATGAACAAAAAGCGGGTGGGCTATAGCCTTGGGGCGTGTGGCGGGCGGACTTCGTCCGCCGGACTCGGAATGGGCCGAGACTTTTCCCACCCCCTCCCCTAGACAAAAATAGGCCTCGGGCACAAACGAGCCCAAAAAAGAGCTGCCGAACCCCTTGGCGCCAAGTTCGTCCTGCGGCAAAATGCCCAAAAAGGGGTGGGCTGTAGCCTTTGGGCGTGGGGCCGGCGAACTTCGTTTGCCTTCCTCGGAATGGGCCGAGATTTTGGCCACCCCCTCCCAGCGACAAAAATAGGACGCGGACACAGCCGCACCGAAAAAAGAGCAGCCGAACCCCTAGGCGCCAAGTTCGTCCTACGGAAAAAGGCCCAAAAAATCGGTGTGCTATAGCCTTTGGGTGTGGGGCCGGCGCACTTCGTCCGCCTTCCTCGGAATGGGCCGAGACTTTGCCCCCCACCTCCAGGCGACAAAGATTGGCCGCGGGCACAGCCGCGCCCAAAAAAGAGCAGCCGAACCCCTTGGCGCCAAGTTCGTCCTGCGGCAAAATGCCCAAAAAAAGGGTGGGCTATAGCCTTTGGGCGTGGGACTGGCGGACTTCGTCCGCCTTGCTCGGAATGGGCCGAGACTGTTGCCACCCCCTCCCCGCGACAAAAATAGGCCGCGGGCACAACCGCGCCAAAAAAAGAGTAGCCGAACCCCTTGGCGCCAAGTTTGACCTGCGGAAAAATGTCCAAAAAAGGGGTGTGCTATAGCCTTTGGGCGTTGGGCCGGCGAACTTCATCCGCCTTCCTCGGAATGGGCCGAGACTTTGGTCACCCCCTCCCCACGACAAAAATAGGCCGCGGGTTGAGCCGCGCTAAAAAAAGAGCGGCCGAACCCCTTGGCGCCAAGTTCGTCCTGCGGAAAAATTCCCAAAAAGGGGGTGGGCTATAGCCTTGGGGTGTGGGGCTGGCAAACTTCGTCCGCCGGACTCGGAATGGGCCGAGACTTTGCCCACCCCCTCCCCGCAACAAAAATAGGCCGCGGGCACAGCCGCGCCCAGAAAAGAGCAGCCGAACCACTTGGCGCCAAGTTCGTCCTGCGGAAAAATGCCCAAAAAAGGGGTGTCCTATAGCCCTGGGGCGTGGGGCTGGCAAACTTCGTCCGCCGGACTCGGAATGGGCCGAGACTTTGCCCACCCCCTCCCCGCAACAAAAATAGGCCGCGGGCACAGCCGCGCCCAGAAAAGAGCAGCCGAACCACTTGGCGCCAAGTTCATCCTGCGGAAAAATGCTCAAAAAAGGGGTGGGCTATAGCCTTGGGGCGTGGGGCTGGCAAACTTCGTCCGCCGGACTCGGAATGGGCCGAGACTTTGCCCACCCCCTCCCCGCAACAAAAATAGGCCGCGGGCACAGCCGCGCCCAGAAAAGAGCAGCCGAACCACTTGGCGCCAAGTTCGTCCTGCGGAAAAATGCCCAAAAAAGGGGTGTCCTATAGCCCTGGGGCGTGGGGCTGCCGAAATTTGTCCGCCGGACTCGGAATGGCCGAGAAATTTCTCACCCCCTCCCCATGATAAAAATAGGCTGCGGGCACAGCCGCGCCCAAAAAAGAGCAGCGGAACCCCTTGGCGCCAAGTTCGTCCGGCGGAAAAATGCCCAAAAAAGGGGTGTGCTGTAGCCTTGGGGCGTGGAATGGGCCGAGACTTTCCCACCCCCTCCCCGTGACAAAAATAGGCCGCGGGCACAGCCGCGCCCAAAAAAGAGCAGCCGAACCCCTTGGCGCGAAGTTCGTCCTGCGGAAAAATGAACAAAAAGCGGGTGGGCTATAGCCTTGGGGCGTGTGGCGGGCGGACTTCGTCCGCCGGACTCGGAATGGGCCGAGACTTTTCCCACCCCCTCCCCTAGACAAAAATAGGCCTCGGGCACAAACGAGCCCAAAAAAGAGCTGCCGAACCCCTTGGCGCCAAGTTCGTCCTGCGGCAAAATGCCCAAAAAGGGGTGGGCTGTAGCCTTTGGGCGTGGGGCCGGCGAACTTCGTTTGCCTTCCTCGGAATGGGCCGAGATTTTGGCCACCCCCTCCCAGCGACAAAAATAGGACGCGGACACAGCCGCACCCAAAAAAGAGCAGCCGAACCCCTAGGCGCCAAGTTCGTCCTACGGAAAAAGGCCCAAAAAATCGGTGTGCTATAGCCTTTGGGTGTGGGGCCGGCGCACTTCGTCCGCCTTCCTCGGAATGGGCCGAGACTTTGCCCCCCACCTCCTGGCGACAAAGATTGGCCGCGGGCACAGCCGCGCCCAAAAAAGAGCAGCCGAACCCCTTGGCGCCAAGTTCGTCCTGCGGCAAAATGCCCAAAAAAAGGGTGGGCTATAGCCTTGGGGCGTGGGGCCGGCGAACTTCGTCCGCCTTCCTCGGAATGGGCCGAGACTTTGCCCACCCCCTCCCGACGACCAAAATAGGCCGCGTGCATAGCCGCACCCAAAAAAGAGCAGCCGAACCCCTTGGCGCCAAGTTCGTCGTGCGGCAAAATGCCCAAAAAATGGGTGTGCTATAGCCTTTGGGCGTGGGGCCGGCAAAGTTCATCCCCCTTCCTCGGAATGGGCCGAGACTTTGCCCACCCCCTCCCCGTGTCAAAAATAGGCCGCGGGCACAGCCGCGCCCAAAAAAGAGCAGCCGAACCCCCTGGCGCCAAGTCCGTCCTGCGGAAAAATGCCCAAAAAAGGGGTGGGCCATAGCCTTGGGCCGTGGGGCTGGCGAACTTCGTCCGCCGGACTCGGAATGGGCCGATACTTTGCCCACCCCCTCCCCGCGACAAAAATAGGCCGCGGGTACAGCCGCGCCCAAAAAAGAGCAGCCGAACCCATTGGCGCCAAGTTCGTCCTTCGAAAAAATGCCCAAAAAAGGGGTGTGCTATACCCTTGGGGCGTGGGGCGGGCGAACTTCGTCCGCCGGACTCGGAATGGGCCGAGGCGTTTCCCACCCCCTCCTGGCAACAAAAATAGACTGCGGGCACGGCCGCGCCCAAAAAAGAGCAGTCGAACCCCTTGGCGCCAAGTTCGCCCTGCAGAAAAATGCCCAAAAAAGGGGTGGGCTATAGCCTTGGGGCGTGGGGCAGGCGAACTTCGTCCGCGTTCCTCGGAATGGGCCGAGACTTTGCCCACCCCCTCCCCTCACCAAAAATAGGCTGCGGGCGCAGCCGCGCCCAAAAAAGAGCAGCCGAACCCCTTGGCGCCAAGTTCGTCCGGCGGAAAAATGCCCAAAAAAGGGGTGGCTATAACCTTGGGGCGTGGGGCAGGCGGACTTCGTCCGCCGGACTCGGAATGGGCCGAGACTTTTCTTACCCCCTTCCCGTGACAAAAATAGACTGCGGGCTCGTCCGCGCCCAAAAAAGAGCCGCCGAACCCCTGGGCGTCAAGTTCGTCCTGCGGAAAAATGGGCAAAAAGGTGTTGGGCTATAGCCTTGGGGCGTGGGGCTGGCGAACTTCGTCCGCCGGACTCAGAATGGGCCTAGACTTTGCCCACCCCCTTCCCGCGACAAAAATAGGCCGTGGGCACGGCCGCGCCCAAAAAAGAGCAGCCGAACCCCTTGGTGCCATGTTCGTCCTGCGGAAAAATGCCCAAAGAAGGGGTGTGATATAGCCTTGGGCGTGGGCAGGCGGACTCTGTCCACCGGACTTGGAATGGGCCGAGACTTTTCCCACCCCCTCCCCGTGACATAAATAGGCCGCGGGCACAGCCGCGCGAAAAAAAGGAGCAGCCGAACCCCTTGGCGCCAAGTTCGTCCTGCGGAAAAATGCCCAAAAAAGGGGTGGGCTATAGCCTTGGAGCGTGGGGCAGGCGAACTTCATCCGCCGGTCTCGGAATGGGCCGAGACTTTGCCCACACCCTCCCCGCGACAAAAAATTGGCCGCGAGCACAGCCGCGCCCAAAAAAGAGCAGCCGAACCCCTTGGCGCCAAGTTCGTCCGGCGGAAAAATGCCCAAAAAGGAGGTGGGCTATAGCCTCGGGGCGTGGGGCGGGCGAACGTCGTCCGCAGGACTCGGAATGGGCCGAGACTTTTCTCACTCCCTCCCCACGGCAAAAATAGGCCGCGGACAAAGCCGCGCCCAAAAAAGAGCTGCCAACCCCTTGGCGCCATGTTCGCCCTGTGGAAAAATGACCAAAAAAGGGGTGGGCTATAGCCTGGGGGCGGGGGCAGGCGAACTTCGTCCGCCTTCCTCGGAACGGGCCGAGACTTCGCCCACCCCCTTCCCGCGACAAAAATAAGCCAACGGCACAGCTGTACGCAAAAAAGAGCTGCCGAACCCCTTGGCGCCAAGTTCGTCCTGCGGAAAAATGCCCAAAAAAGGGGTGTGCTATAGTCTTGGGGCGTGGGGCGGGCGAACTTCGTCCGCTGGACTTTGAATGGGCCGAGACTTTGCCCACCCCCTCCCCGCGACAAAATAGGCCACGGGCTCAGCCGCACCCGAAAAAGAGCAGCCGAACCCCTTGGCCCCAAGTTCGTCCTGCGGAAAAATGCCCCAAAGAGGGGTGGCCTATACCCTTGGGGCGTGGGGCTGGCGAACTTCGTCCGCCGGACTCGGAATGGGCCGAGACTTTGCCCACCCCCTCCCTGTGACAAAAATAGGACGCGGGCGCCGCCGCGCCCAAAAAAGAGCAGCCGAACCACTTGGCGCCAAGTTCGACCTGGGGAAAAATGCCCAAAAAAGGCGTGTGCTACAGCCTTTGGTCGTGGGGCCGGCGCACTTCGTCCGCCTTCCACGGAATGGGCCGAGACTGTGGCCACCCCCTCCGCGCGACAAAACTAGGCCGCGGGCACAGACGAGCCAAAAAAAGAGCAGCCGAACCCCTTGGCGCCAAGTTCGTCCTGCGGAAAAATGCCCAAAAAAGGGGTGGGCTATAGCCTTGGAGCGTGGAGCAGGCGAACATCATCCGCCGGTCTTGGAATGGGCTGAGACTTTGCCCACCCCCTCCCGGCGACAAAAAAAGGCCGCGGGCCCAGCCGCATCCAAAAAAGAGCAGCCGAACCCCTTTGCGCCAAGTTCGTCCTGCGGAAAAATGCCAAAAAAAGGGGTGGGCTATAGCCTTGGGGCGTGGGGCTGGCGAACTTCGTCTGCCAGACTCGGAATGGGCCGAGACTTTGCCCACCCTATCCCCGCGACAAAAATAGGCCGCGGCCACAGCCGCGCCGAAAAAAAAGCAGCCGAACCCCTTGGCGCCAAGTTCGACCTGCGGAAAAATGCCCAAAAAAGGAGTGTGCTATAGCCTTTGGGCGTGGGACTGGCGGACTTCGTCCGCCTTGCTCGGAATGGGCCAAGACTGTTGCCACCCCCTCCCCGCGACAAAAATAGGCCGCGGGCACAACCGCGCCAAAAAAAGAGTAGCCGAACCCCTTGGCGCCAAGTTTGACCTGCGGAAAAATGTCCAAAAAAGGGGTGTGCTATAGCCTTTGGGCGTTGGGCCGGCGAACTTCATCCGCCTTCCTCGGAATGGGCCGAGACTTTGGTCACCCCCTCCCCACGACAAAAATAGGCCGCGGGTTGAGCCGCGCTAAAAAAAGAGCGGCCGAACCCCTTGGCGCCAAGTTCGTCCTGCGGAAAAATTCCCAAAAAGGGGGTGGGCTATAGCCTTGGGGTGTGGGGCAGGCGAACTTCGTCCGGCGGACTCGGAATGGGCCGAGACTTTGCCCACCCCCTCTCCACAACAAAAATTGGCCGCGGTCACAGCCGCGCCCAAAAAAGAGGAGCCGAACCCGTTGGCGCCAAGTTCGTACTGCGGAAAAAAGCCCAAAAAGGAGGTGGGCTATAGCCTTGGGGCGTGGGGAAGGCGAACTTCATCCGCCGGATACGGAATGGGCCGAGACTTTGCCGACCCCCTCCCCGTGACAAAATAGGCCGCGGGCACAGCCGCGCCCAAAAAAGAGCAGCCGAACTCCTATGCGCCAAGTTCGTCCTGCGGAAAAATGCCCAAAAATGGGGTATGCTATAGCATTGGGGCGTGGAGCTGCCGAAGTTCGTCCGCCGGACACCGAATGGGCCGAGACTTTTCTTATCCCCTCCCCAAGCCAAAAATAGGCCGCGGGCACAGCCGCGTCCAAAAAAGAGCAGCCGAACCCCTTGGCGCCAAGTTCGAACTGCAGAAAAATGCCGAAGAAAGGGGTGGGCTATAGCCTTGGGGCGTGGGGCTGGCGAACTTCATCCGCCGGATTCGGAATGGGCCCAGACTTTGCCCACCCCCTCCCCGTGACAAAAATAGGCCGCGGGCACAGCCGTACCAAAAAAGAGCAGCCGAACCCCTTGGCGCCAAGTTCGACCTGCGGAAAAATGTCCATAAAAGGGGTGTGCTATAGCCTTTGGGCGTGGGGCCGGCGAACTTCGTCCGCCTTCGTCGGAATGGGCCGAGACATTGACCACCCCCTCCCCGCGACAAAAATAGGCCGCGGGCAGAGCCGCGCCAAAAAAAGAGCAGCCGAACCCCTTGGTGCCAAGTTCGTCCTGCGGAAAAATGCCCAAAAAGGGGGTGGGCTATAGCCTTGGGGGGTGGGGCTGGCGAACTTCGTCCGCCAGATTCGGATTGGGCCGAGACTTTGCCCACCCCCTCTCCGTGACAAAATAGGCCACGGGCACAGCCGCGCCCAAAAAGAGCAGCCGAACCCCTTGGCGCCAAGTTCGTCCTACGGAAAAATGCCCAAAAAGGAGGTGGGCTATAGCCCTGGGGCGTGGGGCTGGCGAACATCGTCCGTCGGACTCGGAATGGGCCGAGACATTTCACACCCCCTCCACGTGACAAAAATAGGCCGCGGGCACAGCCGTGCTAAAAAAAGAGCAGCCGAACCCCTTGGTGCCAAGTTCGACCTGCGGATAAATGCCCATAAAAGGCGTGAGCTATAGCCTTTGGGCGTGGGGCCGGTGAACTTCGTCCGCCTTTCTCGGAATGGGCCGAGACTTTGTCCACCCCCTCCCCGCACGAAAAATAGGCCGCGGGCACAGCCGCGCCCAAAAAAGAGCAGCCGAACCCCTTGGCGCCCTGTTCGTCCTGAGGAAAAATGCCCAAAAAGGGAGTGGGCTATAGCCTTGGGGCGTGGGGCTGCCGGAGTTCGTCCGCCGGACTCGGAATGTGCCGAGACTTTGCCCACCCCCGCCCCACGACAAAAATAGGCCGCGGGCACAGCCACGCCAAAAAAAGAGCAGCCGAACCCCCTGGCGCCAAGTTCGACCTGCGGATAAATGCCCATAAACGGCGTGAGCTATAGCCTTTGGGCGTGGGGCCGGCGAACTTCGTCCGCCTTCCTCGGAATGGGCCGAGACTTTGGCCACCCCCTCCCCGCACCAAAAATAGGCCGCGGGCACAGCCGCGCCAAAAAAGAGCAGCCGAACCCCTTGGCGCCCGGTTCGTCCTGCGGAAAAATGCCCAAAAAGGGTGTGGGCTATAGCCTTGGGGCGTGGGGCTGCCGGAGTTCGTCCGCCGGACTCGGAATGTGCCGAGACTTTGCCCACCCCCTCCCCGCCACAAAAATAGGCTGCGGGCACAGCCGCGCCAAAAAAAGAGCAGCCGAACCCCTTGGCGCCAAGTTCGACCCGCGGAAAAATGTCCAAAAAAGGGGTGTGCTATAGCCTTCGGGTGTGGGGCCGGCGAACGTCGTCCGCCTTCGTCGGAATGGGCCGACACATTGTCCATCCCCTCCCCATGACAAAAATAGGCTGCGGGCTGAGCCGCGCCAAAAATAGAGCAGCCGAACCCCTTGGTGCAAAGTTCGTCCTGCAGAAAAATGCCCAAAAAGGGGGTGGGCTATAGCCTTGGGGTGTGGGGCCGGCGAACTTCGTCCGGCGGACTCGGAATGGGCCGACACATTTCCCACCCCCTCCCTGTGACAAAAATAGGCCGAGGGCACAGCCGCACCCAAAAAAGAGCAGCCGAACCCCTTGGCGCCAAGTTCGTCCTGCGGAAAAATGCCGAAAAAAGGGGTGGGCTATAGCCTTGGGCATGGGGCTAGCGAACTTCGTCCGCCGGACTCGGATTGGGCCGAGGCTTTGCCCACCCCCTCCCCGCACCAAAAATAGACCGTGTGCACAACCGCGCCCAAAAAAGAGAAACCGAACCCCTTGGCGCCAAGTTCGTCCTGCGGAAAAATGCCCAAAAAAGGGGTGAGCTATAGCCTTGGGGCGAGGGGCGGGCGAACATCGTCCGCCGGACTCGGAATGGGCTGAGACATTTCCCACCCCCTCCCCGCTACAAAAATAGGCCGCGGGCAAAACTAAAAGAGAGCAGCCGAACCCCTTGGCGCCAAGTTCGTGCTGCGGAAAAATGCCCAAAAAGGGGGTGGGCTATAGCCTTGGGGCGTGGGGCTGGCGAACTTCGTTTGCCGGACTCGGAATGGGCTGAGACTTTGCCCACCCCCTCCCCACGACAAAAATAGGCCGCGCGCACAGCCGCGCCCAAAAAAGAGCAGCCGAACCCCTTGGCGCCACGTTCGTCCTGCAGAAAAATGCCCAAAAAGGGGGTGGGCTATAGCCTTGGGGCTTGGGGCTGGCGAACTTCGTCCGCCGGACTCGGAATGGGCTGAGACTTTGCCCACCCCCTCCCCTCGATAAAAAAAGGCCACGGGCGCAGCCGTACCCAACAAAGAGCAGCCGAACCCCTTGGCGCCAAGTTCGTCCTAAGGAAAAATGCCCAAAAAGGAGGTGGGCTACAGCCTTGGGGCGTGGGGCTGGCGAGCTTCATCCGCCGGACTTCGAATGGGCCGAGACTTTTCCCACCCCCTCCCCACGACAAAAATAGGCCGCGATCACAGCCATGCCCAAAAGAGAGCAGCCGAACCCCTTGGCGCCAAGCTCGTGCTGCGGAAAAATGCCCGAAAAGGGAGTGGGCTATATCCTTGGGGCGTGGGGCCGGCGAACTTCGTCCGCCATCCTCGGAATGGGCCGAGACTTTGGTCACCCCCTCCCCGTAACAAAAATAGGCCGCGGGCACAGCCACGCCCAAAAAAGAGCGGCCGAACCCCTTGGCGCCAAGTTCCTCCAGCGGAAAAAAGCCCAAAAAGGGGGTGGGCTATAGCCTTGGGGCGTGGGACTGGCGAACTTCGTCCTCCTTCCTTGGAATAGACCGAGACTTTGCCCACCCCCTCCCCGTGATAAAAATAGGCTGCGGGCACAGCCGCGCCCAAAAAAGAGCAGCCGAACCCCGTGGCGCCAAGTTCGTCCTGCGCAAAATTGCCCAAAAAGGGGGTGGGCTGTACCCTTGGGGCGTGGGGCTGGCGAACCTCGTCCGCCGGACTCGGAATGGGCCAAGCTTTTCCCACCCCCTCCCCGCAACAAAAATAGGCTGCGGGCACAGCCGCACCCAAAAGAGGGCAGCCAAACCCCTTGGCGCCAAGTTCGCCCGGCGGAAAAATGCCCAAAAAGGGGGTGGGCTACAGCCTTGGGGCGTGGGGCTGGCGAACTTCGTCCGCCGGACTCGGAGTGGGCCGACACTTTTCCCACCCCCTCCCCGCGACAAAATAGGCTGCGGGCTCAGCCGAACCCCCTGGCGCCAAGTTCGTGCTGCGGAAAAATGCCCAAAAAAGGGGTGGGCTATAGCCTTGGGGCGTGGGGCGGGCAAACTTCGTCCGCCGGACTCGGAGTGGGCCGACACTTTTCCCACCCCTCCCCGCGACAAAATAGGCCGCGGGCTCAGCCGCACCCAAAAAAGAGCAGCCGAACCCCTTGGCGCCAAGTTCGTGCTGCGGAAAAATGCCCAAAAAAGGGGTGGGCTATAGCCTTGGGGAGTGGGGCTGGCGAACTTCGTCCGCCGGACTCGGAATGGGCCGAGACTTTGCCCACCCCCTCCCCGCGACAAAAATAGTCCGCGGGCACAGCCGCGCCCAAAAAAGAGCAGCCGAACCACTTGGCGCCAAGTTCGTCCAGCGGAAAAAAGCCCAAAAAGGGGGTGGGCTATAGACTTGGGGTGTGGGGCTGGCGAATTGCGTCCTCCTTCCTTGGAATGTACCGAGACTTTGCCCACCCCTCCCCGTGACAAAAATAAGCTGCGGGCACAGCCGCGCCCAAAAAAGAGCAGCCGAACCCCGTGGCGCCAAGTTCGTCCTGCGGAAAAATGCCCAAAAAGGGGGTGGGCTGTATCCTTGGGGCGTGGGGCTGGCGAACCTCGTCCGCCGGACTCGGAATGGGCCGAGCATTTCCCACCGCCTTCCCGCAACAAAAATAGGCCGCGGGCACAGCCGCGCCCAAAAGAGAGCAGCCGAACCCCTTGGCGCCAAGTTCGCCCGGCGGAAAAATGCCCAAAAAGGGGGTGGGCTATAGCCTTGGGGCGTAGGGCTGGCGAACTTCGTCCGCCGTACTCGGAATGGGCCGACACTTTTCCCACCCCCTCCCCGCAACAAAATAGGCCGCGGGCTCAGCCGCACCCAAAAAAGAGCAGCCGAACCCCTTGGCGCCAAGTTCGTCCTGCGGAAAAATGCCCAAAAAGGGGGTGGGCTGTAGCCTTGGGGCGTGGGGCTGGCGAACTTCGTCCGCCGGACTCGGAATGGGCCGACACTTTTCCCACCCCCTCCCCGCGACAAAATAGGCCGCGGGCTCCGCCGCACCCAAAAAAGAGCAGCCGAACCCCCTGGCGCCAAGTTCGTCCTGCGGAAAAATGCCCAAAAAGGGGGTGGGCAACAGCATTGGGGCGTGGGGCTGGCGAGCTTCATCCGCCGGACTTGGAATGGGCCTACACTTTTCCCACCCCCTCCCCGCGACAAAATAGGCCGCGGGCTCAGCCGCACCCAAAAAAGAGTGGCCGAACCCCTTGGCGCCAAGTTTGTCCTGCGGAAAAATGCCCAAAAAGGAGGTGGGCTACAGCCTTGGGGCGTGGGGCTGGCGAGCTTCATCCGCCGGACTTCGAATGGGCCGAGACTTTTCCCACCCCCTCCCCGCGACAAAATAGGCCGCGCGCACAGCCGCATCCAAAAGAGAGCAGCCGAACCCCTTGGCGCCAAGTTCGTGCTGCGGAAAAATGCCCAAAAAGGGGGTGGGCTATAGCCTTGGGGCGTGGGGCTGGCGAACTTCGTCCGCCGGACTCGGAATGGGCCAAGACTTTTCCCACCCCCTCCCCGCGACAAACATAGGCCGCGGGCACAGCAGCGCCCAAAAAAGAGCAGCCGAACCACTTGGCGCCAAGTTCGTCCAGCGGAAAAAAGCCCAAAAAGGGGGTGGGTTATAGCCTTGGGGCGTGGGGCTGGCGAACTTCGTCCTCCTTCCCTGGAATGGGCCGAGACTTTTCCCACCCCCTCTCCATGACAAAAATAGGCCGCGGGCACAGCCGCACCCAAAAACGAGCAGCCGAACCCCTTGGCGCCAAGTTCGTCCTGCGGAAAAAATGCCAAAAAAAGGGGTGGGCTGTAGCCTTGGGGCGTGGGGCGGGCGAACTTCGTCCGCCGGACTCGGAATGGGCCGAAACTTTACCCACCCCATCCCCGTGACAAAAATAGGCCGCGGGCAAAGCCGCGGCCAAAAAAGAGCAGCCGAACCCCTTGGCGCCAAGTTCGTCCTGCGGAAAAAATGCCAAAAAAAGGGGTGGGCTGTAGCCTTGGGGCGTGGGGCGGGCGAACTTCGTCCGCCGGACTCGGAATGGGCCGAAACTTTGTCCACCCCATCCACGCGACAAAAATAGGCCGCGGGCACAGCCGCGCCCAAAAAGGAGCAGCCGAACCCCTTGGCGCCAAGTTCGTCCTGCGGAAAAATGCCCAAAAACGGGGTGGGCTATAGCCTTGGGGCGTGGGGCTGGTGAACTTCGTCCGCGGCACTCGGAATGGGCCGATATTTTGCCCACCCTGTCCCAGCGACAAAAATAGGCCGCGGGCAAAGCCGCGCCTAAAAAAGTGCAGCCGAACCCCTTGGCCCCAAGTTCGTCCTGCGGAAAAATGCCCAAAAAAAGGGTGTGCTATAGCCTTTGGGCGTGGGGCCGGCGAACTTCGTCCGCCTTCCTCGGAATGGGACAAGAGTTTGGCCACCCCCTCCACATGGCAAAAATAGGCCGCGGGCACAGCCGTGCCCAAAGAAGAGCAGGCGAACCCCTTGGCGCCAAGTTCGTCCTGCGGAAAAATGCCCAAAAAAGAGGTGGGCTATAGCCTTGGGGCGTGGGGCGGGTGAACTTCGTCCGCCGGACTCGGAATGGGACGAGACTTTGACCACCCCCTCCCCACAACAAAAATAGTCCGCGGGCATAGCCGCGCCCAAAAAAGAGCAGCCGATCCCCTTGGCGCCAAGTTCGTCCTGCGGAAAAATGCCCAAAAAAGGGGTGGGCTATAGCCTTGGGGCGTGGGGCTGGCGAACTTCGTCCGCCGGACTCGGAATTGGCCGAGACTTTCCCCACCCCCTCCCCGTGACAGAAATAGTCTGCGGGAACAGCCGCGCCAAAAAAAGAGCAGCCGAACCCCTTGGCGCCAAGTTCGTCCAGCGGAAAAAATGCCAAAAAAAGGGGTGGGCTGTAACCTCGGGGTGTGGGGCGGGCGAACTTCGTCTGCCGGACTCGTAATGGGCCGAGACTTTTCCCACCCCCTCCCCACGACAAAAATAGGCCTCGGGCACAACCGCGCCCAAAAAAGAGCAGCCGAACCCCTTGGCGCCAAGTTCGTCCTGCGGAAAAATGCCCAAAAAGGGATGGGCTATAGCCTTTGGGCGTGGGGCCGGCGAACTTCGTCCGCCATACTCGGAATGGGCCGAGACTTTGGCCACCCCCTCCCCACGACAAAAATAGGCCGTGGGCACAGCCGCGCCCAAAAAAAAGCAGCTGAACCCATTGGCGCCAAGTTCGTCCGGCGGAAAACTGCCCAAAAAAGTGGTGGGCTATAGCCTCGGGGAATGGGGCTGACCAACTTCGTCCGCCGGACTCGGAATGGGCCGAGACTTTTCCTACCCCCTCCCCGCGACAAAAATAGGCCGCGGGCACAGCCGCGCCCAAAAAAGAGCAGCCGACCCCTTGGCGCCAAGTTCGTCCTGCGGAAAAATGCCCAAAAAAGGGGTGGGCTATAGCCTTGGGGCGTGGGGCTGGCGAACTTCGTCCGCCGGACTCGGAATTGGGCGAGACTTTCCCCACCCCCTCCCCGTGACAGAAATAGTCTGCGGGCACAGCCGCGCCAAAAAAAGAGCAGCCGAACCCCTTGGCGCCAAGTTCGTCCTGCGGAAAAATGCCCAAAAAGGGGGTGGACTATAGCCTTGGGGCGTGGGACGGGCGAACTTCATCCGCCGGACTCGGAATGGGCCGAGACTTTTCCCACCCCCTCCCCGCGACAAAAATAGGCCGCGGGCAAAGCCGCGGCCAAAAAAGAGCAGCCGAACCCCTTGGCGCCAAGTTCGTCCTGCGGAAAAAATGCCAAAAAAAGGGGTGGGCTGTAGCCTTGGGGCGTGGGGCGGGCGAACTTCGTCCGCCGGACTCGGAATGGGCCGAAACTTTGTCCACCCCATCCACGCGACAAAAATAGGCCGCGGGCACAGCCGCGCCCAAAAAGGAGCAGCCGAACCCCTTGGCGCCAAGTTCGTCCTGCGGAAAAATGCCCAAAAACGGGGTGGGCTATAGCCTTGGGGCGTGGGGCTGGTGAACTTCGTCCGCGGCACTCGGAATGGGCCGATATTTTGCCCACCCTGTCCCAGCGACAAAAATAGGCCGCGGGCAAAGCCGCGCCTAAAAAAGTGCAGCCGAACCCCTTGGCGCCAAGTTCGTCCTGCGGAAAAATGCCCAAAAAAAGGGTGTGCTATAGCCTTTGGGCGTGGGGCCGGCGAACTTCGTCCGCCTTCCTCGGAATGGGACAAGAGTTTGGCCACCCCCTCCACATGGCAAAAATAGGCCGCGGGCACAGCCGTGCCCAAAAAAGAGCTGCCGAACCCTTGGCGCCATGTTCTTCCCGCGGAAAAATGCCCAAAAAGGGGGTGGGCTATAGCCTTGGGGCGTGGGGCGGGCGAACTTCGTCCGCCGGACTCGGAATGGGACGAGACTTTGACCACCCCCTCCCCACAACAAAAAATAGGCCGCGGGCATAGCCGCGCCCAAAAAAGAGCAGCCGAACCCCTTGGCGCCAAGTATGTCCTGCGGATAAATGCCCAAAAAAGGGGTGGGCTATAGCCTTGGGGCGTGGGGCTGGCGAACATCTTCTGCCGGACTCGGAATGGGCTGAGACTTTGCCCACCCCCTCCCCGTGACAAAAATAGGTTGCGGGCATAGCCGCACCCAAAAAAGAGCAGCCGAACCCCTTGGCGCCAAGTCCGTCCTGCGGAAAAAAGCCCAAAAAAGGGGTGGGCTATAGCCTTGGGGCGTGGGGCGGGCGAACTTCGTCCGCCGAACTCGGAATGTGCCGAGACTTTGCCCAACCCCTCCCCTCGACAAAAGTAGGCCGTGGTCACAGCCGCGCCCAAAAAAGAGCAGTCCAACCCCTTGGCGCCTAGTTCGTCCTGAGGAAAAATGCCCAAAAAGGGGGTGGGCTATAGCCTTGGGGCATGGGGCAGGCGAACTTCGTCCGCCGGACTCGGAATGGGCCGAGACTTTGCCCACCCTCCCCGTGACAAAAATAGGTCGCGGGCACAGCCGATCCCAAAAAAGAACTGCCGAACCCCTTGGTGCCAAGTTCATCCTGCGGAAAAATTCCCAAAAAGGAGGTGGGCTATAGCCTTGGATCGTGGGGCTGGCGATCTTCGTCCGCCAGACACGGAATGGGCCCAGACTTTTCCTACCCCCTCCCAGCGACAAAAATAGGCCGCGGGCACAGCCGCGCCCAAAAAAGAGCAGCCCAACCCCATGGCGCCAACTTCCTCATAAGGAGAAATGCCCAAAAAAGGGCTGTGCTATAGCCTTTGGGCGTGGGGCCGGCGAACTTCGTCCGCCTTCCTCGGAATGGGACAAGAGCTTGGCCACCCCCTCCACATGGCAAAAATAGGCCGCGGGCACAGCCGTGCCCAAAGAAGAGCTGCCGAACCCTTGGCGCCATGTTCTTCCCGCGGAAAAATGCCCAAAAAGGGGGTGGGCTATAGCCTTGGGGCGTGGGGCGGGCGAACTTCGTCCGCCGGACTCGGAATGGGACGAGACTTTGACCACCCCCTCCCCGTGACAAAAATAGGTTGCGGGCATAGCCGCACCCAAAAAAGAGCAGCCGAACCCCTTGGCGCCAAGTCCGTCCTGCGGAAAAAAGCCCAAAAAAGGGGTGGGCTATAGCCTTGGGGCGTGGGGCGGGCGAACTTCGTCCGCCGAACTCGGAATGTGCCGAGACTTTGCCCAACCCCTCCCCTCGACAAAAGTAGGCCGTGGTCACAGCCGCGCCCAAAAAAGAGCAGTCCAACCCCTTGGCGCCTAGTTCGTCCTGAGGAAAAATGCCCAAAAAGGGGGTGGGCTATAGCCTTGGGGCATGGGGCAGGCGAACTTCGTCCGCCGGACTCGGAATGGGCCGAGACTTTGCCCACCCTCCCCGTGACAAAAATAGGTCGCGGGCACAGCCGATCCCAAAAAAGAACTGCCGAACCCCTTGGTGCCAAGTTCATCCTGCGGAAAAATTCCCAAAAAGGAGGTGGGCTATAGCCTTGGATCGTGGGGCTGGCGATCTTCGTCCGCCAGACACGGAATGGGCCCAGACTTTTCCTACCCCCTCCCAGCGACAAAAATAGGCCGCGGGCACAGCCGCGCCCAAAAAAGAGCAGCCCAACCCCATGGCGCCAACTTCCTCATAAGGAGAAATGCCCAAAAAAGGGCTGTGCTATAGCCTTTGGGCGTGGGGCGGGCGAACTTCGTCCGCCGGACTCGGAATGGGACGAGACTTTGACCACCCCCTCCCCGTGACAAAAATAGGTTGCGGGCATAGCCGCACCCAAAAAAGAGCAGCCGAACCCCTTGGCGCCAAGTCCGTCCTGCGGAAAAAAGCCCAAAAAAGGGGTGGGCTATAGCCTTGGGGCGTGGGGCGGGCGAACTTCGTCCGCCGAACTCGGAATGTGCCGAGACTTTGCCCAACCCCTCCCCTCGACAAAAGTAGGCCGTGGTCACAGCCGCGCCCAAAAAAGAGCAGTCCAACCCCTTGGCGCCTAGTTCGTCCTGAGGAAAAATGCCCAAAAAGGGGGTGGGCTATAGCCTTGGGGCATGGGGCAGGCGAACTTCGTCCGCCGGACTCGGAATGGGCCGAGACTTTGCCCACCCTCCCCGTGACAAAAATAGGTCGCGGGCACAGCCGATCCCAAAAAAGAACTGCCGAACCCCTTGGTGCCAAGTTCATCCTGCGGAAAAATTCCCAAAAAGGAGGTGGGCTATAGCCTTGGATCGTGGGGCTGGCGATCTTCGTCCGCCAGACACGGAATGGGCCCAGACTTTTCCTACCCCCTCCCAGCGACAAAAATAGGCCGCGGGCACAGCCGCGCCCAAAAAAGAGCAGCCCAACCCCATGGCGCCAACTTCCTCATAAGGAGAAATGCCCAAAAAAGGGCTGTGCTATAGCCTTTGGGCGTGGGGCCGGCGAACTTCGTCCGCCTTCCTCGGAATGGGACAAGAGCTTGGCCACCCCCTCCCCACAACAAAAATAGGCCCCAGGCACAGGCGCGCCCAAAGAAGAGCAGCCGAACCCTTGGTGCCAAGTTCGTCCTGTGGAAAAATGCCTAAAAAGGGGGTGGGCTATAGCCTTGGGGCTTGGGGCTGGCGAATGTCATCCGCCGGACTCGGAATCGGCCGAGACTTTGACCACCCCCTCCTGTGAAAAAAATAGGCCGCGGGGAAAGCCGCGCCAAAAAATGAGCAACCGAACCCCTTGGCGCCAAGTTTGTCCTGCGGAAAAATGCCCAAAAAAGGGGTGTGCTATAGCCTTTGGGTGTGGGGCCAGCGAACATTGTCCGCCTTCCTCGGAATGGGCTGAGGCTTTGCCCACCCCCTCCCCGCGACAAAAATAGGCCGCGGGCACAGCCGCGCCCAAAAGAGAGCAGCCGAACCCCTTGGTGCCAAGTTCGTCCTGCGGAAAAATGCCCAAAAACGGGGTGGGCTATAGCCTTGGGGCTTGGGGCTGGCGAATGTCATCCGCCGGACTCGGAATCGGCCGAGACTTTGACCACCCCCTCCCCGTGAAAAAAATAGGCCGCGGGGAAAGCCGCGCCAAAAATTGAGCAACCGAACCCCTTGGGGCCAAGTTCGTCCTGCGGAAAAATGCCCAAAAAAGGGGTGTGCTATAGCCTTTGGGTGTGGGGCCAGCGAACATTGTCCGCCTTCTTCGGAATGGGCTGAGACTTTGCCCACCCCCTCCCCATGACAAAAATAGGCCGCGGGCACAGCCGCGCCCAAAAAAGAGCAGCCGAACCCCTGGGCGCCAGGTTCGTCCTACGGAAAAATGCCCAAAAAAGGGGTGGGCTATAGCCTTGGGGCGTGGGGCTGGCGAACTTCGTCCGCCAGACTCAGAATGGGCGGACACTTTGCCCACCCCCTCCCCGCGACAAAAATAGGTCGCGGGCACAGCCGCGCACAAAAAAGAGCAGCCGAAACCCTTGGCGCGATGTTCGTCCCGCGGAAAAATGCCCAAAAAAGGGGTGTGCTATAGCCTTTGGGCGTGGGGCAGCAAAGTTCATCCGCTGGACTCGGAATGGGCCGAGACATTGCCCACCCCCTCCCCACGCCAAAAATAGGTCGCGGGCACAGCCGCGCCGAAAAAAGAGCAGCCGAACCCCTTGGCGCGAAGTTCGTCCTGGGGAAAAATGCCCAAAAAAGGGGCGTGCTATAGCCTTGGGGTGTGAAGTTCCCGAAGTTCGTCCGCCGGACTAGGAATTTGCCTAGACTTTCCCACCCCCTCCCCGCTACAAAAATAGGTCACGGGCACTGCCGCGCCCAACAAAGAGCAGCCGAAGCCCTTGGCGCCCAGTTCGTCCTGCGGGAAAATGCCCAAAAAAGGGTTGTGCTATAGCGTTTGGGTGTGGGGCTGGCGATCTTCGTCCGCCTTCAGCGGAATGGGCCGAGATTTTGCCCACCGCCTCCCCGCGACAAAAATAGGCTGCGGGCACAGCCACGCCCAAAAAAGAGCAGCCGAACCCCTTGGCGCCAAGTTCGTCCTGCGGAAAAATGCCCAAAAAGGGGGTGGGCTATAGCCTTGGGGCGTGGGGCGGGCGGACTTCGTCCGCCGGACTCGGAATGGGCCGAGACTTTGGCCACCCCCTCCCCGCGACAAAAATAGGCCGCGGGCACTGCCGCGCCCAACAAAGAGCAGCTGAACCCCTCGGCGCCAAGTTCGTCCTGCGGGAAAATGCGCAAAAAAGGGTTGTGCTATAGCCTTGGGGTGTGGGGCATGCGATCTTTGTCCGCCTTCAGCGGAATGGGCCGAGACTTTGCCCACCGCCTCCCCTCGACAAAAATAGGCTGTGGGCACAGCCGCGCCCAAAAAAGAGCTGCTGAACCCCTTGGCGCCAATTTCGTCCTGCGGAAAAATGCCCAAAAAAGGGGTGGGCTATAGCCTTGGGGCGTGGGGCCGGCGAACTTCGTCCGCCGGACTCGGAATGGGCCGAGACTTTTCGCACACCCTCCCTGCGACAAAAATAGGCCGCGGGCACAGCCGCGCCCAAAAAAGAGCTGCCGAACCGCTAGGCGCCTAGTTCGTCCTGCGGAAAAATGCCCAAAAAGGGGGTGGGCTATAGCCTTGGGGCGTGGGGCTGGCGAACTTCGTCCGCCTTCCTCGGAATGGGCCGAGACTTTACCCACCCCCTCCCCGTGACAAAAATAGGCCGCGGCCATAGCCGCGCCCTAAAAAGACCAGCCGAACCCCTTGGCGCCAATTTCGTCCTGCGGAAAAATGCCCAAAAAAGGGGTGTCTTATAGCCTTGAGGAGTGGGGCAGGCGAACTTCGTCCGCCTCCCTCGGAATGGGCAAAGACTTTGCCCAGCCCCTCCCCGCAACAAAAATAGGCCGCGGGCACAGCCGTGCCCAAAAAAGAGCAGCCGAACCCCTTGGCGCCTAGTTCGTCCTGCGGAAAAATGCCCAAAAAGGGGGTGGGCTATAGCCTTGGGGCGTGGGGCGGGTGGACTTCGTCCACCAGACTCGGAATGGGCCGAGACTTTGGCCACCCCCTCCCCGCGACAAAAATAGGCAGCGGGCACAGCCGCCCCCGACAAAGAGCAGCCGAACCCCTTGGCGCCAAGTTCGCCCTGCGGGAAAATGCCCAAAAAAGGGTTGTGCTATAGCCTTTGGGCGTGGGGCCGGCAAATTTCATCCGTCCTCCTCGGAATGGGCCGAGACTTTGCCCACCACCACCCCGCGCCAAAAATAGGCTGCGGGCACAGCCGCGCACAAAAAAGCGCAGCTGAACCCCTTGGCGCCAAGTTCGTCCCGCGGAAAAAGGCCCAAAAAGGGTGTGGGCTATAGCCTTGGGGCGTGGGGCTGGCGAACTTCGTCCGCCTTCCTCGTAATGGGCCGAGACTGTGGCCACCCCCTCCCCACAACAAAAATAGGATGTGGGCACAGCCGCTCCAAAAAAAGAGCAGACGAACCCCTTCTCGCCAAGTTCGTCCTGCGGAAAAATGCCGAAAAAAGGGGTGGGCTATAGCCTTGGTGCGTGGGGCGGGCGAACTTCGTCCGCCGGACTCGGATTGTGCCATACCTTTGGCCTCCCCCTCCCCGCGACAAACATAGGCCGCGGGCACAGCCGCTCCCAAAAAAGAGCAGCCGAACCCCTTGGCGCCAATTTCATCCTGTGGAAAAATGCCCAAAAAAGGGGTGCCCTATAGCCTTGGGGCGTGGGGCTGGCCCACTTCGTCCGCCTTCCTCGGAATGGGTCGAGACATTGCCCACCCCCTCCCCGCGACAAAAATAGGCAGCGGTCTCAGCCGCGCCAAAAAAGTAGAAGCCGAACCCCTTGGCGCCAAGTTCGCCCTGCGGAAAAATGCCCAAAAAACGGGTGGGCTATAGCCTTGGGGCGTAGGGCTGGCGATCTTCGTCCGCCTTCCTCGGAATGGGCCGAGACTTTGCCCACCCCCTCCCCGTGACAAAAATAGGCTGCAGGCACAGCCGCCCCAAAAAAGAGCAGCTGAACACCTTGGCCCCAATTTCGTCCCGCGGAAAAATGCCCAAAAAAGGGGTGGGCTATAGCCTTGGGGCGTGGGGCTGGCGAACTTCGTCCGCCAGACTCGGAAAGTGCCAAGACTTTGCCCTCACCCTCCCCGCAACAAAAATAGGCCGCGGGCGCAGCCGCGCCCAAAAAAGAGGAGCCGAACCCCTTGGCGCCAATTTCGTCTTGTGGAAAAATGCCCAAAAACGGGGTGCCCTATAGCCTTGGGGCGTGGGGCTGGCCAACTTCGTCCGCCTTCCTCGGAATGGGTCGAGACATTGCCCACCCCCTCCCCGCGACAAAAATAGGCCGCGGTCTCAGCCGCGCCAAAAGAGGAGTAGCCGAACCCCTTGGCGCCAAGTTCGTCCTGCAGAAAAATGCCCAAAAAACGGGTGGGCTATAGCCTTGGGGCGTAGGGCTGGCGATCTTCGTCCGCCTTCCTCGGAATGGGCCGAGACTTTGCCCACCCCCTCCCCGTGACAAAAATAGGCTGCAGGCACAGCCGCGCCCAAAAAAGAGCAGCCGAACCCCTAGGCGCTAAGTTCGTCCTGCGGAAAAATGCCCAAAAAAAGGGTGGGCTATAGCCTTGGGTCGTGGGGCTGGCGAACTTCGTCCGCCGGACTCGGAATGTCCCAAGACTTTGCCCACCCCCTCCCTGCGAATAAAATAGGCCGCGGGCACAGCCGCGCCCAAAAAAGAGCAGCCGAACCTCTTGGCGCCAAGTTCGTCCAGCGGAAAAATGCCCCAAAAGGGGGTGGGCTATAGCCTAGGGGCGTGGGCCGGGCGAACTTCGTCCGCCGGACTCGGAATGGGCCGAGACTTTTCCCACCCCCTCCCCGCGACAACATTAGGCCGCGGACACAGCCGCGCCCAAAAAAGAGCAGCCAAACCCCTTGGCGCCAAGTTTGTCCTGCGGAAAATTGCCCAAAAAAGGGGTGGGCTATAGCCTTTGGGCGTCGGGCCGGTAAAGTTCATCCGCCTTCCCCGGAATGGGCCGAGACTTTTCTCACCCACTCCCCGCTCCAAAAATAGGCCGCGGGCACAGCCGCGACCAAAAAAGAGTAGCCGAACCCCTTGGAGCCAAGTTCGTCCTGCGGAAAAATGCCCAAAAAAGGGGTGGGCTATAGCCTTGGGGCGTGGGGATGGCGAACTTCGTCCGCCAGACTCGGAATGGTCCGAGACTTTGCCCACCCCCGCCCCACGACAAAAATAGGCCGCAGGCACAGCCGCGCCCAAAAAAGAGCAGCCGAACCCCTGGGCGCCAAGTTCGTCCAGCGGAAAAATGCCCCAAAAGGGGGTGGGCTATAGCCTTGGGGCGTGGGCCTGGCGAACATCGTCCGCCGGACTCGGAATGGGCCGAGACTTTTCCCACCCCCTCCTCGTGACAACAATAGGCCGCGGACACAGCCGCGCCCAAAAAAGAGCAGCCGAACCCCTTGGCGCCAAGTTTGTCCTGCGGAAAATTGCCCAAAAAAGGGGTTTGCTATAGCCTGTGGGCGTGGGGCCGGCAAAGTTCATCCGCAATCCTCAGAATGGGCCAAGACTTTGGCCACCCCCTCCCCGTGCCAAAAATAGGCCGCGGACTCAGCCGCGCCCAAAAAAGAGCAGCCGGACCACTTGGCGCCAAGTTCATCCTGCGGAGAAATGCCCAAAAAACGGGTGTGCTATAGCCTTGGGGCGTGGGGCTGCTGAAGTTCGTCCGCCAGACTCGGAATAGGCCGAGACTTTGCCCACCCCCTCCCCACGACAAGAATAGGCCGCGGGCACAGCCGCGCCCAAAAAAGAGCAGCCGAACCCCTTGGCGCCAAGTTCGTCCTGCGGAAAAATGCCCAAAAAAAGGGTGGGCTATAGCCTTGGGGCGTGGGGCTGGCGAACTTCGTCCGCCGGACTCGGAATGTGCCGAGACTTTGCCCACCCACTCCCCGCGATAACAATAGGCTACGGGCACAGCCGCGTCCAAAAGAGAGCAGCCGAACCCCTTGGCGCCAAGTTCGTCCTGCGGAAAAATGCCCAAAAAAGGGGTGTGCTATAGCCTAGGGGCGTGGGGCTGCCGAAGTTCGTCCGCCGGACTCAGAATGGGCCGAGACTTTTCCCACCCTCTCCCCGTGTCAAAAATAGGCCGCGGGCTCAGCCGCGCCCAAAAAAGAGCAGCCGGACCACTTGGCGCCAAGTTCGTCCTGCGGAAAAATGCCCAAAAAACGGGTGGGTTATATCCTTGGGGCGTGGGGCTGGCGCAATTCGTCCGCCAGACTCGGAATGGGCCGAGACTTTGGCCACACCCTCCCCGTGGCAAAAATAGGCCGCCGGCACAGCCGCGCCCAAAAAAGAGCAGTCGATCCCCTTGGCGCCAAGTTCGTCCAGCGGAAAAATGCCCAAGAAGGGGGTGGGCTATAGCCTTGGGGCATGGGGCTGGCGAACTTCGTCCGCCTTCCTCGGAATTGGCCGAGACTTCTGCCACACCCTCCCCACTAAAAAAATAGGCCGTGGGCACAGCCGCGCCCAAAAAAGAGCAGCCGAACCCCTTGGCGCCAAGTTCGTCCTGCGGAAAAATGCCCAAAAAGGGGGTGGGCTATAGCCTTGGGGCGTGGGGCGGCCGAACTTCGTCCGCCGGACTCGGAATGGGCCGAGACATTTCCCACCCCCTGCCCACGACAAAAATAGGCCACGCGCACAACTGCGCCCAAAAAAGAGCAGCCGAACCCCATGGCGCCAAGTTCGTCCTGCGGAAAAATGCCCAAAAAAGGGGTGGGCTAGAGCCTTGGGGCGTGGGGCTGGCGAACTTTGTCCGCCTTCCTCGGAATGGACCGAGATATTGCCCACCAACTCCCCATGATAAAAAAAGGCCGCGGGCACAGCCGCGCCCAAAAAAGAGCAGCCGAACCCCTTGGCGCTAAGTTCGTCCTGCGGAAAAATGCCCAAAAAAAGGGTGGGCTATAGCCTTGGGACGTGGGGCTGGCGAACTTCGTCCACCGGATTCGGATTGTCCCGAGACTTTGCCCACCCCCTCCCTGCGAATAAAATAGGCCGCAGGCACAGCCGCGCCCAAAAAAGAGCAGCCGAACCCCAGGGCGCCAAGTTCGTCCTGCGGAAAAATGCCCAAAAAAGGGGTGGGCTATAGCCTTGGGGCGTGCGGCGGGCGCACTTCGTCCGCCGGACTCGGAATGGGCCGAGACATTTCCCACCCCCTCCCCGTGACAACAATGTGTCCGCGGCCAAAAAAGTGCGGCCGAACCCCTTGGCGCCAAGTTCGTCCTGCGGAAAAATGCCCAAAAAAGGGGTGTGCTATCGCCTTTGGGCGTGGGGCTGGCAAAGTTCATCCGCAATCCTCAGAATGGGCTTAGACTTTGGCCACCTAATCCCCACGCCAAAATTAGGCCACGGGCACAGCCGCGCCCAAAAAAGAGCAGCCGTACCCCTTGGCGCGAAGTTCGTCCTGCGGAAAAATGCCCAAAAAACGGGTGGGCTATATCCTTGGGGCGTGGGGCTGGCGCAGTTCGTCCGCAAGACTCGGAATGGGCCGAGACTTTGCCCACACCCTCCCCGTGGCAAAAATAGGGCGCCGGCACAGCTGCGCCCAGAAAAGAGCAGCCGATCCCCTTGGCGCCAAGTTCGTCCAGCAGAAAAATGCCCAAAAAGGGGGTGGGCTATAGCCTTGGGGCGTGGGGCTGGCGAACTTCGTCCGCCTTCCTCGGAATTGGCCGAGACTTTGCCCACACCCTCCCCGCTAAACAAATAGGCAGTGGGTACAGCCGCGCCCAAAAAAGACCAGCCGAACCCCTTGGCGCCAAGTTCGTCCTGTGGAAAATTGCCCAAAAGAGGGGTGTGCTATAGCCTTTGGGTGTGGGGCCGGCAAAGTTCATGCGCCTTCCTCGGAATGGGCCGAGATTTTGCCCACCCCTTCCCCGCGACAAAAATAGGCTGCGGGCACTGCCGCGCCCAAAAAAGAGCAGCCGAACCCCTTGGCGGCAAGTTCGTCCTGCGGAAAAATGCCCAAAAAAGGGGTGGGCTATAGCCTTGGGGCGTGGAGCGGGCGAACTTCGTCCGCCGGACTCGGAATGGGCCGAGACTTTGCCCACCCCCTCCCCACGACAAAAATTGGCCGCGGGCACAGCCGCGCCCAAAAAAGAGCAGCCGAACCCCTTGGCGCCAAGTTCGTCCTACGGAAAAATGCCCAAGAAAAGGGTGGGCTATAGCCTTTTGGCGTGGGGCTGCCGAAGTTCGTCCGCAATCCTCAGAATGGGCCGAGACTTTGGCCACCTCCTCCACGCACCAAAAACAGGCCGCGGGCTCAGCCACGCCCAACAAAGAGCAGCCGAACCCCTTGGGGCCAAGTTCGTCCTGCGGAAAAATGCCCAAAAAAGGGGTGGGCTATAGCCTTGGGGCGTGCGGCTGGCGCACTTCGTCCGCCTTCCTCAGAATGGGCCGAGACTTTGCCCACACTCTCCCCGCAACAAAAATAGGCCGTGGGCACAGCCGCGCCCAAAAAAGAACAGCCGAACCACTTGGCACCAAGTTCGTCCTGTGGAAAAATGCCCAAAAAAGGGGTGGGCTATAGCCTTGGGGCGTGGGGCTGGCGAACTTCGTCCGCCGGACTCGGAATGGGCCGAGACTTTTTTCCCACCCCCTCCCCTCGACAAAAATAGGCCGCGGACACAGCAGCGCCCGAAAAAGAGCTGCCGAACCCCTTGGCGCCAAGTCTGTCCTGCGGAAAAATGCCAAAAAAGGGGGTGGGCTATAGCCTTGGGGCGTGGGGCTGACGAACTTCGTCCGCCGGACTCAGAATGGGCCGAGACTTTTACCACCCCCTCCCCGAGACAAAAATAGGCCGCGGACACAGCCGCGCCCAAAAAGGATTAGCCGAACCCCTTGGCGCCAAGTTCGTCCTGCGAGAAAATGCCCAAAAAAGGGGTGGGCTATACCCTTGGGGCGTAAGGAGGGCGAACTTCGTCCGCCTTCCTTGGAATGGGCCGAGACATTGCCCACCACCTCCCCGCGACAAAAATAGGCCGCGGGCACAGCCGATCCCAAAAAAGAGCAGCCGAACCCCGTGGCGCCAAGTTCGTCCTGTGGAAAAATGCCCAAAAAGGGGGTGGGCTATAGCCTTGGGGCGTGGGGCGGGCGAACTTCGTCCGCCGGACTCGGAATGGGCCGAGACTTTTCCCACCCCCTCCCCGCGACAAAAATAGGCCGCGGGATACAGCCGCGCCCAAAAAAGTCAAGCCGAGCCCCTCAGCGCCAAGTTCGTCCAGCGGAAAAATGCCCAAAAAGGGGGTGGGCTATTGCGTTGGGGCGTGGGGCTGGCGAACTTCGTCCGCCGGACTCGGAATGGGCCGAGACTTTTGCCACCCCCTCCTCGCGACAAAAATAGGGTGCGGGCACAGCCGCGCCCAAAAAAGAGCAGCCGATCCCCTTGGCGCCAAGTTCGTCCTACGGAAAAATGCCCAAAATTGGGGTGGGCTATAGCCTTGGGGCGTGGGGCTGCCGAACTTCGTCCGCCGGACTCGGAATGGGCCGCGATTTTGCTCCCCCCCTCCCCGCGCCAAACATAATACGCGGGCACAGCCGCGCACAAAAAAGAGGACCCGAACCCCTTGGCGCCATGTTCGTCCTGCGGAAAAATGCCCAAAAAGTGGGTGGGCTATAGCCTTGGGGCGTGGGGCTGGCGAACTTCGTCCGCCGGACTCGGAATGGGCCGAGACTTTTCCCACCCCCTCCCCGTGACAGAAATAGGCCACGGGCACAGCCGCGCCCAAAAAAGAGCAGCCGAACCCCTTGGCGCCAAGTTCGTCCTGCCGGAAAATCCCAAAAAAAGGGGTGTGCTATAGCCTTGGGGCATGGGGCTGCCGAACTTCGTCCGCCGGACTCGGAATGTGCCGAGACTTTGTGCACCCCTTCCCCACGACAAAAATAGGCCGCGGGCACAGCTACGCCCAAAAAAGAGCAGCCGATCCCCTAGGCGCCACGTTCGTCCTGCGGAAAAATGCCCAAAAAGGGGGTCGGCTATAGCCTTGAGGCGTGGGGCTGGCGAACTTCGTCCGCCGTACTCGGAATGGGCCGAGACATTTCCCACCCCCTCCCCGCGACAAAAATAGGCTGCGGGGACAGCCGCGCCCAAAAAAGAGCAGCCGAACACCTTGGCGCCAAGTGTGCCTGCGGAAAAATCCCCAAAAAGGGGGTGGGCTATACCCATGGGGCGTGGGGCTGACGAACCTCGTCCGCCGGACTCGGAATGGGCCGAGACTTTGACCACCACCTCCCCGGGAGAAAAATAGGCCGCGGGCAAAGCCGCGCCCAAAAAATAGCAGCCAAACCCCTTGGCGCCAAGTTCGTACTGCGGGAAAATGCCGAAAAAAGGGGTGGGCGATAGCCTTGGGGCGTGGGGCGTGCGAAATTCGCCCGCCGGACTCGGAATGGGCCGAGACTTTTCCCACCACCTCCCCATGACAAAAATAGGCCACGGGGACAGCCGCGCCCAAAAAAGAGCAGCCGAACCCCTTGGCGCCAAGTTCGTCCTGCGGAAAAATCCCCAAAAAGGGGGTGGGCTATACCCATGGGGCGTGGGGCGGGCGAACCTCATCCGCCGGACTCGGAATGGGCCGAGACTTTGACAACCCCCTCCCCGGGAGAAAAATAGGCCGCGGGGACATCCGCGCCCAAAAAATAGCAGCCGAACCCGTTGGCGCCAAGTTCGTCCAGCGGAGAAATGCCCAAAAAGGGGATGGGCTCTAGCCTTGGGGCCTGGGGCCGGCGCACTTTGTCCGCCGGACTCGGAATGGGCCGAGACTTTTCCCACCCCCGCCCCATGACAAAAATAGGCCGCGGGCACAGCCGCGCTCAAAAAAGAGCAGCCGAACCCCTTGGCGCCAAGTTCGTCCTGCGGAAAAATGCCCAAAAAGGGGGCGGGCTACAGCCTTGGGGCGTGGGGCTGGCGGACTTCGTCCGCCAGACTTGGAATGGGCAGAGACATTGACCACCGCCTCCCCACGACAAAAATAGGCCGCAGGCACAGCCGCGCCCAAAAGAGAGCAGTCGAACTCCTTGGCGCCAAATTCTTCCTGCGGAAAAACGCCCAAAAAGGGGGTGGGCTATAGCCTTGACGCGTGGGGTTGGCGAACTTCGTCCTCCGGACTCGGAATGGGCCGAGACCTTTTCCACCCCGTCCCCGCGACAAAAATAGGCCGCGGGCACAGCCGCGCCCAAAAAAGAGCAGCCGAACCCCTTGGTGCCAAGTTCGTCCTGCGGAAAAATGCCCAAAAAGGGGGTGGGCTATAGCCTTGGGCCGTGGGGCCGGCGCACTTTGTCCGCCGGACTCGGAATGGGCCGAGACATTTCCAAACCCCTCCCCGCAACAAAAATAGGCTGCGGGCACAGCCGCGCCCAAAAAAGAGCAGCTGAACATCTTGGCGCCAAGTTCTTCCTGCGGAAAAATCCCCAAAAAGGGGGTGGGCTATACCCATGGGGCGTGGGGCGGGCGAACCTCGTCCGCCGGACTCGGAATGGGCCGAGACATTGACCACCCCCACCCTGGGATAAAAATAGGCTGCGGGGACATCCGCGCCCAAAAAATAGCAGCCGAACCCGTTGGCGCCTAGTTCGTCCTGCGGAAAAATGCCCTAAAATGGGATGGGCTATAGACTTGGGGCGTGGGGCCGGCGCACTTCGTCCGCTGGACTCGGAATGGGCCGAGACTTTTACCACCCCCTCCCGGCGACAAAAATAGGCCGTGGGCGCAGGAGCGCCCAAAAAAGAGCAGCCGAACCCCTTCGCGCCAAGTTCGTCCTGCGGAAAAATCCACAAAAAAGGGGTGTGCTATAGCCATGGGGCGTGGGGCTGGCGAACTTCGTCCGCTGGACTCGGAATGGGCAGAGCCATTGCCCACCCCCTCGCCGCAACAAACATAGGCCGCGGGCACAGCCGCGCCCAAAAAAGAGCAGCCAAACCCCTTGGCGCCAAGTTCGTACTGCGGGAAAATGCCAAAAAAAGGGGTGGGCGATAGCCTTGGGGCGTGGGGCGTGCGAAATTCGCCCGCCGGACTCGGAATGGGCCGAGACTTTTCCCACCACCTCCCCGTGACAAAAATAGGCCACGGGGACAGCCGCGCCAAAAAAAGAGCAGCCGAACCCCTTGGCGCCAAGTTCGTCCTGCGGAAAAATGCCCAAAAAAGGGGTGGGCTATAGCCTTGGGGCGTGGGGCGGGCGAACTTCGTCCGCCGGACTCGGAATCGGCCGAGAATTTGCCCACCCCCTCCCCGTGACAAAAATAGGGCGCGGGCACAGTGGCGCCCAAAAAAGAGCAGCCGAACCCCTTGGCGCCAATTTCGTACTGCACGAAAATGCCGTAAAAAAGGGGTGGGCGATAGCCTTGGGGCGTGGGGCGTGCGAAATTCGTCCGCCGGACTCGGAATGGGCCGAGACTTTTCCCACCACCTCCCCGCGACAAAAATAGGCAGCGGGCACAGCCGCACCAAAAAAGAGTAGCCAAACCCCTTGGCGCCAAGTTCGTCCTGCGGAAAAATGTCCAAAAAGGGGGTGGGCTATAGCCTTGGGGTGTGGGGCGGGCGCACTTCGTCCGCCGGACACAGAATGGGCCGAGACATTTCCCACCCCCTCCCCACGACAAAAATAGGCTGCGGGCACAGCCGCGCCCAAAAAAGAGCAGCCGAACCCCTTGGCGCTAAGCTCCTCCTCCGGAAAAATGCCCAAAAAGGGGTGGGCTATAGCCTTGGGGCGTGGGGCTGGCGAACTTCATCCGCCAGGCTCGGAATGGGCCGAGACTTTTCCCATCCCCTCCCCGCGACTAAAATAGGCCGCGGGCACAGCGGCGCCCAAAAAAGAGCAGCCGAACCCATTCCCGCCAAGTTCGTCCTGCGGAAAAATGCCCAAAAAAGGGGTGGGCAATAGCCTTGGGGCGTGGGGCTGGCGAACTTCGTCCGCTGGACTCGGAATGGGCAGAGACATTGCCCACCCCCTCCCCGCAACAAAAATAGGCCGCGGGCACAGCCGCGTCCAAAAAATAGCAGCCGAACCCCTTGGCGCCAAGTTCGTCCTGCGGAAAAATGCCCAAAAAAGGGGTGGGCTATAGCCTTGGGGCGTGCGGCAGGCGAACTTCTTCCGCCGGACTCGGAATGCGCCGAGACTTTGCCCATCCCCTCCCCGCGACAAAAATAGGCCACGGGCACAGCCGCACCGAAAAAAGAGCACCCGAACCCCTTGGCGCCAAGTTCATCCTGCGGAAAAATGCCCAAAAAAGGGGTGGGCTATAGCCCTGGGGCGTGGGGCTGGCGCACTTCGTCCGCCGGACTCGGAATGTGCCGAGACTTTGCCCACCCCCTCCCCGCGACAAAAATAGGCCGCGGGCACAGCCGCGCCCAAAAAAGTGCAGCCGAACCCATTCCCGCCAAGTTCGTCCTGCGGAAAAATGCCCAAAAAAGGGGTGGGCTATAGCCTTGGGGCGTGGGGCAGGCGAACTTCGTCCGCCGGACTCGGAATGCGCCGAGACTTTGGCCACCCCCTCCCCATGACAAAAATTGGCCGCGGGCACACCCGCGCCCAAAAAAGAGCGGCCGAACCCTTTGTCGTCAAGTTCGTCCTGCGGAAAAATGCCAAAAAACGGGGTGGGCTGTAGCCTTGGGGCGTGGGGCTGGCGAACTTCGTACACCTTGCTCGGAATGTGCCGAGACTTTGCCCACTCCCTCCCCGAGACAAAAATAGGCCGCGGGCACAGCAGCACCCAAAAAAGAGCAGCCGAACCCCTTGGCGCCAAGTTCGTCCTGCGGAAAAATGCCCAAAAAAGGGGTGTGCTATAACCTTTGGGCGTGGGGCTGGCGAACTTCGTCCGCCGGACTCGGAATGGGCAGAGACTTTGCCCACCCCCTCCCCGCGACAAAAATAGGCCGCGGGCACAGCCGAACCCCTCGGCGCCATGTTCGTTCGGCGGAAAAATGTCCAAAAAGGGGGTGGGCTATAGCCTTGGGGTGCGGGGCGGGCGCACTTCGTCCGCCGGACTCTGAATGGGCCTAGACATTTCCCACCCCCTCCCCGCGACAAAAATAGGCTGTGGGCACAGCCGTGCCCAAAAAAGAGCAGCCGAACCCCTTGGCGCCAAGCTCGTGCTGCGGAAAAATGCCCAAAAAGGGGGTGGGCTATATCCTTGGGGCGTGGGGCTGGCAAACTTCGTCCGCATTCCTCGGAATGGGCCGAGACTTTACCCACCCCCTCCCCGCGACAAAAATAGGGCGTGGGCACAGCCGCGGCCAAAAAAGATCAGCCGAACCCCTTGGCGCCAATTTCGTACTGCACGAAAATGCCGTAAAAAAGGGGTGGGCGATAGCCTTGGGGCGTGGGGCGTGCGAAATTCGTCCGCTGGACTCGGAATGGGCCGAGACTTTTCCCACCACCTCCCCGCGACAAAAATAGGCAGCGGGCACAGCCGCGCCCAAAAAAGAGTAGCCAAACCCCTTGGCGCCAAGTTCGTCCTGCGGAAAAATGCCCAAAAAAGGGGTGGGCTATAGCCTTGGGGCGTGGGGCTGGCGAACTTCTTCCGCCGGACTCGGACTGGGCAGAGACTTTGCCCACCCCCTCCCCGCGACAAAAATAGGCCGCGGGCTCAACCGCGCCCAAAAAACAGCAGCCGAACCCCTTGGCGCCAAGTTCGTCCTGCGGAAAAATGCCCAAAAAAGGTGTGGGCTATAGCCTTGGGGCGTGGGGCGGGCGAACTTCGTCCGCCGGACTCGGAATGGCCCGAGACTTTGGTCACCCCCTCCCCACGACAAAAATAGGCCGCGGGCACAGCCACGCCAATAAAAGAGCGGCGGAACACCTTGGCGCCAAGTTTGTCCTGCGGCAAAAGGCCTAAAAAAGGGGTTTGCTACAGCCTTTGGGCGTGGGGCCGGCAACGTTCATCCCCCTTCCCGCGACAAAAATAGGCCGCGGGCACGGCCGCGCCCAAAAAGGAGCAGCCGAACGCCTTGGCGTCAATTCCGTCCTGCGGAAAAATGCCCAAAAAAGGGGTGTGCTATAGCCTTGGGGAGTGGGGCTGGCGAACTTCGTCCGCCAGACTCGGAATGTGCCGAGACTTTGCCCACCCCCTCCCCACGAAAAATTTAGGCCGTGGGCTCAGCCGCGCCCAAAAAACAGCAGCCGAACCCCTTGGCGCCAAGTTCGTCCTGCGGAAAAATGCCCAAAAAAGGTGTGGGCTATAGCCTTGGGGCGTGCGGCAGGCGAACTTCTTCCGCCGGACTCGGAATGCGCCGAGACTTTGCCCATCCCCTCCCCGCGACAAAAATAGGCCACGGGCACAGCCGCACCGAAAAAAGAGCAGCCGAACCCCTTGGCGCCAAGTTCATCCTGCGGAAAAATGCCCAAAAAAGGGGTGGGCTATAGCCTTGGGGCGTGGGGCCGGCGGACTTCGTCCGCCGGACTCGGAATGTGCCGAGACTTTGCCCACCCCATGCCCGCGACAAAAATAGGCTGCGGGCACAGCCGCGCCCAAAAAATAACAGCCGAACCCCTTTGCGCCAAGTTCGTCCTGCGGAAAAATGCTCAAAAAAGTTGTGCGCTATAGCCTTGGGGCGTGGGGCTGCCGAAGTTCGACCGCCGGGCTCGGAATGGGCCGAGACTTTTCCCACCCCCTCCCCGAGACAAAAATAGGCTGCGGGCACAGCCACGGCTGAAAAAGAGCAGCCGCACCCCTTGGCGCCAAGTTCGTCCTGCGGAAAAATGCCCAAAAAGGGGGTGGGCTATAGCCTTGGGGCGTGGGGCTGGCGAACATCGTACGCCTTCCTCGGAATGTGCCGAGACTTTCCCCACCCCCTCCCCGAGACAAAAATAGGCCGCGGGAACAGCCGCGCCAAAAAAAGCAGCCAAACCCCTTGGCGCCAAGTTCGTCCTGCGGAAAAATGCCCAAAAAAGGGGTGGGCTATAGCCTTGGGGCGTGAGGCTGGCACACTTCGTCCGCCGGACTCGGAATGTGCCGAGACTTAGCCCACCCTCTCCCCACGACAAAAAGATGCCTCGGGCACAGCCGTGCCCAAAAAAGAGCAGGCGAATCCCTTGGCGCCAAGTTCGTCCTGCGGAAAAATGCCCAAAAAGGGGGTGGGCTATAGCCTCGGGGCGTGGGGCTGGCGAAGTTCGTCCGCCTTCCTCGGAATGGGCCGAGACTTTTCCCACCCCCTCCCCGAGACAAAAATAGGCTGCGGGCACAGCCGCGGCCGAAAAAGAGGAGCCGAACCCCTTGGCGCCAAGTTCGTCCTGCGGAAAAATGTCCAAAAAAGGGGTGGGCTATAGCCGTGGGGCATGGGGCTGGCGGACTTCGTCCGCCGCACTCGGAATGTGCCGACACTTTGCCCACCCCATGCCCGCGACAAAAATAGGCTGCGGGCACAGCCGCGCACAAAAAATAGTAGCCGAAGCCCTTGCCGCCGAGTTCGTCCTGCGGAAAAATGCCCAAAAATGGGGTGGGCTATAGCCTTGGGGCGTGGGGCTGGCGAACTTCGTCCGCCGGACTCGGAATGCCCCGAGACTTTGGGCACCCCCTCCCCGCAACAAAAATAGGCCGTGGGCACAGCCGTGCCCAAAAAAGAGCAGCCGAACCCCTTGGCGCCAAGTTCGTCCTGCGGAAAAATGCCCAAAAAAAGGGTGGTCTTTAGCCTTGGGGCGTGGGGCTAGCGAACTTCGTACGCCTTCCTCGGAATGGGCCGAGACTATGCCCATCCCCTCCCCACGACATAAATAGGCCACGGGCACAGCCGCATTAAAAAAAGAGCAGCCGAACCCCTTGGCGCCAAGTTCGTCCTGCGGAAAAATGGCCAAAAAAGGGGTGGGCTATAGCCTTGGGGCGTGGGGCTGGCGAACTTCGTCCGCCGGACTCGGAATGTGCCGAGACTTTTCCGACCCCCTCCCCGCGACAAAAATAGGCCGCGGGCGCAGCCGCGCCCAAAAAAGAGCAGCCAAACCCCTTGGCGCCAAGTTCGTCCGGCGGAAAAATGCCAAAAAAGGGGGTGGGCTATAGCCTTGGGGCGTGGGGCTGTCGAACTTCGTCCGCCGGACTCGGAATGGGCCGAGACTTTTCCCACCCTCTCCCCGCGACAAAAATATGCCGCGGGCACAGCCACGCCCAAAAAAGAACAGCCGAACCCCTTGGCGCCAACTTCGTCCTGCGGAAAGATGCCCAAAAAAGGGGTGGGCTATAGCCTTGGGGCGTGGGGCAGGCGAACTTCGTCCGCCGGACTCGGAATGTGCCGTGACTTTGCCCACCGCCTCCCCGCAACAAAAATAGGCCGCGGGCGCAGCCGCGCCCAAAAAAGAGAAGGCGAACCCCTTGGCGCCGAGTTCGTCCTGCGGAAAAATGCACAAAAAGGGGGTGGGCTATAGCCTTGGGGCGTGGGGCTGGCGAACTTTGTACGCCTTCCTCGGAATGGGCCGAGACTTTGCCCATCCCCTCCCCACGACAAAAATAGGCCACGGGCACAGCCGCACCCAAAAAAGATCAGCCGAACCCCTTGGCGCCAAGATCGTCCTGCGGAAAAATGCCCAAAAAAGGGGTGGGCTATAGCCTTGGGGCGTGGGGCTGCCGAAGTTCGTCCGCCGGACTCGTAATGGGCCGAGACTTTTCCTACCCCCTCCTCGAGACAAAAATAGGCTGTGGGCACAGCCGCGCCCGAAAAAGAGCAGCCGAACCCCTTGGCGCCATGTTCGTCCTGCAGAAAGATGCCCAAAAAAGGGGTGGGCTATAGCCATGGGGCGTGAGGCCGGCAAAGTTCGTCCACCGGACTCGGAATGGACCGACACTTTGCCCACCCCCTCCCTGCGACAAAAATAGGCCGCGGGCACAGCCGCGCCCAAAAAAGTTCAGCCGAACCCCTTGCCGCCAAGTTCGTCCTGCGGAAAAATGCCCAAAAAAGGGGTGGGCTATAGCCTTGGGGCGTGGGGCTGGCAAACTTCGTACGCCTTCCTCGGAATGGGCCGAGACTTTGCCCACCCCCTCCCCGCAACAAAAATAGGATGCGGGCACAGCCGCAACCAAAAAAGAGCAGCCGAACCCCTTGGCGCCAAGTTCGTCCTGCGGAAAAATGCCCAAAAAAGTTGTGTGCTATAGCCTTGGGGCGTGGGGCTGCCGAAGTTCGTCCGCCGGACTCGGAATGGGCCGAGACTTTTCCCACCACCTCCCCGAGATAAAAATAGGCTGCGGGCTCAGCCGCGCCCGAAAAAGAGCAGCCGAACCCCTTGGCGCCAAGTTCGTCCTGCGGAAAGATGCCCAAAATAGGGGTGGGACATAGCCTTGGGGCGTGGGGCCGGCAAAGTTCGTCCGCCGGACTCGGAATGGGCCGAGACTTTCCCCACCCCCTCCCCGTGACAAAAATAGGCCGCGGGCCCAGCCGCACCCAAAAAAGAGCAGCCGAACCCCTTGGCGCCAAGTTCGTCCTGCGGAGAAATGCCCAAAAAGGGGGTGGGCTATAGCCTTGGGGCGTGGGGCTGGCGAACTTCGTCCACTGGACTCGGAATGTGCCGAGACTTTGCCAACCCCCTCCCTGCGACAAACATAGGCCGCGGGCACAGCCGCACCCAAAAAAGAGACGCCGAACCCCTTGGCGCCAAGTTCGTCCTGCGGAAAAATGCCCAAAAAAGGGGTGGGCTATAGCCTTGGGGCGTGGGGCCGGGAAAGTTCGACTGCCGGACTCGGAATGGGCCGAGACTTTTCCCACAGCCTCCCCGCCTCAAAAATAGGCCGCGGGCACAGCCGCGCCTAAAATAGAGCAGCCGAACCCCTTGCCACCAAGTTCGTCCTGCGGAAAATTGCCCAAAAAGGGGGTGGGCTATAGCCTTGGGGCGTGGGGCTGGCGAACATCGTCCGCCGGACTCGGAAGGTGCCGAGACTTTGCCCACCCCCTCCCCGCGACAAAAATAGGCCGCGGGCACAGCCGCACCCAAAAAAGAGCAGCCGAACCCCTTGGCGCCAAGTTCGTCCTGCGGAAAAATGCCGAAAAAGGGGGTGGGCTATTGCCTTGGGGCGTGGGGCCGGCAAAGTTCGTCCGCCGGACTCGGAATGGGCCGAGACTTTGCCCACCCCATCCCCGCGACAAAAATAGGCCGCGGGCACAACCGCGCCCAAAAAAGAGCAGCCGGAACCCATGGCGCCAAGTTCGTCCTGCGGAAAAATGCCCAAAAAAGTTGTGTGCTATAGCCTTGGGGCGTCGGGCAGCCGAAGTTCATCCGCCGGACTCGGAATGGGCCTAGACTATTCCCACCCCCTGCCCGCAACAATAATAGGCCGCGGTAACAGCCACACCCCAAAAAGAGCAGCTGAACCCCTTGGCGCCAAGTTCGTCCTGCGGAAAAATTCCCAAAAAGGGGGTGGGCTATAGCCTTGGGGAGTGGGGCTGGCGAACGTCGTCCGCCGGACTCGGAATGGACCGAGACTTTTCCCACCCCCTCCCTGTGACAAAAAAAGGTTGCGGGCCCAGCCGCGCCCAAAAAAGAGCAGCCGAACCCCTTGGCGCCATGTTCGTCCTGCGAAAAAATGCCCAAAAAAGGGGTGGGCCATAGCCTTGGGGCGTGGGGCTGGCGAACTTCGTATGCCGGACTCGGAATGGACCGAGACTTTGGCCACCACCTCCCCGTGAAAAAAATAGGCCGCGGGCGCATCCGCGCCCAAGAAAGAGCAGCCGAACCCCTTGGCGCCAAGTTCGTCCGGCGGAAAAATGCCCAAAAAAGGGGTGGGCTATAGCCTTAGGGCGTGAGGCCGGCAAGGTTCGTCCGCCAGACTCGGAATGCGCCGAGACTTTTCCCACCCCTCCCCGCGACAAAAGTAGGCCGTGGGCACAGCCGCGCACAAAAAAAAGCAGCCGAACCCCTAGGCGCCAAGTTCGTCGTGCGGAGAAATGCCCACCATTCCCCGTGACAAAAATAGGCCGCGGGCACAGCCGCACCCCAAAAATAGCAGCCGAACCCCTTGGCGCCAAGTTCGTCCTGCGGAAAAATGCCCAAAAAGGGGGTGGGCTATAGCCTTGGGGCGTCGGGCCGGCGGACTTCGTTCGCCAGACTCGGAATTGGCCTAGAATTTTCCCACCCCCTCCCCGCGACAAAAATAGGCCGCGGGCACCGCTGCGCCCAAAAAAGAGCAGCCGAACCCCTTGGCGCCAAGTTCTTCCTGCGGAAAAATGCCCAAAAAGGGGGTGGGCTATATCCTTGGGGCGTGGGGCTGGCGAACTTCGTCTGCCGGACTTGGAATGGCCAGAGACTTTGCCCACCCCCTCCCCGCAACAAAAGTAGGCCGCGGGCACCGCCGTGCCCAAAAAAGAGCAGCCAAACTCCTTGGCGCCAAGTTCGTCCTGCGGCAAAATGCCCCAAAAAAGGGATGTGTTATAGCCTTTGGGCGTGGGGCCGGCGAACTTCATCCGCCTTCCTCAGAATGCGCCGAGACTCTGCCCACCCCCTCCCCATGACGAAAATAGGCCGCGGGCAAAGCCGCGCAAAAAAAGAGCAGCCGAACCCCTTGGTGCCAAGTTCGTCCTGCGGCAAAATGCCCAAAAAATGGGTGTGCTATAGCCTTTGGGCGTGGGGCGGGCGAACTTCGTCCGCCGGACTCAGAATGGACCGAGACTTTGCCCACCCCCTCCCCGCAACAAAAATAGGCCGCCGGCAGAGCCGCGCCCAAAAAAGAGCAGCCGAACCCCTTGGCGCCAAGTTCGTCCTGCAGAAAAATGCCCAAAAAAGGGGTGGGCCATATCCTTGGGGCGTGGGGCTGGCGAACTTCGTCTGCCGGACTCGGAATGGCCAGAGACTTTGCCCACCCCCTCCCCGCGACAAAAATAGGCCGCGGGCACCGCCGTGCCCAAAAAAGAGCAGCCAAACTCCTTGGCGCCAAGTTCGTCCTGCGGCAAAATGCCCAAAAAAAGGGATGTGTTATAGCCTTTGGGCGTGGGGCCGGCGAACTTCATCCGCCTTCCTCGGAATACGCCGAGACTCTGCCCACCCCCTCCCCATGACGAAAATAGGCCGCGGGCAAAGCCGCGCAAAAAAAGAGCAGCCGAACCCCTTGGTGCCAAGTTCGTCCTGCGGCAAAATGCCCAAAAAATGGGTGTGCTATAGCCTATGGGCGTGGGGCGGGCGAACTTCGTCCGCCGGACTCAGAATGGACCGAGACGTTGCCCACCCCCTCCCCGCAACAAAAATAGGCCGCGGGCACAGCCGCGCACAAAAAAGAGCAGCCAAACCCCTTGGCGCCAAGTTCGTCCTGCGGAAAAATGGCCAAAAAAGGGGTGTGCTATAGCCTTTGGGCGTGGGGCCGGCGAACTTCGTCCGCCTTCCTCGGAATGGGCCGAGACTTTGCCTATCCCATCCCCACGACAAAAATAGGCCGCGGGCACAGCCACACCCAAAAAAGAGCTGCCGAACCCCTTGGCGCCAAGTTCGTCCTGCGGAAAAATGCCCAAAAAAGGGGTGTGCTATAGCCTTTGGGCGTGGGGCCGGCGCACTTCGTCCGCCTTCCTCGGAATGGGCCGAGACTTTGCCCACCCCCTCCTCGAGACAAAAATAGGCCGCGGGTGCGGCCGCGCCCAAAAAAGAGCGGCCGAACCCCTTGGCGCCAAGTTTGTCCTGCGGAAAAATGCCCAAAAGGGGGTGGGCTATAGCCTTGGGGCGTGTGGTGGGCGAACTTCGTCCGCCGCACTTGGAATGGGCCGAGACTTTTCCCATCCCCTCCCCACGACAAAAATAGGCCGCGGGCAGAGCCCCGTCCAAAAAAGAGCAGCCGAACCCCTTGGCGACAAGTTCGTCCTGCGGCGAAATGCCCAAAAAATGGGTGTGCTATAGCCTTTGGGAGTGGGGCCGGCAAAGTTCATCCCCTTCCTCGGAATGGATCGAGACTTTGGCCACCCCCTCCCCGCGACAAAAATAGGCCGCGGGCACAGCCGCTCTCAAACAAAAGCAGCCAAACCCCTTGGCGCCAAGTTCGTCCTGCGGAGAAATGCCCAAAAAAGGGGTGTGCTATAGCCTTTGGGCGTGGGGCCGGCGAACTTCGTCCGCCTTCCTCGGAATGCGCCGAGACTCTGCCCACCCCCTCCCCATGACGAAAATAGGCCGCGGGCAAAGCCGCGCAAAAAAAGAGCAGCTGAACCCCTTGGTGCCAAGTTCGTCCTGCGGCAAAATGCCCAAAAAATGGGTGTGCTATAGCCTATGGGCGTGGGGCGGGCGAACTTCGTCCGCCGGACTCAGAATGGACCGAGACTTTGCCCACCCCCTCCCCGCAACAAAAATAGGCCGCGGGCACAGCCGCGCACAAAAAAGAGCAGCCAAACCCCTTGGCGCCAAGTTCGTCCTGCGAAAAAATGGCCAAAAAAGGGGTGTGCTATAGCCTTTGGGCGTGGGGCCGGCGAACTTCGTCCGCCTTCCTCGGAATGGGCCGAGACTTTGCCTATCCCATCCCCACGACAAACATAGGCCGCGGGCACAGCCGCACCCAAAAAAGAGCTGCCGAACCCCTTGGCGCCAAGTTCGTCCTGCGGAAAAATGCCCAAAAAAGGGGTGTGCTATAGCCTTTGGGCGTGGGGCCGGCGCACTTCGTCCGCCTTCCTCGGAATGGGCCGAGACTTTGCCCACCCCCTCCTCGAGACAAAAATAGGCCGCGGGTGCGGCCGCGCCCAAAAAAAGAGCGGCCGAACCCCTTGGCGCCAAGTTCGTCCTGCGGAAAAATGCCCAAAAGGGGGTGGGCTATAGCCTTGGGGCATGTGGTGGGCGAACTTCGTCCGCCGCACTTGGAATGGGCCGAGACTTTTCCCATCCCCTCCCCACGACAAAAATAGGCCGCGGGCAGAGCCCCGTCCAAAAAAGAGCAGCCGAACCCCTTGGCGACAAGTTCGTCCTGCGGCGAAATGCCCAAAAAATGGGTGTGCTATAGCCTTTGGGAGTGGGGCCGGCAAAGTTCATCCCCTTCCTCGGAATGGATCGAGACTTTGGCCACCCCCTCCCCGCGACAAAAATAGGCCGCGGGCACAGCCGCTCTCAAAAAAAAGCAGCCAAACCCCTTGGCGCCAAGTTCGTCCTGCGGAGAAATGCCCAAAAAAGGGGTGTGCTATAGCCTTTGGGCGTGGGGCCGGCGAACTTCGTCCGCCTTCCTCGGAATGCGCCGAGACTCTGCCCACCCCCTCCCCATGACGAAAATAGGCCGCGGGCAAAGCCGCGCAAAAAAAGAGCAGCTGAACCCCTTGGTGCCAAGTTCATCCTGCGGCAAAATGCCCAAAAAATGGGTGTGCTATAGCCTATGGGCGTGGGGCGGGCGAACTTCGTCCGCCGGACTCAGAATGGACCGAGACTTTGCCCACCCCCTCCCCGCAACAAAAATAGGCCGCGGGCACAGCCGCGCACAAAAAAGAGCAGCCAAACCCCTTGGCGCCAAGTTCGTCCTGCGAAAAAATGGCCAAAAAAGGGGTGTGCTATAGCCTTTGGGCGTGGGGCCGGCGAACTTCGTCCGCCTTCCTCGGAATGGGCCGAGACTTTGCCTATCCCATCCCCACGACAAACATAGGCCGCGGGCACAGCCGCACCCAAAAAAGAGCTGCCGAACCCCTTGGCGCCAAGTTCGTCCTGCGGAAAAATGCCCAAAAAAGGGGTGTGCTATAGCCTTTGGGCGTGGGGCCGGCGCACTTCGTCCGCCTTCCTCGGAATGGGCCGAGACTTTGCCCACCCCCTCCTCGAGACAAAAATAGGCCGCGGGTGCGGCCGCGCCCAAAAAAGAGCGGCCGAACCCCTTGGCGCCAAGTTCGTCCTGCGGAAAAATGCCCAAAAGGGGGTGGGCTATAGCCTTGGGGCGTGTGGTGGGCGAACTTCGTCCGCCGCACTTGGAATGGGCCGAGACTTTTCCCATCCCCTCCCCACGACAAAAATAGGCCGCGGGCAGAGCCCCGTCCAAAAAAGAGCAGCCGAACCCCTTGGCGACAAGTTCGTCCTGCGGCGAAATGCCCAAAAAATGGGTGTGCTATAGCCTTTGGGAGTGGGGCCGGCAAAGTTCATCCCCTTCCTCGGAATGGATCGAGACTTTGGCCACCCCCTCCCCGCGACAAAAATAGGCCGTGGGCACAGCCGCTCTAAAAAAAAAGCAGCCAAACCCCTTGGCGCCAAGTTCGTCCTGCGGAGAAATGCCCAAAAAAGGGGTGTGCTATAGCCTTTGGGCGTGGGGCCGGCGAACTTCGTCCGCCTTCCTCGGAATGGGCCGAGACTTTGCCCACCCCCTCCCCGCGAAAAAACGAGGCCGCAGGCACAGCCGCGCCCAAAAAAGAGCGGCCGAACCCCTTGGCGCCAAGTTTATCCTGCGGGAAAATGCCCAAAAGGGGGTGGGCTATAGCCTTGGGGCGTGTGGCTGGCGAACTTCGTCCGCCGGACTAGGAATGGCCCGAGACTTTGGCCACCCCCTCCCCGTGACAAAAATAGGCCGCGGGTACAGCCTCGCATAAAAAAGAGCTGCCAAACCCCATAGCGCCAAGTTCGTCCAGCGGCAAAATGCCCAAAAAATGGGCGTGCCATAGCCTTTGGGCGTGGGGCCGGCAAAGTTCATCCCCCTTCCTCGGAATGGGCCGAGACCTTGCCCATCCCCTCCCCACGACAAAAATAGGCCGCGGGCACAGCCGCGCCCAAAAAAGAGCAGCCGAACCCGTTGGCGCCAAGTTCGTCCTGCGGAAAAATGCCCAAAAAAGGGGTGTGCTATAGCCTTTGGGCGTGGGGCCGGCAAAGTTCATCCCCCTTCCTCGGAATGGGCCGAGACTTTGCCCACCCCCTACCCGCGACAAAAATAGGCCGCGCCCAAAAAAGAGCTGCAGACCCCCTTGGCGCCAAGTTCGTCCAGCGGCAAAATGCCCAAAAAATGGCTGTGCTAGAGCCTTCGGGCGTGGGGCCAGAATAGTTCATCCCCCTTCCTCGGAATGGGCCGAGACTTTTCCCACCCCCTCCCCGTGACAAAAATAGGCCGCGGGCAAAGCCGCGCCCAAAAAAGAGCAGCCGAACCCCTTGGCGCCAAGTTCGTCCTGTCGAAAAATGCCCAAAAAAGGGGTGGGCTATAGCCTTGGGGCGTGGGGCTGGCGAACTTCGTCTGCCGGACTCGGAATGGGCCGTGACATTGCCCACCCCCTCCCCGTGACAAAAATAGGCCGCGGGCACAGCCTCGCCCAGAAAAGGGCAGCCGAACCCCTTGGCGCCAAGTTCGTCCGGCGGCAAAATGCCCAAAAAATGGGCGTGCTATAGCCTACAGGCGTGGGGCCAGAATAGTTCATCCCCCTTCCTCGGAATGGACCGAGACTTTGCCCACCCCCTCCCCGTGACAAAAATAGGCCGCGGGCACAGCCGCGCCCAAAAAAGAGCAGCCGAACCCCTTGGCGCCAAGTTCGTCCTGCGGAAAAATGCCAAAAAAAGGGGTGGGCTATAGCCTTGGGGAGTGGGGCTTGCGAACTTCGTCCGCCGGACTCAGAATGGACTGAGACTTTGCCCACCCCCTCCCCGTGACAAAAATAGGCCGCGGGCACAGCCGCGCCCAAAAAGAGCAGCCGACCCCCTTGGCGACAAGTTCGTGCTGCGGAAAAAAGCACAAAAAGGGGGTGGGCTATAGCCATCCGGCGTGGAGCCGGCGCACTTCGTCCGCCATCCTCGGAATGGGCGGAGACTTTGCCCACCCCCTCCCGGGACAAAAATAGGCCGCGGGCACAGCCGTGCCCAAAAAAGAGCAGCCGAACCCCTTGGCTCCAAGTTCGTCCTGCGGAAAAATGCCCAAAAAGGGGGTGGGCTATAGCCTTGGGGCGTGGGGCCGGCGAACATTGTCCGCCGGACTCGGAATGGGCCGAGACATTTCCCACCCCCTCCCCGCAACAAAAATAGGCTTCGGGCACATCCGCGCCGAAAAAAGGGCAGCCGAACCGCTTCGCGCCAAGTTCGTCCTGCGGAAAAATGCCCAAAAAAGGGATGTGCTATACCCTTGGGGCGTGGGGCCGGCGAACTTCATCCGCCTTCCTCGGAATGGGCCGAGAATTTGCCCACCCCCTCCCCGCGACAAAAATAGGCAGCGGGTACGGCCGCGCCCAAAAAAGAGCAGCCAAACCCCTTGGCGCCAAGTTTGTCCTGCGGAAAAATGCCCAAAAAAGGGGTGTGCTATAGCCTTTGGTCGTGGGGCCGGCGAACTTCATCCGCCTTCCTCGGAATGGGCCGAGACTTTGGCCACCCCCTCCCCGCAAAAAAAATAGGCCGCGGGCACAGCCTCGCCCAAAAAAGAGCAGCCGAACCCCTTGGCGCCAAGTTCGTCCGGCGGCAAAATGCGCAAAAAATGGGTGTGCTATAGCCTTTGGGCGTGGGGCCGGCAAAGTTCATCCCCCTTCCTCGGAATGGGCCGAGACTTTGCCCACCCCCTCCCCGCGTCAAAAATAGGCCGCGGACACAGCCGCGCCCAAAAAAGAGCAGCCGAACCCCTTGGCGCCAAGTTCGTCCTGCGGAAAATGCCCAAAAAGGGGGTGGGCTATAGCCTTGGGGCGTGGGGTTGGCAAACTTCGTCCGCCTTCCTCGGAATGGGCCGAAACTTTGACCACCCCCTCCCCGTGACAAAAATAGGCCGCGGGCACAGCCTCGCCCAAAAAAGTGCAGCCGAACCCCTTGGCGCCAAGTTCGTCCGGCGGCAAAATGCGCAAAAAATGGGTGTGCTATAGCCTTTGGGCGTGGGGCCGGCAAAGTTCATCCCCCTTCCTCGGAATGGGCCGAGACTTTGCCCACCCCCTCCCCGCGTCAAAAATAGGCCGCGGACACAGCCGCGCCCAAAAAAGAGGAGCCGAACCCTTTGGCGCCAAGTTCGTCCTGCGGAAAAATGCCCAAAAAAGGGGTGGGCTATAGCGTTGGGGCGTGGGGCTGGCGAACTTCGTCTGCCTTCCTCGGAATGGGCCGAGACTTCGTCCAGCCCCTCACCGTGACAAAAATAGGCCGCGGGCACAGCCGGGCCCAAAAAAGAGTGGCCAAACCCCTTGGCCCCAAGTTCCTCCTGCGGAAAAAAGCCCAAAAAGGTGATGGGATATAGCCTTGGGGTGTTGGGCCGGCGAACTTTGCCCGCCGTACTCGGAATGGGCTGAGGCTTTGCCCACCCCCTCCCCGCGACAGAAATAGGCCGCGGGCACAGCCGCGCCCAAAAAAGAGCAGCCGAACCCCTTGGCGCCAAGTTCGTCCTGCGGAAAAATGCCCAAAAAGGGGGTGGGCTATAGCCTTGGGGCGTGGGGCCGGCGAACATTGTCCGCCGGACTCGGAATGGGCCGAGACATTTCCCACCCCCTCCCCGCAACAAAAATAGGCTTCGGGCACATCCGCGCCGAAAAAAGGGCAGCCGAACCGCTTCGCGCCAAGTTCGTCCTGCGGAAAAATGCCCAAAAAAGGGATGTGCTATACCCTTGGGGCGTGGGGCCGGTGAACTTCATCCGCCTTCCTCGGAATGGGCCGAGAATTTGCCCACCCCCTCCCCGCGACAAAAATAGGCAGCGGGTACGGCCGCGCCCAAAAAAGAGCAGCCAAACCCCTTGGCGCCAAGTTTGTCCTGCGGAAAAATGCCCAAAAAAGGGGTGTGCTATAGCCTTTGGTCGTGGGGCCGGCGAACTTCATCCGCCTTCCTCGGAATGGGCCGAGACTTTGGCCACCCCCTCCCCGCAAAAAAAATAGGCCGCGGGCACAGCCTCGCCCAAAAAAGAGCAGCCGAACCCCTTGGCGCCAAGTTCGTCCGGCGGCAAAATGCGCAAAAAATGGGTGTGCTATAGCCTTTGGGCGTGGGGCCGGCAAAGTTCATCCCCCTTCCTCGGAATGGGCCGAGACTTTGCCCACCCCCTCCCCGCGTCAAAAATAGGCCGCGGACACAGCCGCGCCCAAAAAAGAGCAGCCGAACCCCTTGGCGCCAAGTTCGTCCTGCGGAAAATGCCCAAAAAGGGGGTGGGCTATAGCCTTGGGGCGTGGGGTTGGCAAACTTCGTCCGCCTTCCTCGGAATGGGCCGAAACTTTGACCACCCCCTCCCCGTGACAAAAATAGGCCGCGGGCACAGCCTCGCCCAAAAAAGTGCAGCCGAACCCCTTGGCGCCAAGTTCGTCCGGCGGCAAAATGCGCAAAAAATGGGTGTGCTATAGCCTTTGGGCGTGGGGCCGGCAAAGTTCATCCCCCTTCCTCGGAATGGGCCGAGACTTTGCCCACCCCCTCCCCGCGTCAAAAATAGGCCGCGGACACAGCCGCGCCCAAAAAAGAGGAGCCGAACCCTTTGGCGCCAAGTTCGTCCTGCGGAAAAATGCCCAAAAAAGGGGTGGGCTATAGCGTTGGGGCGTGGGGCTGGCGAACTTCGTCTGCCTTCCTCGGAATGGGCCGAGACTTCGTCCAGCCCCTCACCGTGACAAAAATAGGCCGCGGGCACAGCCGGGCCCAAAAAAGAGTGGCCAAACCCCTTGGCCCCAAGTTCCTCCTGCGGAAAAAAGCCCAAAAAGGTGATGGGATATAGCCTTGGGGTGTTGGGCCGGCGAACTTTGCCCGCCGTACTCGGAATGGGCTGAGGCTTTGCCCACCCCCTCCCCGCGACAGAAATAGGCCGCGGGCACAGCCGCGCCCAAAAAAGAGCAGCCGAACCCCTTGGCGCCAAGTTCGTCCTGCGGAAAAATGCCCAAAAAGGGGGTGGGCTATAGCCTTGGGGCGTGGGGCCGGCGAACATTGTCCGCCGGACTCGGAATGGGCCGAGACATTTCCCACCCCCTCCCCGCAACAAAAATAGGCTTCGGGCACATCCGCGCCGAAAAAAGGGCAGCCGAACCGCTTCGCGCCAAGTTCGTCCTGCGGAAAAATGCCCAAAAAAGGGATGTGCTATACCCTTGGGGCGTGGGGCCGGTGAACTTCATCCGCCTTCCTCGGAATGGGCCGAGAATTTGCCCACCCCCTCCCCGCGACAAAAATAGGCAGCGGGTACGGCCGCGCCCAAAAAAGAGCAGCCAAACCCCTTGGCGCCAAGTTTGTCCTGCGGAAAAATGCCCAAAAAAGGGGTGTGCTATAGCCTTTGGTCGTGGGGCCGGCGAACTTCATCCGCCTTCCTTGGAATGGGCCGAGACTTTGGCCACCCCCTCCCCGCAACAAAAATAGGCCGCGGGCACAGCCTCGCCCAAAAAAGAGCAGCCGAACCCCTTGGCGCCAAGTTCGTCCGGCGGCAAAATGCGCAAAAAATGGGTGTGCTATAGCCTTTGGGCGTGGGGCCGGCAAAGTTCATCCCCCTTCCTCGGAATGGGCCGAGACTTTGCCCACCCCCTCCCCGCGTCAAAAATAGGCCGCGGACACAGCCGCGCCCAAAAAATAGCAGCCGAACCCCTTGGCGCCAAGTTCGTCCTGCGGAAAATGCCCAAAAAGGGGGTGGGCTATAGCCTTGAGGCGTGGGGTTGGCAAACTTCGTCCGCCTTCCTCGGAATGGGCCGAAACTTGGACCACCCCCTCCCCGTGACAAAATAGGCAGCAGGCACAGCCGCGCCCAAGAAAGAGCAGCCGAACCCCTTGGCTCCAAGTTCGTCCGGCGGAAAAATGCCCGAAAAGGGGGTGGCTATAGCCTTGGGAAGTGGGGCTGGCGAACTTCGTCCGCCGGACTCGGAATGGGCCGACACATTTCCCACCCCCTCCCCGCAACAAAAATAGGCTGCGGGCACATCCGCGCCCAAAAAAGAGGAGCCGAACCCTTTGGCGCCAAGTTCGTCCTGCGGAAAAATGCCCAAAAAAGGGGTGGGCTATAGCGTTGGGGCGTGGGGCTGGCGAACTTCGTCTGCCTTCCTCGGAATGGGCCGAGACTTCGTCCAGCCCCTCCCCGTGACAAAAATAGGCCGCGGGCACAGCCGGGCCCAAAAAAGAGTGGCCAAACCCCTTGGCCCCAAGTTCCTCCTGCGGAAAAAAGCCCAAAAAGGTGATGGGATATAGCCTTGGGGTGTTGGGCCGGCGAACTTCGCCCGCCGTACTCGGAATGGGCTGAGGCTTTGCCCACCCCCTCCCCGCGACAGAAATAGGCCGCGGGCACAGCCGCGCCCAAAAAAGAGCAGCCGAACCCCTTGGCGCCAAGTTCGTCCTGCGGAAAATTGCCCAAAAAGGGGGTGGGCTATAGCCTTGGGGCGTGGGGCTGGCGAACATCGTCCGCCGGACTCGGAATGCGCCGAGACTTTGGCCACCTCCTCCCCGCACCAAAAATAGGCCGCGGTCACAGCCGCGCCTGAAAAAGAGCATCCGAACTCCTTGGCGCCAAGTTCGTCCTGCGGAAAAATGCCCAAAAAGGGGTGTGCCATAGCCTTGGGGCGTGGAGCAGCCGAAGTTCGTCCGCCGTACTTAGAACGGGCCGAGAATTTTCCCACCCCCTCCCCATGATAAAAATAGCCATGGGCACAGCCGCGTGCCAAAAAGAGCAGCCGAACCCCTTGGCGCCAAGTGCGACCTGCGGAAAAATGCCCAAAAAAGGGGTGGGCTATAGCCTTGGGGCGTGGGGCTGGCGAAGTTCGTCCGCCGGACTCGGAATGGGCCGAGACTTTGCCCACCCCCTCCCCGCGACAAAAATAGGCCTTGGGCACAGCCGCACACAAAAAAGAGCAGCCGAACCCCTTGGTGCCAAGTTCGTCCTGTAGAAAAATGCCCAAAAAAGGGGTGTGTTATAGCCTTTCGGCGTGGGGCCGGCAAAGTTCATCCGCCTTCCTCGGAATGGGCCGAGACTTTGGCCACCCCCTCCCCGCCCCAAAAATAGGCCGCGGGCACAGCTGCGCCCAAAAACGTGCGGCCGAACCCCTTGGCGCCAAGTCCGTCCTGCGGAAAAATGCCCAAAAAGGCGGTGGGCTGTAGCCTTGGGGCGTGGGGCTGGCAAAATTCGTCTGCCTTCCTCGGAATCAGCCGAGACTTTGCCCACCGCCTCCCGGCGACAAAAATAGGCCGCGGGCACAGCCGCGCCCAAAAAAGAGCTGCCGAACCCCTTGGCGCCAAGTTCGTCATGTGGAAAAATGCCCAAAAAAGGTGTGGGCTGCAGCCTTGGCGCGTGTGGCGGGCGAACTTCGTCCGTCGGACTCGGAATGGGCCGAGACTTTGTCCACCCCCTCCCCGCGACACAAATAGGGTTTGGGCACAGCCGCGCCCAAAAAAGAGCAGCCGAACCCCTTGTCACCAAGTTCGTCCCGAGGAAAAATGACCAAAAAAGGGGGGTTCTATAGCCTTTGTGCGTGGGGCCGACAAAGTTCATCCGCCTTCCTTGGAATGGGCCGAGACTTTGGCCACCCCATCCCAGCACCAAAAATCGCCAGCGGGCACAGCCGCGCCCAAAAAAGAGCAGCCGAACCCCTTGGCGCCAAGTTCGTCATGCGGAAAAATGCCCAAAAAAGGGGTGTGCTATAGCCTTGGGGCGTGGGGCTGCCGTAGTTCGTCTGCCGGACTAGGAATGGGCCGAGACTTTTCTAACCCCCTCCCTGCGACAAGAATAGGCCGCGGGCATAGCCGCGTGCAAAAAAGAGCAGCCGAACCCCTTGGCGCCAAGTTCGACCTGCGGAAAAATACCCAAAAAAGGGGTGTGCTATAGCCTTGGGGCGTGGGGCCGGCAAAGTTCATCCGCCTTCCTCGGAATGGGCCGATACTTGGCCACCCCCTCCCCGTGCCAAAAATAGGACGTGGGCACACCCGCGCCCAAAAAAGAGCAGCCGAACCCCTTGGCGCCAAGTTCGTCCTGCGGAAAAATGCTCAAAAAAGGGGTGTGCAATAGCCTTGGGGCGTGGGGCCGGCTAAGTTCGTCCGCCGGACTCGGAATGGGCCGAGACTTTTCCCACCCCCTCCCCGCAACAAAAATAGCCACGGGCACAGCCGCATGCAAAAAGAGCAGCCGAACCCCTTGGCGCCAAGTTCGTCCTGCGGAAAAATGCCAAAAAAATGGGTGGGCTATAGCCTTGGGGCGTGGGGCTGGCGAACTTCGTCCGCCGGATTCGGAATGGGCCGAGACTTTGCCCACCCCCTCCACACGACAAAAATAGGCCGTGGGCACAGCCGCGTGCAAAAAAGAGCAGCCGAACCCCTTGGCGCCAAGTTCGTACTACAGAAAAATGCACAAAAAAGGGGTGTGCTATAGCCTTTCGGCGTGGGGCCGGCAAAGTTCATCCGCCTTCCTCGGAATGGGCCGAGACTTTGGCCACCCCCTCCCCACCCCAAAAATAGGCCGCGGGCACAGCCGCCCAAAAAAGTGCGGTCGAACCCCTTGGCGCCAAGTTCGTCCTGTAGAAAAATGCCCAAAAAAGGGATGTGCCATAGCCTTTCGGCGTGGGGCCGGCAAAGTTCATCCGCCTTCCTCGGAATGGGCCGAGACTTTGCCCACCGCCTCCCCGCGACAAAAATAGGCCACGGACACAGCCGCGCCAAAAAAAGAGCTGCCGAACCCCTTGGCGCCAAGTTCGTCATGCGGAAAAATGCCCAAAAAAGGGGTGGGCTGCAGCCTTGGGGCGTGTGGCGGGCGAACTTCGTCCGTCGGACTCGGAATGGGCCGAGACTTTGCCCACACCCTCCGCGCGACAAAAATAGGGTTCGGGCACAGCCACGCCCAAAAAAGAGCAGCCGAACCCCTTGGCGCCAAGTTCGTCCTGTAGAAAAATGCCCAAAAAAGGGATGTGCCATAGCCTTTCGGCGTGGGGCCGGCAAAGTTCATCCGCCTTCCTCGGAATGGGCCGAGACTTTGGCCACCCCCTCCCCACCCCAAAAATAGGCCGTGGGCACAGCCGCGCCCAAAAAAGTGCGGCCGAAGCCCTTGTCGCCAAGTCCGTCCTGCGGAAAAATGCCCAAAAAGGGGGTGGGCTGTAGCCTTGGGGCGTGGGGCTGGCGCACTGTGTCCGCCTTCCTTGCAATGGGGCGAGACTTTGCCCACCCCCTCCCCATGCCAAAAATAGGCCGCGGGCACAGCCGCGCCCAAAAAAGAGCAGCCGAACCCCTAGGCGCCAAGTTCGTCCTGCGGAAAAATGCCCAAAAAAGGGGTGTGCTACAGCCTTTGGGCGTGGAGCCGGCAAAGTTCATCCGCCGACCTCGGAATGGGCCGAGATTTTGGCCACCCCCTCCCCGCGCCAAAATAGGCCGCGCGCACAGCCGCGCCAAAAAAACAGCAGCCGAACCCCTTGGCGCCAAGTTCGTCCTGCGGAAAAATGCCCAAAAAAAGGGTGTGCTATAGCCTCGGGGCGTGGGGCTGCCGAAGTTCGTCCGCCGGACTCGGAATAGGCCAAGACTGTTCTCACCCCCTCCCCACGACAAAAATAGGCCGCGGGCACAACCGCGCCCAAAAAAGAGCAGCCGAACCTCCTGGCGCCAAGTTCGTCCTGCGCAAAAATGCCCAAAAAAAGGGTGGGCTATAGCCTTGGGGCGTGGGGCTGGATTACTTCGTCCGCCGTGCTCGGAATGTACCGAGACTTTGCCCACCCCCTCCCCGTGACAAAAATAGGCCGCGGGCCCAGCCGCGCCGGAAAAAAAGCAGCCGAACCCCTTGGCGCCAAGTTCGTCCTGCGGAAAAATGCCCCAAAAAGGGGTGGGTCTTAGCCTTTGGGCGTGGGGCCGGCGCACTTCGTCCGCCTTGCTTGGAATGGGCCGAGACTTTGCCAAGTTCGTCCTGTAGAAAAATGCGCAAAAAAGGGGTGTGCTATAGCCTTTCGGCGTGGGGCCGGCAAAGTTCATCCGCCTTCCTCGGAATGGGGAGAGACTTTGGCCACCCCCTGCCCACGCAAAAACTAAGGTGCGGGCACAGCCGCGCCCAAAAAAGTGCGGGCAAACCCCTTGGCGCCAAGTCCGTCCTGCGGAAAAATGCCCAAAAAGGGGGTGGGCTGTAGCCTTGGGGCGTGGGGCTGGCAAACTTCGTCCGCCTTCCTCGGAATGAGCCGAGATTTTGCCCACCGGCTCCCCGCGACAAAAATAGGCCGCAGGCACAGCCGCGACCAAAAAAGAGCTGCCGAACCCCTTGGCGCCAAGTTCGTCATGCGGAAAAATGCCCAAAAAAGGGGGTGGGCTATAGCCTTTGGGCGTGGGGCCGGCAAAGTTATTCCGCGTTCCTCAGAATGGGCCGAGACTTTGGCCACCCCCTCCCCATGCCAAAAATAGGCCGCGGGCGCAGCCGCGCCAAAAAAAGAGCAGCCGAACCCCTTGGCGCCAAGTTCGTCCTGCGAAAAATGCCCAAAAAAGGGGTGGGCTATAGCATTGGGGCGTGGGGCTGGCGAATTTCGTCCGCCCGTCTCGGAATGGGCCGAGACTTTGCCCGCCCCCTCCCCGTGACAAAAATAGGCAGCGGGCACAGCCGCGCCCAAAAAAGAGCAGCCGAATCCCTTGGCGCCAAGTTCGTCTTGCGAAAAAATGCGCAAAAAAGGGGTGTGCTATAGCCTTTGGGCGTGGGGCCGGCAAAGTTCATCCACCTTCCTCGGAATGGGCCGATACTTGGCCACCCGCTCCCCGTGCCAAAAATAGGCCGCGGGCACAGCAGCGCCCAAAAAAGAGCAGCCGAACCCCTTGGCGCCAAGTTCGTCCTGCGGAAAAACGCCCAAAAAAGGGGTGCGCTATAACCTTTGGGCGTGGGGCCGGCGCACTTCGTCCGCCTTCCTTGGAATGGGCCGAGACTTCGCCCACCCCCTTCCCGTGACAGAAATAAGCCGCGGACACAGCCGCGCCCAAAAAAGAGCAGCCGAACCCCTTGGCGCCAAGTTCGTCCGGCGGAAAAATGCCCAAAAAGGGGGTGGGCTATAGCCTTTGGGCGTGGGGCCGGCAAAGTTATTCCGCGTTCCTCAGAATGGGCCGAGACTTTGGCCACCCCCTCCCCATGCCAAAAATAGGCCGCGGGCGCAGCCGCGCCAAAAAAAGAGCAGCCGAACCCCTTGGCGCCAAGTTCGTCCTGCGGAAAAATGCCCAAAAAAGGGGTGCGCTATAACCTTTGGGTGTGGGGCCGGTGCACTTCGTCCGCCTTCATTGGAATGGGCCGAGACTTCGCCCACCCCCTCCCCGTGACAGAAATAAGCCGTGGGCACAGCCGCGCCCAAAAAAGAGCAGACGAACCCCTTGGCGCCAAGTTCGTCCTGCGGAAAAATGCCCAAAAAGGGGGTGGGCTATAGCCTTTGGGCGTGGGGCCGGCAAAGTTATTCCGCGTTCCTCAGAATGGGCCGAGACTTTGCCCACCCCCTCCCCATGCCAAAAATAGGACGCGGGCACAGCCGCGCCTAAAAAAGAGCAGCCGAACCCCTTGGCGCCAAGTTGGTTCTCCGGAAAAATGCCCAAAAAGGGGGTGTGCTATAGACTTTGGGCGTGGGGCCGGCAAAGTTCATCTGCCTACCTCGGAATGGGCCGAGACTTTGGCCACCCCCTCCCGCGCCAAAATAGGCCGCGCGCACAGCCGCGCCAAAAAAACAGCAGCCGAACCCCTTGGCGCCAAGTTCGTCCTGCGGAAAAATGCCCAAAAAAGGGGTGTGCTATAGCCTTGGGGCGTGGGGGTGCCGAAGTTCGTCTGCCGGACTCGGAATGGGCCAAGACTGTTCTCACCCCCTCCCCACGACAAAAATAGGCCGCGGGCACAACCGCGCCCAAAAAAGAGCAGCCGAACCTCCTGGCGCCAGGTTCGTCCTTCGGAAAAATGCCCAAAAAAAGGGTGGGCTATAGCCTTGGGGCGTGGGGCTGGCGAACTTCGTCCGACGGACTCGGAATGTGCCGAGACTTTGCCCACCCCCTCCCCGCGACAAAAATAGGCCGTGGGCACTGCCGTACCCTAAAAAGAGCAGCCGAACCCCTTGGCGCCAAGTTTGTCCTGCGGAAAAATGCCCAAAAAGGGGGTGGGTTATAGCCTTTGGGCGTGGGGCCGGCAAAGTTGTTCCGCGTTCCTCAGAATGGGCCCAGACTTTGCCCACACCCTCCCCACGCCAAAAATAGGCCGTGGGCACGGCCGCGCCCAAAAAAGAGCAGCCGATCCCCTTGGCGCCAAGTTTGTTCTGCGGAAAAATGCCCAAAAAAGGGGTGTGCTATAGCCTTTGGGCGTGGTGCTGCCGAAGTTCGTCCGCCGGACTCGGAATGGGGCAAGACTTTTCTCACCCCCTCCCCATGGCAAAAATAGGCCGCGGGCACAGCCACGCCCAAAAAAGAGCAGTCGAACCCCTTGGCGCCAAGTTCGTCTAGCGGAAAAATGCCCAAAAAAAGGGTGGGCTATAGCCTTTGGGCGTGGTGCCGGCAAAGTTCATCCGCCTACCTCGGAATGGGCCGAGACTTGTCCACCCCGTCCCCACGCCAAAAATAGGCCGCAGGCACGGGCGCACCCAAAAAAGAACAGCCGAACCCCTTGGCGCCAAGTTCATCCTGCGGAAAATGCCCAAAAAGGGGGTGGGCTATAGCCTTGGCGCGTGGGGCTGGCGAACTTCCTCCGCCGGACTCGGAACGGGCCGAGACATTTCCCACCCCCCTCCCCGCGACAAAATTAGGCCACGGGCACAACCGCGTCCAAAAAAGAGCAGCCGAACCCATTGGCGCCATGTTCGTCCTGCGGAAAAATGCCCAAAAAAGGGATGGGCTAAAGCCTTGGGGCGTGGGGCTGGCGAACTTTGTTCGCCGTCCTCGGAATGGTCTGAGACTTAGCCCACCCCCTCCCCACGACAAAAATAGGCCACGGGCACAACCGCGCCCAAAAAAGAGCTGCTGAACCCCATGACGCCAAGTTCGTCCTGCGGAAAAATCCCCAAAAAAAGGGGTGTACTATAACCTTTGGACGTGGGGCATGCTAAGTTCATCCGCCGGCCTCGGAATGGGCCGAAACTTTGTCCACCCCCTCCCCACACCAAAAATAGGCCGCAGGCACAGCCGCGCCCAAAAAAGAGCAGCCGAACCTCTTGGCGCCAAGTTCGACCTGCGGAAAAATGCCCAAAAAAGGGGGTGGGCTATAGCCCTGGGGTGTGGGGCTGCCGAACTTCGTCCACGGGACTCGGAATGGGCCGAGACTTTGCCCACCCCCTCCCCGCGCCAAAAATAGCCCGTGGGCACAGCCGCGCCCAAAAAAGGGCAGCCGAACCCCTTGGCGCCAAGTTCGTCCTGCGGAAAAATGCCCAAAAACGGGGTGTGCTATAGCCTTTGGGCGTGGGGCCGGCGCACTCCGTCCGCCTTCCTTGGAATGGGCCGAGACATTGGCCACCCACTCCCCGCGACAAAAATAGGCCGCGGGCTCAGCCGCACCCAAAAAAGAGCAGCCGAACCCCTTGGCGCCAAGTTCGTCCTGCGGAAAAATGCCCAAAAAGGGGGTGGGCTATAGCCTTGGGGCGTGGGGCTGGCGAACATCGTCCAGCAGACTCGGAATGGGCCGAGACATTTCCCTCCCCATCCCCTCGACAAAAATAGGCCGTGGGCACAGCCGCGCCCAAAAAAGAGCAGCCAAACCCCGTGGCGCCAAGTTAGTCCTGCGGAAAAATGCCCAAAAAAGGGGTGTACTATAACCTTTGGGCGTGGGGCAGGCAAAGTTCATCCGCCGGCCTCGGAATGGGCCGAAACTTTGTCCACCCCCTCCCCACACCAAAAATAGGCCAAGGGCAAAGCCGCGCCCAAAAAAGAGCAGCCGAACCCCTTGGCGCCAAGTTCGACCTGCGGAAAAATGCCCAAAAAAGTGGGTGCGCTATAGCCCTGGGGTGTGGGGCTGCCGAACTTCATCCACGGGACTTGGAATGGGCCGAGATTTTGCCCACCCCCTCCCCGCGCCAAAAATAGGCCGCGGGCACAGCCGCGCCCAAAAAAGGGCAGCCGAACCCCTTGGCGCCAAGTTCGTCCTGCGGAAAAATGCCCAAAAAAGGGGTGTGCTATAGCCTTTGGGCGTGGGGCCGGCGAACTCCGTCCGCCTTCCTTGGAATGGGCTGAGACTTTGGCCACCCACTCCCCGCGACAAAAATAGGCCGCGGGCTCAGCCGCACCCAAAAAAGAGCAGCCGAACCCCTTGGCGCCAAGTTCGTCCTGCGGAAAAATGCCCAAAAAGGGGGTGGGCTATAGCCTTGGGGCGTGGGGCTGGCGAACTTCGTCCAGCAGACTCGGAATGGGCCGAGACTTTGCCCACCCCCTCCCTGCGACAAAAATAGGCCGCGGGCACAGCCGCGCCCAAAAAAGTTCAGCCGAACCCCTTGCCGCCAAGTTCGTCCTGCGGAAAAATGCCCAAAAAAGGGGTGGGCTATAGCCTTGGGGCGTGGGGCTGGCAAACTTCGTACGCCTTCCTCGGAATGGGCCGAGACTTTGCCCACCCCCTCCCCGCAACAAAAATAGGATGCGGGCACAGCCGCAACCAAAAAAGAGCAGCCGAACCCCTTGGCGCCAAGTTCGTCCTGCGGAAAAATGCCCAAAAAAGTTGTGTGCTATAGCCTTGGGGCGTGGGGCTGCCGAAGTTCGTCCGCCGGACTCGGAATGGGCCGAGACTTTTCCCACCACCTCCCCGAGACAAAAATAGGCTGCGGGCTCAGCCGCGCCCGAAAAAGAGCAGCCGAACCCCTTGGCGCCAAGTTCGTCCTGCGGAAAGATGCCCAAAATAGGGGTGGGACATAGCCTTGGGGCGTGGGGCCGGCAAAGTTCGTCCGCCGGACTCGGAATGGGCCGAGACTTTCCCCACCCCCTCCCCGTGACAAAAATAGGCCGCGGGCCCAGCCGCACCCAAAAAAGAGCAGCCGAACCCCTTGGCGCCAAGTTCGTCCTGCGGAGAAATGCCCAAAAAGGGGGTGGGCTATAGCCTTGGGGCGTGGGGCTGGCGAACTTCGTCCACTGGACTCGGAATGTGCCAAGACTTTGCCAACCCCCTCCCTGCGACAAACATAGGCCGCGGGCACAGCCGCACCCAAAAAAGAGACGCCGAACCCCTTGGCGCCAAGTTCGTCCTGCGGAAAAATGCCCAAAAAAGGGGTGGGCTATAGCCTTGGGGCGTGGGGCCGGGAAAGTTCGACTGCCGGACTCGGAATGGGCCGAGACTTTTCCCACAGCCTCCCCGCCTCAAAAATAGGCCGCGGGCACAGCCGCGCCTAAAATAGAGCAGCCGAACCCCTTGCCACCAAGTTCGTCCTGCGGAAAATTGCCCAAAAAGGGGGTGGGCTATAGCCTTGGGGCGTGGGGCTGGCGAACATCGTCCGCCGGACTCGGAAGGTGCCGAGACTTTGCCCACCCCCTCCCCGCGACAAAAATAGGCCGCGGGCACAGCCGCACCCAAAAAAGAGCAGCCGAACCCCTTGGCGCCAAGTTCGTCCTGCGGAAAAATGCCGAAAAAGGGGGTGGGCTATTGCCTTGGGGCGTGGGGCCGGCAAAGTTCGTCCGCCGGACTCGGAATGGGCCGAGACTTTGCCCACCCCATCCCCGCGACAAAAATAGGCCGCGGGCACAACCGCGCCCAAAAAAGAGCAGCCGGAACCCATGGCGCCAAGTTCGTCCTGCGGAAAAATGCCCAAAAAAGTTGTGTGCTATAGCCTTGGGGCGTCGGGCAGCCGAAGTTCATCCGCCGGACTCGGAATGGGCCTAGACTATTCCCACCCCCTGCCCGCAACAATAATAGGCCGCGGTAACAGCCACACCCCAAAAAGAGCAGCTGAACCCCTTGGCGCCAAGTTCGTCCTGCGGAAAAATTCCCAAAAAGGGGGTGGGCTATAGCCTTGGGGAGTGGGGCTGGCGAACGTCGTCCGCCGGACTCGGAATGGACCGAGACTTTTCCCACCCCCTCCCTGTGACAAAAATAGGTTGCGGGCCCAGCCGCGCCCAAAAAAGAGCAGCCGAACCACTTGGCGCCATGTTCGTCCTGCGAAAAAATGCCCAAAAAAGGGGTGGGCCATAGCCTTGGGGCGTGGGGCTGGCGAACTTCGTATGCCGGACTCGGAATGGACCGAGACTTTGGCCACCACCTCCCCGTGAAAAAAATAGGCCGCGGGCGCATCCGCGCCCAAGAAAGAGCAGCCGAACCCCTTGGCGCCAAGTTCGTCCGGCGGAAAAATGCCCAAAAAAGGGGTGGGCTATAGCCTTAGGGCGTGAGGCCGGCAAGGTTCGTCCGCCAGACTCGGAATGCGCCGAGACTTTTCCCACCCCTCCCCGCGACAAAAGTAGGCCGTGGGCACAGCCGCGCACAAAAAAAAGCAGCCGAACCCCTAGGCGCCAAGTTCGTCGTGCGGAGAAATGACCACCATTCCCCGTGACAAAAATAGGCCGCGGGCACAGCCGCACCCCAAAAATAGCAGCCGAACCCCTTGGCGCCAAGTTCGTCCTGCGGAAAAATGCCCAAAAAGGGGGTGGGCTATAGCCTTGGGGCGTCGGGCCGGCGGACTTCGTTCGCCAGACTCGGAATTGGCCTAGAATTTTCCCACCCCCTCCCCGCGACAAAAATAGGCCGCGGGCACCGCTGCGCCCAAAAAAGAGCAGCCGAACCCCTTGGCGCCAAGTTCTTCCTGCGGAAAAATGCCCAAAAAGGGGGTGGGCTATATCCTTGGGGCGTGGGGCTGGCGAACTTCGTTTGCCGGACTTGGAATGGCCAGAGACTTTGCCCACCCCCTCCCCGCAACAAAAGTAGGCCGCGGGCACCGCCGTGCCCAAAAAAGAGCAGCCAAACTCCTTGGCGCCAAGTTCGTCCTGCGGCAAAATGCCCCAAAAAAGGGATGTGTTATAGCCTTTGGGCGTGGGGCCGGCGAACTTCATCCGCCTTCCTCAGAATGCGCCGAGACTCTGCCCACCCCCTCCCCATGACGAAAATAGGCCGCGGGCAAAGCCGCGCAAAAAAAGAGCAGCCGAACCCCTTGGTGCCAAGTTCGTCCTGCGGCAAAATGCCCAAAAAATGGGTGTGCTATAGCCTTTGGGCGTGGGGCGGGCGAACTTCGTCCGCCGGACTCAGAATGGACCGAGACTTTGCCCACCCCCTCCCCGCAACAAAAATAGGCCGCCGGCAGAGCCGCGCCCAAAAAAGAGCAGCCGAACCCCTTGGCGCCAAGTTCGTCCTGCAGAAAAATGCCCAAAAAAGGGGTGGGCCATATCCTTGGGGCGTGGGGCTGGCGAACTTCGTCTGCCGGACTCGGAATGGCCAGAGACTTTGCCCACCCCCTCCCCGCGACAAAAATAGGCCGCGGGCACCGCCGTGCCCAAAAAAGAGCAGCCAAACTCCTTGGCGCCAAGTTCGTCCTGCGGCAAAATGCCCAAAAAAAGGGATGTGTTATAGCCTTTGGGCGTGGGGCCGGCGAACTTCATCCGCCTTCCTCGGAATACGCCGAGACTCTGCCCACCCCCTCCCCATGACGAAAATAGGCCGCGGGCAAAGCCGCGCAAAAAAAGAGCAGCCGAACCCCTTGGTGCCAAGTTCGTCCTGCGGCAAAATGCCCAAAAAATGGGTGTGCTATAGCCTATGGGCGTGGGGCGGGCGAACTTCGTCCGCCGGACTCAGAATGGACCGAGACGTTGCCCACCCCCTCCCCGCAACAAAAATAGGCCGCGGGCACAGCCGCGCACAAAAAAGAGCAGCCAAACCCCTTGGCGCCAAGTTCGTCCTGCGGAAAAATGGCCAAAAAAGGGGTGTGCTATAGCCTTTGGGCGTGGGGCCGGCGAACTTCGTCCGCCTTCCTCGGAATGGGCCGAGACTTTGCCTATCCCATCCCCACGACAAAAATAGGCCGCGGGCACAGCCACACCCAAAAAAGAGCTGCCGAACCCCTTGGCGCCAAGTTCGTCCTGCGGAAAAATGCCCAAAAAAGGGGTGTGCTATAGCCTTGGGGCGTGGAGCAGCCGAAGTTCGTCCGCCGTACTTAGAACGGGCCGAGAATTTTCCCACCCCCTCCCCATGATAAAAATAGCCATGGGCACAGCCGCGTGCCAAAAAGAGCAGCCGAACCCCTTGGCGCCAAGTGCGACCTGCGGAAAAATGCCCAAAAAAGGGGTGGGCTATAGCCTTGGGGCGTGGGGCTGGCGAAGTTCGTCCGCCGGACTCGGAATGGGCCGAGACTTTGCCCACCCCCTCCCCGCGACAAAAATAGGCCTTGGGCACAGCCGCACACAAAAAAGAGCAGCCGAACCCCTTGGTGCCAAGTTCGTCCTGTAGAAAAATGCCCAAAAAAGGGGTGTGTTATAGCCTTTCGGCGTGGGGCCGGCAAAGTTCATCCGCCTTCCTCGGAATGGGCCGAGACTTTGGCCACCCCCTCCCCGCCCCAAAAATAGGCCGCGGGCACAGCTGCGCCCAAAAACGTGCGGCCGAACCCCTTGGCGCCAAGTCCGTCCTGCGGAAAAATGCCCAAAAAGGCGGTGGGCTGTAGCCTTGGGGCGTGGGGCTGGCAAAATTCGTCTGCCTTCCTCGGAATCAGCCGAGACTTTGCCCACCGCCTCCCGGCGACAAAAATAGGCCGCGGGCACAGCCGCGCCCAAAAAAGAGCTGCCGAACCCCTTGGCGCCAAGTTCGTCATGTGGAAAAATGCCCAAAAAAGGTGTGGGCTGCAGCCTTGGCGCGTGTGGCGGGCGAACTTCGTCCGTCGGACTCGGAATGGGCCGAGACTTTGTCCACCCCCTCCCCGCGACACAAATAGGGTTTGGGCACAGCCGCGCCCAAAAAAGAGCAGCCGAACCCCTTGTCACCAAGTTCGTCCCGAGGAAAAATGACCAAAAAAGGGGGGTTCTATAGCCTTTGTGCGTGGGGCCGACAAAGTTCATCCGCCTTCCTTGGAATGGGCCGAGACTTTGGCCACCCCATCCCAGCACCAAAAATCGCCAGCGGGCACAGCCGCGCCCAAAAAAGAGCAGCCGAACCCCTTGGCGCCAAGTTCGTCATGCGGAAAAATGCCCAAAAAAGGGGTGTGCTATAGCCTTGGGGCGTGGGGCTGCCGTAGTTCGTCTGCCGGACTAGGAATGGGCCGAGACTTTTCTAACCCCCTCCCTGCGACAAGAATAGGCCGCGGGCATAGCCGCGTGCAAAAAAGAGCAGCCGAACCCCTTGGCGCCAAGTTCGACCTGCGGAAAAATACCCAAAAAAGGGGTGTGCTATAGCCTTGGGGCGTGGGGCCGGCAAAGTTCATCCGCCTTCCTCGGAATGGGCCGATACTTGGCCACCCCCTCCCCGTGCCAAAAATAGGACGTGGGCACACCCGCGCCCAAAAAAGAGCAGCCGAACCCCTTGGCGCCAAGTTCGTCCTGCGGAAAAATGCTCAAAAAAGGGGTGTGCAATAGCCTTGGGGCGTGGGGCCGGCTAAGTTCGTCCGCCGGACTCGGAATGGGCCGAGACTTTTCCCACCCCCTCCCCGCAACAAAAATAGCCACGGGCACAGCCGCATGCAAAAAGAGCAGCCGAACCCCTTGGCGCCAAGTTCGTCCTGCGGAAAAATGCCAAAAAAATGGGTGGGCTATAGCCTTGGGGCGTGGGGCTGGCGAACTTCGTCCGCCGGATTCGGAATGGGCCGAGACTTTGCCCACCCCCTCCACACGACAAAAATAGGCCGTGGGCACAGCCGCGTGCAAAAAAGAGCAGCCGAACCCCTTGGCGCCAAGTTCGTACTACAGAAAAATGCACAAAAAAGGGGTGTGCTATAGCCTTTCGGCGTGGGGCCGGCAAAGTTCATCCGCCTTCCTCGGAATGGGCCGAGACTTTGGCCACCCCCTCCCCACCCCAAAAATAGGCCGCGGGCACAGCCGCCCAAAAAAGTGCGGTCGAACCCCTTGGCGCCAAGTCCGTCCTGCGGAAAAATGCCCAAAAAGGGGGTGGGCGGTAGCCTTGGGGCGTGGGGCTGGCAAACTTCATCCGCCTTCCTCGGAATGAGCCGAGACTTTGCCCACCGCCTCCCCGCGACAAAAATAGGCCACGGACACAGCCGCGCCAAAAAAAGAGCTGCCGAACCCCTTGGCGCCAAGTTCGTCATGCGGAAAAATGCCCAAAAAAGGGGTGGGCTGCAGCCTTGGGGCGTGTGGCGGGCGAACTTCGTCCGTCGGACTCGGAATGGGCCGAGACTTTGCCCACACCCTCCGCGCGACAAAAATAGGGTTCGGGCACAGCCACGCCCAAAAAAGAGCAGCCGAACCCCTTGGCGCCAAGTTCGTCCTGTAGAAAAATGCCCAAAAAAGGGATGTGCCATAGCCTTTCGGCGTGGGGCCGGCAAAGTTCATCCGCCTTCCTCGGAATGGGCCGAGACTTTGGCCACCCCCTCCCCACCCCAAAAATAGGCCGTGGGCACAGCCGCGCCCAAAAAAGTGCGGCCGAAGCCCTTGTCGCCAAGTCCGTCCTGCGGAAAAATGCCCAAAAAGGGGGTGGGCTGTAGCCTTGGGGCGTGGGGCTGGCGCACTGTGTCCGCCTTCCTTGCAATGGGGCGAGACTTTGCCCACCCCCTCCCCATGCCAAAAATAGGCCGCGAGCACAGCCGCGCCCAAAAAAGAGCAGCCGAACCCCTAGGCGCCAAGTTCGTCCTGCGGAAAAATGCCCAAAAAAGGGGTGTGCTATAGCCTTTGGGCGTGGAGCCGGCAAAGTTCATCCGCCGACCTCGGAATGGGCCGAGATTTTGGCCACCCCCTCCCCGCGCCAAAATAGGCCGCGCGCACAGCCGCGCCAAAAAAAACAGCAGCCGAACCCCTTGGCGCCAAGTTCGTCCTGCGGAAAAATGCCCAAAAAAAGGGTGTGCTATAGCCTTGGGGCGTGGGGCTGCCGAAGTTCGTCCGCCGGACTCGGAATAGGCCAAGACTGTTCTCACCCCCTCCCCACGACAAAAATAGGCCGCGGGCACAACCGCGCCCAAAAAAGAGCAGCCGAACCTCCTGGCGCCAAGTTCGTCCTGCGCAAAAATGCCCAAAAAAAGGGTGGGCTATAGCCTTGGGGCGTGGGGCTGGATTACTTCGTCCGCCGTGCTCGGAATGTACCGAGACTTTGCCCACCCCCTCCCCGTGACAAAAATAGGCCGCGGGCCCAGCCGCGCCGGAAAAAAAGCAGCCGAACCCCTTGGCGCCAAGTTCGTCCTGCGGAAAAATGCCCCAAAAAGGGGTGGGTCTTAGCCTTTGGGCGTGGGGCCGGCGCACTTCGTCCGCCTTGCTTGGAATGGGCCGAGACTTTGCCCACCCCCTCCCCGTGACAAAAATAGGCCGCGGGCACAGCCGCGCCCAAAAAAGAGCAGCCGAACCCCTTGGTGCCAAGTTCGTCCTGTAGAAAAATGCACAAAAAAGGGGTGTGCTATAGCCTTTCGGCGTGGGGCCGGCAAAGTTCATCCGCCTTCCTCGGAATGGGGAGAGACTTTGGCCACCCCCTGCCCACGCAAAAACTAAGGTGCGGGCACAGCCGCGCCCAAAAAAGTGCGGGCAAACCCCTTGGCGCCAAGTCCGTCCTGCGGAAAAATGCCCAAAAAGGGGGTGGGCTGTAGCCTTGGGGCGTGGGGCTGGCAAACTTCGTCCGCCTTCCTCGGAATGAGCCGAGATTTTGCCCACCGCCTCCCCGCGACAAAAATAGGCCGCAGGCACAGCCGCGACCAAAAAAGAGCTGCCGAACCCCTTGGCGCCAAGTTCGTCATGCGGAAAAATGCCCAAAAAAGGGGTGGGCTGCAGCCTTGGGGCGTGTGGAGGACGAACTTCGTCCGTCGGACTCGGAATGGGCCGAGACTTTGCCCACCCCCCTCCCCGGGACAAAAATAAGCCGCGGGCAGAGCCGCGCCCAAAAAAGAGCAGCCGAACCCCTTGGCGCCTAGTTCGTCCGGCGGAAAAATGCCCAAAAAGGGGGTGGGCTATAGCCTTTGGGCGTGGGGCCGGCAAAGTTATTCCGCGTTCCTCAGAATGGGCCGAGACTTTGGCCACCCCCTCCCCATGCCAAAAATAGGCCGCGGGCGCAGCCGCGCCAAAAAAAGAGCAGCCGAACCCCTTGGCGCCAAGTTCGTCCTGCGAAAAATGCCCAAAAAAGGGGTGGGCTATAGCATTGGGGCGTGGGGCTGGCGAATTTCGTCCGCCCGTCTCGGAATGGGCCGAGACTTTGCCCGCCCCCTCCCCGTGACAAAAATAGGCAGCGGGCACAGCCGCGCCCAAAAAAAAGAGCAGCCGAATCCCTTGGCGCCAAGTTCGTCTTGCGAAAAAATGCGCAAAAAAGGGGTGTGCTATAGCCTTTGGGCGTGGGGCCGGCAAAGTTCATCCACCTTCCTCGGAATGGGCCGATACTTGGCCACCCGCTCCCCGTGCCAAAAATAGGCCGCGGGCACAGCAGCGCCCAAAAACGAGCAGCCGAACCCCTTGGCGCCAAGTTCGTCCTGCGGAAAAACGCCCAAAAAAGGGGTGCGCTATAACCTTTGGGCGTGGGGCCGGCGCACTTCGTCCGCCTTCCTTGGAATGGGCCGAGACTTCGCCCACCCCCTTCCCGTGACAGAAATAAGCCGCGGACACAGCCGCGCCCAAAAAAGAGCAGCCGAACCCCTTGGCGCCAAGTTCGTCCGGCGGAAAAATGCCCAAAAAGGGGGTGGGCTATAGCCTTTGGGCGTGGGGCCGGCAAAGTTATTCCGCGTTCCTCAGAATGGGCCGAGACTTTGGCCACCCCCCCTCCCCATGCCAAAAATAGGCCGCGGGCGCAGCCGCGCCAAAAAAAGAGCAGCCGAACCCCTTGGCGCCAAGTTCGTCCTGCGGAAAAATGCCCAAAAAAGGGGTGCGCTATAACCTTTGGGTGTGGGGCCGGCGCACTTCGTCCGCCTTCCTTGGAATGGGCCGAGAGTTCGCCCACCCCCTCCCCGTGACAGAAATAAGCCGTGGGCACAGCCGCGCCCAAAAAAGAGCAGACGAACCCCTTGGCGCCAAGTTCGTCCTGCGGAAAAATGCCCAAAAAGGGGGTGGGCTATAGCCTTTGGGCGTGGGGCCGGCAAAGTTATTCCGCGTTCCTCAGAATGGGCCGAGACTTTGCCCACCCCCCTCCCCATGCCAAAAATAGGACGCGGGCACAGCCGCGCCTAAAAAAGAGCAGCCGAACCCCTTGGCGCCAAGTTGGTTCTCCGGAAAAATGCCCAAAAAGGGGGTGTGCTATAGACTTTGGGCGTGGGGCCGGCAAAGTTCATCTGCCTACCTCGGAATGGGCCGAGACTTTGGCCACCCCCTCCCACGCCAAAATAGGCCGCGCGCACAGCCGCGCCAAAAAAACAGCAGCCGAACCCCTTGGCGCCAAGTTCGTCCTGCGGAAAAATGCCCAAAAAAGGGGTGTGCTATAGCCTTGGGGCGTGGGGGTGCCGAAGTTCGTCTGCCGGACTCGGAATGGGCCAAGACTGTTCTCACCCCCTCCCCACGACAAAAATAGGCCGCGGGCACAACCGCGCCCAAAAAAGAGCAGCCGAACCTCCTGGCGCCAGGTTCGTCCTTCGGAAAAATGCCCAAAAAAAGGGTGGGCTATAGCCTTGGGGCGTGGGGCTGGCGAACTTCGTCCGACGGACTCGGAATGTGCCGAGACTTTGCCCACCCCCTCCCCGCGACAAAAATAGGCCGTGGGCACTGCCGTGCCCTAAAAAGAGCAGCCGAACCCCTTGGCGCCAAGTTTGTCCTGCGGAAAAATGCCCAAAAAGGGGGGTGGGTTATAGCCTTTGGGCGTGGGGCCGGCAAAGTTGTTCCGCGTTCCTCAGAATGGGCCCAGACTTTGCCCACACCCTCCCCACGCCAAAAATAGGCCGTGGGCACGGCCGCGCCCAAAAAAGAGCAGCCGATCCCCTTGGCGCCAAGTTTGTTCTGCGGAAAAATGCCCAAAAAAGGGGTGTGCTATAGCCTTTGGGCGTGGTGCTGCCGAAGTTCGTCCGCCGGACTCGGAATGGGGCAAGACTTTTCTCACCCCCTCCCCATGGCAAAAATAGGCCGCGGGCACAGCCACGCCCAAAAAAGAGCAGTCGAACCCCTTGGCGCCAAGTTCGTCTAGCGGAAAAATGCCCAAAAAAAGGGTGGGCTATAGCCTTTGGGCGTGGGTGCCGGCAAAGTTCATCCGCCTACCTCGGAATGGGCCGAGACTTGTCCACCCCGTCCCCACGCCAAAAATAGGCCGCAGGCACGGGCGCACCCAAAAAAGAACAGCCGAACCCCTTGGCGCCAAGTTCATCCTGCGGAAAATGCCCAAAAAGGGGGTGGGCTATAGCCTTGGCGCGTGGGGCTGGCGAACTTCCTCCGCCGGACTCGGAACGGGCCGAGACATTTCCCACCCCCTCCCCGCGACAAAATTAGGCCACGGGCACAACCGCGTCCAAAAAAGAGCAGCCGAACCCATTGGCGCCATGTTCGTCCTGCGGAAAAATGCCCAAAAAAGGGATGGGCTAAAGCCTTGGGGCGTGGGGCTGGCGAACTTTGTTCGCCGTCCTCGGAATGGTCTGAGACTTAGCCCACCCCCTCCCCACGACAAAAATAGGCCACGGGCACAACCGCGCCCAAAAAAGAGCTGCTGAACCCCTTGACGCCAAGTTCGTCCTGCGGAAAAATCCCCAAAAAAAGGGGTGTACTATAACCTTTGGACGTGGGGCATGCTAAGTTCATCCGCCGGCCTCGGAATGGGCCGAAACTTTGTCCACCCCCTCCCCACACCAAAAATAGGCCGCAGGCACAGCCGCGCCCAAAAAAGAGCAGCCGAACCTCTTGGCGCCAAGTTCGACCTGCGGAAAAATGCCCAAAAAAGGGGGTGGGCTATAGCCCTGGGGTGTGGGGCTGCCGAACTTCGTCCACGGGACTCGGAATGGGCCGAGACTTTGCCCACCCCCTCCCCGCGCCAAAAATAGGCCGTGGGCACAGCCGCGCCCAAAAAAGGGCAGCCGAACCCCTTGGCGCCAAGTTCGTCCTGCGGAAAAATGCCCAAAAACGGGGTGTGCTATAGCCTTTGGGCGTGGGGCCGGCGCACTCCGTCCGCCTTCCTTGGAATGGGCCGAGACATTGGCCACCCACTCCCCGCGACAAAAATAGGCCGCGGGCTCAGCCGCACCCAAAAAAGAGCAGCCGAACCCCTTGGCGCCAAGTTCGTCCTGCGGAAAAATGCCCAAAAAGGGGGTGGGCTATAGCCTTGGGGCGTGGGGCTGGCGAACTTCGTCCAGCAGACTCGGAATGGGCTGAGACATTTCCCTCCCCATCCCCTCGACAAAAATAGGCCGTGGGCACAGCCGCGCCCAAAAAAGAGCAGCCAAACCCCGTGGCGCCAAGTTAGTCCTGCGGAAAAATGCCCAAAAAAGGGGGTGTACTATAACCTTTGGGCGTGGGGCAGGCAAAGTTCATCCGCCGGCCTCGGAATGGGCCGAAACTTTGTCCACCCCCTCCCCACACCAAAAATAGGCCAAGGGCAAAGCCGCGCCCAAAAAAGAGCAGCCGAACCCCTTGGCGCCAAGTTCGACCTGCGGAAAAATGCCCAAAAAAGTGGGTGGGCTATAGCCCTGGGGTGTGGGGCTGCCGAACTTCATCCACGGGACTTGGAATGGGCCGAGATTTTGCCCACCCCCTCCCCGCGCCAAAAATAGGCCGCGGGCACAGCCGCGCCCAAAAAAGGGCAGCCGAACCCCTTGGCGCCAAGTTCGTCCTGCGGAAAAATGCCCAAAAAAGGGGTGTGCTATAGCCTTTGGGCGTGGGGCCGGCGAACTCCGTCCGCCTTCCTTGGAATGGGCTGAGACTTTGGCCACCCACTCCCCGCGACAAAAATAGGCCGCGGGCTCAGCCGCACCCAAAAAAGAGCAGCCGAACCCCTTGGCGCCAAGTTCGTCCTGCGGAAAAATGCCCAAAAAGGGGGTGGGCTATAGCCTTGGGGCGTGGGGCTGGCGAACTTCGTCCAGCAGACTCGGAATGGGCAGAGACTTTTCCCACCCCATCCCCTCGACAAAAATAGGCCGTGGGCACAGCCGCGCCCAAAAAAGAGAAGCCAAACCCCGTGGCGCCAAGTTAGTCCTGCGGAAAAATGCCCAAATAAGGGGTGGGCTATAGCCCTGGGGTGTGGGGCTGCCGAGCTTCATCCACGGGACTCGGAATGGGCCGAGACTTTGCCCACCCCCTCCCCGCGCCAAAAATAGGCCTCGGGCACAGCCGCGCCCAAAAAAGGGCTGCCGAACCCCTTGGCGCCAAGTTCGTCCTGCGGAAAAATGCCCGAAAAAGGGGTGGGCTATAGCCTTGGGGCGTGGGGCGGGCGAACTTCGTCCGCCGGGCTCGGAATGGGCCGAGACTTTACCCACCCCCTCCCCGCGAAAAAAATAGGCCGCGGGAGCAGCCACGCCAAAAAAGAGCAGCCGAACCCCTTGGCGCCAAGTTCGACCTGCGGAAAAATGCCCAAAAAAGGGGTGGGCTATAGCCCTGGGGTGTAGGGCTGCCAAACTTCGTCCACGGGACTCGGAATGGGCCGAGACTTTGCCCACCCCCTCCTCACGCCAAAAATAGGCCGCGGGAGCAGCCCCTCCCAAAAAAGGGCAGCCGAACCCCTTGGCGCCAAGTTCGTCCTGCGGAAAAATGCCCAAAAAAGGGGTGTGGTATAGCCTTTGGGCGTGGGGCCAGCGAACTCCGTCCGCCTTCCTTGGAATGGGCCGAGACTTTGCCCACCCCCTCCCTGCGACAAAAATAGGCCGCGGGCACAGCCGCGCCCAAAAAAGAGCAGCCGAACCCCTTGGCGCCAAGTTCGTCCTGCGGCAAAATGCGCAAAAAACGGGGTGGCCTTAGCCTTTGGGCGTGGGGCCGGCGAACTTCGTCTGCCTTCCTCGGAATGGGCCGAGACATTTCCCACCCCCTCCCCATGACAAAAATAGGCCACGGGCACAACCACGTCCAAAAAAGAGCCGCCAAACCCCTTGGCCCCATGTTCGTCCTGCGGAAAAATGCCCAAAAATAGGGTGGGCTATAGCCTTGGGGCGTGGGGTTGGCGAACTTCGTCCGCGCGACTCGGAATGGGCCGAGACTTTGCCCACCCCCTCCCCGCACCAGAAATAGGCCGCGGGCACAGCTGCGCCCAAAAAAGAGCAGCCGAACCCCTTGGCGCCAAGTTCGTCCTGCGGAAAAATGCCCAAAAAAGGGTGTGCTCTAGCCTTTGGGCGTGGGGCCGGCAAAGTTCATCCGCCTTCCTCGGAATGGGCCGAGACTTTTCCCACCCCCTCCCCACGACAAAAATAGGCTACGGGCACAGCCGCGCCCAAAAAAGAGCAGCCGAACCCCTTGGCGCCAAGTTCATCCTGCGGAAAAAATGCCCAAAAAAGGGGCGGGCTATAGCCTTGGGGCGTGGGGTTGCCGAACTTCGTCCGCAGGACTCGGAATGGGCCGAGACTTTGCCCACCCCTACCCGTGAAAAAAATAGGCCGCGGGCACAGCCGTACCCAAAAAAGAACAGCTGAACCCCTTGGCGCCAAGTTCGTCCTGTGGAAAAATGCCCAAAAAGGGGGTGCGCTATAGCCTTGGCGCGTGGGGATGGCGAACTTCCTCCGCCGGACTCGGAATGGGCCGAGACATTTCCCACCCCCTCCCCGCGACAAAATTAGGCCACGGGCACAACCGCGCCCAAGAAAAAGCAGCCGAACCCATTGGCGCCATGTTCGTCCTGCGGAAAAATGCCCAAAAAAGGGGTGGGCTAAAGCCTTGGGTCGTGGGGCTGGCGAACTTTGTCCGCCGTCCTCGGAATGGTCCGAGACTTAGTCCACCCCCTCCCTGCGACAAAAATAGGCCACGGGCACAACCGCGCCCAAAAAAGAGCTGCTGAACCCCTTGACGCCAAGTTCGTCCCGCGGAAAAATGCCCAAAAAAGGGGTGTACTATAACCTTTGGGCGTGGGGCTGGCAAAGTTCATCCGCCTTCCGCGGAATGAGCTGAGACATTGCCCCCCCTCCCCGCATAAATGACAGACGCACCCAAAAAACAAGCAGTCGAACCCCTTGGCACCAAGTTCGTCCTGCGAAAAAATGCCCAAAAAAGGGGTGTGCTATAGCCTTTGGGCGTGGGGGCCGGCAAAGTTCATCCGCCTACCTCGGAATGGGCCGAGACTTTGCCCACCCCCTCCCCACGACAAAAATAGGCCGCGGGCACAGCCGCGCCCAAAAAAGAGCAGCCGAACCACTTGGCGCCAAGTTCGTCCCGCGGAAAAATGCCGAAAAAGGGGGTGGGCTATAGCCTTGGGGCGTGGGGCTCGCGAACTTCGTCCGCAGGACTCGGAATGGGCCGAGACTTTACCCAACCCCTCCCCGTGAAAAAAATAGGCCGTGGGCACAGCCGCGCCCAAAAAAGAGCAGCCGAACCCCTTGGCGCCAAGTTCATCCTGCGGAAAAATGATCAAAAAGGGGGTGGGCTATGGCCTTGGGGCGTGGTGCTTGCGAACTTCGTCCGCCTTCCTCGGAATGGGCTGAGAATTTGCCCACCCCCTCCCCGTGACAAAAATATGCCACGGGCACAACCGCGTCCAAAAAAGAGCCGCCAAACCCCTTGGCGCCATGTTCGTCCTGCGGAAAAATGCCTAAAAATGGGGTGGGCTGTAGCCTTGGGGCGTGGGGTTGGTGAACTTCGTCCGCAGGACTCGGAATGGGCCGAGACTTTGCCCACCCCCTCCCCATGACAAGAATAGGCCGCGGTCACAGCCGCACCCAAAAAAGAGCAGCCGAACCCCTTGGCACCAAGTTCGTCCTGCGGAAAAATGCCCAAAAAAGGGGTGTGCTCTAGCCTTTGGGCGTGGGGCCGGCAAAGTTCATCCGCCTTCCTCGGAATGGGCCGAGACTTTTCCCACCCCCTCCCCGCGACAAAAATAGGCCACGGGCACAGCCGCGCCCAAAAAAGAGCAGCCGAACCCCTTGGCGCCAAGTTCGTCCTGCGGAAAAATGCCCAAAAAGGGGGTGGGCTATAGCCTTGGGGCGTGGGGCTAGCGAACTTCGTCTGCCTTCTTCGGAGTGGGCGGAGACTTGGCCCACCCCCTCTCCACAACAAAAATAGGTCGCGGGCACAGCCGCGCCCAAAAAAGAGCAGCCGAACCCCTTGGCGCCATGTTCGTCCTGCGGAAAAATGCCCAAAAATGGGGTGTGCTATAGCCTTGGGGCGTGGGGCAGGCGAACTTCGTCCGCCGTAGTCGGAAAGGGCCGAGACTTTTCCCACCCCCTCCCCGCGACAAAAATAGGCCGAGGGCGCAGCCGCGCCCAAAAAAGAGCAGCCCAACCCCTTGGCGCCAAGTTCGTCCTGAGAAACAATGAACAAAAAGGGGGTGGGCTATAGCCTTGGGGCGTGGGGCGGGCGTACTTCGTCCGCCGGACTCGCAATGGGCTGAGACTTTTCCCACCCCCTCCCTGCGATAAAAATAGGCCGCGGGAAAAGCCGCGCAAAAAAAAAAATAGCCGAACCCCTTGGCGCCAAGTTCCTCCTGCGGAAAAATGCACAAAAAAGGGGTGTGCTCTAGCCTTTGGGCGTGGGGCCGGCGAACTCCGTCCGCCTTCCTTGGAATGGGCTGAGCCTTTGGCCACCCACTCCCCGCGACAAAAATAGGCCGCGGGCTCAGCCGCGCCGAAAAAAGAGCAGCCGAACCCCTTGGCGCCAAGTTCGTCCTGCGGAAAAATGCCCAAAAAGGGGGTGGGCTATAGCCTTGGGGCGTGGGGCTGGCGAACTTCGTCCACCGGACCCGGAATGGGCCGAGACTTTTCCCACCCCATCCCCTTGACAAAAATAGGCCGCGGACACAGCCGCGCCCAAAAAAGAGCAGCCGAACCCCTTGGCGCCTAGTTCGTCCTGCGGAAAAATGCCCAAAAAAAGGGTGGGCTATAGCCTTGGGGCGTGGGGCTGGCGAACTTCGTCCGCCAGACTCGGAATGTGCCGAGACTTTTCCCACCCCCTCCCCGTGACAAAAATAGGCCACGGGCACAGCCGCGCCCAAAAAAGAGCAGCCGAACCCCTTGGCGCCAAGTTCGTCCTGCGGAAAAATGCCCAAAAAAGGGGTGGGCTATAGCCTAGGGCATGGGGCTGCTGAACTTCGTCCGCAGGACTCGGAATGGGCCGAGACTTTGCCCACCCCCTATCAGTGAAAAAAATAGGCCGCGGGCACAGCCGCGCCCAAAAAAGAGCAGCCGAACCCCTTGCCCCCTAGTTCGTCCTGTGGAAAAATGCCCAAAAAAGGGGTGTGCTATAGCCTTTGGGCGTGGGGCCGGCAATGTTATTCCGCCATCCTCGGAATGGGCCGAAACATTGTCCAATCCCTCCCCGCGCCAAAAATAGGGCGCAGGCACAGCCGCACCCAAAAAAGAACAGCCGAACCCCTTGGCGCCAAGTTCGTCCTGCGGAAAAATGCCCAAAAATGGGGTGGGCTATAGCCTTGGCTCGTGGGGCTGGCAAACTTCCTCCGCCGGACTCGGAATGGGCCGAGACATTTCCCACCCCCTCCCCGCGACAATAATACGCCGCGGGCACAACCGCGCCCAAAAAAGAGCAGCCGAACCCATTGGCGCCATGTTCGTCCAGCGGAAAAATGTCCAAAAAAGGGGTGGGCTAAAGCCTGGGGCGTGGGGCTGGCGAACTTTGTCCGCCGTCCTCGGAGTGGTCCGAGACTTAGCCCACCCCCTCCCCGCGACAAAAATAGGCCACGGGCACAACCGCGCCGAAAAAAGAGCTGCTGAACCCCTTGACGCCAAGTTCGTCCCGCGGAAAAATGCCCAAAAAAGGGGTGTACTATAACCTTTGGGCGTGGGGCTGGCAATGTTCATCCGCCTTCCTCGGAATGAGCCGAGACTTTGCCCCCCCTCCCCGCGTAAAAGATAGGGCGCGGGCACAGCCGCGCCCAAAAAAAAGCAGTCGAACCCCTTGGCACCAAGTTCGTCCTGCGAAAAAATGCCCAAAAAAGGGGTGTGCTATAGCCTTTGGGCGTGGGGCCGGCAAAGTTCATCCGCCTTCCTCGGAATGGGCCGAGACTTTGACCACCCCCTCCCCGCGACAAAAATAGGCCGCAGGCACTGCCGCGCCCAAAAAAGGGCAGCCGAACCCCTTGGCGCCAAGTTCGTCCCGCGGAAAAATGCCGAAAAAGGGGGTGTGCTATGGCCTTGGGGCGTGGGGCTGGCGAACTCCGTCTGCCTTCCTCGGAATGGGCCGAGAATTTGCCCACCCCCTCCCCGCGACGAAAATAGGCCACGCACACCGCCGCGCCCAAAAAGAGGCAGCCGAACCCCTTGGCGCCTAGTTCGTCCTGCGGAAAAATACCCAAAAAGGGGGTGGGCTATAGCCTTCGGGCATGGGGCTGGCGCACTTCATCCGCCGGACTCGGAATGGGCCGAGACTTTGACCACCCCCTCGCCACGACAAAAATAGGCCGCGGGCACAGCCGCGCCCAAAAAAGAGCAGCCGGGCCCTTGGCGCCAAGTTCGTCCTGCGGAAAAATGCCCAAAAAAGGGGTGGCCTATAACCTTGGGGCGTGGGGCTGGCGAACTTCGTCCGCTGGGCTCGGAATGGGCCGAGACTTTACCCACCCCCTCCCCGCGACAAAAATAGGCCGCGGGAGCAGCCACGCCCAAAAAAGAGCAGCCGAACCCCTTGGCGCCGAGTGCGTCCTGCGGACAAATGCCCAAAAAAGGGGTGGGCTATAGCCTTGCGGCGTGGGGCTCGCGAACTTCGTCCGCCAGACTCGAAATGGGCCGAGACTTGGCCCAACCCCTCCCCACGAAAAAAATAGGCCGCGGGCACAGCCACGCCCAAAAAAGAGCCGCCGAACCCCTTGGCGCCAAGTTCATCCTGCGGAAAAATGCCCAAAAAGGGGGTGGGCTATGGCCTTGGGGCGTGGTGCTTGCGAACTTCATCCGCCTTCCTCGGAATGGGCCGAGAATTTGCTCACCCCCCTCCCCATGACAAAAATAGGGCATGGGCACAACCGCGTCCAAAAAAGAGCCGCCAAACCCCTTGGCACCATGTTCGTCCAGCGGAAAAATGCCCAAAAATGGGGTGGGCTATAGCCTTGGGGCGTGGGGTGGCCGAACTTCGTCCCCAGGACTCGGAATGGGTCGCGACTTAGCCCACCCAATCCCCGCGACAATAATACGCCGCGGGCACAGCCGCGCCCAAAGAAGAGCAGCCAAACCCCTTGGCGCTAAGTTCGTCCTGCGGAAAAATGCCCAAAAAAGGGGTGTGCTATAGCCTTTGGGCGTGGGGCCGGCAAAGTTCATCCGCCTTCCTCGGAATGGGCCGAGACTTTGCCCCCCCTCCCCGCACAAAAGATAGGGCGCGGGCACAGCCGCGCCCAAAAAAAAGCCGTCGAACCCCTCGGCGCATAGTTCGTCCTGCGGAAAAATGCCCAAAAAAGGGGTGTGCTATAGCCTTTGGGCGTGGGGCCGGCAAAGTTCATCCGCCTTCCTCGGAATGGTCCGAGACTTTGCCCACCCCCACCCCACGACAAAAATAGGCCGCGGGCACAGCCGCGCCCAAAAAAGAGCAGCCGAACCCCTTGCCGCCAAGTTCGTCCCGCGGAAAAATGCCGAAAAAGGGGGTGGGCTATGGCCTTGGGGCGTGGGGCTGGCGAACTTCGTCTGCCTTCCTCGGAATGGGCCGCGAATTTGCCCACCCCCTCCCTGTAATGAAAATAGGCCACGCGCACCGCCGCGCCCAAAAAGAGGCAGCCGAACCCCTTGGCGCCTAGTTCGTCCTGCGGAAAAATGCCCAAAAAGGGGGTGGGCTATAGCCTTCGGGCGTGGGGCTGGCGCACTTCCTCCGCCGGACTCGGAATGGGCCGACACTTTGACCACCCCCTCCCCACGACAAAAATAGGCCGCGGGCGCAGCCGCGCCCAAAAACGAGCGGCCGAGCCCCTTGGCGCCAAGTTCGTCCTGCGGAAAAATGCCCAAAAAGGAGGTGGCCTATAGCCTTGGGGCGTGGGGCTGGCGCACTTCGTCCGCCTTCCTCGGAATGGCCCGAGACTTTACCCACCCCCTCCCCGCGACAAAAATAGGCCGCGGGCAAAGCCGCGCCCAAAAAAGAGCAACCGAACCCCTTGGCACCTAGTTCGTCCTGCGGAAAAATGCCCAAAAAGGGGGTGGGCTATAGCCTTGGGGCGTGGGGCTGCCGAACTGCATCCGCCGGACTCGGAATGGGCCGAGACTTTGACCACCCCCTCCCCATGACAAAAATAGGCCACGGGCACAGCCGTGCCCAAAAAAGAGCAGCCGAGCCCCTTGGCGCCAAGTTCGTCCTGCAGAAAAATGCGCAAAAAGGGGGTGGGCTATAGCCTTGGGGCGTGGGGCTGGCGAACTTCGTCCACCGGGCTCGGAATGGGCCGAGACTTTTCCCACCCCATCCCCTCGACAAAAATAGGCCGTCGGCACAGCCGCTCCCGAAAAAGAGCAGCCAAACCCCGTGGCGCCAAGTTAGTTCTGCGGAAAAATGCCCAAAAAAGGGGTGGGCTATAGCCCTGGGGTGTGGGGCTGCCGAGCTTCGTCCATGGGACTCGGAATGGGCCGAGACTTTGCCCACCCCCTCCCCACACCAAAAAAAGGTCGCGGGCACAGCCGCGCCCAAAAAAGGGCAGCCGAACCCCTTGGCGCCAAGTTCGTCCGGCGGAAAAATGCCCGAAAAAGGGGTGGGCTATAGCCTTGGGGCGTGGGGGTGTCGAACATCGTCCGCCGGACTCGGAATGGGCCGAGACTTTTCCCACCCATCCCCGTGACAAAAATAGGCCGCGGGCACAGCCGCGCGCAAAAAAGCGTAGCCGAACCCCTTGGCCCCAAGTTCATCCCGCGGAAAAATGCACAAATAAGGTGTGGGCTATAGCGTTGGAGCGTGGGGGTGGTGAACTTCGTCCGCCTTCCTCGGAATGGGCCGACACTTTGCCCACCCCCTCCCCGCGACAAAAATAGGCCCCGGGCACAGCCGCGCCCAAAAAAGAGCAGCCGAACCCCTTGGCGCCAAGTTCGTCCTGCGGAAAAATGCCCAAAAAAGGGGTGTGCTATAGCCTTGGGGCGTGGAATGGGCTGAGACTTTCCCACCCCCTCCCCGTGACAAAAATAGGCCGCGGGCACAGCCGCGGCCAAAAAAGAGCAGCCGAACCCCTTGGTACCAAGGTCGTCCTGCGGAAAAATGCCCAAAAAGGGGGTGGGCTATAGCCTTGGGGCGTGGGGCTGGCGAACTTCGTCCGCGTTCTTCGGGGTGGGCGGAGAGTTGGCCCACCCCCTCCCCGCAACAAAAATAGGTTGTGGGCACAGCCGCGCCAAAAAAAGAGCAGCCGAACCCCTTTGCGCCAAGTTCGTCCTGCGGAAAAATGCCCAAAAAAGGGGTGTGCTATAGCCTTGGGGCGTGGGGCAGACGCACTTCGTCCGCCGGAGTCGGAGTGGGCCGAGACTTTTCCCACCCCCTCCCCACGACAAAAATAGGCCGAGGGCACAGCCGCGCCCAAAAAAGAGCAGCCGAACCCCTTGGCGCCAAGTTCGTCCTGCGGAAAAATGCCCAAAAAATGGGTGGGCTATAGCCTTGGGGCGTGGGGCTGGCGAACTTCGTCCGCCGGACTCGGAATGGGCCGAGCCTTTACCCACCCCCTCCCCGCGACAAAAATAGGCCGCGGGAGCAGCCACGCCCAAAAAAGCGCAGCCGAACCCCTTGGCGCCAAGTTCGTCCTGCGGAAAAATGCCCAAAAAAGGGGTGGGCTATAGCCTTGGGGCTTGGGGCTGGCGAACTTCGTCCGGCTTCTTCGGAATGGGCCGAGAGTTTGCCCACCCCCTCCCCACAACAAAAATAGGCCGCGGACACAACCGCGCCCAAAAAAAAGCAGCCGAACCCCTTGGCGCCATGTTCGTCCTGCGAAAAAATGCCCTAAAAAGGGGTGGGCCATAGCCTTGGGGAATGGGGCTGGCGAACTTCGTCCGCCGGACTCGGAATGAGCCGAGACTTTTCCCACCCTCTCCCCGCGGCAAAAATAGGCCGCGGGCACAGCCGTGCCCAAAAGAGAATAGCCGAACCCCTTGGCGCCAAGTTCGTCCTGCGGAAAAATGCTCAAAAAAGGGGTGTGCTATAGCCTTGGGGCGTGGGGCGGGCGGACTTCGTCCGCCGCACTCGGAATGGGCCGAGACTTTGTCCACCTCCTCCCAGCGATAAAAATAGGCCGCGGGCACGGCCGCGCCCAAAAAACAGCAGCCGAACCCCTTGGCGCCAGGTTCGTCCTGCGGAAAAATGCCCAAAAAAAGGGTGTGCTATAGCCTTGGGGCGTGGGGCTGGCGAACTTCGTCCGCAGGACTCGGAATGGCCCGAGAGATTGCCCATCCCCTCCGAGCGATAAAAATAGGCCACGGGCACAGCCGCGCCCAAAAAAGAGCAGCCGAACCCCTTGGCGCCAAGTTCGTCCTGCGGAAAAATGCCCAAAAAAGGGGTGGGCTATAGCCTTGGGGCGTGGGGCTAGCGAACTTCATCCGCCTTCCTTGGAATGGGCCGAGACTTTGCCAACCCCCTCCCCGCAAAAAAAATAGGCCGCGGGCACAGCCGCGCCCAAAAAAGAGCAGCCCTACCCCTTGGCGCCAAGTTCGTCCTGCGGAAAAATGCCCAAAAAAGGGGTGTGCTATAGCCTTTGGGCGTGGGGCTGGCAAACTTCGTTCGCCGGACTCGGAATGGGCCGAGACTTTGACCACCCCCTCTACGCGACAAAAATAGGCCGCGGGCAAAGCCGCGCCGAAAAAAGAGCCGCCGAACCCCTTGGCGCCAAGTTCGTCCTGCGGAAAAATGCCCAATAAGGGGGTGGGCTATAGCCTTGGGGCGTGGGGCGGGCGGACTTTGTCCGCCGGACTCGGAATGGGCAGAGACTTTTCCCACCCCCTTCCTGCGATAAAAATAGGCCGCGGGCACAGCCGCGCCCAAAAAAGTGCAGCCAAACCCCTTGGCGCCAAGTTCATCCAGCGGAAAAATGCCCAAAAAAGGGGTGTGCTATAGCCTTGGGGCGTGGGGCGGGCGAACTTCGTCCGCCTTCCTCGGAATGGGCCGGGACTTTGTCCAACCCCCTCCCCGCCATAAAAATAGGCCGTAGGCACAGCCGCGCCCAAAAAAGAGCAGCCGAACCCCTTGGCGCCAAGTTCGTCCTGCGGAAAAATGCCCAAAAAGGGGGTGGGCTATAGCCTTGGGGCGTGGGGCGGGCGAACTTTGTCCGCCGGACTCGGAATGGGCCGAGATTTTGCCCACCCCCTCTCCGCAACAAAAATAGGGTGCGGATGTGGCCGCACCCAAAAGAGAGCAGCCGAACCTCTTGGCGCCAAGTTCATCCTGCGGAGAAATTCCTAATAATGGGGTGTCCTATAGCAGTGGGGCGTGGGGCCGGCAAAGTTCGTCCGCTGGACTCAGAGTGGGCCGAGACTTTTCCCACCCCCTCGCCGGGTCAAAAATAGGCCACGGGCACAGCCGCGCCCTAAAAAGAGCAGCCGAACCCCTTGGCGTCAAGTTCGTCCTGCGGAGAAATTCCTAATAATGGGGTGTCCTATAGCCGTGGGGCGTGGGGATGGCAAAGTTCGTCCGCCGGACTCAGAATGGGCCGAGACTTTTCCAACCCCCTCCCCGTGACAAAAATAGGGCGCGGGCACAGCCGCGCCGACAAAAGACCAGCCGAACCCCTTGGCGCCAAGTTCGTCCTGCGGAAAAATGCCCCAAAGGGGGGTTGGCTATAGCCTTGGGGCCTGGGGCTGGCGAACTTCGTCCGCCTGACTCGGAATGTGCCGAGACTTCCCCCCCCCCCTCCCTGCGACAAAAATAGGCCGCGGGCACAGCCGCGCCCAAAAAAGAGCAGCCGAACCCCTTGGCGCCAAGTTCGTCCTGGGGAAAAATGATCAAAAAAGGGGTGTGCTATTGCCCTGGGGCGTGGGGCTGGCAAACTTCGTCCGCCGGACTCGAAATGGGCCGAGACATTGGCCACCCCCTCCCCGCGACAAAAATAGGCCGCTGCCACAGCCGCGCCCAAAAAAGAGCAGCCGAACCCCTCGGCGCCAAGTTCGTCCTGCGGAAAAATGCCCAAAAGGAGGGTGGGCTATCGCCTTGGGGAGTGGGGCTGGCGAACATCGTCGGCCTTCCTCGGAATGGGCCGAGACTTTTCCCACCCCCTCCCTGTGACAAAAATAGGCCGCGGGCACAGCCGCGCCCAAAAAAAGCAGCCGAACCCCTTGGCGCCAAGTTCGTCCTGCGGAAAAATGCCCAAAAAGGGGGTGGGCTATAGCCTTGGGGCGTGGGGCTGGCACACTTCGTCCGCCGGACTCGCAATGGGCCAAGACTTTTCCCACCCCCTCCCCGTGAATAAAATAGGCCGCGGGCACAGCCGGGCACAAAAAAGAGCAGCCGAACCCCTTGGCACCAAGTTCGTCCTACGGAAATATGCCCAAAAAGGGGGTGGGCTATAGCCTTGGGGCGTGGAGCTGGCGAACTTCTTCCACCTGGCTCGGAATGGGCCGAGACTTTGCCCACCCCCACCCCACGACAAAAATACGCCGCGGACACAGTCGCGCCCAAGAAAGAGCAGCCGAACCCCTTGGCGCCAAGTTCGTCCTGCGGCAAACTTCCCAAAAAATGGGTGTGTCATAGCCTTTGGGCCTGGGGCCGGCAAAGTTCATCCCCCTTCCTCGGAATGGGCCAAGACATTGCCCACCCCCTCCCCGTGCCAAAAATAGGTCGTGGGCACAGCCGCCTCCAAAAAAGAGCTGCCGAACCCCTTGGCGCCAAGTTCATCCTACGGAAAAATGCTCAAAAAAGGGGTGTGCTACAGCCTTTGGGCGTGGGGCCGGCGCAATTCGTCCGCCTTCCTCGGAATGGGCCGAGACTTTGGCCACCCCCTCTCCACGACAAAAATAGGCCGCGGGATCTGTCGCGCCAAAAAAAGAACAGCCGAACCCCTTGGCGCCAAGTTCATCCTGTGGAAAAATGCCCAAAAAAGGGGTGTGCTATAGCCTTGGGGCGTGGGGCTGCCGAAGTTCGTCCGCCGCATTCGGAACGTGCCGAGACATTGCCCACCCCATCCCCGGGACAAAAATAGGCCGCAGGCACAGCCGCGCCCAAAAAATAACAGCCGAACCCCTTGACGCCAAGTTCGTCCTGCGGAAAAATGTCCAAAAAGTGGATGGGCTTTAGCCTTGGGGCGTGGGGCTGGCGCACTTCGTCCGCCATCCCCAGAATGGGCCGAGACATTGCCCACCCCCTCCCCGCGACACAAATAGGCCGCGGGCACAGCCGCACCCAAAAAAGAGCAGCCGAACCACTTGGCACAAAGTTCGTCCGGCGGAAAAATGCCCAAAAAGGGGGTGGGCTATAGCCTTGGGGCGTGGGGCTGGCGAACTTCGTCCGCCTTCCTCGGAATGGGCCGAGACTTTGCCCACCCCCTCCCCGCGGCAAATATAGGCCGCGGCCACAGCCGAGCCCAAAAAAGAGCAGCCGAACCCCTTGGCGCCAAGTTCGTCCTGCGGAAAAATGCCCAAAAAAGGGGTGTGCTATAGCCTTTGGGCGTGGGGCCGGCAAAGTTCATCCGCCTTCCTCGGATTGGGCCGAGACTTTGGCCACCCCCGCCCCGCACCAAAAATAGGCCGTGGGCACAGCTGCGCCCAAAAAAGAACAGCCGACCCCCTTGGCGCCAAGTTCGTCCTGCGGAAAAATGCCCAAAAAAGGGGTGGGCTATAGCCTTGGGGCGTGGGGCAGGCGAACTTCGTCCGCTGGACTCGGAACGTGCCGAGACTTTGCCCACCCCCTCCCCGCGATAAAAATAGGCCGCGGGCACAGCCGCGCCAAAAAAAGAGCTGCCGAACCCCTTGGCGCCAGGTTCGTCCTCCGGAAAAATGCCCAAAAAGGGAGTGGGCTATAGCCTTGGGGCGTGGGGCTGGCGAACTTCGTCCGCCCTCCTCGGAATGGGCCGAGACTTTGCCCACCCCCTCCCCGCGACAAAAATACGCCGCGGGCACAGCCGCACCCAAAAAAGAGCAGCCGAACCCCTTGGCGCCAAGTTCGTCTTGCGGAAAAATGCCCAAAAAAGGGGTGGGCTATAGCCTTTGGGCGTGGGGCCGGCAAAGTTCATCCGCCTTCCTCGGAATGGGCCGAGACTTTGCCCACCCCTCCCCGCGCCAAAAATAGGCCGCGGGCACAGCCGCGCCCAAAAAAGAGCCGCCGAACCCCTTGGCGCCAAGTTCGTCCTGCGGAAAAATGCCTAAAAAAGGGGTGTGCTATAGCCTTTGGGCGTGGGGCTGGCAAAGTTCATCCTCCTTCCTCGGAGTGGGCCGAGAGTTTGTCCACCCCCTCCCCGCGCGAAAAATAGGCCGCGGGCACAGCCACGCCCAAAAAATAGCAGCCGAACCCCTTGGCGCCAAGTTCGTCCTGCGGAAAAATGCCCAAAAAAGGGGTGTGCTATAGCCTTGGGGCGTGGGGCTGCCGAAGTTCGTCCGCCGCACTCGGAACGTGCCGAGACATTGCCCACCCCATCCCCGGGACAAAAATAGGCCGCAGGCACAGCCGCGCCCAAAAAATAACAGCCGAACCCCTTGACGCCAAGTTCGTCCTGCGGAAAAATCTCCAAAAAGTGGATGGGCTTTAGCCTTGGGGCGTGGGGCTGGCGCACTTCGTCCGCCATCCCCAGAATGGGCCGAGACATTGCCCACCCCCTCCCCGCGACACAAATAGGCCGCGGCCACAGCCGCGCCCAAAAAATAGCAACCGAACCCCTTGGCGTCAAGTTCGTCCAGCGGAAAAATGCCCAAAAAAGGGGTGGGCTATAGCCTTGGGGCGTGGGGCGGGCGAACTTCGTCTGCCAGACTCGGAATGGGCAGAGATTTTGGCCACCCCCTCCCCACGACAAAAATAGGCAGCGGGAACAGCCGAACCCCTTGGCGCCAAGTTCATCCTGCGGCAAAATGCCCAAAAAATGGGTGTGCTATAGCCTTTGGGCGTGGGGCCTGCGAAGTTCATCCCCCTTCCTCAGAATGGGCCGAGACTTTGCCCACCCCCTCCCCGTGACAAAAATAGGCCGCGGGCACAGCTGCGCCCAAAAAAGAGCGGCCGGACCCCTTGGCGCCAAGTTCGTCTTGCAGAAAAATGGCCAAAAGAGGCGTGGGATATAGCCTTGGGGCGCGGGGCGGGCGAACATCGTCCGCCGGACTCAGAATGGGACGAGACTTTGCCCACCCCCTCCCCGCAATAACAATAGGCTGCGGGGGCAGCCGCGTCCTAAAAAGAGCAGCCGAACCCCTTGGCGCCAAGTTCCTCCAGCAGAAAAATGCCCAAAAAGGGGGTGGGCTATAGCCTTGTCGCGTGGGGCTGGCGAACTTCGTCCGCCGGACTCGGAATGGGCCGAGACTTTGCCCACCCCCTCCCCGCGACAAAACTAGGCCGCGGGCACAGCCGCGCCCAAAAAAGAGCAGCCGAACCCCATGGCGCCTAGTTCGTCCAGCGGAAAAATGCCCCAACAAGGGGTGTGTTATAGCCTTGGGGCGTGGGGCCGGCGAACTTCATCTGGCGGACTTGGAATGGGCCGAGATTTTGGCTACCCCCTCCCCGCGACAAAAATAGGCAGCGGGAACAGCCTCGCCCAAAAAAAAGCAGCCGAACCCCTTGGCGCCAAGTTCGTCCTGCGGAAAAATGCCCAAAAAAGGGGTGGGCTATAGCCTTGGGGCGTGGGGCTGGCGAACTTCGTCTGCCGGACATGGAATGGGCCGAGATTTTGGCCACCCCCTCCCCACGACAAAAATAGGCAGCGGGAACAGCCGAACCCCTTGGCGCCAAGTTCATCCTGCGGCAAAATGCCCAAAAAATGGGTGTGCTATAGCCTTTGGGCGTGGGGCCTGCAAAGTTCATCCCCCTTCCTCAGAATGGGCCGAGACTTTGCCCACCCCCTCCCCGCGACAAAAATAGGCCGCGGGCACAGCCGCGCCCAAAAAATAGCAGCCGAACCCCTACGCGTCAAGTTCGTCCTACGGAAAAATGCCCAAAAAAGGGGTGGGCTATAGCCTTCGGGCGTAGGGCTGGCGAACTTCGTCTGCCGGACTTGGAATGGGCCGAGATTTTGGCCACCCCCTCCCCGCGACAAAAATAGGCCGCGGGAACAGCCTCGCCCAAAAAAGAGCAGCCGAACCCCTTGGCGCCAAGTTCGTCCTGCGGAAAAATGCCCGAAAAATGGGTGTGTTATAGCCTTTGGGCGTGGGGCCGTCAAAGTTCATCCCCCTTCCTCGGAATGGGCCTAGATTTTGCCCACCCCCTCCCCGCGACAAAAATAGGCCGTCCCCGCGACAAAAATAGGCCGAGGGCACAGCCTCGCCCAAAAAAGAGCAGCCGAACCCCTTGGCGCCAAGTTCGTCCTGCGGAAAAATGCCCAGAAAATGGGTGTGCTATAGCCTTTGGGCGTGGGGCCGGCAAAGTTCATCCCCCTTCCTCAGAATGGGCCGAGACTTTGCCCACCCCCTCCCCACGACAAAAATAGGCCGCGGGCACAGCCGCGCCCAAAAAATAGCAGCCGAACCTCTAGGCGTCAAGTTCGTCCTGTGGAAAAATGCCCAAAAAAGGGGTGGGCTATAGCCTTGGGGCGTGGGGCTGGCGATCTTCGTCTGCCGGACTTGGAATGGGCCGAGATTTTGGCCACCCCCTCACCACGACAAAAATAGGCCGCGGGAACAGCTTCGCCCAAAAAGGAGCTGACGAACCCCTTAGCACCAAGTTTGTCCTGCGGAAAAATGCCCAAAAAGGGGGTGGGCTATAGCCTTGGGGCGTGCAGCCGGCGCACTTCGTCCGACTTCCTCGGAATGGGCCGAGACTTTGACCACCCGCTCCCCACGACAAAAATAGGCAACGGGCACAGCCGCGCCGAAAAAAGAGCAGCCTAACCCCTTGGCGTCTAGTTCGTCCTGCTGAAAAATGCCCAAAAAAGGGGTGTGCTATAGCCTTTGGGCGTGGGGCCGGCAAACTTCATCCGCCTTCCTTGGAATGGGCCGAGACTTTGCCCACCCCCTCCCCGCGACAAAAATACGCCGCGGGCACCGCCGCGTCCAAAGAAGAGCAGCCGAACCCCTTGGCGCCAAGTTCGTCCTGCGGCAAAATGCCCAGCAATTGGGTGTGCTATAGCCTTTGGGCGTGGGGCCGGAAAAGTTCATCCCCCTTCCTCGGAACGGGCCGAGACTTTGCCCACCCCCTCCCTGCGACAAAAATAGGCCGCGGCCACGGCCGCGCCCAAAAAATAGCAACCGAACCCCTTGGCGTCAAGTTCGTCCAGCGGAAAAATGCCCAAAAAAGGGGTGGGCTATAGCCTTGGGGCGTGGGGCGGGCGAACTTCGTCTACCAGACTCGGAATGGGCAGATATTTTGGCCACCCCCTCCCCGCGACAAAAATAGGCCGCGGGAACAGCCTCGCCCAAAAAAGAGCAGCCGAACCCCTTGGCGGCAAGTTCGTCTTGCGGAAAAATGCCCAAAAAAGGGGTGGGCTATAGCCTTTGGGCGTGGGGCCGGCAAAGTTCATCCGCCTTCCTCGGAATGGGCCGAGACATTGCCCACCTGCTCCCCACGACAAAAATAGGCCACGGGCACAGCCGCGCCCAAAAAAGAGCAGCGGAACCACTTGTCGCCAAGTTCGTACTGCGGCAAAATGCTCAAAAAAGGGGTGTGCTATAGCCTTTGGGCGTGGGGCTGGCGAACTTCGTCTACCGGACTCATAATGGACCGAGACTTTGCGCACCCCCTCCCCGCGACAAAAATAGGCCACGGGCACAGCCGCGCCCAAAAAATAGCAGCCGAACCACTTGGCGCCAAGTTCGTCCTGCGGCAAAATGCCCAAAAAACAAGTGTGCTATAGCCTATGGGCGTGGGGCTGGCGAACTTCGTCCGCCGGACTCAGAATGGGCTGCGACTTTGCGCACCCCCTCCCCGCGCTAAAAATAGGCCGCGGGCACAGCCGCGCCCTAAAAAGAGCAGCCGAACCCCTTGGCACCAAGTTCATCCTGCGGCAAAATGCCCAAAAAACGGGTTAGCTATAGCCTTTGGGCGCGGGGCTGGCGAACTTCGTCCGCCGGACTCAGAATGGACCGAGACTTTGCCCACCCCCTCCCAGCGACAAAAATAGGCCGTGGGCACAGCCGCACCCAAAAAAGAGCAGCCGAACCCCTTGGCGCCAAGTTCGTCCTGCGGAAAAATGCCCAAAAAAGGGGTGGGCTATAGCCTTGGGGTGTGGGGCTGCGAATTCGTCCGCCGGACTCGGAATGGGCCGAGACTTTGCCCACCCCGTCCCCGCGACAAAAATAGTCCGCGGCACAGCTGCGCCCAAAAAAGAGCGGCCGAACCCCTTGGCGACAAGTTCGTCCTGCGGAAAAATGCCCAAAAAGGGGGTGGGCTATAGCCTTGGGGCGTGGGGCTGGCGAACTTCGTCCGCCGGACTCGGAATGGGCCGAGACTTTTCCCACCCCTTCCCTGTGACAAAAATAGGCCGCGGGCACAGCCGCGCCCAAAAAAGAGCAGCCGAACCCCTTGGCGCCAAGTTCGTACTGGGGAAAAATAACCAAAAAAGGGGTGTGCTACAGCCTTGGGGCGTGGGGCGGGCGAACTTCGTCCGCCGGACTCAGAATCGACCGAGACTTTGCCCACCCCCTCCCCGCGACAAAAATAGGCCGCGGGCACAGCTGCGCCCAAAAAAGAGCAGCCGAACCCCTTGGCGCCAAGTTCGTCCTGCGGAAAAATGCCCAAAAAAGGGGTGTGCTATAGCCTTTGGGCGTGGGGACGGCAAAGTTCATCCGCCTTCCTCGGAATGGGTCGAGACTTTGCCCACCCCCACCCCGTGACAAAAATAGGCCGCGGGCACAGCCGCGCCCAAAAAAGAGCAGCCGAACCCCCTGGCGCCAAGTTCGTCCTGCGGAAAAATGCCCAAAAAGGGGGTGGGCTATAGCCTTGGGGCGTGGAGCCGGCGCACTTCGTCCCCCTTCCTCGGAATGGGCCGAGACTTTGGCCACCCGATCCCCACAACAAACATGGGCCACGGGCACAGCCGCGCCCAACAAAGAGCAGCCGAACCCCTTGGCGCCATGTTCGTCCTGCGGCAAAATGCCCAAAAAATGGGTGTGCTATAGCCTTTGGGCGTGGGGCCGGCAAAGTTCATCCCCCTTCCTCGGAATGGGCCGAGATTTGCCCACCCGCTCCCCGCACCAAAAATAGGCCGCGGGCACAGCCGCGCCCAAAAAAGAGCAGCCGAACTCCTTGGCGCCAAGTTCGTCCTGCGGAAAAATGCCCAAAAAAGGGGTGGGGCATTGCCTTGGGACGTGGGGCTGCCGAACTTCGTCCGCCGGACTCGGAATGGGCCGAGACTTTGGCCACCCCTTCCCCACACCAAACATAGGCCGCTGGCACAGCCGCGCCCAAAAAAGAGCAGCCGAACCCCTTGGTGCCAAGTTCGTCCTGCGGAAAAATGCCCAAAAAAGGGGTGTGCTATAGCCTTTGGGCGTGGGGCCGGCAAAGTTCGTCCGCCGGACTCGGAAAGGGCCGGGACTTTTCCCACCCCCTCCCCGCGACAAAATTAGGCCGCGGGTACAGCCGTGCCCAAAAAAGAGCCGTCAATCACCTTGGCGCCAAGTCCGTCCTGCGGAAAAATGCCCAAAAAGGGGGTGGGCTATAGCCTTGGGGCGTGGGGCCGGCGAACTTCGTCCGCCGGACTCGGAATGGGCCGAGACTTTTCCCACCCCCTCCCCACGACAAAAATAGGCCACGGGCACAGCCGTGCCCAAAAAAGTGCTGCCGAACCCCTTGGCGCGAAGTTCGTCCTGCGGAAAAATGCCCAAAAAGGGGGTGGGCTATAGCCTTGGGCCGTGGGGCTGGCGAACTTCGTCCGCCGGACTCGGAATGTGCCGAGACTTTGCCCACCCCCTCCCCGCAACAAAAATCGGCCGCGGGCACAGCCGCGCCCCAAAAAGAGCAGCCGAACCCCTTGGCGCCAAGTTCGTCCTGCGGAAAAATGCCCAAAAACGGGGTGGGCTATAGCCTTGGGGCGTGGTGCTGGCGAACTTCGTCCGCCTTCCTCGGCATGGCCCGAGACTTTCGCCACCCCCTCCCCGCGACAAAATTAGGCCGCGGGCACAGCCGCGCCCAAAAAACTGCAGCCGAACCCCTTGGTACCAAGTTTGTCCTGCGGAAAAATGGCCAAAATGGGTGTGGGCTATAGCCTTGGGGCGTGGGGCCGGTAAAGTTCATCCGCCTTCCTAGGAATGGGCTGAGACTTTGCCCACCCCCTCCCTGAGCTAAAAATAAGCTGCGGGCACAGCCGCTTCCAAAAAAGAGCAGCCGAACCCCTTGGTGCAAAGTTCGTCCGCCAGAAAAATACCCAAAAAAGGGGTGTGCTATAGCCTTTGGGCGTGGGGCCGGCAAAGTTCATCCGACTTCCTCGGAATGGGCCGAGACTTTGGCCACCCCCTCCCCGCGCCAAAAATAGGCCGTGGACACAGCCGTGCCCAAAAAAGAGCAGTCGAACCCCTTGGCACCAAGTTGGTCCTGCGGAGAAATGCCCAAAAAAGGGGTGTGCTATAGCCTTGGGGACTGGGGCCGGCAAAGTTCGTCCGCTGGACTCGGAATGGGCTGAGACTTTTCCCACCCCCTCCCCGCCACAAAAATAGGCCACGAGCACAGCCGCGCCCAGAAAAGAGCAGCCGAACCCCTTGGCGCCAAGTTCGTCCTGCGGAAAAAAGCCCAAAAAAGGGGTGGGCTATAGCCTTGGGGATTGGGGCCGGCAAAGTTTGTCCGCTGGACTCGGAATGGGCCGACACTTTTCCCACCCCCTCCCGGCGCCAAAAATAGGCCGCGGTCACAGCCGATTCCAAAAAGGAGCAGCCGAACCCCTTGGTGCCAAGCTCGTCCTGCGGAAAAATGCCCAAAAAGGGGGTGGGCTATAGCCTTGGGGCGTGGGGCTGGCGAACTTCGTCCGCCGGACTCGGAATGGGCCGAGACTTTGGCCACCCCCCCCCCCCCGCGACAAAAATAGGCCGTGGGCACAGCCGCGCCCAAAAAAGTGCAGCCGAACCCCTTGGCGCCAAGTTCGTCCTGCGGAAAAATGCCCAAAAAGGGGGTGGGCTATAGCCTTGGGGCGTGGGGTGGGCGAACTTTGTCCGCCGGACTCGGATTGGGCCGAGACTTTGCCCACCCCCTCCCCATGACAAAAATAGGCTGCGGCCACAGCTGCGCCCAAAAAAGAGCAGCCGAACCCCTTGGCACAAAGTTCGTCCTGCGGAAAAATGCCCAAAAAAGGGGTGTGCTATAGCCTTGGGGCGTGGGGCCGGCAAAGTTCATCCGCCTTCCTCGGAAAGGGCCGAGACTTTGTCCACCCACTCCCCGCACCAAAAATAGGCCCGCGCCCAAGAAAGAGCAGCCGAACCCCTTGGCGCCAGGTTCGTCCTCCGGAAAAATGCCCAAAAAGGGAGTGGGCTGTAGCCTTGGGGCGTGGGGCTGGCGAACTTCGTCCGCCCTCCTCGGAATGGGCCGAGACTTTTCCCACCCCCTCCCTGCGACAAAAATAGGCCGCGGGCACAGCCGCGCCCAAAAAAAGCAGCCGAACCCCTTGGCGCCAAGTTCGTCCTGCGGAAAAATGCCCAAAAAGGGGGTGGGCTATAGCCTTGGGGCGTGGGGCTGGCACACTTCGTCCGCCGGACTCGCAATGGGCCAAGACTTTTCCCACCCCCTCCCCGTGAATAAAATAGGCTGCGGGCACAGCCGGGCACAAAAAAGAGCAGCCGAACCCCTTGGCACCAAGTTCGTCCTGCGGAAATATGCCCAAAAAGGGGGTGGGCTATAGCCTTGGGGCGTGGAGCTGGCGAACTTCGTCCACCTGGCTCGGAATGGGCCGAGACTTTGCCCACCCCCACCCCACGATAAAAATACGCCGCGGACACAGTCGCGCCCAAGAAAGAGCAGCCGAACCCCTTGGCGCCAAGTTCGTCCTGCGGCAAAATTCCCAAAAAATGGGTGTGTCATAGCCTTTGGGCCTAGGGCCGGTAAAGTTCATCCCCCTTCCTCGGAATGGGCCAAGACATTGCCCACCCCCTCCCCGTGCCAAAAATAGGTCGCGGGCACAGCCGCCTCCAAAAAAGAGCTGCCGAACCCCTTGGCGCCAAGTTCATCCTGCGGAAAAATGCTCAAAAAAGGGGTGTGCTACAGCCTTTGGGCGTGGGGCCGGCGCAATTCGTCCGCCTTCCTCGGAATGGGCCGACACTTTGGCCACCCCCTCTCCACGACAAAAATAGGCCGCGGGATCTGTCGCGCCAAAAAAAGAACAGCCGAACCCCTTGGCGCCAAGTTCATCCTGTGGAAAAATGCCCAAAAAAGGGGTGTGCTATAGCCTTGGGGCGTGGGGCCGGCGAACTTCGTCCGCCGGACTCGGAATGGGCCGAGACTTTTCCCACCCCCTCCCCACGACAAAAATAGGCCACGGGCACAGCCGTGCCCAAAAAAGTGCTGCCGAACCCCTTGGCGCGAAGTTCGTCCTGCGGAAAAATGCCCAAAAAGGGGGTGGGCTATAGCCTTGGGCCGTGGGGCTGGCGAACTTCGTCCGCCGGACTCGGAATGTGCCGAGACTTTGCCCACCCCCTCCCCGCAACAAAAATCGGCCGCGGGCACAGCCGCGCCCCAAAAAGAGCAGCCGAACCCCTTGGCGCCAAGTTCGTCCTGCGGAAAAATGCCCAAAAACGGGGTGGGCTATAGCCTTGGGGCGTGGTGCTGGAGAACTTCGTCCGCCTTCCTCGGCATGGGCCGAGACTTTCGCCACCCCCTCCCCGCGACAAAATTAGGCCGCGGGCACAGCCGCGCCCAAAAAACTGCAGCCGAACCCCTTGGTACCAAGTTTGTCCTGCGGAAAAATGGCCAAAATGGGTGTGGGCTATAGCCTTGGGGCGTGGGGCCGGTAAAGTTCATCCGCCTTCCTAGGAATGGGCTGAGACTTTGCCCACCCCCTCCCTGAGCTAAAAATAAGCTGCGGGCACAGCCGCTTCCAAAAAAGAGCAGCCGAACCCCTTGGTGCAAAGTTCGTCCGCCAGAAAAATACCCAAAAAAGGGGTGTGCTATAGCCTTTGGGCGTGGGGCCGGCAAAGTTCATCCGACTTCCTCGGAATGGGCCGAGACTTTGGCCACCCCCTCCCCGCGCCAAAAATAGGCCGTGGACACAGCCGCGCCCAAAAAAGAGCAGTCGAACCCCTTGGCACCAAGTTGGTCCTGCGGAGAAATGCCCAAAAAAGGGGTGTGCTATAGCCTTGGGGACTGGGGCCGGCAAAGTTCGTCCGCTGGACTCGGAATGGGCTGAGACTTTTCCCACCCCCTCCCCGCCACAAAAATAGGCCACGAGCACAGCCGCGCCCAGAAAAGAGCAGCCGAACCCCTTGGCGCCAAGTTCGTCCTGCGGAAAAAAGCCCAAAAAAGGGGTGGGCTATAGCCTTGGGGATTGGGGCCGGCAAAGTTTGTCCGCTGGACTCGGAATGGGCCGACACTTTTCCCACCCCCTCCCGGCGCCAAAAATAGGCCGCGGTCACAGCCGATTCCAAAAAGGAGCAGCCGAACCCCTTGGTGCCAAGCTCGTCCTGCGGAAAAATGCCCAAAAAGGGGGTGGGCTATAGCCTTGGGGCGTGGGGCTGGCGAACTTCGTCCGCCGGACTCGGAATGGGCCGAGACTTTGGCCACCCCCCCCCCCCCCCGCGACAAAAATAGGCCGTGGGCACAGCCGCGCCCAAAAAAGTGCAGCCGAACCCCTTGGCGCCAAGTTCGTCCTGCGGAAAAATGCCCAAAAAGGGGGTGGGCTATAGCCTTGGGGCGTGGGGTGGGCGAACTTTGTCCGCCGGACTCGGATTGGGCCGAGACTTTGCCCACCCCCTCCCCATGACAAAAATAGGCTGCGGCCACAGCTGCGCCCAAAAAAGAGCAGCCGAACCCCTTGGCACAAAGTTCGTCCTGCGGAAAAATGCCCAAAAAAGGGGTGTGCTATAGCCTTGGGGCGTGGGGCCGGCAAAGTTCATCCGCCTTCCTCGGAAAGGGCCGAGACTTTGTCCACCCACTCCCCGCACCAAAAATAGGCCCGCGCCCAAGAAAGAGCAGCCGAACCCCTTGGCGCCAGGTTCGTCCTCCGGAAAAATGCCCAAAAAGGGAGTGGGCTGTAGCCTTGGGGCGTGGGGCTGGCGAACTTCGTCCGCCCTCCTCGGAATGGGCCGAGACTTTTCCCACCCCCTCCCTGCGACAAAAATAGGCCGCGGGCACAGCCGCGCCCAAAAAAAGCAGCCGAACCCCTTGGCGCCAAGTTCGTCCTGCGGAAAAATGCCCAAAAAGGGGGTGGGCTATAGCCTTGGGGCGTGGGGCTGGCACACTTCGTCCGCCGGACTCGCAATGGGCCAAGACTTTTCCCACCCCCTCCCCGTGAATAAAATAGGCTGCGGGCACAGCCGGGCACAAAAAAGAGCAGCCGAACCCCTTGGCACCAAGTTCGTCCTGCGGAAATATGCCCAAAAAGGGGGTGGGCTATAGCCTTGGGGCGTGGAGCTGGCGAACTTCGTCCACCTGGCTCGGAATGGGCCGAGACTTTGCCCACCCCCACCCCACGATAAAAATACGCCGCGGACACAGTCGCGCCCAAGAAAGAGCAGCCGAACCCCTTGGCGCCAAGTTCGTCCTGCGGCAAAATTCCCAAAAAATGGGTGTGTCATAGCCTTTGGGCCTAGGGCCGGTAAAGTTCATCCCCCTTCCTCGGAATGGGCCAAGACATTGCCCACCCCCTCCCCGTGCCAAAAATAGGTCGCGGGCACAGCCGCCTCCAAAAAAGAGCTGCCGAACCCCTTGGCGCCAAGTTCATCCTGCGGAAAAATGCTCAAAAAAGGGGTGTGCTACAGCCTTTGGGCGTGGGGCCGGCGCAATTCGTCCGCCTTCCTCGGAATGGGCCGACACTTTGGCCACCCCCTCTCCACGACAAAAATAGGCCGCGGGATCTGTCGCGCCAAAAAAAGAACAGCCGAACCCCTTGGCGCCAAGTTCATCCTGTGGAAAAATGCCCAAAAAAGGGGTGTGCTATAGCCTTGGGGCGTGGGGCTGCCGAAGTTCGTCCGCCGCACTCGGAACGTGCCGAGACATTGCCCACCCCATCCCCGGGACAAAAATAGGCCGCAGGCACAGCCGCGCCCAAAAAATAACAGCCGAACCCCTTGACGCCAAGTTCGTCCTGCGGAAAAATGTCCAAAAAGTGGATGGGCTTTAGCCTTGGGGCGTGGGGCTGGCGCACTTCGTCCGCCTTCCCCAGAATGGGCCGAGACATTGCCCACCCCCTCCCCGCGACACAAATAGGCCGCGGGCACAGCCGCACCCAAAAAAGAGCTGCCGAACCACTTGGCACAAAGTTCGTCCGGCGGAAAAATGCCCAAAAAGGGGGGTGGGCTATAGCCTTGGGGCGTGGGGCTGGCGAACTTCGTCCGCCTTCCTCGGAATGGGCCGAGACTTTGCCCACCCCCTCCCCGCGGCAAATATAGGCCGCGGCCACAGCCGAGCCCAAAAAAGAGCAGCCGAACCCCTTGGCGCCAAGTTCGTCCTGCGGAAAAATGCCCAAAAAAGGGGTGTGCTATAGCCTTTGGGCGTGGGGCCGGCAAAGTTCATCCGCCTTCCTCGGATTGGGCCGAGACTTTGGCCACCCCCGCCCCGCACCAAAAATAGGCCGTGGGCACAGCTGCGCCCAAAAAAGAACAGCCGACCCCCTTGGCGCCAAGTTCGTCCTGCGGAAAAATGCCCAAAAAAGGGGTGGGCTATAGCCTTGGGGCGTGGGGCAGGCGAACTTCGTCCGCAGGACTCGGAACGTGCCGAGACTTTGCCCACCCCCTCCCCACGATAAAAATAGGCCGCGGGCACAGCCGCGCCAAAAAAAGAGCTGCCGAACCCCTTGGCGCCAGGTTCGTCCTCCGGAAAAATGCCCAAAAAGGGAGTGGGCTGTAGCCTTGGGGCGTGGGGCTGGCGAACTTCGTCCGACCTCCTCGGAATGGGCCGAGACTTTGCCCACGACCTCTCCGCGACAAAAATAGGCCGCGGGCACAGCCGCGCCCAAAAAAGAGCAGCCGAACCCCTTGGCGCCAAGTTCGCCCGGCGGAAAAATGCCCAAAAAGGGGGTGGGCTATAGCCTTGGGGCATGGAGCTGGCGAACTTCGTCCACCTGGCTCGGAATGGGCCGAGACTTTGCCCACCCCCACCCCGCGACAAAAATAGGCCGCGGACACAGCCGCGCCCAAAAAAGAGCAGCCGAACCCCTTGGCGCCAGGTTCGTCCTCCGGGAAAATGCCCAAAAAGGGAGTGGGCTATAGCCTTGGGGCATGGGGCTGGCGAACTTCGTCCGCCTTCCTCGGAATGGGCCGAGACTTTGCCCACCCCCTCCCCACGGCAAAAATAGGACGCGGGCACAGCTGCGCCAATAAAAGAGCAGCCGAACCCCTTGGCGCCAAGTTCGTCCTGCGGAAAAATGCACAAAAAAGCGGTGGGCTATAGCCTTTGGGCGTGGAGCTGGCGCACTTCGTCCGCCGGACTCGGAATGGGCGGAGACATTTCCCACCCCCTCCCCATGACAAAAATAAGCCGCAGGCACAGCCGCGCCCAAAAAAGAGCAGCCGAACCCCTTGGCGCCAAGCTCGTCATGCGGAAAAATGCCCAAAAAGGGGGTGGGCTATAGCCTTGGGGCGTGGGGCTGGCAAACTTCATCCGCCTACCTCGGAATGGGCCGAGACTTTGCCCACCCCCTCCCCGCGACAAAAATAGGCCGCGGGCACAGCCGCACCCAAAAAAGAGCAGCCGAACCCCTTGGCGCCAGGTTCGTCCCCCGGAAAAATGCCCAAAAAGGGGGTGGGCTACAGCCTTGGGGCGTGGGGCTGGCGAACTTCGTCCGCCCTCCTCGGAATGGGCCGAGACTTTGCCCACCCCCTCCCCGCGACAAATATAGGCAGCGGCCATAGCCGCGCCCAAAAAAGACCAGCCGAACCCCTTGGCGCCAAGTTCGTCCTGCAGAAAAATGCCCAAAAAAGGGGTGTGATATAGCCTTTGGGCGTGGGGCTGGCGAACATCCTCCGCCTTCTTCGGAGTGGGCCGAGACTTTTCCCACCCTCACCCCGCAACAAAAATAGGCCCCGGGCACAGCCGCGCCCCAAAAAGTGCAGCCGAACCCCTTGGCGCCAAGTTCGTCCTGCGGAAAAATGCCCAAAAAAGGGGTGGACTATAGCCTTGGGGCGTGGGGCTGGCGAACTTCGTCCGCCCTCCTCCGAATGGGCCGAGACTTTGCCCACCCCCTCCCCGCGACAAATATAGGCAGCGGCCACAGACGCGCCCAAAAAAGACCAGCCGAACCCCTTGGCGTCAAGTTCGTCCTGCAGAAAAATGCCCAAAAAAGGGGTGTGATATAGCCTTTGGGCGTGGGGCTGGCGAACTTCCTCCGCCTTCTTCGGAGTGGGCCGAGACTTTTCCCACCCTCACCCCGCAACAAAAATAGGCCCCGGGCACAGCCGCGCCCCAAAAAGTGCAGCCGAACCCCTTGGCGCCAAGTTCGTCCTGCGGAAAAATGCCTAAAAAGGGGGTTGGCTATAGCCTTGGCGCTTGGTGCTGGCGCACTTCGTCCGCCGGACTCGGAATGAGCCGAGAATTTGCCCACCCCTTCCCCACGACAAAGATAGGCCGCAGACACAGCGGCGCCAAAAAAAGAGCAGCCGAACCCCTTGGCGCCAGGTTCGTCCTCCGGAAAAATGCTCCAAAAGGGGTGGGCTATAGCCTTGGGGCGTGGGGCCGGCGCACTTCGTCCGCCTTCCTCGGAATGGGCCGAGACTTTGCCCACCCCCTCCCCGCGACAAATATAGGCCACGGGCACAGCCGCGCCAAAAAAAGAGCAGCCGAACCCTTTGGCGCCAAGTTCGTCCTGTGGAAAAATGCACAAAAAGGCGGTGGGCTATAGCCTTTGGGCGTGGAGCTGGCGCACTTCGTCCGCCGGACTCGGAATGGGCGGAGACATTTCCCACCCCCTCCCCATGACAAAAATAAGCCGCGGGCACAGCCGCGCCCAAAAAAGAGCAGCCGAACTCCTTGGCGCCAAGTTCGTCATGCGGAAAAATGCCCAAAAAGGGGGTGGGCTATAGCCTTTGGGCGTGGGGCTGGCGAACTTCGTCCGCCGTCCTCGGAATTGGCCGAGACTTTGGCCACCCCCTCCCCGCGCCAAAAATAGGACGCGGGCACAGCTGCGCCAATAAAAGAGCAGCCGAACCCCTTGGCGCCAAGTTCGTCCTGCGGAAAAATGCACAAAAAGGCGGTGGGCTATAGCCTTTGGGCGTGGAGCTGGCGCACTTCGTGCGCCGGACTCGGAATGGGCGGAGACATTTCCCACCCCCTCCCCATGACAAAAATAAGCCGCGGGCACAGCCGCGCCCAAAAAAGAGCAGCCGAACCCCTTGGCGCCAAGCTCGTCATGCGGAAAAATGCCCAAAAAGGGGGTGGGCTATAGCCTTGGGGCGTGGGGCTGGCAAACTTCATCCGCCTACCTCGGAATGGGCCGAGACTTTGCCCACCCCCTCCCCGCGACAAAAATAGGCCGTGGGCACAGCCGCACCCAAAAAAGAGCAGCCGAACCCCTTGGCGCCAGGTTCGTCCCCCGGAAAAATGCCCAAAAAGGGGGTGGGCTACAGCCTTGGGGCGTGGGGCTGGCGAACTTCGTCCGCCCTCCTCGGAATGGGCCGAGACTTTGCCCACCCCCTCCCCGCGACAAATATAGGCAGCGGCCACAGCCGCGCCCAAAAAAGACCAACCGAACCCCTTGGCGCCAAGTTCGTCCTGCAGAAAAATGCCCAAAAAAGGGGTGTGATATAGCCTTTGGGCGTGGGGCTGGCGAACTTCCTCCACCTTCTTCGGAGTGGGCCGAGACTTTTCCCACCCTCATCCCGCAACAAAAATAGGCCCCGGGCACAGCCGCGCCCCAAAAAGTGCAGCCGAACCCCTTGGCGCCAAGTTCGTCCTGCGGAAAAATGCCTAAAAAGGGGGTGGGCTATTGCCTTGGCGCGTGGTGCTGGCGCACTTTGTCCGCCGGACTCGGAATGAGCCGAGAATTTGCCCACCCCCTCCCCACGACAAAGATAGGCCGCAGACACAGCCGCGCCAAAACAAGAGCAGCCGAACCCCTTGGCGCCAAGTTCGTCCTGCGGAAAAATGCCCAAAAAAGGGGTGTGCTATAGCCTTTGGGCGTGGGGCCGGCAATGTTCATCCGCCTTCCTCGGATTGGGCCGAGACTTTGGCCACCCCCTCCCCGCACCAAAAATAGGCCGCGGGCACAGCTGCGCCCAAAAAAGAGCGGCCGAACCCCTTGGCGCCAAGTTCGTCCTGCCGAAAAATGCCCAAAAAAGGGGTGGACTATAGCCTTGGGGCGTGGGGATGGCGAACTTCGTCCGCCCTCCTCGGAATGGGCCGAGACTTTACCCACCCCCTCCCTGCGACAAATATAGGCAGCGGCCACAGCCGCGCCCAAAAAAGACCAGCCGAACCCCTTGGCGTCAAGTTCGTCCTGCAGAAAAATGCCCAAAAAAGGGGTGTGATATAGCCTTTGGGCGTGGGGCTGGCGAACTTCTTCCGCCTTCTTCGGAGTGGGCCGAGACTTTTCCCACCCTCACCCCGCAACAAAAATAGGCCCCGGGCACAGCCGCGCCCCAAAAAGTGCAGCCGAACCACTTGGCGCCAAGTTCGTCCTGCGGAAAAATGCCTAAAAAGGGGGTGGGCTATAGCCTTGGCGCTTGGTGCTGGCGCACTTCGTCCGCCGGACTCGGAATGAGCCGAGAATTTGCCCACCCCTTCCCCACGACAAAGATAGGCCGCAGACACAGCGGCGCCAAAAAAAGAGCAGCCGAACCCCTTGGCGCCAGGTTCGTCCTCCTGAAAAATGCTCCAAAAGGGGGTGGGCTATAGCCTTGGGGCGTGGGGCCGGCAAACTTCGTCCGCCTTCCTCGGAATGGGCCGAGACTTTGCCCACCCCCCTCCCCGCGACAAATATAGGCCACGGGCACAGCCGCGCCAACAAAAGAGCAGCCGAACCCCTTGGCGCCAAGTTCGTCCTGCGGAAAAATGCACAAAAAGGCGGTGGGCTATAGCCTTGGGGCGTGGGGTTGGCGAACTTCGTCCGCCCTCCTCGGAATGGGCCGAGACTTTGCCCACCCCCTCCCCGCGACAAATATAGGCCGCGGGCACAGCCGCGCCCAAAAAAGAGCAGCCGAACCCCTTGGCGCCAAGTTCGTCCTGCAGAAAAATGCCCAAAAAAGGGGTGTGCTATAGCCTTTGGGCGTGGGGCCGGCAAAGCTCATCCGCCTTCCTCGGATTGGGCCGAGACTTTGGCCACCCCCTCCCCACACCAAAAATAGGCCGCGGGCACAGCCGCGCCCAAAAAAGAGCAGCCGAACCCCTTGGCGCCAAGTTCGTCCTGCGGAAAAATGCCCAAAAAAGGGGTGTGCTATAGCCTGTGGGCGTGGGGCCGGCAAAGCTCATCCGCCTTCCTCGGATTGGGCCGAGACTTTGGCCACCCCCTCCCCACACCAAAAATAGGCCGTGGGCACAGCCGCGCCCAAAAAAGAGCAGCCGAACCCCTTGGCGCCAAGTTCGTCCTGCAGAAAAATGCCCAAAAAAGGGGTGTGCTATAGCCTTTGGGCGTGGGGCCGGCAAACTTCATCCGCCTACCTCGGAATGGGCCTAGACTTTGCCCACCCCCTCCCCGCGATAAAAATAGGCCGCGGGCACAGCCGAACCCAAAAAAGAGCAGCCGAACCCCTTGGCGCCAAGTTCGTCTTGCGGAAAAATGCCCAAAAAGGGGGCGGGCTATAGCCTAGGGGCGTGGGGCTGATGAACTTTGTCCGCCGGACTCGGAATGGGCCGAGACTTTGGCCACCCCGACCCCGCGCAAAAAATAGGCCGCGGGCACAGCCGAGGCCAAAAAAGAGCAGCCGAACCCCTTGGCGCCAGATTCGTCCTCCGGAAAAATGCCCAAAAGGGGGGTGGGCTATAGCCTTAGGGCGTGGGGCTGATGAACTTCGTCCGCCGGACTCGGAATGGGCCGAGACTTTGGCCACCCCGTGAAGGACAACATTTGTCCATGAGGTTCCTAATAACGCAACTATTGCACAGTAAAATTAAAACAGATGGCGGAAGCTCTAGAAACCTCGGATCGACTTCATTCAAAAACGAAAATCAAGAGGAAAGATTGAAGTTTAATTACCTCACTTTCAGTTTCGAAAACAACTTCGTGAAGTGGGAGAAAACGACTGAAAACAGCAAGCTCCGAACACTGTCCAGAAAAACAGCTCTGCACGAACAGCTTCTGTTTTGCCACGATCTGAGATCCTTTAAGCACCCCAATTGTGATGCCTCTAATCAGTCCACACTTAGAAATGTTCTAGGAGTTCAGAGGATTTGGAATCTCGAAATTTCATTAAGAAATGAGAGAGATAATGAAGAAACATGAGTGCTAGCTCATTTGATTCCATCCACCAAATAAAGCCCCATTATCTCTAATAATGGCACCAAACATTATCATGTGCTTAGACCCACCCACTTACCCATTATTTATTGAAATTGATCTCATCACTTCAATAAACTATTTAATCAAATAAATAAATAGCTAATATTAATTAATTTCGGAATTAATTATTTAACCCCATTTTGATCACATCAAATGGTTAAATGTGGGCTTCTCTTGTGACATGTTCTAATGCTTTCTCTTAATCCATGTTGGATCCAATAAAAGCCCATAATTCTAAACCCAAAATTGGTCTAGAAGTCCATAATCATATATGAACCCGAACATGTCCAAAACGGTCATTTTACGTGCTCGACATTCCATAATGTTTAATTGAGGATTTATGAAATTTATTTTGTTCCTTAAACTATTTATGGAACATCTAAATTTCTATCTTAAATCATATTTAAGATGTATTTATATTTATATTCATTCTCAATGAATTATAATATAAATATTGATTTTCCTAAAATTAGGAAATCTAACTTCTCATTTTCTAGTAACTCCTTTTTCATTTCTATATTGTGTGTGACCTTTTAGGTTCTTAGTTATAAGGTAGTAAAACTATTTTAATGATAACTCTTTATTCATTAAATGATGCTAAACTCTTTAGTCATCAATTAGAACCTTTCTAATGACCTTAAGATGCATTGGTAATACGCTTTACCAATATTGATCATAAGGTTTCTACAAGTCATGAGTGCCACCTAGCAGTATATCACGACTATCCAAATAACAAGAATTGTTGGATCTATAGAACCTATTCCATTGTATCTCTATGTCTTGGTCTCTTCATCATCCATGTCCAGAGAAAAACACAGCTTATGGTTTATTATGTTAAGCAGTTGTGCTTTATCTCAAAATAAATATAAATGAACTTGACATGATAATATAATTTGAACTCCTTCAAATATATTTCACCTTGGCCAAGGATTTCTCATGCCAATTCATATTATCTCATAGGGACATCCTTTTTGTATATTACAAAAGTGATGAATTCCATATTGGCCATCAACTTGTCTTCATACATAGCCAACCATGACAGCTATTGCTAGATCTCTTCCGTGATTAGGAATCAATCGTTATGCATTCACATATCAGAGATGTCTATGTATAAGACATCTGTTATGCCTCAGGTCTAAAGACCATTACTAAACATAGTGTCTGTTACAATGTATAATAAGCCATTAACACTCACGACCATATGGCTTACTATATTTGGTCAAGTTCAGTAAACTTGTTCTTTTAACAAGTACCTATGTGTTTGACTTGACATCTCATGTCAATGATATGAAACTCACCATCCATTTTAGTATCACATACCATAAGGAGTCATAACACATACTAGTGTTTATAGGAATTTATAATGTCCAATCATAAATCCACCACTAGGAACTATTTAGAAGTATAGTACAAAGGATACACGTTTCATATTCTCGACATACTCGAGAATGTGTTCCTTAACTATTTTACTTCTTGGACTATATTCATTAAATTAATATATGAATATTGATAACTTTGCCATTTTATAAATATCAAAATGCTATTCAAATACAATCATTCCCTAAACAATCAAATCACCATTCGATTGGCCTTTAGGGCATATTACTAACACCCCGACCCTGCGACAAAAATAGGCCGCGGGCACAGCCTCGCCCAAAAAAGAGTTGCCGAACCCCTTGGCGCCAAGTTTGTCCTGGGAAAAAATGCCCAAAAAGGGGGTGGGCTATAGCCTTAGGGCGTGGGGCTGGTGAACTTCGTCTGCCTTCCTCGGAATGGGCCGAGACTTTGCCCACCCCCTCCCCGCGACAAAAATAGGCCGCGGGCACAGCCGCACCCAAAAAAGAGCAGCCGAACCCCTTGGCGCCAAGTTCGTCCTGCGGAAAAATGCCCAAAAAGGGGGCGGGCTATAGCCTAGGGGCGAGGGGCTGATGAACTTCGTCCGCCGGACTCGGAATGGGCCGAGACTTTGGCCACCCCGACCCCGTGCAAAAAATAGGCCGCAGTCACAGCCGAGGCCAAAAAAGAGCAGCCGAACCCCTTGGCGCCAGATTTGTCCTGGGAAAAAATGCCCAAAAAGGGGGTGGGCTATAGCCTTAGGGCGTGGGGCTGGTGAACTTCGTCTGCCTTCCTCGGAATGGGCCGAGACTTTGCCCACCCCCTCCCCGCGACAAATATAGGCTGCGGCAACAGCCGCGCCCAAAAAAGAGCAGCCGAACCCCTTGGCGCCAAGTTCGTCCTGCGGAAAAATGCCCAAAAAAGGGGTGGGCTATAGCCTTGGGGCGTGGGGCAGCCGAACTTCGTCCGCCGGACTCGGAACGTGCCGAGACTTTGCCCACCCCCTCCCCGTGATAAAAATAGGCCGCGGGCACAGCCGCGCCAAAAAAAGAGCAGCCGAATCCCTTGGCGCCAGGTTCGTCCTCTGGAAAAATGCTCCAAAAGGGGGTGGGCTATAGCCTTGGAGTGTGGGGCTAGCGAACTTCGTCCGCCTTCCTCGGAATGCGCTGAGACTTTTCCCACCCCCTCCCTGCGACAAAAATAGGCCGCGGGCACAGCCGCGCCCAAAAAAGAGCAGCCGAACCCCTTGGCGCCAAGTTCGTCCTGTGGAAAAATGCCCAAAAAGGAGGTGGGTTATAGCCTTTGGGCGTGGGGCAGGCGAACTTCGTCCGCCTTCCTCGGAATGGGCCGAGACTTTGCCCACCCCCTCCCCACGACAAAGATAGGCCGCAGACACTGCCGCGCCAAAAAAATAGCACCCGAACCCCTTAGCGCCAAGTTCGTCCTGCGGAAAAATGCCCAAAAAAGGGGTGGGCTATAGCCTTGGGGCGTGGGGCCGGCAAAGTTCATCCGCCTTCCGCGGATTGGGCCGAGACTTTAGCCACCCCCTCCCCGCACCAAAAATAGGCCGCGGGCACAGCCGCGCCCAAAAAAGAGCAGCCGAACCCCTTGGCGCCCAGTTCGTCCTGCGGAAAAATGCCCAAAAAAGGGGTGGGCTATAGCCTTGGGGCGTGGGGCTGGCGGACTTCGTCCGCCTTCCTCGGAATGGGCCAAGACTTTGCCCACCCCCTCCACGGGAAAAAATAGGCCGCGGGCACAGCCGCGCCCAAAAAAGAGCAGCCGAACCCCTTGGCGCCAAGTTCGTCATGCGGAAAAATGCCCAAAAAGGGGGTGGGCTATAGCCTTGGGGCGTGGGGCTGGCGAACTTCGTCCGTCGGACTCGGAATGGGCAGAGACATTTCCCACCCCCTCAACATGACAAAAATAAGGCGCGGGCACAGCCGCGCCCAAAAAAGAGCAGCCGAACCCCTTGGCGCCAAGTTCGTCCTGCAGAAAAATGATCAAAAAGGCGGTGGGCTATAGCCTTTGGGCGTGGAGCGGGCGAACTTCGTCCGCCGGACTCGGAATGGGCGGAGACATTTCCCACCCCCTTCCCATGACAAAAATAAGCTTTGGGAACAGCCGCGCCCAAAAAAGAGCAGCCGAACCCCTTGGCGCCAAGTTCGTCATGCGGAAAAATGCCCAAAAAGGGGGTGGGCTTTAGCCTTGGGGCGTGGGGCTGGCAAACTTCATCCGCCTTCCTCGGAATGGGCCGAGACTTTGCCCAACCCTCCCAGCGACAAAAATAGGCCGCGGGGACAGCCGCGCCCAAAAATGAGTTGCCGAACCCCTTGGCGCCAAGTTTGTCCTGGGAAAAAATGCCCAAAAAGGGGGTGGGCTATTGCCTTGGTGCGTGGGGCTGGCGAACTTCGTCCGCCGTACTCGGAATGGGCCGAGACATTGACCACCCCCTCCCCGTGACAAAAATAGGCCGCGGGCACAGCCGCGCCCAAAAAAGAGCAGCCGAACCCCTTGGCGCCAAGTTCGTCCTGCGGAAAAATGCCCAAAAAGGGGGTGGGCTATAGCCTTGGGGCGTGGGGCTGGCAAACTTCGTCCGTCGGACTCGGAATGGGCCGAGACTTTGCCCAGCCCCTCCCCGCGACAAAAATAGGCCGCGGGCACAGCCGCGCCCAAAAAGGAGCAGCCGAACCCCTTGGCGCCAAGCTCGTCCTGCAGAAAAATGCCCAAAAAGGGGGGTGGGCGGTAGCCTTGGGGCGTGGGGCCGGCAAAGTTCCTCCTCCTTCTCGGAATGGGCCGAGACTTTGACACCCCCTCCCCGCGAAATAAATAGGCCGCGGGCACATCCGCGTCCAAAAAAGGGCAGCCGAACCCCGTGGCGCCAAGTTCGTCCTGCGGCAAAATGCCCAAAAAAGGGGTGTGCTATAGCCTTTGGGCGTGGGGCTGGCGAACTTCGTCCGCCTTCCTCGGAATTGGCCGAGACTTTGGCGACCCCCTCCCCGCGCCAAAAATAGGACGCGGGCACAGCCGCGCCAAAAAAGAGCAGCGGAACCCCTTGGCGCCAAGTTCGTCATGCGGAAAGATGCCCAAAAAGGGGGTGGGCTATAGCCTTGGGGCGTGGGGCTGGCAAACTTCATCCGCCTACCTCGGAATGGGCCGAGACTTTGCCCACCCCCTCCCCGCGACAAAAATAGGCCGCGGGCACAGCCGTACCCAAAAAAGAGCAGCCGAACCCCTTGGCGCCAAGTTCGTCCTCCGGAAAAATGCCCAAAAAGGGGGCGGGCTATAGCCTAGGGGCGTGGGGCTGATGAACTTCGTCTGCCGGACTCGGAATGGGCCGAGACTTTGGCCACCCCGACCCCGCGCAAAAAATAGTCCGCGGGCACATCTGAGGCCAAAAAAGAGCAGCCGAACCCCTTCGCGCCAAGTTCGTCCTGCGGAAAAATGCCCCAAAAGGGGGTCGGCTATAGCCTTGGGGAATGGGGCTGGCGAACTTCGTCCGCCGGACTCAGAATGGGCCGAGACATTTCCCACCCCCTCCCCATGACCAAAATAAGCCACGGGCACAGCCACGCCCAAAAAACAGCAGCTGAACCCCTAGGCCCCAAGTTCGTCATGCGGAAAAATGCCCAAAAAGGGGGTGGGCTATAGTCTTGGGTCGTGGGGCTGGCGAACTTCGTCCGCCTTCCTCGGAATGGGCCGAGACTTTGCCCACCCCCTCCCCGCGACAAAAATAGGCCGCGGGCACAGCCGCGCCCAAATAAAAGTAGCCGAACCCCTCGGCGCCAAGTTTGTCCTGTGGAAAAATGCCCAAAAAAGGGGTGGGCTATAGCCTTGGGGTGTGGGGCCGTCGAATTTCGTCCGCCGGACTCGGAATGGGCCGAGACTTTTCCCACCCCCTCCCCACAACAAAAATACGCTGCCAACACAGCTGCGCCCAAAAAAGAGCAGCCGAACCCCTCGGCGCCAAGTTCTTCCTGCAGAAAAATGCCCAAAAAAGGGGTGGGCTATAGCCTTGGGGCGTGAGGCGGGCGAACTTCGTCCGCCGGACTCAGAATGGGCCAAGACTTTGCCCACCCCCTCCCCGGGACAAAAATAGGCCGCGTGGACAGCCGCGTCCAAAAAAGAGCAGGCGAACCCCTTGGTGCCAACTTCGTCCTGCGAAAAAATGCCCACAAAGGGGGTGGGCTATAGCCTTGGTGCGTGGGGCTGGCGAACTTCGTCTGCCGGACTCGGAATGGGCCGAGACTGTGCCCACCCCCATCCGCGCAAAAAATAGTCCGCGGGCACAGCCGCGCCCAAAAAAGAGCAGCCGAACCCCTTGGCGCCAAGTTCGTCCTGCGGAAAAATGCCCAAAAAAGGGGTGGGCTATAGCCTTGGGGCGTGGGGCTGGCGAACTTCGTCCGCCGGACTCGGAATGGGCCGAGACATTTCCCACCCCCTCCCCATGAAACAAATAAGCCACGGGCACAGCCACATCCAAAAAACTGCAGCCGAACCCCTAGGCGCCAAGTTCGTCATGTGGAAAAATGGCCAAAAAGGGGGTGGGCTATAGCCTTGGGGCGTGGGGCTGGCGCACTTCGTCCGCCGGACTCGGAATGGGCCGAGACTTTTCCCACCCCCTCCCCACAACAAAAATAGGCCGCCGGCACAGCTGCGCCCAAAAAAGAGCAGCCGAACCCCTTGGCGCCAAGTTCGTCCTGCAGAAAAATGCCCAAAAAAGGGGTGGGCTATAGCCTTGGGGCGTGGGGCTGGCGAACTTCGTCCGCCGGACTCGGAACGTGCCGAGACTTTGCCCACCCCCTCCCCGTGATAAAAATAGGCCGCGGGCACAGCAACGCCAAAAAAAGAGCAGCCGAACCCCTTGGCGCCAGGTTCGTCCTCCGGAAAAATGCTCCAAAAGGGGGTGGGCTACAGCCTTTGGGCGTGGGGCTGGCGAACTTCGTCCGCCTTCCTCGGAATTGGCCGAGACATTGGCGACCCCCTCCCCGCGCCAAAAATAGGCCGTGGGCACAGCCGCGCCCAAAAAAGAGCAGCCGAACCCCTTGGCGCCAAGTTCGTCCTGCGGAAAAATGCCCAAAAAGGAGGTGGGCTACAGCCTTTGGGCGTGGGGCAGGCGAACTTCGTCCGCCTTCCTCGGAATGGGCCGAGACTTTGCCCACCCCCTCCCCATGACAAAGATAGGCCGCAGACACAGCCGCGCCAAAAAAATAGCACCCGAACCCCTTGGCGCCAAGTTCGTCCTGCGGAAAAATGCCCAAAAAAGGGGTGGGCTATAGCCTTGGGGCGTGGGGCCGGCAAAGTTCATCCGCCTTCCGCGGATTGGGCCGAGAATTGGCCACCCCCTCCCCGCACCAAAAATAGTCCGCGGGCACAGCCGCGCCCAAAAAAGAGCAGCCGAACCCCTTGGCGCCAAGTTCGTCCTGCGGAAAAATGCCCAAAAAAGGGGTGGGCTATAGCCTTGGGGCTTGGGGCGGGCGAACTTCGTCCGCCGGACTCAGAATGGGCCGAGACTTTTCCCACCCCCTCCCCATGAAAAAAATAAGCCACGGGCACAGCCACGTCCAAAAAACAGCAGCCGAACCCCTAGGCGCCAAGTTCGTCATGCTGAAAAATGGCCAAAAAGGTGGTGGGCTTTAGCCTTGGGGCGTGGGGCTGGCGAACTTCGTCCGCCGGACTAGGAATGGGCCGAGACTTTGCCCACCGCCTCCCCGCGACAAAAATAGGCCGCGGTCACAGCTGCGCCGAAGAAAGTGCAGCCGAACCCCTTGCCGTCAAGTTCGTCCTGCGGAAAAATGCCCAAAAACCGGGTGGGCTATAGCTTAGGGACGTGGGGCTGGCGAACTTCGTCCGCCGGACTCGGAATGTGCCGAGACTTTGCCCACCCACTCCCCGCGACAAAAATAGGCTGCAGGCACAGCCGTGCCAGAAAAAGAGCAGCCGAACGCCTTGGCGCAAAGTTCGCCCTGCGGAAAAATGCCCAAAAAAGGGGTGGGCTATAGCCTTGGGGTGTGGGGCTGGTGAACTTCGTCCGCCGGACTCGGAATGGGCCGTGTCTTTTCCCACCCCCTCCCTGCGACAAAAATAGTCCGCGGGCACAGCCGCGCCCAAAAAAGAGCAGCCGAACCCCTAGGCACCAAGTTCGTCCTGCGGAAAAATGCCCAAAAAAGGGATGGGCTATAGCCTTGGGGCGTGGGGCGGGCGAACTCCGTCCGCTGGACTCGGAATGGGCCGAGACTTTTCCCACCCCCTCCCCACGACAAAAATAGGCCGCGGGACAGCCGCGCCAAAAAAAAGCAGCCGAACCCGTTGGCACTATGTTCGTCCTGTGGAAAAATGCCCAAAAAGGCGGTGGGTTATAGCCTTGGGGAGTGGGACTGGCGAACTTCGTCCGCCGGACTCGGAATGGGCCCACACATTTCCCATCCCCACCCCGCAACAAAAATAGGCCGCGGGCGCAGCCGCGCCCAAAAAAGAGCAGCCGAACCCCTTGGGGCCAAGTTCGTCCTGCGGAGAAATGCTATAGCCTTGGGGCGTGGGCTATAGCCTTGGGGCGTGGGCCTGGCGAACTTCGTCCGCCGCACTCGGAATGCGCCCTGTCTTTTCCCACCCCCTCCCTGCAACAAAAATAGGCCGCGGGCACAGCCACGCCCAAAAACGAGCAGCCGAACCCCTAGGCGCCATGTTCGTCCTGCGGAAAAATGCGCAAAAAAGCGGCGGGCTATAGCCTTGGGGCGTGGGGCTGGGGAACTTCGTCCGCCTTCCTCGTAATGGGCCGAGCCTTTTCCCACCCCCTCCCCGCAACAAATATAGGCCGCGGGCACAGCCGCGCCCAAAAAAGGGGTGTGCTATAGCCTTGGGGTGCGGGACTGGCGAACTTCGTCCGCCGGACTCGGAATGGGCCCACACATTTCCCATCCCCTCCCCGCGACAAAAATAGGCCGCGGGCACAGCCGCGCCCAAAAAAGTGCAGCCGAACCCCTTGGCGCCAAGTTCGTCCTGTGGAAAAATGCCCAAAAAGGCGGTGGGCTATAGCCCTGGGGAGTGGGGCGGGCGAACTTCGTCCGCCGCACTCGGAATGGGCCGAGACGTTTCCCACCCCCGCCCCGCGACAAAAATAGGCCGCAGGAACAGCCGTGCCCAAAAAAGAGCAGCCGAACGCCTTGGCGCCAAGTTCGTCCTGTGGAAAAATGCGCAAAAAAGCGGTGGGCTATAGCCTTGGGGAGTGGGGCTGGTGAACTTCGTCCGCCGGACTCGGAATGGGCCCAGACATTTCCCACCCCCTCCCCACGCCAAAAATAGCCCGCGGGCGCAGCCGCGCCCACAAAAGTGCAGCCGAACCCCTTGGCGCCAGGTTCGTCCGGTGGAAAAATGCCCAAAAACGTGGTGGGCTACAGCCTTGGGGAGTGGGGCTGGCGAACTTCGTCCGCCGGACTCGGAATGGGCCTAGACATTTCCCACCCCCTCCCCAAGCCAAAAATAGCCCGGGAGCACAGCCGCGCCCAAAAACGTGCTGCCGAACCCCTTGGCGTCAGGTTCGTCCGGTGGAAAAATGCCCAAAAAGGCGGTGGGCTATAGCCTTGGGGAGTTGGGCTGGCGAACTTCGTCCGCCGGACTCGGAATGGGCCGAGACTTTTCCCACCCCCTCCCCGCGTCAAAAATAGATTGCAAGCACAGCCGCCCCCAAAAAAGAGGAGCCGAACCCCTGGGCGCCAAGTTCACCCTGCGGAAAAATGCCCAAAAAAGGGGCGGGCTATAGCCTTGGGGCATGGGGCTGGCGAACTTCGTCCGCTTTCCTCGGAATGGGCCGAGACTTTGCCCACCCCCTCCCCGCGACAAAAATAGGCCGCGGGCGCAGCCGCGCCCAAAAAAGAGCAGCCGAACCCCTTGGCGCCAAGTTCGTCCTGCGGAAAAATGCCCAAAAAAGGGGTGGGCTATAGCCTTGGGGCGTGGGGCAGGCGGACTTCGTCCGCCGGACTCGGAATGGGCCGAGACTTTGCCCACCCCCTCCCCGGGACAAAATAGGCAGCGGGCACAGCCGCGCCCAAAAAAGAGCAGCCGAACCCCTTGGCGCCAGGTTCGTCCTGCGGAAAAATGCACAAAAAGGAGGTGGGCTATAGCCTTGGGGCGTGGGCCCGGCGAACTTCATCCGCCGGACTCGGAATGGGCCGAGAGTTTTCTCACCCCCTCCCCGCGGCAAAAATAGGCCACGGACAAAGTCGCGCCCAAAAAAGAGCTGCCGAACCCCTTGGCGCCAAGTTCGCCCTGTGGAAAAATGCCAAAAAAAGGGGTGGGCTATAGCCTTGGGGCGGGGGCTGGCGCACTTCGTCCGCCTTCCTCGGAACAGGCCGAGACTTTCCCCACCCCCTCCCCGTGACAAAAATAGGCCGCGGATGCAGCCGTGCCCAAAAAAGAGCAGCCAAACCCTTTGGGGCCCAGTTCGTCCCGCGGAAAAATGCCCAAAAAAGGGGTGTGCTATAGCCTTTGGGCGTGGAGCCGGCGAACATCGTTCGCCTTCCTCGGAGTGGGCTGAGACTTTGCCCACCCCCTCCCCGCGCCAAAAATAGGCCGCGGGCACAGCTGCGCCCAATAAAGAGCAGTCAGACCACTGGGCGCCAAGTTCGTCCTGCGGAAAAATGCCCGTAAAAGGGGTGGGCTATAGCCTTGGGGCGTGGGGCTGCCGAAGTTCGTCCGCCGGACTCGGAATGGGCCGAGACTTTTCCCACCCCTCCCCGTGTCAAAAATAGGCCGCGGGCTCAGCCGCGCCCAAAAAAGAGCAGCCGAACCCCTTGGCGCCAGGTTCGTCCTACGGAAAAATGCCCAAAAAAGGGGTGGGCTATAGCTTGGGGCGTGGGGCTGGCGAACTTCGTCCGCTAGACTCAGAATGGGCCGAGACCTTGCCCACCCCCTCCCCGTGACAAAAATAGGCCGCGGGCACAGCCGCGCACAAAAAAGAGCAGCCGAAACCCTTGGCGCGAAGTTCGTCCTGCGGAAAAATGCCCAAAAAAAGGGTGTGCTATAGCCTTTGGGCGTGGGGCAGCAAAGTTCATCCGCCGGACTGGGAATGGTCCGACACTTTGTCCACCCCCTCCCCGTGCCCAAAATAGGCCGCGGGCACAGCCGCGCCCAAAAAAGAGCAGTCGAACCCCTTGGCGCGAAGTTCGTCCTGCGGAAAAATGCCCAAAAAAAGGGTGTGCTATAGCCTTTGGGCGTGGGGCAGCAAAGTTCATCCGCCGGACTGGGAATGGTCCGACACTTTGTCCACCCCCTCCCCATGCAAAAAATAGGCCGCGGGCACAGCCGCGCCCAAAAAAGAGCAGTCGAACCCCTTGGCGCGAAGTTCGTCCTGCGGAAAAATGCCCAAAAAAGGGTTGTGCTATAGCCTTGGGGTGTGGAGTTCCCGAAGTTCGTCCGCCGGACTCGGAATTTGCCTAGACTTTCCCACCCCCTCCCCGCTACAAAAATAGGCCGAGGGCACAGCCGAGCCCAAAAAAGAGCAGCCGAACCCCTTGGCGCTAAGTTCGTCCCGCGGAAAAACGCCCAAAAAAGGAGTGGGCTATAGCCTTGGGCGTCGGGCGGGCGAACTTCGTCCGCCGGACTCAGAATCGGCCGAGACTTTGTCCACCCCCTCCCCACGACAAAAATAGGCCGCGGGCACAGCCGCGCCCAAAAAAGAGCAGTCGAACCCCTTCGCACCGTGTTCGTCCTGCGGAAAAATGCCCAAAAAATGGGTGGGCTATAGCTATGGGGCATGGGTCTGGCGAACTGCGTCCGCCGGACTCGGAATTGGCCGAGACTTTTCCCACCCGCTCCCCGCGACAAAAATAGGCTGCGGGCACAGCTGCGCCCAAAAAAGAGCAGCCGAACCCCTTGGCGCCAAGTTCGTCTTGCGGAAAAATGCCCAAAGAGGGGGTGGGCTATAGCCTTCGGGCGTGGGGTTGGCGAACTTCATCCGCCGGACTCGGAATGGGCTGAGACTTTTCCCACCCTCTCCCTGTGAAAAAAATAGGCCGCGGGCACAGCCGCGACAAAAGTAGGCCGTGGGCACAGCCGCGCCCAAAAAAGAGCAGCCGAACCCCTTGGCGCCAAGTTCGTCCTGCGGAAAAATGCCCAAAAAAGGGGTGGGCTATAGCCTTGGGGCGTGGGGCCGGCGAAGTTCATCCGCCTTCCTTGGAATGGGCCGAGACTTTGGCAACCCCTCCCTGCGCCAAAAATAGCCCGTGGGCACAGCCGCGCCCAACAATGAGCAGCGGCACCCCTCGGCGCCAAGTACGTCCTGCGGAAAATTGTCCAAAAAAGGTGTGTGCTATAGCCTTGGGGCGTGGGGCTGCCGAAGTTCGTCCGCGGGACTCGGAATGGGCCGAGACTTTGCCCACCCCCTCCCCACGACAAAAATAAGCCGCGGGCACAGCCACTCCCAAAAAAGAGCAGCCGAACCCCTTGGCGCCAAGTTCGTCCTGCAGAAAAATGCCCAAAAAGGGGATGGGCTATAGCCTTGGGGCGTGGGGCCGGCGATCTTCGTCCGCCCGGCTCGGAATGGGCCGAGGCTTTGCCTACCCCCTCGCCGCGACAAAAATAGGCCGCGGGCACTGCCGCACCCAAAAATGAGCAGCCAAACCCCTTGGCGCCAAGTTCGTCCTGCGGAAAAATGCGCAAAAAAGGGGTGTGCTATAGCCATTGGGCGTGGGGCTGGCGCACTTCGTCCGCCATCCTCGGAAAGGGCCGAGACTTTCGCCACCCCCTCCCCATGACAAAAATAGGCCGCGGGCACAGCCGCGCCCAAAAAGAAGGAGCCGAACCCCTTGGCGCCAAGTTCGTCCCGCGGAAAAATGCCCAAAAAAGAGGTGGGCTATAGCCTTGGGGAATGGGGCTGGCGAACTTCGTCCGCCTGACTCGGAATGGGCTGAGACTTTGGCCACCCCCTCCCCGCGACAAAAATAGGCCGATGGCGCAGCCGTGCCCAAAAAAGAGCAGCCGAACGCCTTGGCGAAAAGTTCATCCTGCGGAAAAATGCCCAAAAATGGGATGGGCTATAGCCCTGGGGCGTGGGGCTGGCGCACTTCGTCCGCCGGGCTCGGAATGGGCCGAGACTTTTCCCACCTCCTCCCCGCAACAAACATAGGCCGCGGGCACAGCCGCGCCCAAAAAAAGATCAGCCGAACCCCATGGCGCCAAGTTCGTCCTGCGGAAAAATGCCCAACAATGCGGTGTGCTATAGCCTTTGGGCGTGGGGCCGGCAAAGTTCATCCGCCTTCCTCGGAATGGGCCGAGACTTTGGCCACCCCGTCCCCGCGACAAAAATAGGCCGCGGGCACAGCCGCGGCCAAAAAAGAGCAGCCGAACCCCTTGGCGAAAAGTTCATCCTGCGGAAAAATCCCCAAGAAAGGGGTGGGCTATAGCCTTGGGGCGTGGGGCTGGCGCACTTGTCCGCCGGACACGGAATGGCCCGAGACTTGGCCCACCCCCGCCCCGGGACAAAGATAGGCCGCGGGCATAACCGTGCCCAAAACAGAGCAGCCAAACCCCTTGGCGCCAAGTTCGTCCTGCGGAAAAATGCGCAAAAAAGGGGTGTGCTATAGCCTTTGGGCGTGGGGCCGCTGAACTTCGTCCTTCGGACTCGGAATGGGCCGAGGCTTTGGCTACCCCCTCCCCGTGACAAAAATAGGCCGCGGGCACAGCCAGGCCGAAAAAAGAGCAGCCAAACCCCTTGGCGCCAAGTTCGTCCTGCGGAAAAATGCCCAAAAAGGGGATGGGCTATAGCCTTGGGGCGTGGGGCTGGCGCACTTCGTCCGCCGGACTCGGAATGGCCCGAGACTTTGCCCACCCCCTCCCCGCGACAAAAATAGGCTGCGGGCACAGCCGCGCCCAAAAAATAGCAGCCAAACCCCTCGGCGCCAAGTTCATCCTGCGGAAAAATGCGCAAAAAGGGGCTGGGCTATAGCCTTGGGGCGTGGGGCTGGCGAACTTCGTCCACCGGACTCGGAATGGGCCGAGACTTTTCCCACCCCCTCCCCGCGACAAAAATAGGCCGAGGGCATAGCCGCGCCCAAAAAAAAGCAGCCGAACCCCTTGGTGCCAAGTTCGTCCTGCGGAAAAATGCCCAAAAAGCGGATGGGCTATAGCCTTGGGGCGTGGGGCCGGCGAACTTCGTCCGTCGGACTCGGAATGGGCCGAGGATTTGCATACCCCTCCCCACGACAAATATAGTTCGCGGGCACAGCCGCGGCCAAAAAAGAGCAGCCAAACCACTTGGCGCCAAGTTCGTCCTGCGGAAAAATGCGCAAAAAAGGGGTGAGCTATAGCCTATGGGCGTGGGGCCGCCGGACACGGAATGGGCCGAGACTTTGGCTACCCCCTCCCCGCGACAAAATAGGCCGCGGGCACATCCGTGCCCAAAAAAGAGCAGCCAAACCCCTTGGCGCCAAGTTCATCCTGCAGAAAAATGCCCAAAAAGGCGGTGGGCTATAGCCTTGGGGAGTGGGGCTGGCGAACTTCGTCCGCCGGACTCGGAATGGGCCGAGACTTTTCCCACCCCCTCCCCGCGTCAAAAATAGACTGCAAGCACAGCCGGCCCCAAAAAAGAGGAGCCGAACCCCTGGCCGCCAAGTTCATCCTGCAGAAAAATGCCCAAAAAGGGGATGGGCTATAGCCTTGGGGCGTGGGGCCGGCGAACTTCGTCCGCCCGGCTCGGAATGGGCCGAGGCTTTGCCTACCCCCTCACCGCGAAAAAAATAGGCCGCGAGCACTGCCGCGCCCAAAAAAGAGCAGCCAAACCCCTTGGCGCCAAGTTTGTCCTGCGGAAAAATGCACAAAAAAGGGGTGTGCTATAGCCTTTGGGCGTGGGGCCGGCGAACTTCGTCCGCCTGACTCGGAATGGGCCGAGACTTTGGCCACCCCCTCCCCATGACAAAAATAGGCCGCTGGCACAGCCGTGCCCAAAAAAGAGCAGCCGAACCCCTTGGCGAAAAATTCATCCTGCGGAAAAATGCCCAAAAATGGGGTGGGCTATAGCCTTGGGGCGTGGGGCGAGCGCACTTCGTCCGCCGGACTCGGAATGGCCCGAGACTTTGCCCACCCCCTCCCCGCGACAAGATAGGCCGCAGGCATAACCGTGCCCAAAAAAGAGCAGCCAAACCCCTTGGCGCCAAGTTCGTCCTGCGGAAAAATGCGCAAAAAAGGGGTGTGCTATAGCCTTTGCGCGGGGGGCTGGCGAACTTCGTCCGCCGGACTCGGAATGGACCCAGACCTTTCCCACCCCTCCCCATGACAAAAATAAGGCGCAGGCACAGCCGCGCCCAAAAAAGAGCAGCCGAACCCCTTGGCGCCAAGTTCGTCCTGCGGAAACATGCCCAAAAAGGGGGTGGGCTATAGCCTTGAGCCATGGGGCGGATGAACTTCGTCTGCCGGACTCGGAATGGGCCGAGACTTTTCCCACCCCCTCCCCGCGACAAAAATAGGCCACGGGCACAGCCACGCCCAAAAAAGAGCAGTCGATCCCCTTGGCGCCAAGTTCTTCCTGCGGAAAAATGCCCAAAAAAGGGGTGTGCTATAGCCTTTGGGCGTGGGGCTTGCGAACTTCGTCCGCCAGACTCAGAATGGGCCGAGACTTTGCCCACCCCGTCCCCGTGACAAAAATAGGCCGCGGTCACAGCCGCGCCTAAAAAAGAGCAGCCGAACCCCTTGGAGCCAAGTTCGTCCTGCGGAAAAATGCCCAAAAAAGGGGTGTGCTAGAGCCCTGGGGCGTGGGACTGGCGAACTTCGTCCACCTTCCTCGGAATGGGCCGAGACCTTGGCCACCCCCTGCCCGCGCAAAAAATTAGCCGCGGGCACAGCCGCGCCCAAAAAAGAGCAGCCGAACCCCTTGGCGCCAAATTCGACCAGCGGAAACATGCCCAAAAAGGGGGTGGGCTATAGCCTTGGGGCATGGGGCTGGCGAACTTCGTCCGCGGGACTCGGAATGGGCCGAGACTTTTCCCACCCCCTCCCCATGACAAAAAAAAGCCGCGGGCACAGCTGTGCCCAAAAAAGAGCAGCCGAACCCCTTGGCGCCAAGTTCGTCCTGCGGAAAAATGCCCGAAAAAGGGGTGTGCTATAGCCATGGGGCGTGGGGCTGGCGCACTTCGTCCGCCGGACTCGGAATGGGCCAAGACTTTTCCCACCCCCTCCCAGCGACAAAAATAGGCCGTGGGCACAGCCGCGCCCAAAAAGGAGCAGCCGAATCCCTTGGCGCCAAGTTCGACCTGCGGAAAAATGCCACAAAAAAGGGGTGTGTTATAGCCTTTGGGCGTGGGGATAGCGAACTTCGTCCACCGGACTCGGAATGGGCCGAGACTTTTCCCACCCCCTCCCCGCGTCAAAAATAGACTGCAAGCACAGCCGGCCCCAAAAAAGAGGAGCCGAACCCCTGGCCGCCAAGTTCATCCTGCAGAAAAATGCCCAAAAAGGGGATGGGCTATAGCCTTGGGGCGTGGGGCCGGCGAACTTCGTCCGCCCGGCTCGGAATGGGCCGAGGCTTTGCCTACCCCCTCACCGCGAAAAAAATAGGCCGCGAGCACTGCCGCGCCCAAAAAAGAGCAGCCAAACCCCTTGGCGCCAAGTTTGTCCTGCGGAAAAATGCACAAAAAAGGGGTGTGCTATAGCCTTTGGGCGTGGGGCCGGCGAACTTCGTCCGCCTGACTCGGAATGGGCCGAGACTTTGGCCACCCCCTCCCCATGACAAAAATAGGCCGCTGGCACAGCCGTGCCCAAAAAAGAGCAGCCGAACCCCTTGGCGAAAAATTCATCCTGCGGAAAAATGCCCAAAAATGGGGTGGGCTATAGCCTTGGGGCGTGGGGCGAGCGCACTTCGTCCGCCGGACTCGGAATGGCCCGAGACTTTGCCCACCCCCTCCCCGCGACAAGATAGGCCGCAGGCATAACCGTGCCCAAAAAAGAGCAGCCAAACCCCTTGGCGCCAAGTTCGTCCTGCGGAAAAATGCGCAAAAAAGGGGTGTGCTATAGCCTTTGCGCGGGGGGCTGGCGAACTTCGTCCGCCGGACTCGGAATGGACCCAGACCTTTCCCACCCCTCCCCATGACAAAAATAAGGCGCAGGCACAGCCGCGCCCAAAAAAGAGCAGCCGAACCCCTTGGCGCCAAGTTCGTCCTGCGGAAACATGCCCAAAAAGGGGGTGGGCTATAGCCTTGAGCCATGGGGCGGATGAACTTCGTCTGCCGGACTCGGAATGGGCCGAGACTTTTCCCACCCCCTCCCCGCGACAAAAATAGGCCACGGGCACAGCCACGCCCAAAAAAGAGCAGTCGATCCCCTTGGCGCCAAGTTCTTCCTGCGGAAAAATGCCCAAAAAAGGGGTGTGCTATAGCCTTTGGGCGTGGGGCTTGCGAACTTCGTCCGCCAGACTCAGAATGGGCCGAGACTTTGCCCACCCCGTCCCCGTGACAAAAATAGGCCGCGGTCACAGCCGCGCCTAAAAAAGAGCAGCCGAACCCCTTGGAGCCAAGTTCGTCCTGCGGAAAAATGCCCAAAAAAGGGGTGTGCTAGAGCCCTGGGGCGTGGGACTGGCGAACTTCGTCCACCTTCCTCGGAATGGGCCGAGACCTTGGCCACCCCCTGCCCGCGCAAAAAATTAGCCGCGGGCACAGCCGCGCCCAAAAAAGAGCAGCCGAACCCCTTGGCGCCAAATTCGACCAGCGGAAACATGCCCAAAAAGGGGGTGGGCTATAGCCTTGGGGCATGGGGCTGGCGAACTTCGTCCGCGGGACTCGGAATGGGCCGAGACTTTTCCCACCCCCTCCCCATGACAAAAAAAAGCCGCGGGCACAGCTGTGCCCAAAAAAGAGCAGCCGAACCCCTTGGCGCCAAGTTCGTCCTGCGGAAAAATGCCCGAAAAAGGGGTGTGCTATAGCCATGGGGCGTGGGGCTGGCGCACTTCGTCCGCCGGACTCGGAATGGGCCAAGACTTTTCCCACCCCCTCCCAGCGACAAAAATAGGCCGTGGGCACAGCCGCGCCCAAAAAGGAGCAGCCGAATCCCTTGGCGCCAAGTTCGACCTGCGGAAAAATGCCACAAAAAAGGGGTGTGTTATAGCCTTTGGGCGTGGGGATAGCGAACTTCGTCCACCGGACTCGGAATGGGCCGAGACTTTTCCCACCCCCTCCCCGCGTCAAAAATAGACTGCAAGCACAGCCTGCCCCAAAAAAGAGGAGCCGAACCCCTGGCCGCCAAGTTCATCCTGCAGAAAAATGCCCAAAAAGGGGATGGGCTATAGCCTTGGGGCGTGGGGCCGGCGAACTTCGTCCGCCCGGCTCGGAATGGGCCGAGGCTTTGCCTACCCCCTCACCGCGAAAAAAATAGGCCGCGAGCACTGCCGCGCCCAAAAAAGAGCAGCCAAACCCCTTGGCGCCAAGTTTGTCCTGCGGAAAAATGCACAAAAAAGGGGTGTGCTATAGCCTTTGGGCGTGGGGCCGGCGAACTTCGTCCGCCTGACTCGGAATGGGCCGAGACTTTGGCCACCCCCTCCCCATGACAAAAATAGGCCGCTGGCACAGCCGTGCCCAAAAAAGAGCAGCCGAACCCCTTGGCGAAAAATTCATCCTGCGGAAAAATGCCCAAAAATGGGGTGGGCTATAGCCTTGGGGCGTGGGGCGAGCGCACTTCGTCCGCCGGACTCGGAATGGCCCGAGACTTTGCCCACCCCCTCCCCGCGACAAGATAGGCCGCAGGCATAACCGTGCCCAAAAAAGAGCAGCCAAACCCCTTGGCGCCAAGTTCGTCCTGCGGAAAAATGCGCAAAAAAGGGGTGTGCTATAGCCTTTGCGCGGGGGGCTGGCGAACTTCGTCCGCCGGACTCGGAATGGACCCAGACCTTTCCCACCCCTCCCCATGACAAAAATAAGGCGCAGGCACAGCCGCGCCCAAAAAAGAGCAGCCGAACCCCTTGGCGCCAAGTTCGTCCTGCGGAAACATGCCCAAAAAGGGGGTGGGCTATAGCCTTGAGCCATGGGGCGGATGAACTTCGTCTGCCGGACTCGGAATGGGCCGAGACTTTTCCCACCCCCTCCCCGCGACAAAAATAGGCCACGGGCACAGCCACGCCCAAAAAAGAGCAGTCGATCCCCTTGGCGCCAAGTTCTTCCTGCGGAAAAATGCCCAAAAAAGGGGTGTGCTATAGCCTTTGGGCGTGGGGCTTGCGAACTTCGTCCGCCAGACTCAGAATGGGCCGAGACTTTGCCCACCCCGTCCCCGTGACAAAAATAGGCCGCGGTCACAGCCGCGCCTAAAAAAGAGCAGCCGAACCCCTTGGAGCCAAGTTCGTCCTGCGGAAAAATGCCCAAAAAAGGGGTGTGCTAGAGCCCTGGGGCGTGGGACTGGCGAACTTCGTCCACCTTCCTCGGAATGGGCCGAGACCTTGGCCACCCCCTGCCCGCGCAAAAAATTAGCCGCGGGCACAGCCGCGCCCAAAAAAGAGCAGCCGAACCCCTTGGCGCCAAATTCGACCAGCGGAAACATGCCCAAAAAGGGGGTGGGCTATAGCCTTGGGGCATGGGGCTGGCGAACTTCGTCCGCGGGACTCGGAATGGGCCGAGACTTTTCCCACCCCCTCCCCATGACAAAAAAAAGCCGCGGGCACAGCTGTGCCCAAAAAAGAGCAGCCGAACCCCTTGGCGCCAAGTTCGTCCTGCGGAAAAATGCCCGAAAAAGGGGTGTGCTATAGCCATGGGGCGTGGGGCTGGCGCACTTCGTCCGCCGGACTCGGAATGGGCCAAGACTTTTCCCACCCCCTCCCAGCGACAAAAATAGGCCGTGGGCACAGCCGCGCCCAAAAAGGAGCAGCCGAATCCCTTGGCGCCAAGTTCGACCTGCGGAAAAATGCCACAAAAAAGGGGTGTGTTATAGCCTTTGGGCGTGGGGATAGCGAACTTCGTCCACCGGACTCGGAATGGGCCGAGACTTTTCCCACTCCCTCCCCGCGACAAAAATAGGCCTCAGGCACAGCCGCGCCCAAAGAAGAGCAGTCGAACCCCTTGGCGCCAAGTTCGTCGTGCGAAAAAATGCCACAAAAAAGCCATATGCTATAGCCTTGGGGCGTGGGGCGGGCGAACTACGTCCGCCGGACTCGGAATGGGCCGAGATTTTCCCACTCCCTCCCCGTGACAAAAATAGTCCGCAGGCACAGCCGCGCCCAAAAAAGAGCAGTCGAACCCCTTGGCGCCAAGTTCGTCCTGCGAAAAAATGCCACAAAAAAGGGGTGTGTTATAGCCTTTGGGCGTGGGGCTGGCGAACTTCGTCCGCCTGCCTCAGAATGGGCCGAGACTTTGCCCACCCACTCCCCGTGACAAAAATGGGCCGCGGGCACAGCCGCGCCCAAAATAGAGCAGCCGAACCCCTTGGCGAAAAATTCATCCTGCGGAAAAATGCCCAAAAATGGGGTGGGCTATAGCCTTGGGGCGTGGGGCGAGCGCACTTCGTCCGCCGGACTCGGAATGGCCCGAGACTTTGCCCACCCCCTCCCCACGACAAAAATAGGCTACGGGCACAGCCGCGCCCAAAAAATAGCAGCCAAACCCCTCGGCGCCAAGTTCATCCTGCGGAAAAATGCGCAAAAAGGGGCTGGGCTATAGCCTTGGGGCGTGGGGCTGGCGAACTTCGTCCACCGGACTCGGAATGGGCCGAGACTTTTCCCACCCCCTCCCCGCGACAAAAATAGGCCGAGGGCATAGCCGCGCCCAAAAAAAAGCAGCCGAACCCCTTGGTGCCAAGTTCGTCCTGCGGAAAAATGCCCAAAAAGCGGATGGGCTATAGCCTTGGGGCGTGGGGCCGGCGAACTTCGTCCGTCGGACTCGGAATGGGCCGAGGATTTGCATACCCCTCCCCACGACAAATATAGTTCGCGGGCACAGCCGCGGCCAAAAAAGAGCAGCCAAACCACTTGGCGCCAAGTTCGTCCTGCGAAAAAATGCCACAAAAAAGGGGTGTGTTATAGACTTTGGGCGTGGGGCCGGCGAACTTCGTCCGCCTGCCTCAGAATGGGCCGAGACTTTGCCCACCCACTCCCCGTGACAAAAATGGGCCGCGGGCACAGCCACACCCAAAATAGAGCAGCCGAACCCCTTGGCGCCAAGTTCGTCCTGCGGAAAAATGCCCCAAAAAGGGGTGTGCTATAGCCTTTGGGCGTGGGCCCGGCAAAGTTCCTCCGTCTTCCTCGGAATGGGCCGAGCCTTTTCCCACCCTCTCCCCACACCAAAAATAGGCCGCGGGCACAGCCGCGCACAAAAACGAGCAACCGCACCCCTTGGCGCCAAGTTCGTCCTGCGGAAAAATGCCCAAAAAGGAGGTGGCCTATAGCCTTGGGGCGTGGGGCTGGCGAACTTCGTCCGCCTTACGCGGAATGGGCCGAGACATTGCCCACCCCCTCCCCGAGGCAAAAATAGGCTGCGGGCACAGCCGCGCCCAAAAAAGAGCAGCCGAACCCCTTGGCGCCAAGTTCGTCCTGCGGAAACATGCCCAAAAAGGGGGTGGGCTATAGCCTTAAGCCGTGGGGCGGATGAACTTCGTCTGCCGAACTCGGAATGGGCCTAGACTTTTCCCACCCCCTCCCCGCGACAAAAATAGGCCACGGGCACAGCCGCGCCCTAAAAAGAGCAGCCGATCCCCTTGGCACCAAATTCTTCCTGCGGAAAAATGCCCAAAAAAGGGGTGTGCTATAGCCTTGGGGCGTGGGGCCGGCGCACTTCGTCCGCCTTCCGCGGAATGGGCCGAGTCCTTGGCCACCCCCCTCCCCGCGCAAAAAATTAGCCGCGGGCACAGCCGCGCCCAAAAAAGAGCAGCCGAACCCCTTGGCGCCAAATTCGTCCTGCGGAAAAATGCCCAAAAAGCGGATGGGCTATAGCCTTGGGGCGTGGGGCCGGCGAACTTCGTCCGTCGGACTCGGAATGGGCCGAGGATTTGCATACCCCTCCCCACGACAAATATAGTTCGCGGGCACAGCCGCGGCCAAAAAAGAGCAGCCAAACCACTTGGCGCCAAGTTCGTCCTGCGAAAAAATGCCACAAAAAAGGGGTGTGTTATAGACTTTGGGCGTGGGGCCGGCGAACTTCGTCCGCCTGCCTCAGAATGGGCCGAGACTTTGCCCACCCACTCCCCGTGACAAAAATGGGCCGCGGGCACAGCCACGCCCAAAATAGAGCAGCCGAACCCCTTGGCGCCAAGTTCGTCCTGCGGAAAAATGCCCCAAAAAGGGGTGTGCTATAGCCTTTGGGCGTGGGCCCGGCAAAGTTCCTCCGTCTTCCTCGGAATGGGCCGAGCCTTTTCCCACCCTCTCCCCACACCAAAAATAGGCCGCGGGCACAGCCGCGCACAAAAACGAGCAACCGCACCCCTTGGCGCCAAGTTCGTCCTGCGGAAAAATGCCCAAAAAGGGGGTGGGCTATAGCCTTGGGGCGTGGGGCTGGCGAACTTCGTCCGCCTTACTCGGTATGGGCCGAGACTGTGGCCACACCCTCCCCGTGACAAAAATAGGCCGCGGGCACCGCCGCACCCGAAAAAAGAGCAGCCGAACCCCTTGGCGCCAAGTTCGTCCTACGGAAAAATGCCCAAATAGGGGGTGGGCTATAGCCTTGGGGCGTGGGGATGGCGAACTTCGTCCGCCAGACTCGGAATGGGCCGAGACTTTTCCCACGCCCTCCCCGCGACAAAAATAGGCCGCAGGCACAGCCGCGCCCAAAGAAGAGCAGTTGAATCCCTTGGCGCCAAGTTCGTCGTGCAAAAAAATGCCACAAAAAAGGGGTGTGCTATAGCCTTGGGGCGTGGGGCGGGCGAACTACGTCCGCCGGACTCAGAAAGGGCCGAGGCTTCGACCACCCCCTCCCCGCGACAAAAATAGGCTGCGGACACAGCCGCGCCCAAAAAAGAGCAGCCGAATCCCTTGGGGCCAAATTCGTCCTGCGGAAAAATGCCCAAAAAGGGGGTGGGCTATAGCCTTTGGGCGTGGGGCTGGCGCACTTCGTCCGCCTGCCTCGGAATGGGCCGAGACTTTGCCCACCCCCTCCCCGCGACAAAAATAGGCCGCGGGCAGAGCCGCGCCCAAAAAAGGGCAGCCGAACCCCTTGGCGCCATGTTCGTCCTGCGGAAAAATGCCCAAAAAAGGGGTGTGCGATAGCCTTTGGGCGTGGGGCCGGCAAAGTTCCTCCGCCTTCCTCGGAATGGGCCGAGCCTTTTGCCACCCTCACCCCATGCCAAAAATAGGCCGCGGGCACAGCCGCGCCCAAAACCGAGCAGCCGCACCCCTTGGTGCCAAGTTCGTCCTGTGGAAAAATGCCCAAAAAGGGGGTGGGCTATAGCCTTCGGGCGTGGGGCTGGCGAACTTCGTCCGCCTTACTCGGTATGGGCCGAGACTTTGCCCACCACCTCCCGGAGACAAAAATAGGCGGCGGGCACAGCCGCGCCCAAAAAAGAGCAGCCGAACCCCTTGGCGCCAAGTTCGTCCTGCGGAAAAATGTCCAAAAAAGGGGTGTGCTATAGCCTTTGGGCGTGGGGCCGGCAAAGTTCCACCGCCTTCCTTGGAATGGGCCGAGCCTTTTCCCACCCACTCCCCATGCCAAAAATAGGCCGCGGGCACAGCCGCGCCCAAAAACGAGCAGCCGCACCCCTTGGCGCCAAGTTCGTCCTGCGGAAAAATGCCCAAAAAAGTGGTGTGCTATTGCCTTTGGGCGTGGGGCCGGCAAAGTTCATCCGCCTTCCTCGGAATGGGCCGAGCCTTTTCCCACCCTCTCCCCATGCCAAAAATAGGCTGCGGGCACAGCCGCGCCCAAAAACGAGCATCCGCACCCCTTGGCGCCAAGTTTGTCCTGCGGAAAACTGCCCAAAAAGGGGGTGGGCTATAGCCTTGGGGCGTGGGGCTGACGAAATTCGTCCGCCGGAGTCGGAATGGGCCGAGACATTTCCCACCCCCTCCCCGCGACAAAAATACGCCTCGGGCACCGCCACACACAAAAAAAGACCAGCCGAACCCCTTGGCGCCAGGTTCGTCCTGCGGAAAAATGCCCAAATAGGGGGTGGGCTATGGCCATGGGGCGTGGGGCTGGCGAACTTCGTCCGGCGGACTCGGAATGGGTCGAGACTTTGCCCACCCCCTCCCCGTGACAAAATAGGCCACGGACACAGCCGCGCCGAAAAAAGAGCAGCCGAACCCCGTGGCGCCAAGTTCGTCCTGCGGAAAAATGCCCACAAAGGGGGTGGGCTATAGCCTTGGGGCGTGGGGCTGGCGCACTTCGTACGCCGGACTCGGAATATGCCGAGACTTTGCCAACCCCCTCCCCTCGACAAAAATAGGCCGCGGGCACTGCCGCACCCAAAAAAGAGCAGCCGAACCCCTAGGTGGATAGTTCGTCCTGCGGAAAAATGCCCAAAAAGGGGGTGGGCTATAGGCTTGGGGGCGACGGGCGGGTGAACTTCGTCCGCCGGACTCGGAATGGGCCGAGACTTTTCCCACCCCCTCCCCGCTACAAAAATAGGCCGTGGGCACAGCCGCGCCCAAAAAAGAGCAGCCGAACCCCTTGGCCCCAAGTTCGTCCTACGAAAAATGCCCAAAAAAGGGGTGTGCTATAGCGTTTGGGCGTGGGGCCGGCAAAGTTCATCCGCCTTCCTCGGAATGGGCCGAGACTTTGCCCACCCCGTCCCCGCGACAAAAATAGGCCGCGGCCACAGCCGCGCCCAAAAAAGAGCAGCCGAACCCCTTGGCACCAAATTCGTCCTGCGGAAAAATGCCCAAAAAGGGGGTGGGCTATATAGCCTTGGGGCGTGGGGCAGGCGAACTTCGTCCGCCGGACTCGGAATGGGCCGTGACTTTTCCCACCCCCTCCCCACGTCAAAAATAGGCCATGGGCATTGTCGCGCCCAAAAAAGAGCAGCCGAACCCCTTGGCGCCAAGTTCTCCTGCGGAAAAATGCCCGAAAAAGGGGTGTGCTATAGCCTATGGGCGTGGGGCCGGTGAACTTCGTCCCCCTTCCTCGGAATCAGCCGAGACTTTGGCCACCCCCTTCCCGTACCAAAAATAGACCGCGTGCACAGCCGCGCCCAAAAAAGAGCAGCCGAACCCCTTGGCGCCAAGTTCGTCCTGCGGAAAAATGCCCAAAAAAGGGGTGTGCTCTACCCTTGGGGCGTGGGGCTGCCGAAGTTTGTCCGCCAGAATCGGAATGGGCCGAGACGTTTCCCACCCCCTCCCCACGACAAAAATAGGCCGCGGGCACAGTCGAACCCCTGGGCGCCAAGTTCGTCCTGCGGGAAAATGCCCAAGATAGAGGTGGGCGATAGCCTTGGGGCATGGGGCTGGCGAACATCGTCCGCCGGACTCGGAATGGGCCCAGACCTTTCCCACCCCCTCCCCGCGACAAAAATAGGCCGCGGGCACAGCCGCGCCCAAAAAAAAGCAGCCGAACCCCTTGGCACCAAGTTCGTCCTGCGGAAAAATGCCCGAAAAAGGGGTGTGATATAGCCTTTGGGCGTGGGGCCGGCGAACTTCGTCCGCCTTCCTCGGAATGGGCCGAGACTTTGGCCACCCCCTTCCCGAGCCAAAAATAGACCACATGCACAGCCGCACGCATAAAAGAGCAGCCGAACCCCCTGGCGCCGAGGTCGTCATGCGGAAAAATGCGCAAAAATGGGGTGTGCTCTAGCCTTGGGGCGTGGGGCTGCCGAAGTTCGTCCACCGGACTCGGAATGGGCCGAGACATTTCCCACCCCCTCCCAGAGACAAAAATAGGCCGCGGGCACAGCCGCGCCCAGAAAAGAGTAGCCGAACCCCTAGGCGCCAAGTTCGTCCTACGGAAAAATGCCCAAAATAGGGTGGGCGATAGCCTTGGGGCGTGGGGCTGGCGAACACCGTCCGCCGGACTCGGAATGGGCCAAGACTTTTCCCACACCCTCCCCGCAACAACAATAGGCCGCGGGCACAGCCAACCCAAAAAGGAGCAGCCGAACCCCTTGGTGCCAAGTTCTTCATGCGGAAAAATACCCAAAAAAGGGGTGGTCTATAGCCTTGGGGCGTGGGGCAGGTGCACTTCGTCCGCCTACCTCGGAATGGGCCGAGACTTTGGCCACCCCCTCCCCACGACAAAAATATCCCGCAGGCACAGCCGCGCCTAAAAAAGAGCAGCCGAACCCCTTGGCGCCATGTTCGTCCTGCAGAAAAATGCCCAAAAAGGGGGTGGGCTATAGCCTCGGGGCGTGGGGCTGGCGAACTTCGTCCGCCGGACTTGGAATGGGCCAAGACTTTTCCCACCCCCTCCCTGCGACAAAAATACGCCGCGGCCACAGCCGCGCACAAAAAAGAGCAGCCGAACCCCTTGGTGCCAAGTTCATCATGCGGAAAAATACCTAAAAAAGGGGTGGGCTATATAGCCTTGGGGCGTGGGGATGGCGAACTTCGTCCGCCGGACTCGGAATGGGCCGAGACTTTGCCCACCCCCTCCCCGCGACAAAAATAGGCTGTGGGCACAGCCGCACACAAAAAAGAGCAGCTGAACCCCTTGGCGCCAAGTTTGTCCTGCGGAAAAATGCCCAAAAAGGGGGTGCGCTATAGCCATGGGGCGTGGGGCTGGCGAACTTCGTCCGCCGGACTCGGAATGGGCCGAGACTTTGACGACCCCTCCCCACGACAAAAATAGGCCGCAGGCACAGCCGCGCCAAAAAAAGAGCAGCCGAACCCCTTGGCGCCAAGTTCGTCGTGCGGAAAAATGCCCAAAAAGGGGGTGGGCTATAGCCTTGGGGCGTGGGGCGGGCGAACTTCGTCCGCCGGACTCGGATTGGGCAGACACTTTGACCACCCCCTCCCCACGACAAAAATAGGCCGCGGGCACAGCCGCGCCCAAAAGCTAGCAGGTGAACCCGTTGGCGCCAAGTTCGTCCTGCGGAAAAATGCCCAAAAAGGGGATGGGCTATAGCCTTGGGGCGTGGGGCTGGCGAACTTCGTCCTCCGGATTCGAAATGCGCCATGACTTTTCCCGCCCCCTCCCGGCGACAAAAATAGGCCGCGGGCACAGCCGCGCCCAAAAAACAGCAGCCGCACCCCTTGGCGCCAAGTTCGTCGTGCGAAAAAATGCCACAAAAAAGGGGTGTGTTATAGCCTTTGGGCGTGGGGATGGCGAACTTCGTCCGCCGGACTCGGAATGGGTCAAGACTTTGCCCACCCCCTCCCCATGACAAAAATATGCCACGGACACAACCGCGCCCAAGAAAGAGCAGCCGAACCCCTTGGCGCCAAGATTGCCATGCGGAAAAATGCCCAACAAAGGGGTGTGCTATAGCCTTTGGGCGTGGGGCCGGCGCACTTCGTCCGCCTTCCTCGGAATGGGCCGAGACTTTGGCCACCCCCTCCCCGCGCCAAAAATAGGCCGCGGGCACAGCCGCGCCCAAAAAAGAGCAGCCAAAGCCCTTTACGCCAAGTTCCTACCGCGGAAAAATGCCCAAAAAGGGGGTGGGCAATAGCCTTGGGGAGTGGGGCAGGTGAACTTCGTCTGCCGGACTCAGAATGGGTCGAGACTTTGACCCCCCCCTCCCTGCTACAAAAATAGGCCGCGGGCACAGCCACGCCCAAAAAAGAGCAGCTGAACCCCTTGGCGCCAAGTTCGTCCTGCGGAAAAATGCTGAAAAAAGGGGTGGGCTATAGCCTAGGGGCGTGGGGCTGGCGAATTTCGTCCGCCTTCCTCGGAATGGGCCGAGACTTTGGCCACCCTCTCCCAACGACAAAAATAGGCCGCAGGCACAGCCGCGCCTAAACAAGAGCAGCCGAACCCCTTCGCGCCAAGTTCGTCCTGCGGAAAAATGCCCAAAAAGGGGGTGGGCTATAGCCTTGGGGCGTGGGGCCGGCGCACTTCGTCCGCCGGACTCGGAATGGGCCAAGACTTTTCCCGCCCCCTCCCCGCGACAAAAATAGGCCGCGGGTACAGCCGCACACAAAAAAGAGCAGCCGAACCCCTTGGCGCCAAGTTCGTGCTGCGGAAAAATGCCCAAAAAAGGGGTGGGCTATAGCCTTGGGGAGTGGGGATGGCGAAATTCGTCCGCCGGATTTGGAATGGGCCGAGACATTGCCCACCCCCTCCCCGTGACAAAAATAGGCCGCGGGCACAGCCGCGTCCAAAAAGTAGCAGCCGAACCCGTTGGCGCCAAGTTCGTCCTGCGGAAAAATGCCCAAAATGGGGATGGGCTATAGCCTTGGGGCGTGGGGCTGGCGAACTTCGTCCTCCGGATTCAAAATGGGCCAAGACTTTTCCCACCCCCTCCCCACAACAAAAATAGGCCGCGGGCACAGCTGCGCCAAAAAAAGAGCAGCCGAACCCCTTGGCGCCAAGTTCATCCTGCGGAAAAACGCCCAAAAAGGGGGTGGGCTATAGCCTTGGGGCGTAGGGCTGGAAAACTTCGTCCGCCGGACTCGCAATGGGCCAAGACTTTTCCCACCCCCTCCCCGTGACAAAAATATGCCACGGGCACAGCCGGGCACAAAAAAGAGCAGCCGAACCCCTTGGCACCAAGTTCGTCCTGCGGAAAAATGCCCAAAAAAGGGGTGGGCCATAGCCTTGGGGCGTGGGGCCGGACTCGGAATGGGCCAAGAGTTTGCCCACCCCCTCCCCGCGATAAAAATAGGCCGCGGGCACAGCCGCGCCAAAAACAGAGCAGCCGAACCCTTTGGCGCCAACTTCATCCTGCGGAAAAATGCCGAAAAAAGGGGTGGGCTATAGCCTTGGGCTGTCGGGCTGGCGAACATCGTCCGCCTTCCTCGGAATGGGCCAAGACTTTGCCCACCCCCTCCCCGCGATAAAAATAGGCCGCGGGCACAGCCGCGCCAAAAACAGAGCAGCCGAACCACTTGGCGCCAAGTTCGTCCTGAGGAAAAATGCCGAAAAAAGGGGTGGGCAATAGCCTTGGGGTGTGGGGATGGCGAACTTCGTCCGCCGAACTCGGACTGGGCCAAGACTTTGCCCAGCCCCTCCCCGCGATAAAAATAGGCCGCGGGCACAGCCTCGCCAAAAACAGAGCAGCCGAACCCCTTGGCGCTCAGTTCGTCCTGCGGAAAAATGCCGAAAAAAGGGGTGGGCTATAGCCTTGGGGCGTGGGGCTGGCGAACATCGTCCGCCTTCCTCGGAATGGGCCAAGACTTTGTACACCCCCTCCCCGCGACAAAAATAGGCCGCGGGCACAGCCGCGCAAAAAAAAGAGCAGCAGAACCCCTTGGCGCCAAGTTCGTCCTGCGGAAAAATGCCCAAAAAGGGGGTGGGCAATACCCTTGGGGCGTGGGGCTGGCGAACTTTGTCCGCCGGACTCGGAATGGCCAGAGACTTTCCCACCCCCTCCCCACGACAAAAATAGGCCACGGGCACAGTCGCGCCCAAAAAAGAGCAGCCGAACCCCTTGGCGCCAAGTTCTCTTGCGGAAAAATACCCGAAAAACGGGTGTGCTATAGCCTTTTGGCATGGGGCCGGCGCACTTCGTCCGCCTTCCTCGGAATGGGCCGAGACTTTGGCCACCCCCTTCCCACGCCAAAAATAGACCGCGTTCACAGCCGCGCCCAAAAAAGAGCAGCCGAACCCCTTGGCGCCAAGTTCGTCCTGCGGAAAAAAGCCCAAAAAAGGGGTGTGCTCTAGCCTTGGGGCGTGGGGCTGCCGAAGTTCGTCCGCCGGACTCGGGTGTTAGTAATATGCCCTAAAGGCCAATCGAATGGTGATTTGATTGTTTAGGAAATGATTGTATTTGAATAGCATTTTGATATTTATAAAATGGCAAAGTTATCAATATTCATATATTAATTTAATGAATATAGTCCAAGAAGTAAAATAGTTAAGGAACACATTCTCGAGTATGTCGAGAATATGAAACGTGTATCCTTTGTACTATACTTCTAAAATAGTTCCTAGTGGTGGATTTATGATTGGACATTATAAATTCCTATAAACACTAGTATGTGTTATGACTCCTTATGGTATGTGATACTAAGATGGATGGTGAGTTTCATATCATTGACATGAGATGTCAAGTCAAACACATAGGTACTTGTTAAGAGAACGAGTTTACTGAACATGACCGAATATAGTAAGTCATATGGTCGTGAGTGTTAATGGCTTATTATACATTGTAACAGACACTATGTTTAGTAATGGTCTTTAGACCTGAGGCATAACAGATGTCTTATACATAGACATCTCTGATATGTGAATGCATAACGATTGATTCCTAATCACGGAAGAGATCTAGCAATAGCTGTCATGGTTGGCTATGTATGAAGACAAGTTGATGGCCAATATGGAATTCATCACTTTGTAATATACAAAAAGGATGTCCTTATGAGATAATATGAATTGGCATGAGAAATCCTTGGCCAAGGTGAAATATATTTGAAGGAGTTCAAATTATATTATCATGTCAAGTTCATTTATATTTATTTTGAGATAAAGCACAACTGCTTAACATAATAAACCATAAGCTGTGTTTTTCTCTGGACATGGATGATGAAGAGACCAAGACATAGAGATACAATGGAATAGGTTCTATAGATCCAACAATTCTTGTTATTTGGATAGTCGTGATATACTGCTAGGTGTCACTCATGACTTGTAGAAACCTTATGATCAATATTGGTAAAGCGTATTACCAATGCATCTTAAGGTCATTAGAAAGGTTCTAATTGATGACTAAAGAGTTTAGCATCATTTAATGAATAAAGAGTTATCATTAAAATAGTTCTACTACCTTATAACTAAGAACCTAAAAGGTCACACACAATATAGAAATGAAAAAGGAGTTACTAGAAAATGAGAAGTTAGATTTCCTAATTTTAGGAAAATCAATATTTATATTATAATTCATTGAGAATGAATATAAATATAAATACATCTTAAATATGATTTAAGATAGAAATTTAGATGTTCCATAAATAGTTTAAGGAACAAAATAAATTTCATAAATCCTCAATTAAACATTATGGAATGTCGAGCACGTAAAATGACCGTTTTGGACATGTTCGGGTTCATATATGATTATGGACTTCTAGACCAATTTTGGGTTTAGAATTATGGGCTTTTATTGGATCCAATATGGATTAAGAGAAAGCATTAGAACATGTCACAAGAGAAGCCCACATTTAACCATTTGATGTGATCAAAATGGGGTTAAATAATTAATTCCGAAATTAATTAATATTAGCTATTTATTTATTTGATTAAATAGTTTATTGAAGTGATGAGATCAATTTCAATAAATAATGGTTAAGTGGGTGGGTCTAAGCACATGATAATGTTTGGTGCCATTATTAGAGATAATGGGGCTTTATTTGGTGGATGGAATCAAATGAGCTAGCACTCATGTTTCTTCATTATCTCTCTCATTTCTTAATGAAATTTCGAGATTCCAAATCCTCTGAACTCCTAGAACATTTCTAAGTGTGGACTGATTAGAGGCATCACAATTGGGGTGCTTAAAGGATCTCAGATCGTGGCAAAACAGAAGCTGTTCGTGCAGAGCTGTTTTTCTGGACAGTGTTCGGAGCTTGCTGTTTTCAGTCGTTTTCTCCCACTTCACGAGGTCGTTTTTGAAACTGCAAGTGAGGTAACTAAACTTCAATCTTTCCTCTTGATTTTCGTTTTTGAATGAAGTCGATCCGAGGTTTCTAGAGCTTCCGCCATCTGTTTTAATTTTACTGCGCAATAGTTGCGTTATTAGGAACCTCATGGACAAATGTTGTCCTTCAAGTGGTATCAGAGCCATCTTCATTCAATTTCGAATTTTTGAAGCATGATTTATGTTATTTCCATTTATAATAGCATGAAGGATGATCATGGAAAGACCTAGATATATTTATGTCATGTGATGATTGAATATATGCATGATTGAATGAGCTATTGATTCATTTGTTGATTTGGCCGATTTCTAAAGGCTTAAATGGTTGTAATATTTTTAAATAGGGACTTGCATGTTCCTCCTTCTATTAAGATCTGATTGTATCCCATTACCCCTGAGATTTGTACCCCAATTCTTCTAAATATGTAATTACTACAAAGTGAGATGATTGCCAAAGGAGGGACGGCGTATTTACGGTGCGTTGGACGATTGGAGCAAGAAGACTTCATGGATCGTTGCAGCACTTTCAATGTAATTTTGGCCTCTCAAATAGAAATCAATATTTGTAATAATTTGAGGCATAAGATGTCTCATAGTCATTATTGTTTGCTTGATACCTAGGTGGACCTTAAAACCAATTTTGGCTCAAATTGGTTTTATTAGAAAATTCCATGATCATCCTTAGTTGGTTTGTCTATAATATGCATGAGATGTATATTAGGGTGCTTAGACATATTTGAATATTGTAAATGGAATAACATGCTAAAAAGTGAGACCATAATAATGCCCAAATACTCCCTAATTAAATAAAAATAATTATTGTTAAGTTGTAATGATGGATATTGAGAATATTCATCATGGCCTACTAATACCAATGGAATATTTAAAATATTTTATGCTTGGGCTAGTCGACATGGATACATGGGCTACTCATTCATTAAAATGTTGAAAATAAACCATATATCATAAGATGATGCATAATTCATACATTAAGCTACCAAGAACTGTTAGGTGAGGTTAGTAAGATGTTTTGAAAATGTGCAAGGGTATTAGGGTAAACTTAACTAAATCATTTATACCAAGAACTGTTAGGTGAGGTATTAACGATTTAGAGGCCGAAGGATAATCGGTACATGCATGAGATGCATTTGGTAAAGAGTTACCTACTCATTAAAATAAGTAAGCCAAGAACTGTTAGGTGAGGTAAACTTATGCTAATGAGAATCCGATTCCTACTAGAAACTTTTACCAATGAGAGTTTCCGTTTCTTACATATGGGAGTGTATTGAAATGATAAAATAGTGGGAGGTACTATTTGATTTAAAGACCAAAATCAAATAGATTATAATAAAATGCTAATAATTTAATTTATACTTTCTGCAGAAATATTTAATAATGAATAATCCGCTAGCACGAATTCTGGAAAACTACCGTTTGACGGGACCCAATTATGTTGATTGGTTAAGGAATTTAAGAATTGTTCTTAATTATGAGAAAATTAGCTATGTTCTTGATACACCTAAGCCAAATGAAATTCCTGAGGGAGCAAGTGAGGAAGAACGTGTCACTTATCAGAAGTGGCAAGATGATGACCTCACTGCTAAAAGCTATATATTGGCATCGATGTCCAATGAGCTACAAAGGCAACATGAAAATATGCCTGATGCAAGTTCCATGATACTTCACCTACAAGAGTTGTATAGTGAACAAAGCAGAACAGTTAGATATGAGATATCTAAGAAACTGTTTAGAATGAGAATGACTGGAGGATCGGTCAATGAGCATGTACTCAAAATGATTGATTACATAGAGCAGCTGGAAGCTCTTAATTTCTCAATGGATGGGGAATTAGCTATCGATCTTATCCTACAATCCTTGCCTGACTCATTCTCTCAATTTATCATGAATTTTAACATGAATAAAATTGAGTGCAGTCTTGCTGAACTGCTAAAGATGCTTAATACTGCTGAAACTTGCATAAAGAAGCCAAAAGATGTTATGGCTATAGAAGGACCCTCAACTAAAAAGGGTAAAAAGAAAAAGTTTCAACCCAAGGCTAAAGGTGGGATTAAGAAGGGGAAAGCTAATAAGCCCAATGACAAGGGAAAATGTTTCCATTGCGGTAAGGATGGGCATTGGAAGAGGAATTGCAAAACTTACCTCAACAGCTTGAAAGTCAAGCCTAAAGAGAATCCTTGTGAAGGTATGCTCATTATTGAAACTAATATTTCAATTATTCAATCTACTTCTTGGATTTTAGATTCTGCTGCAACCGCACATATTTGTATGTCAATGCAGGATCTGAAAGGAAGTAGAAGGCTTAAACAAGGAGAAATGTCTCTTAGAGTGGGAAATGGAGCAATGGTTGCTGCCTCAGCTATAGGGACATTTTTCTTAAAAATGACATCTGGGCATGTTATAAGTTTGAATGATTGTTTATTTGTTCCTTCTGCTGTAAGGAACATAGTTTCAATTTCATGTTTATGCAAAGACAATTATGAATTTTATTTTAGAAATAAAATTTGTAATATTTATTATGAGAATAAATATGTTGCACATGGTACTTTAGATAATGATCTTTATGTACTAAACATGAAAGAAAATAATGAGCATGTTGTGAATGTAAATACCATAACACATAAACGTGAAAGAGAAGAAATAAACCCCAAATATAAGTGGCATTTAAGGCTAGGTCATATTGGAGAAGATAGAGTCACAAAATTGGCTAAAGATGGACTAATCGGTCCATTTGGTTTAGAACCTTATCCAACTTGTGAATCATGTCTTCAAGGAAAAATGACCAGGGCACCCTTCGTTGGACGAAGTACAAGAGCCACTGATATACTTGAACTTATACATACTGATGTATGTGGGCCATTTAATGAAATGGCAAGGGGTGGATATTACTACTTCATAACTTTTATCGACGATCACTCAAGGTATTGTTCAGTATACTTAATGAAGTATAAATCTGAAGCCTTTGAAAAGTTCAAAGAATACCGAAATGAAGTAGAGAAACAGACTGGAAAATTTATTAAAACCCTACGATCAGATCGAGGTGGTGAATATCTCAGTGGAGAATTCCAGTCTTACCTTAAAGAAAATGGTATTGTTTCACAATGGACACCTCCAGGTACACCAGAGCTTAATGGAGTATCTGAGAGGAGAAATCGCACACTGTTAGACATGGTGCGATCAATGGTGAGTTATACAGACTTACCAATTTCTCTTTGGGGATATGCTCTCCTTACTGCAACATATGTACTAAACAGAGTACCTTCCAAGTCTGTACCTAAAATACCATATGAGATATGGTATGGTAAACAACCAAGCCTAAATCATCTTAGGATTTGGGGATGTCCTGCTTTTATCAAGAGACTCAAGAGTGAGAAACTTGAAGCTAAAGCGGATAGTGGGAGGTTCATTGGATACCCAAAGGAAACTTTGGGTTATTACTTTTACATCCAATCTGATCAAAGGGTATTGGTCAGTAGAAATGCCATATTTCTTGAAAAAGAGTTTATTCAAGAAGGTGGGCAAGGAAGAAAATTAGAATTTATTGAGAATTCTAATGAGGATAAATCCAATGAAGAGCCTGTTCAAGTACAAACACAAGGAACACAACAACTCCGTAGATCTAGTAGGATAATTCACCCACCAGAAAGATATGGTTTTCTTCATCAGATGAATGATCTATTCTTTTTGGGTGATACGGATCATAGAGATGATCCTACTAGTTACGAAGAGGCAATATCAGATATTGACTCTAAGAAATGGCTTGAAGCCATGGATTTAGAGATGGACTCTATGAGAACCAACCAAGTCTGGACTCTAGTGGATCCACCCGAAGGTATTGTACCTATTGGATGCAAGTGGATCTTCAAGAGGAAGATAGGCTTAGATGGAAAGGTAGAGACCTATAAAGCAAGGTTGGTAGCTAAAGGTTATCGTCAAATACAAGGAATTGACTATGAGGAAACCTTTTCACCAGTAGCCATGCTAAAGTCCATCAGAATCTTATTGGCTATAGCAGCATATTATGACTATGAGATTTGGCAAATGGATGTCAAAACTGCATTTCTTAATGGATACATTGAGGAAGATATCTATATGATGCAACCTTGTGGTTTTGAATCTAAGACAAATCCTCATAAAGTATGCAAGCTAAAAAGGTCCATTTATGGGCTAAAACAAGCTTCCAGGAGTTGGAACATCCGATTCGATGATGCAATCAAATCATTTGGTTTCATCAAGAATGAGGATGAACCATGTGTTTACAAAAGGGTCAGTGGGAGTGCAATAACTTTCCTTGTGCTATATGTAGATGACATATTGCTTATAGGAAATGACATTGGACAAATGTCTTCTGTCAAAATTTGGCTTTCTCAAAACTTCTCCATGAAAGACCTAGGAGATGCAATGTATATCTTGGGAATCAGGATTTATAGAGATAGATCCAGAAGATTAATAGGTCTATGTCAAGCTAAGTACATAGAAAAGATATTAAAGAAATTTAATATGTGGGATTCCAAAAGGGGTTTTATACCCTTCAGACATGGAATTCATCTCTCTAAAAGCATGAGTCCTAAAACTTATGATGAGAGAGAGCGTATGAATAAGATTCCATATGCTTCCGCAATTGGAAGTCTTATGTACGCTATGCTATGTACTAGACCGGATATAGCTCATGCAGTGAGTGTCACTAGCAGATACCAGAGTAATCCGGGTGAGGAACATTGGACCGCAGTTAAGAATATCTTTAAGTACTTAAGAAGAACTAAAGATTTGTTCTTAACATATGGAGAGGGTGAGCTAAAAATTGAAGGCTTCACAGATTCAGATTTCCAGTCAGATGTAGATGACAGAAAATCTACATCAGGATTTGTATTCACTATCAATGGTGGAGCAGTAAGCTGGAAAAGTTCCAAGCAAGCAACTACTGCAGATTCTACCACTGAAGCGGAATATATAGCTGCATCAGATGCCGCAAAAGAAGCTGTTTGGATACGGAAGTTTATTCAACAACTTGGAGTGGTTCCAACCGTTGCGTTGCCAATATCATTATATTGTGACAACAATGGAGCTATAGCACAAGCTAAGGAACCGAGGTCTCACCAGAAGTCCAAACACATTGAGAGAAGATATCACATTATCAGAGAAATCATTGGAAGGAGTGATATCACTATGCAGAAAGTAGCCTCCGCTGATAACACTGCGGATCCTCTTACTAAAGCACTCACTCAACAGCAATTAGATCGTCATCTTGAGAAGATGGGTATGAGATACCATAGCGATTGGCTTTAGTGCAAGTGGGAGATTGTTAGTAATATGCCCTAAAGGCCAATCGAATGGTGATTTGATTGTTTAGGAAATGATTGTATTTGAATAGCATTTTGATATTTATAAAATGGCAAAGTTATCAATATTCATATATTAATTTAATGAATATAGTCCAAGAAGTAAAATAGTTAAGGAACACATTCTCGAGTATGTCGAGAATATGAAACGTGTATCCTTTGTACTATACTTCTAAAATAGTTCCTAGTGGTGGATTTATGATTGGACATTATAAATTCCTATAAACACTAGTATGTGTTATGACTCCTTATGGTATGTGATACTAAGATGGATGGTGAGTTTCATATCATTGACATGAGATGTCAAGTCAAACACATAGGTACTTGTTAAGAGAACGAGTTTACTGAACATGACCGAATATAGTAAGTCATATGGTCGTGAGTGTTAATGGCTTATTATACATTGTAACAGACACTATGTTTAGTAATGGTCTTTAGACCTGAGGCATAACAGATGTCTTATACATAGACATCTCTGATATGTGAATGCATAACGATTGATTCCTAATCACGGAAGAGATCTAGCAATAGCTGTCATGGTTGGCTATGTATGAAGACAAGTTGATGGCCAATATGGAATTCATCACTTTGTAATATACAAAAAGGATGTCCTTATGAGATAATATGAATTGGCATGAGAAATCCTTGGCCAAGGTGAAATATATTTGAAGGAGTTCAAATTATATTATCATGTCAAGTTCATTTATATTTATTTTGAGATAAAGCACAACTGCTTAACATAATAAACCATAAGCTGTGTTTTTCTCTGGACATGGATGATGAAGAGACCAAGACATAGAGATACAATGGAATAGGTTCTATAGATCCAACAATTCTTGTTATTTGGATAGTCGTGATATACTGCTAGGTGTCACTCATGACTTGTAGAAACCTTATGATCAATATTGGTAAAGCGTATTACCAATGCATCTTAAGGTCATTAGAAAGGTTCTAATTGATGACTAAAGAGTTTAGCATCATTTAATGAATAAAGAGTTATCATTAAAATAGTTCTACTACCTTATAACTAAGAACCTAAAAGGTCACACACAATATAGAAATGAAAAAGGAGTTACTAGAAAATGAGAAGTTAGATTTCCTAATTTTAGGAAAATCAATATTTATATTATAATTCATTGAGAATGAATATAAATATAAATACATCTTAAATATGATTTAAGATAGAAATTTAGATGTTCCATAAATAGTTTAAGGAACAAAATAAATTTCATAAATCCTCAATTAAACATTATGGAATGTCGAGCACGTAAAATGACCGTTTTGGACATGTTCGGGTTCATATATGATTATGGACTTCTAGACCAATTTTGGGTTTAGAATTATGGGCTTTTATTGGATCCAATATGGATTAAGAGAAAGCATTAGAACATGTCACAAGAGAAGCCCACATTTAACCATTTGATGTGATCAAAATGGGGTTAAATAATTAATTCCGAAATTAATTAATATTAGCTATTTATTTATTTGATTAAATAGTTTATTGAAGTGATGAGATCAATTTCAATAAATAATGGTTAAGTGGGTGGGTCTAAGCACATGATAATGTTTGGTGCCATTATTAGAGATAATGGGGCTTTATTTGGTGGATGGAATCAAATGAGCTAGCACTCATGTTTCTTCATTATCTCTCTCATTTCTTAATGAAATTTCGAGATTCCAAATCCTCTGAACTCCTAGAACATTTCTAAGTGTGGACTGATTAGAGGCATCACAATTGGGGTGCTTAAAGGATCTCAGATCGTGGCAAAACAGAAGCTGTTCGTGCAGAGCTGTTTTTCTGGACAGTGTTCGGAGCTTGCTGTTTTCAGTCGTTTTCTCCCACTTCACGAGGTCGTTTTTGAAACTGCAAGTGAGGTAACTAAACTTCAATCTTTCCTCTTGATTTTCGTTTTTGAATGAAGTCGATCCGAGGTTTCTAGAGCTTCCGCCATCTGTTTTAATTTTACTGCGCAATAGTTGCGTTATTAGGAACCTCATGGACAAATGTTGTCCTTCATCGGGATCGGCCGAGACGTTTCCCACCCCCTCCCCGCTGCAAAAATAGGCCACGGGCACAGCCGCGCCCAAAAAGGAGTAGCCGAACCCCTTGGCGCCAAGTTCGTCCTGCGGAAAAATGCCCGAAAAAGGGGTGTGCTATAGCCTTTGGGCGTGGGGCCGGCGAACTTCGTCCGCCTTCTCCGGAATGGGGCGAGACTTTGGCCACCCCCTTCCTGCACTAAAAATAGACCACGTGCACAGCCGCGCAAAAAAAAGAGCCGCCGAACCCCTTGGCGCCAAGTTCGTCCTGCGGAAAAATGACCGAAAAAGGGGTGTGCTATAGACTTTGGGCGTGGGGCCGGCGAACTTCGTCCGCCTTCCTCGGAATGGGACGAGACTTTGGCCACCCCCTTCCAGCACCAAAAATAGACCACGTGCACAGCCGCGTGAAAAAAAGAGCCGCCGAACCCTTTCGCGCCAAGTTCGTCCTGCGGAAAAAGGCCGAAAAAAGGGGGTGGGCGATAGCCTTGGGTCGTGGGGTCGGCGAACTTCGTCCGCCGGACTCAGAATGGGCCAAGACTTTAACAAACCCCCTCCCCGCGACAAAAATAGGCCGCGGGCACAGCCGCGCCAAAAACAGAGCAGCCGAACCCCTTGGCGCCAAGTTCGTCCTGCGGAAAAATGCCGAAAAAAGGGGTGGGCTATAGCCTTGGGGCGTGGGGCTGAGTCCGCCTTCCACGGACTGAGCCAAGACTTTGCACACCCCCTCCCCGCGACAAAAATAGGCCGCGGGCACAGCCGCGCCAAAAAAAGAGCAGCCGAACCCCTTGGCGCCAAGTTTGTCCTGCGGAAAAATGCCCAAAAAGGGGGTGGGCAATACCCTTGGGGTGTGGGGCTGGCAGACTTCGTCTGCCTTCCTCGGAATGGACCGAGACTTTGGCCACCCCCTCCCCACGACAAAAATAGGCCCCGGGCACAGCCGCGCCTAAAAAAGAGCTGCCGAACCCCTTGGCGCCAAGTTCGTCCTGCCGAAAAATGCCCAAAAAGGGGGTGGGCTATAGCCTTGTGGCGTGGGGCTGGCAAACATCGTCCGCCGGACTCGCAATTGGCCAAGACTTTTCCCGCCCCCTCCCCGTGACAAAAATAGGCCGCGGGCACAGCCAGGCACAAAAAAGAGCAGCCGAACCCCTTGGCGCCAAGTTCGTCCTTCGGAAAAATGCCCGAAAAAGGGGTGTGCTATAGCCTTTGGGCGTGGGGCCGGCGAACTTCGTCCGCCTTCCTCGGAATGCACCGAGACTTTGGCCACCCCCTTCCAGCGCCAAAGATAGACCACGTGCACAGCCGCGCAAAAAAAAGAGCCGCCGAACCCTTTCGCGCCAAGTTCGTCCTGCGGAAAAATGCCGAAAAAAGGTGGTGGCGATAGCCTTGGGTCGTGGGGATGGCGAACTTCGTCCGCCGGACTCGGAATGGGCCAAGAGTTTGCCCACCCCCTCCCCGCGATAAAAATAGGCCGCGGGCACAGCCGCGCCAATAACAGAGCAGCCGAACCGCTTGGCGCCAAGTTCATCCTGCGGAAAAATACCCAAAAAAGTGGTGGGCTATAGCCTTGGGGCTTGGGGCTAGCGCACTTCGTCCGCCGGACTCGGAATGTGCCGAGACTTTGCCCAACCCCTCCCCGCAACAAAAATCGGCCGCGGGCACTGCCGCGCCAAAAAAAGAGCAGTCGAACCCCTTGGCGCCAAGTTCGTCCTGCGGAAAAACGCCCAAAAAAGGGGTGGGCTATAGCCTTGGGGCGTGGGGCGTGGGGCTGGCGAAGTTCGTCCGCCGAACTCGGAATGGGCCGAGACTTTGTCCAACCCCTCCCCGCGACAAATATAGGCCGCGGGCACAGCCGTGCCCAAAAAAGTGCAGCCGAACGTCTTGGCGTCAAGTTCGTCCTGCGGAAAAATGCCTAAAAAGGGGGTGGGCTATAGCCTTGGGGCGTGGGGCAGGCGATCTTCGTCCGCCGGACTCCGAATGGGCCGAGACTTTGCCCACCCCCTCCCCGTGATAAAAATAGGCCGCGGGCACAGCCGCACCCAAAAAAGAGCAGCCGAACCCCTTGGCGCCAAGTTAGTCCTGCGGAAAAATGACCAAAAAGGGGGTGGGCTATAGCCTTGGGGCGTGGGGCTGGCGAACTTCGTCCGCCTTCCTCGGAAGGGGCCGAGACTTTGCCCACCCCCTCCCCGCGAAAAAAAAGGCCGCGGGCACAGCCGTGCCCAAAAAAGAGCAGCCGAACCCCTTGGCGCCAATTTCATCCTGTGGAAAAATGCCCAAAAAGGGGGTGGGCTATAACCAGGGGGCGTGGGGCTGCCGAAGTTCGTCCGCCGGACTCTGAACGGGCCGCGACTTTTCCCACCACCTCCCTGTGACAAAAATAGGCTGCGGGCACAGCCGCGCCCAAAAAAGAGCAGCCGAACCCGTTGGCGCCAAGTTCGTCCTGCGGAAAAATACCCAAAAAAGTGGCGGGCTATAGCCTTGGGGCTTGGGGCTGGCGCACTTCGTCCGCTGGACTCGGAATGTGCCGAGACTATGCCCAACCCCTCCCCGCAACAAAAATCGGCCGCGGGCACTGCCCCGCCAAAAAAAGAGCAGTTGAACCCCTTGGCGCCAAGTTCGTCCTGCGGAAAAATGCCCAAAAAAGGGGTGGGCTATAGCCTTGGGGCGTGGGGCGTGGGGCTGGCGAAGTTCGTCCGCCGACCTCGGAATGGGCCGAGACTTTGTCCAACCCCTCCCCACGACAAAAATAGGCCGCGGGCACAGCCGCGCCCAAAAAAGAGCAGCCGAACGTCTTGGCGTCAGGTTCGTCCTGCGGAAAAATGCCTAAAAAGGGGGTGGGCTATAGCCTTGGGGCGTGGGGCAGGCGAACTTCGTCCGCCGGACTCCGAATGGGCCGAGACTTTGCCCACCCCCTCCCCATGACTAAAATAGGCCGCGGGATCAACCGCGCCCAAAAAAGAGCAGCCGAACCCCCTGGCGCCAAGTTCGTCCTGCGGAAAAATGCCCAAAAAAGGGGTGGGCAATAGCCTTGGGGCGTGGGGCTGGCGAACATCGTCCGCCGGACTCGGAATGGGCCGAGACGTTGCCCACCCCTTCCCCGCGACAAAAATAGGACGCAGGCACAGCCGCGCCCCAAAAAGAGCGGCCGAACCCCTTGGCGCCATGTCCGTCCTGCGAAAAAATGCTCAAAAAGGGGGTGGGCTACAGCCTTGGGGCATGGGCCGGGCGCACTTCGTCCGCCGGACTCGGAATGGGCCGAGACGTTGCCCACCCCTTCCCCGCGACAGAAATAGGCCGCGGGCACAGCCGCGCCCAAAAAAGGGCAGCCGAACCCCTTGGCGCCAAGTTCGTCCTGCGGAAAAATGCCCAAAAAGGGGGTGGGCTATAGACATGGGGAGTGGGGCGGGCGAACTTCGTCCGCCTTCCTTGGAAGGGGCCGAGACTTTGCCCACCCCCTCCCCGCGACAAAAATAGGCCGTGGGCACAGCCGCGCCCAAAAAAGAGCTGCCGAACCCCTTGGCGCCAAGTTCGTCCTGCGGAAAAATGCCCAAAAAAGGGGTGGGCTATAGCCTTGGGGCGTGGGGCTGGCGAACTTCGTCCGCCGGACTCGGAATGGGCCGAGACTTTTCCCACCCCCTCCCCGCGACAAAAATAGGCCGCGGGCACAACCGCGCCCAAAAAAGAGCAGCCGAACCCCTTTGCGCCATGTTCGTCCTGCGGAAAAATGCCTAACAAAGGTGTGGGCTATAGCCTTGGGGCGTGGGGCAGGCGAACTTCGTCCGCCGGACTCCGAATGGGCTAAGACTTTGCCCACCCCCTCCCCGTGACAAAAATAGGCCGCTGGATCAGCCGCATCCAAAAAAGAGCAGTCGAACCCCCTGGCGCCAAGTTCGTCCTGCGGAAAAATGCCCAAAAAAGGGGTGGGCAATAGCCTTGGGGCGTGGGGCTGGCGAACATCGTCCGCCATACTTGGAATGGGCCGACACTTTGCCTACCCCCTCCCCGCGATAGAAATAGGCCGCAGGCACAGCCTCGCCCAAAAAAGAGCAGCCGAACCTCTTGGCGTTTCGTCCTGCGGAAAAATGCCTAACAAAGGGGTCGGCTATAGCCTTGGGGCGTGGGGCAGGCGAACTTCGTCCGCCGGACTCCGAATGGGCTGAGACTTTGCCCACCCCCTCCCCGTGACCAAAATAGGCCGTGGGATCAGCCGCATCCAAAAAATAGTAGCCGAACCCCTTGGCGCCAAGTTCGTCCTGTGGAAAAATGCCCAGAAAGGGGGTGGACTATAGCCTTGGGGCGTGGGGCTGGCAAACTTCGTCCGCCGGAATCGGAATGGGCCTAGACTTTTCCCACCCCCACCCCGCGACAAAAATAGGCCGCAGGCACAGCCGCGCCCAAAAAAGAGTAGCCGAACCCCTTCCCGCCATGTTCGTCCTGCGGAAAAATGCCCAAAAAAGGGGTGGGCAATAGCCTTGGGGCGTCGGGTTTGCGAACTCCATCCGCCATCCTCGGAATGGGCCGAGACTTTGGCCACCCCCTCCCCACGAAAAAAATGGGCCGCGGGCACAGCCGCGCCCAATAAAGTGCAGCCGAACCCCTTGGCGCCTAGTTCGTCGTGCGGAAAAATGCCCAAAAAGGGGTGGGCTATAGCCTTGTGGCGTGGGGCTGCCGAACTTCGTGCGCCGGACTCGGAATGGGCCGAGACTTTGGCCACCCCTTCCCCGCACCAAAAATAGGCCGCTGGCACGGCCGCGCCCAAAAAAGAGCAGCCGACCCCTTCGCGCCATGTTCGTCCTGCGGAAAAATGCCCAAAAAATGGGTGTGCTATAGCCTTTGGGCATGGGGCCGGCAAAGTTCATCCACCTTCCTCGGAATGGGCCGAGACTTTGCCCACCCCCTCCCCGTGCCAAAAATAAGCTGCGAGCACAGCCGCGCCCAAAAAAGAGCAGCCGAACCCGTTGGCGCTATATTCCGTGGGCCGGGCGCACTTCGTCCGCCGGACTCGGAATGGGCCGAGACGTTGCCCACCCCTTCCCCGCGACAAAAATAGGACGCGGGCACAGCCGCGCCCAATAAAGAGCAGCCGAACCCCTTGGCGCCAAGTTCGTCCTGCGGAAAAATGTCCAAAAAGGGGGTGGGCTATAGCCTTCGGGCGTGGGGCTGGCGAACTTCGTCCGCCTTCCTCGGAAGGGGCCGAGACTTTGCCCACCCCCTCCCATCAACAAAAATAGGCCGCGGACACAGCCGCGCCCAAAAAAGAGCTGCCGAACCCCTTGGCGCCAATTTCATCCTGCGGAAAAATGCCCAAAAAGGGGGTGGGCTATAGCCTTGGGGCGTGGGGCTGGCGAACTTCGTCCGCCGGACTCGTAATGGGCCGAGACTTTTCCCACCCCCTCCCCCCGATAAAAATAGGCCGCGGGCATAACCGCGACCAAAAAAGAGCAGCCGAACCCCTTCGCGCCATGTTCGTCCTGCGGAAAAATGCCCAAAAAAGGGGTGTGCTATAGCCTTTGGGCGTGGGGCCGGCACAGTTCATCCGCCTTCCCCGGAATGGGCCGAGACTTTGCCCACCCCCTCCCTGTGCCAAAACTAAGCTGCGAGCACAGCCGCGCCGCAAAAAGAGCGCCCGAACCCCTTGGCGCCATGTCCGTCCTGCGAAAAAATGCTCAAAAAGGGGGTGGGCTACAGCCTTGGGGCATGGGCCGGGCGCACTTCGTCCGCCGGACTCGGAATGGGCCGAGACGTTGCCCACCCCTTCCCCACGACAGAAATAGGCCGCGGGCACAGCCGCGCCCAAAAAAGGGCAGCCGAACCCCTTGGCGCCAAGTTCGTCCTGCGGAAAAATGCCCAAAAAGGGGGTGGGCTATAGACATGGGGAGTGGGGCTGGCGAACTTCGTCCGCCTTCCTTGGAAGGGGCCGAGACTTTGCCCACCCCCTCCCCGCGACAAAAATAGGCCGTGGGCACAGCCGCGCCCAAAAAAGAGCAGCCGAACCCCTTGGCGCCAAGTTCGTCCGGCGGAAAAATGCCCAAAAAAGGGGTGGGCTATAGCCTTGGGGCGTGGGGCTGGCGAACTTCGTCCGCCGGACTCGGAATGGGCCGAGACTTTTCCAACCCCTCCCCGCGACAAAAATAGGCCGCGGCCACAACCGCGCCCAAAAAAGAGCAGCCGAACCCCTTCCCGCCATGTTCGTCCTGCGGAAAAATACCCGAAAAAGTGGTGGGCTATAGCCTTGGGGCTTGGGGCTGGCGCACTTCGTCCGCCGGACTCGGAATGTGCCGAGACTCTGCCCACCCCCTCCCCACAAGAAAAATCAGCCGCGGGCACAGCCGCGCCCAAAAAAGAGCAGTCGAACCCCCTGGCGCCAAGTTCGTCCTGCGGAAAAATGCCCAAAAAAGGGGTGGGCAATAGCCTTGGGGCGTGGGGCTGGCGAACATCGTCCGCCGGACTTGGAATGGGCCGACACTTTGCCCACCCCCTCCCCGCGATAAAAATAGGCCGCAGGCACAGCCTCGCCCAAAAAAGAGCGGCCGAACCTCTTGGCGTCAAGTTCGTCCTGCGGAAAAATGCCTAACAAAGGGGTGGGCTATAGCCTTGGGGCGTGGGTCAGGCGAACTTCGTCCGCCGGACTCCGAATGGGCTGAGACTTTGCCCACCCCCTCCCCGTGACAAAAATAGCCGCGCCCAAAAAAGAGCAGCCGAGCCCCTTTGCGCCAATTTCGTCCTGCGGAAAAATGCCCAAAAAGGGGGTGGGCTATAACCTTCGGGCGTGGGGCGGGCGAACTTTGTCCGCCGGACTCGGAATGGGCCGAGACTTTGCCCACCCCCTCCCCACGACAAAAATAGGCCGTGGGCACAGCCGCGCCCAAAAAAGAGCAGCCGAACCCCTTGGCGCCAAGTTCGTCCTGCGGAAAAATGCCCAAAAAAGGGGTGGGCTATAGCGTTGGGGCGTGGGGCTGGCGAACTTCGTCCGCCGGACTCGGAATGGGCCGAGACTTTTCCCACCCCCTCCCCACGATAAAAATAGGCAGCGGGCACAGCCGCACCTAAAAAAGAGCAGCCGAACCCCTTGGCGCCAAGTTCGTCCTGCGGAAAAATGCCCAAAAAATGGGTGGGCTATAGCATTGGGGCGTGGGGCTGGCGAACTTCGTCCGCCGGACTCGGAATGGGCCGAGACTTTTCCCACCCCCTCCCCGCGACAACAATAGGCCGCTGCCACAACCGCGCCCAAAAAAGAGCAGCCGAACCCCTTCCCGCCATGTTCGTCCTGTGGAAAAATGCCCAAGAAAGGGGTGGGCTATAGCCTTGGGGCGTGGGGCTGGTGAACTCCATCCGCCATGCTCGGAATGGGCCGAGACTTTGGCCACCCCCTCCCCACGACAAAAATGGGCCGCGGGCACAGCCGCGCCCGAAAAAGAGCAGCCGAACCCCTTGGCGCCAAGTTCGTCCTGCGGAAAAATGCCCAGAAAGGCGGTGGGCTATAGCCTTTGGGCGTGGGGCTGGCGAGCTTCGTCCGCCGGACTCGGAATGGGCCGAGACTTTGCCCACCCCCTCCCCACGACAAAAATAGGCCGCGGGCACAGCCGCGCCCAGAGAAGAGCAGCCGAACCCCTTGGCACAAAGTTCGTACTGCAGAAAAATGCCCAAAAAAGGGTCGTGCTATAGCCTTGGGGCGTGGGGCGGGCAAAGTTCATCCGCCTTCCTCGGAATGGGCCGAGACTTTGTCCACCCGCTCCCCGCACAAAAAATAGGCACGCGCCCAAAAAAGAGCAGCCGAACCCCTTGGCGCCAAGTTCGTCCTGCGGAAAAATGCCCAAAAAAGGGGTGGGCTATAGCCTTGGGGCGTGGAGCTGGCGAGCTTCGTCCGCCGGATTCGGAATGGGCCGAGACTTTGCGCACCCCCTCCCCGCGACAAAAATAGGCCGCGGGCACAGCCGGGGCCAAAAAGGAGCAGCCGCACCCCTTGGCGCCAAGTTCGTCCTGTGAAAAAATACCCAAAAAAGTGGTGGGCTATGGCCTTGGGGCGTGGGGCGGGCGAACTTCGTCCGCCGGACTCGGAATGTGCCGAGACTTTGCCCACCCCCTCTCCGCAACAAAAGTAGCGCGCGGGCACAGCTGCGCCCCATAGAGATCAGCCGAACCCCTTGGCGCCAAGTTCGTCCTGCGGAAAAATGCCCAAAAAAGGGGTGGGCTATAGCCATGGGGCGTGGGGCTCGCGAACTTCGTCCGCCTTCCTCGGAATGGGCAGAGACTTTGCCCAACCCCCTCCCCGCGACAAAAATAGGCCGCGGGCACAGCCGCGCCCGAAAAAGAGCAGCCGAACCCCTTGGCGCCAAGTTCGTCCTACGGAATAATGCCCAAAAAAGGGGTGTGCTATAGCCTTGGGGCGTGGGGCCGGCAAAGTTCATCCGCCTCCCTCAGAATGGGCCGAGACTTTGCCCACCCGCTCCCCGCTCCAAAAATCGGCCGCGGCCACAGCCGCGCCCAAAAAATAGCAGCGGAACCCCTTGGCGCCAAGTTCGTCCTGTGGAAAAATGCCCAAAAAAGGGGTGGGCTGTAGCCTTGGGGGGTGGGGCTGGCGAACTTCGTCCTCCTTCCTCGGAATGGGCCGAGACTAAGGGCAGCCCCTCCCCGTGACAAAAAAAGGCTGCGGGCACAGCCGCACGCAAAAAAGTGCAGCCGAACCCCTTGGCGCCAAGTTCGTCCTGCGGAAAAATGCCCAAAATGTGTGTGGGCTATAGCCTTGGGGCGTGGGGCCGGCAAAGTTCTTCCGCCTTCCTCGGAATGGGCCGAGCCTTTGGCCACCCCCTCCCCATGACAAAAATTGGCCGCGGGCACAGCCGCGCCCAAAAAAGAGCAGCCGAACCCCTTTGGGCCAAGTTCGTCCAGCGGAAAAATGCCCAAAAAAGGGGTGTGCTATAGCCTTGGGGCGTGGGGCTGCCGAAGTTCGTCCGCCGGACTCGGAATGGGCCGAGACTTTTCCCACCCCCTCCCCGCGACAAAAATAGGCCGCGGCCACAGCCGTGCCCAAAAAGGAGCAGCCGAATCCCTTGGCGCCAAGTTCGTCCTGCGGAAAAATGCCCAAAAAAAGGGTGGGCTATATCCTTGGGGCGTGGGGCTGGCGAACTTCGTCCGCCGCACTCGGAATGTGCCGAGACTTTACCCAACCCCCTCCCAGCGACAAAAATAGGCCGCGGGCACAGCCGCGCCCAAAAAAGAGCAGCCGAACCCCTTGGCGACAAGTTCGTCCTGCGGAAAATTGCCCAGAAAGGCGGTGGGCTATAGCCTTTGGGCGTCGGGCTGGCGAGCTTTGTCCGCCGGACTCGGAATGGGCCGAGACTTTGCCCACCCCCTCGCTGCTACAAAAATAGGCCGCGGGCATAGCCGTGCCCAAAAAAGACAGCCGAACCCCTTGGCGCCAATTTCGTCCTGCGGAAAAATGCCCAAAAAGGGGGTGGGCTATAACCTTGGGGCGTGGGGCTTGCGAACTTTGTCCGCCGGACTTGGAATGGGCCGAGACTTTTCCCACCCCCTCCCCGCGATAAAAATAGGCAGCGGGCACAGCCATGCCTAGAAAAGAGCTGCCGAACCCCTTGGCGCCAAGTTCGTCCTGCGGAAAAATGCCCAAAAAAGGGGTGGGCTATAGCCTTGGGGCGTGGGGCTGGCAAACTTCGTCCGCCGGACTCGGAATGGGCCGAGACTTTGCCCACTCCCTCGCCGCTACAAAAATAGGCTGCGGGCATAGCCGCGTCCAAAAAAGAGCATCCGAACCCCTTGGCGCCAATTTCGTCCCGCGGAAAAATGCCCAAAAAGGGGGTGGGCTATAACATTGGGGCGTGGGGCGGGCGAACTTCGTCCGCCGGACTCGGAATGGGCAGAGACTTTGCCCAACCCCATCCCCGCGACAAAAATAGGCCGCGGGCACAGCCGCGCCCAAAAAAGAGCGGCCGAACCCCTTGGCCACAAGTTCGTCCTGCGGAAAAATGCCCAGAAAGGCGGTGGGCTATAGCCTTTGGGCGTGGGGCTGGCGAGCTTCGTCCGCCGGACTCGGAATGGGGCGAGACTTTGCCCACCCCCTCGCCGCTACAAAAATAGGCTGCGGGCATAGCCGCGTCCAAAAAAGAGCAGCCGAACCCCTTGGCGCCAATTTCGTCCTGCGGAAAAATGCCCAAAAAGGGGGTGGGCTATAACCTTGGGGCGTGGGGCTGGCGAACTTCGTCCGCCGGACTCGGAATGGGCAGAGACTTTGCCCAACCCCCTCCCCGCGATGAAAATACACCGCGGGCACAGCCGCGCCAAAAAAAGAGTAGCCGAACCCCTAGGCGACAAGTTCGTCCTGCGGAAAAATGCCCAGAAAAGCGGTGGGCTATAGCCTTTGGGCGTGGGGCTGGCGAGCTTCGTCCACCGGACTCGGAATGGGCCGAGACTTTGAACACCCCCTCGCCGCTACAAAAATAGGCCGCGTGCATAGCCGCACCCAAAAAAGAGCAGCCGAACCCCTTGGCGCCAATTTCGTCCTGCGGAAAAAAGCCCAGAAAAGGGGTGTCCTATAGCCTTGGGGCGTGGGGCTGCCGAAGTTTGTCCGCCGGACTCAGAACAGGCCGAGACTTTTCCCACCCCCTCCCCGTGACAAAAATAGGCCGCGGGCGCAGCCGCGCCCAAAAAAAAGCAGCCGACCCCTTGGCGCCAAGTTCGTCCTGCGGAAAAATGCTCAAAAAGGGCGTGGGCTATAGCCTTGGGGTGTGGGGCGGGCGAACTTCGTCTGCCGGACTCGGAATGGCATGAGACTTTTCCCACCCCCGCCCCGCGACAAAAAAAGGCCACGGGCACAGTGGCGCCCAAAAAAGAGCAGCCGAACCCCTTGGTGCCAAGCTAGTCCTGCGGAAAAATGCCCAAAAAAGGGGTTGGCTGTAGCCTTGGGGCGTGGGGCTGGCGAAGTTCGTCCGCCGGACTCGGAATGGGCCGAGACTTTTCCCAACCCCGCCCCACGACAAAAATAGGCCGCGGGCACAGCCGCGCCCAAAAAAGAGCAGCCGAACCCCTGGCGCGAAGTTCGTCCTGCGGAAAAATGCCCAAAAAGGGCGTGGGCTATAGCCTTGGGCCGTGGGGCGGGCGAACTTCGTCCGCGGGACTCGGAATGGGCCGAGACTTTTCCCACCCCCCCCTACGACAAAAATAGGGCTCGGGCACAGCCGCGCCCAAAAAAGAGCAGCCGAACCCCATGGCGCCAAGCTCGTCTTGCGGAAAAATGCCCAAAAAAGGGGTGGGCTATACCCTTTGGGCATCGGGCTAGTGAACTTCGTCCGCCTTCCTCGGAATGGGCCGAGTCATTGCCCACCCCCTCCTTGCGACAAAAATAGGCCGCGGGCACAGCCGCGCCCAAAAAAGAGCAGCCGAACCCCTTGGCGCCAAGTTCGTCCAGCGGAAAAATGCCCAAAAAAGGGGTGTGCTATAGCCTTTGGGCGTGGGCCCGGGAAAGTTCATCCGCCTTCCTTGGAATGGGCGGAGACTTTGGCCACCCTCTCCCCGCACCAAAAATAGGCCGCGGGCACTGCTGCGCCAAAAAAGAGCAGCCGAACCCCATGGCGCCGTGTTCGTCCTACGGAAAAATGCCCAAAAAAGGGGTGTGCTATAGCCTTGGGGCGTGGGGCCGGCAAAGTTCGTCCGCCGGACTCGGAATGGACCGAGGATTAGTCCACCCCCTCCCCACGATATAAATAGGCCGCGGGCACAGCCGCACCCAAAAAAGAGCTGCCGAACCCCTTGGCGCCAGGTTCGTCCTGCGGAAAAATGCCCAAAAACGGGGTGGGCTATAGCCTTGGGGCGTGGGGCCGACGCACTTGGTCCGCCGGACTCGGAATGGGCCGAGGCTTTGCCCACCCCCTCCTTGCGATATAAATAGGCCGCGGGCACTGCTGCGCCAAAAAAGAGCAGCCGAACCCCATGGCGCCGTGTTCGTCCTACGGAAAAATGCCCAAAAAAGGGGTGTGCTATAGCCTTGGGGCGTGGGGCCGGCAAAGTTCGTCCGCCGGACTCGGAATGGACCGAGGATTAGTCCACCCCCTCCCCACGATATAAATAGGCCGCGGGCACAGCCGCGCCCAAAAAAGAGCAGCCGAACCCCTTGGCGCCAAGTTCGTCCAGCGGAAAAATGCCCAAAAAACGGGTGTGCTATAGCCTTTGGGCGTGGGGCCGGGAAAGTTCATCCGCCTTCCTTGGAATGGGCGGAGACTTTGGCCACCCTCTCCCCGCACCAAAAATAGGCCGCGGGCACTGCCGCGCCAAAAAAGAGCAGCCGAACCACATGGCGCCGTGTTCCTCCTGCGGAAAAATGCCCAAAAAAGGGGTGTGCTATAGCCTTGGGGCGTGGGGCCGGCAAAGTTCGTCCGCCGGACTCGGAATGGGCCGAGGATTGGACCACCCCCTCCCCGCGATTTAATAGGCCACGGGCACAGCCGCGCCCAAAAAAGAGCAGCCGAACCCCTTGGCGCCAGGTTCGTCCTGCGGAAAAATGCCCAAAAACGGGGTGGGCTATAGCCTTGGGGAGTGGGGCCGACGCACTTTGTCCGCCGGACTCGGAATGGGCCGAGGCTTTGCCCACCCCCTGCCCGCGAGAAAAATAGGCCGCGGGCACAGCCGCGCCCAGAAAAGAGCAGCCGAACCCCATGGCGCCAAGCTTGTCTTGCGGAAAAATGCCCAAAAAAGGGGTGGGCTATACCCTTTGGGCGTCGGGCTAGTGAACTTCGTCCGCCTTCCTCGGAATGGGCTGAGACATTGCCCACCCCCTCCTTACGACAAAAATAGGCCGCGGGCACAGCCGCGCCCAAAAAAGAGCAGCCGAACCCCTTGGCGCCAAGTTCGTCCAGCGGAAAAATGCCCAAAAAAGGGGTGGGCTGTAGCCTTGGGGCGTGGGGCTGGCGAACTTCGTCCGCCGGACTCGGAATGGGTGGAGACTTTTCCCACCCTTTCCCCGCGACAAAAATAGATTGCGGGCACAGCCGCGCCCAAAAAAGACAAGCCGAACCCCTTGGCGCCAAGTCCGTCCTGCGGAAAAATGCCCAAAAAAGGGGTATGCTATAGCCTTTGGGCGTGGGGCCGGCGAACTTCGTCCGCCTTCCTTGCAATGGGCCGAGACTTTGGCCACCCCCTCCCCATGACAAAAATAGGCTGCGGGCACAGCCGCGCCCAAAAAAGAGCAGCCGAACCCCATGGCGCGAAGTTCGTCCTGCAGAAAAATGCCCAAAAATGGGGTGGGCTATAGCCTTGGGCCGTGGGGCCGGCGAACTTCGTCCGCGGGACTCGGAATGGGCCGAGACTTTTCCCACCCCCCCTGCGACAAAAATAGGGCTCGGGCACAGCCGCGCCCAAAAAAGAGCAGCCGAACCCCAGGGCGCCAAGCTCGTCTTGCAGAAAAATGCCCAAAAAAGGGGTGGGCTATACCCTTTGGGCATCGGGCTAGTGAACTTCGTCCGCCTTCCTCGGAATGGGCCGAGACATTGCCCACCCCCTCCTTGCGACAAAAATAGGCCGCGGGCACAGCCGCGCCCAAAAAAGAGCAGCCGAACCCCTTGGCGCCAAGTTCGTCCAGCGGAAAAATGCCCAAAAAAGGGGTGTGCTATAGCCTTTGGGCGTGGGGCCGGGAAAGTTCATCCGCCTTCCTTGGAATTGGCGGAGACTTTGGCCACCCTCTCCCCGCACCAAAAATAGGCCGCGGGCACTGCCGCGCCAAAAAAGAGCAGCCGAACCCCATTGCGCCGTGTTCGTCCTGCGGAAAAATGCCCAAAAAAGGGGTGTGCTATAGGCTTGGGGCGTGGGGCCGGCAAAGTTCGTCCGCCGGACTCGGAATGGGCCGAGGATTGGTCCACCCCCTCCCCGCGATATAAATAGGCCGCGGGCACAGCCGCGCCCAAAAAAGAGCTGCCGAACCCCTTGGCGCCAGGTTCGTCCTGCGGAAAAATGCCCAAAAACGGGGTGGGCTATAGCCTTGGGGCGTGGGGCCGACGCACTTGGTCCGCCGGACTCGGAATGGGCCGAGGCTTTGCCCACCCCCTGCCCGTGAGAAAAATAGGCCGCGGGCACAGCCGCGCCCAGAAAAGAGCAGCCGAACCCCATGGCGCCAAGCTCGTCTTGCGGAAAAATGCCCAAAAAAGGGGTGGGCTATACCCTTTGGGCATCGGGCTAGTGAACTTCGTCCGCCTTCCTCGGAATGGGCCGAGACATTGCCCACCCCCTCCTTGCGACTAAAATAGGCCGCGGGCACAGCCGCGCCCAAAAAAGAGCAGCCGAACCCCTTGGCGCCAAGTCCGTCCTGCGGAAAAATGCCCAAAAAAGGGGTGTGCTATAGCCTTTGGGCGTGGGGCCGGCGAACTTCGTCCGCCTTCCTTGCAATGGGCCGAGACTTTGGCCACCCCCTCCCCATGACAAAAATAGGCTGCGGGCACAGCCGCGCCCAAAAAAGAGCAGCCGAACCCCATGGCGCGAAGTTCGTCCTGCAGAAAAATGCCCAAAAATGGGGTGGGCTATAGCCTTGGGCCGTGGGGCCGGCGAACTTCGTCCGCGGGACTCGGAATGGGCCGAGACTTTTCCCACCCCCCCTGCGACAAAAATAGGGCTCGGGCACAGCCGCGCCCAAAAAAGAGCAGCCGAACCCCAGGGCGCCAAGCTCGTCTTGCAGAAAAATGCCCAAAAAAGGGGTGGGCTATACCCTTTGGGCATCGGGCTAGTGAACTTCGTCCGCCTTCCTCGGAATGGGCCGAGACATTGCCCACCCCCTCCTTGCGACAAAAATAGGCCGCGGGCACAGCCGCGCCCAAAAAAGAGCAGCCGAACCCCTTGGCGCCAAGTTCGTCCAGCGGAAAAATGCCCAAAAAAGGGGTGTGCTATAGCCTTTGGGCGTGGGGCCGGGAAAGTTCATCCGCCTTCCTTGGAATGGGCGGAGACTTTGGCCACCCTCTCCCCGCACCAAAAATAGGCCGCGGGCACTGCCGCGCCAAAAAAGAGCAGCCGAACCCCATGGCGCCGTGTTCCTCCTGCGGAAAAATGCCCAAAAAAGGGGTGTGCTATAGCCTTGGGGCGTGGGGCCGGCAAAGTTCCTCCGCCGGACTCGGAATGGGCCGAGGATTGGTCCACCCCCTCCCCGCGATATAAATAGGCCGCGGGCACAGCCGCGCCCAAAAAAGAGCAGCCGAACCCCTTGGCGCCAAGCTCGTCCTGCGGAAAAATGCCCAAAAAGGGGGTGGGCTATAGCCTTGGGGCGGGGGCAGGCGAACTTCCTCCGCCGGACTCGGAATGGGCCGAGACTTTTCCCACCCCCTCCCCGCGACAGAAATAGGCCGCGGGCGCAGCCGCACCCAAAAAGGAGCAGCCGAACCCCTTGGCGCCAAGGTCGTCCTGCGGAAAAATGCCCAAAAAGGGGTGGGCCATAGCCTTTGGGCGTGGGGCCGGCAAAGTTCATCCCCCTTCCTCCGAATGGGCCGAGACTTTGCCCACCCCCTCCCCACGCCAAAAATAGGCCGCGGGCGTAGGCGCACCCAAAAAAGAGCTGCCGAACCCCTTGGCGCCAAGTTCGTCCTGCGGAAAAATGCCCAAAAAGGGGGTGGGCTATAGACTTGGGGCGTGGAGCTGGCGCACTTCGTCCGCCTTCCTCAGAATGGGCCGAGACATTGGCGACCCCCTCCCCGTGACAAAAATAGGCCGCGGGCACAGCCTCGCCCAAAATAGAGCAGCCGAACCCCTTGGCGCCAAGTTCCTCCTGCGGCAAAATGCCCAAAAAATGCATGTGCTATAGCCCGTGGGCGTGGGGCCGGCAAAGTTAATCCCCCTTCCTCCGGATGGGCCGAGACTTTGCCCACCCCCTCCCCACGACAAAAATAGGCCGCGGCCACAGTCGCTCCCAAAAAATAGCGGCCGAACCCCTTGGCGTCAAGTTCGTCCTGCGGAAAAATGCCCAAAAAAGGGATGGGCTATAGCCTTGGGGCGTGGGGCTGGCGAACTTCGTCTGCCGGACTCGGAATGCGCCGAGACTTTGGCCACCCCCTCCCCGTGACAACAATAGGCCGCGGGAACATCCGCGTCCAAAAAAGAGTGGCCGAGCCCCTTGGCGCCTAGTTCATCCTGCGGAAAAATGCCCAAAAGGGGGGTGGGCTGTAGCCTTGGGGCGTGGGGCTGGCGAACTTCGTCCGCCGGACTCGGAATGGGTGGAGACTTTTCCCACCCTCTCCCCGCGACAAAAATAGCTTGCGGGAACCGCCGCACCCAAAAAAGACCAGCCGAACCCCCTGGCGCCAAGTTCGTCCTGCCGAAAAATGACGAAAAAAGGCGTGGGCTATAGCCTTGGGGCGTGGGGCTGGCGAACTTCGTCCGCCGGACTCGGAATGGGCCGAGACTTTGCCCACACCCTCCCCGAGATAAAAATAGGCCGCGGGCACAGCCGCGCCCAAAAAAGAGCAGCCGAACCCCTTGGCGCCAAGTTCGTCCTGCGGAAAAATGCCCAAAAAAGGGATGTGCTATAGCCATTGGCCATAGGGCCGGCGAACTTCATCCGCCTTCCTCGGAATGGGCCGAGACTTTGGCCACCCCCTCCCCGCGACAAAAATAAGCCGCGGGCACAGCCTCGCCCAAAATAGAGCGGCCGAACCCCTTGGCGCCAAGTTCGTCCTACGGCAAAATGCCCAAAAAAATGGATGCGCTATAGCCTTTGGGCGTGGGGCCGGCAAAGTTCATCCCCCTTCCTCCGGATGGGCCGAGACTTTGCCCACCCCTCCCCACGCCAAAAATAGGCCGCGGCCACAGCCGCGCCCAAAAAAGAGCAGCCGAACCCCTTGGCGCCAAGTTTGTCCTGCGGAAAAATGCCCAAAAAAGGGATGTGCTATAGCCATTGGCCATAGGGCGGGCGAACGTCATCCGCCTTCCTCGGAATGGGCCGAGACTTTGGCCACCCCCTCCCCGCGACAAAAATAGGCTGTGGGCACAGCCTCGCCCAAAAAAGAGCAGCCGATCCCCTTGGCGCCAAGTTCGTCCTGCGGAAAAATGCCCAAAAAATGGGTGTGCTATAGCCTTTGGGCGTGGGGCCGGAAAAGTTCATCCCCTTTCCTCGGAATGGGCCGAGACTTTGTCCACCCCCTCCCCGCGCCAAAAATAGGCCGCGGGCACAGCCGCGCCCAAAAAAGAGCAGCCGAACCCCTTGGCGCCAAGTTCGTCCTGCGGAAAAATGCCCAAAAAGGGGGCGGGCTATAGCCTTGGGGCGTGGGGCCGGCGCACTTCGTCCGCCGGACTCGGAATGGGCCGAGACTTTTCCCACCCCCTCCCCGCGAGAAAAATAGGCCGCGGGCACAGCCGCGCCCAAAAAAGAGCAGCCGAACCCCTTGGCGCCAAGTTCGTCTTACGGAAAAATGCCCAAAAGGGGGTGGGCAATAGCCTTGGGCCGTGCGGCGGGCGAACCTCGTCCACCGGACTCGGAATGGGCCGAGACTTTTTCGAACCCCACCCCGTTACAAAAATCGGCCACGGGCACAGCCGCGCCCAAAAAAGAGCAGCTGAACCTCTTGGCGCCAAGTTCGACATGCGGAAAAATGCCCAAAAAAGGGGTGGGCTATAGCCTTGGGGCGTGGGGCGGGCAAACTTCGTCCGCCGGACTCAGAATGGGCCGAGACATTGGCGACCCCCTCCCCGTGACAAAAATAGGCCGCGGGCATAGTCTCTCCCAAAAAAGAGCAGCCGAACCCCTTTGCGCCAAGTTCGTCCTGCGGCAAAATGCCCAAAAAATGGGTGTGCTATAGCCTTTGGGCGTGGGGCCGGCAACTTTCATCCCCTTTCCTCAGAATAGGCCGAGACTTTGCCCACCCCCACCCCGAGCCAAAAATAGGCCGCGGGCACAGCCGCGCCCAAAAAGAGCAGCTGCACCCCACGGCGCCAAGTTCGTCCTGCGGAAAAATGCCCAAAAAAGGGGTGTGCTATAGCCTTTGGGCGTGGGGACGGCGAACTTCGTTTGCCTTGGGCCGAGACTTTGGCCACCCCCTCCCTGCGACAAAAATAGGCCGCGGCCAAAAAAGAGCAGCCGAACCCCTTGGCGCCAAGTTCGTCCTGCTGCAAAATGCCCAAAAAAGGGGTGTGCTATAGCCATTGGGCGTGGGGACGGAAGAGCTCATCCGCCTTCCTCGGAATGGGTCGAGAATTTGCCCACCCCCTCCCCGCGACGAAAATAGGCCGCGGACACAGCCTTGCCCAAAAAAGACCAGCCGAACCCCTTGGCGCCAAGTTCGTCCTGCGGCAAAATGCCCAAAAAAGGGGTGTGCTATAGCCTTTGGGCGTGGGGACGGCAAAGTTCATCCGCCTTCCTCGGAATGGGTCGAGACTTTGCCCACCCCCTCCCCGCGACAAAAATGGGCCGCAGACGCAGCCGCGCCCAAAAAAGAGCAGCCGAACCCCTTGGCGCCAAGTTCGTCCTGCGGTAAAATGCCCATAAAAGGGGTGTGCTATAGCCTTTGGGCGTGGGGACGGCAAAGTTCATCCGCCTTCCTCGGAATGAGTCGAGACTTTGCTCACCCTCTCCCCGCACCAAAAATAGGCCGCGGGCATAGCTGCGCCCAAAAAAAATCAGCCGAACCCCTTGGCGCCAAGTTCGTCATGCGGAAAAATGCCCAAAAGGGGGGTTGGCTATAGCCTTGGGGCGTGGGGCTGACGAACTTCGTCCGCCTGACTCGGAATGGGCCGAGACTTCCCCCCCCTCCCTGCGACAAAAATAGGCCGCGGGCACAGCCTCACCCGAAAAAGAGCAGCCGAACCCCTTGGTGCGAAGTTCGTCCTGAGGAAAAATGCCCAAAAAATGGGTGTGCTATAGCCTTTGGGCATGGGGCGGGCCGACTTCGTCCGCCAGACTCGGAATGGGCCGAGACTTTGCCAACCCCCTCCCTGCGACAAAAATAGGCCGTGGGCACAGCCGCGCCCAAAAAAGAGCAGCCGAACTCCTTGGCACCAAGTTCGTCCTGCGGCAAAATGCCCAAAAAAGGGGTGTGCTATAGCCTTTGGGCGTGGGGACGGCGAACTTCGTTTGCCTTGGGCCGAGACTTTGGCCACCCCCTCCCCACGACAAAAATAGGCCGCGGACACAGCCGCGCCCAAAAAAGAGCAGCCGAACCCCTTGGCGCCAAGTTCGTCCTGCGGAAAAATGCTCAAAAGGGGGGTTGGCTATAGCCTTGGGGCGTGGGGCTGACGAACTTCGTCCGCCTGACTCGGAATGGGCCGAGACTTCCCACCCCCCTCCCTGTGACAAAAATAGGCCGCGGGCACAGCCTCAACCGAAAAAGAGCAGCCGAACCCCTTGGCGCCAAGTTCGTGCTGCGGAAAAAAGCCCAAAAAATGGGTGTGATATAGCCTTTGGGAGTGGGGACAGCAAAGTTCGTCCGCCCTCCTCGGAATGGGTCGAGACTTTGCCCACCCCCTCCCCGCACCAAACATAGGCCGCAGGCATAGCCGCGCCCAAAAAAGAGCAGCCGAACCCCTTGGCGCCAAGTTCGTCCTGCGGCAAAATGCCCAAAAAAGGGGTGTGCTATAGCCTTTGGGCGTGGGGACGGCAAAGTTCATCCGCCTTCCTTGGAATGGGTCGAGACTTTGCCCACCCCCTCCCCGCACCAAAAATAGGCCGCGGACAGAGCCGCGCCCAAAAAAGAGCAGCCGAACCCCTTGGCGCCAAGTTCGTCCTGCGGCAAAACGCCCAAAAAAGGGGTGGGCTACAGCCTTGGGGCGTGGGGCTGGCAAACTTCGTCCGCCTTCCTCGGAATGGGCCGAGACTTTACCCACCCCGTCCCCACGACAAAAATGAGCAGCGGGAACAGCCGCGCCCAAAAAAGAGCAGCCGAACCCCTTGGCACCAAGTTCGTCCTGCGGAAAAATGCCCAAAAGCGGGGTGGGCTATAGCCTTGGGGAGTGGGGCTGGCGAACTTCATCCGCCGGACTCGGAATGGGCCGAGACTTTTCCCACCCCCTCCCTCTGACAAAAATAGGCCGAGGGCACAGCCGCGCCCAAAAAACAGCAGCCGAACCCCTTGGCGCCAAGTTCGTCCTGCGGAAAAATGCCCAAAAAAGGGGTGTGCTATAGCCTTTGGGCGTGGGGACGGCAAAGTTCATCCGCCTTCATCGGAATGGGTCGACACTTTGCCCACCCCCATCCCACACCAAAAATAGGCCGCGGGCATAGCCGCGCCCAAAAAAGAGCAGCCGAACCCCTTGGCGCCAAGTTCATCCTGCGGCAAAATGCCCAAAAAAGGGGTGTGCTATAGCCTTTGGGCGTGGGGACGGCAAAGTTCATCCGCCTTCCTCGGAATGGGTCGAGACTTTGCCCACCCTCTCCCCGCACCAAAAATTGGCCGCGGGCATAGCCGCACCCAAAAAAGATCAGCCGAACCCCGTGGCGCCAAGTTCGTCCTGCGGAAAAATGCCCGAAAGGGGGGTTGGCTATAGCCTTGGGGCGTGGGGCTGGCGAACTTCGTCCGCCTGACTCGGAATGGGCCGAGACTTCCCCCCCCTCCCTGCGACAAATAACGGCCGCGGACACAGCCGCGCCCAAAAAAGAGCAGCCGAACCCCTTGGCGCCAAGTTCGTCCTGCGGAAAAATGCCCAAAAGGGGGGTGGGCTATAGCCTTGGGGCGTGGGGCTGGCGAACTTCCTCCGCCGGACTCGGAATGGGCCGAGACTTTTCCCACCCCCTCCCTGTGACAAAAATAGGCCACGGGCACAGCCGCGCCCAAAAAAGAGCAGCCGAACCCGTTGGCACCAAGTTCGTCCTGCGGCAAAATGCCCAAAAAAGGGGTGTGCTATAGCCTTTGGGCGTGGGGACGGCAAAGTTCATCCGCCTTCCTCGGAATTGGTCGAGACTTTGCCCACCCCCTCCCCGCGACAAAAATGGGCCGCAGACACAGCCGCGCCCAAGAAAGAGCAGCCGAACCCCTTGGCGCCAAGTTCGTCCTGCGGCAAAATGCCCAAAAAAGGGGTGTGCTATAGCCTTTGGGCGTGGGGACGGCAAAGTTCATCCGCCTTTCTCGGAATGGGTCGAGACTTTGCTCACCCTCTCCCCGCACCAAAAATAGGCCGCGGGCATACCTGCGCCCAAAAAAGATCTGCCGAACCCCTTGGCGCCAAGTTCGTCCTGCGGAAAAATGCTCAAAAGGGGGGTTGGCTATAGCCTTGGGGCGTGGGGCTGACGAACTTCGTCCGCCTCACTCAGAATGGGCCGAGACTTCCCCCCCCTCCCTGCGACAAAAATAGGCCGCGGGCACAGCCTCACCCGAAAAAGAGCAGCCGAACCCCTTGGCGCCAAGTTCGTCCTGAGGAAAAATGCCCAAAAAATGGGTGTGCTATAGCCTTTGGGCGTGGGGCCGGAAAAGTTCATCCCCCTTCCTCCGAATGGGCCGAGACTTTGCCCACCCCCTCCCCACGACAAAAATAGGCTGCGGGCACAGCCGCGCCCAAAAAATAGCAGCCGAACCCCGTGGTGCCAAGTTCGTCCTGCGGCAAAATGCCCAAAAAAGGGGTGTGCTATAGCCTTTGGGCGTGGGGCAGGCGGACTTCCTCCGCCGGACTTGGAGTGGGCCGAGACTTTACCCACCCCCTCCCCGCGACAAAAATAGGCAGCGGGCACCGCCGCGCCCAAAAAAGAGCAGCCGAACCCCTTGGCGCCAAGTTCGTGCTGCGGAAAAATGTGCAAAAAAGGAGTGTGCTATAGCCTTTGGGCGTGGGGACAGCAAAGTTCGTCTGCCTTCCTCGGAATGGGTCGAGACTTTGCCCACCCCCTCCCCACACCAAAAATAGGCCGCAAGCATAGCCGCGCCCAAAAAAGAGCAGCCGAACCCCTTGGCGCCAAGTTCGTCCTGCGGCAAAATGCCCAAAAAAGGGGTGTGCTATAGCCTTTGGGCGTGGGGACGGCAAAGTTCATCCGCCTTCCTTGGAATGGGTCGAGACTTTGCCCACCCCCTCCCCGCACCAAAAAGAGGCCGCGGGCATAGCAGCGCCCAAAGAAGAGCAGCTGAACCCCTTGGCGCCAAGTTCGTCCTGTGGCAAAATGCCCAAAAAAGGGGTGGGCGACAAGCTTGGGGCGTGGGGCTGGCGAACTTCGTCCGCCTTCCTCGGAATGGGCCGAGACTTTACCCACCCCGTCCCTACGACAAAAATAGGCAGCGGGCACAGCCGCGCCCAAAAAAGAGCAGCCGAACCCCTTGGCGCCAAGTTCGTGCTGCGGAAAAATGTGCAAAAAAGGAGTGTGCTATAGCCTTTGGGCGTGGGGACAGCAAAGTTCGTCTGCCTTCCTCGGAATGGGTCGAGACTTTGCCCACCCCCTCCCCACACCAAAAATAGGCCGCAAGCATAGCCGCGCCCAAAAAAGAGCAGCCGAACCCCTTGGCGCCAAGTTCGTCCTGCGGCAAAATGCCCAAAAAAGGGGTGTGCTATAGCCTTTGGGCGTGGGGACGGCAAAGTTCATCCGCCTTCCTTGGAATGGGTCGAGACTTTGCCCACCCCCTCCCCGCACCAAAAAGAGGCCGCGGGCATAGCAGCGCCCAAAGAAGAGCAGCTGAACCCCTTGGCGCCAAGTTCGTCCTGTGGCAAAATGCCCAAAAAAGGGGTGGGCGACAGCCTTGGGGCGTGGGGCTGGCGAACTTCGTCCGCCTTCCTCGGAATGGGCCGAGACTTTACCCACCCCGTCCCTACGACAAAAATAGGCAGCGGGCACAGCCGCGCCCAAAAAAGAGCAGCCGAACCCCTTGGCGCCAAGTTCGTGCTGCGGAAAAATGTGCAAAAAAGGAGTGTGCTATAGCCTTTGGGCGTGGGGACAGCAAAGTTCGTCTGCCTTCCTCGGAATGGGTCGAGACTTTGCCCACCCCCTCCCCACACCAAAAATAGGCCGCAAGCATAGCCGCGCCCAAAAAAGAGCAGCCGAACCCCTTGGCGCCAAGTTCGTCCTGCGGCAAAATGCCCAAAAAAGGGGTGTGCTATAGCCTTTGGGCGTGGGGACGGCAAAGTTCATCCGCCTTCCTTGGAATGGGTCGAGACTTTGCCCACCCCCTCCCCGCACCAAAAAGAGGCCGCGGGCATAGCAGCGTCCAAAGAAGAGCAGCTGAACCCCTTGGCGCCAAGTTCGTCCTGTGGCAAAATGCCCAAAAAAGGGGTGGGCGACAGCCTTGGGGCGTGGGGCTGGCGAACTTCGTCCGCCTTCCTCGGAATGGGCCGAGACTTTACCCACCCCGTCCCTACGACAAAAATAGGCAGCGGGCACAGCCGCGCCCAAAAAAGAGCAGCCGAACCCCTTCGCGCCAAGTTCGTCCTGAGGAAAAATGCCCGAAAGGGGGGTTGGCTATAGCCTTCGGGCGTGGGGCTGGCGAACTTCGTCCGCCTGACTCGGAATGGGCCGAGACTTCCTCCCCCTCCCTGCGACAAAAAAAGGCCGCGGGCACAGCCGCGCCCAAAAAAGTGCAGCCGAACCCCTTGGCGCCAAGTTCGTCCTGCGGAAAAATGCCCAAAAGGGGGGTGGGCTATAGCCTTGGGGCGTGGGGCTGGCGAACTTCCTCCGCCGGACTCGGAATGGGCCGAGACTTTTCCCACCCCCTCCCTGCGATAAAAATAGACCACGGGCACAGCCGCGCCCAAAAAAGAGCAGCCGAACCCCTTGGCGCCAAGTTCGTCATGCGGAAAAATGCCCAAAAAAGGGGTGGGCTATAGCCTTAGGGCGTGGGGCGGGCGAACTTCGTCCGCCGGACTCAGAATGGGCCGAGACATTGGCGACCCCCTCCCCGTGACAAAAATAGGCCGCGGGCATAGCCTCGCCCAAAAAAGAGCAGCCGAACCCCTTGGCGCCAAGTTCGTCCTGCGGCAAAATGCCCAAAAAATGGGTGTGCTATAGCCTTTGGGCGTGGGGCCAGCAAAGTTCATCCCCCTCCCTCCGAATGGGCCGAGACTTTGCCCACCCCCTCCCCGTGACAAAAATAGGCCGCGGGCACAGCCACGCCCAAAAAATAGCAGCCGAACGCCTTGGCGTCAAGTTCGTCCTGCAGAAAAATGCCCAAAAAAGGGGTGGGCTATAGCCTTGGGGCGTGGTGCTGGCGAACTTCGTCTGCCGGACTCGGAATGGGCCGAGACTTTGCCCACCCCCTCCCCGCACCAAAAATAGGCCGCGGGCACAGCCGCGCCAAAAAAAGAGCAGCCGAACCCCTTTGCGCGTAGTTCGTCCTGCAGAAAAATGCCCAAAAAGGGGGTGGGCTATAGCCTTGGTGCGTGGGGCCGGCGCACTTCATCCGCCTTCCTCGGAATGGGTCGAGACTTTGCTCACCCTCTCCCCGCACCAAAAATAGGCCGCGGGCATACCTGCGCCCAAAAAAGATCTGCCGAACCCCTTGGCGCCAAGTTCGTCCTGCGGAAAAATGCCCAAAAAATGGGTGTGCTATAGCCTTGGGGCGTGGGGCTGACGAACTTCGTCCGCCTGACTCGGAATGGGCCGAGACTTCCCCCCCCCCCCCCTCCCTGCGACAAAAATAGGCCGCGGGCACAGCCTCACCCGAAAAAGAGCAGCCGAACCCCTTGGTGCCAAGTTCGTCCTGAGGGAAAATGCCCAAAAAATGGGTGTGCTATAGCCTTTGGGCGTGGGGCGGGCGGACTTCGTCTGCCGGACTCGGAATGGGCCGAGACTTTACCCACCCCCTCCCCGCGACAAAAATAGGCCGCGGGCACAGCCGCGCCCAAAAAAGAGCAGCCGAACCCCTGGGCGCCAAGTTCGTCCTGCGGAAAAATGCCCAAAAAAGGGGTGGGCTATAGCCCTGGGGCGTGGGGGGCCGCACTTCGTCCGCCGGACTCGGAATGGGCATAGACTTTCACCACCCCCTCCCCAGGACAAAGATAGGACGCGGGCACAGCCGTGCCCATATATGAGCAGCCGAACCCCTTGGCGCCAAGCTCGTCCTACGGAAAAATGCCCAAAAAGGGGGTGGGCTATAGCCTTGGGGCGTGGGGCTGGCGAACTTCGTCCGCCAGACTCAGAATGGGCCGAGGCTTTGCACACCCCCTCCCTACGATAAAAATAGGCCGTACGCACAGCCGCGCCCAAAAAAGAGCAGCCGAACCCCATGGCGCCAAGTTCGTCCAGCGGAAAAATGCCCAAAAAGGGGGTGGACTATAGCCATGGGGCGTGGGGCTGGCGAACTTCGTCCGTCGGACTCGGAATGGGCCGAGAGATTGACCACCCCCTCCCCACGACAAAAATAGGCCGCGGGCACAGCCATACCAAAAAAAGATCAGCCGAACCCCAAGGCGCCAAGTTCGTCCTGCGGAAAAATGCGCAAAAGGGGGGGTGGGCTTTAGCCTTGGGGCATGGGGCTGGCGAACTTCGTCCGCCGGACTCAAAATGGGCCAAAACCTTTTGAACCCCCTCCCGGCGACAAAAATAGGCCGCGGGCACAGCCGCGCCCAAAAAAGAGCAGCCGAACCCCTTGGCGCCAAGTTCGTTATGCGGAAAAATGCCGAAAAAGGGGGTGGGCTATAGCCTTGGGGCTTGAGGCTGGCGTACTTCGTCCGCCGGACTCGGAATGGGCCGAGGCTTTTCCCACCCCCTCCCTGCGACAAAAATAGGCTGCACGCACAGCCGCGCCCAAAAAAGACCAGCCGAACCCCTAGGCGCCAAGTTCGTCCAGCGGAAAAATGCCCAAATGGGGGGTGGGCTATAGCCTTGGGGCGTGGGGCGGGCAAACTTCATCCTCCGGACTCGGAATGTGCCGAGACTATGCCCACCCCCTCCCTGCGACAAAAATAGGCCACGGGCACAGCCACACCCAAGAAAGAGCAGCCGAACCCCTTGTCGCCAAATTCGTCCTGCGGTAAAATGCCCAAAAAGGGGGTGGGCTATAGCCATGCGGCGTGGGGCTGGCGAACTTTGTCCGTCGGACTCGGAACGGAGCGAGAGATTGAACACCCCCTCCCCGCGACAAAAATAGGCTGCGGGCACAGCCATGCCAAAAAAGAGCAGCCGAACTCCAAGGCGCCCAGTTCGTCCTGCGGAAGAATGCCCAAAAAGGGGGTGGGCTATAGCCTTGGGGCGTGGGCGGGCGAACTTCGTCCGCCGGACTCGGAAGGGGCATAGACTTTCACCACCCCCTCCCCAGGACAAAGATAGGCCGCGGGCACAGCCGTGCCCGTAAATGAGCAACCGGACCCCTTGGCGCCAAGTTTGTCCAGCGGAAAAATGCCCAAAAAGGGGGTGGACTATAGCCATGGGGCGTGGGGCTGGCGAACTTCATCCGTCGGATTAGGAATGGGCCGAGAGATTGACCACCCCCTCCCCGCGACAAAAATAGGCCGCGGGCACAGCCATGCCAAAAAAAGAGCAGCCGAACCCGAAGGCGCCAAGTTCGTCCTGCAGAAGAATGCCCAAAAAGGGGGTGGGCTATAGCCTTTGGGCATGGGGCGGGCAAAGTTCATCCGCCTTCCTCGGAATGGGCCGAGACTTTGCCCACCCCCTTCCCGCACCAAAAATAGGACGCGGCCACAGCCGCGCCCAAAAAAGAACAGGCAAACCTCTTCGCGCCAACTTCGTCCTGCGGAAGAATGCCCAAAAAAGGGGTGGGCTATAGCCTTGGGGCGTGGGGCGGGCGAACTTCGTCTGCCAGACTCAGAATGGGCCGTGGCTTTGCCCACCCCCTCCCTGCGACAAAAATAGGCCACGGGCACAGCCACACCCAAGAAAGAGCAGCCGAACTCCTTGTCGCCAAATTCGTCCTGCGGTAAAATGCCCAAAAAGGGGGTGGGCTATAGCCATGGGGCGTGGGGCTGGCGAACTTTGTCCGTCGGACTCGGAACGGAGCGAGAGATTGAACACCCCCTCCCCGCGACAAAAATAGGCTGCGGGCACAGCCATGCCAAAAAAGAGCAGCCGAACCCCAAGGCGCCCAGTTCGTCCTGCGGAAGAATGCCCAAAAAGGGGGTGGGCTATAGCCTTGGAGCGTGGGCGGGCGAACTTCGTCCGCCGGACTCGGAAAGGGCATAGACTTTCACCACCCCCTCCCCAGGACAAAGATAGGCCGCGGGCACAGCCGTGCCCGTAAATGAGCAACCGAACCCCTTGGCGCCAAGTTCGTCCTACGGAAAAATGCCCAAAAAGGGGGTGGGCTATAGCCTTGGGGCGTGGGGCTGGCGCACTTCGTCCGCCAGACTCAGAATGGGCCAAGGCTTTGCCCACCCCCTCCCTACGACAAAAATAGCCCGCACGCACAGCCGCGCCCAAAAAAGAGCAGCCGAACCCCTTGGCGCCAAGTTCGTCCTGTGGAAAAATGCCCAAAAAGGGGGTGGGCTACAGCCTTGGGGCGTGGGGCTGGCGAACTTCGTCCGCCGGACTCGGAATGGGCCGAGACTTTGCTCACCCCCTCCCCACGACAAAGATAGGCCGCGGGCACAGCCGCGCCCGAAAAAAAGCAGCCGAACCCCTTGGCGCCTAGTTTGTCCTGCAGAAAAATGCCCAAAAAGGGGGTAGACTATAGCCATGGGGCGTGGGGCTGGCGAACTACGTCCGTCGGACTAGGAATGGGCCGAGAGATTGACCACCCCCTCCCCGCGACAAAAATAGGCCGCGGGCACAGCCATGCCAAAAAAAGAGCAGCCGAACCCGAAGGCGCCAAGTTCGTCCTGCAGAAGAATGCCCAAAAAGGGGGTGGGCTATAGCCTTTGGGCATGGGGCGGGCAAAGTTCATCCGCCTTCCTCGGAATGGGCCGAGACTTTGCCCACCCCCTTCCCGCGCCAAAAATAGGACGCGGCCACAGCCGCGCCCAAAAAAGAGCAGGCAAACCCCTTCGCGCCAAGTTCGTCCAGCGGAAAAATGCCCAAAAAGGGAGTGGGCTACAGCCTTGGGGCGTGAGGCGGGCGAACTTCGTCCGCCGGACTCGGAATGGGCCGAGGATTTTCCCACCCCCTCCCTGCGACAAAAATAGGCCGCACGCACAGCCGCGCCCAAAAAAGACCAGCCGAACCCCTTGTCGCCAAGTTCGTCCAGCGGAAAAATGCCCAAAAAGGGGGTGGGCTATAGCCATGGGGCGTGGGGCTGGCGAACTTCGTCCGTCGGACTCGGAATGGGCCGAGAGATTGACCACCCCCTCCCTACGACAAAAATAGGCCGCGGGCGCAGCCGTGCCAAAAAAAGACCAGCCGAACCCCTAGGCGCCAAGTTCGTCCCGCGGAAGAATGCCCAAAAAGGGGGTGGGCAATAGCTTGGGGCGTGGGGCGGGCGAACTTCGCGCGCCGGACTCGGAATGGGCCTAGACTTTTCCCACACCCTCCCTGCGACAAAAATAGGCCGCACGCACAGCCGCGCCCAAAAAAGAGCTGGCGAACCCCTTGGCGCCAAGTTCGTCCTGCGGAAAAATGCCCAAAAAAGGGGTGGGCTATAGCCTTGGGGCGTGGGGCGGGCGAACTTCGTCCGCCGGACTCGGAATGGGCCGAGACTTGGCCCACCCCTTCCCCGCGCCAAAAATAGGCCGCGAGCACAGCCGCGCCCAAAAAAGAGCAGCCAAACCCCTTGGCGCCAAATTCGTCCTGCGGAAAAATGCCCAAAAAGGGGGTGGGCTATAGCCTTGGGGCGTGGGGCTGGCGAACTTCGTCCGCCGGACTCGGAATGGGCCGAGACTTTGCTCACCCCCTCCCCACGACAAAGATATGCCGCGGGCACAGCCTCGCTCAAAAAAGAGCAGCCAAACCCCTTGGCGCCAAGTTCATCCTGCGGAAAAATGCCCAAAAAAGGGGGGTGCTATAGCCTTTGGGAGTGGGGCCGGCGAACTTCGTCCGCCTTCCTCGGAATGGGCCGAGACTTTGGCCACCCCCTCCCCGCGACAAAAGTAGGCCGCGGGCACAGCCGCCCCCAAAAAAGAGCAGCCGAACCGCTTGGCGCCAAGTTCGTCCTGCGGCAAAATGCCCAAAAAGGGGGTGGGCTATGGCCTTGGGGCGTGGAGCCGGCGCACTTCCTTCGCCTTCCTCAGAATGGGCCGAGACCTTTGCCACCCGCTCCCCACGACAAAACGAGGCCACGGGCACAGCCGCGCCCAAAAAAGAGCTGCGGAACCCCTTGGCGCCAAGTTCGTCCTGCGGAAAAATGCCCAAAAGAGGGATGGGCTATAGCCTCGGGGCGTGGGGCAGGGGAACTTCGTCTGCCGTACTCGGAATGGGCCGAGACTTTGGCCACCCCCTCCCCGAGACAAAAATAGGCCGCGGGCGCAGCCTCGCCCAAAAAAGAGCAGCCGAACCCCTTGGCACCAAGTTCGTCCTGCAGAAAACTGCCCAAAAAAGGGGTGTGCTATAGCCTTTGGGCGTGGCGCCGGCGAACTTCGTTTACCTTCCTCGGAATGGGCCGAGACCTTGGCCACCCCCTCCCCGTGACAAAAATAGGCCGCGGACACAGCCGCGCCCAAAAAAGAGCAGCCGAACCCCTTGGCGCCAAGTTCGTCCTGCGGAAAAATGCCCAAAAAAGGGGTGTGCCATAGTGTTTGGGCGTGGGGCCGGCGTACTTCGTCGGAATGGGCAGAGACTTTGGCCACCCCCTCCCCACGACAAAAATAGGCCGCGGGCACAGCCACGCCAAAAAAAGAACAGCCGAACCCCTTGGCGCCAAGTTCGTCCTGCGAAAAAATGCCCAAAAAAGGGGTGTGCTATAGCCTTTGGGCGTGGGGCCGGCGAACTTCGTCCGCCTTCCTCGGAATGGGCTGAGACATTGGCCACCGCCTCCCCACGACAAAAATAGGCCACGGGGACAGCCGCGCCCAAAAAAGAGCAGCCGAACCCCTTGGTGCCAAGTTCGTCCAGCGGAAAATTGCCTAAAAAAGGGGTGTGCTATAGCCGTTGGGCGTGGGGCCGGCAAAGTTCATCCGCCTTCCTCGGATTGGGCCTAGACTTTGGCCAACCCCTCCCTGCGCCAAAATTAGGCTGCGGGCACAGCCGCGCCCAAAAAATAGCAGCCGAACCCCTTGGCAGCAAGTTCGTCCTGCAGAAAAATGCCCAAAAAGGGGGTGGGCTATAGCCTTGGGGCATGGGGCTGGTGAACCCTCCACGCGACAAAAATAGGCCGCGGGTACAGCCGTAGCCAAAAAAGAGCAGCCGAACCCCTTGGCGCCAAGTTCGTCCTGCGGAAAAATGCCCAAAAAAGGGGTGGGCTATAGCCTTGGGGCGTGGGGCTGGCGAACATCGTCCACCGGACTCAGAATGGGCTGAGACTTTCCCCACCCCCTCCCCGCGACAAAAATAGGACTCGGGCACAGCCGCGCCCAAAAAAGAGCAGCCGAACCCCTAGGCACTAAGTTCGTCCTGCGGAAAATGCCCAAGAAAGGGGTGTGCTATAGCCTTTGGGCGTGGGGCCTGTGAACTTCGTCCGCCTTCCTCGGAATGGGCCGAGACGTTGGCCACCCCCTCCCCACGACAAAAATAGGCCGCGGGCACAGCCGCGCCAAAAAAAGAGCAGCCGAACCCCTTGGCGCCAGGTTCGTCCTCCGGAAAAATGCCCAAAAAGGGGGTGGGCTATAGCCTTGGGGCGTGGGGCTGGCGAACTTCGTCCGCCTTCCTCGGAATGGGCCGAGACTTTGCCCACCCCCTTCCCGCGACAAATCTAGGCCGCGGGCACAGCCGCGCCCAAAAAAGAGCAGCCGAACCCCTTGGCGCCAAGTTCGTCCTGCGGAAAAATGCCCAAAAAAGGGGTGTGCCATAGCGTTTGGGCGTGGGGCCGGCGTACTTCGTCGGAATGGGCAGAGACTTTGGCCACCCCCTCCCCACGACAAAAATAGGCCGCGGGCACAGCCACGCCAAAAAAAGAACAGCCGAACCCCTTGGCGCCAAGTTCGTCCTGCGAAAAAATGCCCAAAAAAGGGGTGTGCTATAGCCTTTGGGCGTGGGGCCGGCGAACTTCGTCCGCCTTCCTCGGAATGGGCTGAGACATTGGCCACCGCCTCCCCACGACAAAAATAGGCCACGGGGACAGCCGCGCCCAAAAAAGAGCAGCCGAACCCCTTGGTGCCAAGTTCGTCCAGCGGAAAATTGCCTAAAAAAGGGGTGTGCTATAGCCGTTGGGCGTGGGGCCGGCAAAGTTCATCCGCCTTCCTCGGATTGGGCCTAGACTTTGGCCAACCCCTCCCTGCGCCAAAATTAGGCTGCGGGCACAGCCGCGCCCAAAAAAGAGCAGCCGAACCCCTTGGCGCCAAGTTCGTCCTGCGGAAAAATGCCCAAAAAAGGGGTGTGTTATAGCCTTTGGGCGTGGGGCCGGCAAAAATCATCCGCCTTCCTCGGATTGGGCCAAGACTTTGGTCACCCCCTCCCCGAGACAACAATAGGCCGCGGGCACAGCCGCACCCAAAAAAGGGCAGCCGAAACCCTTGGCGCCAAGTTCGTCCGGCGGAAAAATGCCCAAAAAGGGTGTGGGCTATAGCCTTGGGGCGTGGGGCAGGCGAACTACGTCCGCCGGACTCGGAATGGGCCGAGACATTGACCACCCCCTACCCGTGCCAAAAATAGGCCACGGGCACAGCCGCGCCCAATAAAGAGCAGCCGAATCCCTTGGCGCCAAGTTCGTCCTGCGGAAAAATGCCCAAAAATGGGCTGGGCTATAGCCTTAGGGCGTGGGGCAGGCGAACTACGTCCGCCGGACTCGGAATCGGCCGACACATTGACCACCCCCTCCCCGCGACAAAAATAGGCCACGGGCGCTGCCGCGCCTGAAAAAGAGCAGCCGAACCCCTTGGCGCCAAGTTCGTCCTGCGGAAAAATGCCCAAAAAGGGGGTGGGCTATAGCCTTGGGGCGTGGGGCTGGCGAACTTCGTCCGCCGGACTCGGAATGGGCCGAGACACTGACCACCCCCTCCCCGCAACAAAAACAGGCCGCGGGCACAGCCGTACCCAAAAAAGAGCAGCCCAACCCCTTTGCACCATGTTCGTCCTGCGCAAAAATGCCCAAAAAAGGGGTGGGCTGTAGCCTTGGGGCGTGGGGATGGCGAACTTCATCCGCCGGACTCCGAATAGGCCGAGGCGTTGCCCACCCCTTCCCCGCGACATAAATAGGCCACGGGCCCAGCTGCGCCCAAAAAAGAGCAGCCGAAACCCTTGGCGCCAAGTTCGTCCTGCAGAAAAATGCTCAAAAAAGGGGTGGGCTATAGCCTTGGGGCGCGGGGCTGGCGAACTTCGTCCGCCGGACTCGGAATGGGCCGAGACTTTTCCCACCCCCTCCCCGCGCCAAAATAGGCCGCGGGCACAGCCGCGTTCAAAAAAGAGAACCCGAACCCCTTGGCGCCAAGTTCGTCCTGCAGAAAAATGCCCAAAAAAGGGGTGGGCTATAGCCTTGGGGCGTGGGGCGGGCGAACTTCGTCCGCCGGACTCGGAATGGGCCGAGGCGTTGCCCACCCCCTCCCTGCAACAAAAATAGGCCGCGGGCACAGCCGCGCCCAAAAAAGAGCAGCCGAGCCCCTTGGCGCCAAGTTCGTCCTGCGGAAAATGCCCAAAAAGGGGGTGGGCTATAGCCTTGGGGCGTGGGGCTGGCGAACTTCGTCCGCCGGACTCCGAATGGGCCAAAACTTATCCCACCCCCTCCCCACGACAAAAATATGCCGTGGGCACAGCCGCGCCCAAAAAAGAGCAGCCGAACCCCTTGGCGCCAAGTTCGTCCTGCGGAAAAATGCCCAAAAAAGGGCTGGGCTATAGCCTTGGGGAGTGGGGGGGCGCACTTCGTCCGCCGGACTCGGAATGGGCCGAGACTTTCCCCACCCCCTCTCTACGATAAAAATAGGCCGCGGGCGCAGCCGCGCCCAAAAAAGAGCAGCCGAACCCCTTGGCGCCGGGTTCGTCCTGCGGAAAAATGCCCAAAAAGGGGGTGGGCTATAGCCTTGAGGCGTGGGGCTGGCGAATTTTGTCCGCCTGACTCGGAATGTGCCGAGAGTTTGCCCACCCCCTCCCCGCGACAAAAATAGGCAACGGGCACAGCCGCGCCCAAAAAGGAGCAGCCGAACCCCTTGGCGCCATGTTCGTCCTGCGGAAAAATGCCCAAAAAGGGGGTGGGCTATAGCCTTGGGACGTGGGGCTGGCGAACTTCGTCCGCCGGACTCGGAATGGGCCGACACACTGACCACCCCCTCCCCGCATCAAAAACAGGCCGTGGGCACAGCCGTACCCAAAAAAGAGCAGCCGAACCCCTTGGCGCCATGTTCGTCCTGCAGAAAAATGCCCAAAAAAGGGGTGGGCTATAGCCTTGGGGCGCGGGGCTGGCGCACTTCGTCCGCCGAACTCGGAATGGGCCGAGACTTTCCCCACCCCCTCCCCGCGATAAAAATAGGCCGCGGGCGCAGCCGCGCCCAAAAAAGAGCAGCCGAACCCCTTGGCGCCATGTTCGTCCTGCGGAAAAATGCGCAAAAAGGGCGTGGGCTATAGCCTTGGGGCGTGGGGAAGGCGAACTTCGTCCGCCGGTCCCAGAATGGGCCCAAACTTTTCCCATCCCCTCCCCGCGGTAAAAATAGGCCGCGGGCACAGCCGCGCCCAAAAAAGAGCAGCCGAACCCCTTGGCGCCAAGTTCGTCCTGCGGAAAAATGCCCAAAAAAGGGGTGGGCTATAGCCTTGGGGCGTGGGGGGGCGCACTTCGTCCGCCGGGCTCGGAATGGGCCGAGACTTTCCTCACCCCCTCCCCGCGATAAAAATAGGCCGCGGGCGCAGCCGCGCCCAAAAAAGAGCAGCCGAACCCCTTGGCGCCATGTTCGTCCTGCGGAAAAATGCGCAAAAAGGGCGTGGGCTATAGCCTTGGGGCGTGGGGAAGGCGAACTTCGTCCGCCGGACCCAGAATGGGCCCAAACTTTTCCCATCCCCTCCCCGCGGTAAAAATAGGCCGCGGGCACAGCCGCACCCAAAAAAGAGCAGCCGAACCCCTTGGCGCCAAGTTCGTCCTGCGGAAAAATGCCCAAAAAAGGGGTGGGCTATAGCTTGGGGCGTGGTGGAGCGCACTTCGTCCGCCGGACTCGGAATGGGCCGAGACTTTCCCCACCCCCTCCCCGCGATAAAAATAGGCCGCGGGCGCAGCCGCGCCCAAAAAAGAGCAGCCGAACCCCTTGGCGCCATGTTCGTCCTGCGGAAGAATGCCCAAAAAGGGAGTGGGCTATAGCCTTGGGGCGTGGGGCGGGCGAACTTCGTCCGCCGTACTCGGAATGGACCGAGACTTTGACCACCCCCTCCCCGCGACAAAAATAGGCCACGGGCACAGCCGCGCCCAATAAAGAGCGGCCGAACCCCTTGGCGCCAAGTTCATCCGGCGGAAAAATGCCCAAAAATGGGCTGGGCTATAGCCTTGGGGCGTGGGGCTGGTGAATTTCGTCCGCCCGACTCGGAATGTGCCGAGAGTTTGCCCACCCCCTCCCCGCGACAAAAATAGGCAACGGGCACAGCCGCGCCCAAAAAGGAGCAGCCGAACCCCTTGGCGCCATGTTCGTCCTGCGGAAAAATGCGCAAAAAGGGCGTGGGCTACAGCCTTGGGGCGTGGGGAAGGCGAACTTCGTCCGCCGGACACAGAATGGGCCAAAACTTATCCCACCCCCTCCCCACGACAAAAATAGGCCGCGGGCACAGCCGCGCCCAAAAAAGAGCCACCGAACCCCTTGACACCAAGTTCGTCCTGTGGGAAAATGCCCAAAAAAGGGGGTGGGCTATAGCCTAGGGGCGTGGGGCTGGCGAACTTCGTCCGCCGGACTCGAAATGTACCGAGACTTTGTCCACCCCCTCCCCGCAACAAAAATAGGCCACGGGCACAGCCGCGCACAAAAAAGGGCAGCCGAACCCCTTGGCGCCAGGTTCGTCCGGCGGAAAAATGCCCAAAAAGGGGGCGGGCTCTAGCCTTGGGGCGTGGGGCAGGCGAACTACGTCCGCCGGACTCGGAATGGGCCGAGATATTGACCACCCCCTCCCCGCGACGAAAATAGGCCACGGGCACAGCAGCGCCCAATAAAGAGCAGCCGAACCCCTTGGCGCCAAGTTCATCCTGCGGAAAAATGCCCAAAAATGGGCTGGGCTATAGCCTTGGGGCGTGGGGCTGGCGAATTTCGTCCGCCCGACTCGGAATGTGCCGAGAGTTTGCCCACCCCCTCCCCGCGACAAAAATAGGCAACGGGCACAGCCGCGCCCAAAAAGGAACAGCCGAACCCCTTGGCGCCATGTTCGTCCTGCGGAAAAATGCGCAAAAAGGGCGTGGGCTATAGCCTTGGGGCGTGGGGAAGGCGAACTTCGTCCGCCGGACACAGAATGGGCCAAAACTTATCCCACCCCCTCCCCACGACAAAAATAGGCCGCGGGCACAGCCGCGCCCAAAGAAGAGCAGCCGAACCCCTTGGCGCCAAGTTCGTCCTGCGGAAAAATGCCCAAAAAAGGGGTGGGCTATAGCCTTGGGGCGTGGGGGGGCGCACTTCGTCCGCCGGACTCGGAATGGGCCGAGACTTTCCCCACCCCCTCCCCGCGATAAAAATAGGCCGCGGGCGCAGCCGCGCCCAAAAAAGAGCAGCCGAACCCCTTGGCGCCAAGTTCGTCCAGCGGAAAAATGCCCAAAAAGGGGGTGGGCTATAGCCTTGGGGCGTGGGGCTGGCGAACTTCGTCCGCCGGACTCGGAATGGGCGGAGACACTGACCACCCCCTCCCCACAATAAAAACAGCCCGCGGGCACAGCCGCACCCAAAAAAGAGCAGCCGAACCCCCTGGCGCCATGTTCGTCCTGCGGAAGAATGCCCAAAAAGGGAGTGGGCTATAGCCTTGGGGCGTGGGGCGGGCGAACTTCGTCCGCCGTACTCGGAATGGACCGAGACTTTGACCACCCCCTCCCCGCGAAAAAAATAGGCCGCAGGCGCCGCCGCGCCCGAAAAAGAGCAGACGAACCCCTTGGCGCCAAGTTCGTCCTGCGGAAAAATGCCCAAATAAGGGGTGAGCTATAGCCCTGGGGCGTGGGGGGGGGCGCACTTCGTCCGCCGGACTCGGAATGGGCCGAGACATTGCCCACCCCCTCCCCGCAACAAAAATAGGCCACGGGCACATCCGCGCCCAAAAAAGGGCAGCCGAACCCCTTGGCGCCAGATTCGTCCGGCAGAAAAATGCCCAAAAAGGGGGTGGGCTATAGCCTTGGGGCGTGGGGCAGGCGCACTAAGTCCGCCGGACTCGGAATGGGCCGAGATATTGACCACCCCTTCCCCGCGACAAAAATAGGCCAGGGGCACAGCCGCGCCCAATAAAGAGCAGCCGAACCCCTTAGCGCCAAGTTCGTCCTGCGGAAAAATGCCCAAAAATGGGCTGGGCTATAGCCTTGGGGCGTGGGGCTGGCGAACTACGTCCGCCGGACTCGGAATGGGCCGAGATATTGACCACCCTCTGCCCGCGACAAACATAGGCTGCGGGCGCAGCCGCGTCTGAAAAAGAGCAGACGAACCCCTTGGCGCCAAATTCGTCCTGCGGAAAAATGCCCAAAAAGGGGGTGGGCTATAGCGTTGGGGCATCGGGCTGGCGAACTTCGTCCGCCGGACTCGGAATGAGCCGAGAGTTTGCCCACCCTCTCCCCACGACAACAATAGGCCGCTTGCACAGACGCGCCCAAAAACGAGCAGCCGAACCCCTTGGCGCCAAGTTCGTCCTGCAGAAAAATGCCCAAAAAAGAGGTTGGCTATAGCCTTCGGGCGTGGGGCTGGCGAACTTCGTCCGCCGGACTCGGAAAGGGCCGAGACTTTTCCCACCCCCTCCCTGCACCAAAAATAGGCCGCGGGCACAGCCGCGCCCAAAAAAGAGCAGCCGAACCCCTCGGCGCCATGTTCATCCTGCGGAAAAATGCCCAAAAAAGGGGTGGGCTATAGCCATGGGGCGTGGGGCTGGCCCACTTCGTCCGCCGGACTCGGAATGTGCCGAGACGTTGTCCACCCCCTCCCCACGACAAAAATAGGCAACGGGAACAGCCGCGCCCAAAAAAGAGCAGCCGAACCCCTTGGCGCCAAGTTCGTCCTGCGGAAAAATGCGCAAAAAGGGCGTGGGTATAGCCTTGGAGCGTGGGGCGGGCGAACTTCGTCTGCTAAACTCGGAATGGGCTGAGGCTTTGCCCACCCCCTCCCCGTGACAAAAATAGGCCGCGGGCACAGCCACGCCCAAAAAAGAGAACGCGAACCCCTTGGAGCCAAGTTCGTCCTGCGGAAAAATGCCCAAAAAAGGGGTGCGCTATAGCCTTTGGGCATGGGGCCGGCAAAGTTCATCCACCTTCCTCGGAATGGGCCGAGACTTTGGCCACCCCCTCCCTGTGCCCAAAATATGCCGCGCGCACAGCCGCGCCTAAAAAAGAGCAGCCGAATCCCTTGGCGCCAAGTTCGTCCTGCGGAAAATGCCCAAAAAACGGGTGGGCTATAGCCTTGGGGCGTGGGGCTGGCGAACTTCGTCCGCTGGACTCGGAATGTGCCTAGACTTTGCCCACCCCCTCCCCGCGACAAAAATAGGCCGCGGGCACAGCCGCGCCCAAAAAAGAGCAGCCGAACCCCATGGCGCCAAGTTCGTCCAGCGGAAAAATCCCCAAAAAAGGGGTGGGCTATAGACTTGGGGCGTGGGGCCGGCGAACATCGTCCGCCGGACATGGAATGGGCCGAGACTTTGACCACCCCCTCCCCATGACAAAAATAGGCCGCAGGGTCAGCCGCGCCCAAAAAAAGTCAGCCGAACCCCTTGGCGACAAGTTCGTACTGCAGAAAAATGCCCAAAAAAGGGGCGCGCTATAGCCTTTGGGTTGCGGCCGGCAAAGTTCATCCGCCTTCCTCGGAATGGGCAGAGACTTTGGCCACCCCCTCCCCGCACCAAAAATAGGCCGCGGGCACAGCCGCACCCAAAAAAGAGCCGCCGATCCCCTTGGCGCCAAGTTCGTCCTGCGGAAAAATGCCCAAAAAAGAGGTGGGCTATAATCTTGGGGCGTGGGGCTGGCGCACTTCGTCCGCCGGACATGGAATGGGCCGAGACTTTGACCACCCCCTCCCCGCGTCAAAAATAGGCTGCGGGCACAGCCGCGCCCAAAAAAGAGCAGCCGAACCCCTTGGCCCCAAGTTCGTCCTGCGGAAAAATGCCTAAAAAAGGGGTGGGCTATAGCCTTGGGGCATGGGGCGGGCGAACTTCGTCCGCCGGACTCGGTATGGGCCGAGACTTTGCCCACCCCCTCCCCGCGACAGAAATAGGCCGCGGGCACAGCCGCGCCCAAAAAAGAGCAGCCGAACCCCTTGGCGCCAAGTTCGTCCTGCGGAAAAATGACCAAAAAAGGGGTGGGCTATAGCCTTGGGGCGTGGGGCGGGCGAACTTCGTCCGACGGACTCGGAATGGGCCGAGACTTTCCCCACCCCCTCCCCTCAACAAAAATAGGCTGCGGGCTCGGCCGCGCCCAAAAAAAAGCATCCGAACACCTTGGCACCAAGTTCGTCCTGCAGAAAAATGCCCAAAAAAGGGGTGGGCTATAGCCTTGGGGGGTGGGGCTGGCGAACTTCGTCCGCCGGTCTCGGAATGGGGCGAGACTTTGCCCACCCCCTCGCCACGCCAAAAATAGGCCGGGCATAGCCGCGCCCAAAAAAGAGCAGTCCAACCCCTTGGCGCCAAGTTCGTCCTGCGAAAAAATGCCCAAAAAGGGGTGTACAATAGCTTTTGGGCGTGGGGCCGGCGCACTTCGTCCGCCTTCCTCGGAATGGGCCGAGACTTTGCCCACCCCCTCCCCGCGGCAAAAAAAGGCCGCGGGCATAGCCGCGCCCAAAAAAGAGCAGCCAAACCCCTTGGCGCCAAGTTCGTCCTGCGGAAAAATGCCCAAAAAAGGGGTGTGCTATAGCCTTTGGGCATGGGGCCGGCAAAGTTTATCCGCCTTTCTCAGAGTGGGCCAAGAATTTACCCACACCCTCCCCGTGCCAAAAATAGCCCGCGGCCACAGCCGCGCCTAAAAAAGAGCAGTCGAACCCCTTGGCGCCAAGTTCGACTTGCGGAAAAATGCCCAAAAAAGGGGTGGGCTATATAGCCTCGGGGCGTGGGGCTGCCGAACTTCGTCCCCCGGACTCGGAATGGGGCGGGACTTTTCCCACCCCCTCCCCTCGACAAAAATAGGCCGCGGGCTCGGTCGCACACAAAAAAAAAGCATCCGAACACCTCGGCGCCAAGTTCGTCCTGCAGAAAAATGCCCAAAAAAGCGGTGGGCTATAGCCTTGGGGGGTGGGGCTGGCGAACTTCGTCCGCCGGTCTCGGAATGGGGCGAGACTTTGCCCACCCCCTCGCCGTGCCAAAAATAGGCCGCGGGCATAGCCGCGCCCAATAAAGAGCAGTCGACCCCCTTGGCGCCAAGTTCGTACTGCGGGAAAATGCCCAAAACAGGGGTGTGCTATAGCCATTGGGCGTGGGGCCGGCAAAGTTCGTCCGCCGGGCTCGGAATGGGCCGAGACCTTTCCCACCCCCTCCCCGCGACAAAAATAGGCCGCGGGCACAGCCGCGCCCAAAAAAGAGCAGCCAAACCCCTTGGCACCAAGTTCGTCCTGCGGAAAAATGCCCAAAAAAGTGGTGGGCTATAGCCTTGGGGCGTGGGCCTGGCGTACTTCGTACGCCGGACTCGGAATGGGCCGAGACTCTGCTCACCTCTTCCCCGTGACAAAAATAGGCCGCGGGCACAGCCGCGCCAAAAAAAAGAGCAGCCGAACCCCTTGGTGCCAAGTTCGTCCTGCGGACAAATGGACAAAAAGGGGTGTGCTATAGCCTTGGGGCGTGGGGCAGCCGAAGTTCGTCCGCCGTACACAGAACGGGCCGAGACTTTTCCCACCCCCTCCCAACGATAAAAATGGGCCGCGGGCACAGCCGCGCCCAAAAAAGAGCAGCCGAACCCCTTGGCGCCAAGTTCGTCCTGCGGAAAAATCCCAAAAAAGGGGTGGGCTATAGCCTTGGGGCGTGGGGCTGGCGAACTTCGTCCGCCGGACTCGGAATGGGCCGAGACTTTGCCCACCCCCTCCCCGCAACAAAAATAGGCCGTGGGCGCAGCCGCGCCCAAAAAAGAGCAGACGAACCCCTTGGCGCCAAGTTCTTCCTGCGGAAAACTGCCCAAAAAAGGGGTGTGCTATAGCCTTGGGGCGTGGGGCTGCCGAAGTTCGTCCGCCGGACTCGGAATGGGCCGAGACTTTTCTCACCCCCTCCCCGCGGCAAAAATAGGCCGCGGGCACACCCACATGCAAAAAAGAGCAGCCGAACCCCTTGGCGCTAAATTCGTCCGGCGGAAAAATGCCCAAAAAAGGGGGGGGCTATAGCCTTGGGGCGTGGGGCTGGCGAACTTCGTCCGCCGGACTCGGAATGGGCCGAGACTTTGCCCACCCCCTCCCCGCGGCAAAAATAGGTCGCTGGCACAGCCACGCCCAGAAAAGAGCAGCCGAACCCCTTGGCGCCAAGTTCGTCCTGCGGAAAAATGCCCAAAAAAGGGGTGTGCTATAGCCTTGGGGGGTGGGGCCGGCTAAGTTCGTCCGCCGGACTCGGAATGGGCCGAGACTTTTCCCACCCCCTCCCTGCGACAAAAATAGGCCGCGGACGCAGCCGCGCCCAAAAATGAGCAGCTGAACCCCTTGGCGCCAAGTTCGTCCTGCGGAAAAATGCCCAAAAAAGGGGTGGGATATAGCCTTGGGGCGTGGGGCGGGCGATCTTCGTCCGCCTTCCTCGGAATGGGCCGAGACTTTGCACACCCCCTCCCCGTGACAAAAGTAGGCTGCGGGCACAGCCTCGCCCAAAAAAGAGCAGCCGAACCGCTTGGCGCCAAGTTCGTCCTGCGGAAAAATGCCCAAAAAAGGGGTGCGCTATATCCTTTGGGCGTGGGGCTGGCGAACTTCGTCCGCCTTCCTCGGAATGGGCCGAGACTTTGCCCACCCCCTCCCCGCACTAAAAATAAGCTACGGGCACAGCCGCGCCCAAAAAATAGCAGCCGAACCCCTTGGCGCCAAGTTCGTCCTGCGGAAAAATGCTCAAAAAGGGGGTGGGCTATACAGCCTTGGGGCGTGGGGCGGGCGAACTTCGTCCGCGGGACTCGGAATGGGCCGAGAGTTTGGCCACCCCCTCCCCAGGATGAAAAAAGGCCGCGGGCACAACCGCGCCCAAAAAAGAGCAGCCGAACCCCTGGGCGCCAAGTTCTTCCTGCGGAAAAATGCCCAAAAAAGGGGTGTGCTATAGCCTTTGGGTGTGGGGCCGGCGAACTTCGTCCGCCTTCCTCGGAATGGGCCGAGAATTTGCCCACCCCCCCCCCCCCCCCCCCGCACTAAAAATAAGCTACGGGCACAGCCACACCCAAAAAAGAGCGGCCGAACCCCTTGGCGCCAGGTTTGTCGTGCGGAAAAATGCTCAAAAAGGGGGTGGGCTATAGCCTTGGGGCGTGGGGCGGGCGAACTTCGTCCGCCTTCCTCGAAATGGGCCGAGACTTTGCCCACCCCCTCCCCACGACAAAAATAGGCCGCGGGCACAGCCTCGCGCAAAAAAGAGCAGCCGAACCCCTTGGCGACAAGTTCGTCCTGCGGAAAAATGCCCAAAAAAGGGGTGGGCTATAGCCTTTGGGCGTGGGGCTGGCGAACTTCGTCCGCCTTCCTCGGAATGGGCCAAGACTTTGCCCACCCCCTCCCCGCACTAAAAATAAGCAGCTGGCACAGCCGCGCCCAAAAACGAGCAGCCGAACCCCTTAGCGCGATGTTCGTCCTGTGGAAAAATGCCCAAAAAAGGGTGGGCTATAGCCCTGGGTCGTGGGGCTGGCCAACTTCGTCCGCCGGACTCGGAATGAGCCGAGAGTTTGCCCACCCCCTCCCCATGACAAAAATAGGCCGCGGGCACAGCCGTATCCAAAAAAGAGCAGCCTAACCCCTTGGCGCCAAGTTCGTCCTGCGGAAAAATGCCCAAAAAAGGGGTGTGCTATAGCCGTTGGGCGTGGGGCCGGCGAACTTCGTCCGCCTTCCTCGGAATGGGCCGAGACATTGCCCACCCCCTCCCCACACTAAAAATAAGCTGCGGGCACAGCGACGCCCAAAAAAGAGCAGCCGAACCCCTTGGCGCCAAGTTCGTCCTGCGGAAAAATGCCCAAAAAAGGGGTGTGCTATAGCCTTTGGGCGTGGGGCCGGCGAACTTCGTCCGCCTTCTTCGGAATGGGCTGAGAATTTGCCCACCCCCCCCCCCCCGGTACTAAAAATAAGGTACGGCCACAGCCGCGCCCAAAAAAGAGCAGCCGAACCCCTTGGCGCCAGGTTCGTCCTGTGGAAAAATGCTCAAAAAAGGGGTGGGCTATAGCCTTGGGGCTTGGGGCTGGCGAACTTCGTCCGCCGGGCTCGGAATGTGCCAAGACTTTGCCCACCCCCTCCCCGCAACAAAAATAGGCCGCGGGCACAGCGGCGCCCAAAAAAAAGCAGCCGAACCCCTTGGCGCCAAGTTCGTCCTGCGGAAAAATGCCCAAAAAAGGGGTGTGCTATAGCCTTTGGGCGTGGGGCCGGCAAAGTTCATCCGCCATCCTCGGAATGGGCCGAGACTTTGCCCACCCCCTCCCCGCACTAAAAATAAGCTGCGGGCACAGCCGTGCCCAAAAAAGAGCAGCCGAACCCCTTGGCGCGAAGTTCGTCCTGCGGAAAAATGCTCAAAAAGGGGGTGGGCTATAGCCTTGGGGCGTGGGGCGGGCGGACTTCGTCCGCCGGACTTGGAATGGGCCGAGACTTTTCCCACCCTCTCCCCATGACAAAAGTAGGCCGCGGGCACAACCGCGCCCAAAAAAGAGCAGCCGAACCCCTTGGCGCCATGTTCGTCCTGTGGAAAAATGCCCAAAAAAGGGTGGGGTATAGCCTTGGGGCGTGGGCTGGCGAACTTCGTCCGCTGGACTCGGAATGGGCCGAGACTTTGCCCACCCCCTCCCCACCACAAAAATTGGCCGCGGGCACAGCCGCTTCCAAAAAAGAACAGCCGAACCCCATTGCGCCAAGTTCGTCCTGCGGGAAAATGCCCAAAAATGGGGTGTGCTATTGCCTTGGGGCGTGGGGCTGCCGAAGTTCATACGCCGGACTCGGAATGGGCCGAGAGTTTTCCCACCCCCTCCCACGACAAAAATAGGCTGCGGGCCCAGCCGCGCCCAAAAAAGAGCAGGCGAACCCCTTGGCGCCAAGTTCGTCCTGCGGAAAAATCCCCAAAAAAAGGGTGGGCTATAGCCTTGGGACGTGGGGCTGGCGAACTTCGTCCACCTTCCTCGGAATGGGCCGAGAATTCGCCCACCCCCTCCCCGCGACAAAAATAGGCCGCGGCCACAGCCGCGCCCAAAAAAGAGCAGACAAACCCCTTGGCGCCAAGTTCGTCCTGCGGAAAAATGCCCAAAAAAGGGGTGGGCTATAGCCTTCGGGCGTGGGGCGGGCGAACTTCGTCCGCCGGACTCGGAATGGGCCGACACTTTCCCCACCCCCTCCCCGCGACAAAAATAGGCCGCGGGCACAGCCGCGCCCAAAAAAGAGCAGCCGAACCCTGTGGCGCCAAGTTCGTCCTGCGGAAAAATGCCCAAAAAAGGGGTGGGCTATAGCCTTGGGGCGTGGGGCAGGCGAACTTCGTTCGCCTTCCCCGGAATGGGCCGAGAATTTGCCCACCCCCTCCCCGCGACAAAAATAGGCCGCGGGCACAGCCATGCCCAAAAAAGAGCAGCCGAACCCCGAGGCGCCAAGTTCGTCCTGCGGAAAAAAGCCCAAAAAGGGGGTGGGCTATAGCCTTGGGGCGTGGGGCGGGCGAACTTCGTCCGCCGGACTTGGAATGGGCCGAGACTTTTCCCGCCCCCTCCCCACGACAAAAATAGGCCGCGGGCACAGCCGCGCCCAAAAAACAACAGCCAAACCCCTTGGCGCCGAGTTCGTCCTGCGGAAAAATGCCCAAAAAAGGGGTGTGCTATAGCCTTGGGGCGTGGGACTTCCGAAGTTCGTCCACCGGCCTCAGAACGGTCCAAGACTTGGAATGGGCCGAGACTTTTCCCGCCCCCTCCCCACGACAAAAATAGGCCGCGGGCACAGCCGCGCCCAAAAAACAGCAGCCAAACCCGTTGGCGCCGAGTTCGTCCTGCGGAAAAATACCCAAAAAAGAGGTGGGCTATAGCCTTGGGGCTTGGGGCTGGCGAACTTCGTCCGCCGGACTCGGAATGGGCCGAGACATTGCCCACCCCTTCCCCCAACAAAAATAGGCCGCGGGCACAGCCGCGCCCAAAAAAGAGCAGCCGAACCCCTAGGCGCCAAGTTCGTCCTGCGGAAAAATGCCCAAAAAGGGGGTGGGCTATAGCCTTGGGGCATGGGGCTGGCGAATTTCGTCCGCCGGACTGGGAATGGGCCGAGACTTTGCCCACCCCTTCCCCGCAGCAAAAATAGGCCGCGGGCACAGCCGCGCCCAAAAAAGAGCAGCCGAACCCCTTGGCGCCAAGTTCGTCCAGTGGAAAAATGCCCAAAAAGGGGGTGGGCTATAGCCTTGGGGCGTGGGGCTGGCGAACTTCGTCCACCTTGCTCGGAAGGGGCCGAGACTTTGCCCAACCCCTCCCTGTGACAAAAATAGGCCGCGGGCACCGCCGCGCCCAAAAAAGTGCAGCCGAACCCCTTGGCGCCAAGTTCGTCCTGCGGAAAAATGCCCAAAAAGGGGGTGGGCTATAGCCTTGGGGCGTGGGGCGGGCGAACTTCGTCCGCCGGACTCGGAATGGGCCGAGACTTTTCCCACCCCCTCCCCGCGATAAAAATAGGCCGCGGGCACAGCAGCACCTATAAAAGAGCAGCCAAACCCCTGGGCGCCAAGTTCGTCCAGCGGAAAAATGCCCAAAAAAGGGGTGGGCGATAGCCTTGGGGCGTGGGGCTGTCAAAGTTCGTCCGCCGAACTTGGAATGGGCCGAGACTTTGCCCACCCCCTCCCCGCGACAAAAATTGGCCACGGGCACAGCCGCACCAAAAAAGGAGCAGCCGAACCCCTTGGCGCAAAGTTCATCCTGCGGAAAAATACCCAAAAAATGGGTGTGCTATAGCCTTTGGGGGTGGGGCCAGCAAAGTTCATCCGCCTTCCTCGGAATGGGCCGAGACTTTGCCCACCCCCTCCCCGCGCTAAAAATAAGCTGCGGGCACAGCCGCTCCCAAAAAAGAACGGCCTAACCCCTTGGCGCAAAGTTCGTCCTGCGGAAAAATACCCAAAAAAGGGGTGCGCTATAGCCTTTGGGCGTGGGGCCGGCAAAGTTCATCCGCCTTCCTTGGAATGGGCCGAGACTTTGGCCACCCCCTCCCCGCGCTAAAAATAAGCTGCGGGCACAGCCGCTCCCAAAAAAGAGCGGCCGAGCCCCTTGGCGCAAAGTTCGTCCTGCGGAAAAATACCCAAAAAAGGGGTGCGCTATAGCCTTTGGGCGTGGGGCCGGCAAAGTTCATCCGCCTTCCTTGGAATGGGCCGAGACTTTGGCCACCCCCTCCCCACGACAAAAATAGGCTGCGGGCCCAGCCGCGCCCAAAAAAGAGCAGGCGAACCCCTTGGCGCCAAGTTCGTCCTGCGGAAAAATCCCCAAAAAAAGGGTGGGCTATAGCCTTGGGACGTGGGGCTGGCGAACTTCGTCCACCTTCCTCGGAATGGGCCGAGAATTCGCCCACCCCCTCCCCGCGACAAAAATAGGCCGCGGCCACAGCCGCGCCCAAAAAAGAGCAGACAAACCCCTTGGCGCCAAGTTCGTCCTGCGGAAAAATGCCCAAAAAAGGGGTGGGCTATAGCCTTCGGGCGTGGGGCGGGCGAACTTCGTCCGCCGGACTCGGAATGGGCCGACACTTTCCCCACCCCCTCCCCGCGACAAAAATAGGCCGCGGGCACAGCCGCGACCAAAAAAGAGCAGCCGAACCCTGTGGCGCCAAGTTCGTCCTGCGGAAAAATGCCCAAAAAAGGGGTGGGCTATAGCCTTGGGGCGTGGGGCAGGCGAACTTCGTTCGCCTTCCCCGGAATGGGCCGAGAATTTGCCCACCCCCTCCCCGCGACAAAAATAGGCCGCGGGCACAGCCATGCCCAAAAAAGAGCAGCCGAACCCCGAGGCGCCAAGTTCGTCCTGCGGAAAAAAGCCCAAAAAGGGGGTGGGCTATAGCCTTGGGGCGTGGGGCGGGCGAACTTCGTCCGCCGGACTTGGAATGGGCCGAGACTTTTCCCGCCCCCTCCCCACGACAAAAATAGGCCGCGGGCACAGCCGCGCCCAAAAAACAACAGCCAAACCCCTTGGCGCCGAGTTCGTCCTGCGGAAAAATGCCCAAAAAAGGGGTGTGCTATAGCCTTGGGGCGTGGGACTTCCGAAGTTCGTCCACCGGCCTCAGAACGGTCCAAGACTTGGAATGGGCCGAGACTTTTCCCGCCCCCTCCCCACGACAAAAATAGGCCGCGGGCACAGCCGCGCCCAAAAAACAGCAGCCAAACCCGTTGGCGCCGAGTTCGTCCTGCGGAAAAATACCCAAAAAAGAGGTGGGCTATAGCCTTGGGGCTTGGGGCTGGCGAACTTCGTCCGCCGGACTCGGAATGGGCCGAGACATTGCCCACCCCTTCCCCCAACAAAAATAGGCCGCGGGCACAGCCGCGCCCAAAAAAGAGCAGCCGAACCCCTAGGCGCCAAGTTCGTCCTGCGGAAAAATGCCCAAAAAGGGGGTGGGCTATAGCCTTGGGGCATGGGGCTGGCGAATTTCGTCCGCCGGACTGGGAATGGGCCGAGACTTTGCCCACCCCTTCCCCGCAGCAAAAATAGGCCGCGGGCACAGCCGCGCCCAAAAAAGAGCAGCCGAACCCCTTGGCGCCAAGTTCGTCCAGTGGAAAAATGCCCAAAAAGGGGGTGGGCTATAGCCTTGGGGCGTGGGGCTGGCGAACTTCGTCCACCTTGCTCGGAAGGGGCCGAGACTTTGCCCAACCCCTCCCTGTGACAAAAATAGGCCGCGGGCACCGCCGCGCCCAAAAAAGTGCAGCCGAACCCCTTGGCGCCAAGTTCGTCCTGCGGAAAAATGCCCAAAAAGGGGGTGGGCTATAGCCTTGGGGCGTGGGGCGGGCGAACTTCGTCCGCCGGACTCGGAATGGGCCGAGACTTTGCCCACCCCCTCCCCGCGCTAAAAATAAGCTGCGGGCACAGCCGCTCCCAAAAAAGAACGGCCTAACCCCTTGGCGCAAAGTTCGTCCTGCGGAAAAATACCCAAAAAAGGGGTGCGCTATAGCCTTTGGGCGTGGGGCCGGCAAAGTTCATCCGCCTTCCTTGGAATGGGCCGAGACTTTGGCCACCCCCTCCCCGCGCTAAAAATAAGCTGCGGGCACAGCCGCTCCCAAAAAAGAGCGGCCGAGCCCCTTGGCGCAAAGTTCGTCCTGCGGAAAAATACCCAAAAAAGGGGTGCGCTATAGCCTTTGGGCGTGGGGCCGGCAAAGTTCATCCGCCTTCCTTGGAATGGGCCGAGACTTTGGCCACCCCCTCCCCGCGACAAAAATTGGCTGCGGGCACAGCCACGCCAAAAAAAGTGCAGCCGAACCCCTTGGCGCCAAGTTCGTCCTGCGGAAAAATGCCCAAAAAAGGGGTGGGATTTAGCCTTGGGGCGTGGAGCTAGCAAAGTTCGTCCGCCGGACTCGGAATGGGCCAAGACTTTGCCCACCCCCTCCCCACGACAAAAATAGGCCGCGGGCACAGCCGCGCCCAAAAAAGAGGAGCCGAACCCCTTGGCGCCAAGTTCGTCCTGCGGAAAAATGCTCAAAAAGGGGGTGGGCTATAGCCTTGGGGCGTGGGGCTGGCAAACTTCATCCGTTTTCCTCGGAAGGGGCCGAGACTTTGCCCACCCCCTCCCGCGACAAAAATAGGCCGCGTGTACAGCCGTGCCCAAAAAAGAGCAGCCGAACACCTTGGCGCCAAGTTCGTCCTGCGGAAAAATGCCCAAAAAAGGGGTGGGCTGTAGCCTTGGGGCGTGGGGCTGGCGACCTTCATCCGCCGGACTCGGAATGCGCCGAGACTTTTCCCACCCCCTCACCGCAACAAAAATAGGCCGTGGGCACGGCCGTGCCCAAAAAAGAGCGGCTGAGCCCCTTGGCGCCAAGTTCGTCCTGCGGAAAAATGCGAAAAAGGGGTTGGGCTATAGCCTTGGAGCGTGGGGCCGGCGCACTTCGTCCACCGGACTCAGACTGGCCCGAGACTTTGCCCACCCCCTCCCCACGACAAGCATAGGCCGCGGGCACAGCCGCGCCTAAAAAAGGGCAGCCGAACCCCTCGGCGCCAAGTTCGTCCTGCGGAAAAATGCCCAAAAAAGGGGTGTGCTATAGCCTTTGGGCGTGGGGCCGGCAAACTTCGTCCGCCTTCCTCGGAATGGGCCGAGACATTGGCCACCCCCTCCCCGCGACAAAAATTGGCCGCAGGCACAGCCGTGCCCAAAAAAGAGCAGCCGAACCCCTTGGCGCCAAGTTCATCCTGCGGCTAAATGCCCCAAAAAGGGGTGTGCTATAGCCTTTGGGCCTGGGGCTGGCGAACATCGTCAGCCGGACTCGGAATGGGTCGAGACTTTTCCCACCCCCTCCCCGCGACCAAAATAGGCCGCGGCCACAGCCGCACCCAAAAAAGAGCAGCCGAACCCCTTGGCGCCAAGTTTGTCCTGCGGAAAAATGCCCAAAAAAGAGGTGGGCTATAGCCTTGGAGCGTGGGGCTGGCGCACTTCGTCCGCTGGACTCTGAATGGCCCGAGACTTTGGCCACCCCCTCCCCGCAACAAAAATAGGCCACGGGCACAGCCGCGCCGAAAAAAGAGCAGCCGAACGCCTTGGCGCCAAGTTCGTCCTGTGGAAAAATGCCCAAAAAAGGGGTGTGCTATAGCCTTTGGGTGTGGGGCCGGCAAAGTTCATCCGCCTTCCTCGGATTGGGCCGAGAATTTGGTCACCCCCTCCCCGCGACAAAAATAGTCCGCGGCACAGCCGCGCCCAAAAAAGATCAGCCGAACCCCTTGGCGCCATGTTCGTCCAGCGAAAAAATGCCCAAAAGGGGGGTGGGCTATAGTCTTGGGGCGTGGGGCTGGCGCACTTCGTCCGCCGGACTCGGACTGGGCCGAGACTTTGCCCACCCCCTCCCTGCGATAAAAATAGGCCGCAGGCACAGCCGCACCCAAAAAAGAGCTGCCGAACCCCTTGGCGCCATGTTCGTCCTAGGGAAAAATGACCAAAAAAAGGGTGTGCTATAGCCTTGGGGCGTGGGGTAGGCGAACTTTGTCCGCCGGACTCGGACTGGGCCGAGACTATGCCCACCCCCTCCCGACGACAAAAATTGGCCGCGGGCACAGCCGCGCCCAAAAAAGAGCAGCCGAACCCCTTGGCGCCAAGTTCGTCCTGGGGAAAAATGCCCAAAAAGGGGGTGGGCTATAGCCTTGGGGCTTGGGGCTGGCGAACTTCGTCCGCCTTCCTTGGAATGGGCCGAGACTTTGCCCACCCCGTCCCCACGACAAAAATAGGTCGCGGGCACAGCAGCGCCCAAAAAATTGAAGCCGAAACCCTTGGCGGCATGTTCGTCCTGCGGAAAAATGACCAAAAAAGTGGTGGGCTATTGCCTTGGGCGTGGGGCTGGCGAACTTCGTCCGCCGGACTCGGAATGGGCCGAGACTTTTCCTACCCCCTCCCCGCGACAAAAATAGGTCGCGGGCACAGCAGCGCCCAAAAAATTGCAGCCGAAACCCTTGGCGGCATGTTCGTCCTGCGGAAAAATGCACAAAAAGGGGATGGGCTATACCCTTGGGGCGTGGGGGTGGCGAACTTCGTCCGCCAGACTCAGAATGGGCCGAGACTTTTCCCACCTCATCCCCGGGACAACAATAGCACGAGGGCACAGCCGCGCCCAAAAAAGAGAAGCCGAACCCCTTGGCACCTAGTTCGTCCAGCGGAAGAATACCCAAATAAGGGGTGCGCTATAGCCTTGGGGCGTGGGGCTGGCGAACTTCGGCCGCCTTCCTTGGAATGGGCCGAGACTTTGTCCACCCCCTCCCCACGACAAAAATAGGTTGCGGGCACAGCAGCGCCCAAAAAATTGCAGCGGAACCCCTTGGCGCCAAGTTCGTCCTGCGGAAAAATGCACAAAAAAGGGGTGTGCTATAGCCTTTGGGCGTGGGGCCAGCAAAGTTCATCCGCCTTCCTCGGAATGGGCCGCGATTTTGCTCACCCCCTACCCGTGCGAAAAATAGGCCACGGGCACAGCCGCGCCCAAAAAAGAGCAGGCGAACTCCTTGGCGTCAAGTTCGTCCTGCGGAAAAATGCCCAAAAAAGGGGTGTGCTCTAGCCTTGGGGCGTGGGGATGCCGAAGTTCATCCGCCGGACTCGGAATGGGCCGAGACTTTTCCCACCCCCTCCCCGTGCCAAAAATAGGCCATGGGCACAGCCGCACCCAACAAAGAACCGCCGAACCCCTTGGCACCAAGTTCGTCATGCTGAAAACTGCCCGAAAAGGGGGTGGGCTATAGCCTTGGGGCGTGGGGCCGGCGTACTTCGTCCGCCGGACTCGGAATGTGCCGAGGCCTTGCACACCCCCTCCCCGCGACAAAAATAGGCCACGGGCACAGCCGCGCCCAAAAACGAGCAGCCAAACGCCTTGGGGCCAAGTTCGTCCTGCGGAAAAATGCCCAAAAAAGGGGTGGGCGATAGCCTTGGGGCGTGGGGTTGGCGAACTTCGTCCGCCGGACACAGAATGGGCCGAGACTTTTCCCACCTCATCCCTGTGACAACAATAGCACGAGGGCACAGCCGCGCCCAAAAACGAGCAGCCGAACGCCTTGGCGCCAAGTTCGTCCTGCGGAAAAATGCCCAAAAAAAGGGTGAGCGATAGCCTTGGGGCGTGGGGCAGGCGAACTTCGTCCGCCGGACACAGAATGGGCCGAGACTTTAACCACCTCATCCACGTGACAACAATAGCACGAGGGCACAGCCGCGCCCAAAAAAGAGAAGCCGAACCCCTTGGCACCTAGTTCGTCCAGCGGAAGAATGCCCAAATAAGGGGTGGGCTATAGCCTTGGGGCGTGGGGCTGGCGAACTTCGTCCGCCTTCCTTGGAATGGGCCGAGACTTTGCCCACCCCGTCCCCACGACAAAAATAGGTCGCGGGCACAGCAGCGCCCAAAAAATTGCAGCCGAAACCCTTGGCGGCATGTTCGTCCTACGGAAAAATGCCCAAAAAAGTGGTGGGCTATAGCGTTGGGCGTGGGGCTGGCGAACTTCGTCCGCCGGACTCGGAATGGGCCGAGACATTTCCCACCCCCTCCCCACGACAAAAATAGGTCGCGGGCACAGCCGCGCCCAAAAAAGAGAAGCCGAACCCCTGGGCACCTAGTTCGTCCAGCGGAAGAATGCCCAAATAAGGGGTGGGCTATAGCCTTGGGGCGTGGGGCTGGCGAACTTCGTCCGCCTTCCTTGGAATGGGCCGAGACTTTGCCCACCCCCTCCCCACGACAAAAATAGGTCACGGGCACAGCAGCACCCAAAAAATTGCAGCCGAAACCCTTGGCGGCATGTTCGTCCTGCGGAAAAATGCCCAAAAAAGGGGTGGGCTATAGCCTTGGGCGTGGGGCTGGCGAACTTCGTCCGCCCGACTTGGAATGGGCCGAGACTTTTCCCACCCCCTCCCTGCGACAAAAATAGGCCGCGGGCACAGCCGCACCCAAAAAAGAGCAGCCGAACCCCTTCGCGCCAAGTTGGTCCTGCGGAAAAATGCCGAAAAATGGCGTGGGCTATAGCCTTGGGGCGTGGGGCTGGCGAACTTCTTCCCCCTGCCTCGGAATGGGCCGAGCCATTGCCCACCCCCTCCTTGCGACAAAAATAGGCCGCGGGCACAGCCGGGCCCAAAAAATAGCAGCCGAACCCCTAGGCACCAAGTTCGTCCAGCGGAAAAATGCCAAAAAAAAGGGCTGGGCTATAGCCTTGGGGCGTGGGGCTGGCGCACTTCGTCCGCCAGACTCGGAATGGGCCGAGACTTTCCCCACCCCCTCCCGGCGACAAAAATAGGCCGCGGGCACAGCCGCGCCCAAAAATAGCTGCCGAACCCCTTGGCGCCAAGTACGTCCTGCGGAAAAATGCCCAAAAAGGGGGTGGGCTATAGCCTTGGGGCGTAGGGCCGGCGTACTTCGTCCGCCGGACTCGGAATGTGCCGAGGCCTTGCCCACCCCCTCCCCGTGACAAAAATAGGCCACGGGCACAGCCGCTCCCATAAAAGAGGTGCCGAACCCCTTGGCGCCTACTTCGTCCTGCGGAAAAATGCCCAAAAAGGGGGTGCGCTATAGCCTTGGGGGGTGGGGCTGGCGCACTTGGTCCGCCGGACTCGGAATGGGCCGAGGCTTTGTCCACCCCTCCCCGCGGCAAAAAACAGGCCGCGGGCACAGCAGCGCCCAAAAAATTGCAGCCGAACCCCTTGGCGCCAAGTACGTCCTGCGGAAAAATGCCCAAAACGGGGGTGGGCTATAGCCTTCGGGCGTAGGGCCGGCGTACTTCGTCCGCCGGACTCGGAATGTGCCGAGGCCTTGCCCACCCCCTCCCCGCGACAAAAATAGGCCACGGGCACAGCCGCTCCCAAAAAAGAGGTGCCGAACCCCTTGGCGCCAACTTCGTCCTGCGGAAAAATGCCCAAAAAGGGGGTGGGCTATAGCCTTCGGGGGTGGGGCTGGCGCACTTGGTCCGCCGGACTCGGAATGAGCCATGACTTTTCCCACCCCCTCCCAGCGACAAAAATAGGCCGTGGGCACAGCGGCGCCCAAAAAAGAGCAGCCGAACCCCTTGGCGCCAAGTTCGTCCTGCGGAAAAATGCCCAAAAAAGGGGTGGGCTATAGCCTTGGGGCGTGGGGCTGGCGAACTTCGTCCCCCTTCTTCGGAGTGGGCAGAGGGATTGCCCACCCCCTCCCCGCGACAAAAATCGGCCGCGGGCACAGCCGCGCCCAAAAAATAGCAGCTGAACCCGTTGGCGCCAAGTTCGTCCTGCGGAAAAATGCCCAATAAGGGGATGGGCTATAGCCTTGAGGCGTGGGGCCGGCGAACTTCGTCCGCCGAACTCGGAATGGGCCGAGGCTATGCCCACCGCCTCCCCGCCACAAAAATAGGCCGCGGGGACAGCCGCGCCCAAAAAAGAGCAGCTGAACCCCTTGGCGCCACGTTCGTCCGGCAGAAATATGCCCAAAAAAGGGGTGTGCTATAGCCTTTGGGCGCGGGGCCGGCGAACTTCATCCGCCTTCCTCAGAATGGGCCGAGACTTTCGCCACCCCCCTCCCAGCTCCAAAAATAGGCCGCGGGCACAGCCGCGCCCAAAAAAGGGGTGTGCTATGGCCTTGGTGCGTGGGGCTGCCGAAGTTCGTCCGCCGGACTCAGAATGGGCCGAGACTTTTCCCACCCCCTCCCCGCAACAAAAATAGGACGCGGGCACAGCCGCGCCCAAAAAATAGCAGCCGAACCCCTTGGCGCCAAGTTCGTCCTGCGGAAAAATGCCCAAAAAGGGGATGGGCTATAGCGTTGGGACGTGCGGCAGGCAAACTTCGTCCGCCAGACTCGGAATGAGCTGAGATTATACCCACCCCCTCCCCGCGACAAAAATAGGACGCGGGCACAGCTGTGCCCAAAAAATAGCTGCCGAATCCCTTGGCACCAAGTTCGTCCTGCTGAAAAATGCACAAAAAAAGGATGGCCTATAGCCTTGGGGCGTGGGGCCGGCGAACTTCGCCCGCCTTCCTCGGAATGGGCCGAGACTTTGGCCACCCCCTCCCTGCGCTAAAAATAGGCCGCGGGCACAGCCGCGCCCAAAAAACGGGTGTGCTACAGCCTTTGGGCGTGCGGTGGGCGAACTTCGTCCGCCTTCATCAGAATGGGCCGAGACTTTGGCCACCCCCTCCCCACGAAAAAAATAGGCCGCAGGCACAGCCGCGCCCAAAAAAGGGGTGTGCTATAGCCTTGGGGCGTGGGGCTGCCGAAGTTCGTCCGCCGGACTCGGAATGGGCCGAGACTTTGCCCACACCCTCCCCGCGACAAAACTAGGCCGCGGGCACAGCCGTGCCAAAAAATAGCAGCCGAACCCCTTGGCGCCAAGTTTGTCCTGCGGAAAAATGCCCAAAAAGTGGATGGGCTATAGCGTTGGGACGTGGGTCCGGCGCACTTCGTCCGCCAGACTCGGAATGGGCCGAGGTTATGCCCACCCCCTCCCCGCGACAAAAATAGGATGCGGGCACAGCCGCGCCCAAAAAATAGCTGCCGAACCCTTGGCACCAAGTTCGTCCTGCTGAAAAATGCACAAAAAGGGGATGGCCTATAGCCTTGGGGCGTGGGGCCGGCGAACTTCGCCCGCCTTCCTCTGAATGGGCCGAGACATTGGCCACCCCCTCCCCGCGCTAAAAATAGGCCGCGGGCACAGCCGCGCCCAAAAAAAGGGTGTGCTATAGCCTTTGGGCGTGCGGCCGGCGAACTTCGTCCGCCTTCCTCAGAATGGGCCGAGACTTTGGCCACACCCTCCCCACGCCAAAAATAGGCCGCGGGCACAGCCGCGCCCAAAAAAGGGGTGTGCTATAGCCTTGGGGTGTGGGGCTGGCGAACTTCGTCCGCCGGACACAGAATGGGCCGAGACTTTGCCCACCCCCTCCTCGCGACAAAAATAGGCCCCGGGTACAGCCGCGCCCCCAAAAGAGCAGCCGAACCCCTTGGCGCCAAGTTCGTCCTGCGGAAAAATGCCCAGAAAGGGGGTGGGCTATAGCCTTGGCGCGTGGTGCGGGCGCACTTCGTCCGCCGGACTCGGAATGAGCCGACAATTTTCCCACCCCCTCCCCGAGACAAAAATAGGCCGCGGGCACAGCCACGCCCAGAAAAGAGCAGCCGAACCCCGTGGCGCCAAGTTCGTCCTGCGGAAAAATGCCCAAAAAGGGGGTGGGCTATAGCCTTGGGGCGTGGCGCTGTCGAACCTCGTCCGCCGGACTCAGAATGGGCCGAGACTTTTCCCACCCCCTCCCCGTGACAAAAATAGGCCGTGGGCACAGCCGCGCCCAAAAAAGAGCAGCTGAACCCCTTGGCACCAAGTTCATCCTGCGGAAAAATGCCCAAAAATGGGGTGGGCGATAGCCTTGGGGCGTGGGGCTGGCGAACTTCTTCCGCCTTCCTCGGAATGGGCCGAGACATTGCCCACCACCTCCTTGTGAAAAAAATAGGCCGCGGGCGCAGCCAGGCCCAAAAAATAGCAGCCGAACCCCTTGGCGCCAAGTACGTCCTGCGGAAAAATGCCAAGAAAAGGGGTGGGCTATAGGCTTGGGGCGTGGGGCTGGCGAACTTCATCCGCCGGACTCGGAATGTGCGGACACTTTGCCCACCCCTCCTCGCGACAACAATAGGCCGCGGGCACAGCTGCACCCAAACAAGAGCACCGAACCCCTTGGCGCCAAGTTCGTTCAACGGAAAAATGCCCAAAAAACGGGTGGGCTATAGCCTTGGGGCGTGGGGCTGGCGAACTTTGTCCGCCTTCTTCGGAGTGGGCCGAGACATTGCCCACACCCTCACCGCGACAAAACTAGGCCGCGGGCACAGCCGCTCCCAAAAAATAGCAGCCGAACCCGTTGGCGCCATGTTCGTCCTGCGGAAAAATGCCCAAAAAGAGGATGGCTATAGCGTTGGGACGTGGGGCCGGCGCACTTCGTCCGCCAGACTCGGAATGGGCCGAGGTTATGCCCACCCCCTCCCCGTGACAAAAATAGGATGCGGGCGCAGCCGCGCCAAAAAAATAGCTGCCGAACCCCTTGGCACCAAGTTCGTCCTGCTGAAAAATGCACAAAAAGGGGATGGCCTATAGCCTTGGGGCGTGGGGCCGGCGAACTTCGCCCGCCTTCCTCGGAATGGGCCGAGACTTTGGCCACCCCCTCCCCACGCCAAAAATAGGCCGCGGGCACAGCCGCGCCCAAAAAAGAGCAGCTCAACTCCTTGGCGCTAAGTTCGTCCTGCGCAAAAATGCCCAAAAAAGGGGTGTGGTATAGCCTTTGGGCGTGGGGCAGGTGAACTTCGTCCGCCGGACACGGATTGGGCCGAGACATTGCCCACCTCCTCCCCGCAACAAAACTAGGCCGCGGGCATAGCCGCGCCCAAAAAAGAGCCGCTGAACCCCTTGGCGCCAGGTTCGTCCTGCGGAAAAATGCCCCAAAAAGGGGTGTGCTATAGCCTTTGGGGGTGGGGCCGGCGAACTTCGTCCGCCTTCCTCGGAATGGGCCGAGACTTTGGCCACCCCCTCCCCGCGCCAAAAATTGGCCGAGGGCACAGCCGCGCCCAAAAAAGGGGTGTGCTATAACCTTTCGGCGTGGGGCCGGCGCACTTCGTCCGCCTTCCTCGGAATGGGCCGAGACTTTGGCCACCCCGTCCCCGCGCCAAAAATAGGTCGCGGGCACAGCCGCGCCCAAAAAAGGGGTGTGCTAAAGCCTTGGGGTGTGGGGCGGGCGCACTTCGTCCGCCGGACTCAGAATGGGCCGAGACTTTGCCAACCCCCTCCGCGCAACAAAAATTGGCCGCGGGCACAGCCGCGCCCAAAAATTAGCAGCCGAACCCGTTGGCGCCAAGTTCGTCCGGCGGAAAAATGCCCAAAAAGGGGATGGGCTATAGCCTTGGGGCGTGGGGCCGGCGAACTTCGTCCGCCTTCCTCGGAATGGGCCGAGACTTTGGCCACCCCCTCCCCACGCCAAAAATAGGCCGCGGGCACAGCCGCGCCCAAAAAAGAGCAGCTGAACTCCTTGGCGCTAAGTTCGTCCTGCGCAAAAATGCCCAAAAAAGGGGTGTGGTATAGCCTTTGGGCGTGGGGCAGGTGAACTTCGTCCGCTGGACACGGATTGGGCCGAGACATTGCCCACCTCCTCCCCGCGACAAAACTAGGCCGCGGGCATAGCCGCGCCCAAAAAAGAGCCGCTGAACCCCTTGGCGCCAGGTTCGTCCTGCGGAAAAATGCCCCAAAAAGGGGTGTGCTATAGCCTTTGGGGGTGGGGCCGGCGAACTTCGTCCGCCTTCCTCGGAATGGGCCGAGACTTTGGCCACCCCCTCCCCGCGCCAAAAATTGGCCGCGGGCACAGCCGCGCCCAAAAAAGGGGTGTGCTATAACCTTTCGGCGTGGGGCCGGCGCACTTCGTCCGCCTTCCTCGGAATGGGCCGAGACTTTGGCCACCCCCCTCGCCGTGGCAAAAATAGGTCGCGGGCACAGCCGCGCCAAAAAATGGGGTTTGCTAAAGCCTTGGGGTGTGGGGCGGGCGAACTTCGTCCGCCGGACTCAGAATGGGCCGAGACTTTGCCCACCCCCTCCGCGCAACAAAAATTGGCCGCGGGCACAGCCGCGCCCAAAAAATAGCAGCCGAACCTGTTGGCGCCAAGTTCGTCCTGCGGAAAAATGCCCAAAAAGGGGATGGGCTATAGCCTTGGGGCGTGGGGCCGGCGAACTTCGTCCGCCTTCCTCGGAATGGGCCGAGACTTTGGCCACTCCCTCCCCACGCCAAAAATAGGCCGCGGGCACAGCCGCGCCCAAAAAAGAGCAGCTGAACTCCTTGGCGCTAAGTTCGTCCTGCGCAAAAATGCCCAAAAAAGGGGTGTGGTATAGCCTTTGGGGGTGGGGCCGGCGAACTTCGTCCGCCTTCCTCGGAATGGGCCGAGACTTTGGCCACCCCCTCCCCGCGCCAAAAATTGGCCGCGGGCACAGCCGCGCCCAAAAAAGGGGTGTGCTATAACCTTTCGGCGTGGGGCCGGCGCACTTCGTCCGCCTTCCTCGGAATGGGCCGAGACTTTGGCCACCCCCTCGCCGCGCCAAAAATAGGTCGCGGGCACAGCCGCGCCCAAAAATGGGGTTTACTAAAGCCTTGGGGTGTGGGGCGGGCGAACTTCGTCCGCCGGACTCAGAATGGGCCGAGACTTTGCCCACCCCCTCCGCGCAACAAAAATTGGCCGCGGGCACAGCCGCGCCCAAAAAATAGCAGCCGAACCTGTTGGCGCCAAGTTCGTCCTGCGGAAAAATGCCCAAAAAGGGGATGGGCTATAGCCTTGGGGCGTGGGGCCGGCGAACTTCGTCCGCCTTCCTCGGAATGGGCCGAGACTTTGGCCACTCCCTCCCCACGCCAAAAATAGGCCGCGGGCACAGCCGCGCCCAAAAAAGAGCAGCTGAACTCCTTGGCGCTAAGTTCGTCCTGCGCAAAAATGCCCAAAAAAGGGGTGTGGTATAGCCTTTGGGCGTGGGGCAGGTGAACTTCGTCCGCCGGACACGGATTGGGCCGAGACATTGCCCACCTCCTCCCCGCGACAAAACTAGGCCGCGGGCATAGCCGCGCCCATAAAAGAGCCGCTGAACCCCTTGGCGCCAGGTTCGTCCTGCGGAAAAATGCCCCAAAAAGGGGTGTGCTATAGCCTTTGGGGGTGGGGCCGGGGAACTTCGTCCGCCTTCCTCGGAATGGGCCAAGACTTTGCCCACCCCCTCCCCACGGCAAAAATAGGCCGCGGGCACAGCTGCGCCCAAAAAAGAGCAGCCGAACCCCTTGGCGCCAAGTTCGTCCTGCGGAAAAATGCCCAAAAAAGGGTTGTGCTATAGCCTTTTGGCGTGGGGCCGGCGAACTTCATCCGCCATCCTCGGAATGGGCCGAGACCTTGGCCACCACCTCCCCGCGCCAAAAATAGGCCGCGGGCACAGCCGCGCCCAGAAAAGAGCAGCTGAACCCCTTGGCGCCAAGTTCGTCCAGCGGAAAAATGCCCAAAAAAGGGGTGTGCTATAGCCTTTTGGCGTGGGGCCGGCGAACTTCATCCGCCTTCCTCGGAATGGGCCAAGACCTTGGCCACCACCTGCCCGCGCCAGAAATAGGCCGCGGGCACAGCCGCGCCCAAATAAGGGGTGTGCTATATCCTTTGGGAGTGGGGCTGGCGAACATAGTTCGCCGGACTCGGAATGGGCCGAGACTTTGCTCACCCCTTCCCCGCGACAAAAATAGGCCGCGGGCGCAGCCGCGCCCATAAAATAGCAGCCGAACCCGTTGGCGCCAAGTTCATCCTGCAGAAAAATGCCCAAAAAGGGGATGGGCTATAGCCTTGGGGCGTGGGGCCGGCGCAATTCGTACGCTAGACTCGGAATGGGCCGAGGCTATGCCCGCCCCCTCCCCGGGACAAAAATCGGCCGCGGGCACAGCCGCGCCCAAAAAAGAGCAGCTGAACCCCTTGACACCAAGTTCGTCCTGCGGAAAAATGCCCAAAAAAGGGGTGTGCTTTAGCCTTTGGGCGTGGGGCCGGCGGACTTCGTCCGCCTTCCTCAGAATGGGCCGAGACTTTGCCCACCCTTTCCCCGCGACAAAAATTGGCCGCAGGCGCAGCCGCGCCCAAAAAATAGCAGCCGAACCCGTTGGCGCCAAGTTCGTCCTGCAGAAAAATGCCCAAAAAGGGGATGGGCTATAGCCTTGGGGTGTGGGGCCGGCGAACTTCGTCCGCCTTCCTCGGAATGGGCCGAGGCTATGCCCACCCCCTCCCCGTGACTAAAATAGGCTGCGGGCACATCCGCGTCCAAAAAAGGGGTGTGCTACAGGCTTGGGGTGTGGGGCCGGCGAACATCGTCCGCCGGACTCGGAATGGGCCGAGACTTTGCCCACCCCCTCCAAGCGACAAAAAAAGGCCGCGGGCACAGCCGCGCCCAAAAAATAGCAGCCGAACCTGTTGGCGCCAAGTTCGTCCTGCGGAAAAATGCCCAAAAAGGGGATGGGCTAAAGCCTTGGGGCGTGGGGCCGGCGAACTTCGTCCGCCGGACTCAGAATGGGCCGAGGCTATGCCCACCCCCACCCCGCGACAAAAATTGGCAGCGGGAACAGCCGCGCTACAAAAGAGCAGCTGAACCCCTTGGCGCAAAGTTCGTCATGCGGAAAAATGCCCAAAAAAGGGGTGTGCTATAGCCTTTGGGCGTGGGGCCGGCGAACTTCATCCGCCTACCTCGGAATGGGCCGAGACTTTGGCGACCCCCTCCCCGCGCCAAAAATAGGCCGCGGGCACAGCCTCGCCCAAAAAAGGGGTGTGCTATAGCCTTTGGGCATGGGGCCGGCGAACTTCGTCCGCCTTCCTCTGAATGGGCCGAGACTTTGCCCACCCCCTCCCCGCGACAAAAATAGGCCGCGGGCACAACCGCGCCCAAAAAAGCGCAGCCGAACCCCTTGGCGCCAAGTTTGTCCTGCGGAAAAATGCCCAAAAAGGGGGTGGGCTATGGCCTTGGAGCGTGGGGCTGGCGAACTTCGTCCGCCGGACTCAGAATGGGCCGAGACTTTGCCCACCCCTACCCCGCGACAAAAATAGGCCATGGGCACAGCCGCGCCCAAAAAAGAGCAGCTGAACCCCTTGGCGCCAAGTTCGTCCTGCGGAAAAATGGCCAAAAAAGGGGTGTACTACAGCCTTTGGGCGTGGGGCCGGCGAAATTTGTCCGCCTTCCTCGAAATGGGCCGAGACTTTGACGACCCCCTCCCCGCGCCAAAAATAGGCCGCGGGCACAGCCGCACCCAAAAAAGGGGTGTGCTATAGCCTTTGGGCGTAGGGCCGGCGAACTTCGTCCGCCTTCCTCGGAATGGGCCGAGACTTTGCCCACCCCCTCCCCGTGACAAAAATAGGCCGCGGTCACAGCCGCGCCCAAAAAAGAGCAGCCGAACCCCCTGACGCCATCTTCGTCCTGCGGAAAAATGCCCAAAAAAGGGATGGGCTATAGCCTTGGGGCATGGGGCTGGCGAACTTCGTCCGCCGGACTCGGAATGGGCCAAGACTTTGCCCACCTCCTCCCCGCGACAAAAATAGGCCGCGGGCACAGCCGCACGCAAAAAATAGCAGCCGAACCCCTTGGCGCCAAGTTCATCCTGCGGAAAAATGCCCAAAAAGGGGGTTGGCTATTGCCTTGGGACATGGGGCTGGCGCACTTCGTCCGCCGGTCTTGGAATGGGCTGAAACTTTCCCCATCCCCTCCCTGTGACAAAAACAGGCAGCGGGCACAGCCGCGCCCAAAAAAGAGTAGCCGAACTCCCTGGCGCCATGTTTGTCCTGCGGAAAAATGCCCAAAAAAGGGGTGGGCTATAGCTTTGGGGGGTGGGGCTGGCGAACTTCGTCCGCCGGACTCGGAATGGGCCGAGACTTTGCCCACCTCCTCCCCGCGACAAAAATAGGCCGCGGGCACAGCCGCACGCAAAAAATAGCAGCCGAACCCCTTGGCGCCAAGTTCATCCTGCGGAAAAATGCCCAAAAAGGGGGTTGGCTGTTGCCTTGGGGCGTGGGGCTGGCGCACATCGTCCGCCGGTCTTGGACTGGGCTGAGACTTTTCCCATCCCCTCCCCGTGACAAAAACACGCAGCGGGCACAGCCGCGCCCAAAAAAGAGCAGCCGAACCCCCTGGCGCCATGTTCGTCCTGCGGAAAAATGCCCAAAAAGGGGGTTGGCTATTGCCTTGGGGCGTGGGGCTGGCGCACTTCGTCCGCCGGTCTTGGAATGGGCTGAGACTTTTCCCATCCCCTCCCCGTGACAAAAACACGCAGCAGGCACAGCCGCGCCCAAAAAAGAGCAGCCGAACCCCCTGGCGCCATGTTCGTCCTGCGGAAAAATGCCCAAAAAAGGGGTGGGCTATAGCCTTGGGGCGTGGGGCTGGCGCACTTCGTCCGCCGGACTCGGAATGGCCCAAGACTTTGCCCACCCCCTCCCCTCGACAAAAATAGGCCGCGGGCAGAGCCGCACCCAAAAAAAAGCAGCCAAACCCCTTGGCGAAAAGTTCGTCCTGCGGAAAGATGCCCAAAAAGGGGGTGGGCGATAGCCTTGGGGCGTGGGGCCGGTGAACTTCGTCCGCCGGACTCGGAATGGGCCGAGGCTTTGCCTACCCCCTCCCCGCAACAAAAATAGGCCACGGGCACAGCCGCGCCCGAAAAAGTGCAGCCAAACCCCGTGGCGCCAAGTTCGTCCTGCGGAAAAATGCGCAAAAAAGGGGTGTGCTATAGCCTTTGGGCGTGGGGCTGGCGAACTTCGTCCGCCGAACTCGTAATGGGCCGAGGCTTTGCCGACCCCCTCCCCGCGACAAAAATAGGCCGAGGGCACAGCCGCGCCCAAAAAAGAGCAGCCAAACCCCTTGGCGCCAAGTTCGTCCTGCGGAAAAATGCCCAAAAAAGAGGTGGGCTATACCCTTGGGGCGTGGGGCCGGCGAACTTCGTCCGCCGGACTCGGAATGGGCCGAGACTTTTCCCACCCCCTCCCCGCGGCAAAAATAGGCCGCGGGCACAGCCGCGCCAAAGAAAGAGCAGCCGAACCCCTTGGCGAAAAGTTCGTCCTGCGGAAAAATGCCCAAAAAGGGGGTGGGCTATAGCCTTGGGGCGTGGGGCTGGCGAACTTCGTCCACCGGACTCGGAATGGGTCGAGACTTTTCCCACCCCCTCCTCCGACAAAAATAGGTCGAGGGCACAACCGCGCCCAAAAAAGAGCAGCCGAACCCCTTGGCGCCAAGTTCGTCCTGCGGAAAAATGCCCAAAAAGGGATGGGCTATAGCCTTGGGGCGTGGGGCCGGCGAACTTCGTCCGCCGGACTGGGAATGGGCCGAGGCTTTGCCTACCCACTCCCCATGACAAAAATAGGCCATGGACACAGCCGCGCCCAAAAACGAGCTGCCGAACCCCTTGTCGCCAAGCTCGTCCTGTGGAAAAATGCACAAAAAAGGGGTGTGCTATAGCCTTTGGGCGTGGGGCCGGCGAACTTCGTCCGCCTTCCCCGGAATGGGCCGAGACTTTGGCCACCCCCTCCCCGCGACAAAAATAGGCCGTGGGCACAGCCGCGCCCAAAAAAGAGCTGCCGAACCCCTTGGCGTCAAGTTCGTCCTGTGGAAAAATGCACAAAAAAGGGGTGTGCTGTAGCCTTTGGGCGTGGGGCCGGCGAACTTCGTCCGCCTTCCTCGGAATGGGCCGAGACTTTGGCCACCCCCTCGCCGCGACAAAAATAGGCCGTGGGCACAGCCGCGCCAAAAAAAAAGTAGCCGAACCCCTTGGCGCCAAGTTCGTCCGGTGGAAAAATGCGCAAAAAACGGGTGTGCTATAGCCTTTGGGCGTGGGACTGGCGAACTTCGTCCGCCGGACTCGCAATGGGCCGAGGCTCTGCCGACCCCTCCCCGCGACAAAAATAGGCCGCGGGCAAAGCCGCGCCCAAAAAAGAGCAACCAAACCCCTTGGCGCCAAGTCCGTCCTGCGGAAAAATGCGCAAAAAGGGGGTGGGCTATAGCCTTGGGGCGTGGGGCTGGCGAACTTCGTCCACTGGACTCGGAATGGGCCGAGACTTTTCCCACCCCCTCCCCGCGACAAAAATGGGCCGAGGTCACAGCCGCGCCCAAAAAAGAGCAGCCGAACCCCTTGGCGCCAAGTTCGTCCTGCGGAAAAATGCCCAAAAAAGTGGTGGGCTATACCCTTGGGGCGTGGGGCTGGCGAACTTCGTCCGCCGGACTCGGAATGGGCCGAGACTTTTCCCACCCCCACCCCGCGACAAAAATAGGCCGCGGGCAAAGCCGCGCCAAAGAAAGAGCAGCCGAACCCCTTGGCGAAAAGTTCGTCCTGCGGAAAAATGCCCAAAAAGGGGGTGGGCTATAGCCTTGGGGCGTGGGGCTGGCGAACTTCGTCCACCGGACTCGGAATGGGCCGAGACTTTTCCCACCCCCTCCTGCGACAAAAATAGGCCGAGGGCACAGCCGCGCCCAAAAAAGAGCAGCCGAACCCCTTGGCGCCAAGTTCGTCCTGTGGAAAAATGCCCAAAAAGGGATGGGCTATAGCCTTGGGGCGTGGGGCCGGCGAATTTCGTCCGCCTTCCTCGGAATGGGCCGAGACTTTGGCCACCCCCTCCCCGTGACAAAAATAGGCCGTGGGCACAGCCGCGCCCAAAAAAGAGCTGCCGAACCCCTTGGCGCCAAGTTCGTCCGGTGGAAAAATGCACAAAAAAGGGGTATGCTGTAGCCTTTGGGCGTGCGGCCGGCGAACTTCGTCCGCCTTCCTCGGAATGGGCCGAGACTTTGGCCACCCCCTTCCCACGACAAAAATAGGCCGTGGGTACAGCCGCGCCAAAAAAAAAGCAGCCGAACCCCTTGGCGCCAAGTTCGTCCAGTGGAAAAATGCCCAAAAAAGGGGTGGGCTATAGCTTTGGGGCGTGGGGCGGGCGAACTTCGTCCGCCGGACTCGGAATGCGCCGAGGCCTTGCACACCCCCTCCCCGCAACAAAAATAAGCCGCGGGCACAGCCGCGCCCAAAAAAGAGCAGCTGAACCCCTTAGCGCCAAGTTTGTCCTGCGGAAAACTGCCCAAAAAAATGGTGGGCTATAGCCTTGGGGAGTGGGGCTGGCGAACTTCGTCCGCCGGACTCGGAATGGGCCGACACTTTGGCCACCCCCTCCCCGCGACAAAAATAGGCCGCGGACACAGCCGCGCTCAAAAAAAGCAGCCGAACCCCTTGGCGCCAAGTTCGTCCGGCGGAAAAATGCCCCAAAAGGGGGTGGGCTATAGCCTTGGGGCGTGGGGCAGGCGAACTTCGTCCGCCGGACTCGGAATGGGCTGAGACATTTCCCACCCCGTCCCCATGACCAAAATAGGCCACGGGCACAGCCGCGCCCAATAAAGAGCAGCCGAACCCCTTGGCGACAAGTTCGTCATGCGGAAAAATGCCCACAAAGGGGGTGGGCTACAGCCTTGGGGCATGGGGCTGGCGAACTTCGTCTGCCTTCCTCGGAATGGGCCGAGACTTTGCCCACCCCCTCCCCGTGACAAAAATAAGCCGCGGCCACAGCCGCGCCCAAAAAAGAGCAGCCGAACCCCTTGGCGCCAAGTTCGTCTTGCGGAAAAATGCCCAAAAAGGGGGTGGGCTATAGCCTTGGGGCGTGGGGCTGGCGCACTTCGTCCGCCTTCCTCGGAATGGGCCGAGACATTGCCCACCCCCTCCCCACAACAAAAATAGGCCGTGGCCACAGCCGAGCCCAAAAAAGAGCAGCCGAACCCCCTGGTGCCATGTTCGCCCTGCGGAAAAATTCCCAAAATGGGGGTGGGCTATAGCCTTGGGGCGTGGGGCTGGCGAACATCGTCCGCCGGACTCGGAATGGGCCGAGACTTTTCCCACCCCCTTCCCATGACAAAAATAAGCCGCGGGCACAGCCGCGCCCAAAAAAAAGCAGCCGATCCCCTTGGCGCCAAGTTCGTCCTGCGGAAAAATGCCCAAAAAAGGGGTGTGCTATAGCCTTTGGGCGTGGGGCTGGCGAACTTCGTCCGCCGGATTCGGAATGGGCCGAGACTTTTCCCACTCCCTACCCACGATAAAAATAGGCTGCAGGCACAGCCGCGCCCAAAAAAGAGCAGTCGAACCCCTTGGCGCCAAGTACGTCCCGCGAAAAAATGCCACAAAAAAGGCGTATGCTATAGCCTTGGGGCGTGGGGCGGGCGAACTAAGTCCGCCGGACTCAGAATGGGCCGAGGCTTTGACCACCCCCTCCCCGTGACAAAAATAGGCCGCGGGCACAGCCGCGCCCAAAAAAGAGCATCCGAACCCCTTGGCGCCAAGTTCGTCATGCGGAAAAATGCCCAAAAAGGGGGTGGGCTATAGGCTTGGGGCGTGGGGCTGGCGAACTTCGTCCGCCTTCCTCGGAATGGGCCGAGGCATTGACCACCCCTCCCCGTGACAAAAATAGGCCGCCGACACAGCCGCGCCCAAAAAAGAGCAGCCGAACCCCTTGGCGCCAAGTTCGTCATGCGGAAAAATGCCCAAAAAAGGGGTGTGCTATAGCCTTTGGGCGTGGGGCTGGCGAATTTCGTCCACCGGACTCAGAATGGGCCAAGACTTTTCCCACCCCCTCCCCGCTACAAAAATAGGCCACGGGCACCGCCGCACCCAAAAAAGAGCAGCCGATCCCCTTGGCGCCAGGTTCGTCCTGCGGAAAAATGCCCAAAAAAGGCGTGTGCTATAGCCTTGGGGCGTGGGGCGGGCGAACTACGTCCGCCGGACTCGGAATGGGCCGAGACTTTTCCCACTCCCTCCCCGTGACAAAAATAGCCCGCAGGCACAGCCGCGCCCAAAAAAGAGCAGTCGAACCCCTTGGCGCCAAGTTCGTCCTGCGAAAAAATGCCACAAAAAAGGGGTGTGTTATAGCCTTTGGCGGTGGGGCTGGCGAACTTCGTCCGCCGGACTCGGAATGGGCCGAGACTTTTCCCACTCCCTCCCCACGACAAAATAAGGCCGCAGGCACAGCCGGGCCCAGAAAAGAGCAGTCGAACACCTGGGCGCCAAGTTCGTCCTGCGAAAAAATGCCACCAAAAAGGGGTGTGCTATAGCCTCTGGGCGTGGGGCTGGCGAACTTCGTCTGCCGGACTCGGAATGGGCCGAGACATTTCCCACCCCCTCCCCATGACAAAAATAAGCCGCGGGCACAGCCGCGCCCAAAAAAGAGCATCCGAACCTCTTGGCGCCAAGTTCGTCATGCGGACAAATGCCCAAAAAGGAGGTGGGCTATAGCCTTGGGGCGTGGGGCGGGCGAACTACGTCCGCCGGACTCAGAATGGGCCGAGGCTTTGACCACCCCCTCCCCGCGACAAAAATAGGCCGCGGGCACAGCCGCGCCCAAAAAAGAGCAGCCAAACCCCTTGGCGCCAAGTTCGTCCTGCGGAAAAATGCCCAAAAAAGTGTTGTGCTATAGCCTTGGGGCGTGGGGCTGGCGCACTTCGTCCGCCGGACTCGGAATGGGCCGAGACATTTCCCACCCCCTCCCCATGACAAAAATAAGCCGCGGGCACAGCCGCGCCCAAAAAAGAGCATCCGAACCCATCGGCGCCAAGTTCGTCATGCGGACAAATGCCCAAAAAGGGGGTGGGCTATAGCCTTTGGCCCTGGGGCTGGCGAACTTCGTCCGCCGGACTCGGAATGGGCCGACACTTTTCCCACTCCCTCCCCGCGACAAAATTAGGCCGCAGGCACAGCCGGGCCCAGAAAAGAGCAGTCGAACCACTTGGCGCCAAGTTCGTCCTGCAAAAAAATGCCACAAAAAAGGGGTGTGCTATAGCCTTTGGGCGTGGGGCGGGCGAACTACGTCCGCCGGACTCAGAATGGGCCGAGGCTTTGATCACCACCTCCCCGCGACAAAAATAGGCCGCGGGCACAGCCGCGTCCAAAAAAGAGCAGCCGAACCCCTTGGCGCCAAGTTCGTCCTGCGGAAAAATGCCTAAAAAAGTGGTGTGCAATAGCCTTGGGGCGTGGGGCTGGCGTACTTCGTCCGCCGGACTCGGAATGGGCTGAGACATTTCCCACCCCCTCCCCATGACAAAAATAAGCCGCGGGCACAGCCGCGCCCAAAAAAGAGCATCCGAACCCCTTGGCGCCAAGTTCGTCCTGCGAAAAAATGCCACAAAAAAGGGGTGTGTTATAGCCTTTGGCCGTGGGGCTGGCGAACTTCGTCCGCCGGACTCAGAATGGGCCGAGACTTTTCCCACTCTCTCCCCGTGACAAAAATAGGCCGCAGGAACAGCCGCGCCCAAAGAAGAGCAGTCGAACCCCTTGGCGCCAAGTTCGTCGTGCGAAAAAATGCCACAAAAAAGGCGTGTGCTATAGCCTTGGGGCGTGGGGCGGGCGAACTACGTCCGCCGGACTCAGAATGGGCCAAGGCATTGACCACCCCCTCCCTGCGACAAAAATAGGCCGCGGCCACAGCCGCGCCCAAAAAAGAGCAGCCGAACCCGTTGGCGCCAAGTTCGTCATGCGGAAAAATGCCCAAAAAGGGGGTAGGCTACAGCCTTGGGGCGTGGGGCTGGCGAACTTTGGCCGCCTTCCTCGGAATGGGCCGAGACTTTGCCCACCCCCTCCCCACGACAAAAATAGGCCGCGGGCACAGCCGCGCCCAAAAAAGAGCAGCCGAACCCCTTGGCGCCAAGTTCATCCTGCGGAAAATTGCCCAAAAAGGGGGTGGGCTACAAGCCTTGGGGCATGGCGCCGAGACGTTTCCCACCCCCTCCCCGGGACAAAAATAGGCCGCTGGCACGGCCAAGCCCAAAAAAGAGCAGCCGATCCCCTTGGCGCCAAGTTCGTCCTGCCGGAAAATGCCCAAAATAGGGGTGTGCTATAGCCTTTGGGCGTGGGGCGGGCGAACTTTGTCCGCCGGACTCGGAATGGGCCGAGACTTTTCCCACTCCCTCCCCGCGACAAAAATAGCCCGCACGCTCAGCCGCGCCCAAAAAAGAGCAGTCGAACCCCTTGCTGCCAAGTTCGACCTGCGAAAAATTGCCACAAAAAAGGGGTGTGCTATAGCCTTGGGGCGTGGGGCGGGCGAACTACGTCCGCCGGACTCAGAATGGGCCGAGGCTTTGACCACCCCCTCCCCGCGACAGAAATAGGCCGCGGACACAGCCGCGCCCAAAAAAGAGCAGCCAAACCCCTTGGCGCCAAATTCGTCCTGCGGAAAAATGCCCAAAAAGGGGGTGGGCTATAGCCATTGGGCGTGGGGCTGGCGAAGTTCGTCCGCCTTCCTCGGAATGGGCCGAGCCTTTTCCCACCCTCTCCCCACGCCAAAAAAAGGCCGCGGGCAAAGTCTCCCCAAGAACGAGCAGCCGCACCCCTTGGCGCCAAGTTCGTCCTGCGGAAAAATGCCCAAAAAGGAGGTGGGCTATAGCCTTGGGGCGTGGGGCCGGCAAACTTCGTCCGCCTCACTTGGAATGGGCCGAGACTTTGCCCACCCCCTCCCTGAGGCAAAAATAGGCGGCGGGCACAGCCGCGCCAAAAAAAGAGCAGCCGAACGACTTGGCGCCAAGTTCGTCCTGCGGAAACATGCCCAAAAAGGGGGTGGGTTATAGCCTTGAGCCGTGGGGCGGATGAACTTCGTCCGCCGGACTCGGAATGGGCCGAGACTTTTCCCACCCCCTCCCCGCGGCAAAAATAGGCCGTGGGCACAGCCGCGCCCAAAAAACAGCAGCCGATCCCCTTGGCACCGAGTTCGTCCTGCGGAAAAATGCCCAAAAAAGGGGTGTGCTATAGCCTTTGGGCGTGGGGCCGGCGAACTTCGTCCGCCGGACTCAGAATGTGCCGAAACTTTGCCAACCCCCTCCCCACGCAAAAAATAAGCCGCGGGCACAGCCGCGCCCAGAAAAGAGCAGCCGAACTCCTTGGCGCCAAATTCGTCCTGCGGAAAAATGCCCAAAAAGGCGGTGGGCTATAGCCTTTGGGCGTGGGGCGGGCGCACTTCGTCCGCCGGACTCAGAATGTGCCGAAACTTTGCCAACCCCCTCCCCACGCAAAAAATAAGCCGCGGGCACAGCCGCGCCCAAAAAAGACCAGCCGAACCCCTTGGCGCCAAATTCGTGCTGCGGAAACATGCCCAAAAAGGGGGTGGGCTATAGCCTTGGGGCGTGGGGCGGGCGAACTTCGTCCGCCGGACTCGGAATGGGCCGAGACTTTTCCCACCCCCTCCCCATGACGCCGTGGGCGCAGCTGTGCCCAAAAAAGAGCAGCCGAAACCCTTGGTGACAAGTTCGTCCTGCGGAAAAATGCCCAAAAAAGGGGTGTGCTATAGCCTTGGGGCATGGGGCTTACGAACTTCGTCCGCCAGACTCAGAATGGGCCGAGACTTTGCCCACCCCCTCCACGCGACAAAAATAGGCCGCGGGCACAGCCGCGCCCAAAAAAGAGCAGCCAAACCCCTTGGCGCCAAGTTCGTCCGGCGGAAAAATGCCCAAAAAAGGGGTGTGCTATAGCCTTCGGGCGTGGGGCTGGCGAACTTCGTCCGCTAGACTCAGAATGGGCCGAGACTTTGCTCACCCCCTCCCCACGACAAAAATAGGCCGCAGGCACAGCCGCGCCCAAAAACGAGCAGCCGAACCCCTTGGGGCCCAGTTCGTCCTGCGGAAAAATGCCACAAAAAAGGGGTGTGTTATAGCCTTTGGCCGTGGGGCTGGCGAACTTCGTCCGCCGGACTCAGAATGGGCCGAGACTTTACCCACTCCCTCCCCGCGACAAAAATAGCCCGCAGGCACAGCCGCGCCCAAAAAAGAGCAGTCTAACCCCTTGGTGCCAAGTTCGTCCAGCGAAAAAATGCGACAAAAAAGGGGTGTGTTATAGCCTTTGGCCGTGGGGCTGGCGAACTTCGTCCGCCGGACTCGGAATGGGCCGAGACTCTTCCCACTCCCTCCCCGCGACAAAAATAGGCCGCAGGCACAGCCGCGCCCAAAGAAGAGCAGTCGAACCCCATGGCGCCAAGTTAGTCGTGCGAAAAAATGCCACAAAAAAGGCGTGTGCTATAGCCTTGGGGCGTGGGGCGGGCGAAATACGTCCGCCGGACTCAGAATGGGCTGAGGCTTTGACCACCCCCTCCCTGTGACAAAAATAGGCCACGGACACAGCCGCGCCCAGAAAAGAGCAGCCGAACTCCTTGGCGCCAAATTCGTCCGCGGAAAAATGCCCAAAAAGGCGGTGGGCTATAGCCTTTGGGCGTGGGGCTGGCGCACTTCGTCCGCCGGACTCAGAATGTGCCGAAACTTTGCCAACCCCCTCCCCACGATAAAAATAGGCCGCGGGCACAGCCGCGCCCAAAAAAGAGCAGCCGAACCCCTTGGCGCCAAGTTCGTCTTGCGGAAAAATGCCCAAAAAGGGGGTGGGCTATAGCCTTGGGTCGTGGGGCTGGCGAATTTCGTCCGCCTTACTCGGAATGGGCCGAGACTTTGCCCACCCCCTCCCCAAGAAAAAAATAGGCGGCGGGCACAGCCGCGCCCAAAAAAGAGAAGCCGAACCCCTAGGTGCGAAGTTCGTCCTGCGGAGAAATGCCCAAAAAGGGGGTGGGCTATAGCCTTGGGGTGTCGGGCGGGCGAACTTCGTCCGCCGGACTCGGAATGGGCCGAGACTTTTCCCACCCCCTCCCCGCTACAAAAATAGGCCGTGGGCACAGTCGCCCCCAAAAAAGAGCAGCCGAACCCCTTGGCCCCAAGTTCGTCCTGCGGAAAAATGCCCAAAAAAGGGGTGTGCTATAGCCTTCGGGCGTGGGGCCGGCAAAGTTTATCCGCCTTCCTCGGAATGGGCCGAGACTTTGCCCACCCCGTCCCCGCGACAAAAATAGGCTGCGGCCATAGCCGTGCCCAAAAAAGAGCAGCCGAACCCCTTGGCACCAAGTTCGTCCTGCGGAAAAATGCCCAAAAAGGGGGTGGGCTATAGCCTTGGGGCGTGGGGCGGGCGAACTTCGTCCGCCGGACTCGGATTGGGCCGACACTTTGACCACCCCCTCCCCGTGACAAAAATAGCCCGCGGGAACAGCCGCGCCCATAAAAAGCAGCCGAACCCCTTGGCGCCAAGTTCGTCCAGCGGAAAAATACCCAAAAAAGGGGTGGTCTATAGCCTTGGGGCGTAGGGCTGGCGAACGTCGTCCGCCGGGCTCGGAATCGGGCAAGAGTTTGTCCACCCCCTCCCAACGACAAAAATAGGCCGCGGGCACAGCCGAACCCCTTGGCGCCAAGATTGCCCTGCGGAAAAATGCCCAAAAAAGGGGTGTGCTATAGGCTTTGGACATGGGGCCGGCGAACTTCGTCCGGCTTCCTCGGAATGGGCCGAGACTTTGGCCACCCCCTCCCCACGCAAAAAACAGGCCGCGGGCAAAGCCGCACCCAAAAAAGAGCAGCCGAACCCCTTTGCGCCAAGTTCGTCCCGCGGAAAAATGCCCAAAAAGGGGGTGGGATATAGCCTTGGGGCGTGGGGCGGGCGAACTTTCTCCGCCTTCCTCGGAATGGGCCGAGACTTTGCCCTCCCCCTCCCCGCGACAAAAATAGGCCGTGGGCCCAGCCGTGCCAAAAAAAGAGCAGCCGAACCCATTTGCGCCAAGTTCGTCCTGCGGAAAAATGCCAAAAAAGGGGGTGGGCTATAGCCTTGGGGCGTGGGGCTGGCGAATTTCGTCCGCCTTCCTCGGAATGGGCCGAGACTTTGGCCGCCCCCTCCCCACGACAAAAATAGGCTACAGGCACAGCCGCGCCTAAAAAAGAACAGCCGAACCCCTAGGCGCCAAGTTCGCCCCGCGGAAAAATGCCCAAAAAAGGGGTGTGCTATAGCCTTGGGACGTGGGGCGGGCGAACTTCGTACGCCGGACTCGGAATGGGCCAAGATATTCCCACCCCCTCCACGCGACTAAAATAGGCCGCGGGCACAGCCGCGCACAAAAATGAGCAGCCGAACCCCTTGGCGCCGAGTTCATCCCGCGGAAAAAGGCCCAAAACGGGGGTGGGCTATAGCCTTGGGGCGTGGGGCTGGCGAACTTCGTCCGCCTTTCTCGTAATGGGCCGAGACTGTGGCCACCCCTCCCCGCAACAAAAATAGGACGCGGGCACAGCCGCGCCCAAAACAGAGCAGCTGAACACCTTGGCCCCAATTTCGTCCCGCGGAAAAATGCCCAAAAAAGGGGTGGGCTATAGCCTTGGGGCGTGGGGCTGGCGAACTTCGTCCGCCGGACTCGGAATGTGCCGAGACTTTGCCCTCACCCTCCCTGCAACAAAAATAGGCCGCGGGCGCAGCCGCGCCCAAAAAAGAGCAGCCGAACCCCTTGGCGCCAAGTTCGTCCTACGGGAAAATGCCCAAAAAAGGGTTGTGCTATAGCCTTTGGGCGTGGGGCCGGCAAATTTCATCCGTCTTTGTCGGAATGGGCCGAGACTTTGGCCACCACCACCCCGCACCAAAAATAGGCCGCGGGCACAGCCACGGCCAAAAAAGCGCAGCCGAACCCCTTGGCGCCGAGTTCGTCCCGCGGAAAAAGGCCCAAAACGGGGGTGGGCTATAGCCTTGGGGCGTGGGGCTGGCGAACTTCGTCCGCCTTCCTCGTAATGGGCCGAGACTGTGGCCACCCCTCCCCGCAACAAAAATAGGCCGCGGGCGCAGCCGCGCCCAAAAAAGAGCAGCCGAACCCCTTGGCGCCAAGTTCGTCCAGCGGAAAAATGCCCAAAAAGGGGGTGGCCTATAGCCTTCGGGCGTGGGGCTGGCGAACTTCGTCCGCCGGACTCGGAATGGGCCGAGACTATGCCCACCCCCTCCCCGTGAAAAAAAAAGCCGCGGGCACTGCCGCGCCCAAAAAAGAGCAGCCGAACCCCTTCGCGCCAAGTTCGTCCTGCGGAAAAATGCCCAAAAAGGGGGTGGGCTATAGCCTTTTGGCGTGGGGCGGGCGGACTTCGTCCGCCGGACTCGGAATGGGCCGAGACTTTGGCCACCCCCTCCCCGCGACAAAAATAGGCCACGGGCACAGCCGCGACCAACAAAGAGCAGCCGAACCCCTTGGCGCCAAGTTCGTCCTGCGGGAAAATGCCCAAAAAAGGGTTGTGCTATAGCCTTTGGGTGTGGGGCCGGCAAATTTCATCCGCCTTCCGCGCAATGGGCCGAGAGTTTGCCCACCGCCTCCCCGCACCAAAAAAAGGCTGTGGGCACAGCCGCGCCCAAAAAAGAGCAGCCGAACCCCTTGGCGCCAAGTTCGTCCAGCGGAAAAATGCCCAAAAAGGGGGTGGCCTATAGCCTTGGGGCGTGGGGCTGGCGAACTTCGTCCGCCGGACTCAGAATGGGCCGAGACTATGCCCACCCCCTCCCCGCGAAAAAAATAGGCCGGGGGCACAGCCGCACCCAAAAAAGAGGAGCTGAACCCCTTGGCGCCAAGTTCGTCCTGCGGAAAAATGCCCAATAAGGGGGTGGCCTATATAGCCTTGGGGCGTGCGGCTGGCGAACTTCATCCGCCGGACTCGGAATGTGCCAAGAGTTTGCCCACCCCCTCCCCATGACAAAAATAGGCCGCGGGCACAGCCGCGTCCAAAAAAGAGCAGCCGAACCCCTTGGCGCCATGTTCGTCCTTCGGAAAAATGCCCAAAAGGGGGGTGGGCTATAGCCTTGAAGCGTGGGGTGGGCGAACTTCGTCCGCCGGTCTTGGAATTGGCCGAGACTTTTCCCACCCCCTCCCCGCGACAAAAATAGGCCGCGGGCACAAGCGCGCCCAAAAAAGAGCAGCCGAACCCCTTCGCGCCAAGTTCGTCCTGCGGAAAAATGCCCAAAAAGGGGGTGGGCTATAGCCTTGGGGCGTGGGGCTGGCGAACTTTGTCCGCCTTCCTCGGAATGGGCCGAGACTTTGCCCTCCCCCTCCCCGCAACAAAAATAGGCCGTGGGCTCAGCCGTGCCCAAATAAGAGCAGCCGAACCCATTGGCGCCAAGTTCGTCCTGCGGAAAAATGCCAAAAAAGGGGGTGGGCTATTGCCTAGGGGCGTGGGGCTGGCGAACTTCGTCCGCCTTCCTCGGAATGGGCCGAGATATTGCCCACCCCCTCCCCGCAACAAAAATAGGCCGCAGGCACAGCCGAACCCCTTGGCGCCAAGTTCCTCGTACGGAAAAATGCCCAAGAAGGGGGTGGGCTATAGCCTTGGGGCATGGGGCTGGCGAACTTCGTCCGCCGGACTCGGAATGTGCCGATACTTTGCCCTCCCCCTCCCCATGACAAAAATAGGCCGCGGGCCCAGCCGCGCCCAAAAAAGAGCAGCCGAACCCGTTGGCGCCAAGTTCGTACTGCAGACTCGGAATGGGCCGAGACTTTTCCCACACCCTCCCTGCGACAAAAATAGGCCGCGTGCACAGCCACACCCAAAAAAGAGCAGTCGAACCCCTTGGCGCCAAGTTCGTCCTGCGGAAAAATGCCCAAAAAGGGGATGGGCTATAGCCTTGGGGCGTGGGGCAGGCAAACTTCGTCCGCCGGACTCGGAATGGGCCGAGACTTTGCCCACCCCTCCCCGCGACAAAAATAGGCCCCAGGCACAGCCGCGCCCAAAAAAAGAGCAGCCGAACCCCTTGGCGCCAAGTTCGTCCTACGGAAAAATGCCCAAAAAGTGGGTGCGCTATAGCCTTGGGGCGTGGGGCTGGCGAACTTCGTCCGCCGGACTCGGAATGGGCCGAGATTTTGCCCACCCCCTCCCCGCGTCAAAAATAGACCGCAGGCACAGCCGCACCCAAAAAAAGAGCAGCCCAACCCCTTGGCGCCAAGTTCGTCCTGCGGAAAAATGCCAAAAAAGGGGGTGGGCTATAGCCTTGGGGCGTGGGGCTGGCGAACTTCGTCCGCCTTCCTTGGAATGGGCCGAGACTTTGCCCACCCCCTCCCCGCAACAAAAATAGGCCGCAGGAACAACCGCGCCCAAAAAAGAGCAGCCGAACCCCTTGGCGCCAAGTTCCTCCTACGGAAAAATGCCCAAGAAGGGGGTGGGCTATAGCCTTGGGGCGTGGGGCTGGCGAACTTCGTCCGCCGGACTCGGAATGGGCCGAGACTTTTCCCACCCCCTCCCTGCGATAAAAATAGGCCGCAAGCACTGCCGCGCCCAAAAAAGTGCAGCCGAACCCCTTGGCGCCAAGTTCGTCCTACGGAAAAATGCCCAAAAAGTGGGTGGGCTATAGCCTTGGGGCGTGGGGCTGGTGAACTTCGTCCGCCGGATTCGGAATGGGCAAAGACTTTGCCAACCCCCTCCCCGCAACAAAAATAGGCCGCGGGCGTAGCCGCGCCCAAAAAAGAGCAGCCGAACCCCTTGGCGCCAAGTTCGTCCTGCGAAAAAATGCCCAAAAAGGGGGTGGGCTATAGCCTTGGGGCGTGGGGCTAGCGAACTTCGTCGGCCTTCCTCGGAATGGGCCGAGACTTTGCCGACCCCCTCCCCGTGACAAAAATAGGCCGCAGGCACAGCCGCGCCAAAAAAATATTAGCCGAACCCCTTGGCGCCAAGTTCGTCCTGTGTTGCCCAAAAAGGGGGTGGGCTATAGCCTTGGGGCGTGGGGCAGGCAAACTTCATCCGCCGGACTCGGAATGCGCCGAGACTTTACCCACCCCTCCACGCGACAAAAATCGGCCGCAGTCACAGCCTCGCCCAAAAAGGAGCAGCCGAACCCCTTGGCGCCAAGTTCCTCCCGCGGAAAAATGCCCAAAAGGGGGATGGGCTATAGCCTTGGGGCGTGGGGCAGGCGCACTTCGTCCGCCTTCCTCGGAATGGGCCGAGACTTTGCCCACCCCCTCCCCGCAACAAAAATAGGCCGCAGGAACAGCCGCGCCCAAAAAAGAGCAGCCGACCCCCTTGGCGCCAAGTTTCTCCTACGGAAAAGTGCCCAAGAAGGGGGTGGGCTATAGCCTTGGGGCGTGGGGCTGGCGAACTTCGTCCGCCGGACTCGGAATGGGCCGAGACTTTTCCCATCCCCTCCCCGCGACAAAAATAGGCCGCGTGCACAGCCGCGCCCAAAAAAGAGCAGCCGAACCCCTTGGCGCCATGTTCGTCCTGCGGAAAAATTCCCAAAAAAGGGGTCGGCTATAGCCTTGGGGCGTGGGGCTGGCGAACTACGTCCGCCGGGCTCGGAATGGGCCGAGACTATGGCCACCCCCTCCCCACGACAAAAATAGGCCGCGTGCACAGCCGCGCCCAAAAAAGAGCAGCCGAACCCCTTGGCGCCATGTTCGTCCAGCGGAAAAATTCCCAAAAAAGGGGTCGGCTATAGCCTTGGGGCGTGGGGCAGGCGAACTACGTCCGCCGGGCTCGGAATGGGCCGAGACTATGGCCACCCCCTCCCCATGACAAAAATAGGCCGCGGGCACAGCCGCGCCCAAAAAAGCGCAGCCGAATCCGATGGCGCCAAGTTCATCCTGCAGAAAAATGCCCAAAAAAGCGGGTGGGCCATAGCCTTGGGGCGTGGGGCTGGCGAACTTCGTCTGCCTTCCTCGGAATGGGCCGAGACTTTGCCCACCCCCTCCCCGTGCCAAAAATAGGCCACAGGCACAGCCGCGCCCAAAAAAGAGCAGCCGAACCCCTGGGCGCCAAGTTCATCCTGCAGAAAAATGCCCAAAAAGGTGGTGGGCTATAGCCTAGGGGCGTGGGGCTGGCGAACTTCGTCCGCCGGACTCGGAATGGACCGAGACTTTCCCCACCCCCTCCCCGCGAAAAGAAATAGGCTGCGGGCACAGCCGCGCCAAAAAAAAAAGCGGCCGAACCCCTTGGCGCCAAGTTTGTCCTGCAGAAAAATGCCCAAAAAATGGGTGTGCTATAGCCTTGGGGCGTGGGGCCGGCAAAGTTCGTCCGCCGGACTCGGAACGGGCCGAGACTTTTCCCACCCCCTCCCCGCGACAAAAATAGGCCGCGGGCACAGCCGCGCACAAAAAAGAGCAGCCGAACACCTTGGCGCCAAGTTCGTCCTGCGGAAAAATGCCCAAAAAAGGAGTGGGCTATAGCCTTGGGGCGTGGGGCTGGCGAACTTCGTCCGCCGGACTCGGAATGGGCCAAGACTTTTCCCTCCCCCTCCCCGTGACAAAAATAGGCCACGGGCACAGTCGCGCCCAAAAAAGAGCCGCCGAACCCCTTGGCGCCAAGTTCGTCCTGCGGAAAAATGCCCAAAAAAGGGGTGGGCTATAGCCTTGGGGCGTGGGGCGGGCAAACTTCGTCCGCCGGCCATGGAATGGGCCGAGACTTTGCCCACCCCCTCCCCATGACAACAATAGGCCGCGGGCACAGCCGCGCCCAAAAAAGAGCAGCCGAACCCCTAGGCGCTTAGTTCGTCCTGCGGAAAAATGCCCAAAAAAAGGGTGGGCTATAGCCTCGGGTCGTGGGGCTGGCGAACTTCGTCCGCCGGACGCGGAATGTCACGAGACTTTGCCCACCCCCTCCCTGCGAATAAAATAGGCCGCGGGCACAGCCGCACCCAAAAAAGAGCAGCCGAACCCCTTGGCGCCAAGTTCGTCCAGCGGAAAAATGCCCCGAAAGCGGGTGGGCTATAGACTTGGGGCGTGGGCCTGGCGAACATCGTCCGCCGGACTCGGAATGGGCTGAGACTTTTCCCACCCCCTCCCCGTGACAACAATAGGCCGCGGACACAGCCGCGCCCAAAAAAGAGCAGCCGAACCCCTTGGCGCCAAGTTCGTCCTGCGGAAAAATGCCCAAAAAAGGGGTGTGCTATAGCCTTGGGGCGTGGGGCTGCCGAAGTTCGTCCGCTGGACTCAGAACGGGCCGAGACTTTTCTCAGCCCCTCCCAGCAACAAAAATAGGCTGCGGGCACAGCCGCGCCCAAAAAAGAACAGCCGAACCCCTTGGCGCCAAGTTCGTCCTGCGGAAAAATGCCCAAAAAAGGGGTGTGCTATAGCCTTGGGGCGTGGGGCAGCCGAAGTTCGTCCGCTGGACTCAGAACGGGCCGAGACTTTGGCCACCCCCTCCCCACGACAAAAATTGGCCGTGGGCACAGCCGCGCCCAAACAAGAGCAGCCGAACCCCTTGGCGCCAAGTTCGTCCTGCGGAAAAATGCCCAAAAAATGGGTGGGCTATTGGCTCGGGGAGTGGGGCTGCCGAACTTTATCCGCCGGTCTCGGAATGGGCCGAGACTTTGCCCACGCTCTGCCCGTGACAAAAATAGGCCGCGGGCACTGCCGCGCCCAAAAAAGAGCAGCTGAACCCCTGGCACCAAGTTCGTCCTGTGGAGAAATGACCAAAGTAGTGATGTGCTATAGCCTTTGGACGTGCGGCCGGCAAAGTTAGTCCGCCGGACTCGGAATGGGCCGAGACTTTTCCCACCCCCTTGCCATGACAAAAATAGGCCGCGGGCACAGCCGCGTACTCAAAAGAGCAGCCGAACCCGTTGGCGCCAAGTTCATCCTGCGGAAAAATGCCCAAAAAAGGGGTGGGCTGTAGCCTTGGGGCGTGGGGCTGGCGAAGTTCGTCCGCCGGACTCGGAATGGGCCGAGACATAGCCCAACCCTCCCCGTGAAAAAAATAGGCCGCGGGCACAGCCGCGCCCAAAAAAGAGCAGCCGAACCCCTTGGCGCCAAGTTCGTCCTCCGAAAAAGTGCCCAAAAAAAGGCTGTCCTATAGCCTTTGGACGTGGGGCCGGCAAAGTTCATCCGCCGGACTCGGAATGGGCCGAGACTTTGGCCACACCCTCTCCACGTCAAAAATAGGCCGCGGGCTCAGCCGCGCCCAAAAAAGATTAGCCGAACCCCTTGGCGCCAAGTTTGTCCTGCGGAAAAATGCCCAAAAAAGGGGTGTGCTATAGCCTTGGGGCGTGGGGCTCCCGAAGTTCGTCCGCCGGACTCAGAACGGGCCGAGACTTTTCTCACCCCCTCCCCGTGACAAAAATAGGCTGCGGACACAGCCGCGCCCAAAAAAGAGCAGCCGAACCCCTTGGCGCCAAGTTCGTCCTGCAGAAAACTACCCAAAAAAGGGGTGGGCCATAGCCTTGGGGCGTGGGGCTGGCGAACATCGTCCGCCGGACTCGGAATGGGCCGAGACATTTCCAGCCCTCTCCCCACGGCAAAAATAGGCCGCGGGCACAGCCGCACCCAAAAAATAGCAGCCGAACCCCTTGGCGCCAAGTTCGTCCTGCGGAAAAATGCCCAAAAAAGGGGTGTGCTATAGCCTTGGGGCGTGGGGTCGGAAAAGTTCGTCCGCCGGACTCGGAATGGGCTGAGACTTTTCCCACCCCCTCACCGCAACAAAAATAGGCCGCGGGCACTGCCGTGCCCAAAAAAGAGCAGCCGAGCCCCTTGGCGCCAAGTTCGTCCTGCGGAAAAATGCGCAAAAAGGTGTTGGGCTATACCCTTGGAGCGTGGGGCCGGCGCACTTCGTCCGCCGGACTCAGAATGGGCCGAGACTTTGCCCGCCCCCTCCCCGCGACAAAAATTGGCCGCGGGCACAGCCGTACCCAAAAAAGAGCAGCCGAACCACTTGGCGCCAAGTTCGTCCTGCGGAAAAATACCCAAAAAAGGGGTGTGCTATAGCCTTGGGGCGTGGGGCCGGCAAAGTTCATCCGCCTTCCTCTGAATGGGCCGAGACTTTGGCCACCCCCTCCCCGCGCCAAAAATAGGCCGTGGGCACAGCCGGGCCCAAAAAAGAGCAGCCGAACCCCTTGGCGCCAAATTTGTCCTGCGGAAAAATGCCCAAAAAAGAGGTGGGCAATAGCCTTGGGGCGTGGGGCTGGCTCACTTCATCCGCCGGACTCGGAATGGGCCGAGACTTTGGCCACCCTCTCCCCACGACAAAGATAGGCCGCGGGCACAGCCACGCCCAAAAAAGAGCAGCCGAACCCCTTGGCGCCAAGTTCGTCCGGCGGAAAAATGCCCAAAAAAGGGTTGTGCTATAGCCATTGGGCGTGGGGCCGGCAAAGTTCATCCGCCTTCCTCGGAATGGGCCGAGACTTTGGCCACCCCCTCCCCGCGACAAAAATAGGGCGCGGGCACAGCCGCGCCCAAAAAAGAGCAGCCGAGCCCCTTGGCGCCAAGTTCGTCCTGCGGAAAAATGCCCAACAAAGGGGTGTGCTATAGCCTTTGGCGTGGGGCCGGCAAAGTTCATCCGCCTTCCTCGGAATGGGCAGAGACTTTGGCCACCCGCTCCCCGCGACAAAAATAGAGCGCGGGCACAGCCGCGCCCAAAAAAGAGCAGCCGAACGCCTTGGCACCAAGTTCGTCCTGTGGAAAAATGCCCAAAAAAGGGGTGTGCTATAGCCTTTGGGCATGGGGCCGGCAAAGTTCATCCGCCTTCCTCGGAATGGGCCGAGACTTTGGCCACCCCCTCCCCGTGATAAAAATAGGGCCCGGGAACAGCCGCACCCAAAAAAGAGCAGCCGAACGCCTTGGCACCAAGTTCGTCCTGCGGAAAAATGCCCAAAAAAGGGGTGTGCTATAGCCTTTGGTCGTGGGGCCGGCATAGTTCATCCGCCTTCCTCGGAATGGGCCGAGACTTTGGTCACCCCCTTCCCGCGACAAAAATAGGATGCGGGCGCAGCCGCGCCCAAAAAAGAGCAGCCGAACGCCTTGGTACCAAGTTCGTCCTGCGGAAAAATGCCCAAAAAAGGGGTGTGCTATTGCCTTTGGTCGTGGGGCCGGCAAAGTTCATCCGCCTTCCTCGGAATGGGCGGAGACTTTGGCCACCCCCTCCCCGCGACAAAAATAGGGCGCGGGCACAGCCGCGCCCAAAAAAGAGCAGCCGAACGCCTTGGCACCAAGTTCGTCCTGTGGAAAAATGCCCAAAAAAGGGATGTGCTATAGCCTTTGGGCGTGGGGCCGGCAAAGTTCATCCGCCTTCCTCAGAGTGGGCCGAGACTTTGGCCACCCCGTCCCCGCGACAAAAATGGCCGCGCCCAAAAAAGAGCAGCCGAGCCCCTTGGCGCCAAGTTCATCCTGCGGAAAAATGCCCAAAAAAGGGGTGTGCTATAGCCTTTGGGCGTGGGGCCGGCATAGTTCATCCGCCTTCCTCGGAATGGGCCGAAACTTTGCCCACCCCCTCCCCGCGATAAAAATAGGCCGCGGGCACAGCCGTACCCAAAAAAGAGCAGCCGAACCCCTTGGCGCCAAGTTCGTCCTGCGGAAAAATGCCCAAAAAAGCGGTGTGCTATAGCATTGGGGCGTGGGGCCGGCAAAGTTCATCCGCCTTCCTCGGAATGGGCCGAGACTTTGGCCACCCCCTCCCTGTGCCAAAAATAGGCCGCGGGCACAGCCGCGCCCAAAAAAGAGCGGCCGAACCCCTTGGAAGAAAGTTCGTCCTGCGGAAAAATGCCCAAAAAAGAGGTGGGCTATAGCCTTAGGGCGTGGGGCTGGCGCACTTCGTCCGCTGGACTCGGAATGGGCCGAGACTTTGGCCACCCCCTCCCCGCGACAAAAATAGGGCACGGGCACAGCCGCGCCCAAAAAAGAGCAGCGGAACGCCTTGGCACCAAGTTTGTCCTGCCGAAAAATGCCCAAAAAAGGGGTGTGCTATAGCCTTTGGCGTGGGGCCGGCAAAGTTCATCCGCCTTCCTCGGAATGGGCCGAGACTTTGGCCACCCCCTCCCCGCGACAAAAATAGGGCGCGGGCACAGCCGCGCCCAAAAAAGGGCAGCCGAGCCCCTTGGCGCCATGTTCATCCTGCGGAAAAATGCCAAAAAAAGGGGTGTGCTATAGCCTTTGGGCGTGGGGCCGGCAAAGTTCATCCGCCTTCCTCAGAATGGGCCGAGACTTTGGCCACCCCCTCTCCGCGACAAAAATAGGGCGCGGGCACAGCCGCGCCCAAAAAAGAGCAGCCGAACGCCTTGGCACCAAGTTCGTCCTGCGGAAAAATGCCCAAAAAAGGGGTGTGCTATAGCCTTTGGGCGTGGGGCCGGCAAAGTTCATCCGCCTTCCTCGGAGTGGGCCGAGACTTTGGCCACCCCCTCCCCGCGACAAAAATGGCCGCGCCCGAAAAAGAGCAGCCGAGCACCTTGGCGCCAAGTTCATCCTGCGGAAAAATGCCCAAAAAAGGGGTGTGCTATAGCCTTTGGGCGTGGGGCCGGCAAAGTTCATCCGCCTTCATCGGAATGGGCCGAGACTTTGGCCACCCCCTCCCCGCGACAAAAATGGCGGCGCCCAAAAAAGAGCAGCCGAGCACCTTGGCGCCAAGTTCATCCTGTGGAAAAATGCCCAAAAAAGGGGTGTGCTATAGCCTTTGGGCGTGGGGCCGGCAAAGTTCATCCGCCTTCCTCGGAATAGGCCGAGACTTTTGGCCACCCCCTCCCCGTGAAAAAAATAGGGCGCGGGCACAGCCGCGCCCAAAAAAGAGCAGCCGAACGCCTTGGCACCAAGTTCGTCCTGCGGTAAAATGCCCAAAAAAGGGGTGTGCTATAGCCTTTGGTCATGGGGCCGGCAAAGTTCATCCGCCTTCCTCGGAATGGCCCGAGACTTTGGCCACCCCCTCCCCGCGACAAAAATACGGCGCAGGCACTGCCGCGCCCAAAAAAGAGCAGCCGAACGCCTTGGCCCCAAATTCGTCCTGTGGAAAAATGCCCAAAAAAGGGGTGTGCTATAGCCTTTGGGCGTGGGGCCGGCAAAGTTCATCCGGCTTCCTCGGAATGGGCCGAGACTTTGGTCACCCCCTCCCCGCGACAAAAATAGGATGCGGGCACAGCCGCGCCCAAAAAAGAGCAGCCGAGCCCCTTGGCGCGAACTTCGTCCTGCGGAAAAATGTGCAAAAAGGTGCTGGGCTATAGCCTTGGAGCGTGGGGCCGGCGCACTTCGTCCGCCGGACTCAGAATGGGCCGAGACTTTGCCCACCCCTCCCCGCGACAAAAATAGGCCACGGGCACGGCCGCGCCCAAAAAGGAGCAGCCGAACCCCTTGTCGCAGAGTTCGTCCTGCGGAAAAATGCCCAAAAAAGGGGTGTGCTATAGCCTTGGGCGTGGGGCCGGCAAAGTTCATCCGCCTTCCTCGGAATGGGCAGAGACTTTGGCCACCCCCTCCCCGCGACAAAAATAGGCCGCAGGCACAGCCGCGCCCAAAAAGGAGCAGCTGAAGCCCTTGGCGCCATGTTCGTCCTGCGGAAAAATGCGCAAAAAGGTGTTGGGCTATAGCCTTGGACCGTGGGGCTGGCGAACTTCGTCCGCCGGACTCGGAATGGGCAGAGACCTTTCCCACCCCGTCCCTGCGAGAAAAATAGGCCTCGGGCAAAACCGCGCCCAAAAAAGAGCAGCCGAACCCCATGGCGCCATGTTCGTCCTGCGGAAAAATGCCCAAAAAGGGGGTGGGCTATAGCCTTGGGTGTGGGGCCGGCGCACTTCGTCCGCCGGACACGGAATGGGCCGAGACTTTGCCTACCCCCTCCCCACGACAAAAATAGGCCGCGGGAACAGCCGCGCCCAAAAAAGAGGTGCCGAACCCCTTGGCGCCAAGTTCATCCTGCGGAAAAATGCCCAAAAAGGGGGTGGGCTATAGCCTTGGGGCGTCGGGCTGGCGAACTTCGTCCGCCGGACTTGGAATGGGCCGAGACATTTCCCACCCTCTCCCCGTGACAAAAATTAGCCTCGGGCAAAACCGAACCCAATAAAGCGCAGCCGAACCCCATGGCGCCAAGTCCGTCCTGCGGAAAAATGCCCAAAAGAGGGGTGTGCTATAGCCGTTGGGCGTGGGGCCGGCAAAGTTCATCCGCCTTCCAAGGAATGCGTTGAGACCTTGCCCACCCCCTCCCCGCGACAAAAATAGGCCGCGAGCACCGCCACGCCCAAAAAAGAGCAGCCGAACTCCTTGGCGCGAAGTTCGTCCTGCGGAAAAATGCCCAAAAAAGGGGTGAGCTATAGCCTTTGGGCGTGGGGCCGGCAAAGTTCATCCGCCTTCCTCGGAATGGGCCGAGACTTTTCCCACCCCCTCCCCGCGACAAAGATAGGCCACGGACACAGCCGCGCCCAAAAAAGAGCAGCCGAACCCCCTGGCGCCAAGTTCGTCCTGCGGAAAAATGCCAAAAAGGGGGTGGGCTATAGCCTTGGGGCGTGGGGCTGGCGAACTTCGTCCGCCGGACTCGGAATGGCCCGAGACTTTGCCCACCCCCTCTCCGCGACAAAAATAGGCCGCGGGCACAACCGCGCCCAAAAGCAGAGCAGCCGAACCCCTTGGCCCCTAGTTCGTTCTACGGAAAAAAGCCCAAAAAAGGGATGTGCTATAGCCTTTGGGCCTCGGGCCGGCAAAGTTATTCCGCCTTCCTCGGAATGGGCCGCGACTTTGCCCACCCCCTCCCCGCACCAAAAATAGGCCGCAGGCACAGCCGCACCCAAAAAAGAGCAGCCGAACCCCTTGGCGCCAAGTTCGTCCTGCGGAAAAATGCCCAAAAAAGGGGTGTGCTATAGCCTTTCGGCGTGGGGCCGGCAAAGTTCATCCGCCTTCCTCGGAATGGGCCGAGACTTCGGCCACCACCTAGCCGGGCCAAAAATAGGCCGCGGGCACAGCCGCGTCCAAAAAGGAGCAGTCGAACCCCTTGGCGCCAAGTTCGTCCTGCGGAAAAATGCCTAAAAAAGAGGTGTGCTATAGCCTTGGGGCGTGGGGCTGCATGAGTTCGTCCGCCGGACTCGCAATGGGCCGAGACTTTGACCACCCCCTCCCCGCATAAAAAATAGGCCGCGGGCACAGCCGCGCACCAAAAAGAGTAGCCGAACCCCTTGGCGCCATGTTCGTCCTGCGGAAAAATGCCCAAAAAAGGGGTGGGCTATAGACTTGGGGCGTGGGGCCGGCGAACATCGTCCGCCGGACACGGAATGGGCCGAGACGTTGACCACCCCCTCCCCGCGACAAAATTCGGCTGGGGGCACAGCCGCGCCCAAAAAAGAGCAGCCGAACCCCTTGGCACCAAGTTCGTCCTGCGGAAAAATGCCTAAAAAAGGGGTGGGCTACATAGCATTGGGGCGTGGGGCCGGCGAACTTAATCTCCCGGACTCGGAACCGGCCGAGACTTTTCCCACCCCCTCCCCGCGACAAAAATAGGCCGCGGGCACAGCAGCGCCCAAAAAACAGCAGCTGAACCCCTTGGCGCCAAGTTCGTCTTGCGGAAAAATGCCCAAAAAAGGGGTGGGCTATAGCCTTGGGGCGTCGGGCGGGCGAACTTGGTCCGCCGGACTCGGAATGGGCTGAGACTTTGCCCACCCCCTCCCCGCAAGAAAAATAGGCCGCGGGCACCGCCGCGCCCAAAAAAGAGCAGCCGAACCCCTTGGCGCCAAGTTCGTCTTGCGGAAAAATGCCCAAAAAAGGGGTGGGTTATAGCCTTGGGGCGTCGGCCGGGCGAACTTGGTCCGCCGGACTCGGAATGGGCCGAGACTTTGACCACCCCCTCCCCACAAGAAAAATAGGCCACGGGCACCGCCGCGCCCAAAAAAGAGCAGCCGAACCCCTTGGTGCCAAGTTCGTCCTGCGGAAAAATGCCCAAAAAAGGGGTGGGCTATATAGCCTTCGGGCGTGGGGCTGGCGAACTTCGTCCGCCGGACCCGGAACGGGCCGAGACATTGCCCACCCCCTCCACGGGAAAAAATAAGGCCGCGGGCACCGCCGCGCCCATAAAAGAGCAGCCGAACCCCTTGGCGCCAAGTTCGTACTGCGGAAAAATGCCCAAAAAAGGGGTGTGCTATAGCCTTTCGGCGTGGGGCCGGCAAAGTTCATCCGCCTTCCTCGGAATGGGCCGAGACTTCGGCCACCACCTCGCCGGGCCAAAAATAGACTGCGGGCACAGCCGCGTCCAAAAAGGAGCAGTCGAACCCCTTGGCGCCAAGTTCGTCCTGCGGAAAAATGCCTAAAAAAGAGGTGTGCTATAGCCTTGGGGCGTGGGGCTGCATGAGTTCGTCCGCCGGACTCGCAATGGGCCGAGACTTTGACCACCCCCTCCCCGCATAAAAAATAGGCCGCGGGCACAGCCGCGCACCAAAAAGAGTAGCCGAACCCCTTGGCGCCATGTTCGTCCTGCGGAAAAATGCCCAAAAAAGGGGTGGGCTATAGACTTGGGGCGTGGGGCCGGCGAACATCGTCCGCCGGACACGGAATGGGCCGAGACGTTGACCACCCCCTCCCCGCGACAAAATTCGGCTGGGGGCACAGCCGCGCCCAAAAAAGAGCAGCCGAACCCCTTGGCACCAAGTTCGTCCTGCGGAAAAATGCCTAAAAAAGGGGTGGGCTACATAGCATTGGGGCGTGGGGCCGGCGAACTTCATCTCCCGGACTCGGAACCGGCCGAGACTTTTCCCACCCCCTCCCCGCGACAAAAATAGGCCGGGGGCTCAGCCGTGCCCCAAAAAAAGTAGCCGAACCCCTTGGCGCCAAGTTCGTCCTGCGGAAAAATGCCCACAAAAGGGGTGCGCTATAGCCTTTGGGCGTGGGGCCGGCAAAGTTCAGCCGCCTTCCTCGGAATGGGCCGAGACATTGGCCACCCCCTCCCCGCGCCAAAAATAGGCCGCGGGCACAGCCACGCCCAAAAAAGAGCAGCCGAACCCCTTGGCGCCAAGTTCGTCCTGCGGAAAAATGCCCTAAAAAGACGTGGGCTATAGCCTTGGGGCGTGGGGCTGGCGCACTTCGTCCGCCGGACACGTAATGGGCCAAGACTTTGGCCACCCCCTCCCGCGACAAAAATAGGCCGCGGCCAAAGCCGCACACAAAAAAGAGCAGCCGAACCCCTTGGCGCCAAGTTCGTCCTACGGCAAAATGCCCAAAAAATGGGGGTGCTATAGCCTTTGGGCGTGGGGCCGGCGAACTTCGTTTGCCTTCCTCGGAATGGGCCGAGACTTTGGCCACCCCCCTCCCCGCGAGAAAAATATGCCGCGGACACAGCCGCACCTAAAAAAGAGCAGCCGAACCCCTTGGCGCCAAGTTCGTCCTGCGGAAAAATGCCCAAAAAAGGGGTGGGCTATAGCCTTGGGGCGTGGGGCGGGCGAACTTCGTCTGCCGGACTCGGAATGGGACGAGAATTTTGCCCACGCCCTCCCCGCGACAAAAATAGGCCGCGGGCACAGCAGCGCCCAAAAAACAGCAGCTGAACCCCTTGGCGCCAAGTTCGTCTTGCGGAAAAATGCCCAAAAAAGGGGTGGGCTATAGCCTTGGGGCGTCGGGCGGGCGAACTTGGTCCGCCGGACTCGGAATGGGCCGAGACTTTGCCCACCCCCTCCCCGCAAGAAAAATAGGCCGCGGGCACCGCCGCGCCCAAAAAAGAGCAGCCGAACCCCTTGGCGCCAAGTTCGTCTTGCGGAAAAATGCCCAAAAAAGGGGTGGGTTATAGCCTTGGGGCGTCGGCCGGGCGAACTTGGTCCGCCGGACTCGGAATGGGCCGAGACTTTGACCACCCCCTCCCCACAAGAAAAATAGGCCACGGGCACCGCCGCGCCCAAAAAAGAGCAGCCGAACCCCTTGGTGCCAAGTTCGTCCTGCGGAAAAATGCCCAAAAAAGGGGTGGGCTATATAGCCTTCGGGCGTGGGGCTGGCGAACTTCGTCCGCCGGACCCGGAACGGGCCGAGACATTGCCCACCCCCTCCACGGGAAAAAATAAGGCCGCGGGCACCGCCGCGCCCATAAAAGAGCAGCCGAACCCCTTGGCGCCAAGTTCGTACTGCGGAAAAATGCCCAAAAAAGGGGTGTGCTATAGCCTTTCGGCGTGGGGCCGGCAAAGTTCATCCGCCTTCCTCGGAATGGGCCGAGACTTCGGCCACCACCTCGCCGGGCCAAAAATAGACTGCGGGCACAGCCGCGTCCAAAAAGGAGCAGTCGAACCCCTTGGCGCCAAGTTCGTCCTGCGGAAAAATGCCTAAAAAAGAGGTGTGCTATAGCCTTGGGGCGTGGGGCTGCATGAGTTCGTCCGCCGGACTCGCAATGGGCCGAGACTTTGACCACCCCCTCCCCGCATAAAAAATAGGCCGCGGGCACAGCCGCGCACCAAAAAGATAGCCGAACCCTTTCGCGCCATGTTCGTCCTGCGGAAAAATGCCCAAAAAAGGGGTGGGCTATAGACTTGGGGCGTGGGGCCGGCGAACATCGTCCGCCGGACACGGAATGGGCCGAGACGTTGACCACCCCCTCCCCGCGACAAAATTAGGCGGCGGGCACAGCCGCGCCCAAAAAAGAGCAGCCGAACCCCTTGGCGCCAAGTTCGTCCTGCGGAAAAATGCCTAAAAAAGGGGTGGGCTATATAGCATTGGGGCGTGGGGCCGGCGAACTTCATCTCCCGGACTCGGAATCGGCCGAGACTTTTCCCACGCCTCTCTGTGACAAAAATAGGCCGGGGGCTCAGCCGTGCCCAAAAAAAAGTAGCCGAACCCCTTGGCGCCAAGTTCGTCCTGCGGAAAAATGCCCAAAAAAGGGGTGTGCTATAGCATTTGGGCGTGGGGCTGCCGAAGTTCGTCCGCCGGACTCGGAATGGGCCGAGACTTTTCCTACCCCCTCCCCGCGCCAAAAATAGGCCGCGGGCTCAGCCGCGCCCAAAAAAGAGCAGCCAAACCCCTTGGCGCCAAGTTCGTCCAGCGGAAAAATGCCCAAAAAAGGGGTGTGCTATTGCCTTGGGGCGTGGGGCTGCCGAAGTTCGTCGGCCGGACTCGGAATGCGCCGAGACTTTTCCCACCCCCTCCCCATGACAAAAAGAGGCCACGCGCACAGCCGCGCCGAAAAAGAGCAGCCGAACCCCTTGGCGCCAAGTTCGTCCTGCGGAAAAATGCCCAAAAAAGGGTGGGTTATAGACTTGGGGCGTGGGGCCGGCGAACTTCATCTGCCGGACTCGGAATGGGCCGAGACTTTGCCTACCCCCTCCCCGCGACAAAAATAGGCCGCGGGGACAGCCGCACCCAAAAAAGAGCAGCCGAACCCCATGGCGCCAAGTTCGTCCTGCGCAAAAATGCCCAAAAAAGGGGTGCGCTATAGCCTTTGGGCGTGGGGCCGGCAAAGTTCATCCGCCTTCCCCGGAATGGGCCGAGACATTGGCCACCCCCTCCCCGCGCCAAAAATAGGCCGCGGGCACAGCCACGCCCAAAAAAGAGCAGCCAAACCCCTTGGCGCCAAGCTCGTCCTGCGGAAAAAAGCCCAAAAAAGACGTGGGCTATAGCATTGCGGCGTGGGGCTGGCGCACTTCGTCCGCAGGACACGGAATGGGCCGAGACTTTGGCCACCCCCTCCCCGCGACAAAAATAGGCCGCGGCCACAGCCGCACCCAAAAAAGAGCAGCCGAACCCCTTGGCGCCAAGTTCGTCCTACGGCAAAATGCCCAAAAAATGGGGGTGCTATAGCCTTTGGGCGTGGGGACGGCGAACTTCATTTGCCTTCCTCGTAATGGGCCGTGACTTTGGCCACCCCCTCCCCGCGACAAAAATAGGCCGCGGACACAGCCGCGCCCAAAAAAGAGCAGCCGAACCCCTTGGCACCAAGTTCGTCCTGCGGAAAAATGCCCAAAAAAGGGGTGGGCCGTAGCATTTGGGCGTGGGGTCGGCAAAGTTATTCTGCCTCCCTCAGAATGGGCCGAGACTTTGTCCACCCCCTCCCCGCGACAAAAATAGGCCGCGGGGGACAGCTGCGCCCAAAAAACAGCTGCCGAACCCATTCGTGCCAAGTTCGTCCTACGGCAAATTGCCCAAAAAAGGGGTGCGTCATAGCCTTTGGGCGTGGGGCCGGCGAACTTCGTCCGCCTTTCTCGGAATGGGCCGAGACTTTGCCCACCCCCTCCCCGAGACAAAAGTAGGCCGCGGGTACTGCCGCGCCCAAAAACGGGCAGCCGAACCCCTTGGCGCCATGTTCGTCCTGCGGAAAAATGCCCCAAAAGGGGTTGGGCTATAGCCTTGGGGCGTGGTGCGGGCGAACTTCGTCCGCCGGACTCGGAATGGGCCGAGACTTTTCACACCCCCTCCCCGCGACAAAAATAGGCTGCGGACACTGCCGCGCCCAAAAAAGGGCAGCCGAACCCCTTGACGCCAAGTTCGTCCTGCGGAAGAATGCCCAAAAAGGGGGTGGGCTATAGCCTTGGGGCGTGGGGCTGGCGAACTTCGTCCTCCGGACTCGGAATGGCCCAGACTATGCCCACCCCCCTCCCCATGACAAAAATAGGCCCCGGGCACAGCCGCGTCCAAGAAAGAGCAGCCGAACCCCTTGGCGCCAAGTTCGTCTTGCGGAAAAATGCCCAAAAAAGGGGTGGGCTATAGCCTTTGGGCGTGGAGCCGGCGCACTTCGTCCGCCTTCCTCGGAATGGGCCGAGACTTTGCCCACCCTCTTTCCATGACAAAAATAGGCCCCGCGGACAGCCGCGCCCAAAAACGAGCAGCCGAACCCCTTGGCGCCAAGTTCGTCTTGCGGAAAAATGCCCGAAAAAAAGGGGTGGGCTATAGCCTTGGGGCGTGGGGCTGGCGCACTTCGTCCGCCGGACACGGAATGGGCCGAGACTTTGGCCACCCCCCTCCCCGCGACAAAAATAGGCCACGGACACAGCCGCACCCAAAAAAGAGCGGCCGAACCCCTTGGCGCCAAGTTCGTCCTACGGCAAAATGCCCAAAAAATGGGTGTGCTATAGCCTTTGGGCGTGGGGCCGGTGAACTTCGTCCGCCTTCCTCGGAATGGGCCGAGACTTTGCCCCCCGTCTCCTGGCGACAAACATAAGCCGCGGGCACAGCCGCGCCCAAAAAAGAGCAGCCGAACCCCTTGGCGCCAAGTTCGTCCTGCGGCAAAATGCCCAAAAAAAGGGTGGGCTATAGCCTTGGGGCGTGGGGCCGGCGAACTTCGTCCGCCTTCCTCGAAATGGGCCGAGACTTTGCCCACCCCCTCCCGACGACAAAAATAGGCCGCGTGCATAGCCGCACCCAAAAAAGAGCAGCCGAACCGCTTGGCGCCAAGTTCGTCCTGCGGCAAAATGCCCAAAAAATGGGTGTGCTATAGCCTTTGGGCGTGTGGCCGGCAAAGTTCATCCCCCTTCCTCGGAATGGGCCGAGACTTTGCCCACCCCCTCCCCGTGTCAAAAATAGGCCGCGGGCACAGCCGCACCCAAAAAAGAGCAGCCGAACCCCTTGGCGCCAAGTTCGTCCTGCGGAAAAATGCCCAAAAAAGGGGTGGGCTATAGCCTTGGGGCGTGGGGCTGGCGAACTTCGTCTGCCGGACTCGGAATGGGCCGAGAATTTGCCCACGCCCTCCCCGCGACAAAAATAGGCCGCGGGCACAGCCGCGCCCAAAAAAGAGCAGCTGAACCCCTAGGCGCCAAGTTCGTCTTGCGGAAAAATGCCCAAAAAAGGGGTGGGCTATAGCCTTGGGGCGTCGGGCGGGCGAACTTGGTCCGCCGGACTCGGAATGGGCCGAGACTTTGCCCACCCCCTCCCTGCAAGAAAAATAGGCCCTGGGCACTGCCGCGCCCAAAAAAGAGCAGCCGAACCCCTTGGCGCCAAGTTCATCCTGCGGAAAAATGCCCAAAAAAGGGGTGTGCTATAGCCTTTCGGCGTGGGGCCGGCAAAGTTCATCCGCCTTCCTCGGAATGGGCCGATACTTCGGCCACCACCTCGCCGGGCCAAAAATAGGCCGCGGGCACAGCCGCGTCCAAAAAGGAGCATTCGAACCCCTTGGCGCCAAGTTCGTCCTGCAGAAAAATGCCTAAAAAAGAGGTGTGCTATAGCCTTGGGGCGTGGGGCTGCATGAGTTCGTCCGCCGGACTCGCAATGGGCAGAGACTTTGACCACCCCCTCCCCGCATAAAAAATAGGCCGCGGGCACTGCCGCGCACCAAAAAGAGTAGCCGAAGCCCTTGGCGCCATGTTCGTCCTACGGAAAAATGCCTAAAAAAGGGGTGGGCTATAGACTTGGGGCGTGGGGCCAGCGAACATCGTCCGCCGGACACGGAATGGGCCGAGACATTGACCACCCCCTCCCCGCGACAAAATTAGGCTGCGGGCACAGCCGCGCCCAAAAAAGAGCAGCCGAACCCCTTGGCGCCAAGTTCGTCCTGCGGAAAAATGCCTAAAAAAGGGGTAGGCTACATAGCATTGGGGCGTGGGGCCGGCGAACTTCATCTCCCGGACTCGGAATGGGCCGAGACTTTTCCTACCCCCTCCCCGCGCCAAAAATAGGCCGCGGGCTCAGCCGCGCCCAAAAAAGAGCAGCCAAACCCCTTGGCGCCAAGTTCGTCTAGCGGAAAAATGCCCAAAAAAGGGGTGTGCTATAGCCTTGGGGCGTGGGGCTGCCGAAGTTCGTCGGCCGGACTCGGAATGCGCCGAGACTTTTCCCACCCCCTCCCCATGACAAAAAGAGGCCGCGCGCACAGCCGCGCCGAAAAGGAGCAGCCGAACCCCTTGGCGCCAAGTTCGTCCTGCGGAAAAATGTCCAAAATAGGGTGGGTTATAGACTTGGGGCGTGGGGCCGGCGAACATCATCTGCCGGACTTGGAATGGGCCGAGACTTTGCCTACCCCCTCCCCGCGACAAAAATAGGCCGCGGGGACAGCTGCGCCCAAAAAAGAGCAGCCGAACCCGTTGGCGCCAAGTTCGTCCTGCGCCAAAATGCCCAAAAAAGGGGTGTGCTATAGCCTTTGGGCGTGGGGCCGGCAAAGTTCATCCGCCTTCCTTGGAATGGGCCGAGACATTGGCAACCCCCTCCCCGCGCCAAAAATAGGCCGCGGGCACAGCCACGCCCAAAAAAGAGCAGCCGAACCCCTTGGCGCCAAGTTCGTCCTGCGGAAAAATGCCAAAAAAGGGGTGGGCTATAACCTTGGGGCGTCGGGCTGGCGCACTTCGTCCGTGAGACACGGAATGGGCCGAGACTTTGACCACCCCCTCCGTGCGACAAAAATCGGCTGCGGGCACAGCCGCTCCCAAAAAAGAGCAGCCGAACCCCTTGGCGCCAAGTTCGTCCTGCGGAAAAATGTCTAAAAAAGAGGTGGGCTATAGCCTTGGGGCGTGGGGCGGGCGAACTTCGTCCGCCGGACTCGGAATGGGCCGAGGCTTTGCCCACCCCCTCCCCGCGACAAAAATAGGCCGCGGGCGCAGCCGCGCCCAAAAAAGAGCAGCCGACCCCCATGGCGCCAATTTCGTCCAGCGGAAAAATGCCCAAAAAAGGGGTGTGCTATATAGCCTTGGGGCGTGGGGCTGGCGAACTTCATCTCCCGGACTCGGAATCGGCCGAGGCTTTTCCCACCCCCTCCCCGCGACAAAAATAGGCCGCGGGCTCAGCCGTGCCCAAAAAAAAGCAGCCGAACCCCTTGGCGCCATGTTCGTCCTGCGGAAAAATGCCCAAAAAAGGGGTGTGCAATAGCCCTTGGACGTGGGGCCGGCGCACTTCGTCCGCCTTCCTCGGAATGGGCCGAGACTTTACCCACCCCCTCCCCGCGACAAAAAAAGTCCGCGGGCATAGCCGCGCCCAAAAAAGAGGTGCCGAACCCCTTGGCGCCAAGTTCGTCCTGCGGAAAAATGCCCAAAAAAAGGGTGTGCTATAGCCTTGGGGCGTGCGGCTGGCGCACTTCGTCCGCCGGACTCGGAATGGGCCGAGAGTTTGAGCACCCCTCCCCGCGACAAAAATAGGCCGCGGGCACAGCCGCGCCCAAAAAAGAGTAGCCGAACCCCTTGGCGCCAAGATCATCCTGTGGAAAAATGCCCAAAAAATGGGTGTGCTATAGCCTTTGGCCGTTGGGCCGGCGAATTTCGTCCGCCTTCCTCCGAATGGGCTGAGACTTTGGCCACCCCCTCCCCGCGACAAAAATAGGCTGCGGGCACAGCCGTACCCAAAAAAGAGCTGCCGAACCCCATGGCGCCAAGTTCGTCCTGGGGAAAAATGCCCAAAAAAGGTGTGTGCTATAGCCTTTGGGCGTGGGGCCTGCAAAGTTCTTCCGCCTTCCTCGGAATGGGCCGAGACATTGCCGACCCCCTCCCCGCAACAAAAATAGGGCGTGGGTATGGCCGCGGCCAAAAAAGAGCTGCCGAACCCCTTGGCGCCAAGTTCGTCCTGCGGAAAAATGCCCAAAAATGGGGTGGGCTATAGCCTTGGGGCGTGGGGCTGGCGAACAGCGTCCGCCGGACTCGGAATGGGCCGAGACTTTTCCAACCCCATCCCCGCGACAAAAATAGGCCGCACCCACAGCCGCGCCCAAAAAAGAGCAGCCGAACCCCTTGGCGCGAAGTTCGTCTTGTAGAAAAATGCCCAAAAAGGGGGTGGGCTATAGCCTTGGGGCGTGGGGCTGGCAAACTTCGTCGGCCGGACTCAGAATGGGCCGATACTTTTCCCACCCCCTCCCCACGACAAAAATAGGCCGCGGGCACAGCTGCGCCCAAAAAAGAGCAGCCGAACCCCTTGGCGCCAAGTTCATCCTGCGGAAAAATGCCCAAAAAAGGGGTGTGCTATAGCCTTTGGGCGTGGGGCCGGCAAAGTTCATCCGCCTCCCGCGGAATGGGCCAAGACTTTGGCCACCCCCTCCCCGTGACAAAAATAGGCCGCGGGCACAGCCGAACCCCCTGGCGCCATGTTCGTCCTGCAGAAAAATGCCCAAAAAAGGGGTGGGCTATATAGCCTTGGGGCATGGGGCCGGCGAACTTCATCTCCCGGACTCGGAATTGGCCGAGGCTTTTCCCACCCCCTCCCCGCGTCAAAAATAGGCCGCGGGCTCAGCCGTGCCCAAAAAAAAGCAGCCGAACCCCTTGGCGCCAAGTTCGTCCTGCGGAAAAATGCCCAAAAAAGGGGTGTGCTATAGCCTTGGGGAGTGGGGCTGCCGAAGTTCGTCCGCCGGACACGGAATGGGCCGAGACTTTCCCCACCCTTCCCCGCGACAAAAATAGGCCGCGGGCACAGCGGAGCCCAAAAAAGAGCAGTCGAAGCCCTTAGCGCCAAGTTCGTCCTGCGGAAAAATGCCCAAAAAAGGGGTGTGCAATAGCCCTTGGGCGTGGGGCCGGCGCACTTCGTCCACCTTCCTCGGAATGGGCCGAGACTTTACCCATCCCCTCCCCGCGACAAAAAAAGTCCGCGGGCATAGCCGCGCCCAAAAAAGAGCAGCCAAACCCCTTGGCGCCAAGTTTGTCCTGCGGAAAAATGCCCAAAAAAGGGATGTGCTATAGCCTTTGGGCGTAGGGCCGGAAAAGTTCATCCGCCTCCCTCGGAATGGGCCGAGACATTGGTCACCCCATCCCTGTGCCAAAAATCGGCTGCGGGCACAGCCGCGCCCAAAAAACAGCAGCCGAACCCCTTGGCGCCAAGTTCGTCCTGCGGAAAAATGCCCAAAAAAGGGGTGGGCTATAGCCTTGGGGCGTGTGGCTGGCGAACTTCGTCCGCCGGACTCGGAAAGGGCCGAGACTTTGCCCACACCCTCCCCACGACAAATATAGGCCGCGGGCACACCCGCGCCAAAAAAAGAGCAGCCGAACCCATTGGCGCCAAGTTTGTCCTGCGGAAAAATGCCCAAAAAAGGGGTGTGCTATAGCCTTTGGCCGTTGGGCCGGCGAACTTCGTCCGCCTTCCTCCGAATGGGCTGAGACTTTGGCCACCCCCTCCCCGCGACAAAAATAGGCCACGGGCACAGCCGTACCCAATAAGAGCTGCCGAACCCCTTGGCGCCAAGTTCGTCCTGGGGAAAAATGCCCAAAAAAGGTGTGTGCTATAGCCTTTGGGCGTGGGGCCTGCAAAGTTCTTCCGCCTTCCTCGGAATGGGCCGAGACTTTGCCGACCCCCTCCCCGCAACAAAAATAGGCCTTGGGTATGGCCGCGCCCAAAAAACCGCAGCCGAACCCCTTGGCGCCAAGTTCGTCCTGCGGAAAAATGCCCAAAAAAGGGGTGGGCTATAGCCTTGGGGCGTGTGGCTGGCGAACTTCGTCCGCCGGACTCGGAAAGGGCCGAGACTTTGCCCACACCCTCCCCACGACAAATATAGGCCGCGGTCACACCTGCGCCAAAAAAAGAGCAGCCGAACCCATTGGCGCCAAGTTTGTCCTGCGGAAAAATGCCCAAAAAAGGGGTGTGCTATAGCCTTTGGCCGTTGGGCCGGCGAACTTCGTCCGCCTTCCTCCGAATGGGCTGAGACTTTGGCCACCCCCTCCCCGCGACAAAAATAGGCCACGGGCACAGCCGTACCCAAAAAAGAGCTGCCGAACCCCTTGGCGCCAAGTTCGTCCTGGGGAAAAATGCCCAAAAAAGGTGTGTGCTATAGCCTTTGGGCATGGGGCCTGCAAAGTTCTTCCGCCTTCCTCGGAATGGGCCGAGACTTTGCCGACCCCCTCCCCGCAACAAAAATAGGCCTTGGGTATGGCCGCGCCCAAAAAACCGCAGCCGAACCCCTTGGCGCCAAGTTCGTCCTGCGGAAAAATGCCCAAAAAAGGGGTGGGCTATAGCCTTGGGGCGTGTGGCTGGCGAACTTCGTCCGCCGGACTCGGAAAGGGCCGAGACTTTGCCCACACCCTCCCCACGACAAATATAGGCCGCGGTCACACCCGCGCCAAAAAAAGAGCAGCCGAACCCATTGGCGCCAAGTTTGTCCTGCGGAAAAATGCCCAAAAAAGGGGTGTGCTATAGCCTTTGGCCGTTGGGCCGGCGAACTTCGTCCGCCTTCCTCCGAATGGGCTGAGACTTTCGCCACCCCCTCCCCGCGATAAAAATAGGCCGCGGGCACAGCCGTACCCAAAAAAGAGCAGCCGAACCCCTTGGCGCCAAGTTCGTCCTGGGGAAAAATGCCCAAAAAAGGTGTGTGCTATAGCCTTTGGGTGTGGGGCCTGCAAAGTTCTTCCGCCTTCCTCGGAATGGGCCGAGACTTTGCCGACCCCCTCCCCGCAACAAAAATAGGCCTTGGGTATGGCCGCGCCCAAAAAAGAGCAGCCGAACCCCTTGGCGCCAAGTTCGTCCTGCGGAAAAATGCCCAAAAATGGGGTGGGCTATAGCCTTGGGGCGTGGGGCTGGCGAACATCGTCCGCCGGACTCGGAATGGGCCGAGACATTTCCCACCCCATCCCCGCGACAAAAATAGGCCGCAGGCACAGCCGCGCCCAAAAAAGAGCAGCCGAACCCCTTGGCGCCAAGCTAGTCCTGCGGAAAAATGCCATAAAAAGGGGTGGGCTATAGCCTTGGGGCGTGGGGCTGGCAAATTTCGTCCGCCGGACTCGGAATGGGCCGAGACTTTTCCCACCCCCTTCCCCGCAACAAAAATAGGCCGCGGGCACAGCCGCGTCCAGAAAAGAGCAGCCGAACACCTTGGCACCAAGTTTGTCCGGCGGAAAAATGCCAAAAAAGGGGGTGGGCTATAGCCTTGGGGCGTGGGGCGGGCGAAATTCGTCCGCCGGACTCAGAATGGGCCGAGACATTTCCCACCCCCTCCCCACGACAAAAATTGGCCGTGGGTACAGCCGCGCCCAAAAAAGAGCAGCCGAACCCCTTGGCGTCAAGTTTGTCCTGCGGAAAAATGCCCAAAAAGGGGGTGGGCTATAGCCTTGGGGCGTGGGCCGGGGGCCGGGCGAACTCCGTCCGCCGGCCTCGGAATAGGCCGAGACTTTGGCGCGACCTAAAAAGCGCAGCCGAACCTGTTGGCGCCAAGTTCGACCTGCGGAAAAATACCCAAAAAAGGGGTGTGCTATGGCCTTTGGGCGTAGGGCTGGCGAACTTCGTCCGCCTTCCTCGGAGTGGGCCGAGACTTTGGCCACCCCCTCACCGCGACAAAAATAGGCTGCGGGCACCGCCGCGCCAAAAAAAGAGCAGCCGAACCCCTTGGCGCCAAGTTCGATCTGCGGAAAAATGCCTAAAAAAGGGGTGTGCTAAAGCCTTTGGGCGTGGGGCTGGCGAACTTCGTCCGCCGGACACGGAATGGGCCGAAACTTTGGCCACCCCCTCCCCGCGACAAGAATAGGCCGTGGTGACAGCCGTTCCCAAAAATGAGCAGCCAAACCCCTTGGCGCCAAGTTCGTCCTGCGGAAAAATGCCCAAAAAAGGGGTGTGCTATAGCCTTTGGGCCTGGGGCTGGCGAACTTCGTCCGCCGGACACGGAATGGGCCGAGACATTGGCCACCCCCTTCCCGCGACAAGAATAGGCCGCGGTGACAGCCGATCCCAAAAAAGAGCCGCCGAACCCCTTGGCGCGAAGTTCGTCCTGCGGAAAAATGCCCAAAAAGGGGGTGGGCTATAGCCTTGGGGCGTGGGCCGGGCGAACTCCGTCCGCCGGCCTCGGAATAGGCCGAGACTTCACCCGCCCCCTCCCCGTGACAAAAATAGGCCGCGGGCACAGACGCGCCAAAAAAAGAGCAGCCGAACCCCTTGGCGCCAAGTTCGATCTGCGGAAAAATGCCTAAAAAAGGGGTGTGCTATAGCCTTTGGGCGTGGGGCTGGCGAACTTCGTCCGCCGGACACGGAATGGGCCGAGACTTTGGCCACCCCCTCCCCACGACAAGAATAGGCCGCGGTGACAGCCGTTCCCAAAAAAGAGAAGCCGAACCCCTTGGCGCCAAGATCGTCCTGCGGGAAAATGCCCAAAAAAGGGGTGGGCTATAGCCTTGGGGCGTGGGGCTGGCGAACATCGTCCGCCGGACTTGAAATGGGCCGAGACTTTGCCCACCCCTTCCCCGCGACAAAAATAGCCTGCGGACACAGCAGCGCCCAAAAAAGAGCAGCCGAACCCCTTGGTGCCAAGTTCGTCCTGCGGAAAAATGCCCAAAATGGGGGTGCGCTATAGCCTTGGGGCGTGGGGCGGGCGAACTTCGTCCGCCGGACTCCGATTGGGCCGAGACTTTTCCAACACCCTCCCCGCGACAAAAATAGGCTGCGGGCACAGCCGCGCCCAAAAAAGAGCAGCCGAACCCCTTGGCGCCAAGTTCGCCCTCCGGAAAAATGCCCAAAAAGGGGGTTGGCTATAGCTTGGGGCGTGGGGCTGGCGAACTTTGTCCGCCGGACACGGAATGGGCTGAGCCTTTTCCCAACCCCCTCCCCGTGACAAAAGTAGGCCGCGGGCACAGCCGCGCCGAAAATAGAGCAGTCGAACCCTTGGCGCCAAGTTCGTCCTGCGGAAAAATGCCCAAAAAAGGGGTGTGCTATAGCCTTTGGGGCGTGGGTCGAGCGGATTTCGTCCGCCGGACTCGAAATGAGCCCAGACTTTTCCCACCCCCTCCCCACGACAAAAGTAAGCCGCGGGCACAGCCGCACCCCAACAGGAGCTGCCGAACCCCTTGGCGCCAAGTTCGTCCTCCGGAAAAATGCCCGAAAAGGGGGTGGGTTATATAGCCTTGGGGCGTGGGGCTGGCGCACTTCGTCCGCCGGACTTGCAATGAGCCGAGACTTTTCTCACCCCCTCCCCACGACAAAAATAGGCCGCGGGCACAGCCGCACCCAAAAAAGAGCAGCAGAACCCCTTGGCGCCAAGTTCGTCCTGCGGAAGAATGCCCAAAAAAGGGGTGTGCTATAGCCTTTGGGGCGTGGGTCGGGCGGATTTCGTCCGCCGGACTTGAAATGGGCCCAGACTTTTCCACCCCCTCCACGCGACAAAAATAGGCCGCGGGCACATCTGCGCCCTAAAAAGAGCAGCCGAACCCCTTGGCGCCAAGTTCGTCCGGCGGAAAAATGCCCAAAAAGGGTATGCTATAGCCTTGGGGCGTGGGGCTGGCGAACTTCGTCCGCAGGACATGGAATGGACCGAGACTTTTCCCACCCCCTCCCCGTGACAAAAATAGGCTGCGGCACACCCGCGCCCAAAAAAGAGCAGCCGAACCCCTTGGCGCCAGTTCGTCCTAGGGAAAAATGCCCAAAAAAGGGGTGTGCTATAGCCTTTAGGGCGTGGGTCCGGCAGACGAAATCCGCCGGACTTGAAATGGGCCCAGACTTTTCCACCCCCTCCCCACGACAAAAATAGGCCGCGGGCACATCCGCGCCCTAAAAAGAGCAGCCGAACCCCTTGGCGCCAAGTTCGTCCGGCGGAAAAATGCCCAAAAAAGGGGTGTGCTATAGCTTTTGGGCGTTGGGCCGGCGCACTTCGTCCGCCTTCCTCGCAATGGGCCGAGACTTTGGCCACCCCACCCCATGACAAAAATAGGCCGCGGGCACAGCCGCGCCCAAAAAAGAGCAGCCGAACCCCTTGGCGCCAAGTTCGTCCTGCGGAAAAATGCCCAAAAAAGGTGTGTGCTATAGCCTTTGGGGCGTGGGTCGGGCGGATTTCGTCCGCCGGACTTGAAATGGGCCCAGACTTTTCCACCCCCTCCCCACGACAAAAATAGGCCGCGGGCACATCCGCGTCCTAAAAAGAGCGGCCGAACCCCTTGGCGCCAAGTTCATCCTGCGGAAAAATGCCCAAAAAAGGGGTGCGCTATAGCCTTGAGGCGTGGGGCTGGCGAACATCGTCCGCCGGACTCGGAATGGGCCGAGACTTTGCCCACTCCCTCCCAGTGACCAAAATAGGCTGCGGGCACAGCCGCGCAGAAAAGAGCAGCCGAACCCCTTGGCGCCAATTTTGCCCGGCGGAAAAATGCCCAAAAAGGGGGTGGGCTATCGTCTTGGGGCGTGGGGCGGGCGAACTTCGTCCGCCGGACTCGGAATGGGCCGAGACATTTCCCACCCCCTCCCCGCGAGAAAAATCGGCCGAGGGCACAGCCGCGCCCAAAAAAGAGCAGCCGAACCCCTTGGCGCCAAGTTCGACCAGCGGAAAAATGCCTAAAAAGGCGGTGGGCTATACCCTTGGGGCGTGGGGCGGGCGAACTTCGTCCGCCGGACTCGGAATGGGCTGAGACTTTGCCCGTCCCCTCCCCGGGACAAAAATAGGCCGCGGGCACAGCCGCGCCCAAAAAAGAGCAGCCGAACCCATCGGCGCCAAGTTCCTCCTGCGGAAAAATGCCCAAAAAGCGGGTGCGCTATAGCCTTGGGGCGTGGGGCTGGCGATCATCGTCCACCGGACTCCGAATGGGCCGAGACTTTTCCAACCCCCTCCCCACGAAAAAAATAGGCCACGGGCACAGCCGCGCCCAAAAAAAAGCAGCCGAACCCCTTGGTGCCAAGTTCCCCCTGCGGAAAAATGCCCAAAAAGCGGGTGCGCTATAGCCTTGGGGCGTGGGGCTGGCGATCTTCGTCCGCCGGACTCCGAATGGGCCGAGACTTTTCCAACCCCCTCCCCACGAAAACAATAGGCCACGGGCACAGCCGCGCACAAAAAAGAGCAGCCGAACCCCTTGGCGCCAAGTTCGTCCTGCGGAAAAATGCCCAAAAAGGGGGTGAGATATAGCCTTGGGGCGTGGGGCTGGCGAACTTCGTCCGCCGGACTCGGAATGGGCCGAGACTTTGCCCATCCCCTCCCCGCAACAAAAATAGGCCGCGGGCACAGTCGCGCCCAAAAAAGAGCAGCCGAACCCCTTGGCGCCAAGTTCGTCCTGCGGAAAAATGCCGAAAAAAGGGGTGGGCTACGGCCATGGGGCGTGGGGCTGGCGAACTTTGTCCGCCGGATTCGGAATGGGCCGAGACTTTGCCCACCCCCTCCCCGCGACAAAAATAGGCCGCGGGCACAGCCGCGCCCAAAAAAGAGCAGCCGAACCCCTTGGCGCCAAGTTCGACCAGCGGAAAAATGCCTAAAAAGGCGGTGGGCTATACCCTTGGGGCGTGGGGCGGGCGAACTTCGTCCGCCGGACTCGGAATGGGCCGAGACTTTGCCCGTCCCCTCCCCGGGACAAAAATAGGCCTCGGGCACAGCCGCGCCCAAAAAAGAGCAGCCGAACCCATCGGCGCCAAGTTCCTCCTGCGGAAAAATGCCCAAAAAGCGGGTGCGCTATAGCCTTGCGGCGTGGGACTGGCGATCATCGTCCGCCGGACTCCGAATGGGCCGAGACTTTTCCAACCCCCTCCCCACGAAAAAAATAGGCCACGGGCACAGCCGCGCCCAAAAAAAAGCAGCCGAACCCCTTGGCGCCAAGTTCGTCCTCCGGAAAAATGCCCAAAAAGGGGGTGAGATATAGCCTTTGGGCGTGGGGCTGGCGAACTTCGTCCGCCGGACTCGGAATGGGCCGAGACTTTGCCCACCCCCTCCCCGCGACAAAATAGGCCGCGGGCGCAGCCGCGTCCAAAAAAGAGAAGCCGAACCCGTTGGCGCCAAGTTCGTCCTGCGGAAAAATGCCCAAAAATGGGATGGGCTATTGCCTTGGGGCGTGGGGCTGGCGAACTTCGTCCGCCGGACTAGTAATGGGCCGAGACTTTGCCCATCCCCTCCCCGCAACAAAAATAGGCCGCGGGCACAGTCGCGCCCAAAAAAGAGCAGCCGAACTCCTTGGCGCCAAGTTCGTCCTGCGGAAAAATGCCGAAAAAAGGGGTGGGCTACGGCCTTGGGGCGTGGGGCTGGCGAACTTTGTCCGCCGGATTCGGAATGGGCCGAGACTTTGCCCACCCCCTCCCCGCGACAAAAATAGGCCGCGGGCACAGCCGCGCCCAAAAAAGAGCAGCCGAACCCCTTGGCGCCAAGTTCGACCAGTGGAAAAATGCCTAAAAAGGTGGTGGGCTATACCCTTGGGGCGTGGGGCGGGCGAACTTCGTCCGCCGGACTCGGAATGGGCCGAGACTTTGCCCGTCCCCTCCCCGGGACAAAAATAGGCCGCGGGCACAGCCGCGCCCAAAAAAGAGCAGCCGAACCCATCGGCGCCAAGTTCGTCCTGCGAAAAAATGCCCAACAATGGGGTGTGCTATAGCCTTGGGTCGTGGGGCGGGCGAACTTCGTCCGCCGGACTCGGAATGGGCCGAGACTTTGCCCACCCCCTCCCCGTGACAAAAATAGGCCGCGGGCACAGCCGAACCCAAAAAAGAGTAGCCGAACCCCTCGGCGCCAAGTTCGTCCTGCGGAAAAATGCCCAAACAAGGGGTGTGGTATAGCCTTGGGGCGTGGGGCGGGCGAACTTCGTCCGTCGGACTTGGAATGGGCCGAGACTTTGCCCACCCCCTCCCCGCGACAAAAATGGGCCGCGGGCACAGCCGTACCTAAAAAACTGCAGCCAAACCCCTTGGCGCAAAGTTCATCCTGCGGAAAAATGCCCAAAAAAGCGGTGTGCTCCAGCCTTGGGGTGTGGGGCTGGCGCACTTCGTCCGCCTGCCCCATGACAAAAATAGGCTGCAGGCACAGCCGCGACCAGAAAAGAGCAGCCGAACCCCTTGGCGCCAATTTTTTCCGGCGGAAAAATGCCCAAAAAGGGGGTGGGATATCGTCTTGGGGCGTGGGGCGGGCGAACTTCGTCCGCCGGACTCGGAATGGGCCGAGACATTTCCCACCACCTCCCCGCGACAAAAATCGGCCGAGGGCACAGCCGCACCCAAAAAAGAGCAGCCGAACCCCTTGGCGCCAAGTTGCCCCTGCGGAAAAATGCCCAAAAAGCGGGTGCGCTATAGCCTTGGGGCGTGGGGCTGGCGATCTTCGTCCGCCGGACTCCGAATGGGCCGAGACTTTTCCAACCCCCTCCCCACGAAAACAATAGGCCACGGGCACAGCCGCGCACAAAAAAGAGCAGCCGAACCCCTTGGCGCCAAGTTCGTCCTGCGGAAAAATGCCCAAAAAGGGGGTGAGATATAGCCTTGGGGCGTGGGGCTGGCGAACTTCGTCCGCCGGACTCGGAATGGGCCGAGACTTTGCCCATCCCCTCCCCGCAACAAAAATAGGCCGCGGGCACAGTCGCCCCCAAAAAAGAGCAGCCGAACCCCTTGGCGCCAAGTTCGTCCTGCGGAAAAATGCCGAAAAAAGGGGTGGGCTAAGGCCTTGGGGCGTGGGGCTGGCGAACTTTGTCCGCCGGATTCGGAATGGGCCGAGACTTTGCCCACCCCCTCCCCGCGACAAAATAGGCCGCGGGCGCAGCCGCGTCCAAAAAAGAGAAGCCGAACCCATTGGCGCCAAGTTCATCCTGCGGAAAAATGCCCAAAAATGGGATGGGCTATTGCCTTGGGGCGTTGGGCCGGCGCACTTCGTCCGCCGGACTAGTAATGGGCCGAGACTTTGCCCATCCCCTCCCCGCAACAACAATAGGCCGCGGGCACAGTCGCGCCCAAAAAAGAGCAGCCGAACCCCTTGGCGCCCAGTTCGTCCTGCGGAAAAATGCCGAAAAAAGGGGTGGGCTAAGGCCTTGGGGCGTGGGGCTGGCGAACTTTGTCCGCCGGATTCGGAATGGGCCGAGACTTTGCCCACCCCCTCCACGCGACAAAATAGGCCGCGGGCGCAGCCGCGTCCAAAAAAGAGAAGCCGAACCCGTTGGCGCCAAGTTCATCCTGCGGAAAAATGCCCAAAAATGGGATGGGCTATTGCCTTGGGGCGTTGGGCCGGCGAACTTCGTCCGCCGGACTAGTAATGGGCCGAGACTTTGCCCATCCCCTCCCCGCAACAAAAATAGGCCGCGGGCACAGTCGCGCCCAAAAAAGAGCAGCCGAACCCCTTGGCGCCAAGTTCGTCCTGCGGAAAAATGCCGAAAAAAGGGGTGGGCTAAGGCCTTGGGGCGTGGGGCTGGCGAACTTTGTCCGCCGGATTCGGAATGGGCCGAGACTTTGCCCACCCCCTCCGTGCGACAAAAATAGGCCGCGGGCACAGCCGCGCCCAAAAAAGAGCAGCCGAACCCCTTGGCGCCAAGTTCGACCAGCGGAAAAATGCCTAAAAAGGCGGTGCGCTATACCCTAGGGGCGTGGGGCGGGCGAATTTCGTCCGCCGGACTCGGAATGGGCTGAGACTTTGCCCGTCCCCTCCCCGGGACAAAAATAGGCCGCGGTCGCAGCCGCGCCCAAAAAAGAGCAGCCGAACCCGTTGGCGCCAAGTTCGTCCAGTGGAAAAATGCCCAAAAATGGGATGGGCTATTGCCTTGGGGCGTGCGGCTGGCGAACTTCGTCCGCCGGACTAGTAATGGGCCGATACTTTGCCCATCCCCTCCCCGTGACAAAAATAAGCCGCGGGCACAGTCGCGTCCAAAAAAGAGAAGCCGAACCCGTTGGCGCCAAGTTCGACCAGCGGAAAAATGCCTAAAAAGGGGGTGGGCTATACCCTTGGGGCGTGGGGCGGGCGAACTTCGTCCGCGGGACTCGGAATGGGCCCAGACTTTGCCCGTCCCCTCCCCGGGACAAAAATATGCCGCGGGCACAGCCGCACCCAAAAAGGTGCAGCCGAGCCCCTTGGCGCCAAGTTCGACCAGCGGAAAAATGCCTAAAAAGGGGGTGGGCTATTGCCTTGGGGAGTGGGGCGGGCGAACTTCGTCCGCCGGACTCGGAATGGGCCGAGACTTTGCCCACCCCCTCCCCGTGACAAAAATAGGCCGCGGGCACAGCCGCGCCCAAAAAAGAGTAGCCGAACCCCTCGGCGCCAAGTTAGTCCTGCGGAAAAATGCCCAAAAAAGGGGTGTCCTATAGCCTTGGGGCGTGGGGCGGGCGATCTTCGTCCGCCGGACTCGGAATGGGCCGAGACTTTACCCACCCCCTCCCCGTGACAAAAATAGGCCGCGGGCACAGCCGCGCCCAAAAAAGAGCAGCCGAACCCCTCGGCGCCAAGTTCGTCCTGCGGAAAAATGCCCAAAAAAGGGGTGTGCTATAGCCTTGGGCCGTGGGGCGGGCGAACTTCGTCCGCCGGACTCGGAATGGGACGAGACATTGCCCACCCCCTCCCCGCGACAAAATTTGGCTGCAGGGACAGCCGGGCCCAAAGAAGAGCAGCCAAACCCTTTGGCGCCAAGTTCGTCCAGCAGAAAAATGCCCAAAAAGGAGGTGGGCTATAGCCTTGGGGCGTGGGGCTGGCGAACTTCGTCCGCCGGAATCGGAATGAGCCGAGACATTCGCCACCCCCTCCCCGGGAAAAAAATATGCCGCGGGCACAGCCGCGCCCAAAAAGGTGCAGCCGAGCCCCTTGGCGACAAGTTCGTCCTCCGGAAAAATTCCCAAAAAGGGGATGGGCTATAGCCTTGGGCGTGGGCCCTGCGCACTTCGTCCGCCGGACTCGGAATGGGCTGAGACTTTGCCCACCCCCTCCCCGTGACAAAAATAGGCCGCGGGCACAGCCGCGCCCAAAAAAAAGCAGCCGAACCCCTTGGCGCCAAGTTCGTCCTGCGGAAAAATGGCCAAAAAAGGGGTGTGCTATAGCCTTGGGCCGTGGGGTGGGCGAACTTTGTCCGCCGGACTCGGAATGGGCTGAGACTTTGCCCACCCCCTCCCCGTGACAAAAATACACCGCGGGCACAGCCGCCCCCAAGCCGAATCCCTCGGCGCCAAGTTCATCCTGCGGAAAAATGCCCAAAAAAGGGGTGTGCTATAGCCTTGGGGCGTGGGGCGGGCGAACTTCGTCCGCCGGAATGGGAATGAGCCGAGACTTTGGCCACCCCTTCCCCGGGATAAAAATATGCCGCGGGCACAGCCGCGCCCAAAAAAGAGCAGCCGAGCCCGTTGGCATCAACTTCGTCCTGCGGAAAAATTCCCAAAAAGGGGATGGGCGATAGCCTTGGGGTGTGGGCCAGGCACACTTCGTCCGCCGGACTCGGAATGGGCCAAGACTTTGTCCACCCCCTCCCCGCGACATAAATAGGCCGCGGGTACAGCCTCGTCCAGAAAAGGGCAGCCGAACCCCTTGGCGCCAAGTTCGTCCTGCGGAAAAAAGCCCAAAAAAGGGGTGGGCTATAGCCCTTGGGCGTGGAGCCGGCGAACTTCGTCCGCCTTCCTCGATATGGGCCGAGACTTTGGCCACCCCCTCCCCGCGACAAAAATAGGCCGCGGGCACAGCCGCGCCCAAAAAAGAGCAGCCGAACCCCATGGTGCCAAGTTCGTCCGGCGGAAAAATCCCCAAAAAAGGGGTGTGCTATAGCCTTTGGGTGTGGGGACGGCAAAGTTCATCTGCCTTCCTCGGAATGGGCCGAGACTTTGCCCACCCACTCCCCGCAACAAAAATAGACCGCGGGCACAGCCGCGCCCAAAAAAGAGCAGCTGAACCCCTTGGCGCCAAGTTCGTCCTGCGGAAAAATGCCCAAAATGTTGGTGGGCTATAGCCTTAGGGCGTGGGGTGGGCGAACTTCATCCGCCGGACTCGGAATGCGCCGAGAGTTTTCCCACCCCCTCCCCAAGACAAAAATAGGCCGCGGTCACAGCCGCACCCAAAAAAGAGCCGCCGACCCCCTTGCCGCCAAGTTCGTCCTGCGGAAAAATGCCCAAAAAGGGGGTGGGCTATAGCCTTGGGGCGTGGGGCCGGCAGACGAAATGGGCCGAGGCTTTGCCTACCCCCTCCCCACAAGAAAAATAGGCTGCGGGCACAGCCGCGCCCAAAAAAGAGTAGCCGAAACCCTTGGCGCCAAGTTCGTCCTGCGGAAAAATGGCCAAAAAGGGGGGGGGGCTATAGCCTTGGGGCGTTGGGCTGGCGAACTTCGTCCGCCTTCCTCGGAATAGGCCAAGACTTTGCCCATCCCCTCCCCACGACAAAAATAGGCCGTGGCAAAAGCCGTGCCCAAAAAAGAGCAGGCGAACCCCTTGGCGCCTAGTTCGTCCTGCGGAAAAATGCCCAAAAAAGGGGTGGGCTATAGACTTGGGGCGTGGGGCTGGCGAACTTCGTCCGCCGGACTCGGAATGGGCCGAGACTTTTCCCACCCCCTCCCGCGACAAAAATAGGCCGCGGACGCCGCAGCGCCAAAAAAATACCCGCCGAAACCCTTGGCGCCAAGTTCGTCCTGCGGAAAAATGCCCAAAAAGGGGATGGGCTATAGCCTTCGGGCGTGGGGCCGGCGAACTTCGTCCGCCGGACTCAGAATGGGCCGAGACTTTTCCCACCGCATCCCCGCGACAAAAATACACCGCGGGCACCGCCGCGCCCAAAAAAGAGCAGCCGAACCCCTTGGCGCCTAGTTCGTCCTGTGGAAAAATTCCCAAAAAAGGGGTGGGCTATAGCCTTGGGGCGTGGGGCTGGCGAACTTCGTCCGCCGGACTTGGAATGGGCCGAGACTTTTCCTACCCCCTCCCCGCAACAAAAATTGGCCGCGGGCACAGCAGCGCCGAAAAAATACCAGCCGAAACCCTTGGCGCCAAGTTCGTCCTGCGGAAAAATGCCCAAAAAGGGGATGGGCTATAGCCTTGGGGCGTGGGGCTGGCGAACTTCGTCCGCCGGACTCAGAATGGGCCGAGACTTTTCCCACCTCATCCCCGCGACAACAATAGCATGAGGGCACAGGCGCACCCAAAAAATTGAAGCCGAACCCCTTGGCACCTAGTTCGTCCTACGGAAGAATGCCCAAATACGGGGTGGGCAATAGCCTTGGGGCGTGGGGCTGGCGAACTTCGTCCGCCTTCCTCGGAATGGGCCGAGACTTTGACCACCCCCTCCCCACGACAAAAATAGGCCGCGGGCACAGCCGCGCCCAAAAAAGAGCAAGTGAACGCCTTGGCGCCAAGTTCGTCCTGCGGAAAAATGCCCAAAAAGGTGGTGGGCTATAGCCTTGAGGCGTGGGGCGGGCGAACCTCGTCTGCCGGACTCGGAATGGGCCGAGGCCATGTCCACCCCCTCCCCACGACAAAAATAGGCCGCGGGCACAGCCGCGCCCAAAAAAGAGCAGCCGAACCCCTTGGCGCCAAGTTCGTCCTGCGGAAAAATGCCCAAAAAGGGGGTGGGCTATAGCCTTGGGGCGTGGGGCTGGCGAAATTCGTCCGCCGCGCTCGGAATGGGCCGAGACTTTGTCCACCCCCTCCCCGCGACAAAAGTAGGCCGCGGGCACAGCCGCGCCCAATAAAGAGCAGCCGAACCCCTTGGCGCCAAGTTCATCCTGCGGAAAAATGCCCAAAAAGGGGGTGGGCTATAGGCTTGGGGCGTGGGGCTGGCGAACTTCGTCCGCCTTCCCTGGAATGGGCCGAGACTTTGCCCACCCTCTCCCCACCACAAAAATAGGCCGCGGGCACAGCCGCGCCAGAAAAAGAGCAGCCGAACTCCTTGGCGCCAAGTTCGTCCTGCGGAAAAATGCCCCAAAAAGGGGTGTGCTACAGCCTTTGCGCGTGGGGCCGGCGCACTTCGTCCGCCTTCCTCAGAATGGGCCGAGACTTTGGCCACCCCCTCCCCACACCCAAAATAGGCCGCGGGCACAGCCGCGCCCAAAAAGAGCAGCCGAACCCCTTGGCGCCAAGTTCGTCCCGCGGAAAAATGCCCAAAAAAGGGCTGTGCTATAGCCAAGGGGGTGGGGCCGGCGTACTTCGTCCGCCGGACTGGGAATGGGCCGAGACTTTGCCCACCCCCTCCCCACCACAAAAATAGGCCGCGGGCACAGCCGCGCCCAAAAAAGACCAGCCGAACGCCTTGGCGCCAAGTTCGTCCGGCGGAAAAATGCCCAAAAAGGTGGTGGGCTATAGCCTTGAGGCGTGGGGCGGGCGAACCTCGTCTGCCGGACTCGGAATGGGCCGAGGCCTTGTCCACCCCCTCCCCCACGACAAAAATAGGCCGCGGGCACAGCCGCGCCCAAAAAATAACAGCCGAACCCCTTGGCGCCAAGTTCGTCCTGCGGAAAAAAGCCCAAAAAGGGGGTGGGCTATAGCGTTGGGGCGTGGGGCTGGCGAACTTCTTCCGCCTTCCTCGGACTGGGCCGAGACTTTGCTCACCCCCTCCCCACCACAAAAATAGGCCGCGGGCACAGCCGCGCCCAAAAAAGAGCAGCCGAACGCCTTGGCGCCAAGTTCGTCCTGCGGAAAAATGCCCCAAAAAGGGGTTTGCTACAGCCTTTGGGCGTGGGGCCGGCGCACTTCGTCCGCCTTCCTCGGAATGGGCCGAGACTTTTCCCACCCCTCCCTGCACCCAAAATAGGCCGCGGGCACAGCCGCGCCCAAAAAGAGCAGCCGAACCCCTTGGCGCCAAGTTCGTCCCGCGGAAAAATTCCCAAAAAAGGGCGGTGCTATAGCCTAGGGGGTGGGGCCGGCGTACTTCGTCTGCCGGACTCGGAATGGGCTGAGGCTTTGTGCACCCCCTCCCCACCACAAAAATAGGCTGCGGGCACAGCCGCGCCCAAAAAAGAGCAGCCGAACGCCTTGGCGCCAAGTACGTCCTGCGGAAAAATGCCCCAAAAAGGGGTGTGCTACAGCCTTTGGGCGTGGGGCCGGCGTACTTCGTCCGCCTTCCTCAGAACGGGCCGAGACTTTTCCCACCTCATCCCCGCGACAACAATAGCATGAGGGCACAGGCGCACCCAAAAAAGTGAAGCCGAACCCCTTGGCACCTAGTTCGTCCTACAGAAGAATGCCCAAATACGGGGTGGGCAATAGCCTTGGGGCGTGGGGCTGGCGCACTTCGTCTGCCTTCCTCGGAATGGGCTGAGACTTTGCCCACCCCCTCCCCACGACAAAAATAGGCCGCGGGCACAGCCGCGCCCAAAAAAGAGCAGCCGAACGCCTTGGCGCCAAGTTCGTCCTGCGGAAAAATGCCCGAAAAGGTGGTGGGCTATAGCCTAGAGGCGTGGGGCGGGCGAACCTCGTCTGCCGGACTCGGAATGGGCGGAGGCCTTGTCCACCCCCTCCCCACGACAAAAATAGGCCGCGGGCACAGCCGCGCCCAAAAAAGAGCAGCCGAACCCCTTGGCGCCAAGTTCGTCCTGCGGAAAAATGCCCAAAAAGGGGGTGGGCTATAGCCTTGGGGCGTGGGGCTGGTGAACTTCGTCCGCCGCGCTCGGAATGGGCCGAGACTTTGTCCACCCCCTCCCCGCGACAAAAGTAGGCCGCGGGCACAGCCGCGCCCAAAAAAGAGCAGCTGAACCCCTTGGCGCCAAGTTCGACCTGCGGAAAAATTCCCAAAAAAGGCGTGTGCTACAGCCTTTGGGTATGGGGCCGGCGCACTTCGTCCGCGTTCCTCGGAATGGGCCGAGACTGTGGCCACCCCCTTCCAGTGACAAAAACAGGCCGCGGGCACAGCCGCGCCCAAAAAAGAGCAGCCGAACCCCTTGGCGCCAAGTTCGTCCTGTGGAAAAATGCCCAAAAAAGGGGTGGGCTATAGCCTTGGGGCGTGGGGCAGGCGAACTTCGTCAGCCGGACCCAGAATGGGCCGAGACGTTTCCCACCCCCTCCCCACAACATGACTAGACTGCGGGCACAGCCGCACCCAAAAAAGAGCAGCCGAACCCCTGGGCGCCAAGTAGGTCCTGCGGAAAAATGCCCAAAAAAGGGGATGGGCTATAGCCTTGGGACGTGGGGCTGGCGAACTTCGTCCGCCGGACTCAGAATGGGCCGAGACTTTTCCCACCTCATCCCCGCGACAACAATAGCATGAGGGCACAGGCGCACCCAAAAAAGTGAAGCCGAACCCCTTGGCACCTAGTTCGTCCTACCGAAGAATGCCCAAATACGGGGTGGGCAATAGCCTTGGGGCGTGGGGCTGGCGCACTTTGTCCGCCTTCCTCGGAATGGGCTGAGACTTTGCCCACCCCCTCCCCATGACAAAAATAGGCCGCGGGCACAGCCGCGCCCAAAAAAGAGCAGCCGAACGCCTTGGCGCCAAGTTCGTCCTGCGGAAAAATGCCCAAAAAGGTGGTGGGCTATAGCCTTGAGGCGTGGGGTGGGCGAACCTCGTCTACCGGACTCAGAATGGGCCGAGGCCTTGTCCACCCCCTCCCCACGACAAAAATAGGCCGCGGGCACAGCCGCGCCCAAAAAAGAGCAGCCGAACCCCTTGGCGGCAAGTTCGTCCTGCGGAAAAATGCCCGAAAAGGGGGTGGGCTATAGCCTTGGGGCGTGGGGCTGGCGAACTTCGTCCGCCTTCCTCGGAATGGGCCGAGACTTTGCCCACCCCCTCCCCACCACAAAAATAGGCCGCGGGCACAGCCACGCCAAAAAAACAGGATCCGAACGCCTTGGCGCCAAGTTCGTCCTGCGGAAAAATGCCCCAAAAAAGGGTGTGCTACAGCCTTTGGGCGTGGGGCCGGCGCACTTCGTCCGCCTTCCTCGGAATGGGCCGAGACTTTGGCCACCCCCTCCCCGCACCCAAAATAGGCCGCGGGCACAGCCGCGCCCAAAAAGAGCAGCCGAACCCCTTGGCGCCAAGTTCGTCCTGCGGAAAAATGCCCAAAAAAGGGGTGGGCTATAGTTTTGGGGCGTGGGGCAGGCGGACTTCGTCCGCCGGACCCGGAATGGGCCGAGACTTTTCCCACCCCCTCCCCACAACATGAATAGACTGCGGGCACAGCCGCACCCAAAAAAGACCAGCCGAACCCCTGGGCGCCTAGTTCGTCCTGCGGAAAAATGCCCAAAAAAGGGGTGGGCTATAGCCTTGGGGCATGGGGCTGGCGCACTTCGTCCGCCGGACGAGGAATGGGCTGAGACTTTTCCCACCCCCTCCCCGCGACAAAAACAGGCCGTGGGCGCAGCCGTGCCCAAAAAAGAGCAGCCGAACCCCTTGGCGCCAAGTTCGTCCTGCGGAAAAATGCCCAAAAAAGTGCTGGGCTATAGCCTTGGGGCGTGGGGCTGGCGTACTTCGTCCGCCGGACTCGGAATGGGTCGAGACTTTGCCCACCCCTTCCCCACGACAAAAATTGGCCGCGAGCACAGCCGCGCCCAAAAAAGAGCAGCCGAACGCCTTGGCGCCAAGTACGTCCTGCGGAAAAATGCCCCAAAAAGGGGTGTGCTACAGCCTTTGGGCGTGGGGCCGGCGCACTTCGTCCGCCTTCCTCAGAACGGGCCGAGACCTTTCCCACCTCATCCCCGCCACAACAATAGCATGAGGGCACAGGCGCACCCAAAAAAGTGAAGCCGAACCCCTTGGCACCTAGTTCGTCCTACAGAAGAATGCCCAAATACGGGGTGGGCAATAGCCTTGGGGAGTGGGGCTGGCAGACTTCGTCCGCCTTCCTCGGAATGGGCCGAGACTTTGCCCACCCCCTCCCCACGACAAAAATAGGCCGCGGGCACAGCCGCGCCCAAAAAAGAGCCGCCGAACGCCTTGGCGCCAAGTACGTCCTGCGGAAAAATGCCCCAAAAAGGGGTGTGCTACAGCCTTTGGGCGTGGGGCCGGCGCACTTCGTCCGCCTTCCTCAGAACGGGCCGAGACCTTTCCCACCTCATCCCCGCGACAACAATAGCATGAGGGCACAGGCGCACCCAAAAAAGTGAAGCCGAACCCCTTGGCACCTAGTTCGTCCTACAGAAGAATGCCCAAATACGGGGTGGGCAATAGCCTTGGGGCGTGGGGCTGGCGAACTTCGTCCGCCTTCCTCGGAATGGGCTGAGACTTTGCCCACCCCCTCCCCACGACAAAAATAGGCCGCGGGCACAGCCGCGCCCAAAAAAGAGCAGCCGAACGCCTTGGCGCCAAGTTCGTCCTGCGGAAAAATGCCCAAAAAGGTGGTGGGCTATAGCCTTGAGGCGTGGGGCGGGCGAACCTCGTCTGCCGGACTCAGAATGGGCCGAGGCCTTGTCCACCCTCTCCCCACGACAAAAATAGGCCGCGGGCACAGCCGCGCCCAAAAAAGAGCAGCCGAACGCCTTGGCGCCAAGTTCGTCCTGCGGAAAAATGCCCAAAAAGGTGGTGGGCTATAGCCTTGAGGCGTGGGGCGGGCGAACCTCGTCTGCCGGACTCAGAATGGGCCGAGGCCTTGTCCACCCCCTCCCCACGACACAAATAGGCCGCGGGCACAGCCGCGTCCAAAAAAATGCAGCAGAACCCCGTGGCGCCAAGTTCGTCCTGCGGAAGAATGCCCGAAAAAGGGGTGTGCTATAGCCTTTGGGCGTGGGGCCGGCGAACTTCGTCCGCCTTCCTCGGAATGGGCAGAGACTTTGGCCACCCCCTCCCCACACCAACAATAGACCGTGTACGTAGCCGCGCACAAAAAAGAGCAGCCGAACCCCTTGGCGCCAAGTTCGTCCTGCGGAAAAATGCCCAAAAAAGGGGTGTGCTATAGCCTTGGAGCGTGGGGCGGGCGAACATCGTCCGCCGGACTCGGAATGGGCCGAGACTTTTCCCACCCGCTCCCCACGACAAAAATAGGCTGCGGGCACAGCCACGCCAAAAAAAGAGCAGCCGAACCCCTTGGCACCAAGTTCGACCTGCGGAAAAATATCCAAAAAAGGGGTGTGCTATAGCCTTCGGGTGTGGGGCCGGCGAACTTCGTCCGCCTTCGTCGGAATGGGCCGACACTTTGGCCATCCACTCCCCGCGACAAAAATAGGCTGCGGGCTGAGCCGCGCCAAAAATAGAGTAGCCGAACCCCTTGGTGCAAAGTTCGTCGTGAAGAAAAATGCCCAAAAAGGGGGTGGGCTATAGCCTTGGGGTGTGGGGCCGGCGAACTTCGTCCGGCGGACTCGGAATGGGCCGAGACATTTCCAACCCCCTCCCCGTGACAAAAATAGGCCGCGGGCACAGCCACGCCCAAAAAAGAGCAGCCGAACCCCTTGGCGCCAAGTTCGTCCTGCGAAAAAATGCCGAAAAAAGGGGTGGGCTGTAGCCTTGGGGCGTGGGGCGGGCGAACTTCGTCCGCCGGACTCGGAATGGGCCGAGACATTGCCCACCCCCTCCCCGCAACAAAAATAGGCCGCGGCAACAGCCGCGCCCAAAAAAGAGCAGCCGAACCCCTTGGCGCCAAGTTCGACCTGCGGATAAATGCCCATAAAAGGCGTGAGCTATAGCCTTTGGGCGTGGGGCCGGCGCACTTCGTCCGCCTTCCTCGGAATGGGCCGAGACATTGGCCACCCCCTCCCCGCGCCAAAAATAGACCGTGTGCACAGCCGCGCCCAAGAAAGAAAAACCGAACCCCTTGGCGCCAAGTTCGTCCTGCGGAAAAATGCCCAAAAAAGGGGTGGGCTATAGCCTTGGGGCGTGGGGCTGTCGAACAACGTCCGCCAGACTCGGAATGGGCCGAGACATTTCCCACCCCCTCCCCGCGACAAAAATAGGCCGCGGGCACAGCCGCGCCCAAAAAAGAGCAGCCGAACCCCTTGGCGCCAAGTTCGTCCTGCGGAAAAATGCCGAAAAAAGGGGTGGGCTGTAGCCTTGGGGCGTGGGGCTGGCGAACTTCGTCCGCCGGACTCGGGATGGGCCGAGACATTGCCCATCCCCTCCCCACGACAAAACGTAGGCCGCGGCCACAGCCGCGGCCAAAAAAGAGCAGCCGAACCCCTTGGCGCCAAGTTCGACCTGCGGATGAATGCCCATAAAAGGCGTGAGCTATAGCGTTTGGGCGTGGCGCCGGCGCACTTCGTCCGCCGTCCTCGGAATGGGCCGAGACTTTGGCCACCCCCTCCCCGCTACAAAAATAGACCGTGTGCACAGCCGCGCCCAAAAAAGAGAAACCAAACCCCTTGGCGCCAAGTTCGTCCTGCGGAAAAATGCCCAAAAAAGGGGTGTGCAATAGCCTTGGGGCGTGGGGCCGGCGAACATCGTCCGCCGGACTCAGAATTGGCCGAGGCATTTCCCACCCCCTCCCCGTGACAAAAATAGGCCGCGGGCACAGCCACGCCAAAAAAAGAGCAGCCGAACCCCTTGGCGGCCAGTTCGTCCTGCGGAAAACTGCCGAAAAAAGGGGTGGGCTATAGCCTTGGGGCGTGGGGCTGCCGGAGTTCGTCCGCCGGACTCGGAATGCACCGAGACTTTGCCCACCCCTCCCCGCGGCAAAAATAGGCCGCAGGCAGAGGCGCGCCAAAAAAAGAGCAGCCGAATCCCTTGGTGCCAAGTTCGTCCTGCGGAAAAATGCCCAAAAAGGGGGTGGGCTATAGCCTTGGGGTGTGGGCCAGGCGAACTTCGTCCGGCGGACTCGGAATGGGCCGAGACTTTGCCCACCCCCTCTCCACAACAAAAATAGGCCGCGGGCACAGCCGCGCACAAAAAAGAGCAGCCGAACCCCTTGGCGCCAAGTTCGTCCTGCGGAAAAATGCCGAAAAAAGGGGTGGGCTATACCCTTGGGGCGTGGGGCCGGCGCACTTCGTCCGCCGGACTCGGAATGGGCCGAGACTTTTCCCACACCCTCCCCGCGACAAAAATAGGCCACAGGCACAGCCGCGCCCAAAAAAGAGGAGCCGAACCCGTTGGCGCCAAGTTCGTCCTGCGGAAAACTGCCCAAAAAAGGGGTGGGCTATAGCCACGGGGCGTGGGGCTGGCGAACTTCGTCCGCCGGACTCGGAATGGGCCGGGACTGTGTCCACCCCCTGCCCGCGGCAAAAATAGGCCGCGGGCAGAGCCGCGCCATAAAAAGAGCAGCCGAACCCCTTGGCGCCAAGTTCGTCCTGCGGAAAAATGCCCAAAAAGGGGGTGGGCTATAGCCTTGGGCCGTGGGGCGCCCGGAGTTCGTCCGCCGGACTCTGAATGGGCTGAGACTTTTCCCACCCCCTACCCGTGCCGAAAATAGGCCGCGGGCGCAGCCGTACCCAAAAAAGAGCAGCCGAACCCCTTGGCGCCAAGTTCGTCCTGCGGAAAAATGCCCAAAAAAGGGGTGGGCTATTGCCTTGGGGCGTGGGGCTGGCGCATTCGTCCGCCGGACTCGGAATGGGACGAGACTTTGCCCACCCCCTCCCCACGACAAAAATAGGCCGCGGGCACAGCCGCGTCCAAAAAAGAGCAGCCAAACCCCTTGGCGGCAAGTTCGTCCTGCGGAAAAATGCCCAAAAAAGGGGTGGGCTATTGCCTTGGTGCGTGAGACTTTGCCCACCCTCTCCCCTCGATAAAAAAAGGCCACCGGCGCAGCCGTACCCAATAAAGAGCAGCAGAACCCCTGGGCGCCAAGTTCGTCCCGCGGAAAAATGCCCAAAAAAGGGGTGGGCTATAGCCTTGGGGCGTGGGGCTTGCGCACTTCGTCCGCCGGACTCTGAATGAGCCGAGACTTTACCCACCCCTTCCCCGCGACAAAAATAGGCCGCGGGCACAGCCGCGCCCAAAAAAGAGCAGCCGAACCCCTTGGCGCCACGTTCGTCCTGCAGAAAAATGCCCAAAAAGGGGGTGGGCTATAGCCTTGGGGCTTGGGGCTGGCGAACTTCGTCCGCCGGACTCGGAATGGGCCGAGACTTTGTCCACCCCTCCCCGCGACAAAATAGGCCGCGGGCTCAGCCGCACCAAAAAAGAGCAGCCGAACCCCTTGGCGCCAAGTTCGTCCTGCGGAAAAATGCCAAAAAAGTGGGTGGGCTATAGCCTTGAGGCGTGGGGCTGGCGCACTTCGTCCGCTGGACTCGGAATGGGCCAAGACTTTTCCCACCCCCTCCCCGCGACAAACATAGGCCGCGGGCACAGCCGCGCCTAAAAAAGAGCAGCCGAACCACTTGGCGCCAAGTTCGTCCAGCGGAAAAAAGCCCAAAAAGACGGTGGGCTATAGCCTTGGGGCGTGGGGCTGGCGAACTTCGTCCTCCTTCCTTGGAATGGACCGAGACTTTGCCCACCCCCTCCCCGTGACAAAAATAGGCTAAGGGCACAGCCGCGCCCAAAAAAGAGCAGCCGAACCCCGTGGCGCCAAGTTCGTCCTGCGGAAAAATGCCCAAAAAGGGGATGGGCTGTAGCCTTGGGGCGTGGGGCTGGCGAACCTCGTCCGCCGGACTCGGAATGGGCCGAGCTTTTCCCACCCCCGCCCTGCAACAAAAATAGGCCGCGGGCACAGCCGCGCCCAAAAGAGAGAAGCCGAACCCCTTGGCGCCAAGTTCGCCCGGCGGAAAAATGCCCAAAAAGGGGGTGGGCTACAGCCTTGGGGCGTGGGGCTGGCGAACTTTGTCCGCCGGACTCGGAATGGGCTGAGACTTTTCCCACCTCCTCCCCGCGACAAAAATAGGCCGCGAGCACAGCCGCGCCCAAAAGTGAGCAGCCGAACCCCTTGGCCCCAAGTTCGTGCTGCGGAAAAATGCGCAAAATGGGGGTGGGCTATAGCCTTGGGGCGTGGGGCCGGCGCACTTCGTCCGCCATCCTCGGAATGGGACGAGACTTTGGTCACCCCCTCCCCGCGACAAAAATAGGCCGCGGGCACAGCCACGCCCAAGAAAGAGCGGCCGAACCCCTTGGCGCCAAGTTCGTCCTGCGGAAAAATGCCCAAAAAGGGGGGGGGGGCTACAGCCTTGGGGCGTGGGCTGGCGAGCTTCATCCGCCGGACTCGGAATGGGCCAAGACTTTGTCCACCCCTCCCCGCGACAAAATAGGCTCAGGGCACAGCCGCGCCCAAAAAAGAGCAGCCGAACCCCGTGGCGCCAAGTTCGTCCTGCGGAAAAATGCCCAAAAAGGGGGTGGGCTGTAGCCTTGGGGCGTGGAGCTGGCGAACCTCGTCCGCCCGACTCGGAATGGGCCGAGCTTTTCCCACCCCCTCCCCGCAACAAAAATAGGCCGCGGGCACAGCCGTGCCCTAAAGAGAGCAGCCGAACCCCTTGGCCCCAAGTTCGCCCGGCGGAAAAATGCCCAAAAAGGGGGTGGGCTATAGCCTTAGGGCGTGGGGCCGGCGAACTTCGTTTGCCGGATTCGGAATGGGCCGAGACTTTGCCCACCCCCTCCCCGTGACAAAAATAGGCTAAGGGCACAGCCGCGCCCAAAATAGAGCAGCCGAACCCCTTGGCGCCACGTTCGTCCTGCAGAAAAATGCCCAAAAAGGGGGTGGGCTATAGCCTTGGGGCTTGGGGCTGGCGAACTTCGTCCGCCGGACTCGGAATGGGCCGAGACTTTGTCTACCCCCTCCCCGCGACAAAATAGGCCGCGGGCTCAGCCGCACCAAAAAAGAGCAGCCGAACCCCTTGGCGCCAAGTTCGTCCTGTGGAAAAATGCCCAAAAAGTGGGTGGGCTATACCCTTGAGGCGTGGGGCTGGCGAACTTCGTCCGCCGGACTCGGAATGGGCCAAGACTTTTCCCACCCCCTCCCCGCGACAAACATAGGCCGCGGGCACAGCCGCGCCCAGAAAAGAGCAGCCGAACCACTTGGCGCCAAGTTCGTCCAGCGGAAAAAAGCCCAAAAAGACGGTGGGCTATAGCCTTGGGGCGTGGGGCTGGCGAACTTCGTCCTCCTTCCTTGGAATGGACCGAGACTTTGCCCACCCCCTCCCCATGACAAAAATAGGCTAAGGGCACAGCCGCGCCCAAAAAAGAGCAGCCGAACCCCGTGGCGCCAAGTTCGTCCTGCGGAAAAATGCCCAAAAAGGGGGTGGGCTGTAGCCTTGGGGCGTGGGGCTGGCGAACCTCGTCCGCCGGACTCGGAATGGGCCGAGCTTTTCCCACCCCCGCCCCGCAAAAAAAATAGGCCGCGGGCACAGCCGCGCCCAAAAGAGAGCAGCCGAACCCCTTGGCGCCAAGTTCGCCCGGCGGAAAAATGCCCAAAAAGGGGGTGGGCTACAGCCTTGGGGCGTGGGGCTGGCGAGCTTCATCCGCCGGACTTGGAATGGGCCGAGACTTTTCCCACCCCCTCCCCATGACAAAAATAGGCCGCGGACACAGCCGCGCACAAAAAGGAGCAGCGGAACCCCTTGGCGCCATGTTCGTGCTGCGGAAAAATGCCCAAAAAGGGGGTGGGCTATAGCCTTGGGGCGTGGGGCTGGCGAACTTCGTCCGCCGGACTCGGAATGGGCCGACACTTTTCCCACCCCCTCCCCGCAACAAAATAGGCCACGGGCTCAGCCGCACCCAAAAAAGAGCAGCCGAACGCCTTGGTGCCAAGTTCGTCCTGCGGAAAAATGCCAAAAAAAGGGGTGGGCTACAGCCTTGGGGCGTGGGGCTGGCGAGCTTCATCCGCCGGACTTGGAATGGGCCGAGACTTTTCCCATCCCCTCCCCGCGACAAAAATAGGCCGCGGACACAGCCACTCCCAAAAGAGAGCAGCCGAACCCCTTGGCGCCAAGTTCGTGCTGCGGAAAAATGCCCAAAAATGGGGTGGGCTATAGCCTTGGGGCGTGGGGCTGGCGAACTTCGTCCGCCGGACTCGGAATGGGCCGACACTTTTCCCACCCCCTCCCCGTGACAAAATAGGCCGCGGGCTCAGCCGCACCCAAAAAAGAGCAGCCGAACCCCCTGGCGCCAAGTTCGTCCTGCGGAAAAATGCCCAAAAAGGGGGTGGGCTACAGCCTTGGGCTGTGGGGCTGGCGAGCTTCATCCCCCGGACTTGGAATGGGCCGAGACTTTTCCCACCCCCTCCCCGTGAAAAAAATAGGCCGCGGGCACAGCCGCGCCCAAAAGAGAGCAGCCGAACCCGTTGGCGCCAAGTTCGTGCTGCAGAAAAATGCCCAAAGAGGGGGTGGGCTATAGCCTTGGGGCGTGGGGCGGGCGCACTTCGTCCGCCGGACTTGGAATGGGCCGACACTTTTCCCACCCCCTCCCCGCGACAAAAATAGGTGGCGGGCACAGCCGCGCACAAAAAAGAGCATCCGAAACCCTTGGCGCGATGTTCGTCCTGCGGAAAAATGCCCAAAAAAGGGGTGTGCTATAGCCTTTGGGAGTGGGGCAGCAAAGTTCATCCGCCGGACTCGGAATGGGCCGAGACATTGCCCACCCCCTCCCCACGCAAAAAATAGGCCGCGGGCACAGCCGCGCCGAAAAAAGAGCAGTCGAACCCCTTGGCGCGAAGTTCGTCCTGGGGAAAAATGCCCAAAAAAGGGGTGCGCTATAGCCTTGGGTTGTGGAGTTCCCGAAGTTGGTCCGCCGGACTAGGAATTTGTCTAGACTTTCCCACCCCCTCCCCGCTTCAAAAATTGGCCGAGGGCACAGCCGCGCCCAAAAAAGAGCAGTCGAACCCCTTGGCGCCAAGTTCGTCCTGCGGAAAAATGCCCAAAAAAGGGGTGTGCTATAGCCTTGGGTTGTGGAGTTCCCGAAGTTGGTCCGCCGGACTAGGAATTTGCCTAGACTTTCCCACCCCCTCCCCGCTTCAAAAATTGGCCGAGGGCACAGCCACGCCCAAAAAAGAGCAGCCGATCCCCTTGGCACCAAGTTCGTCCTGCGGAAAATGCCCAAAAAAGGGGTGTGCTATAGCCTTGGGTTGTGGAGTTCCCGAAGTTGGTCCGCCGGACTAGGAATTTGCCTAGACTTTCCCACCCCCTCCCCGCTTCAAAAATTGGCCGAGGGCACAGCCACGCCCAAAAAAGAGCAGCCGATCCCCTTGGCACCAAGTTCGTCCTGCGGAAAAATGCCCAAAAAAGGGGTGTGCTATAGCCGTTGGGCGTGGGGCCGGCAAAGTTCATCCGCCTTCCTCGGAATGGGCCAAGACTTTGCCCACCCCCTCCCCACGACAAAAATAGGCCGCGGGCACAGCTGTGCCCAAAAAAGAGCAGCCGAACCCCTTGGCGCTAAGTTCGTCCTGCGGAAAAATGCCCAAAAAAGGGGTGTGCTATAGCCTTGGGGCATGGGGCTTGCGAACTTCGTCCGCCAGACTCAGAATGGGCCGAGACTTTGCCCACCCCCTCCACGTGACAAAAATAGGCCGCGGGCACAGCCGCGCCCAAAAAAGAACAGCCGAACCCCTTGGCGCCATGTTCGTCCTGCGAAAAAATGCCCAAAAAAGGGGTGTGCTATAGCCTTGGGGCGTGGGGCGGGCGAACTTCGTCCGCCGGACTCGGAATGGGCCAAGACTTTTCCCACCCCCTCCCCGCGACAAAAATAGGCCGTGGGCACAGCCGCGCCCAAAAAAAAGCAGCCGAATCCCTTGGCGCCCAGTTCGTCCTGCGGAAAAATGCCCAAAAAAGTGGTGTGCTATAGCCTTTGGGCGTGGGGCCGGCGAACTTCGTCCGCCTTCCTCGGAATGGGCCGAGACTTTGGCCACCCCCTCCTCCACCAAAAATAGGCTGCGAGCACTGCCGCGCCCAAAAAAGAGCAACCGATCCCCTTGGCGCCAAGTTCGTCCTGCGGAAAAATGCCCAAAAAAGGCGTATGCTATAGCCTTGGGGCGTGGGGCTTGCGAACTACATCCGCCGGACTCGGAATGGGCCGAGACTTTTCCCACTCCCTCCCCGTGACAAAATTAGCCCGCAGGCATAGCCGCGCCCAAAAAAAGAGCAGTCTAACCCCTTGGCGCCAAGTTCGTCCTGCGAAAAAATGCCACAAAAAAGGGGTGTGTTATAGCCTTTGGCCGTGGGGCTGGCGAACTTCGTCCGCCGGACTCGGAATGGGCCGAGACTTTTCCCACTCCCTCCCTGCGACAAAAATAGGCCGCAGGCACAGCCGCGCCCAAAGAAGAGGAGTCGAACCCCATGGCGCCAAGTTCGTCGTGCGAAAAAATGCCACAAAAAAGGCGTGTGCTATAGCCTTGGGTCGTGGGGCGGGCGAACTACGTCCGCCGGACACAGAATGGGCCGAGGCTTTGACCACCACCTCCCCGCGACAAAAATAGGCCACGGACACAGCCGCGCCCAAAAAAGAGCAGCCGAACCCCTTGGCGCCAAATTCGTCCTGCGGAAAAATGCCCAAAAAGGGGGTGGGCTATAGCCTTTGGGCGTGGGGCTGGCGAACTTCGTCCGCCTGCCTCGGAATGGGCCGAGCCTTTCCCCACCCTCTCCCCGCGAAAAAAATAGGCCGCGGGCACAGCCGCGCCCAAAAACGAGCAGCCGCACGCCTTGGCGCCAAGTTCGTCCTGCGGAAAAATGCCCAAAAAGGGGGTGGGCTATAGCCTTGGGGCGTGGGACTGGCGAACTTCGTCCGCCTTCCTCGGAATGGGACGAGACTTTACCCACCCCCTCCCCAAGACAAAAATAGGCGGCGGGCACAGCCGCACCCAAAAAAGAGCAGCCGAACCCCTTGGCGCCAAGTTCGTCCTGCGGAAAAATGTCCAAAAAAGGGGTGTGCTATTGCCTTTGGGCGTGGGGCCGGTAAAGTTCCTCCGCCTTCCTTGGAATGGGCCGAGCCTTTTCCCACCCTCTCCCCATGCCAAAAATAGGCCGCGGGCACAGCTGCGCCCAAAAACGAGCAGACGCACCCCTTGGCGCCAAGTTCGTCCTGCTGAAAAATGTCCAAAAAAGGGGTGTGCTATAGCCTTTGGGCGTGGGGCTTGCGAACTTCGTCCGCCGGACTCGGAATGGGCCGAGTCCTTTCCCACCCCCTCTTTGCAACAAAAATAGGCCGCGGGCACAGCCGCGCCCAAAAAAGAGCAGCCGAACCACTAGTCGCCAAGTTCGTCCTGCGAAAAAATCCCAAAAAAGGGGTGGGCTATAGCCTTGGGGCGTGGGGCTGGGGAACTTCGTCCGCCGAACTCGGAATGGCCCGAGACTTTGCCCACCCCGTCGCGGCAACAAAAATAGGCCGCGGGCACAGCCGCGCCCAAAAAAGAGCAGCCGAACCCCTAGGCGCCAAGTTCGCCCTGCGGAAAAATGCCGAAAAAGGGGGTGGGCTATAGCCTTGGGGAGTGGGGCTGCCGAACTTCGTCCGCCTTCCTCGGAATGGGCCGAGACTTTGCCCACCCCCTCCCCGTGACAAAAATAGGCCACGACCACAGTCGTGCCCAAAAAAGAGCAGCCGCACCCCTTGGCGCCAAGTTCGTCCTGCGGAAAAATGCCCAAAAAGGGGGTGGGCTATAGCCTTGGGGCGTGGGGCTGGCGAACTTCGTCCGCCGGACTCGGAATGGGTCGAGACATTGTCCACCCCCTCCCCGTGACAAAAATAGGCCGCGGGCACAGCCGTGCCCAAAAAAGACCAGCCGAACCCCTAGGTGCGAAGTTCGTCCTGCGGAAAAATGCCCAAAGAGGGGCTGGGCTATAGCCTTGGGGCGTCGGGCGGGCGAGCATCGTCCACCGGACTCGGAATGGGCCGAGACTTTTCCCACCCCCTCCCCGCTACAAAAATAGGCCGTGGGCACAACCGCCCCCAAAAAAGAGCAGCCGAACCCCTTGGCGCCAAGTTCGTCCGGAGGAAAAATGCCCAAAAAGGGGCTGGGCTATAGCCTTGGGGCGTGGGGCGGGCGAACTTCGTCCGCCGGACTCGGAAGGGGTAGAGACTTTGCCCACCGCATCCCCGCGACAAAAATAGGCCGCGGGCACAGCCACTCCCAAAAAAGAGCAGCCGAACCCCTTGGCGCCAAGTTCGTCCTGCGGAAAAATGCCCAAAAAAGGGGTGGGCAATAGCCTTGGGGCGTGGGGCTGCCGAACTTCGTCCGCCGGACTCGGAATGGGCCGAGACTTTTCCCTCCCCCTGCCCACGACAGAAAGAGGCAACGGGCACAGTCGCGCCCAAAAAAGAGCAGCCGCACCCCTTGGCGCCAAGTTCGTCCTGCGGAAAAATGCCCAAAAAGGGGGTGGGCTATAGCCTTGGTGCGTGGGGCTGGCGAACTTCGTCCGCCGGACTCGGAATGGGTCCAAACTTTACCCACCCCCTCCCAGTGACAAAAATAGGCCGCAGGCACAGCCGCGCCCAAAAAAGAGCAGCCGAAGCCCTAGGTGCGAAGTTCGTCCTGCGGAAAAATGCCCAAAGAGGGGGTGGGCTATAGCCTTGGGGCGTCGGGCGGGCGAACTTCGTCCGCCGGACTCGGAATGGACCGAGACTTTTCCCACCCCCTCCCCGCTACAAAAATAGGCCGTGGGCACAGCCGCCCCCAAAAAAGAGAAGCCGAACCCCTTGGCCCCAAGTTCGTCCTGCGGAAAAATGCCCAAAAAAGGGGTGTGCTCAAGCCTTGGGGCGTGGGGCTGCCGAAGTTCGTCCGCCGGACTCGGAATGGGCCGAGACGTTTCCCACCCCCTCCCCGCTAAAAAAATAGGCCACGGGCACAGCCGCGCCCAAAAAAGAGCAGCCGAACCCCTTGGCACCAAGTTCGTCCGGCGGAAAAATGCCCAAAAAGGGGGTGGGCTATATAGCCTTGGGGCGTGGGGCTGCCGAACTTCGTCCGCCGGACTCGGAATGGGCCGAGAATTTTCCCACCCCCTGCCCATGACAAAAATAGGCCACGGGCACAGTCGCGCCCAAAAAAGAGCAGCCGTGCCCCTTGGCGCCAAGTTCGTCCTGCGGAAAAATGCCCAAAAAGGGGGTGGGCTATAGCCTTGGGGCGTGGGGCTGGCGAACTTCGTCCGCCGGACTCAGAATGGGTCGAGACTTTGCCCACCCCCTCCCCGTGACAAAAATAGGCCGCGGGCACCGCCGCGCCCAAAAAAGAGCAGCCGAACCCCTAGGTGAGAAGTTCGTCCTGCGGAAAAATGCCCAAAGAGGGGGTGGGCTATAGCCTTGGGGCGTCGGGCGGGCGAACTTCGTCCGCCGGACTCGGAATGGGCCGAGACATTTCCCACCCCCTCCCTGCTACCAAAATAGGCCGTGGGCACAGCCGCCCCCAAAAAAGAGCAGCCGAACCCCTTGGCCCCAAGTTCGTCCTGCGGAAAAATGCCCAAAAAAGGGGTGTGCTATAACCTTCGGGCGTGGGGCCGGCAAAGTTTAACCGCCTTCCTCGGAATGGGCCGAGACTTTGCCCACCCCGTCTCCGCTGCAAAAATAGTCCGCGGCCACAGCCGCGCCCAAAAAAGAGCAGCCGAACCCCTTGGCACCAAGTTCTCCTGCGGAAAAATGCCCGAAAAAGGGGTGTGCTATAGCCTATGGGCGTGGGGCCGGTGAACTTCGTCCGCCTTCCTCGGAATGGGCGAGACTTTGCCCACCCCCTCCCCCCAACAAAAATAGGCCACGGCCACAGCCGTGCCCAAAAAAGAGCAGCCGCACCCCTTGGCGCCAAGTTCATCCTGCGGAAAAATGCCCAAAAAGGGGGTGGGCTACAGCCTTGGGGCGTGGGGCTGGCGAACTTCGTCCGCCGGACTCGGAATGGGTCGAGACTTTGCCCACCCCTTCCCCGTGACAAAAATAGGCCGCGGGAACAGCCGCCCCGAAAAAAGAGCAGCCGAACCCCTTGGCCCCAAGTTCGTCCTGCGGAAAAATGCACAAAAAAGGGGTGTGCTATAGCCTTCGGGCGTGGGGCCGGCAAAGTTCATCCGCCTTCCTCGGAATGGGCCGAGACTTTGCCCATCCCGTCCCCGCGACAAAAAAAGGCCGCGGCCACAGCCGCGCCCAAAAAAGAGCAGCCGAACCCCTTGGCCCCAAGTTCGTCCTGCGGAAAAATGCCCAAAAAGCGGGTGGGCTATATAGCCTTGGGGCGTGGGGCTGCCGAACTTCGTCCGCCGGACTCGGAATGGGCCGAGACTTTTCCCACCCCCTCCCCACGACAAAAATAGGCCACGGGCACAGTCGCACCCAAAAAAGGGCAGCCGAACCCCTTGGTGCCAAGTTCTCCTGCGGAAAAATGCCCGAAAAAGGGGTGTGCTATAGCCTATGGGCGTCGGGCCGGCGCACTTCGTCCGCCTTCCTCGGAATGGGCCGAGACTTTGGCCACCCCCTTCCCGCGCCAAAACTAGACCTCGTGCACAGCCGCGCCCAAAAAAGAGCAGCTGAACCCCTTGGCGCCAAGTTTGTCCTGCGGAAAAATGCCCAAAAAAGGGGTGGGCAATAGCCTTGGGGCATGGGGCTGGCGAACATCGTCCGCCGGACTTGGAATGGGCATAGACGTTTCCCCCCCCCCCTCCCCGCGACAAAAATAGGACGCGGGCACAGCCGCACCCAAAAAAGAGCAGCCGAACCCCTTGGCGCCAAGTTCGTCCTGCGGAAAAATGCCCAAAATAGGGGTGGGCGATAGCCTTGGGGCATGGGGCTGGCGAACATCATCCGCAGGACTCGGAATGGGCCAAGACCTTTCCCACCCCCTCCCCGTGACAAAAATAGGCCGCGGGCACAGCCGCGCGCAAAAAAGAGCAGCCGAACCTCTTGGCGCCAAGTTCGTCCCGCGGAAAAATGCCCAAAAAAGGGGTGTGCTCTATCCTTGGGGTGTGGGGCTGCCGAAGTTCGTCCGCTGGACTCGGAATGGGCCGAGAATTTTCCCACCCCCTCCCCGCGACAAAAATAGGCCGCGGGCACAGCCGCGCCCAGAAAAGAGCAGACGAACCCCTTGGCGCCAAGTTCGTCCCGTGGAAAAATGCCCAAAAAGGGGCTGGGCTATAGCCTTGGGGCGTGGGGCGGGCGAACTTCGTCCGCCGGACTCGGAATGGGTCGAGACTTTGCCCACCCCCTCCCCGCGACAAAAATAGGCCGCGGGCACAGCCGCTCCCAAAAAAGAGCAGCCGAACCCCTTGGCGCCAAGTTCGTCCTGCGGAAAAACGCCCAAAATAGGGGTGGGCGATAGCCTTGGGGCATGGGGCTGGCGAACATCGTCCGTCGGACTCGGAATGGGCCAAGACTTTGGCCACCCCTTCCCCACGCCAAAACTAAGCCGCGGGCACAGCTGCGCCCCAAAAAGCGCAGCCGAACCCCTTGGTGCCAATTTCGTCCTGCGGAAAAAAGCCCAAAAGAGGGGTGTGTTATGGCCTTGGGGCGTGGGGCTGGCGTACTTCGTCCACCAGACTCGGAATGGGCCGAGACTTTGACCACCCCCTCCCCGCGACAAAAACAGGCCGCGGGCACAACCGTGCCCAAAAAATAATAGCCGAACCCGGTGGCGCCAAGTTCGTCCTACGGAAAAATGCCCAAAAAAGGGGATGAGCTATAGCCTTGGGGCGTGGGGCGGGCGAACTTTGTCCGCCTTCCTTGGAATGGGCCGAGACTTTGGCCACCCCCTTCCTGTGCCAAAAATAGACCGCGTGCACAGCCGCGCGCAAAAAAGAGCAGCCGAACCCCTTGGCGCCAAGTTCGTCCTGCGGAAAAATGCCCAAAAAAGGGGTGTGCTCTATCCTTGGGGTGTGGGGCTGCCGAAGTTCGTCCGCTGGACTCGGAATGGGCCGAGAATTTTCCCACCCCCTCCCCGCGACAAAAATAGGCCGCGGGCACAGCCGCGCCCAGAAAAGAGCAGACGAACCCCTTGGCGCCAAGTTCGTCCCGTGGAAAAATGCCCAAAAAGGGGCTGGGCTATAGCCTTGGGGCGTGGGGCGGGCGAACTTCGTCCGCCGGACTCGGAATGGGTCGAGACTTTGCCCACCCCCTCCCCGCGACAAAAATAGGCCGCGGGCACAGCCGCTCCCAAAAAAGAGCAGCCGAACCCCTTGGCGCCAAGTTCGTCCTGCGGAAAAACGCCCAAAATAGGGGTGGGCGATAGCCTTGGGGCATGGGGCTGGCGAACATCGTCCGTCGGACTCGGAATGGGCCAAGACTTTGGCCACCCCTTCCCCACACCAAAACTAAGCCGCGGGCACAGCCGCGCCCCAAAAAGCGCAGCCGAACCCCTTGGTACCAATTTCGTCCTGCGGAAAAAAGCCCAAAAGAGGGGTGTGTTATGGCCTTGGGGCGTGGGGCTGGCGTACTTCGTCCACCAGACTCGGAATGGGCCGAGACTTTGACCACCCCCTCCCCGCGACAAAAACAGGCCGCGGGCACAACCGTGCCCAAAAAATAACAGCCGAACCCGGTGGCGCCAAGTTCGTCCTACGGAAAAATGCCCAAAAAAGGGGATGAGCTATAGCCTTGGGGCGTGGGGCGGGCGAACTTTGTCCGCCTTCCTTGGAATGGGCCGAGACTTTGGCCACCCCCTTCCTGTGCCAAAAATAGACCGCGTGCACAGCCGCGCGCAAAAAAGAGCAGCCGAACCCCTTGGCGCCAAGTTCCTCCTGCGCAAAAATGCCCAAAAAAGGGGTGTGCTCTATCCTTGGGGTGTGGGGCTGCCGAAGTTCGTCCGCTGGACTCGGAATGGGCCGAGAATTTTCCCACCCCCTCCCCGCGACAAAAATAGGCCGCGGGCACAGCCGCGCCCAGAAAAGAGCAGACGAACCCCTTGGCGCCAAGTTCGTCCCGTGGAAAAATGCCCAAAAAGGGGCTGGGCTATAGCCTTGGGGCGTGGGGCGGGCGAACTTCGTCCGCCGGACTCGGAATGGGTCGAGACTTTGCCCACCCCCTCCCCGCGACAAAAATAGGCTGCGGGCACAGCCGCTCCCAAAAAAGAGCAGCCGAACCCCTTGGCGCCAAGTTCGTCCTGCGGAAAAATGCCCAAAAAAGGGGTGGGCAATAGCCTTGGGGCGTGGGGCGGGCGAACTTCGTCCGCCTTCCTCGGAATGGGCCGAGACTTTGGCCACCCCCTTCCTGCGCCAAAAATAGACCGCGTGCACAGCCGCGCGCAAAAAAGAGTAGCCGAACCCCTTGGCGCCAAGTTCGTCCTGCGGAAAAATGCCCAAAAAAGGGGTGTGCTCTATCGTTGGGGTGTGGGGCTGCCGAAGTTCGTCCGCTGGACTCGGAATGGGCCAAGACTTTTCCCACCCCCTCCCCGCGACAAAAATAGGCCGCGGGCACAGCCGCGCCCAGAAAAGAGCAGCCGAACCCCTTGGCGCCAAGTTCGTCCTGCGGAAAAATGCACAAAAATGGGGTGGGCTGTAGCGTTGGGGCGTGGGGCCGGCGAGCTTCGTCCGCCTTCCTTGGAATGAGCCGAGACTTTGGTCACCCCCTCCCCGCGACAAAAATAGGCCGCGTGTGCAGCCGCGCCCAAAAAAGAGCGGACGAACCCCTTGGCGCCAAGTTCGTCCGGCGGAAAAATGCCCAAAAAGGGGCTGGGCTATAGCCTTGGGGCGTGGGGTGGGCGAACTTCGTCCGCCGGACTCGGAATGGGTAGAGACTTTGCCCACCCCCCTCCCCGCGGCAAAAATAGGCCGCGGGCACAACCGCTCCCAAAAAAGAGCAGCCGAACCCCTTGGCGCCAAGTTCGTCCTGCGGAAAAACGCCCAAAATAGGGGTGGGCGATAGCCTTGGGGCATGGGGCTGGCGAACATCGTTCGTCGGACTCGGAATGGGCCAAGACTTTGGCCACCCCTTTCCCACGCCAAAACTAAGCCGCGGGCACAGCCGCGCCCCAAAAAGCGCAGCCGAACCCCTTGGTGCCAATTTCGTCCTGCGGAAAAAAGCCCAAAAAGGGGGTGGGCTGTAGCGTTGGGGCGTGGGGCCGGCGAGCTTCGTCCGCCTTCCTCGGAATGAGCCGAGACTTTGGTCACCCCCTCCCCGCGACAAAAATAGGCCGCGTGCGCAGCCCCGCCCAAAAAAGAGCAGACGAACCCCTTGGCGCCAAGTTCGTCCGGCGGAAAAATGCCCAAAAAGGGGCTGGGCTATAGCCTTGGGGCGTGGGGTGGGCGAACTTCGTCCGCCGGACTCGGAATGGGTAGAGACTTTGCCCACCCCCTCCCCGCGACAAAAATAGGCCGCGGGCACAGCCGCTCCCATAAAAGAGCAGCCGAACCCCTTGGCGCCAAGTTCGTCCTGCGGAAAAACGCCCAAAATAGGGGTGGGCGATAGCCTTGGGGCATGGGGCTGGCGAACATCGTCCGTCGGACTCGGAATGGGCCAAGACTTTGGCCACCCCTTCCCCACGCCAAAACTAAGCCGCGGGCACAGCCGCGCCCCAAAAAGCGCAGCCGAACCCCTTGGTGCCAATTTCGTCCTGCGGAAAAAAGCCCAAAAGAGGGGTGTGTTATGGCCTTGGGGCGTGGGGCTGGCGCACTTCGTCCACCAGACTCGAAATGGGCCGAGACTTTGACCACCCCCTCCCCGCGACAAAAACAGGCCGCGGGCACAACCGTGCCCAAAAAATAACAGACGAACCCCTTGGCGCCAAGTTCGTCCGGCGGAAAAAATGCCCAAAAAGGGGCTGGGCTATAGCCTTGGGGCGTGGGGTGGGCGAACTTCGTCCGCCGGACTCGGAATGGGTAGAGACTTTGCCCACCCCCTCCCCACGACAAAAATAGGCCGCGAGCACAGCCGCACCCAAAAAAGGGCCGCCGAACCCCTTGGCGCCAAATTCGTCCTGAGGAAAAATGCCCAAAAAGGGGGTGGGCTATAGCCTTGGGGCGTGGGGATGGCGAACATCGTCCGCCGGGCTCGGAATGGGTCGAGACTTTGGTCACCCCCTCCCCGCGACAACAATAGGCCGCGGGCACAGCCGCACCCAAAAATGGGCAGCCGAACCCCTTGGCGCCAAATTCGTCCTGAGGAAAAATGCCCAAAAAGGGGGTGGGCTATAGCCTTGGGGCGTGGGGATGGCGTACTTCGTCCGCCGGGCTCAGAATGGGCCGAGACTTTGCCCACCCCCTCCCCGCGATAAAAATAGGCTGCGGTCACAGCCGCGCCCAAAAAAGAGCTGCCGAACCCCTTGGCGCCAAGTTCGACCTGCGGAAAAATGCACAAAACGGGGGGTATGCTATAGCCTTGGGGCGTGGGGCTGGCGAACTTCGTCCGCCGGACTCGGAATGGGCCGAGGCTTTGACCACCCCCTCCCCGTAACAAAAATAGGCAGCGGGCAATGGCACGCCCGAAAATATTAGCCGAACCCGCTGGCGCCAAGTTTGTCCTGCGGAAAAATGCCCAAAAAAGGGGTGGGCTATAGCCTTGGGACGTGGGGCTGGCGAACTTTGTCCGCCTCCCTCGGAATGGGCCGAGACATTTCCCACCCCCTCCCCACGACAAAAATAGGCTGCGGGCACAGCCGCACACAAAAAATATTAGACGAACCCGTTGGCGCCAAGTTCGTCCTGCGGAAAAATGCCCAAAAAGGGGGTGGGCTATAGCCTTGGGCCGTGGGGCTGGCGAACTTCGTCCGCCGGGCTCGGAATGGGATGAGACTTTGATGACCCCTCCCCGCGACAAAAATAGGCCACGAGCACAGCCGCGCCCAAAAAAAAGCAGCCGAACCCCTTCGCGCCAAGTTCGTCCAGCGGAAAAATACCCAAAAAAGGGGTTGTCTATAGCCTTGGGGCGTGGGGCTGGCGAACTTCGTCCGCCGGACTTGGAATGGGCCAAAAGTTTGTCCACCCCCTCCCCACGACAAAAATAGGCCGCGGGCACAGCCGAACCCCTTGGCGCCAAGATTGCCCTGCGGAAAAATGCCCAAAAAAGGGGTGTGCTATAGCCTTTGGGCGTGGGGCCGGCGAACTTCATCCGCCTTCCTCGGAATGGGCCGAGACTTTGGCCACCCCCTCCCCACGCCAAAAACAGGCCGCGGGCAAAGCCGTACCAAAAAGAGCAGCCGAACCCCTTTACGCCAAGTTCGTCCCGCGGAAAAATGCCCAAAAACGGGGTGGGCTATAGCCTTGGGGCGTGGGGCGGGCGAACTTTGTCCGCCTTCCTCGGAATGGGCCGAGACTTTGCCCTCCCCCTCCCCGCGACAAAAATAGGCCGTGGGCTCAGCCGTGCCCAAAAAAGAGCAGCCGAACCCATTGGCGCCAAGTTCGTCCTGCGGATAAATGCCAAAAAAGGGGGTGGGCTATAGCCTTGGGGCGTGGGGCTGGCGAATTTCATCCGCCTTCCTCGGAATGGGCCGAGACTTTGGCCGCCCCCTCCCCACGACAAAAATAGGCCGCAAGCACAGCCGCGCCTAAAAAAGACCAGCCGAACCCCTTGGCGCCAAGTTCGTCCTGCGGAAAAATGCCCAAAAAGGGGTGGGCTATAGCCTTGGGACGTGGGGCGGGGGAACTTCGTACGCCGGACTCGTAATGGGCCAAGACATTCCCACCCCCTCCCCACGACTAAAATAGGCCGCGGGCACAGCCGCGCACAAAAAAGAGCAGCCGAACCCCTTGGTGCCAAGTTCGTCATGCGGAAAAATACCCAAAAAAGGGGTGGGCTATAGCCTTGGGGCGTGGGGATGGCGAACTTCTTCCGCCGGACTCGGAATGGGCCGAGACATTGCCCACCCCCTCCCCGTGACAAAAAAAAGCTGTGGGCACAGCCGCACACAAAAAAGAGCTGCCGAACCCCTTGGCGCCAAGTTCGTCCTACGGAAAAATGCCCAAAAAGGGGGTGCGCTATAGCCTTGGGGCATGGGGCTGGCGAACTTCGTCCGCCGGAATCGGAATGGGCCGAGACTTTGACGACCACTCCCCGCGCCAAAAATAGACCGCAGGCACAGCCGCGCCCAAAAAAAGAGCTGCCGAACCCCTTGGCGCCAAGTTCGTCCTGCGGAAAAATGCCCAAAAAGGGGATGGGCTATAGCCTTGGGGCATGGGGCTGGCGAACTTCGTCCTCCGGACTCGAAATGAGCCAAGACTTTTCCCACCCCCTCCCCGCGAAAAAAATAGCCCGCTGGCACAGCCGCGCCCAAAAAAGAGCAGCCGAACCCCTTGGTGCCAAGTTCGTCATGCGGAAATATACCCAAAAGAGGGGTGGTCTATAGCTTTGGGTCGTGGGGCTGGCGAATTTCGTCCGCCGGACTAGGAATGGACCAAGAGTTTGCCCACCCCCTCCCCGTGACAAAAATAGGCCGCGGGCACAGCCGATCCCATTGGCGCCAAGATTGCCTTGCGGAAAAATGCCTAAAAAAGGGGTGTGCTATAGCCTTTGGGCGTGGGGCCGGCGAACTTCGTCCGCCTTCCTCGGAATGGGCCGAGACTTTGGCCAACCCCTCCCGACGCCAGAAATAGGCCGCGGGCACAGCCGCGCCCAAAAAAGAGCAGCCGAACCCCTTTGCGCCAAGTTCGTCCCGCGGAAAAATGCCCAAAAAGGGGGCTATAGCCTTGGGGCGTGGGGCGGGCGAACTTCGTCCGCCGGACTCAGAATGGGTCGAGACTTTGACCCCCCCTCCCCGCGACAAAAATAGGCCATGGGCACAACCGCGCCCAAAAAAGAGCAGCAGAACCCCTTGGCGCCAAGTTCGTCCGGCGGAAAAATGCCGAAAAAAGGGGGTGGGCTATAGCCTAGGGGCGTGGGGCTGGCGAATATCGTCCGCCTTCCTCGGAATGGGCGGAGACTTTGCCCACCCCCTCCCAATGACAAACATAGGCCGCAGGCATAGCCGCGCCTAAAAAAGAGCAGCCAAACCCCTTGGCGCCAAGTTCGTCCTGTGGAAAAATGCCCAAAAAGGGGGTGGGCTATAGCCTTGGGGCGTGGGGCCGGCGAACTTCGTCCGCCGGACTCGGAATGGTCCAAGACTTTTCGCGCTCCCTCCCCGCGACAAAAATAGGCCCCGGGCACAGCCGCGTACAAAAAAGAGCAGCCGAACCCCTTGGCACCAAGTTCGTCCTTCGGAAAAATGCCCAAAAAAGGGGTGGGCTATAGCCTTGGGGCGTGGGGCTGGCGAACTTCGTCCGCCGGACTCGGAATGGGCCGAGACTTTTCCCACCCCGTCCCCACGACAAAAATAGGCCACGGGCACAGACGCGCCCAAAACAGAGCAGCCGAACCCCATGGCGCCCAGTTCTCCTGCGGAAAAATGCCCGAAAAAGGGGTGTGCTATAGCCTTTGGGCGTGGGGCCGGTGAACTTCGTCCTCCTTCCTCGGAATGGGCCGAGACTTTGGCCACCCCCTTCCCGCGCTAAAAATAGACCGCGTGCACAGCCGCGTCCAAAAAAGAGCAGCCGAACCCCTTGGCGCCAAGTTCGTCCTGCGGAAAAATGCCCAAAAAAGGGGTGTGCTCTAGCCTTGGGGCGTGGGGCTGCCGAAGTTCGTCTGCCGGACTCGGAATGGGCCGAGACGTTTCCCACCCCCTCCCCGCGAAAAAAATAGGCCGCGGGCACAGCCGCGCCCAAAAAAGAGCAGCCGAACCCCTTGGCGCCAAGTTCGTCCTCTGGAAAAATGCCCGAAAAAGGGGTGTGCTATAGCCTTTGGGCGTGGGGCCGGCGAACTTCGTCTGCCTTCCTCGGAATGGGCCGAGACTTTGCCCACCCCCTCCCCGCGATAAAAATAGGCCACGGGCACAGCCGCGCCCAAAAAAGAGCAGCTGAAACCCTTGGCGCCAAGTTCGTCCTGCGGAAAAATGCCCAAAAAACGGGGTGGGCGATAGCCTTGGGTCGTGGGGCTGGCGAACTACGTCCGCTGGACTCGGAATGGGCCAAGACTTTGCCCACCCCCACCCCGCGACAAAAATAGGCCGCGGGCACAGCCGCGCTAAAAACAGGGCAGCCGAACCCCTTGGCCCCAAGTTCGTCCTGCGCAAAAGTGCCGAAAAAAGGGGTGGGCTATAGCCTTGGGGCGTGGGGCTGGCGAATTTCGTCCGCCTTCCTCGGAATGGGCCGAGACTTGGCCCACCCCCTCCCAATGACAAAAATAGGCCGCAGGCATAGCCGCGCCTAAAAAAAAGCAGCCAAACCCCTTGGTGCCAAGTTCGTCCTGCGGAAAAATGCCCAAAAAGGGGGTGGGCTATAGCCTTGGGGCGTGGGGCTGGCGAACTTCGTCCGCCGGACTCGGAATGGGCCGAGACTTTTCCCACCCCCTCCCCATGACAAAAATAGGCCACGGGCACAGTCGCGCCCAAAAAAGAGCAGCCGAACCCCATGGCGCCAAGTTCTCCTGCGGAAAAAAGCCCGAAAAAGGGGTGTGCTATAGCGTTTGGGCGTGGGGCCGGCGAACTTCGTCCGCCTTCCTCGGAATGGGCCGAGACTTTGGCCACCCCCTTCCCGCGCTAAAAATAGGCCGTGGGCACAGCCGCGCCCAAAAAAAAGCAGCTGAACCCCTTGGCGCCAAGTTCGTCCGGCGGAAAACTGCCCAAAAAAGTGGTGGGCTATAGCCTCGGGGAGTGGGGCGGGCGTACTTCGTCCGCCGGACTCGGAATGGGCCGAGACTTTGGCCACCCCCTCCCCGCGACAAAAATAGGCCGCGGGCACAGCCGCGCCAAAAAAAGAGCAGCCGAACCCCTTGGCGCCAAGTTCGTCTGGCGGAAAAATGCCCCAAAAGGGGGTGGGCTAAAGCCTTGGGGCGTGGGGCAGGCGAACTTCGTCCGCCGGACTCGGAATGGGCTGAGACAATTCCCACCCCCTCCCCATGACCAAAATAGGCCGCGGGCATAGCCGCGCCCAATAAAGAGCAGCCGAACCCCTTGGCGGCAAGTTTGTCATGCGGAAAAATGCCCAAAAAAGGGGTGGGCTATAGCCTTGGGGCGTGGTGCTGGCGAACTTCGTCTGCCTTCCTCGGAATGGGCCGAGACTCTGCCCACCCCCTCCTCGCGACAAAAATAGGCCTCGTGCGCAGCCGCGCCCAAAAAAGAGCAGCCGAACCCCTTGGCGCCAAGTTCGTCATGCGGAAAAAAGCCCAAAAAGGGGGTGGGCTATAGCCTTGGGGCGTGGGGCATTCGCACTTCGTCTGCCTTCCTCGGAATGTGCCGAGACATTGCCCACCCCCTCCCCATGACAAAAATAGGCCGCGGCCACAGCCGCGCAAAAAAAAGAGCAGCCGAACCCCTTGGCACCAAGTTCGTCTTGCGGAAAAATGCCCAATAAGGGGGTGGGCTATAACCTTGGGGCGTGGGGCTGTCGCACTTCGTCCGCCTTCCTCGGAATGGGCCGAGACATTGCCCACCCCCTCCCCACGACCAAAATAGGCCGCGGCCACAGCCGCACCCAAAAAAGAGCAGCCGAACCCCTTGGCACCATGTTCGCCCAGCGGAAAAATTCCCAAAAAGGGGGTGGGCTATATCCTTGGGGCGTGGGGCTGGCGAACATCGTCCGCCGGACTCGGAATGGGCCGAGACTTTTCCCACCCCCTGCCCATGACAAAAATAAGCCGCGGGCGCAGCCGCGCCCAAAAAAGAGCAGCCGATTCCCTTGGCGCCAAGTTTGTCCTGCGGAAAAATGCCCAAAAAAGGGGTGTGCTATAGCCTTTGGGCGTGGGGCTGGCGAACTTCGTCCGCCGGATTCGGAATGGGCCGAGACTTTTCCCACTCCCTTCCCGCGACAAAAATAGGCTGCAGGCACAGCCGCGCCCAAAAAAGAGCAGTCAAACCCCTTGGAGCCAAGTTCATCCCGCAAAGAAAAAATGCCACAAAAAAGGCATGTGGTATAGCCTTGGGGCGTGGGGCGGGCGAACTACGTCCGCCGGACTCAGAATGGGCCGAGGCTTTGACCACCCCCTCACCGTGACAAAAATATGCCGCGGACGCAGCCGCGCCCAAAAAAGAGCAGCCGATCCCCTTGGCGCCAAGTTCGTCATGCGGAAAAATGCCGAAAAAGTGGGTAGGCTATAGCCTTGGGGCGTGGGACTGGCGAACTTCGTCCGCCTTCCTAGGAATGGGCCGAGACTTTGCCCACCCCCTCCCCGCGATAAAAATAGGCCACGGGCACAGCCGCGCCCAAAAAAGACCAGCCGAACCCCTTGGCGCCAAGTTCATCCAACGGAAAAATGCCCAAAAAGGGAGTGGGCTATAGCCTTGGGGCGTGGGGCTGACGAACTTCGTCCGCCGGACTCGGAATGGGCCGAGACTTTTCCTACCCCCTCCCCGCGACACAAATAGGCCGCGGGCACAGCCGCGCCCAAAAAAGAGCAGCCGATCCCCTTGGCGCCAAGTTCGTCCTGCGGAAAAATGCCCAAAAAAGGGGTGTGCTATAGCATTTGGGCGTGGGGCTGGCGAATTTCGTCCGCCTTCCTCGGAATGGGCCGAGACTTGGCCCACCCCCTCCCAATGACAAAAATAGGCCGCAGGCATAGCCGCGCCTAAAAAAGAGCAGCCAAACCCCTTGGTGCCAAGTTCGTCCTGCGGAAAAATGCCCAAAAAGGGGGTGGGCTATAGCCTTGGGGCGTGGGGCTGGCGAACTTCGTCCGCCGGACTCGGAATGGGCCGAGACTTTTCCCACCCCCTCCCCATGACAAAAATAGGCCACGGGCACAGTCGCGCCCAAAAAAGAGCAGCCGAACCCCGTGGCGCCAAGTTCTCCTGCGGAAAAAAGCCCGAAAAAGGGGTGTGCTATAGCCTTTGGGCGTGGGGCCGGCGAACTTCGTCCGCCTTCCTCGGAATGGGCCGAGACTTTGGCCACCCCCTTCCCGCGCTAAAAATAGGCCGTGGGCACAGCTGAACCCCTTGGCGCCAAGTTCGTCCGGCGGAAAACTGCCCAAAAAAGTGGTGGGCTATAGCCTCGGGGAGTGGGGCGGGCGTACTTCGTCCGCCGGACTCGGAATGGGCCGAGACTTTGGCCACCCCCTCCCCGCGACAAAAATAGGCCGCGGGCACAGCCGCGCCCAAAAAAGAGCAGCCGAACCCCTTGGCGCCAAGTTCGTCTGGCGGAAAAATGCCCCAAAAGGGGGTGGGCTAAAGCCCTGGGGCGTGGGGCAGGCGAACTTCGTCCGCCGGACTTGGAATGGGCTGAGACAATTCCCATCCCCTCCCCATGACCAAAATAGGCCGCGGCCATAGCCGCGCCCAATAAAGAGCAGCCGAACCCCTTGGCGCCAAGTTCGTCATGCGGAAAAATGCCCAAAAAGGGGGTGGGCTATAGCCTTGGGGCGTGGGGCTTTCGCACTTCATCTGCCTTCCTCGGAATGTGCCGAGACATTGCCCACCCCCTCCCCACGACAAAAATAGGCCGCGGCCACAGCCGCGCAAAAAAAAGAGCAGCCGAACCCCTTGGCACCAAGTTCGTCTTGCGGAAAAATGCCCAAAAAGGGGGTGGGCTATAACCTTGGGGCATGGGGCTGTCGCACTTCGTCCGCCTTGCTCAGAATGGGCCGAGACATTGCCCACCCCCTCCCCACGACCAAAATAGGCCGCGGCCACAGCTGCACCCAAAAAAGAGCAGCCGAACCCCTTGGCGCCATGTTCGCCCAGCGGAAAAATTCCCAAAAAGGGGGTGGGCTATATCCTTGGGGCGTGGGGCTGGCGAACATCGTCCGCCGGACTCGGAATGGGCCGAGACTTTTCCCACCCCCTGCCCATGACAAAAATAAGCCGCGGGCGCAGCCGCGCCCAAAAAAGAGCAGCCGATTCCCTTGGCGCCAAGTTTGTCCTGCGGAAAAATGCACAAAAAAGGGGTGTGCTATAGCCTTTGGGCGTGGGGCTGGCGAACTTCGTCCGCCGGATTCGGAATGGGCCGAGACTTTTCCCACTCCCTTCCCGCGACAAAAATAGGCTGCAGGCACAGCCGCGCCCAAAAAAGAGCAGTCAAACCCCTTGGAGCCAAGTTCATCCCGCAAAGAAAAAATGCCACAAAAAAGGCATGTGGTATAGCCTTGGGGCGTGGGGCGGGCGAACTACGTCCGCCGGACTCAGAATGGGCCGAGGCTTTGACCACCCCCTCACCGTGACAAAAATATGCCCCGGACGCAGCCGCGCCCAAAAAAGAGCAGCCGAACCCCTTGGCGCCAAGTTCGTCATGCGGAAAAATGCCCAAAAAGGGGGTAGGCTATAGCCTTGGGGCGTGGGACTGGCGAACTTCGTCCGCCTTCCTAGGAATGGGCCGAGACTTTGCCCACCCCCTCCCCGCGATAAAAATAGGCCACGGGCACAGCCGCGCCCAAAAAAGACCAGCCGAACCCCTTGGCGCCAAGTTCATCCAACGGAAAAATGCCCAAAAGGGGAGTGGGCTATAGCCTTGGGGCGTGGGGCTGACGAACTTCGTCCGCCGGACTCGGAATGGGCCGAGACTTTTCCTACCCCCTCCCCGCGACACAAATAGGCCGCGGGCACAGCCGCGGGCACAACCGCGCCCAAAAAAGAGCAGCCGATCCCCTTGGCGCCAAGTTCGTCCTGCGGAAAAATGCCCAAAAAAGGGGTGTGCTATAGCATTTGGGCGTGGGGCTGGCGAACTTCGTCCACCGGACTCGGAACGGGCTGAGACTTTTCCCACTCCCTCCCCGCGACAAAAATGGGCCGCGGGCACCGCCGCGCCCAAAAAAGAGCAGCCGATCCCCTTGGCGCCAAGTTCGTCCTGCGGAAAAATGCCCAAAAAAGGCGTGTGCTATAGCCTTGGGGCGTGGGGCAGGCGAACGATGTCCGCCGGACTCGGAATGGGCCGAGACTTTTCCCACCCCCTCCCCGTGACAAAAATAGCCCACAGGCACAGCCGTGCCGAAAAAAGAGCAGTCGAACCCCTTGGCGCCAAGTTCGTCTTGCGAAAAAATGCCACAAAAAAGGGGTGTGTTATAGCCTTTGGCCGTGGGGCTGGCGAACTTCGTCCGCCGGACTCGGAATGGGCCGAGACTTTTCCCACTCCCTCCCCGTGACAAAAATAGCCCGCAGGCACAGCCGCGCCCAAAGAAGAGCAGTCGAACCCCTTGGCGCCAAGTTCGTCCTGCGAAAAAATGCCACAAAAAAGGGGTGTGTTAAAGCCTTTGGCCGTGGGGTTGGCGCACTTCGTCCGCCGGACTCGGAATGGGCCGAGACTTTTCCCACTCCCTCCCCACGACAAAATTAGGCCGCAGGCACAGCCGGGCCCAGAAAAGAGCAGTCGAACCCCTTGGCGCCAAGTTCGTCCTGCAAAAAAATGCCACAAAAAAGGGGTGTGCTATAGCCTTTGGGCGTGGGGCGGGCGAACTACGTCCAACGAACTCAGAATGGGCCAAGGCTTTGACCACCCCCTCCCCGTGACAAAAATAGGCCGCGGGCACAGCCGCGCCCAAAAAAGAGCAGCCGAACCCCTTGGCGCCAAGTTCGTCCTGCGGAAAAATGCCCAAAAAAGTGGTGTGCTATAGCCTTGGGGCGTGGGGCGGGCGACCTTCGTCCGCCGGACACAGAATGGGCCGAGACATTTCCCACCCCCTCCCCATGACAAAAACAAGCCGCGGGCACAGCCGCGCCCAATAAAGAGCATCCAAACCCCTTGGCGCCAAGTTCGTCATGCGGAAAAATGCCCAAAAAGGGGGTGGGCTATAGCCTTGGGGCGTGGGGCTGGCGAACTTCATCCCCCTTCCTCGGAATGGGCCGAGACTTTGCCCACCCCCTCCCCGCGACTAAAATAGGCCGCGGGCACAGCCGCGCATAAAAAAGAGCAGCCGAACCCCTTGGCGCCAAGTTCATCCTGCGGAAAAAGGCCCAAAAAAAGTGGTGTGCTATAGCCATGGGGCGTGGGGCTGGCGCACTTCGTCCGCCGGACTCGGAATGGGCCGAGACATTTCCCACCCCCTCCCCATGACAAAAATAAGCCGCGGGCACAGCCACGTCCTAAAAAGAGCATCCGAACCCCTTGGCGCCAAGTTCGTCTTCCGGACAAATGCCCAAAAAGGGGGTGGGCTATAGCCTTAGGGCGTGGGGCTGGCGAACTTCGTCCGCCTTCCTCGGAATGGGCTGAGACTTTGCCCACCCCCTCCCCGTGACAAAAATAGGCCACGGGCACAGCCGCGCCCAAAAAAGAGCAGCCGAACCCCTTGGCGCCAAGTTCGTCCTGCGAAAAAATGCCCCAAAAAGGCGTGTGCTAGCCTTGGGGCGTGGGGCGGGCGAACTACGTCAGCCGGACGCGGAATGGGCCAAGACTTTTCCGACCCCCTCCCCGCGACAAAAATAAGCCGCGGGCACCTCCGCGCCAAAAAAAGAGCAGCTGATCCCCTTGGCGCCAAGTTCGTCCTGCGGAAAAATGCCCAAAAAAGGCGTGTGCTATAGCCTTGGGGCGTGGGGCGGGCGAACTACGTCCGCCGGACGCGGAATGGGCCGAGACTTTTCCCACTCCCTCCCCGCGACAAAAATAGCCCGCGGGCACAGCAGCGCCCAAAAAAGAGCAGTCGAACCCCTTGGCGCCAAGTTCGTCCTGCGAAAAAATGCCGCAAAAAAGGCGTGTGCTATAGCTTGGGGCGTGGGGCGGGCGAACTACGTCCGCCGGACTCAGAATGGGCCGAGGCTTTGACCACCCCCTCCCCGCGACAGAAATTGGCCGCGAACACAGCCGCGCCCAAAAAAGAGCAGCCGAACCCCTGGGCGCCAAGTTCGTCCTGCGGAAAAATGCCCAAAAAAGGCGTGTGCTATAACCTTGGGGCGTGGGGCGGGCGAACTACGTCCGCCGGACTCGGAATGGGCCGAGACTTTTCCCACTCCCTCCCCGCGACAAAAAAAGCCCGCGGGCACAGCCGCGCCCAAAAAAGAGCAGTCGAACCCCTTCGCGCCAAGTTCGTCCTGCGAAAAAATGCCCCAAAAAAGGGGTGTGTTATAGCCTTTGGCCGTGGGGCTGGCGCACTTCGTCCGCCGGACTCGGAATGGGCCGAGACTTTTCCCACTCCCTCCCCACGACAAAAATAGCCCGCACGCACAGCCGCGCCCAAAAGAGAGCAGTCGAACCCCTTGCTGCCAAGTTCGACCTGCGAAAAAATGCCACAAAAAAGGGGTGTGCTATAGCCTTCGGGCGTGGGGCTGGGGAATTTCGTCCGCCGGACTCGGAATGGGCCGAGACATTTCCCACCCCCTCCCCATTACAAAAATAAGCCGCGGGCACAGCCGCGCCCAAAAAAGAGCATCCGAACCCCTTGGCACCAAGTTCGTCCTGCGGAAAAATGCCCAAAAAAGCGGTGTGCTATAGCCTTGAGGCGTGGGGCTGGCGAAATTCGTCCGCCGGACTCGGAATGGGCCAAGACTTTTCCGACCCCCTTCCCGTGACAAAAATAGGCCGCGGGCACCGCCGCGCCCAAAAAAGCGCAGCTGATCCCCTTGGTGCCAAGTTCGTCCTGCGGAGAAATGCCCAAAAAAGGCGTGTGCTATAGCCTTGGGGCGTGGGGCGGGCGAACTACGTCCGCCGGACTCGGAATGGGCCGAGACTTTTCCCACTCCCTCCCCGCGACAAAAATAGCCCGCGGGCACAGCCGCGCCCAAAAAAGAGCAGTCGAACCCCTTGGCGCCAAGTTCGTCCTGCGAAAAAATGCCCCAAAAAAGGGGTGTGTTATAGCCTTTGGGCGTGAGGTGGGCGAACTTCGTCCGCCGGACTCGGAATGGGCCGAGACTTTTCCCACTCCCTCCCCGCGACAAAAATAGCCCGCAGGAACAGCCACGCCCAAAAAAGAGCAGTCTAACCCCTTGGCGCCAAGTTCGTCCTGCGAAAAAATGCCACAAAAAAGGGGTGTGTAATAGCCTTTGGCCGTGGGGCTGGCGAACTTCGTCCGCCGGACTCGGAATGGGCCGAGACTTTTCCCACTCCCTCCCCGCGACAAAAATAGGCCGCAGGCACAGCCGTGCCCAAAGAAGAGGAGTCGAACCCCATGGCGCCAAGTTCGTCGTGCGAAAAAATGCCACAAAAAAGGCGTGTGCTATAGCCTTGGGGCGTGGGGCGGGCGAACTACGTCCGCCGGACACAGAATGGGCCGAGGCTTTGACCACCACCTCCCCGCGACAAAAATAGGCAAAGGACACAGCCGCGCCCAAAAAAGAATAGCCGAACCCCCTGGCGCCAAATTCGTCCTGCGGAAAAATGCCCAAAAAGGGGGTGGGCTATAGCCTTTGGGCTTGGGGCTGGCGAACTTCGTCCGCCTGCCTCGGAATGGGCCTAGCCTTTCCCCATCCTCTCCCCGCGACAGAAATAGGCCGCGGGCACAGCCGCGCCCAAAAACGAGCAGCCGCACCCCTTGGCGCCAAGTTCGTCCTGCGGAAAAATGCCCAAAAAGGGGGTGGGCTTCCTCGGAATGGGATGAGACTTTGACCACCCCCTCCCCAAGACAAAAATAGGCGGTGGGCACAGCCGCGCCCAAAAAGGAGCAGCCGAACCCCTAGGTGCGAAGTTCGTCCTGCGGAAAAATACCCAAAGAGGGGGTGGGCTATAGCCTTGGGGCGTGGGGCTGGCGAACTTCGTCCGCTGGACTCGGAATGGGCCGAGTCTTTTCCCACCCCCTCTTTGCAACAAAAATAGGCCGCGGGCAGAGCCACTCCCAAAAAAGAGCAGCCGAACCACTCGGCGCCGAGTTCGTCCTGCGAAAAAATCCCAAAAAAGGGGTGGGCTATAGCCTTGGGGCGTGGGGCTGGCGAACTTCGTCCGCTGAACTCGGAATGGCCCGAGACTTTGCCCACCCCGTCGCGGCAACAAAAATAGGCCGCGGGCACAGCCGCGCCCAAGAAAGAGCAGCCGAACCCCTAGGCGCCAAGTTCGCCCTGCGGAAAAATGCCGAAAAAGTGGGTGGGCTATAGCCTTGGGGAGTGGGGCTGGCGAACTTCGTCCGCCTTCCTCGGAATGGGCCGAGACTTTGCCCACCCCCTCCCCGTGACAAAAATAGGCCACGACCATAGCCGTGCCCAAAAAAGAGCAGCCGCACCCCTTGGCGCCAAGTTCGTCCTGCGGAAAAATGCCCAAAAAGGGGGTGGGCTATAGCCTTGGGACGTGGGGCTGGCGAACTTCGTCCGCCGGGCTCGGAATGGGACGAGACTTTGATGACCCCTCCCCGCGACAAAAATAGGCCACGAGCAAAGCCGCGCCCAAAAAAAAGCAGCCGAACCCCTTGGCGCCAAGTTCTTCCTGCGGAAAAATGCCCAAAAAGGGGGTGGGCTATAGCCTTGGGGCATGGGGCTTGCGAACTTCGTCCGCCAGACTCAGAATGGGCCAAGACTTTTCCGACCCCCTCCCTGTGACAAAAATAAGCCACGGGCACCGCCGCGCCCAAAAAAGAGCAGCTGATCCCCTTGGCGCCAAGTTCGTCCTGCGGAAAAATGCCCAAAAAAGGGGTGTGCTATAGCCTTGAGGCGTGGGGCTGGCGAAATTCGTCCGCCAGACTCGGAATGGGCCAAGACTTTTCCGACCCCCTCCCCGTGACAAAAATAGGCCGCGGACAACGCCGCGCCCAAAAAAGCGCAGCTGATCCCCTTGGTGCCAAGTTCGTCCTGCGGAGAAATGCCCAAAAAAGGCGTGTGCTATAGCCTTGGGGCGTGGGGCGGGCGAACTACGTCCGCCGGACTCGGAATGGGCCGAGACTTTTCCCACTCCCTCCCCGTGACAAAAATAGCCCGTGGGCACAGTCGCGCCCAAAAAAGAGCAGTCGAACCCCTTGGCGCCAAGTTCGTCCTGCGAAAAAATGCCCCAAAAAAGGGGTGTGTTATAGCCTTTGGGCGTGAGGTGGGCGAACTTCGTCCGCCGGACTCGGAATGGGCCGAGACTTTTCCCACTCCCTCCCCGCGACAAAAATAGCCCGCAGGAACAGCCACGCCCAAAAAAGAGCAGTCTAACCCCTTGGCGCCAAGTTCGTCCTGCGAAAAAATGCCACAAAAAAGGGGTGTGTAATAGCCTTTGGCCGTGGGGCTGGCGAACTTCGTCCGCTGGACTCGGAATGGGCCGAGACTTTTCCCACTCCCTCCCCGCGACAAAAATAGGCCGCAGGCACAGCCGTGCCCAAAGAAGAGGAGTCGAACCCCATGGCACCAAGTTCGTCGTGCGAAAAAATGCCACAAAAAAGGCGTGTGCTATAGCCTTGGGGCGTGGGGCGGGCGAACTACGTCCGCCGGACACAGAATGGGCCGAGGCTTTGACGACCACCTCCCCGCGACAAAAATAGGCAACGGACACAGCCGCGCCCAAAAAAGAATAGCCGAACCCCCTGGCGCCAAATTCGTCCTGCGGAAAAATGCCGAAAAAGGGGGTGGGCTATAGCCTTTGGGCGTGGGGCTGGCGAACTTCCTCCGCCTGCCTCGGAATGGGCCGAGCCTTTCCCCACCCTCTCCCCGCGACAGAAATAGGCCGCGGGCACAGCCGCGCCCAAAAACGAGCAGCCGCACCCCTTGGCGCCAAGTTCGTCCTGCGGAAAAATGCCCAAAAAGGGGGTGGGCTATAGCCTTGGGGCGTTGGACTGGCGAACTTCGTCCGCCTTCCTCGGAATGGGATGAGACTTTGACCACCCCCTCCCCAAGACAAAAATAGGCGGTGGGCACAGCCGCGCCCAAAAAGGAGCAGCCGAACCCCTAGGTGCGAAGTTCGTCCTGCGGAAAAATGCCCAAAGAGGGGGTGGGCTATAGCCTTGGGGCGTGGGGCTGGCGAACTTCGTCCGCCGGACTCGGAATGGGCCGAGTCTTTTCTCACCCCCTCTTTGCAACAAAAATAGGCCGCGGGCAGAGCCACTCCCAAAAAAGAGCAGCCGAACCACTAGGCGCCGAGTTCGTCCTGCGAAAAAATCCCAAAAAAGGGGTGGGCTATAGCCTTGGGGCGTGGGGCTGGCGAACTTCGTCCGCCGAACTCGGAATGGCCCGAGACTTTGCCCACCCCGTCGCGGCAACAAAAATAGGCCGCGGGCACAGCCGCGCCCAAAAAAGAGCAGCCGAACCCCTAGGCGCCAAGTTCGCCCTGCGGAAAAATGCCGAAAAAGGGGGTGGGCTATAGCCTTGGGGAGTGGGGCTGGCGAACTTCGTCCGCCTTCCTCGGAATGGGCCGAGACTTTGCCCACCCCCTCCCCGTGACAAAAATAGGCCACGACCATAGCCGTACCCAAAAAAGAGCAGCCGCACCCCTTGGCGCCAAGTTCGTCCTGCGGAAAAATGCCCAAAAAGGGGGTGGGCTATAGCCTTGGGACGTGGGGCTGGCGAACTTCGTCCGCCGGGCTCGGAATGGGACGAGACTTTGATGACCCCTCCCCGCGACAAAAATAGGCCACGAGCAAAGCCGCGCCCAAAAAAAAGCAGCCGAACCCCTTGGCGCCAAGTTCGTCCTGCGGAAAAATGCCCAAAAAGGGGGTGGGCTATAGCCTTGGGGCGTGGGGCGGGCGAACTTCGTCCGCCGGACTCGGATTGGGCCGACACTTTGACCACCTCCTCCCCATGACAAAAATAGCCCGCGGGCACAGCTGCGCCTAAAAAAAGCAGCCGAAGCCCTTGGCGCCAAGTTCGTCCAGCGGAAAAATACCCAAAAAAGGGGTGGTCTATAGCCTTGGGGCGTGGGGCTGGCGAACTTCGTCCGCCGGACTCAGAATGGGCCAAAAGTTTGTCCACCCCCTCCCCACGACAAAAATAGGCCGCGGGCACAGCCGAACCCCTTGCCGCCAAGATTGCCCTGCGGAAAAATGCCCAAAAAAGGGGTGTGCTATAGCCTTTGGGCGTGAGGCCGGCGAACTTCGTCCGCCTTCCTCGGAATGGGCCGAGACTTTGGCCACCCCCTCCCCACGCCAAAAACAGGCCGCGGGCATAGCCGCACCCAAAAAAGAGCAGCCGAACCCCTTTGCGCCAAGTTCGTCCAGCGGAAAAATGCCCAAAAAGGGGGTGGGCTATAGCCTTGGGGCGTGGGGCGGGCGAACTTTGTCCGCCTTCCGCGGAATGGGCCGAGACTTTGCCCTCCCCCTCCCCGCGACAAAAATAGGCCATGGGCTCAGCCGTGCCCAAAAAAGAGCAGCCGAACCCATTGGCGCCAAGTTCGTCCTGCGGAAAAATGCCAAAAAAGGGGGTGGGCTATAGCCTTGGGACGTGGGGCTGGCGAACTTCGTCCGCCGGGCTCGGAATGGGACGAGACTTTGATGACCCCTCCCCGCGACAAAAATAGGCCACGAGCAAAGCCGCGCCCAAAAAAAAGCAGCCGAACCCCTTGGCGCCAAGTTCGTCCTGCGGAAAAATGCCCAAAAAGGGGGTGGGCTATAGCCTTGGGGCGTGGGGCGGGCGAACTTCGTCCGCCGGACTCGGAATGGGCCAAAAGTTTGTCCACCCCCCTCCCCATGACAAAAATAGGCCGCGGGCACAGCCGCGAACAAAAAAGAGCAGCCGAACCCCTTGCCGCCAAGATTGCCCTGCGGAAAAATACCCAAAAAAGGGGTGGGCTATAGCCTTGGGACGTGGGGCGGGCGAACTTCTTCCGCCGGACTCGGAATGGGCCGAGACATTGCCCACCCCCTCCCCGTGATAAAAATAGGCTGTGGGCACAGCCGCACACAAAAAAGAGCAGCCGAACCCCTTGGCGCCAAGTTCGTCCTGCGGAAAAATGCCCAAAAAGGGGGTGCGCTAAAGCCTTGGGGCGTGGGGCTGGCGAACTTCGTCCGCCGGAATCGGAATAGGCCGAGACTTTGACGACCACTCCCCGCGCCAAAAATAGACCGCAGGCACAGCCGCGCCCAAAAAAAGAGCTGCCGAACCCCTTGGCGCCAAGTTCGTCCTGCGGAAAAATGCCCAAAAAGGGGATGGGCTATAGCCTTGGGGCATGGGGCTGGCGAACTTCGTCCTCCGGACTCGAAATGGGCCAAGACTTTTCCCACCCCCTCCCCGTGAAAAAAATAGCCCGCGGGCACAGCCGCGTCCAAAAAAGAGCAGCCGAACCCCTTGGTGCCAAGTTCGTCCTGCGGAAAAATGCCGAAAAAAGGGGTGGGCTATAGCCTTGGGGCGCGGGGGTGGCGAATATCGTCCGCCTTCCTCGGAATGGGCCGAGACTTTGCCCACCCCCTCCCAATGACAAAAATAGGCCGCAGGCATAGCCGCGCCTAAAAAAGAGCAGCCAAACCCCTTGGCGCCAAGTTCGTCCTGCGGAAAAATGCCCAAAAAGGGGGTGGGCTATAGCCTTGGGGCGTGGGGCCAGCGAACTTCGTCCGCCGGACTCGGAATGGTCCAAGACTTTTCCCGCTCCCTCCCCGCGACAAAAATAGGCCCCGGGCACAGCCGCGCACAAAAAAGAGCAGCCGAACCCCTTGGCGCCAAGTTCGTCCTGCGGAAAAATGCCCAAAAAAGGGGTGGGCTATAGCCTTGGGGCGTGGGGCTGACGAACTTCGTCCGCCGGACTCGGAATGGGCCGAGACTTTTCCCACCCCGTCCCCAGGACAAAAATAGACCACGGGCACAGACGCGCCCAAAAAAGAGCAGCCGAACCCCATGGCGCCCAGTTCTCCTGCGGAAAAAACGCCCGAAAAAGGGGTGTGCTATAGCCTTTGGGCGCGGGGGCCGGCGAACTGCGTCCGCCTTCCTCGGAATGGTCCGAGACTTTGGCCACCCCCTTCCCGCGCTAAAAATAGACCGCGTGCACAGCCGCGTCCAAAAACGAGCAGCCGAACCCCTTGGCGCCAAGTTCGTCCTGCGGAAAAATGCCCAAAAAAGGGGTGTGCTCTAGCCTTGGGGCGTGGGGCTGCCGAAGTTCGTCCGCCGGACTCGGAATGGGCCGAGACGTTTCCCACCCCCTCCCCGCGACAAAAATAGGCCGCGGGCACAGCGCGCCCAAAAAAGTGCAGCCGAACCCCTTGGCGCCAAGTTCGTCCTGCGGAAAAATGCCCGAAAAAGGGGTGTGCTATAGCCTTTGGTCGTGGGGCTGGTGAACTTCGTCTGCCTTCCTCGGAATGGGCTGAGACTTTGGCCACCCCCTTCCCGCGCCAAAAATAGACCGCGTGCACAGCCGCGCCCAAAAAAGAGCAGCCGAACCCCTTGGCGCCATGTTCGTCCTGCGGAAAAATGCCCAAAAAAGGGGTGTGCTCTAGCCTTGGGGCGTGGGGCTGCCGAAGTTCATCCGCCGGACTCGGAATGGGCCGAGACGTTTCCCACCCCCTCCCCGCGACAACAATAGGCCGCGGGCACAGCCGCGCCCAAAAAAGAGCAGCCGAACCCCTTGGCGCCAAGTTCGTCCTGCGGAAAAATGCCCGAAAAAGGGGTGTGCTATAGCCTTTGGGCGTGGGGCCGGCGAACTTCGTCCGCCTTCCTCGGAATGGGCCGAGACTTTGGCCACCCCCTTCCCACGCCAAAAGTAGACCACGTGCACAGCCGCGCGAGAAAAAGAGCCGCCGAACCCCTTGGCGCCAAGTTCGTCCTGCGGAAAAATGCCCAAAAAAGGGGTGGCTATAGCCTTGGGGCGTGGGGCTGACGAACTTCGTCCGCCGGACTCGGAATGGGCCGAGACTTTTCCCACCCCGTCCCCAGGACAAAAATAGACCGCGTGCACAGCCGCGCCCAAAAAAGAGCAGCCGAACCCCTTGGCGCCATGTTCGTCCTGCGGAAAAATGCCCAAAAAAGGGGTGTGCTCTAGCCTTGGGGCGTGGGGCTGCCGAAGTTCATCCGCCGGACTCGGAATGGGCCGAGACGTTTCCCACCCCCTCCCCGCGACAACAATAGGCCGCGGGCACAGCCGCGCCCAAAAAAGAGCAGCCGAACCCCTTGGCGCCAAGTTCGTCCTGCGGAAAAATGCCCGAAAAAGGGGTGTGCTATAGCCTTTGGGCGTGGGGCCGGCGAACTTCGTCCGCCTTCCTCGGAATGGGCCGAGACTTTGGCCACCCCCCTTCCCACGCCAAAAGTAGACCACGTGCACAGCCGCGCGAGAAAAAGAGCCGCCGAACCCCTTGGCGCCAAGTTCGTCCTGCGGAAAAATGCCGAAAAAAGGGGGTGGGCGATAGCCTTGGGTCGTGGGGCTGGCGAACTACGTCCGCCGAACTCGGAATGGGCCAAGACTTTGTCCTCCCCCACCCCGCGACAAAAATAGGCCGCGGGCACAGCCGCGCCAAAAGTAGAGTAGCCGAACCCCTTGGCGCCAAGTTCGTCCTGCGGAAAAGTGCCGAAAAAAGGGGTGGGCTATAGCCTTGGGGCGTGGGGCTGGCGACTTTCGTCCGCCTTCCTCGGAATGGGCAGAGACTTTGCCCACCCCCTCCCAATGACAAAAATAGGCCTCGGGCACAGCCGCGCCAAAAAAATAGCAGCCGAACCCCTTGGCGCCAAGTTCGTCCTGCGGAAAAATGCCGAAAAAAGGGTGGGCTATATCCTTGGGGCGTGGGGCTGGCGAACATCGTCCGCCTTCCTTGGAATGAGCCGAGACTTTGGCCACCCCCTCCTTGTGACAAAAATAGGCCGCCAGCACAGCCGCGCCAAAAAAAGAGCTGCCGAACCCCTTGGCGCCAAGTTCGTCCTGCGGAAAAATGCCCAAAAAGGGGATGGGCTATAGCCTTGGGGCATGGGGCTGGCGAACTTCGTCCTCCGGACTCGAAATGGGCCAAGACTTTTCCCACCCCCTCCCCGCGAAAAAAATAGCCCGCGGGCACAGCCGCGTCCAAAAAAGAGCAGCCGAACCCCTTGGTGCCAAGTTCGTCCTGCGGAAAAATGCCGAAAAAAGGGGTGGGCTATAGCCTTGGGGCGCGGGGCTGGCGAATATCGTCCGCCTTCCTCGGAATGGGCCGAGACTTTGCCCACCCCCTCCCAATGACAAAAATAGGCCGCAGGCATAGCCGCGCCTAAAAAAGAGCAGCCAAACCCCTTGGCGCCAAGTTCGTCCTGCGGAAAAATGCCCAAAAAGGGGGTGGGCTATAGCCTTGGGGCGTGGGGCCAGCGAACTTCGTCCGCCGGACTCGGAATGGTCCAAGACTTTTCCCGCTCCCTCCCCGCGACAAAAATAGGCCCCGGGCACAGCCGCGCACAAAAAAGAGCAGCCGAACCCCTTGGCGCCAAGTTCGTCCTGCGGAAAAATGCCCAAAAAAGGGGTGGGCTATAGCCTTGGGGCGTGGGGCTGACGAACTTCGTCCGCCGGACTCGGAATGGGCCGAGACTTTTCCCACCCCGTCCCCAGGACAAAAATAGGCCACGGGCACAGACGCGCCCAAAAAAGAGCAGCCGAACCCCATGGCGCCCAGTTCTCCTGCGGAAAAACGCCCGAAAAAGGGGTGTGCTATAGCCTTTGGGCGCGGGGCCGGCGAACTGCGTCCGCCTTCCTCGGAATGGGCCGAGACTTTGGCCACCCCCTTCCCGCGCTAAAAATAGACCGCGTGCACAGCCGCGTCCAAAAACGAGCAGCCGAACCCCTTGGCGCCAAGTTCGTCCTGCGGAAAAATGCCCAAAAAAGGGGTGTGCTCTAGCCTTGGGGCGTGGGGCTGCCGAAGTTCGTCCGCCGGACTCGGAATGGGCCGAGACGTTTCCCACCCCCTCCCCGCGACAAAAATAGGCCGCGGGCACAGCGCGCCCCAAAAAGTGCAGCCGAACCCCTTGGCGCCAAGTTCGTCCTGCGGAAAAATGCCCGAAAAAGGGGTGTGCTATAGCCTTTGGGCGTGGGGCTGGTGAACTTCGTCTGCCTTCCTCGGAATGGGCTAAGACTTTGGCCACCCCCTTCCCGCGCCAAAAATAGACCGCGTGCACAGCCGCGCCCAAAAAAGAGCAGCCGAACCCCTTGGCGCCATGTTCGTCCTGCGGAAAAATGCCCAAAAAAGGGGTGTGCTCTAGCCTTGGGGCGTGGGGCTGCCGAAGTTCATCCGCCGGACTCGGAATGGGCCGAGACGTTTCCCACCCCCTCCCCGCGACAACAATAGGCCGCGGGCACAGCCGCGCCCAAAAAAGAGCAGCCGAACCCCTTGGCGCCAAGTTCGTCCTGCGGAAAAATGCCCGAAAAAGGGGTGTGCTATAGCCTTTGGGCGTGGGGCCGGCGGACTTCGTCCGCCTTCCTCGGAATGGGCCGAGACTTTGGCCACCCCCTTCCCACGCCAAAAGTAGACCACGTGCACAGCCGCGCGAGAAAAAGAGCCGCCGAACCCCTTGGCGCCAAGTTCGTCCTGCGGAAAAATGCCGAAAAAAGGGGGTGGGCGATAGCCTTGGGTCGTGGGGCTGGCGAACTACGTCCGCCGAACTCGGAATGGGCCAAGACTTTGTCCTCCCCCACCCCGCGACAAAAATAGGCCGCGGGCACAGCCGCGCCAAAAGTAGAGTAGCCGAACCCCTTGGCGCCAAGTTCGTCCTGCGGAAAAGTGCCGAAAAAAGGGGTGGGCTATAGCCTTGGGGCGTGGGGCTGGCGACTTTCGTCCGCCTTCCTCGGAATGGGCAGAGACTTTGCCCACCCCCTCCCAATGACAAAAATAGGCCTCGGGCACAGCCGCGCCAAAAAAATAGCAGCCGAACCCCTTGGCGCCAAGTTCGTCCTGCGGAAAAATGCCGAAAAAAGGGTGGGCTATATCCTTGGGGCGTGGGGCTGGCGAACATCGTCCGCCTTCCTTGGAATGAGCCGAGACTTTGGCCACCCCCTCCTTGTGACAAAAATAGGCCGCCAGCACAGCCGCGCCTAAAAAAGAGCAGCCGAACCCCTTGGCCCCAAGTTCGTCCTGCGGAAAAATGCCAAAAAAGGGGGTGGGCTATAGCCTTCGGGCGTGGGGCTGGCGAACTTCGTCCGCCGGACCCGGAATGGGCCAAGGCTTTTCCCACCCCCTCCCCATGACAAAAATAGGCCGCGGGCTCCGCCGCGCACAGAAAAGAGCAGCCGAACCCCTTGGCGCCAAGTTCGTGCTCTGGAAAAATGCCCAAAAAAGGGGTGGGCTATAGCCTTGGGGCGTGGGGCCGGCGAACTTCGTCCGCTGGACTCGGAATGGGCTGAGACTTTGGCCACCCCCTCCTCGCGCCAAAAATAGATCGCGGGCGCAGCCGCACCCAAAAAAGAGCAGTCGAACCCCTTGGCGCCAAGTTCTGCGGAAAAATGCCCAAAAAAGGATTGTGGTATTGCCATTGGGCGTGGGGCCGGCAAAGTTCATCCGCCTTCCTCGGAATGGGCCGAGACTTTGCCTACCCCCTCCCCTCGCCAAAAATAGGCTACGGCCACAGCCGTGCCCAAACAAGAGCTGCCGAACCCCATGGCGCCAAGTTCGTCCCGCAGAAAAATGCCGAAAAAAGGGGTGGGCTATAGTCTTGGGGCGTGGGGCGGGCGAACTTCTTCCGCCGGACTCGGAATGGGCCGAGACTTTGTTCACCCCCTCCCCGCGACAAAAATAGGCTGCGGGGACAGCTGCGCCAAAAAAAGAGCCGCCGAATCCCCTGGCGCCAAGTTCGTCCTGTGGAAAAATACCCAAAAAGGGGGTAGGCTATAGCCTTGGGGCGTGGGGCTGGCGCACTTCGTCCGCCTTCCTCGGAATGGGCCGAGACTGTGGCAACACCCTCCCCGCGACAAAAATAGGCCGCGGGCACCGCCACACCCAAAAAAAGAGCAGCCGAACCCCTTGGCGCCAAGTTCGTCCTGCGGAAAAATGCCCAAAAAGGGGGTGCGCTAAAGCCTTGGGGCGTGGGGCTGGCGAACTTCGTCCGCCGGAATCGGAATAGGCCGAGACTTTGACGACCACTCCCCGCGCCAAAAATAGACCGCAGGCACAGCCGCGCCCAAAAAAAGAGCTGCCGAACCCCTTGGCGCCAAGTTCGTCCTGCGGAAAAATGCCCAAAAAGGGGATGGGCTATAGCCTTGGGGCATGGGGCTGGCGAACTTCGTCCTCCGGACTCGAAATGGGCCAAGACTTTTCCCACCCCCTCCCCGCGAAAAAAATAGCCCGCGGGCACAGCCGCGTCCAAAAAAGAGCATCCGAACCCCTTGGCGCCAAGCTCGTCCTGCGGAAAAATGCCCAAAAAGGGGTGGGCTATAGCCTTGGGGCGTGGGGCTGGCGAACTTCGTCCGCCGGGCTCGGAATGGGCCTAGACTTTTCCCACCCCCTCCCCGCGACTAAAATAAGCCGCGGGCGCAGCGGCGCCCAAAAAAGAGCAGCCGAACCCATTCCCGCCAAGTTCGTCCTGTGGAAAAATGCCCAAAAAAGGGGTGGGCTATAGCCTTGGGGCGTGGGGCTGGCGAACTTCGTCCGCTGGACTCGGAATGGGCAGAGACATTGCCCACCCCCTCCCCGCGACAAAAATAGGCCGCGGGCACAGCCGCGCCCAAAAAAGAGCAGCCGAACCCCTCGGCGCCAAGTTCATCCTGCGGAAATATGCCCAAAAAAGGGGTGGGCTATAGCCTTGGGGCGAGGGGCTGGCGAACATCGTCCGCCGGACTCGGAATGGGCAGAGACTTTGCCCACCCCCTCCCCGCGACAAAAATAGGCCGCGGGCACAGCCGCACCAAAAAAGAGCAGCCGAACCGCTTGGCGCCAAGTTCGTCCCGCGGAAAAATGCCCAAAAAAGGGGCGGGCTATAGCCTTGGGGCGTTGGGCTGGCGAACTTCGTCCGCCGGACTCGGAATGGAGAGAGACTTAGCCCACCCCCTGCCCATGACAAAAATAGGCTGCGGGCACAGGCACGCCCAAAAAAGAGCAGCCAAACCCCTTGGCGCCAAGTTCGTACTGCGGGAAAATGCCGAAAAAAGGGGTGGGCGATAGCCTTGGGGCGTGGGGCGTGCGAAATTCGTCCGCCGGACTCGGAATGGGCCGACACTTTGCCCACCCCCACCCCGCGACAAAAATAGGCCACGGGCACAGCCGCGCCCAAAAACGAGCAGCCGAACCCCTTGGCGCCACGTTCGTCCTGCGGAAAAATGTCCAAAAAGGGGGTGGGCTATAGTCTTGGGGCGTCGGGCTGCCGCACTTCATCCGCCTTCCTCGGAAAGGGCCGAGACTTTTCCCACCCCCTCCCTGCGAAAAAAATAGGCCGCGGGGACAGCCGCGCCCAAAAAAGAGCAGCCGAACCCCTTGGCGCCAAGCTCGTCCTGCGGAAAAATGCCCAAAAAGGGGTGGGCTATAGCCTTGGGGAGTGGGGCGGGCGAACTTCGTCCGCCGGACTCGGAATGGGCCGAGACTTTTCCCACCCCCTCCCCACGACTAAAATAAGCCGCGGGCGCAGCGGCGCCCAAAAAAGAGCAGCCGAACCCATTCCCGCCAAGTTCGCCCTGCGGAAAAATGCCCAAAAAAGGGGTGGGCTATAGCCTTGGGGCGTGGGGCAGGCGAACTTCGTCCGCTGGACTCGGAATGGGCAGAGACGTTGCCCACCCCCTCCCCACGACAAAAATAGGCCGCGGGCACAGCCGCGCCCAAAAAAAAGCAGCCGAACCCCTTGGCGCCAAGTTCATCCTGCGGAAAAATGCCCAAAAAAGGGGTGGGCTATAGCCTTGGGGCGAGGGGCTGGCGAACATCGTCCGCCGGACTCGGAATGGGCAGAGACTTTGCCCACCCCCTCCCCACGACAAAAATAGGCCGCGGGCATAGCCGCACCGAAAAAGAGCAGCCGAACCGCTTGGCGCCAAGCTCGTCCTGCGGAAAAATGCCCAAAAAGGGGTGGGCTATAGCCTTGGAGCGTGGGGCGGGCGAACTTCGTCCGCCGGACTCGGAATGGGCCGAGACTTTTCCCACCCCCTCCCCGCGACAAAAATAGGCCGCGGGGACAGCCGCGTCCAAAAAAAAGCATCCGAACCCCTTGGCGCCAAGCTCGTCCTGCGGAAAAATGCCCAAAAAGGGGTGGGCTATAGCCTTGGGGCGTGGGGCTGGCGAACTTCGTCCGCCGGGCTCGGAATGGGCAGAGACTTTGCCCACCCCCTCCCCACGACAAAAATAGGCCGCGGGCACAGCCGCACCGAAAAAGAGCAGCCGAACCGCTTGGCGCCAAGCTCGTCCTGCGGAAAAATGCCCAAAAAGGGGTGGGCTATAGCCTTGGGGCGTGGGGCGGGCGAACTTCGTCTGCCGGACTCGGAATGGGCAGAGACATTGCCCACCCCCTCCCCGCGACAAAAATAGGCCGCGGGCACAGCCGCGCCCAAAAAAGAGCAGCCGAACCCCTCGGCGCCAAGTTCATCCTGCGGAAATATGCCCAAAAAAGGGGTGGGCTATAGCCTTGGGGCGAGGGGCTGGCGAACATCGTCCGCCGGACTCGGAATGGGCAGAGACTTTGCCCACCCCCTCCCCGCGACAAAAATAGGCCGCGGGCACAGCCGCACCAAAAAAGAGCAGCCGAACCGCTTGGCGCCAAGTTCGTCCTGCGGAAAAATGCCCAAAAAAGGGGTGGGCTATAGCCTTGGGGCGTTGGGCTGGCGAACTTCGTCCGCCGGACTCGGAATGGACAGAGACTTAGCCCACCCCCTGCCCATGACAAAAATAGGCTGCGGGCACAGGCGCGCCCCAAAAAGAGCAGCCAAACCCCTTGGCGCCAAGTTCGTACTGCGGGAAAATGCCGAAAAAAGGGGTGGGCGATAGCCTTGGGGCGTGGGGCGTGCGAAATTCGTCCGCCGGACTCGGAATGGGCCGAGACTTTTCTCACCACCTCCCCGCAACAAAAATAGGCCACGGGGGCAGCCGCGACCAAAAAATAGCAGACGAACCCCTTGGCGCCAAGTTCGTCCTGCGGAAAAATGCTCAAAAAAGGGGTGGGCTATAGCCTTGGGGCATGGGGCAGGCGAACTTCGTCCGCCGGACTCGCAATGGGCCGAGACTTTGCCCACCCTCTCCCCGCGACAAAAATAGGCCGCAGCCACAGCCGCACCCAAAAAAGAGCTGCCAAACCCATTGGCGCCTAGTTCGTACTGCGGGAAAATGCCGAAAAATGGGGTGGGCGATAGCATTGGGGCGTGGGGCGTGCGAAATTCATCCGCCGGACTCGGAATGGGCCGAGACTTTTCCCACCACCTCCCCGCGACAAAAATAGGCCACGGGGACAGCCGCGCCCAAAAAAGAGCAGCCGAACCCCTTGGCGCCAAGTTCGTCCTGCGGAAAAATGCCCAAAAAAGTGGGCTATAGCCATGGGGCGTGGGGCGGGCGAACTTCGTCCGCCGGACTCGGAATGGGCCGAGACTTTGCCCACCCCCACCCCGCGACAAAAATAGGCCGCGGGCACAGCCGCGCCCAAAAACGAGCAGCCGAACCCCTTGGCGCCATGTTCGTCCTGCGGAAAAATGTCCAAAAAGGGGGTGGGCTATAGCCTCGGGGCGTCGGGCTGCCGTACTTCATCCGCCGGACTCGGAAAGGGCCGAGACTTTTCCCACAACCTCCCCGCGACAAAAATTGGCCGCGGGCACAGCCGCGCCCAAAAAAGAGCAGCCGAACCCATTGGCGCCAAGCTCGTCCTGCGGAAAAATGCCCAAAAAGGGGTGGGCTATAGCCTTGGGGCGTGGGGCTGGCGAACTTCGTCCGCCGGACTCGGAATGGGGCGAGACTTTTCCCACCCCCTCCCCGCGACTAAAATAGGCCGCGGGCACAGCGGCGCCCAAAAAAGAGCAGCCGAACCCATTCCCGCCAAGTTCGTCCTGCGGAAAAATGCCCAAAAAAGGGTGGGCTATAGCCTTGGGGCGTGGGGCTGGCGAACTTCATCCGCGGGACTCGGAATGGGCAGAGACCTTGCCCACCCCCTCGCTGCGACAAAAATAGGCCGCGGGCACAGCCGCACCAAAAAAGAGCAGCCGAACCGCTCGGCGCCATGTTCGTCCTGCGGAAAAATGTCCAAAAAGGGGGTGGGCTATAGCCTTGGGGTGTGGGGCGGGCGCACTTCGTCCGCCGGACACGGAATAGGCCGAGACATATCCCACCCCCTCCCCGCGACAAGAATAGGCTGCGGGCACAGCCGCACCAAAAAAGAGCAGCCGAACCCCTTGGCGCTAAGCTCGTCCATCGGAACAATGCCCAAAAAGGGGCGGGCTATAGCCTTGGGGCGTGGGGCTGGCGAACTTCATCCGCTACGCTCGGAATGGGCCGAGACTTTTCCCACCCCCTCCCCGCGACTAAAATAGGCCGCGGGCACAGCGGTGCCCAAAAACGAGCAGCCGAACCCATTCCCGCCAAGCTCGTCCTGCGGAAAAATGCCCAAAAAAGGGGTGGGCTATAGCCTTGGGGCGTGGGGCTGGCGAACTTCGTCCGCTGGACTCGGAATGGGCAGAGACATTTCCCACCCCCTCCCCGCGACTAAAATAGGCCGCGGGCACAGCGGCGCCCAAAAAAGAGCAGCCGAACCCATTCCCGCCAAGTTCGTCCTGCGGAAAAATGCCCAAAAAAGGGGTGGGCTATAGCCTTGGGCCGTGGGGCTGGCGAACTTCGTCCGCTGGACTCGGAATGGGCAGAGACATTGCCCACCACCTCCCCGCAACAAAAAAAGGCCGCGGGCACAGCCGCGCCCAAAAAAGAGCAGCCGAACCCCTGGGCGCCAAGTTCGTCCTGCGGAAAAATGCCCAAAAAAGGGGTGGGCTATAGCCTTGGGGCGTGGGGCTGGCGAACTTCGTCCGCCGGACTCGAAATGGGCAGAGGCTTTGTCCACCCCCTCCCCGCGACAAAAATTGGCCGCGGGCACAGCCGAACCCCTCGGCGCCATGTTCGTCCGGCGGAAAAATGTCCAAAAAGGGGGTGGGCTATAGCCTTGGGGTGCGGGGCGGGCGCACTTCGTCCGCCGGACTCTGAATGCGCCGAGACATTTCCCACCCCTCCCCGCGACAAAAATAGGCCGCGGGCACAGCCGCGCCCACAAACGAGCAGCCGAACCCCTCGACGCCATGTTCGTCCTGCGGAAAAATGTCCAAAAAGGGGGTGGGCTATAGCCTTGGGGCGTCGGGCTGCCGCACTTCATCCGCCGGACTCGGAAAGGGCCGAGACTTTTCCCACCCCCTCCCCGTGACAAAAATTGGCCGCGGGCACAGCCGCGCCCAAAAAAGAGCAGCCGAACCCATTGGCGCCAAGCTCGTCCTGCGGAAAAATGCCCAAAAAGGGGTGGGCTATAGCCTTGGGGCGTGGGGCCGGCGCACTTCGTCCGCCAGACTCGGAATGCGCCGAGACTTTTCCCACCCCCTCCCCGCGACTAAAATAGGCCGCGGGCACAGCGGCGCCCAAAAAAGAGCAGCCGAACCCATTCCCGCCAAGTTCGTCCTGCGAAAAAATGCCCAAAAAAGGGGTGGGCTATAGCCTTGGGGCGTGGGGCTGGCGAACTTCGTCCGCTGGACTCGGAATGGGCAGAGACATTGCCCACCACCTCCCCGCAACAAAAATAGGCCGCGGGCACAGCCGCGCCCAAAAAAGAGCAGCCGAACCCCTTGGCGCCAAGTTCGTCCTGCGGAAAAATGCCCAAAAAAGGGGTGGGCTATAGGCTTGGGGCGTGGGTCTGGCGAACTTCGTCCGCCGGACTCGGAATGGGCAGAGACTTTGTCCACCCCCTCCCCACGACAAAAATAGGCCGCGGGCACAGCCGAACCCCTCGGCGCCATGTTCGTCCGGCGGAAAAATGTCCAAAAAGGGGGTGGGCTATAGCCTTGGGGTGCGGGGCGGGCGCACTTCGTCCGCCGGACTCTGAATGCGCCGAGACATTTCCCACCCCTCCCCGTGACAAAACTAGGCCGCGGGCACAGCCGCGCCCAAAAACGAGCAGCCGAACCCCTTGACGCCATGTTCGTCCTGCGGAAAAATGTCCAAAAAGAGGGTGGGCTATAGCCTTGGGGCGTCGGGCTGCCGCACTTCATCCGCCGGACTCGGAAAGGGCCGAGACTTTTCCCACCCCCTCCCCGTGACAAAAATTGGCCGCGGGCACAGCCGCGCCCAAAAAAGAGCAGCCGAACCCATTGGCGCCAAGCTCGTCCTGCGGAAAAATGCCCAAAAAGGGGTGGGCTATAGCCTTGGGGCGTGGGGCCGGCGCACTTCGTCCGCCAGACTCGGAATGAGCCGAGACTTTTCCCACCCCCTCCCCGCGACTAAAATAGGCCGCGGGCACAGCGGCGCCCAAAAAAGAGCAGCCGAACCCATTCCCGCCAATTTCGTCCTGCGAAAAAATGCCCAAAAAAGGGGTGGGCTATAGCCTTGGGGCGTGGGGCTGGCGAACTTCGTCCGCTGGACTCGGAATGGGCAGAGACATTGCCCACCACCTCTCCGCAACAAAAATAGGCCGCGGGCACAGCCGCGCCCAAAAAAGAGCAGCCGAACCCCTTGGCGCCAAGTTCGTCCTGCGGAAAAATGCCCAAAAAAGGGGTGGGCTATAGCCTTGGGGCGTGGGGCTGGCGAACTTCGTCCGCCGGACTCGGAATGGGCAGAGACTTTGTCCACCCCCTCCCCACGACAAAAATAGGCCGCGGGCACAGCCGAACCCCTCGGCGCCATGTTCGTCCGGCGGAAAAATGTCCAAAAAGGGGGTGGGCTATAGCCTTGGGGTGCGGGGCGGGCGCACTTCGTCCGCCGGACTCTGAATGCGCCGAGACATTTCCCACCCCTCCCCGTGACAAAACTAGGCCGCGGGCACAGCCGCGCCCAAAAACGAGCAGCCGAACCCCTTGACGCCATGTTCGTCCAGCGGAAAAATGTCCAAAAAGAGGGTGGGCTATAGCCTTGGGGCGTCGGGCTGCCGCACTTCATCCGCCGGACTCGGAAAGGGCCGAGACTTTTCCCACCCCCTCCCCGCGACAAAAATTGGCCGCGGGCACAACCGCGCCCAAAAAAGAGCAGCCGAACCCATTGGCGCCAAGCATGTCCTGCGGAAAAATGCCCAAAAAGGGGTGGGCTATAGCCGTGGGGCGTGGGGCTGGCGAACTTCGTCCTCCGGAGTCCAAATGTACCGAGACTTTGCCCTCCCCCTCCCCACGACAAAAATAGGCCGCGTCGCAGCCGCATTCATAAAAGAGCAGCCGAACCCCTTGCGCCAAGTTCGTCCGGCGGAAAAATGCCCAAAAAAGGGGTGGGCTATAGCCTTGGGGCGTGGGGCAGGCGAACTTCGTCCGCCGCACTCGGAATGTGCTGAGACTTTGCCCACCCCCTCCCCGCGACAAAAATAGGCCGTGGGCACAGCCGCGCCCAAAAAAGAGCAGCCAAACCCCTGGCGCCAAGTTCGTCCTGCGGAAAAATGCCTGAAAAAGGGGTGGGCTATAGCCTTGGGGCGTGGGCCGGCGCACTTCGTCCGCCAGACTCAGAAAGGGCCGAGACTTTTCCCACCCCCTCCCCGCGACTAAAATAGGCCGCGGGCACAGCGGCGCCCAAAAAGAGCAGCCGAACCCATTCCCGCCAAGTTCGTCCTGCGGAAAAATGCCCAAAAAAGGGGTGGGCTATAGCCTTGGGGCGTGGGGCTGGCGAACTTCGTCCGCATTCCTCGGAATGGGCCGAGACTTTACCCACCCCCTCCCCACGACAAAAATAGGCCGTGGGCACAGCCGCGGCCAAAAAAGGTCAGTCGAACCCCTTGGCGCCAATTTCGTCCTGCGGAAAAATGCCCAAAAAAGGGGTGGGCTATAGCCTTGGGGTGTGGGGCTGGCGCACTTCATCCGCCGCACTCGGAATGTGCCGAGACTTTGCCCACCCCCTCCCCGCGACAAAACTAGGCAGCGGGCACAGCCGCGCCCAAAAAAGAGCAGCCATACCCTTGGCGCCAAGTTCGTCCTGCGGAAAAATGCCCGAAAAGAGGCTGGGCTATAGCCTTGGGGCGTGGGGCAGGCGAACTTCGTCCGCCGGACTCGGAATGGGCAGAGACTTTGCCCACCCCCTTCCCGTGACAAAAATAGGCCGCGGCCCCAGCCGCGCCCAAACAAGAGCTGCCGAACCCCTAGGCGCCAAGTTCGTCCTGCGGAAAAATGCCCAAAAATGGGGTGGGCTATAGCCGTGGGGCGTGGGGCTGGCGAACTTCGTCCTCCGGACTCCAAATGTACCGAGACTTTGCCCTCCCCCTCCCCACGACAAAAATAGGCCGTGGACGCAGCCGCGCCCATAAAAGAGCAGCCGAACCCCTTGCGCCAAGTTAGTCCGGCGGAAAAATGCCCAAAAAAGGGGTGGGCTGTAGCCTTGGGGCGTGGGGCAGGCGAACTTCGTCCGCCGCACTCGGAATGTGCTGAGACTTTGCCCACCCCCTCCCCGCGACAAAAATAGGCCGCGGGCACAGGCGCGCCCAAAAAAGAGCAGCCAAACCCCTGGCGCCAAGTTCGTCCTGCGGAAAAATGCCTGAAAAGGGGGTGGGCTATAGCCTTGGGGGGTGGGGCAGGCGAACTTCGTCCGCCGGACTCGGAATGGGCCGAGACTTTGCCCACCCCCTCCCTGCGACAAAAATAGGCCGCGGGCCCAGCAGCGCCCAAAAAAGAGCTGCCGAACCCCAAGGCGCCAAGTTCGTCCTGCGGAAAAATGCCCAAAAACGGGGTGGGCTATAGCCTAGGGGCATGGGGCTGGCGAACTTCGTCCGCCGCACTCGGAATGTGCCTAGACTTCGCCCACCCCCTCCCCGCGACAAAAATAGGCCGCGGGCGCAGCCGCGCCCGAAAAAGAGCAGCCAAACCCCTTGGCGCCAAGTACGTCCTGCGGAAAAATGCCCGAAAAGGGGGTGGGCTATAGCCTTGGGGCGTGGGGCAGACGAACTTCGTCCGCCGGACTCGGAATGGGCCGAGACTTTGCCCACCCCCTCCCCGCGACAAAAATAGGCTGCGGGCCCAGCCGCGCCCAAAAAAGAGTTGCCGAACCCCTAGGCGCCATGTTCGTCCTGCAGAAAAATGCCCAAAAATGGGGTGGGCTATAGCCTTGGGGCGTGGGGCTGGCGAACTTCATCCTCCGGACTCCAAATGTACCGAGACTTTGCCCTCCCCCTCCCCACGACAAAAATAGGCCGCGGACGCAGCCGCGCCCATAAAAGAGCAGCCGAACCCCTTGGGCCAAGTTCGTCCTGCGGAAAAATGCCCAAAAAAGGGGTGGGTTATAGCCTTGGGGCGTGGGGCAGGCGGACTTCGTCCGCCGCACTCGGAATGTGCTGAGACTTTGCCCACCCCCTCCCCGCGACAAAAATAGGCCGCGGGCACAGCCGCGCCCAAAAAAGAGCAGCCAAACCCCTGGCGCCAAGTTCGTCCTGCGGAAAAATGCCTGAAAAGGGGGTGGGCTATAGCCTTGGGGCGTGGGGCCGGCGCACTTCGTCCGCCAGACTCGGAATGGGCCGAGACCTTTCCCACCCCCTCCCCGCGACTAAAATAGGCCGCGGGCACAGCGGCGCCCAAAAAGAGCAGCCGATCCCATTCCCGCCAAGTTCGTCCTGCGGAAAAATGCCCAAAAAAGGGGTGGGCTAGAGCCTTGGGGCGTGGGGCTGGCGAACTTCGTCCGCCTTCCTCGGAATGGGCGGAGACATTGCCCACCACCTCCCCGCAACAAAAATAGGCCGCGGGCACAGCCGCACCCAAAAAAGAGCAGCCGAACCCCATGGCGCCAAGTTCGTCTGGCGGAAAAATGCCCAAAAAAGGGGTGGGCTATAGCCTTGGGGCGTGGGGCCGGCGTACTTCGTCCGCCGGACTCGGAATCGGCCAAGACTTTTCCCACCCCCTCCCCATGACAAAAATAGTCCGCGGGCACAGCCGCGCCCGAAAAAGAGCTGCCGAACCCCTTGGCGCCAAGTTCGTCCTGCGGAAAAATGCCCAAAAAAGGGGCGGGCTATATCCTTGGGCCGTGGGGCTGGCGAATTTCGTCCGCCTTCCCTGGAATGGGCCTAGACTTTGCCCACCCCCTCCCCGTGAAAAAAATATGCCGCGGGCACAGCCGCGCCCAAAAAGCAGCTGCCGAACCCCTTGACGCCAAGCTCGTCCTGCGGAAAAATGCCCAAAAAGGGGGTGGGCTATAGCCTTGGGGTGTGGGGCGGGCGAACTTCGTCCGCCGGACTCGGAATGGGCCGAGACATTTCCCATCCCCTCCCCGCGACAAAAATAGGCCTCGGGCACAGCCGCGCCCAAAAAAGAGCAGCCGAACCCCTGGGCGCCAAGTTCGTCCTGCGGAAAAATGCCCAAAAAAGGGGTGTGCGATAACCTTTGGGGCGTGGGTCGGGCGGACTTTGTCCGCCGGACTCGAAATGGGCCAAGACTTTTCCCATCCCCTCCCCGCGACAAAAATAGGCCACAGGCACAGCCGCGCCCAAAAAAGAGCGGCCGAACCCCTTGGCGCCAAGCTCGTCCTGCGGAAAAATGCCCAAAACGGGGGTGGGCTATAGCCTTGGTGCGTGGGGCGGGCGAACTTCGTCCGCCGGACTCGGAATGGGCCGAGACTTTTCCCACCCCCTCCCCGCGACAAAAATAGGCCGCGGGCACAGCCGTGTCCAGAAAAGACAGCCGAACCCTTTGGCGCCAAGTTTGTCTGGTGGAAAAATGCCCAAAAAGGGGATGGGCTATAGCCTTGAGGCGTGGGGCGGGCGAACTTCGTCCGCCGGACTCGGAATCGGCCAAGACTTTTCCCACCCCCTCCCCACGACAAAAATAGTCAGTGGGCGCAGACGCGCCCGAAAAAGAGCAGCCGAACCCCTTGGCGCCAAGTTCGTCCTGCGGAAAAATGCCCAAAAAGGGGGTGGGCTATAGCCTTGGGGTGTGGGGCGGGCGAACTTCGTCCGCCGGACTCGGAATGGGCCGAGACATTTCCCATCCCCTCCCCGCGACAAAAATAGGCCTCGGGCACAGCCGCACCCAAAAAAGAGCAGCCGAACCCCTGGGCGCCAAGTTCGTCCTGCGGAAAAATGCCCAAAAAAGGGGTGTGCGATAACCTTTGGGGCGTGGGTCGGGCGGACTTTGTCCGCCGGACTCGAAATGGGCCAAGACATTTCCCACCCCCTCCCCGCAACAAAAATAGGCGGCAGGCACAGCCGCGCCCAAAAAAGAGCAGCCGAACCCCTTGATGCCAAGCTCGTCCTGCGGAAAAATACCCAAAATGGGGGTGGGCTATAGCCTCGGGGTGTGGGGCTGGCGAACTTCGCCCGCCGGACTCGGAATGGGCCGAGACTTTTCCCACCCCTCCCCACGACAAAAATAGGCTGCGGGCACAGCCGCGCCCAAAAAAGAGCAGCCGAACCCCTTAGCGCCAAGTTTGTCCTGCGGAAAAATGCCCAAAAAAGGGGTGGGCTATAGCCTTGGGGCGTGGGGCTGGCGAACCTCAATTGCCGGACTTGGAATGCGAACCTCAATAGCCTTTGGGCGTGGGGCCGGTAAAGTTCATCCGCCTTCCACAGAATGGGCCGAGAATTTGCCCACGCACTCCCCGTGCCAAAAATAGGCCGCAGGCACAGCCGCGCCCAAAAAAGAGCAGCCGAACCCCTTGGCGCCAAGTTCGTCCTGCGGAAAAATGCCAAAAAAGGGGGTGGGCCATAGCCTAGGGGCGTGGTGCCGGCGTACTTCGTCCGCCGGACTCGGAATCGGCCGAGACTTTGCCCACCGCCTCCCCACGACAAAAATAGTCCGCGGGCACAGCCGCGCCCGAAAAAGTGCAGCCGAACCCCTTGGCGTCAAGTTCGTCCTGCGGAAAAATGCCCAAACAAGGGGTGGGCTATAGCCTTGGGGCGTGGGGCTGGCGAACCTCAATTGCGGGACTCGGAATAGGCCGAGACTTTGCCCACCCCCTCCCCGCGACAAAAATAGGCCGCGGGCACAGCCCCGCCCAAAAAAGAGCAGCCGAACCACTTGGCGCCAAGTTCGTCCTGCGGCAAAATGCGCAAAAAAGGGGTGTGTTATAGCCTTAGGGCGTGGGGCCGGTAAAGTTCATCCGCCTCCCTCGGAATGGGCCGAGAATTTGTCCACGCACTCCCCGCGCCAAAAATAGGCTGCGGGCACAGCCGCGTCCAAAAAAGAGCAGCCGAACCCCTTAGCGCCAAGTTTGTCCTGCGGAAAAATGCCCAAAAAAGGGGTGGGCTATAGCCTTGGGGCGTGGGGCTGGCGAACCTCAATTGCCGGACTCGGAATGGGCCGAGACTTTGCCCACCCCCTCCCCACAACAAAAATAGGCCGCGGGCACAGCCCCGCCCAAAAAAGAGCAGCCGAACCCCTTGGCGCCAAGTTCGTCCTGCGGAAAAATGCCAAAAAAGGGGGTGGGCTATAGCCTTGGGGAGTGGGGCCGGCGTACTTCGTCCGCCGGACTCGGAATTGGCCGAGACTTTTCCCACCCCCTCCCCACGACAAAAATAGTCCGCGGGCACAGCCGCGCCTGAAAAAGAGCAGCCGAACCCCTTGGCGCCAAGTTCGTCCTGCGCAAAAATGCCCAAAAAAGGGGTGTGTTATAGCCTTCGGGCATGGGGGTGGCAATGGTCATCCACCTTCCTCGGAATAGGCCGAGACGTTGCCCATCCCCTCCCCGCACCAAAAATAGGCCGCAGGCACAGTCGCGCCCAAAAAAGAGCTGCCGAACCCCTTGGCGCCATGTTCGTCCTGCGGAAAAATGCCCAACAAAGGGGTGGGCTATAGCCTTGGGGTGTGGGGTTGGCGAACCTCATCTGCCGGACTCGGAATGGGCCGAGACTTTGCCCACCCCCTCCCCGCAATAAAAATAGGCCGCGGGCACCGCCCCGCCCAAAAAAGAGCAGCCGAACCCCTTAGCGCCAAGTTCGTCCTGCGGAATAATGCCCAAAAAGAGGTGTGCTATAGCCTTTGGGCGTGAGGCCAGCGAACTTCGTCCGCCTTCCTCGGAAAGGGCCGAGACTTTGCCCACCCCCTCCCCACGACCAAAATAGGCCGCGGGCATAGCCGCGCCCAAAAAAGAGCAGCCGAACCCCTGGGCGCCAAGTTCGTCCTGCCGGCAAATGCCCAAAAAATGGGTGTGCAATAGCCTTTGGGCGTGGGGCCAGCAACGTTCATCCCCCTTCCTCGGAATGGGCCGAGACTTTGCCCACCCCCTCCCCACGCCAAAAATTGGCCGCGGGCACAGCCGCGCCCAAAAAAGCACAGCCGAACCCCTTGGCGCCATGTTCGTCCTGCGGAAAAATGCCCAAAAAGGTGGTGGGCTATAGCCTTCCGGCGTGGAGCCGGGGCACTTCGTCCGCCTTCCTCGGAATGGGCCGAGATTTTGCCCATCCCCTCCCCACGACAAAAATAGGCCGCGGCCACAGCCGCGCCCAAAAAAGAGCAGCCGAACCCCTTGGCGCCAAGTTCGTCTTGCGGAAAAATGCCCAAAAAAGGGGTGGGCTATAGCCTTTGGGCGTGGGACCGGCAAAGTTCATCCCCCTTCCTCGGAATGGGCCGAGACTTTGCCCACCCCCTCCCCACGCCAAAAATTGGCCGCGGGCACAGCCGCGCCCAAAAAAGAGCAGCCGAACCCCTTGGCGCCAAGTTCGTCCTGCGGAAAAATGCCCAAAAAGGGGGTGGGCTATAGCCTTTCGGCGTGGAGCCGGCGCACTTCGTCCGCCTTCCTCGGAATGGGCCGAGACTTTGCCCATTCCCTCCCCGTGACAAAAATAGGCCGAGGGCACAGCCGCGCCCAAAAAAGAGCGGCCGAACCCCTTGGCGCCAAGTTCGTCCTGCGGAAAAATGCCCAAAAAAGGGGTGCGCTATAGCCTTTGGGCGTGGGACCGGCAAAGTTCATCCGCCTTCCTCGGAATGGGCCGAGACTTTGCCCACCCCCTCCCCACGCCAAAAATAGACCGCAGGCACAGCCGCACCCAAAAAATAGCAGCCGAACCCCTTGGCGCCAAGTTCGTCCTGCGGAAAAATGCCCAAAAAAGGGGTGTGTTATAGCCTTTCGGCATGGGGCTGGCAATGTTCATTCGCCTACCTCGGAATAGGCTGAGACTTTGCCCATCCCCTCCCTGAACCAAAAATAGGCCGCAGGCACAGGCGCGCCCAAAAAAGAGCAGCCGAACCCCTTGGTGCCAAGTTCGTCCTACGGAAAAATGCCCAAAAAGGGGGTGGGCTATAGCCTTGGGGCGTGGGGCCGGCGAACTTCGTCCGCCGGATTCGGATTGGGCCGAGACTTTTCCCATCCCCTCCCAACGACAAAAATAGGCCGCGGGCACAGCCGCGCCCAAAAAAGAGTAGCCGAACCCCTTAGCGCCAAGTTCGTCCGGCGGAAAAATGCCCGAAAAGAGGTGTGCTATAGCCTTTGGGCGTGAGGTCAGCGAACTTCGTCCGCCTTCCCCGGAATGGCCCGAGACTTTGGCCACCCCCTCCCCATGACAAAAATAGGGCACGGGCACAGCCGCGCCCAACAAAGAGCAGCCGAACCCATTGGCGCCAAGTTCGTCCTGCGGAAAATTGCCCAAAAAGGGGGTGGGCTATAGCCTTGGGGCGTGGGGCTGGCGAACATCGTCTGCCGGACTCGGAATGGGCCGAGACATTTCCCACCCCCTCCCCGCAACAAAAAAAGGCTGCGTGCACATCCGCGCCCAAAAAAGAGCAGCCGAACCCCTTGGCGCCAAGTTCGTCCAGCGGAAAAATGTCCAAAAAGGGGTGGGCTATAGCCTTGGGGCGTGGGGCTGGCGAACTTCGTCCGCCTTCCGCGGAATGGGCCGAGACTTTGGCCACCCCCTCCACGTGAAAAAAATAGGCCGCGGGCACAGCCGCGCCCAAAAAAGAGCAGCCGAACCCCTTGGCGCCAAGTTCGTCCTGCGGAAAAATGCCCAAAAAAGGGGTGGGCTATAGCCTTGGGGCGTGGGGCTGGCGAACTTCGTCCGCCGAACTCGGAACGGGCCGAGACTTTGCCCACCCCCTCCCCACGACAAAAATAGGCCGCGGGCACAGCCGCGCCAAAAAAGAGCAGCCGAACCCTTAGCGCCAAGTTCGTCCGGCGGAAAAATGCCCGAAAAGAGGTGTGCTATAGCCTTTGGGCGTGAGGCCAGCGAACTTCGTCCGCCTTCCTCGGAATTGGCCGAGACTTTGGCCACCCCCTCCCCGTGACAAAAATAGGGCGCGGGCACTGCCGCGCCCAAAAAAGAGCAGCCGAACCCCTTGGCACCAAGTTCGTCCTGCGGCAAAATGCCCAAAAAAGGGGTGTGCTATAGACTTTGCGCGTGGGGCCGGAAAACTTCGTCCTCCTTCCTCGGAATGGGCCGAGACTTTGCCCACCCCCTCCCCGCGACAAAAATAGGCCGCGGGCACAGCCCCGCCCAAAAAAGAGCAGCAGAACCCCTTAGCGCCAAGTTCGTCCTGCGGAAAAATGCCCAAAAAGAGGTGTGCTATAGCCTTTCGGCGTGAGGCCAGCGAACTTCGTCCGCCTTCCTCGGAATGGGCCGAGACTTTGCCCACCCCCTGCCCACGACCAAAATAGGCCACGGGCACAGCCGCGCCCAAAAAAGAGCAGCCGAACCCCTGGGCGCCAAGTTCGTCCTGCGACAAAATGCCCAAAAAATGGGTGTGCAATAGCCTTTGGGCGTGGGGCCAGCAAAGTTCATCCCCCTTCCTCGGAATGGGCCGAGACTTTGCCCACCCCCTCCCCGCGCCAAATATTGGCCGCGGGCACAGCCGCTCCCAAAAAAGCACAGCCGAACCCCTTGGCGCCATGTTCGTCCTGCGGAAAAATGCCCAAAAAGGGGGTGGGCATAGCCTTCCGGCGTGGAGCCGGCGCACTTCGTCCGCCTTCCTCGGAATGGGCCGAGACTTTGCCCATCCCCTCCCCACGACAAAAATAGGCCGCGGGCACAGCCGCGCCCAAAAAAGAGCAGCCGAACCCCTTGGCGCCAAGTTCGTCCTCCGGAAAAATGCCAAAAATGGGGGTGCGCTATAGCCTTGGGGCGTGGGGCGGGCGAACATCGGCCGCCGGACTCGGAATGGGCCGAGACTCTTCCCACCCCCTCCCCGTGACAAAAATAGGCCGCGGGCGCAGCCGCGCACAAAAAAGAGCAGCCGAACCCCTTGGTGGCAAGTTTGTCCTGCGGAAAAATGCCCAAAAAAGGGGTGGGCTATAGCCTTGGGGCGTGGGCCGGGTGAACTTCGTCCGGTGGACTCCGAATGGGCCGAGACTTTTCCAACACCCTCCCCGTGACAAAAATAGGCCGCGGGCATAGCCGCGCCCAAAAAAGAGCAGCCGAACCACTTGGCGCCAAGTTCGTCCTCCGGAAAAATGCCCAAAAAAGGGGTGTGCTATAGCCTTTGGGGCGTGGGTCGGGCAGACTTCGTCCGCCGGACTCGAAATGGGCCAAGACTTTTCCCACCCCCTCCCCGCGAAAAAAATAGGTGGCAGGCACAGCCACTACCAAAAAAGAGCAGCCGAACCCCTTGGCGCCAAGTTCGTCCAGCGGAAAAATGCCCAAAAAAGGGGTGGGCTATAGCCTTGGGGCGTGGGGCGAGCGAACTTCGTCCGCCGGATTCGGAATGGGCTGAGACTTTGCCCACCCCCTCCCCGCGACAAAATTAGGACGCGGGCACAGCCACGCCCAAAAAAGAGAGCCGAAGCCCTTGGCGCCAAGTTCGTCCTGCGAAAAAATGCCCAAAAAGGGGGTGGGACATAGCCTTGGGGCGCGGGGCCGGCGAACTTCGTCCGCCGGACTAGCAATGGGCCGAGACTTTTCCCACCCACTCCCCACAACAAAAATTGGCCGCGGGCATAGCCGAACCCAAAAAAGAGCAGCCGAACCCCTTGGCGCCATGTTCGTCCTGCGGAAAAATGACCAAAAAAGGGGTGTGCTATAGCCCTCGGGCGTGGGGCCGGCGTACTTCGTCCGCCTTCCCCGGAATGGGCCGAGACTTTGGCCAGCCCCTCCCTGTGACAAAAATAGGCCGCGGTCGCAGCCGCGCCCAAAAAACAGCGGCCGAACCCCTTGGCGGCAAGTACGTCCTGCGGCAAAATCCCCAAAAAAGGGGTGTGCTATAGCCTTGGGGCGTGGGCCGGCAAAGTTCATCCGCCTTCCTCGGAATGGGCCGAGACATTTCCCACCCCCTCCCCGCGACAAAAATAGGCTGCGGGCACAGCCGCGCCCAAAAAGGAGCAGCCGAACCCCTTGGCGCCAAGTTCGTCCTGCGGAAAAATGCCCAAAATGGGGGTGCGCTATAGCCTTGGGGCGTGGGGCTGGCGAACTTCGTCCGCCGGACTCCGAATGGGCCAAGAATTCTCCAACCCCCTCCCCGCGACAAAAATAGGCCGCGGGCACAGCCGTGCCCAAAAAGGAGAGCCGAACCCCTTGGCGCCAAGTTCGTCCGCCGGACTCGGAATGGGCCGAGACTTTTCCCACCCCTCCCCAAGACAAAAATAGGCCGCGGGCCAAGCCACGCCAAAAACAGAGCAGCCGAACCCCTTGGCGCCAAGTTCGTCCGGCGGAAAAATGCCAAAAATGGGGGTGCGCTATAGCCTTGGGGCGTGGGGCGGGCGAACATCGTCCGCCGGACTCGGAATGGGCCGACACTTTTCCCACCCCCTCCCCGTGACAGAAATAGGACGCGGGCGCAGCCGCGCCCAAAAAAGAGCAGCCGAACCCCTTGGTGGCAAGTTCGTCCTGCGGAAAAATGCCCAAAAAAGGGGTGGGCTATAGCCTTGGGGTGTGGGGCGGGCGAACTTCATCCGCCGGACCCAGAATAGGCCGAGACTTTGCCCACCCCCTCCCCGCGACAAAAATAGGCCGCGGGCACAGCCGCGCCGAAAAAAGAGAGTCGAACCCCTTGGCGCCAAGTTCGTCCTCCGGAAAAATGACCAAAAAGGGGGTGGGCTATAGCCTTGGGGCGTGGGGCGGGCGAACATCGTCCGCCGGACTCGGAATGGGCCGAGACTTTTCCCACCCCTCCCCAAGACAAAAATAGGCCGCGGGCCAAGCCACGCCAAAAACAGAGCAGCCGAACCCCTTGGCGCCAAGTTCGTCCGGCGGAAAAATGCCAAAAATGGGGGTGCGCTATAGCCTTGGGGCGTGGGGCGGGCGAACATCGTCCGCCGGACTCGGAATGGGCCGACACTTTTCCCACCCCCTCCCCGCGACAGAAATAGGACGCGGGCACAGCCGCGCCCAAAAAAGAGCAGCCGAACCCCTTGGTGGCAAGTTCGTCCTGCGGAAAAATGCCCAAAAAAGGGGTGGGCTATAGCCTTGGGGTGTGGGGCGGGGGAACTTCATCCGCCGGACCCAGAATAGGCCGAGACTTTGCCCACCCCCTCCCCGCGACAAAAATAGGCCGCGGGCACAGCCGCGCCCAAAAAAGAGCGCCGAACCCCTTGGCGCCAAGTTCGTCCTGCGGAAAAATGCCCAAAAAGGGGGTGGGCTATAGCCTTGGGGCGTGGGGCGGGCGAACTTCGTCCGCGGGGCTCGGAATGGGCCGAGACTTTGCCCACCCCCTCGCCGCGACAAAAATACACCGCGGGCACAGCCGCACCCACAAAAGAACAGCCGAACCCCTAGGCGCCAAGTTCGTCCTGCGGAAAAATGCCCAATAAAGGGGTGGGCTATAGCCTTGGGGCGCGGGGCTGGCGAACTTCGTCCGCCGGACTAGGAATGGGCCGAGACTTTTCCCATCCCCTCCCCACAACAAAAATAGGCCGCGGACATAGCCGCACCCAAAAAAGAGCAGCCGAACCCCTTGGCGCCAAGTTCGTCCTGCGGAAAAATGCCCAAAAAAGGGGTGTGCTATAGCCCTTGGGCGTGGGGCCGGCGTACTTCGTCCGCCTTCCCCGGAATGGGCCGAGACTTTGGCCACCCCCTCCCTGCGACAAAAATAGGCCGCGCGCACAGCCGCGCCCAAAAAAGAGCAGCCGAACCCCTTGGCGCCAAGTTCGTCCGCCGGAAAAATGCCCAAAATGGGGGTGCGCTATAGCCTTGGGGCGTGGGCTGGCGAACTTCGGCCGCCGGACTCCGAATGGGCCAAGAATTCTCCAACCCCCTCCCCGCGACAAAAATAGGCCGCGGGCACAGCCGCTCCCAAAAAAGAGCAGCCGAACCCCTTTGCGCCAAGTTCGCCCTGCGGAAAAATGCCCAAAAAGGAGGTGGGCTACAGCCTTGGGGCGTGGGGCTGGCGAACTACGTCCGCCGGACTCGGAATGGGCCGAGACTTTGTCCACCCCCTCCAAACGACAAAATCAGGCCGCGGGCACAGCCGCGCCCAAAAAAGAGCAGCCGAACCCCTTGGCGCCAAGTTTGTCCTGCGGAAAAATGCCCAAAAAAGGGGTGTGCTATAGCCTTTGGGGCGTGGGGCTGGCGAACTTCGTCCGCCGGACTCGGAATGAGCCGAGACATTGCCCACCCCCTCCCCGCGACAAAAATAGGCCGCGGGCACAGCCGCACCCAAAAAAGAGCAGCCGAACCCCGTGGCGCCAAGTTCGTCCTGCGAAAAAATGCCCAAAAAAGGGGTGTGCTATAGCCTTTGGGCGTTGGGCCGGCAAAATTCATTCGCCTTCCTCGGAATGGGCCGAGACTTTGCCCACCCCCTCCCCGCACCAAAAATAGGCCGCAGGCACAGCCGCACCCCAAAAAGAGCAGCCGAACCCCTTGGCGCCAAATTCGTCCTGCGGCAAAATGCCCAAAAATGGGGTGTGCTATAGCCTTTGGGCGTGGGGCCGGCGAACTTCGTCCGCCTTCCTCAGAATGGGCCAAGACTTTGGCCATCCCCTCTCCGCGACAAAAATAGGCCGTGGGCACAGCCGCGCCAAAAAAATAGCAGCCGAACCACTTGGCGCCAAGTTCGTCCTGCAGCAAAATGCCCAAAAAAGGGATGTGTTATAGCCTTTGGGCGTGGGTCCGGCAAAGTTCATCCGCCTTCCTCGGAATGGGCCGAGAAATTGTCCACCCCCTCCCCGCGCCAAAAATAGGCCGCAGGCACAGCCGCGACGAAAAAAGAGCAGCCGAACCCCTTGGCGCCAAGTTCGTCCTGCGGGAAAATGCCCAAAAAGGGGGTGGGCTATAGCCTTGGGGCGCGGGACTGGCGAACTTCGTCCGCCGGACTAGGAATGGGCGGAGACTTTTCCCATCCCCTCCCCACAACAAAAATAGGCCGCGGGCATAGCCGCACCCAAAAAAGAGCAGCCGAACCCCTTGGCGCCAAGTTCGTCCTGCGGAAAAATGCCCAAAAAAGGGGTGTGCTATAGCCCTTGGGCGTGGGGCCGGCGTACTTCGTCCGCCTTCCCCGGAATGGGCCGAGACTTTTCCCACCCCCTCCCCGCGACAAAAATAGGCCGCGGGCACAGCCGCACCCAAAAAAGAGCAGCCGAACCCCTAGGTGCCAAGTTCGTCCTGCGGAAAAATGCCCAAAAAAGGGGTGTGCTATTGCCTTTGGGCGTGGGGCCGGAGAACTTCGTCCGCCTTCTCAGAATGGGCTGAGACTTTGGCCATCCCCTCTCCGCGACAAAAATAGGCCGCGGGCACAGCCGCGCCCAAAAAAGAGCAGCCGAACCACTTGGCGCCAAGTTCGTCCTGCGGCAAAATGCCCAAAAAAGGGGTGTGATATAGCCTTTGGGCGTGGGTCCGGCAAAGTTCATCCGCCTTCCTCGGAATGGGCCGAGAATTTATCCACCCCCTCCCCGTGCCAAAAATAGGCCGCAGGCACAGTCGCGCCCGAAAAAGAGCAGCCGAACCCCTTGGCGCCATGTTCGTCCTACGGAAAAATGCCCAAAAAGAGGGTGGGCTATAGCCTTGGGGCTTGGGGCCGGACTCGGAATGGGCCGAGACTTTTCCCATCCCCTCCCCACGACAAAAATAGGCCGCGGGCATAGCCGCGGCCAAAAAAGAGCAGCCGAACGCCTTAGCGCCAAGTTCGTCCTGCGGAAAAATGCCCAAAAAGAGGTGTGCTATAGCCTTTGGGCGTGAGGCCAGCGAACTTCGTCCGCCTTCCTCGGAATGGGCCGAGATTTTGGCCACCCCCTCCCCGTGACAAAAATAGGGCCTGTGCTACAGCTTTTGGGCGTGCGGCCGGCAAAGTTCATCCCCCTTCCTCGGAATGGGCCGAGACTTTGCCCACCCCTCCCCACGACAACAATAGGCCGCGGGCACAGCCGCGCCCAACAAATAGCAGCCGAACCCCTTGGCGTCAAGTTCATCCTGCGGAAAAAGGCCCAAAAAAGGGGTGCGCTATAGCCTTGGGGCGTGGGGCGGGCACTCTTCGTCCGCCGGACTCGGAATGGGCCGAGGCTTTGCCCACCCCCTCCCCATGACAAAAATAGGCGGCTGGCACAGCCACGCCCAAAAAAGACCGAACCCCTCGGCGCCAAGTTCGTCCTGCGGAAAAATGCCCAAAAAAGGGGTGGGCTATAGCCTTGGGGCGTGGGGCTGGCACTCTTCGTCCGCCGGACTCGGAATGGGCCGAGGCTTTGCCCACCCCCTCCCCGTGTCAAAAATAGGCGGCGGGCACAGCCACGCCCAAAAAACAGCAGCTGAACCCCTCGGTGCCAAGTTCGTCCTGCGGAAAAATGCCCAAAAAAGGGGTGTGCTATAGCCTTGGGGCGTGGTCCGAGCGAACTTCGTCCCCCGGACTCGGAATGGGCCGAGACTTTGGCCACCCCCTCCCCGCGACAAAAATAGGCCGCGGGCACATCCGCGCCAAAAAATGAACAGCCGAACCCCTTGGCGCCAAGTTCGTCCTGCAGAAAAATGCCCAAAAAGGGGGTGGGCCACAGCCTTGGGGCGTGGGGCTGGCACTCTTCGTCCGCCGGACTCGGAATGGGCCGAGGCTTTGCCCACCCCCTCCCCGTGACAAAAATAGGTGGCGGGCACAGCCACGCCCAAAAAAGAGCACCCGAACCCCTCGGCGCCAAGTTCGTCCTGCGAAAAATGCCCAAAAAAGGGGTGTGCTATATCCTTTGGGCGTGGGGCCGGTGACCTTCGTCCGCCTTCCTCGGAATGGGCCGTGACATTGACCACCCCCTCCCCGTGACAAAAATAGGCTGCGGGCACAGCCACGCCCAAAAAAGAGCAGCCGAACCCCTTGGCGCCAAGTTCGTCCTGCGGAAAAATGCCCAAAAAACGGGTGGGCTATAGCCTTGGGGCGTGGGGCTGGCACTCTCCGTCCGCCGGACTCGGAATGGGCCGAGGCTTTGCCCACCCCCTCCCTATGACAAAAATAGGTGGCGGGCACAGCCACACCCAAAAAAGAGCAGCCGATCCCCTCGGCGCCAAGTTCGTCCTGCGCAAAATGCCCAAAAAAGGGGTGTGCTATAGCCTTTGGGCGTGGGGCGGGCGTACTTCGTCCGCCTTCCTCGGAATGGGCCGAGACATTGACCACCCCCTCCCCGTGACAAAAATTGGCTGCGGGCACAGCCGCACCCAAAAAAGAGCAGCCGAAGCCCTTGGCGCCAAGTTCTTCCTGCGGAAAAATGCCCAAAAGGGGGGTTGGCTATAGCCTTGGGGCGTGGGGCTGGCGAACTTCGTCCACCGGACTCGGAATGGGCCGAGACATTCCCCCCCCCCTCCCTGCGACGAAAATAGTCTGCGGACACAGCCGCGCCAAAAAAAGAGCAGCCGAACCCCTTGGCGCCAAGTTCGTCCTGCGGAAAAATGCCCAAAAAGGGGGTGGGCTATAGCCTTGGGGCGTGGGGCCGGCGAACTTCGTCCTCCTTCCACGGAATGGGCCGAGAATTTGCCCACCCCCTCCCCGCGATAAAAATAGGCCGCGGGCACAGCCGCGCCCAAAAAATAGCAGCCGAACCCCATGGCGCCAAGTTCGTCCTGCGGAAAAATGCCCAAAGAAGGGGTGTGCTATAGCCTTTGGGCGTGGGGCTGGCGAACATCGTCCGCCGGGCTCAGAATGCGCGGAGACTTTGCCCACCCCCTCCCAGCGATAAAAATAGGCCACGGGCACAGCCGCGCCCAAAAAAGAGCAGCCGAACCCCTTGGCGCCAAGTTCGTCCGGCGGAAAAATGCCCAAAAAAGGGGTGTGCTATAGCCTTGGGGCGTGGAATGGGCCGAGACTTTCCCACCCCCTCCCCACGACAAAAATAGGCCGCGGGCACAGCCGCACCCAAAAAAGAGCAGCCGAACCCCTTGGCGCCAAGGTCATCCTGCGGAAAAATGAACAAAAAGGAGGTGGGCTATAGCCTTGGGACGTGGGGCGGGCGGACTTCGTCCGCCGGACTCGGAATGGGCCGAGACTTTTCCCACTCCCTCCCCAAGACAATAATAGGCCGCGGCCACAGCCGCGCCCAAAAAAGAGCAGCCGAACCCCTTGGCACTAAGTTCGTCCTGCGGAAAAATGCCCGAAAAGGGAGTGGGCTATAACCTTGGGGCGTGGGGCTGGCGCACTTCATCTGCCGGACTCGGAATGGGCCGAGACATTTTCCCACCCCCTCCCCGCGAAAAAAATAGGCCGCTGGCACAGCCGCGCCAAAAAAGAGCAGCCGAACCCCTTGGCGCCAAGTTCGTCCTGCGGAAAAATGTCCAAAAAAGGGAGTGGGCTATAGCCTTGGGGCGTGGGGCTGGTGAACTTCATCCGCCGGACTCGGAATGGGCTGAGACCTTTTCCCACCCCCTCCCCGTGAAAAAAATAGGCCGCGGGCAGAGCCGCGCCCAAAAAAGAGCAGCCAAACCCCTTGGCACCAAGTTCGTCATGCGGAAAAATGCCCAAAAAAAGGAGTGGGCTATAGCCTTGGGGCGTGGGGCGGGCGAACTTCGTCCGCCGGACTTGGAATGGGCCGAGACCTTTTCCCACCCCCTCCTCGCAATAAAAATAGGCCGCGCGCACAGCCGCGCCCAAAAAAGAGCAGCCGAACCTCTTGGCGCCAAGTTCGTCCTGCGCAAAAATGCCCAAAAAAGGGGTGTGTTATAGCCTTCGGGCATGGGGGTGGCAATGGTCATCCACCTTCCTCGGAATAGGCCGAGACGTTGCCCATCCCCTCCCCGCACCAAAAATAGGCCGCAGGCACAGTCGCGCCCAAAAAAGAGCTGCCGAACCCCTTGGCGCCATGTTCGTCCAGCGGAAAAATGCCCAAGAAAGGGGTGGGCTATAGCCTTGGGGTGTGGGGTTGGCGAACCTCATCTGCCGGACTCGGAATGGGCCGAGACTTTGCCCACCCCCTCCCCGCGATAAAAATAGGCCGCGGGCACCGCCCCGCCCAAAAAAGAGCAGCCGAACCCCTTAGCGCCAAGTTCGTCCTGCGGAAAAATGCCCAAAAAGAGGTGTGCTATAGCCTTTGGGCGTGAGGCCAGCGAACTTCGTCCGCCTTCCTCGGAAAGGGCCGAGACTTTGCCCACCCCCTCCCCCACGACCAAAATAGGCCGCGGGCATAGCCGCGCCCAAAAAAGAGCAGCCGAACCCCTGGGCGCCAAGTTCGTCCTGCGGCAAAATGCCCAAAAAATGGGTGTGCAATAGCCTTTGGGCGTGGGGCCAGCAACGTTCATCCCCCTTCCTCGGAATGGGCCGAGACTTTGCCCACCCCCTCCCCACGCCAAAAATTGGCCGCGGGCACAGCCGCGCCCAAAAAAGCACAGCCGAACCCCTTGGCGCCATGTTCGTCCTGCGGAAAAATGCCCAAAAAGGTGGTGGGCTATAGCCTTCCGGCGTGGAGCCGGGGCACTTCGTCCGCCTTCCTCGGAATGGGCCGAGATTTTGCCCATCCCCTCCCCACGACAAAAATAGGCCGCGGCCACAGCCGCGCCCAAAAAAGAGCAGCCGAACCCCTTGGCGCCAAGTTCGTCTTGCGGAAAAATGCCCAAAAAAGGGGTGGGCTATAGCCTTTGGGCGTGGGACCGGCAAAGTTCATCCCCCTTCCTCGGAATGGGCCGAGACTTTGCCCACCCCCTCCCCACGCCAAAAATTGGCCGCGGGCACAGCCGCGCCCAAAAAAGAGCAGCCGAACCCCTTGGCGCCAAGTTCGTCCTGCGGAAAAATGCCCAAAAAGGGGGTGGGCTATAGCCTTTCGGCGTGGAGCCGGCGCACTTCGTCCGCCTTCCTCGGAATGGGCCGAGACTTTGCCCATTCCCTCCCCGTGACAAAAATAGGCCGAGGGCACAGCCGCGCCCAAAAAAGAGCGGCCGAACCCCTTGGCGCCAAGTTCGTCCTGCGGAAAAATGCCCAAAAAAGGGGTGCGCTATAGCCTTTGGGCGTGGGACCGGCAAAGTTCATCCGCCTTCCTCGGAATGGGCCGAGACTTTGCCCACCCCCTCCCCACGCCAAAAATAGACCGCAGGCACAGCCGCACCCAAAAAATAGCAGCCGAACCCCTTGGCGCCAAGTTCGTCCTGCGGAAAAATGCCCAAAAAAGGGGTGTGTTATAGCCTTTCGGCATGGGGCTGGCAATGTTCATTCGCCTACCTCGGAATAGGCTGAGACTTTGCCCATCCCCTCCCCGAACCAAAAATAGGCCGCAGGCACAGGCGCGCCCAAAAAAGAGCAGCCGAACCCCTTGGTGCCAAGTTCGTCCTACGGAAAAATGCCCAAAAAGGGGGTGGGCTATAGCCTTGGGGCGTGGGGCCGGCGAACTTCGTCCGCCGGATTCGGATTGGGCCGAGACTTTTCCCATCCCCTCCCAACGACAAAAATAGGCCGCGGGCACAGCCGCGCCCAAAAAAGAGTAGCCGAACCCCTTAGCGCCAAGTTCGTCCGGCGGAAAAATGCCCGAAAAGAGGTGTGCTATAGCCTTTGGGCGTGAGGTCAGCGAACTTCGTCCGCCTTCCCCGGAATGGCCCGAGACTTTGGCCACCCCCTCCCCGTGACAAAAATAGGGCACGGGCACAGCCGCGCCCAAAAAAGAGCAGCCGAACCCCTTGGCGCCAAGTTCGTCCTGCGGAAAAATGCCCAAAAAAGGGGTGGGCTATAGCCTTGGGGCGTGGGGCTGGCGAACTTCGTCCGCCGAACTCGGAACGGGCCGAGACTTTGCCCACCCCCTCCCCACGACAAAAATAGGCCGCGGGCACAGCCGCGCCCAAAAAGGAGCAGCCGAACCCTTTGGCGCCAAGTTCGTCCTGCGGAAAATTGCCCAAAAAGGGGGTGGGCTATAGCCTTGGGGCGTGGGGCTGGCGAACATCGTCTGCCGGACTCGGAATGGGCCGAGACATTTCCCACCCCCTCCCCACAACAAAAAAAGGCTGCGTGCACATCCGCGCCCAAAAAAGAGCAGCCGAACCCCTTGGCGCCAAGTTCGTCCAGCGGAAAAATGTCCAAAAAGGGGTGGGCTATAGCCTTGGGGCGTGGGGCTGGCGAACTTCGTCCGCCTTCCGCGGAATGGGCCGAGACTTTGGCCACCCCCTCCACGTGAAAAAAATAGGCCGCGGGCACAGCCGCGCCCAAAAAAGAGCAGCCGAACCCCTTGGCGCCAAGTTCGTCCTGCGGAAAAATGCCCAAAAAAGGGGTGGGCTATAGCCTTGGGGCGTGGGGCTGGCGAACTTCGTCCGCCGAACTCGGAACGGGCCGAGACTTTGCCCACCCCCTCCCCACGACAAAAATAGGCCGCGGGCACAGCCGCGCCAAAAAAGAGCAGCCGAACCCTTAGCGCCAAGTTCGTCCGGCGGAAAAATGCCCGAAAAGAGGTGTGCTATAGCCTTTGGGCGTGAGGCCAGCGAACTTCGTCCGCCTTCCTCGGAATTGGCCGAGACTTTGGCCACCCCCTCCCCGTGACAAAAATAGGGCGCGGGCACTGCCGCGCCCAAAAAAGAGCAGCCGAACCCCTTGGCACCAAGTTCGTCCTGCGGCAAAATGCCCAAAAAAGGGGTGTGCTATAGACTTTGCGCGTGGGGCCGGAAAACTTCGTCCTCCTTCCTCGGAATGGGCCGAGACTTTGCCCACCCCCTCCCCGTGACAAAAATAGGCCGCGGGCACAGCCCCGCCCAAAAAAGAGCAGCAGAACCCCTTAGCGCCAAGTTCGTCCTGCGGAAAAATGCCCAAAAAGAGGTGTGCTATAGCCTTTCGGCGTGAGGCCAGCGAACTTCGTCCGCCTTCCTCGGAATGGGCCGAGACTTTGCCCACCCCCTGCCCACGACCAAAATAGGCCACGGGCACAGCCGCGCCCAAAAAAGAGCAGCCGAACCCCTGGGCGCCAAGTTCGTCCTGCGACAAAATGCCCAAAAAATGGGTGTGCAATAGCCTTTGGGCGTGGGGCCAGCAAAGTTCATCCCCCTTCCTCGGAATGGGCCGAGACTTTGCCCACCCCCTCCCCGCGCCAAATATTGGCCGCGGGCACAGCCGCTCCCAAAAAAGCACAGCCGAACCCCTTGGCGCCATGTTCGTCCTGCGGAAAAATGCCCAAAAAGGGGGTGGGCATAGCCTTCCGGCGTGGAGCCGGCGCACTTCGTCCGCCTTCCTCGGAATGGGCCGAGACTTTGCCCATCCCCTCCCCACGACAAAAATAGGCCGCGGGCACAGCCGCGCCCAAAAAAGAGCAGCCGAACCCCTTGGCGCCAAGTTCGTCCTCCGGAAAAATGCCAAAAATGGGGGTGCGCTATAGCCTTGGGGCGTGGGGCGGGCGAACATCGGCCGCCGGACTCGGAATGGGCCGAGACTCTTCCCACCCCCTCCCCGTGACAAAAATAGGCCGCGGGCGCAGCCGCGCACAAAAAAGAGCAGCCGAACCCCTTGGTGGCAAGTTTGTCCTGCGGAAAAATGCCCAAAAAAGGGGTGGGCTATAGCCTTGGGGCGTGGGCCGGGTGAACTTCGTCCGGTGGACTCCGAATGGGCCGAGACTTTTCCAACACCCTCCCCGTGACAAAAATAGGCCGCGGGCATAGCCGCGCCCAAAAAAGAGCAGCCGAACCACTTGGCGCCAAGTTCGTCCTCCGGAAAAATGCCCAAAAAAGGGGTGTGCTATAGCCTTTGGGGCGTGGGTCGGGCAGACTTCGTCCGCCGGACTCGAAATGGGCCAAGACTTTTCCCACCCCCTCCCCGCGAAAAAAATAGGTGGCAGGCACAGCCACTCCCAAAAAAGAGCAGCCGAACCCCTTGGCGCCAAGTTCGTCCAGCGGAAAAATGCCCAAAAAAGGGGTGGGCTATAGCCTTGGGGCGTGGGGCGAGCGAACTTCGTCCGCCGGATTCGGAATGGGCTGAGACTTTGCCCACCCCCTCCCCGCGACAAAATTAGGACGCGGGCACAGCCACGCCCAAAAAAGAGAGCCGAAGCCCTTGGCGCCAAGTTCGTCCTGCGAAAAAATGCCCAAAAAGGGGGTGGGACATAGCCTTGGGGCGCGGGGGCCGGCGAACTTCGTCCGCCGGACTAGCAATGGGCCGAGACTTTTCCCACCCACTCCCCACAACAAAAATTGGCCGCGGGCATAGCCGAACCCAAAAAAGAGCAGCCGAACCCCTTGGCGCCATGTTCGTCCTGCGGAAAAATGACCAAAAAAGGGGTGTGCTATAGCCCTCGGGCGTGGGGCCGGCGTACTTCGTCCGCCTTCCCCGGAATGGGCCGAGACTTTGGCCAGCCCCTCCCTGTGACAAAAATAGGCCGCGGTCGCAGCCGCGCCCAAAAAACAGCGGCCGAACCCCTTGGCGGCAAGTACGTCCTGCGGCAAAATCCCCAAAAAAGGGGTGTGCTATAGCCTTGGGGCGTGGGCCGGCAAAGTTCATCCGCCTTCCTCGGAATGGGCCGAGACATTTCCCACCCCCTCCCCGCGACAAAAATAGGCTGCGGGCACAGCCGCGCCCAAAAAGGAGCAGCCGAACCCCTTGGCGCCAAGTTCGTCCTGCGGAAAAATGCCCAAAATGGGGGTGCGCTATAGCCTTGGGGCGTGGGGCTGGCGAACTTCGTCCGCCGGACTCCGAATGGGCCAAGAATTCTCCAACCCCCTCCCCGCGACAAAAATAGGCCGCGGGCACAGCCGCGCCCAAAAAGGAGAGCCGAACCCCTTGGCGCCAAGTTCATCCGCCGGACTCGGAATGGGCCGAGACTTTTCCCACCCCTCCCCAAGACAAAAATAGGCCGCGGGCCAAGCCACGCCAAAAACAGAGCAGCCGAACCCCTTGGCGCCAAGTTCGTCCGGCGGAAAAATGCCAAAAATGGGGGTGCGCTATAGCCTTGGGGCGTGGGGCGGGCGAACATCGTCCGCCGGACTCGGAATGGGCCGACACTTTTCCCACCCCCTCCCCGCAACAGAAATAGGACGCGGGCGCAGCCGCGCCCAAAAAAGAGCAGCCGAACCCCTTGGTGGCAAGTTCGTCCTGCGGAAAAATGCCCAAAAAAGGGGTGGGCTATAGCCTTGGGGTGTGGGGCGGGCGAACTTCATCCGCCGGACCCAGAATAGGCCGAGACTTTGCCCACCCCCTCCCCGCGACAAAAATAGGCCGCGGGCACAGCCGTGCCCAAAAAAGAGAGTCGAACCCCTTGGCGCCAAGTTCGTCCTCCGGAAAAATGACCAAAAAGGGGGTGGGCTATAGCCTTGGGGCGTGGGGCGGGCGAACATCGTCCGCCGGACTCGGAATGGGCCGAGACTTTTCCCACCCCTCCCCAAGACAAAAATAGGCCGCGGGCCAAGCCACGCCAAAAACAGAGCAGCCGAACCCCTTGGCGCCAAGTTCGTCCGGCGGAAAAATGCCAAAAATGGGGGTGCGCTATAGCCTTGGGGCGTGGGGCGGGCGAACATCGTCCGCCGGACTCGGAATGGGCCGACACTTTTCCCACCCCCTCCCCGCGACAGAAATAGGACGCGGGCACAGCCGCGCCCAAAAAAGAGCAGCCGAACCCCTTGGTGGCAAGTTCGTCCTGCGGAAAAATGCCCAAAAAAGGGGTGGGCTATAGCCTTGGGGTGTGGGGCGGGGGAACTTCATCCGCCGGACCCAGAATAGGCCGAGACTTTGCCCACCCCCTCCCCGCGACAAAAATAGGCCGCGGGCACAGCCGCGCCCAAAAAAGAGCGCCGAACCCCTTGGCGCCAAGTTCGTCCTGCGGAAAAATGCCCAAAAAGGGGGTGGGCTATAGCCTTGGGGCGTGGGGCGGGCGAACTTCGTCCGCGGGGCTCGGAATGGGCCGAGACTTTGCCCACCCCCTCGCCGCGACAAAAATACACCGCGGGCACAGCCGCACCCACAAAAGAACAGCCGAACCCCTAGGCGCCAAGTTCGTCCTGCGGAAAAATGCCCAATAAAGGGGTGGGCTATAGCCTTGGGGCGCGGGGCTGGCGAACTTCGTCCGCCGGACTAGGAATGGGCCGAGACTTTTCCCATCCCCTCCCCACAACAAAAATAGGCCGCGGACATAGCCGCACCCAAAAAAGAGCAGCCGAACCCCTTGGCGCCAAGTTCGTCCTGCGGAAAAATGCCCAAAAAAGGGGTGTGCTATAGCCCTTGGGCGTGGGGCCGGCGTACTTCGTCCGCCTTCCCCGGAATGGGCCGAGACTTTGGCCACCCCCTCCCTGCGACAAAAATAGGCCGCGCGCACAGCCGCGCCCAAAAAAGAGCAGCCGAACCCCTTGGCGCCAAGTTCGTCCGCCGGAAAAATGCCCAAAATGGGGGTGCGCTATAGCCTTGGGGCGTGGGCTGGCGAACTTCGGCCGCCGGACTCCGAATGGGCCAAGAATTCTCCAACCCCCTCCCCGCGACAAAAATAGGCCGCGGGCACAGCCGCTCCCAAAAAAGAGCAGCCGAACCCCTTTGCGCCAAGTTCGCCCTGCGGAAAAATGCCCAAAAAGGAGGTGGGCTACAGCCTTGGGGCGTGGGGCTGGCGAACTACGTCCGCCGGACTCGGAATGGGCCGAGACTTTGTCCACCCCCTCCAAACGACAAAATCAGGCCGCGGGCACAGCCGCGCCCAAAAAAGAGCAGCCGAACCCCTTGGCGCCAAGTTTGTCCTGCGGAAAAATGCCCAAAAAAGGGGTGTGCTATAGCCTTTGGGGCGTGGGGCTGGCGAACTTCGTCCGCCGGACTCGGAATGAGCCGAGACATTGCCCACCCCCTCCCCGCGACAAAAATAGGCCGCGGGCACAGCCGCACCCAAAAAAGAGCAGCCGAACCCCTTGGCGCCAAGGTCATCCTGCGGAAAAATGAACAAAAAAGGGGTGTGCTATAGCCTTTGGGCGTTGGGCCGGCAAAATTCATTCGCCTTCCTCGGAATGGGCCGAGACTTTGCCCACCCCCTCGCCGCACCAAAAATAGGCCGCAGGCACAGCCGCACCCCAAAAAGAGCAGCCGAACCCCTTGGCGCCAAATTCGTCCTGCGGCAAAATGCCCAAAAATGGGGTGTGCTATAGCCTTTGGGCGTGGGGCCGGCGAACTTCGTCCGCCTTCCTCAGAATGGGCCAAGACTTTGGCCATCCCCTCTCCGCGACAAAAATAGGCCGTGGGCACAGCCGCGCCAAAAAAATAGCAGCCGAACCACTTGGCGCCAAGTTCGTCCTGCAGCAAAATGCCCAAAAAAGGGATGTGTTATAGCCTTTGGGCGTGGGTCCGGCAAAGTTCATCCGCCTTCCTCGGAATGGGCCGAGAAATTGTCCACCCCCTCCCCGCGCCAAAAATAGGCCGCAGGCACAGCCGCGACGAAAAAAGAGCAGCCGAACCCCTTGGCGCCAAGTTCGTCCTGCGGGAAAATGCCCAAAAAGGGGGTGGGCTATAGCCTTGGGGCGCGGGACTGGCGAACTTCGTCCGCCGGACTAGGAATGGGCGGAGACTTTTCCCATCCCCTCCCCACACAACAAAAATAGGCCGCGGGCATAGCCGCACCCAAAAAAGAGCAGCCGAACCCCTTGGCGCCAAGTTCGTCCTGCGGAAAAATGCCCAAAAAAGGGGTGTGCTATAGCCCTTGGGCGTGGGGCCGGCGTACTTCGTCCGCCTTCCCCGGAATGGGCCGAGACTTTTCCCACCCCCTCCCCGCGACAAAAATAGGCCGCGGGCACAGCCGCACCCAAAAAAGAGCAGCCGAACCCCTAGGTGCCAAGTTCGTCCTGCGGAAAAATGCCCAAAAAAGGGGTGTGCTATTGCCTTTGGGCGTGGGGCCGGAGAACTTCGTCCGCCTTCTCAGAATGGGCTGAGACTTTGGCCATCCCCTCTCCGCGACAAAAATAGGCCGCGGGCACAGCCGCGCCCAAAAAAGAGCAGCCGAACCACTTGGCGCCAAGTTCGTCCTGCGGCAAAATGCCCAAAAAAGGGGTGTGATATAGCCTTTGGGCGTGGGTCCGGCAAAGTTCATCCGCCTTCCTCGGAATGGGCCGAGAATTTATCCACCCCCTCCCCGTGCCAAAAATAGGCCGCAGGCACAGTCGCGCCCGAAAAAGAGCAGCCGAACCCCTTGGCGCCATGTTCGTCCTACGGAAAAATGCCCAAAAAACGGGTGGGCTATAGCCTTGGGGCGTGGGGCTGGCACTCTCCGTCCGCCGGACTCGGAATGGGCCGAGGCTTTGCCCACCCCCTCCCTATGACAAAAATAGGTGGCGGGCACAGCCACACCCAAAAAAGAGCAGCCGATCCCCTCGGCGCCAAGTTCGTCCTGCGCAAAATGCCCAAAAAAAGGGGTGTGCTATAGCCTTTGGGCGTGGGGCGGGCGTACTTCGTCCGCCTTCCTCGGAATGGGCCGAGACATTGACCACCCCTTCCCCGTGACAAAAATTGGCTGCGGGCACAGCCGCGCCCAAAAAAGAGCAGCCGAAGCCCTTGGCGCCAAGTTCTTCCAGCGGAAAAATGCCCAAAAGGGGGGTTGGCTATAGCCTTGGGGCGTGGGGCTGGCGAACTTCGTCCACCGGACTCGGAATGGGCCGAGACATTCCCCCCCCCTCCCTGCGACGAAAATAGTCTGCGGACACAGCCGCGCCAAAAAAAGAGCAGCCGAACCCCTTGGCGCCAAGTTCGTCCTGCGGAAAAATGCCCAAAAAGGGGGTGGGCTATAGCCTTGGGGCGTGGGGCTGGCGAACTTCGTCCTCCTTCCACGGAATGGGCCGAGAATTTGCCCACCCCCCTCCCCCGCGATAAAAATAGGCCGCGGGGCACAGCCGCGCCCAAAAAAGAGCAGCCGAACCCCATGGCGCCAAGTTCGTCCTGCGGAAAAATGCCCAAAGAAGGGGGTGTGCTATAGCCTTTGGGCGTGGGGCTGGCGAACATCGTCCGCCGGGCTCAGAATGCGCGGAGACTTTGCCCACCCCCCTCCCAGCGATAAAAATAGGCCACGGGTACAGCCGCGCCCAAAAAAGAGCAGCCGAACCCCTTGGCGCCAAGTTCGTCCGGCGGAAAAATGCCCAAAAAAGGGGTGTGCTATAGCCTTGGGGCGTGGAATGGGCCGAGACTTTCCCACCCCCCTCCCCACGACAAAAATAGGCCGCGGGCACAGCCGCACCCAAAAAAGAGCAGCCGAACCCCTTGGCGCCAAGGTCATCCTGCGGAAAAAATGAACAAAAAGGAGGTGGGCTATAGCCTTGGGACGTGGGGCGGGGCGGACTTCGTCCGCCGGACTCGGAATGGGCCGAGACTTTTCCCACCCCCCTCCCCAAGACAATAATAGGCCGCGGCCACAGCCGCGCCCAAAAAAGAGCAGCCGAACCCCTTGGCACTAAGTTCGTCCTGCGGAAAAATGCCCGAAAAGGGAGTGGGCTATAACCTTGGGGCGTGGGGGCTGGCGCACTTCATCTGCCGGACTCGGAATGGGCCGAGACATTTTCCCACCCCCTCCCCGCGAAAAAAATAGGCCGCTGGCACAGCCGCGCCAAAAAAGAGCAGCCGAACCCCTTGGCGCCAAGTTCGTCCTGCGGAAAAAATGTCCAAAAAAGGGAGTGGGCTATAGCCTTGGGGGCGTGGGGCTGGTGAACTTCATCCGCCGGACTCGGAATGGGTTGAGACCTTTTCCCACCCCCCTCCCCGTGAAAAAAATAGGCCGCGGGCAGAGCCGCGCCCAAAAAAAGAGCAGCCAAACCCCTTGGCACCAAGTTCGTCATGCGGAAAAATGCCCAAAAAAGGGAGTGGGCTATAGCCTTGGGGCGTGGGGCGGGCGAACTTCGTCCGCCGGACTTGGAATGGGCCGAGACCTTTTCCCACCCCCTCCTCGCAATAAAAATAGGCCGCGCGCACAGCCGCGCCCAAAAAAGAGCAGCCCAAACCCTTGGCGCCAAGTTCGTCCTGCGGAAAAATGCCCAAAAAGGGGGTGGGCTATAGCCTTTGGGCGTGGGGCAGGCGAACTTTGTCCGCCTTCTTCGGAGTAGGCGGAGACTTGGCCCACCCCCTCCCCACAACAAAAATAGACCGCGGCCACAGCCGCGCCCAAAAAAGAGCAGCGGAACCCCTTAGCGCCAAGTTCGTCCTGCGGAAAAATGCCCAAAAAAGGGGTGTACTATAGCCTTTGGGCGTGGGGCTGGCAAACATCGTCCGGCTTCGTCAGAGTGGGCCGAGACTTTGCCCACACCTTCCCCGCGACAAAAATAGGCCGCGGGCACAGCCACGCCAAAAAAAGAGCAGCCGAACCCCTTGGCGCCAAGTTCGTCTGGCGGAAAAATGCCCAAAAAAGGGGTGTGCTATAGCCTTGGGGCGTGGAATGGGCAGAGACTTTCCCACCCCCTCCCCGCGACAAAAATAGGCCGTGGGCAGAGCCACGCCGAAAAAAGAGCAGCCGAACCCCCTTGGCGCCAAGTTCGTCCTGCGGAAAGATGCCCCAAAAAAGGGGTGTGCTATAGCCTTGGGGCGTGGGGCTGGCGAACTTCGTCCGCCGGGCTCGGAATGGGCGGAGACTTTGCCCACCCCGTCCCAGCAATAAAAATAGGCCGCGGGGCACAGCCGCGCCCAAAAAAGAGCAGCCGAACCCCTTGGCGCGAAGTTCGTCATGCGGAAAAATGCCCAAAAAGGGGGTGGGCTATAGGCTTGGGGCGTGGGGCCGGCGAACTTCGTCCGCCTTCCACGGAATGGGCCGAGAATTTGCCCACCCCCTCCCCGCGACAAAAATAGGCCGCGGGCACAGCCGCGCCCAAAAAAGAGCAGCCGAACCCCTTGGCGCCAAGTTCGTCCTGCGGAAAAATGAACAAAAAGGAGGTGGGCTATAGCCTTGGTGCGTGGGGCGGGCGGACTACGTCCGCCAGACTCGGAATGGGCCGAGACTTTTCCCACCGCCTCCCCAAGACAAAAATAGGCTGTGGCCACAGCCGCGCCCAAAAAAGAGCAGCCGAACCCCTTGGCACTATGTTCGTCCTGTGGAAAAATGGCCGAAAAGGGAGTGGGCTATAGCCTTGGGGCGTGGAGCTGGCGCACTTCGTCCGCCGGACTCGGAATGGGCCGAGACTTTCCCACCCCCTCCCCGTGAGAAAACTAGGCCGCGGGCACAGCCGCGCCCAAAAAAGAGCAGCCGAACCCCTTTGCGCCAAGTTCGTCCTGCGGAAAAATGCCCAAAAAAGGGGTGTGGTATAGCCTTTGGGCGTGGGGCCGGCGAACTTCGTCCGCCTTCCTCGCAATGGGCCGAGACCTTGCCCACCCCCTCCCCCCCGTGACTAAAAAAGGCTGCGGGCACAGCCGTGCCCAAAAAAGAGCAGCCGGATCCCATGGCGCCAACTTTATCCTGCGGAAAAATCCCCAAAAAAGGGGTGTGCTATAGCCTTTGGGCGTGGGGCCGGCAAAGTTCATCCGCCTTCCTCGGAATGGGCCGAGACGTTGCCCACCCCCTCCCCACGACAAAAATAGGCCACGGGCACAGCCGCGCCCAAAAAAGAGCAGCCGAACCCCTTGGCGCCAAGTTCGTCCTGCGGAAAAATGCCCAAAAAAAGGGGTGGGCTATAGCCTTGGGGCGTGGGGCCGGTGCACTTCGTCCGCCGGACTCGGAATGGGCCGAGACTTTACCCACCCCCTCCCCATGGCAAAAATAGGCCGCGGGCACAGCCTTGCCCAAAAAAGAGCAGCCGAACCCCTTAGCGCCAAGTTCGTCCTGCGGAAAAATGCCCAAAAAGGGGTGTGCTATAGCCTTTGGGCGTGAGGCCAGCGAACTTCGTCCGCCTTCCTCGGAATGGGCCGAGACTTTGGCCACCCCCCTCCCCGCGACAAAAATAGGCCGCGGGAACAGCCACGCCCAAAAAAGTGCAGCCGAACCCCTTGGCTCCAAGTTCGTCCGGCGGCAAAATGCCCAAAAAAGGGGTGTGCTATCGACTTTGGGCGTGGGGGCCGGAAAACTTCCTCCGCCTTCCTCGGAATGGGCCGAGACTTTGTCCACCCCCTCCCCGCACCAAAAATAGGCCGCGGGCACAGCCGCGCCCAAAAAAGAGCAGCCGAACCCCTTGGCGCCAAGTTCATCCTGCGGAAAAATGCCCAAAAAAGGGGTGTGTAATAGCCTTTGGGCGTGGGGCCGGCAAAGTTCATCCGCCTTCCTCAGAATGGGCCGAGAATTTCCCCACCCGCTCCCCGCACCAAAAATAGGCCGCAGACACAGTCGCGCCCAAAAAAGAGCAGCCGAACCCCTTGGCGCCAAGTTCGTCCTGCGGAAAAATGCCCAAAAGGGGGTGGTCTATAGCCTTGGGGCGTGGAGCCGGCGCACTTCCTCCGCCTTCCTCAGAATGGGCCGAGACTTTGGCCACCCGCTCCCCACAACAAAAATAGGCCACTGGCACAGCCGCACCCAAAAAAGAGCAGCCGAACCCCTTGGCGCCAAGTTCGTCCAGCGGAAAAATGCCCAAAAAGGGGGTGGGCTATAGCCTTGGGGCGTGGGGCCGGCAAAGTTCATCCCCCTTCCTCGGAATGGGCCGAGACATTGCCCACCCCCTCCCCGCGACAAAAATAGGCCGTGGGCGCAGTCGCGCCCAAAAAAGAGCAGCCAAACCCCATGGCGCCAAGTTCGTCCTGCGGCAAAAGGCCCAAAAAAGGGGTGTGCTATAGCCTTTGGGTGTGGGGCCGGCGCACTTCGTCCGCCTTCCTCGGAATGGGCTGAGACTTTTCCCACCCCCTCCCCACACCAAAAATAGGCCGTGGGCACAGCCGCGCCCATAAAAGAGCAGCCGAACCCCTTGGCGCCAAGTTCGTCCTGCGGAAAATGCCCAAAAAGGGGGTGGGCTATAGCCTTGGGGCGTGGGGCCGGCGAACTTTGTCCGCCGGACTCGGAATGGGGCCAGACTTTTCCCACCCCCTCCCCGTGACAAAAATTGGCCGCGGGCATAGCCGCCCCAAAAAAGAGCAGCCGAACCCCTTGGCGTCATGTTCGTCCTGCGGAAAAATGCCCAAAATAGGGGTGTGCTATAGCCTTTGGGCGTGGGGCCGGCGAACATCGTCGGCCTTCCTCAGAATGGGCCGAGACTTTGGCCACCACCGCCCCCGACAAAAATAGGCCGCGGGCACAGCCGCGCCCAAAAAAGAGCAGCCGAACCCCTTGGTGCCAAGTTCGTCCTGCAGCAAAAGGCCCAAAAAAGGGGTGTGCTCTACCTTTGGGCGTGGGGCCAGCAAAGTTCATCCGCCTTCCTCGGAATGGGCCGAGACTTTGCCTGCGCCCTCACCGCACCAAAAATAGGCCGCAGGCACAGCCGCGCCCAAAAAAGAACAGCCGAACCCCTTGGCGCCATGTTCGTCCCTGCGGAAAAATGCCCAAAAATGGGGTGTGCTATAGCCTTGGGGCGTGGGGCCGGCAAAGTTCATCCGCCTTCCTCAGAATGGGCCGAGACTTTGCCCGCCCGCTCCCCCGCACCAAAAATAGGCCGCAGACACAGTCGCGCCCAAAAAAGAGCAGCCGAACCCCTTGGCGCCAAGTTCGTCCTGCGGAAAAATGCCCAAAAAAGGGGTGTGCTATAGCCTTTGGGTGTGGGGCCGGCGCACTTCGTCCGCCTTCCTAGGAATGGGCCTAGACTTTGGCTACCACCTCCCCGCGACAAAAATAGGCCGCGGGCACAGCCGCGACCAAAAAAGGGCAGCCCAACCCCTTGGCGCCAAGTTCGTCCTGCGGCAAAAGCCCCAAAACAGGGGTGTGCTATAGCTTTTGGGCGTGGGGCCGGCGAACTTCGTCCGCCTTCCTCGGAATGGGCCGAGACTTTGTCCACCGCTTCCCCGTGACAAAAATAGGCCGCGCCCAAAAAAGAGCAGCCGAACCCCTAGGCGCCAAACTCGTCCTGCGGAAAAATGCCCAAAAAAGGGGTGTGCTATAGCCTTTGGGTGTGGGGCCGGCGTACTTCGTCCGCCTTCCTCGGAATGGGCCGAGACTTTGGCCACCCCCTCCCCGCGACAAAAATAGGCCGCAGGCACAGTTGCGCCCAAAAAAGAGCAGCCGAACCCCTTGGCGCCAAGTTCGTCCTACGGAAAAATGCCCAAAAAGGGGGGTGGGCTATAGCCTTGGGGCGTGGGGCCGGCAAAGTTCATCCGCCTTCCTCAGAATGGGCCGAGACTTTGCCCACCCGCTCTCCGCACCAAAAATAGGCCGCAGACACAGTCGCGCCCAAAAAAGAGCAGCCGAACCCCATGGCGCCAACTTCTTCCTGCGGAAAAATGCTCAAAAAAGGGGTGTGCTATAGGCTTTGGGTGTTGGGCCAGCGCACTTCGTCCGCCTTCCTCGGAATGGGCCGAGACTTTGGCCAGCACCGCCCCCGACAAAAATAGGCCGCGGGCATAGCCGCGCCCAAAAAAGAGCAGCCGAACACCTTGGTGCCAAGTTCGTCCTGCAGCAAAAGGCCCAAAAAAGGGGTGTGCTATACCTTTGGGCGTGGGGCCAGCAAAGTTCATCCGCCTTCCTCGGAATGGGCCGAGACTTTGCCTACGCCCTCACCGCACCAAAAATAGGCCGCGGGCACAGCCGCGCCCAAAAAAGAACAGCCGAACCCCTTGGCGCCAAGTTCGTCCTGCGGAAAAATGCCCAAAAATGGGGTGTGCTATAGCCTTGGGGCGTGGGGCCGGCAAAGTTCATCCGCCTTCCTCAGAATGGGCCGAGACTTTGCCCACCCGCTCCCCGCACCAAAAGTAGGCCGCAGACACAGCCGCGCCTAAAAAAGTGCGGCCAAACCCCTTGGCGCAAAGTTCGTCCTGCGGAAAAATGCCCAAAAAAGGGGTGTGCTACAGCCTTGGGGCGTGGGGCCGGCGATCTTCGTCCGCCGGACTCGGAATGGGCTGAGACTTTGCCCACCCCCTCCCCGCGACAAAAATAGGCCGCGGGCACAGCCGCGCCCAAAAAAGAGCAGCCGAACCCCTTGGCGCCAAGTTCGTCCTGCGGAAAAATGAACAAAAAGGAGGTGGGCTATAGCCTTGGGGCGTGGGGCGGGCGGACTACGTCCGCCAGACTCGGAATGGGCCGAGACTTTTCCCACCGCCTCCCCAAGACAAAAATAGGCTGCGGCCACAGCCGCGCCCAAAAAAGAGCAGCCGAACCCCTTGGCACTAAGTTCGTCCTGCCGAAAAATGGCCGAAAAGGGAGTGGGCTATAGCCTTGGGGCGTGGGGCTGGCGCACTTCGTCCGCCGGACTCGGAATGGGCCGAGACTTTCCCACCCCCTCCCCGTGACAAAACTAGGCCGCGGGCACAGCCGCGCCCAAAAAAGAGCAGCCGAACCCCTTGGCGCCAAGTTCGTCCTGCGGAAAAATGCCCAAAAAAGGGTTGTGGTATAGCCTTTGGGCGTGGGGCCGGCGAACTTCGTCCGCCTTCCTCGCAATGGGCCGAGACCTTGCCCACCCCCTCCCCGTGACTAAAAAAGGCTGCGGGCACAGCCGTGCCCAAAAAAGAGCAGCCGGATCCCATGGCGCCAACTTCGTCCTGCGGAAAAATCCCCTAAAAAGGGGTGTGCTATAGCCTTTGGGCGTGGGGCCGGCAAAGTTCATCCGCCTTCCTCGGAATGGGCCGACACGTTGCCCACCCCCTCCCCACGACAAAAATAGGCCACGGGCACAGCCGCGCCCAAAAAAGAGCTGCCGAACCCCTTGGCGCCACGTTCGTCCTGCGGAAAAATGCCCAAAAAAGGGGTGTGGTATAGCCTTGGGGCGTGGGGCAGGCGAACTTCGTCCGCCAGACTCGGAATGGGCCGAGACATTTCCTACCCCCTCGCCGCGACAAAAATAGGCCGCGTGCACAGCCGCGCCCAAAAAAGAGCCGCCGAACCCCTTGGCGCCAATTTCGTCCTGCAGAAAAATGCCCAAAAAGGGGGTGCGCTACAGCCTTGGGGCGTGGGGCTGGCGAACTTTGTCTGCCGGACTCCGAATGGGCCGAGAGTTTTCCAACCCCCTCCCCGCAACAAAAATAGGCCGCGGGCACAGCCACACGCACAAAAGAGCGGCCAAACCCCTTGGCGCCAAGTTCGTCCACCGGAAAAATGCCCAAAACGGGGGTGGGCTACAGCCTTGGGGCGTGGGGCTGGCGAACTTCGTCCGCCGGACTCGGAATGGGCCGAGACTTTTCCTACCCCCTCCCCGTGACAAAAATAGGCCGCAGGCACAGCCGCACCCAAAAAAGAGCAGCCGAACCGTTGTCGCCAAGTTCGTCCTGCAGAAAAATGCCGAAATGGGGGTGCGCTATAACCTTGGGGCGTGGGGCTGGCGTACTTCTTCTGCCGGACTCCGAATGGGCCGAGACTTGTCCAATCCCTCCCCGTGGCAAAAATAGGCCGCGGGCACAGCCGCGCGCACAAAAGAGCAGCCGAATGCCTTGGCGCCAAGTTCATCCTCCGGGAAAATGCCCAAAAAGGGGGTGGGCTATAGCCTTGGGGCGTGGGGCTGGCGAACTTCGTCCGCCGGACTCTGAATGGGCCGAGACTTTTCCAACCCCCTCCCCGCGACAAAAATAGGCCGCTGGCACAGCCGCACCCAAAAAAGAGCAGCCGAACCCCTTGGCGCCAAGTTCGTCCTGCGGAAAAATGCCCGAAATGGGGGTGCGCTATAGCCTCGGGGCGTGGGGCTGGCGAACTTCGTCCGCCGGACTCCGAATGGGCCGAGACTTGTCCAACCCCTCCCCCGTGACAAAAATAGGCCGCGGGCACAGCCGCGCGCACAAAAGGGCAGCCGAACGCCTTGGCGCCAAGTTCGTCCTGCGGAAAAATGCCCAAAAAAGGGGTGTGCTACAGCCTTGGGGTGTGGGGCTGGCGCACTTCGTCCGCCTTGCTCGGCATGGGCCGAGACTTTGCCCACCCCCTCCCCGCGACAAAAATAGGCCGCGGGCACAGCCGCGCCCAAAATAGAACAGCCGAACCCCTTGGCGCAAAATTCGTCCTGCGGAAAAATGCCCAAAATAGGGGTGTGCTACAGCCTTGGGGTGTGGGGCTGGCGCACTTCGTCCGCCTTCCTCGGAATGGGCCGAGACTTTGCCCACCCCCTCCCCGCGACAAAAATAGGCCGCGGGCATAGCCGCGCCCAAAAAAAAAGCAGCCGAACCCCTTGGCGCCAAGTTCGTCCTGCGGAAAAATGCCCAAAATGGGGGTGCGATATAGCCTTGGGGCGTGGGGCTGGCGAACTTCGTCCGCCGGACTCCGAATGGGCTGAGACATTTCCAACCCCCCTCCCCGCGACAAAAATAGGCCACGGGCACAGCCGCACCCACAAAAGAGCAGCCCAACCCCTTGGCGCCAAGTTCGTCCTGCGGAAAAATGCCCAAAAAAGGGGTGTGCTACAGCCTTGGGGTGTGGGGCTGGCGCACTTCGTCGGCCTTCCTCGGCATGGGCCGAGACTTTGCCCACCCCCCTCCCCGCGACAAAAATAGGCCGCGGGCACAGCCGCACCCAAAAAAGAGCGGCCGAACCCCTTGGCGCCAAGTTCGTCCTGCGGAAAAATGCCCAAAAAAGGGGTGTGCTATAGCCTTTGGGGCGTGGGTCGGGCGGATTTCGTCCGCTGGACTCGAAATGGGCCAAGACTTTTCCACCCCCTCCCCCGCGACAAGAATAGGCCACGGGCACATCCGCGCCCAAAAAAGAGCGGCCGAACCCCTTGGCGCCAAGTTCGTCCTGCGGAAAAATGCCCAAAAAAGGGGTGTGCTATAGCCGTTGGGCACGGGGCCGGCGAACATCGTCCGCCTTCTTCGGATTGGGGCCAAGGCATTGGCCACCCCCCTCCCCGTGACAAATATAGGCCGCGGGCGCAGCTGCGCCCAAAAAAGAGCAGCCGCACCACTTGGCGCCAAGTTCGTCCTGCGGAAAAATGCCCAAAAAAGGGGTGGGCTATAGCCTTGGGGCGTGGGGCTGGCGAACATCGTCCGCCGGACTCGGAATGGGCCGAGACTTTGCCCACCCCCTCGCCGTGACCAAAATAGGCCACGGGCACAGCAGCGCTCAAAAAAGAGCAGCCGAACCCCTTGGCGCCAAGTTCGTCCTGCGGAAAAATGCCCAAAAAAGCGGTGGGCTATGGCCTTGGGGCGTGGGGCTGGCGCACTTCGTCCGCCGGACTCGGAATGGGCCGAGACTTTGCCCACCCCCCTCCCCGCGATAAAAATGGGCCGCAGGGACAGCCGCGCCTAAAAAAGTGCGGCCCAACCCCTTGGCGCAAAATTCGTCCTGCGGAAAAATGCCCAAAAAAGGGGTGTGCTACAGCCTTGGGGTGTGGGGCTGGCGCACTTCGTCCGCCTTCCTCGGAATGGGCCGAGACTTTGCCCACCCCCCTCCCCGCGACAAAAATAGGCCGCGGGAACAGCCGCGCCCAAAAAAGTGCAGCCGAACCCCTTGGCACCAAGTTCGTCCTGCGGCAAAATGCCCAAAAAAGGGGTGTGCTATCGACTTTGGGCGTGGGGCCGGAAAACTTCCTCCGCCTTCCTCGGAATGGGCCGAGACTTTGTCCACCCCCACCCCGCACCAAAAATAGGCCGCGGGAACAGCCGCGCCCAAAAAAGTGCAGCCGAACCCCTTGGCACCAAGTTCGTCCTGCGGCAAAATGCCCAAAAAAGGGGTGTGCTATCGACTTTGGGCGTGGGGCCGGAAAACTTCCTCCGCCTTCCTCGGAATGGGCCGAGACTTTGTCCACCCCCTCCCCGCACCAAAAATAGGCCGCGGGCACAGCCGCGCCCAAAAAAGAGCAGCCGAACCCCTTGGCGCCAAGTTCATCCTGCGGAAAAATGCCCAAAAAAGGGGTGTGTAATATCCTTTGGGCGTGGGGCCGGCAAAGTTCATCCGCCTTCCTCAGAATGGGCCGAGACCTTCCCCACCCGCTCCCCGCAGCAAAAATAGGCCGCAGACACAGTCGCGCCCAAAAATGAGCAGCCGAACCCCTTGGCGCCAAGTTCGTCCTGCGGAAAAATGCCCAAAAGGGGGTGGTCTATAGCCTTGGGGCGTGGAGCCGGCGCACTTCCTCCGCCTTCCTCGGAATGGGCCGAGACTTTGGCCACCCGCTCCCCACAACAAAAATAGGCCACTGGCACAGCCGCGCCCAAAAAAGAGCAGCCGAACCCCTTGGCGCCAAGTTCGTCCAGCGGAAAAATGCCCAAAAAGGGGGTGGGCTATAGCCTTGGGGCGTGGGGCCGGCAAAGTTCATCCCCCCTTCCTCGGAATGGGCCGAGACATTGCCCACCCCCCTCCCCGCGACAAAAATAGGCCTTGCGCACAGCCGCGCCCAAAAAAGAGCAGCCAAACCCCTTGGCGCCAAGTTCGTCCTGCGGCAAAAGGCCCAAAAAAGGGGTGTGCTATAGCCTTTGGGCGTGGGGCCGGCAAAGTTCATCCGCCTTGCTCGGAATGGGCCGAGACTTTTCCAACCCCCTCCCCGCGACAAAAATACGCCGCGGGCACAGCCGCGCCCAAAAAAGAGCAGCCGAACCATTAGGCGCCAAGTTCGTCCTGCGGAAAAATGCCCAAAAAAGGGGTGTGCTATAGCCTTTGGGCGTGGGCCGGCAAACTTCGTCTGCCTTCCTCGGAATGGGCCGAGAGTTTGCCCACCACCTCCCCGTGACAAAAATAGGCCGCGGGCATAGCCGCGCCCAAAAAAGAGCAGCCCCCCCCTAGGTGACAAGTTTGTCCTGCGGCAAAATGCCCAAAAAATGGGTGTGCTGTAGCCTTTGGGCGTGGAGCCGGCGCACTTCCTCCCCCTTCCTCGGAATGGGCCGAGACTTTGGCCACCCCCTCCCCGTGACAAAAATAGGCCGCGGGCACAGCCGCGCATAAAAAAGAGCTGCCAAAACCTTGGCGCCAAGTTCGTCCAGCGGAAAAATGCCCAAAAAGGGGGTGGGCTATAGCCTTGGGGCGTGGGGCTGGAAAACTTCATCCACCTTCCTCGGAATGGGCCGAGACTTTGTCCACCCCCTCCCCGCACCAAAAATAGGCCGCGGGCACAGCCGCGCCCAAAAAAGAGCAGCCGAACCATTAGGCGCCAAGTTCGTCCTGCGGAAAAATGCCCAAAAAAGGGGTGTGCTATAGCTTTTGGGCGTGGGGCCGGCAAACTTCGTCTGCCTTCCTCGGAATGGGCCGAGAGTTTGCCCACCACCACCCCGTGACAAAAAATAGGCCGCGGGCATAGCCGCGCCCAAAAAAAGAGCAGCCGAACCCCTAGGTGACAAGTTTGTCCTGCGGCAAAATGCCCAAAAAATGGGTGTGCTGTAGCCTTTGGGCGTGGAGCCGGCGCACTTCCTCCGCCTTCCTCGGAATGGGCCGAGACTCTGGCCACCCCCCTCCCCGTGACAAAAATAGGCCGCGGGCACAGCCGCGCATAAAAAAGAGCTGCCAAAACCCTTGGCGCCAAGTTCGTCCAGCGGAAAAATGCCCAAAAAGGGGGTGGGCTATAGCCTTGGGGCGTGGGGCTGGAAAACTTCATCCGCCTTCCTCGGAATGGGCCGAGACTTTGTCCAACCCCTCCCCGCGACAAAAATAGGCCGCGGGCACAAGCCGCGCCCATAAAAGAGCAGGCAAACCCCTTGGTGCCAAGTTCGTCCTGCGGAAAAACGCCCAAAAAGGGGGTGGGCTATAGCTTTGGGGCGTGGTGCCGGCGCACTTCGTCCGCCGGACTCGGAATGAGCCGAGACTTTGGCCACCCCCTCCCTGCAACAAAAATAGGCCGCGGGCACAGCCTCGCCCAAAAAAGAGCAGCCGAACCCCTTGGCACCAAGTTCGTCCGGCGGAAAAATGCACAAAAAAGGGGTCTGCTACAGACTTTGGGCGTGGGGCCGGCGAACTTCGTCCGCCTTCCTCGGAATGGGCCGAGACTTTGTCCACCCCCCTCCCCGCGCCAAAAATAGGCCGTGGGCACAGCCGCGCCCAAAAAAGAGCAGCCGAACCCCTTGGCACCATGTTCGTCCTGCGGCAAGAGGCCCAAAAAAGGGGTGTGCTATAGCCTTTGGGCGTGGGGCCGGCAAAGTTCATCCGCATTCCTCGGAATGGGCCGAGACTTTTCCCACCCCCTCCCCGCAACAAAAATAGGCCGCGGGCACAGCCGCGCCTAAAAAAGAGCAGGCCGAACCCACTTGGTGCCAAGTTCGTCCTGCGGAAAAACGCCCAAAAAGGGGGTGGGCTATAGCTTTGGGGCGTGGGGCTGGCGCACTTCGTCCGCCGGACTCGGAATGAGCCGAGACTTTGGCCACCCCCTCCCTGCAACAAAAATAGGCCGCGGGCACAGCCTCGCCCAAAAAAGAGCAGCCGAACCCCTTGGCACCAAGTTTGTCCGGCAGAAAAATGCCCAAAAAAGGGGTGTGCTATAGCCTTTGGGCGTGGGGCCGGCGAACTTCGTTTGCCTTCCTCGGAATGGGCCGAGACCTTGGCCACCCCCTCCCCACGACAAAAATAGGCCGCGGCAGCCGCGCCCAAAAAAAGAGCAGCCGAACCGCTAGGCGCCAAGTTCGTCCTGCGGCAAAATGCCCAAAAAAGGGGTGTGCTATAGCCTTTGGGCGTGGGGATGGCGAAATTCGTCCGCTGGACTCAGAATGGACCGAGACTTTGCCCACCCCCTCCCCGCGACAAAAATAGGCCGCGGGCCCAGCCGCGCCCAAAAAAGAGCAGCCGAACCCCTAGGCGCCAAACTCGTCCTGCTGCAAAATGCACAAAAAATGGGTGTGCTATAGCCTTTGGCCGTGGGGCCGGCAAAGTTCATCCCCCTTCCTCGGAATGGGCCGAGACTTTGCCCACCCCCCTCCCCGCGACAAAAATAGGCCGCGGGGACAGCCGTGCCCACAAAATAGCAGCCGAACCCCATGGCGCCAAGTTCGTCCTGCGGCAAAATGCCCAAAAAAGGGGTGGGCGATAGCCTTGGGGCGTGGGGCTGGCGAACTTCGTCTGCCGGACTCCGAATAGGCCGAGACTTTGCCCCACCCCCTCCCCGCGGCAAAAATAGGCCGCGGGCACAGCCGCGCCCAAAAAGAGCAGCCGAACCACTTGGCGCCAAGTTCGTCATGCGGAAAAAAGCCCAAAAAGGGGTGGGCTATAGCCTTGGGGCGTGGGGCATTCGCACTTCGTTTGCCTTCCTCGGAATGGGCCGAGACTTTGCCCACCCCCTCCTCGTGACAAAAATAGGCCGCGGGCACAGCCGCGCCCAAAAAATCGGAGCCGAACCCCTTGGCGTCAAGTTCAACCTGCGGAAAAATGCCCAAAAAAGGGGTGGGCTATAGCATTGGGGCGTGGGGCAGGCGAACTTCGTCTGCCGGACTCGGAATGGGCCGAGACTTTGGCCACCCCCTGCCCGCGACAAAAATAGGCCGCGGGCACAGCCTCGCCCAAAAAAGAGCAGCCGAACCCCTTGGCACAAAGTTCGTCCTGCAGAAAAATGCCCAAAAAAGAGCAGCCGAACCCCTTGGCGCCAAGCTCGTCCTGCGGCAAAATGTCCAAAAAACGGTGTGCTATAGCCTTTGGGCGTGTGGACGGCAAAGTTCATCCGCCTTCCTCGGAATGGCCCGAGACTTTGCCCACCCCGTCCCGGTGACAAAAATAGTCCGCGGCACAGCCGCGCCCGAAAATAGCAGCCAAACCCCTTGGCGCCAAGTTCGTCCTGCGGAAAAATGCCCCAAAGGGGGGTTGGCTATGGCCTTGGGGCGTGGGGCTGCCGAACTTCGTCCGCCTGACTCAGAATGGGCCGAGACATTTCTTACCCCCTCCCCGCGACAAAAATAGGCCGCGGAGACAGCCGTGCGCAAAAAAGAGCAGCCGAACCCCTTGGCGCCAAGTTCGTCCTGGGGAAAAATGACCAAAAAAGGGGTGTGCTATAGCCTTGGGGCGTGGGGGGCGAACTTCGTCCGCCGGACTCGGAATGGGCCGAGACTTTGTCCACCCCCCTCCCCACGAAAAAATTAGGTCGCGGGCATAGCCGTGCCCAAAAACGAGCAGCCGAACCCCTTGGCGCCAAGTTCGTCCTGCGGAAAAATGCCCAAAAGGGGGGTTGGCTATAGCCTTGGGGCGTGGGGATGGCGAACTTCGTCCGCCTGACTCAGAGTGGGCCGAGACTTCCCCTCCCCCCTCCCTGCGGCAAAAATAGGCCGCGGGCACAGCAGCGCCCAAAAAAGAGCAGCCGAACCCCTTGGTGCCAAGTTCGTCCTGGGGAAAAATGACCAAAAAAGTGTGCTACAGCCTTGGGTCGTGGGGCAGGCGAACTTCGTCCGCCGGACTCGGAATGGGCCGAGACTTTGTCCACCCCCTCCCCACGAAAAAATTAGGTCGCGGGCATAGCCGTGCCCAAAAACGAGCAGCCGAACCCCTTGGCGCCAAGTTCGTCCTGCGGAAAAATGCCCAAAAGGGGGGTTGGCTATAGCCTTGGGGCGTGGGGATGGCGAACTTCGTCCGTCTGACTCGGAATGGGCCGAGACTTCCTCTCCCCCCTCCCTGCGACAAAAATAGGCCGCGGGCACAGCAGCGCCCAAAAAAGAGCAGCCGAACCCCTTGGCGCCAAGTTCGTCCTGCGGAAAAATGCCCAAAAGGGGGTTGGCTATAGCCTTGGGGCGTGGGGATGGCGAACTTCGTCCGCCTGACTTGGAATGGACTGAGACTTCCCCTCCCCACTCCCTGCGACAAAAATAGGCCGCGGGCACAGCAGCGCCCAAAAAAGAGCAGCCGAACCCCTTGGCGCCAAGTTCGTCCTGCGGAAAAATGCCCAAAAAAGGGGTGGGCTATAGCCTTGGGGCGTGGGGCAGGCGAACTTCGTCTGCCGCACTCGGAATGGGCCGAGACTTTGGCCACCCCCTCCCCACGACAAAAATAGGCCGCGGGCACAGCCTCGCCCAAAAAAGAGCAGCTGAACCCCTTGTTGCCAAGTACGTCCCGCGGAAAAATGCCCAAAAAAGGGGTGGGCTATAGCCTTGGGGCGTGGGGCTCGTGAACATCGTCTGCCGGACTCGGAATGTGCCGAGACTTTGCCCAACCCCTCCCTGTGACAAAAATAGGCCGCGGCCACAGCCACGCCAAAAAACGAGCAGCGGAACCCCTTGGCGCCAGGTTCGTCCTCCGGAAAAATGCCCAAAAAGGGGGTGGGCTATAGCCTTGGGGCGTGGGGCTGGCGAACTTCGTCTGCCTTCCTCGGAATGGGCCGAGACTTTGACCACCCCCTCCCCATGACAAAAATAGGCCGCAGGCACAGCCGCACCCAAAAAAGACCAGCCGAACCCCTGGGCGCCAATTTCGTCCTGCGGAAAAATGCCCAAAAAGGGGGTGGGCTATTGCCTTGGGGCGTGGGCCGGCGCACTTCGTCTGCCTTCCTCGGAATGGGCCAAGACTTTGTCCACCCCCACCCCGTGACAAAAATAGGCCGCGGACACAGCCGCGGCCAAAAAAGAGCAGCCGAACCCCGCTGCGCCAAGTTCGTCCTGCGGAAAAATGCCCAAAAAAGGGGTGTGCTATAGCCTTTGGGCGTGGGGCCGGCAAACTTCGTCCGCCTTCCTCGGAATGGGCCGAGACATTGGCCACCCCCTCCCCACAACAAAAATTGTCCGCGGGCACAGCCGCGCCCCAAAAAAGAGCAGCCGAACCCCGCTGCGCCAAGTTCGTCCTGCGGAAAAATGCCCAAAAAAGGGGTGTGCTATAGCCTTTGGGCGTGGGGCCGGCAAACTTCGTCCGCCTTCCTCGGAATGGGCCGAGACTTTGCCCACTCCCTCCCCGCAACAAAAATAGGCCGCGGCACAGCCGCGCCCAAAAAATAGCAGCCGAACCCCTTGGCGTCAAGTTCGTCCTGCGGAAAAATGCGCAAAAAAGGGGTGGGCTATAGCCTTGGGGCGTGGGGCAGGCGAACTTCGTCTGCCGCGCTCGGAATGGGCCGAGACTTTGGCCACCCCCCTCCCCACGACAAAAATAGGCCGCGGGCACAGCCTCGCCCAAAAAAGAGCAGCCGAACCCCTTGGCGCCAAGTACGTCCCGCGGAAAAATGCCCAAAAAAGGGGTGGGCTATAGCCTTGGGGCGTGGGGCTCGTGAACTTCGTCTGCCGGACTCGGAATGTGCCGAGACTTTGCCCAACCCCTCCGTCTGACAAAAATAGGCCGCGGCCACAGCCACGCCAAAAAACGAGCAGCGGAACCCCTTGGCGCCAGGTTCGTCCTCCGGAAAAATGCCCAAAAAGGGGGTGGGCTATAGCCTTGGGGCGTGGGGCTGGCGAACTTCGTCTGCCTTCCTCAGAATGGGCCGAGACTTTGACCACCCCCTCCCCATGACAAAAATAGGCCGCAGGCACAGCCGTACCCAAAAAAGACCAGCCGAACCCCTGGGCGCCAATTTCGTCCTGCGGAAAAATGCCCAAAAAGGGGGTGGGCTATAGCCTTGGGGCGTGGGGCCGGCGCACTTCGTCTGCCTTCCTCGGAATGGGCCAAGACTTTGTCCACCCCCACCCCGTGAAAAAAATAGGCCGCGGACACAGCCGCGCCCAAAAAAGATCAGCCGAACCCCGCTGCGCCAAGTTCGTCCTGCGGAAAAATGCCCAAAAAAGGGGTGTGCTATAGCCTATGGGCGTGGGGCCGCCAAACTTCGTCCGCCTTCCTCAGAATGGGCCGAGACATTGGCCACCCCCTCCCCACAACAAAAAATTGGCCGCGGGCACAGCCGTGCCCAAAAAAAGAGCAGCCAAACCCATTGGCGCCAAGTTCGTCCTGCGGCCAAATGCCCAAAAAAGGGGTGTGCTATAGCCTTTGGGCGTGGGGCTGGCGAACTTCGTCCGCCGGACTCGGAATGGGCCGAGACTTTTCCCACCCCCTCCCCATGCTAAAATTAAGTCGCGGGCACAGCCGCGCCCAAAAAAGAGCAGCCGAACCCCTTGGCGCCAAGTTCGTCCTGCGGGAAAATGCCCAAAAAAGGGGTGGGCTATAGCCTTGGGGCGTGGGGCTCGTGAACATCGTCCCGCCGGACTCGGAATAGGCCGAGACTTTGCCCACCCCCCTCCCCGCGACAACAATAGGCCGCGGGCACAGCCGCACCCAAAAAAAGAGCAGCCGAACCCCTTGGCGCCAAGTTCGTCCCGCGGAAAAATGGCCAAAAAAGGGGTGGGCTATAGCCTTGGGGCGTGGGGCTCGTGAACTTCGTCCGCCGGACTTGGAATGGGCCAAGACTTTTCCACCCCCTCCCCCGCGACAAAAATAGGCCGCGGACACAGCCATGCCCAAAAAAGAGCAGCCGAACCCCTTGGTGCCAAGTTCGTCCTGTGGAAAAATGCCCAAAAAAGGGGTGGGCTATAGCTTTGGGCCGCGGGGCTAGCGAACATTGTCCGCCGGACTCGGAATGGGGGGAGACATTGACCACCCGCTCCCCACGACAAAAATAGGCCACGGGCACAACCGCGCCCAGAAAAGGGCAGCCGAACCCCTGGGCGCCAAGTTCGTCCTGCGGAAAAATGCCCAAAAAAGGGGTGCACTATAGCCTTGGGGCGTGGGGGCTGCCGAGGCTCGTCTGCCGGACTCGGAATGGGCCGAGACTTTGCCCAACCCCTCCCCGTGACAAAAATAGGCCCCAGGCATAGCCGCGCCAAAAAATGAGCAGCGGAACACCTTGGCACCAGGTTCGTCCTCCGGAAAAATGCCCAAAAAGGGGGTGTGCTATATCCTTTGGGGGATGGGGCTGGCGAACTTCGTCCGCCGGACTCGGAATGGGCCGAGACTCTGCCCACCCCCTCCCCGTGACAAAATAGGCCGCGGACACAGCCGTACCCAAAAAAGAGCAGCCGAACCCCATTGCGCCAAGTTCTTCCTGCGGAAAAATGCCAAAAAAAGGGGTGGGCTATAGCCTTGGGGCGTGGGGCTCGTGAACTTCGTCCGCCGGACTTGGAATGGGCCAAGACTTTTCCACCCCCTCCCCGCGACAAAATAGGCCGCGGACACAGCCATGCCCAAAAAAGAGCAGCCGAACCCCTTGGTGCCAAGTTCGTCCTGTGGAAAAATGCCCAAAAAAGGGGTGGGCTATAGCTTTGGACCGCGGGGCTAGCGAACATTGTCCGCCGGACTCGGAATGGGGGGAGACATTGACCACCCCCTCCCCTCGACAAAAATTGGCCACGGGCACAACCGCGCCCAGAAAAGGGCAGCCGAACCCCTGGGCGCCAAGTTCGTCCTGCGGAAGAATGCCCAAAAAAGGGGTGGGCCATAGCCTTGGGGCGTGGGGCGGGCGATCTTCGTCCGCCGGACTCGGAATGGGCCGAGACTTTTCCCACCCCCTCCCCACGCCAAAAATAGGCCTCGGGCAGAGCCGCGCACAAAAAAGAGCAGCCGAACCCCCGGGCGCCAAATTCGTCCTGCGGAAAAATGCCCTAACAGGGGGTGGGCTATACGCTTGGGGCGTGGTGCTGGCGAACTTCGTCCGCAAGACTCGGAATCGGCCGAGCCGTTGCCCACCCCCTCCCCATGACAAAAATAGGCCACGGACCCAGCCGCGCCGAAAAAAGAGCAGCCGAATCCCTTGGCGCCAAGTTCGTCCTGCGGAAAAATGCCCAAAAAGGGGGTGGGCTATAGCCTTGGGGCGTGGGGCTGGCGAAATTTGTCCGCCAGACTCGGAATGGGCCGAGACACTGAGCACTCCCTCCCCGCGACAAAAATAGGCCTTGGGCACAGCCGCGCCCAAAAAAGATCAGCCGAACCCCTTGGCGCCAAGTTCGTCCTGCGGAAGAATGCCCAAAAAGGGAGTGGGCTATAGCGTTGGGGCTTGGGGCTGGCGAACTTCGTCCGCCGAACTCGGAATGGGCCGAGACTTTTCCCACCCCCTCCCCGCGCAAAAAATAGGCCGCGGGCACAGCCATGCCCAAAAAAGAGCAGCCGAACCCCTTGGTGCCAAGTTCGTCCTGTGCAAAAATGCCCAAAAAAGGGGTGGGCTATAGCCTTGGGGCGTGGGGCTGGCGAACTTCGTCCGCCGAACTCGCAATGGGCCGAGACATTGACCACCCCCTCCCCATGACAAAAATAGGCTGCGGGCTCAACCGCGCCCAAAATTGAGCAGCCGAACCCTTGTGAGCCAAGTTCGTCCTGCGGAAGAATGCCCAAAAAAGGGCGGGCGAACATCGTCCGCCGGACTCGGAATGGGCCGAGACTTTTCCTACCCCCTCCCCGCGCAAAAAATAGGCCGCGGGCACAGCCGCGCACAAAAAAGAGCAGCCGAACCCCTTATCGCGAAGTTCGTCCTGCGGAAAATGCCCAAAAAAGGGGTGGGCTATAGCCTTCGGGCGGGGGCTGGCGAACTTCGTCCGCCGGACTCAAAATGTGCCGAGACTTTGCCCACCCCCTCCCCGCAACAAAAATAGGCCACGGCACAGCCGCGCACAAAATAGAGCAGTCGAACCCCTTGGCGCCAAGTTCGTCCTGCGGAAAAAATGCCCAAAAAAGGGGGTGGGCTATAGCCATGGGGCGTGGGGCTGGTGCACTTCGTCCGCCGGACTCAGAATGTGCCGAGACTTTGCCCACCCCCTCCCCGCGACAAAAATAGGCAACGGCCACAGCCGCGCCCAAAAAAGGGCAGCCGAACGCCTTGGCGCCAAGTTCGTCCTGCGGAAAAATGCGCAAAAAGGGCGTGGGCTATAGCCTTGGGGCGTGGGGGCTGGCGAACTTCGTCCGCCAGACTCGGAATGGGCCGAGGCGTTGCCCACCCCCTCCCCGTGACAGAAATAGGCCACGGGCACAGACGCGCCCAAAAAAGAGCAGCCGAACCCCTTGGCGCCAAGTTCGTCCTGCGGAAGAATGCCCAAAAAAGGGGTGGGCTATAGCCTAGGGGCGTGGGGCTGGCGAACATCATCCGCCGGACTCGGAATGGGCCGAGACTTTTCCCACCCCCTCCCCACGCAAAAAATAGGCCGCGGGCACAGCCGCGCACAAAAAAGAGCAGGCGGAACCCCTAGGCGCAAAGTTCGTCCTGCGGAAAATGCCCAAAAACGGGGTGGGCTATAGCCTTCGGGCGTGGTGCCGGCGCACTTCGTCCGCCGGACTCGGAATGAGCCGAGACTTTGGCCACCCCCTCCCTGCAACAAAAATAGGCCGCGGGCACAGCCTCGCCCAAAAAAGAGCAGCCGAACCCCTTGGCACCAAGTTCGTCCGGCGGAAAAATGCACAAAAAAGGGGTCTGCTACAGACTTTGGGCGTGGGGCCGGCGAACTTCGTCCGCCTTCCTCGGAATGGGCCGAGACTTTGTCCACCCCCTCCCCGCGCCAAAAATAGGCCGTGCGCACAGCCGCGCCCAAAAAAGACCAGCCGAACCCCTTGGCGCCAAGGTCGTCCTGCGGAAAAATGCCCAAAAAGGGGGTGGGCTATAGCCTTGGGGCATGGGGCAGGCGAACTAACGTCCGCCGGACTCGGAATGGGCCGAGACTTTGTCCACCCCCCTCCACGCGACAAGAATAGGCCACAGGAACAGCCGCGCCCAATAAAGAGCAGCCAAACCCCTTGGCGCCAAGTTCATCCTGCGGAAAAATGCCCAAAAAGGGGGTGGGCTATAGCCCTGGGGCGTTGGGGGGGCGCACTTCGTCCGCCGGACTTGGAATGGGCCGAGACTTTCCCCACGCCCTCCCTGTGACAAAAATAGGCCGCGGGCACAGCCGCGCCCAAAAAAAGAGCAGCCGAACCCCTTGGCGCCAAGTTCGTCCTGCGGGAGAATGCCCAAAAAGGGAGTGGGCTATAGCCTTGGGGCGTGGGGCTGGCACACTTCGTCCGCCGATATCGGAATGGGCCGAGACTTTCCCCACCCCCCTCCCCGTGACAAAAATAGGCCGCGGGCGCAGCCGCGCTGGAAAAGGAGCTGATGAACCCCATGGCAACAAATTCGTCCTGCGGAAAAATGCCCTAAAAGGGGTGGGCTATAGCCTTCGGGGCGTGGTGCTGGCGAACGTCGTCCGACAGACTCGGAATGGGCCGAGGAGTTGCCCACCCCCCTCCCCATGACAAAAAATAGGTGACGGGCACAGCCGCGCCCAAAAAAGAGCAGCCGAACCCCTTGGCGACAGGTTCGTCCTGCTGAAAAATGCCCAAAAAAGGGGTGGGCTATAGCCTTGGGGCGCGGGGCTGGCGAACTTCGTCCGCCGGACACTGAATGGGCCGAGGCGTTGCCCACCCCCTCCCCGCGATAAAAATAGGCCACGGGCCCAGCCGCGCCGAAAAAAGAGCAGCCGAACCCCTTGGCGCCAAGTTCGTCCTGCGGAAAAATGCCCAAAAAAGCGGTGGGCTATAGCCTTGGGGCGTGGGGCTGGCAAACTTCGTCCGCCAGACTCCGAATGGGCCGAGGAATTGCCCACTCCCCTCCCCACGACAAAAATAGGCCACGGGCACAGACGCACCCAAAAACGAGCAGCCGAACCCCTTGGCGCCAAGTTCGTCCTGCGGAAAAATGCCCAAAAAAGGGGTGGGCTATAGCCTACGGGCGTGGGGCTGGCGAACTTCGTCCGCCGGACTCGGAATGGGCCGAGACTTTTCCCATCCCCTCCCCGCACCAAAAATAGGCTGCGGGCACAGCCGCGCACAAAAAAGAGCAAACCGAACCCCTTGGCGCCAAGTTCGTCCTGCGGAAAAATGCCCAAAAAAGCGGTGGGCTATAGCCTTGGGGCGTGGGGCTGGCGAACATCGTCCGCCGGACTTGGAATGGGCCGAGACTTTTCCGACCCCCACCCCCGCGACAAAAAGAAGGCCACGGGCACAGCCGCGCCCAATAAAGAGCAGCCCGAACCCCGTGGCGCCAAGTTCGTCCTGCGGAAAAATGCCAAAAATGGGCTGGGCTATAGCCTTGGGCCGTGGGGCAGGCGAACTACGTCCGCCGGACTCGGAATGGGCCGAGACATTGACCACCCCCCTCCCCCACGACAAAAATAGGCCGCGGGCGCGCAGCCGCACCTGAAAAATAGCCGACGAACCCCTTGGCGCCAAATTCGTCCTGCAGAAAAATGCCCAAAAAGGGGGTGGGCTATAGCGTTGGGGGCGTGGGGCTGGCAAACTTCGTCCGCCAGACTCCGAATGGGCCGAGGCGTTGCCCACACCCCTCCCCACGACAAAAATAGGCCACGGGCACAGACGCGCCCAAAAACGAGCAGCCGAACCCCTTGGCGCCATGTTCGTCCTGTGGAAAAATGCGCAAAAAGGGCGTGGGCTATAGCCTTGGGGCGTGGGGAAGGCGAACTTCGTCTGCCGGACCCAGAATGGGCCCAAACGTTTCGCACCCCCTCCCCGCGGCAAACATAGGCCGCGCGCACAGCCGCGCCCAAAAAAGAGCAGCCGAACCCCTTGGCGCCAATTTCGTCCTGCGAAAAAATGCCCAAAAAAGGGGTGGGCCATAGCCCTGGGGCGTGGGGGGGGCGAACTTCGTCCGCCGGACTTGGAATAGGCCGAGACACCGACCACCCCCCTCCCCGCGACAAAAAATAGGCCGCGGGCACAGCCGCGCCCAAAAAAGAGCAGCCGAACCCCTTGGCGCCATGTTCGTCCTGCGGAAAAATGCCCAAAAAAGGGGTGGGCTATAGCCTTGGGGCGTGGGGCTGGCGAACTTCGTCCGCCGAACTCGGAATGGACCGACACTTTTCCCACCCCCTCCCCGCGCCAAAAATAGGCCGCGGGCACAGCCGCGTCCAAAAAAAGAGAACCCGAACCCCTTGGCGCCAAGTTCTTCCTGCAGAAAAGTGCCCAAAAAAAGGGGTGGGCTATAGCCTTGGGGCGTGGGGCGGGCGAACTTCGTCCGCCGGACTCGGAATGGGCCAAGGCGTTGCCACCCCCTCCCTACGACAAAAATAGGCCACGGGCAAAGCCACTCCCAAAAAACAGCTGCCGAACCCCTTGGCGCCAAGTTCGTCCTGCGGAAAAATGCCCAAAAAGGGGGTGGGCTATAGCGTTGGGGCGTGGGGCTGTCGAACTTCGTCCGCCGGACTCCGAATGGGCCAAAACTTTTCCCACCCCTCCCCGCGACAAAAATAGGCCGCGGGCACAGCTGCGCCCAAGAAAGAGGAGCCGAACCCCTTGGCGCAAACTTCGTCCAGTGGAAAAATGCCCAAATGGGGGTGGGCTATAGCCTTGGGGCGTGGGGCGGGCGCACTTCGTCCGCGGGACTCGGAATGTGCTGAGAGTTTGCCCACGCCCTCCCCGCGACAAAAATAGGCCACGGGCACAGACGCGCCCAAAAAAGAGCAGCCGAACCCCTTGGCGCCAAGTTCGTCCTGCGGAAAAATGCCCAAAAAAGGGGTCGGCTATAGCCCTGGGGCGTGGGGGGGCGCACTTCGTCCGCCGGACTCGGAATGGGCCGAGACTTTGGCCACCCCCTCCCCGTGCCAAAATAGGCCGCGGGCACAACCACGCCCAAAAAAGAGTAGCTGAACCCCTTGGCGCTAAGTTCTTCCTGCGGAAAAATGCCCAAAAAAGGGGTGGGCTATAACCTTGGGGCGTCGGGCGGGCGCACTTCGTCCGCCGGACACGGAATGGGCCGAGACTTTGACCACCCCCTCCCCGCGACAAAAATTGGCTGCGGGCACAGCCGCGCCCAAAAAAGAGCTGCCGAACCCCTTGGCGCCAGGTTCGTCCTGCGAAAAATGCCCAAAAAAGGGGTGGGCTATAGCCTTGGGGCGTGGGCAGACGAACTTGATCTGCCAGACTCGGAATGGGCCGAGACATGAACCACCCCCTCCCCGCGACAAAAATAGGCCGCGGGCACAGCTGCGCCCAAGAAAGAGGAGCCGAACCCCTTGGCGCAAACTTCGTCCTGCGGAAAAATGCCCAAATGGGGGGTGGGCTATAGCCTTGGGGCGTGGGGCGGGCGCACTTCGTCCGCCGGACTCGGAATGTGCCGAGAGTTTGCCCACCCCCTCCCCGCGACAAAAATAGGCCACAGGCACAGCCGCGCCCAAAAAAGAGCAGCCGAACCCCTTGGCGCCTAGTTCGTCCTGCGGAAAAATGTCTAAAAAAGAGGTGGGCTATAGCCTTGGGGCGTGGGGCCGGCGAACTTCATCCCCCGGACTCGGAATGGGCCGAGACCTTTCCCACCCCCTCCCCACGACAAAAATGGGCCGCGGGCTCAGCCGCGCCCAAAAAAACGCAGCCAAACCCCTTGGCGCCAAGTTTGTCCTGCGGAAAAATGCCCAAAAATGGGGTGTTCTATAGCCTTCGGGTGTGGGGCCGGCAAAGTTCATCCGCCGTCCTCGGAATGGGCCGAGACTTTGGCCACCCCCTCGCTGCACCAAAAATAGGCCGCGGGCATAGCCGCGCCCAAAAAAGAGCAGTCGACCCCCTTGGCGCCAAGTTCGTCCTGCGGAAAAATGCCCAAAAAAGGGGGTGTGCTTATAGCCTTGGGGCGTGGGGCTGCCGAAGTTCGTCCGCCGGACTCGGAATGGGCCGAGACTTTTCCCACCCCCTCACCACGACAAACATAGGCCGCGGGCACAGCGGCGCCCAAAAAAGAGCGGCCGAAGCCCTTAGCGCCAAGTTCGTCCTTCGGAAAAATGCCCGAAAAAGGGGTGTACAATAGCCTTTGGGCGTGGGGCCGGCGCACTTCGTCCCCCCTTCCTCGGAATGGGCCGAGACTTTGCCCACCCCCTCCCCGCGACAAAAAATAGGCCGCGGGCATAGCCGCGCCCAAAAAAGATCAGCCAAACCCCATGGCGCCAAGTTCGTCCTATGGGAAAATTCCCAAAAAAGGGGTGTGCTATAGCCTTTGGGCATGGGGCCGGCAAAGTTTATCCGCCTTCCTCGGAATGGGCCAAGACTTTGCCCACCCCCTCCCCCACGCCAAAAATAGCCCGCGGCCACAGCTGCGCCTAAAAAAGAGCAGTCGAACCGCTTGGCGCCAAGTTCGTCCTGCGGAAAAATGCCCAAAAAAGGGGGGTGCTATAGCCTTGGGCCGTGGGGCTGCCGAAGTTCGTCCGCCAGACTCGTAATGGGCCGAGACTTTTCGCACCCCCTCCCCATGACAAAAATAGGCCACGGGCACAGCCGCACCCAAAAAGAGCAGCCGAACCCCTTGGCGCCAAGTCCGCCCTGCGGAAAAATGCCCAAAAAGGGGGTGGGCTATAGCCTTGGGGCGTGGGGCTGGCGAACATCGTCCGCCTTCCTTGGAATAGGCCGAGACTTTGTCCACCGCCTCCCCGTGACAAAAATCGGCCGCGGGCACAGCCGCGCCCAAAAAGGTGCTGCCGAACCCCTTGGCGCCATGTTCGTCATGCGGAAAAATGCCCAAAAAAGGGGGTGGGCTATAGGCTTGGGGGCGTGGGGCTGCCTCACTTCGTCCGCCGGACTCGGAATGGGCCGAGACTTTGGCCACCACCTCCCCGCACCAAAAACAGGCCGCTGGCACAGCCGCGCCCAAAAAAGAGCAGCCGACCCCTTGGCGCCAAGTTCGTCCTGCGGAAAAAATGCCCAAAAAATGTGTGTGCTATAGCCTTTGGGCGTGGGGCCGGCGAACTTCGTCCGCCTTCCTCGGAATCGGCCGAGACTTTTCCCGCCCCCTCCCCACGACAAACATAGGCCGCGGGCACAGCCGCGCCCAAAAAAGAGGAGCCGAACCCCTTGGCGCCAAGTTCGTCCTGCGGAAAAATGCCCAAAAAAGTGGTGGGCTATAGCCTTGGGGCGTGGGTCGGGCGTACTTCGTCCGCCGGACTCGGAATGGGGCGAGACTTTGCCCACCTCTTCCCCGTGACAAAAATAGGCCACGGGCACAGCCGCACCCAAAAAAAGAGCAGCCGAACCACTTGGCGCCAAGTTCGTCCTGCGGATAAATGCCCAAAAAAGGGGTGGGCTATAGGCTTGGGGCGTGGGGCGGTGGGGCTGGCGAACTTCGTCCGCCGGACTCGGAATGGGCCGAGACTTTGCCCACTCCCTCCCCGCAACAAAAATAGGCTGCGGCCACAGCCGCGCCCATAAAAGAATAGCGGAACCCACCTTCGCGCCAAGTTCGTCCTGCGGAAAAATGCCCAAAAAAAGGGGTGTGCTATAGCCATTGGGCGGGGGGGTCGGCAAAGTTCGTCCGCCGGACTCGGAATGGGCCGAGACTTTTTCCCACCCCCTCCCCCGCGACAAAGATAGGCCGTGGGCACAGCCGCGCCCAAAACAGAGCAACCGAACCCCTTTGGCGCCAAGTTCGTCTTGCGGAAAAATGCCCAAAAAAGGGGTGGGCTATAGCCTTTGGGCGTGGGGCTGGCGAACTTCGTCTGCCTTCCTCGGAATGGGCCGAGAATTTGCCCACCCCCCCCGCACTAAAAATAAGCTACGGGCACAGCCGCGCCCAAAAAAGAGCAGCCGAACCCCTTGGCGCCAAGTTCGTCCTGCGGAGAAATGCTCAAAAAAGGGGTGGGCTGTAGCCTTGGGGCGTGGGGCTGGGGAACATCGTCCGCTGGACTCGGAAAGGGCCGAGACATTCCTCACCCCCCTCCCCATGACAAAAATAGGCCGCGGGCACAGCCGTGCCCAAAAACGAGCAACCGAACCCCTTGGCGCCAAGTTCGTCCTGCGGAAAAATGCCAAAAAGGGGGTGGCCTATAGCCTTGGGGCGTGGGGCTGGCGAATTCGTCCGCCGGACTCGGAATGAGCCGAGAGTTTGCCCACCCCCTCCCCACGACAAAAATAGGCCGCGGGCACAGCCGCATCCAAAAAAGAGCAGCCAAACCCATGGCGCCAAGTTCGTCCAGCGGAAAAATGCCCAAAAAGGGGTGTGCTATAGCCTTTGGGCATGGGGCCGGCGCACTTCGTCCGCCTTCCCTCGGAATGGGCCGAGACTTTGCCCACCCCCCTCCCTGTGACAAAAATAGGCCGCGGGCACAGCCTCGCCCAAAAAAGAGCAGCCGAACCCCTTGGCGCCAAGTTCGTCCAGCGGAAAAATGCCCAAAAAAGGGGTGTGCTATAACCTTTGGGCGTGGGGCCCGGCAAAGTTCATCCGCCATCCTCGGAATGGGCCGAGACTATGCCCACCCCCTCCCCGCACTAAAAATAAGCTGCGGGCACAGCCGCGCCCAAAAAAGAGCAGCCGAACCCCTTGGCGCCAAGTTCGTCCTGCGGAAAAATGCTCAAAAGGGGGGCGGGCTATAGCCTTGGGGCGTGGGGCGGTGCGAACTTCGTCAGCCGGACTCGGAATGGGCCGAGACTTTTCCCACCCGCTCCCCACGACAAAAATAGGCCGCGGTTACAACCGCGCCCAAAAAAGAGCAGCCGAACTCCTTGGCGCCAAGTTCGTCCTGCGGAAAAATGCTCAAAAAGGGGGTGGGCTATAGCCATCGGGCGTGGGGCTGGCGAACATCGTCCGCCGGACTCGGAATGGGCCGAGACATTCCCCACCCCCCTCCCCACGACAAAAATAGGCCGCGGGCACAGCCGCGCCCAAAAAAAGAGCAGCCGAACCCCTTGGCGCCCAAGTTCGACCTGCGGAAAAATGCCCAAAAGGGGGGTGGGCTATAGCCTTGGTGCGTGGGGGCGGGGCGAACTTCGTCCGCCGGACTCGGAATGGGACGAGACTTTCCCCACCCCCTCCCCGCGACAAAAATAGGCCGCGGGCACAGCCGCACCGGAAAAAGAGCTGCCAAACCCCGTGGCGCCAAGTTCGTCCTGCAGAAAAATGCCCAAAAAGGGGGTGGGCTATAGCCTTGGGACGTGGGGCTGGCCTTGGGGCGTGGGGCCGGTGCACTTCGTCCGCCGGACTCGGAATGGGCCCAGACTTTTCCCACCCCCTCCCCGCAACCAAATAGGCTGCGGGCACCGCCGCGCCCAAAAAAGAGCAGCCGAACCCCTTGGCGCCATGTTCGTCCTGCGGAGAAATGCTCAAAAAAGGGGTGGGCTGTAGCCTTGGGGCGTGGGGCTGGGGAACATCGTCCGCTGGACTCGGAAAGGGCCGAGACATTCCTCACCCCCTCCCCATGACAAAAATAGGCCGCGGGCACAGCCGTGCCCAAAAACGAGCAACCGAACCCCTTGGCGCCAAGTTCGTCCTGCGGAAAAATGCTCAAAAAGGGGGTGGGCTATAGCCATCGGGCGTGGGGCTGGCGAACATCGTCCGCCGGACTCGGAATGGGCCGAGACATTCCCCACCCCCTCCCCATGACAAAAATAGGCCGCGGGCACAGCCGCGCCCAAAAAAGAGCAGCCGAACCCCTTGGCGCCAAGTTCGACCTGCGGAAAAATGCCCAAAAGGGGGGTGGGGCTATAGCCTTGGTGCGTGGGGCGGGCGAACTTCGTCCGCCGGACTCGGAATGGGCCGAGACTTTCCCACCCCCTCCTCCGACAAAAATAGTCCGCGGGCACAGCCGCGCCCAAAAAAGAGCAGGCGAACCCCTGGGTGCCAATTTCGCCCCGCGGAAAAATCCCCAAAAAAAGGGTGGGCTATAGCCTTGGGGCGCGGGGGCTGGCGAACTTCGTCCGCCTTCCTTGGAATGGGCCGGGAATTTGCCCACCCCCTCCCCGGGACAAAAATAGGCCGCGGGCACAGCCGCGCCCAAAAAAGAGCAGCCGAACCCCTTAGCGCCATGTTCGTCCTGCGGAAAAATGCCCTAAAAAGGGGTGGGCTATAGCCTTGGGGCGTGGGGCTGGCCGACTTCGTCCGCCGAACTCGGAATGGGCCGAGACATTCCCCACCCCCTCTCCACGACAAAAATAGGCCGCGGGCACAGCCGCGCCCAAAAAAGAGCAGCTGAACCCCTTGGCGCCATGTTCGTCCTGCGGAAAAATGCCAAAAAAGGGGTGGCCTATAGCCTTGGGGCGTGGGGCTGGCGAACTTTGTCCGCCGGACTCGGAATGGGCCGAGACTTTTCCCACCCCCTCCCCGCAACAAAATAGGCTGCGGGCACCGCCGCGCCCAAAAAAGAGCAGCCGAACCCCTTGGCGCCATGTTCGTCCTGCGGAGAAATGCTCAAAAAAGGGGTGGGCTGTAGCCTTGGGGCGTGGGGCTGGGGAACATCGTCCGCTGGACTCGGAAAGGGCCGAGACATTCCTCACCCCCTCCCCATGACAAAAATAGGCCGCGGGCACAGCCGTGCCCAAAAACGAGCAACCGAACCCCTTGGCGCCAAGTTCGTCCTGCGGAAAAATGCTCAAAAAGGGGGTGGGCTATAGCCATCGGGCGTGGGGCTGGCGAACATCGTCCGCCGGACTCGGAATGGGCCGAGACATTCCCCACCCCCTCCCCATGACAAAAATAGGCCGCGGGCACAGCCGCGCCCAAAAAAGAGCAGCCGAACCCCTTGGCGCCAAGTTCGACCTGCGGAAAAATGCCCAAAAGGGGGGTGGGCTATAGCCTTGGTGCGTGGGGCGGGCGAACTTCGTCCGCCGGACTCGGAATGGGACGAGACTTTCCCCACCCCCTCCCCGCGACAAAAATAGGCCGCGGGCACAGCCGCACCGGAAAAAGAGCTGCCAAACCCCGTGGCGCCAAGTTCGTCCTGCGGGAAAATGCCCAAAAAGGGGGTGGGCTATAGCCTTGGGACGTGGGGCTGGCCTTGGGGCGTGGGGCCGGTGCACTTCGTCCGCCGGACTCGGAATGGGCCCAGACTTTTCCCACCCCCTCCCCGCGACAAAAATAGGCCGCGGGCACAGCCGCGCCCAAAAAAGAGCAGCCGAACCCCTTGGCGCCATGTTCGTCCTGCGGAAAAATGCCAAAAAAGGGGTGGCCTATAGCCTTGGGGCGTGGGGCTGGCGAACTTTGTCCGCCGGACTCGGAATGGGCCGAGACTTTTCCCACCCCCTCCCCGCAACAAAATAGGCTGCGGGCACCGCCGCGCCCAAAAAAAGAGCAGCCGAACCCCTTGGCGCCATGTTCGTCCTGCGGAGAAATGCTCAAAAAAGGGGTGGGCTGTAGCCTTGGGGCGTGGGGCTGGGGAACATCGTCCGCTGGACTCGGAAAGGGCCGAGACATTCCTCACCCCCTCCCCATGACAAAAATAGGCCGCGGGCACAGCCGTGCCCAAAAACGAGCAACCGAACCCCTTGGCGCCAAGTTCGTCCTGCGGAAAAATGCTCAAAAAGGGGGTGGGCTATAGCCATCGGGCGTGGGGCTGGCGAACATCGTCCGCCGGACTCGGAATGGGCCGAGACATTCCCCACCCCATCCCCATGACAAAAATAGGCCGCGGGCACAGCCGCGCCCAAAAAAGAGCAGCCGAACCCCTTGGCGCCAAGTTCGACCTGCGGAAAAATGCCCAAAAGGGGGGTGTGCGCTATAGCCTTGGTGCGTGGGGCGGGCGAACTTCGTCCGCCGGACTCGGAATGGGACGAGACTTTCCCCACCCCCTCCCCGCGACAAAAATAGGCCGCGGGCACAGCCGCACCGGAAAAAGAGCTGCCAAACCCCGTGGCGCCAAGTTCGTCCTGCGGAAAAATGCCCAAAAAGGGGGTGGGCTATAGCCTTGGGGCGTGGGGCCGGTGCACTTCGTCCGCCGGACTCGGAATGGGCCCAGACTTTTCCCACCCCCTCCAATGGACAAAAATAGGCCGCGGGCACAGCCGCGCCCAAAAAAGAGCAGCCGAACCCCTTGGCGCCAAGTTCGTCCTGCGGAAAAATGCCCAAAAAAGGGGGTGTGCTAACGCCTGGGGGCTTGGGGCTGCCGAACTTCGTCCGCCGGCCTCAGAATGGGCCGAGACTTTTCCCACCCCCTCCCCGCGACAAAAATAGGCCGCGGGCACAGCCGCGCCGAAAAAAGAGCAGCCGAACCCCTTGGCGCCAAGTTCGTCCTGCGGAAAAATACCCAAAAAAAAGGTGGGCTGTAGCCTTGGGGCTTGGGGCTGGCGAACTTCGTCCGCCGGACTCGGAATGTCCCGAGACTTTGCCCACCCCCTCCCCACAACAAAAATAGGCCACAGGCACAGCCGCGCCCAAAAAAGAGCAGCCAAACCCCTTGGCGCCAAGTTCGTCCTGCGGAAAAATGCCCAAAAAAGGGGTGTGCTATAGCCTTTGGGCGTGGGGCAGGCAAAGTTCATCCGCCATCCTCGGAATAGGCCGAGACTGTGCCCACCCCATCCCCGCACTAAAAATAAGCTGCGGTCACAGCCGTGCCCAAAAAGGAGCAGCTGAACCCCTTGGCGCCAAATTCGTCCTGCGGAAAAATGCTCAAAAAGGGGGTGGGGTATAGCCTTGGGGCGTGGGGCGGGCGAACTTCGTCCGCCGGACTCGGAATGGGCCGAGAGTTTTCCCACCCCCTCCCCAAGACAAAAATAGGCCGCGGGCACAGCCGCTTCCAAAAAAGAGAAGCCGAACCCCTTGGCGCCATGTTCGTCCTGTGGAAAAATGCCCAAAAAAGGGGTGTGCTATAGCCTTTGGGCGTGGGAATGGCGAACTTCGTCCGCTGGACTCGGAATGGGCCGAGACTTTCCCCACCCCCTCCCCGCAACAAAAATAGGCCGCGGATACAGCCGTGCCCAAAAAAGAGCAGCCGAACACCTTGGCGCAAAGTCCGTCCTGCGGAAAAATGCCCAAAAAAGGGGTGGGCTATAGCCATGGGGCGTGGGGCTGGCGATCTTCGTCCGCCGGACTCAGAATGGGCCGAGAGTTTGCCCACCCCCTCCGCACGACAAAAATAGGCCGCGGGCACAGCCGAGACCAAAAAAGAGCAGCCAAATCCCTTGGCGCCATGTTCGTCCTGCGGAAAAATGCCCAAAAAAGGGGTGTGCTATAGCCTTTGGGCGTGGGGCCGGCGAATTCGTCCGCCATCCCCGGAATCGGCCGAGACTTTGCGCACCCCCTCCTCACCACAGTAATAGGCCGCGGGCACAGCCACGCCCAAAAAAGAGCATCCGAACCCCTTGGCGCCAAGTTCATCCTGCGGAAAAATGCCCAAAAAAGGGGTGTGCTATAGCCTCGGTGGGGTGGGGCGGTCGAAGTTCGTCCGCCGGACTCAGAACGGGCCGAGACTATTCCCACCCCCTCCCCGCGACAAAAATAGGCCGCGGGCACAGCCCCGTCCAAAAAAGAGCAGTCGAACCCCCGGGCGCCAAGTTCGTCCTGCGGAAAAATGCCCAAAAAGGGGGTGGGCTATAGCCTTGGGGCGTGGGGAGGGCGAACTTCGTCCGCCGGACTCGGAATGGGCCGAGAGTTTTCCCACCCCCTCCCCATGACAAAAATAGGCCACGGGCACAGCCGCGTCCAAAAAAGAGCAGCCAAACCCCATGGCGCCAAGTTCGTCCTGCGGAAAAATGCCCAAAAAAGGGGTGTGCTATAGCCTTTGGGCATGGGGCCAGCGTACTTCGTCCGCCTTCCCCTGAATCGGCCGAGACATTGCGTACCCCCTCCCCGCGACAATAATAGGCCGCGGGCACAGCCGCACTCAAAAAAGAGCAGCCGAACCCCTTGGCGCCAAGTTCGTCCTGCGGAAAAATGCCCAAAACGGGGGTGGGCTATAGCCATGAGGCATGGGGCTGGCGAACTTCATCCGCCGGACTCGGAATATGCCGAGACTTTTCCCACCCCCTCCCCACGACAAAAATAGGCCGCGGGCACAGCCGTACCCAAAAAAGAGCAGCCAAACCCCTTGGCGCCAAGTTCGCCCTGCGGAAAAATGCCCAAAAAGGGGGTGGGCTATCGCCTTGGGGCGTGGGGCTGGCGAAGTTCGTCCGCCGAACTCGGAATGGGCCGAGACTATTCCCACCCCCTCCCCGCGACAAAAATAGGCCGCGGGCACAGCCGCGCCCAAAAAAGAGCAGTCGAACCCCCGGGCGCTAAGTTTGTCCAGCGAAAAAATGCCCAAAAAGGGGGTGGGCTATAGCCTTGGGGCGTGGGGCTGGCTAACTTCGTCCGCCGGACTCGGAATGGGCCGAGAGTTTTCCCACCCCCTCCCCATGACAAAAATAGGCCGCGGGCACAGCCGCGTCCAAAAAAGAGCAGCCAAACCCCATGGCGCCAAGTTCGTCCTGCGGAAAAATGCCCAAAAAAGGGGTGTGCTATAGCCTTTGGGCATGGGGCCAGCGTACTTCGTCCGCCTTCCCATGAATCGGCCGAGACTTTGCGTACCCCCCTCCCCGCGACAATAATAGGCCGCGGGCACAGCCGCACTCAAAAAAAGAGCAGCCGAACCCCTTGGCGCCAAGTTCGTCCTGCGGAAAAATGCCCAAAACGGGGGTGGGCTATAGCCATGAGGCGTGGGGCTGGCGAACTTCATCCGCCGGACTCGGAATATGCCGAGACTTTTCCCACCCCCTCCCCACGACAAAAATAGGCCGCGGACACAGCCGTACCCAAAAAAGAGCAGCCAAACCCCTTGGCGCCAAGTTCGCCCTGCGGAAAAATGCCCAAAAAGGGGGGTGGGCTATCGCCTTGGGGCGTGGGGCTGGCGAAGTTCGTCCGCCGAACTCGGAATGGGCCGAGACTATTCCCACCCCCTCCCCGCGACAAAAATAGGCCGCGGGCACAGCCGCGCCCAAAAAAGAGCAGTCGAACCCCCGGGCGCCAAGTTTGTCCAGCGAAAAAAATGCCCAAAAAGGGGGTGGGCTATAGCCTTGGGGCGTGGGGCTGGCTAACTTCGTCCGCCGGACTCGGAATGGGCCGAGCGTTTTCCCCACCCCCTCCCCATGACAAAAATAGGCCGCGGGCACAGCCGCGTCCAAAAAAGAGCAGCCAAACCCCATGGCGCCAAGTTCGTCCTGCGGAAAAATGCCCAAAAAAGGGGTGTGCTATAGCCTTTGGGCATGGGGCCGCCGTACTCCGTCCGCCTTCCCCTGAATCGGCCGAGACTTTGCATACCCCCTCCCCGCGACAATAATAGGCCGCGGGCACAGCCGCACCCAAAAAAGAGCAGCCGAACCTCTTGGCGCCAAGTTCGTCCTGCGGAAAAATGCCCAAAAAGGGGGTGGGCTATAGCCATGGGGCGTGGGGCTGGCGAACTTCATCCGCCGGACTCGGAATATGCCGTGACTTTTCCCACCCCCTTCCCGCGACAAAAATAGGCCGCGGGCACAGCCGTGCCCAAAAAAGAGCAGCCAAACCCCTTGGCGCCAAGTTCGCCCTGCGGAAAAAATGCCCAAAAAGGGGGGTGGGCTATCGCCTTGGGGCGTGGGGCTGGCGAAGTTCGTCCGCCGGACTCGGAATGGGCCGAGACTTTGCCCACCCCCTCCCCGTGACAAAAATAGGCCGCGGGATCAGCCGTGCCCAAAAAAGAGCAGCCGAACCCCTTGGCGCCCAGTTCGTCCTGCGGAAAAATGCCCAAAAAAGGGGTGTGCAATAGCCTTGGGCGTGGGGCTGCCGAAGTTCGTCCGCCGAACTCAGAACGGGCCGAGACTTTTCCCATCCCCTCCCCGCGACAAAAATAGGCCGCGGGGCACAGCCGCGCCCAAAAAAGAGCAGCCGAACCCCTTGGCGCCAAGTTCGTCCTGCGGAAAATTACCCAAAAAAGTGGTGGGCTATAGCCTTGGGACGTGGGGCCGGCAAAGTTCATCCGCCTTCCTTGGAATGGGCCGAGACTTTGTCCACCCACTCCCTGCACCAAAAATAGGCCGCGGGCACAGCAGCACCCAAAAAAGAGCAGCCGAACCCCTTGGCACCAAGTTCGTCCTGCGGAAAAATGCCCAAAAAAGGGGGTGGGCTATAGCCTAGGGGCGTGGGGGGTTGCGAACTTCGTCCGCCGCACTCGCAATGGGCCGAGACTTTGCCCACCCCCTCCCCACGACAAAAATAGGCCCGCGGGCACAGCCGCGCCCAAAAAAAAGAGCAGACAAACGCCTTGGTGCCAAGTTCGTCCTGCGGAAAAATGCCCAAAAAGGGGGTGGGCTATAGCCTTGGGGCGTGGGGCTGGCGCACTTCGTCCGCCGGACTTGGAATGGGCTGAGACTTTGTCCACCCCCTCCCCGTGACAAAAATAGGCCGTGGGATCAGCCGCGCCCAAAAAAGAGCAGCCGAACCCGTTGGCGCCAAGTTCGTCCAGCGGAAAATATGCCCAAAAAGGGGGTGGGCTATAGCCTTGGGGCGTGGGGGCTGGCGAACTTCGTCCGCCGGACTTGGAATGGGCCGAGACTTTGCCCACCCCCTCCCCGCGACAAAAATAGGCCGCGGGCACAGCTGCGCCGAAAAAAGAGCTGCCGAACCCCTTGGAGCCAAGTTCGTCCTGCGGAAAAATGCCCAAACAGGGGGGTGGGCTATAGCCTCAGGGCGTGGGGCTGGCGAACTTCGTCCGCCACACTCGCAATGGGCCGAGACTATGCCCACCCCCTCCCCACGACAAAAATAGGCCGCGGGCACAGCCGCCGCCCAAAAAAAAGAGCAGACGAACCCCTTGGGGCCAAGTTCGTCCTGCGGAAAAATGCCTAAAAAGGGGGTGGGCTATAGCCTTGGGGCGTGGGGCTGGCGCACTTCGTCCGCCGAACTGAGAATGGGCCGAGACTTTGCCCACCCCCTCCCCGCGGCAAAAATAGGCTGCGGGCACGGCCGCGCCCAAAAAAGACCCGCCGAACCCCTTGGCGCCATGTTCGTCCTGCGGAAAAATGCCCAAAAAAAGGGGTGGGCTATAGCCTTGGGGCGTGGGGCTGACGAAGTTCGTCCGCCGAAGTCGGAAAGGGCCGAGACTTTTTCCAACCCCTCCCCGTGACAAAAATAGGCCGCGGTCACAGCCTCGCCCAAAAAAGAGCAGCCGAACCCCTTGGCGCCAAGTTCGTCCTGCGAAAAAATGCCCAAAAAGGGGGTGGGCTATAGCCTTGGGGCGTGGGGCGGGGCGAACTTCGTCCGACGGACTCCGAATGGGCTGAGACTTTGCCCACCCCCTCCCCATGACAAAAATAAGCCGCGAAATCAGCCGCACCCCAAAAAAGAGCAGCCGAAACGCCTTGGCGCCAAGTTCGTCCTGCGGAAAAATGCCCAAAAAGGGGGTGGGGCTACAGCCTTGGGGCGGGGGGCTGCCGAAGTTCATCCGCCAGACTTGGAAAGGGCCGAGACTTTGCCCACCCCCTCCCCACAACAAAAATAGGCCACGGGCACAGTTGCGCCGAAAAAAGTGCAGCCGAACCCCTTGGCGCCAAGTTCGTACTGCGGAAAAATGGCCAAAAAGGGGGTGGGCTATAGCCTCGGGGCGTGGGGCAGGCGAACTTCGTCCGCCCGGACTCGGAATGGGCCGAGACTTTCCCCACCCCCTCCCCACGACAAAAATAGGCCGCGGATGCAGCCGTGCCCAAAAAAGAGCAGCCGAACACCTTGGCGCCAAGTCCGTCCTGTGGAAAAATGTCCAAAAAAGGGGTGGGCTATAGCCTTGGGGCGTGGGGCGGGCAAACTTCGTCCGCCGGACTCGGAATGGGCCGAGACATTGCCCACCCCCTCCCTGCAACAAAAATAGGCTGCGGGCACAGCCGCGCCCAAAAAAGAGCAGCCGAACCCCTTGGGGCCAAGTTCGTCCTGTAGAAAAATGCCCAAAAAAGGGGTGTGCGATAGGCTTGGGGCGTGGGGCCGGCAAAGTTCATCCGCCGTCCTCGGAATGGGCCGAGACTTTGGCCACCCGCTCCCCGCTCCAAAAATAGGCCACGGGCAGAGCCGGCGCCCGAAAAAGAGCAGCCGAACCCCTTGGCTCCAAGTTCGTCCTGCGGAAAAATACCCAAAAAAGGGGTGTGCTATAGCCTTGGGGCGTGGGGCCGGCAAAGTTCATCCGCCTTCCTCGGAATGGGCCGAGACTTTGCCCACCCCCTCCCCGCGCTAAAAATAAGCTGCGGGCACAGCCTCGCCCAAAAATGAGCAGCCGAACCCCTTGGCGCCAAAGTTCGTCCAGCGGGAAAATGCTCAAAAAGGGGGGTGGGCTAAAGCCTTGGGGCGTGGGCCGGGGCGAACTTCGTCCGCCGAACTCGGAATGGGCCGACACTTTGCCCACCCCCTCCCCACGACAAAAATACGCTGCGGGCACAGCCGCGCCCAAAAAAGAGCAGCCGAACCCCTTGGGCGCCAAGTTCGTCCTGTGGAAAAATGCCCAAAAAAGGGGTGTGCTATAGCCTTTCGGTGTGGGGGCCGGCAAAGTTCTTCCGCCATCCTCGGAACTGGCCGAGACTTTGGCCACCCGATCCCCGCTCCAAAAATTGGCCACGGGCACAGCCGCACCCGAAAAAGAGCAGCCGATCCCCTTGGCACCAAGTTCGTCCTGCGGAAAAATACCCAAAAAAGGGGTGTGCCATAGCCTTGGGGCGTGGGGCCGGCAAAGTTCATCCGCCTTCCTTCGAATGGGCCGAGACTTTGCCCACCCGCTCCCCACACAAAAAATAGGCCGCGGGCACAGCCGCGCCCAAAAAAGAGCTGCCGAACCCCTTGGCACCAAGTTCGTCCTGCGGAAAAATGCCCAAAAAAGGGGGTGGCCTATAGTCTTGGGGCGTGGGGCTGGCGAACTTCGTCCGCCGGACTAGGAATGGGCCGAGACTTTGCCCACCCCCTCCCCGCAACAAAAATAGGCCGCGTGCACTGCCACGCCCAAAAAAGAGCAGCCGAACCCCTTGGCGCCAAGTTCGTCCTGCGGAAAAATGCCCAAAAATGGGGTGTGCTATAGCCTTTGGCGTGGGGCCGGCAAAGTTCATCCGCCTTCCTCGGAATGGGCCGAGACTTTGCCCACCCCCTTCCGGCACTAAAAATAAGCTGCGGGCACAACCGCGCCCAAAAAAAGAGCAGCCGAACCCCTTGGCGCCAAGTGCGTCCTGCGGAAAAAATGCCCAAAAAGGGGGTGGGCTATAGCCTTGGGACGTGGGGCTGGCGAACTTCGTCCGCCGGACTCTGAATGGGCCGAGACTTTGCCCACCCCCTCCCCATGACAAATATAGGCTGCGGGACCAGCCGCGCCCAAAACAGAGCAGCCCGAACCCCCTTGGCGCCAAGTTCGTCCAGCGGAAAAATGACCTAAAAACGGGTGGGCTATAGCCTTGGGGCGTGGGGCTGGCCAACTTCGTCCGCCGGACTCGGAATGGGGCCGAGACTTTTCCCACCTCCTCCCCGCGACAAAAATAGGCCGCGGGTACTGCCGTGCCCAAAAAGAGCAGCCGAACACCTTGGCGCCAAGTCCGTCCTGCGGAAAAATGCCCAAAAAAGGGGTGGGCTATAGCCTTGGGGCGTGGGGCTGGCCCACTTCGTCCGCCGGACTCGGAATGGGCCGAGACTTTTCCCACCCCTTCCCCGCGACAGAAATAGGCCGCGGGTACAGCCGCACCCAAAAAAGAGCAGCCGAACGCCTTGGCGCCAAGTTCGTCTTGCGGAAAAATGCCCAAAAAGGGGGGTGGGCTATAGCCTTGGGGCGTGGGGCTGCCGAAGTTCATCCGCCAGACTTGGAAAGGGCCGAGACTTTGCCCACCCCCTCCCCGCGACAAAAATAGGCCGCGGGCACAGCTGCGCCGAAAAAAGAGCAGCCGAACCCCTTGGCGCCAAGTTCGTCCTGCGAAAAATGGCCAAAAAGGGGGTGGGCCATAGCCTTGGGGCGTGGGGCAGGCGAACTTCGTCCGCCGGACTCGGAATGGGCTGAGAGTTTTCCCACCCCCTCCCCGCGACAAAAATAGGCCGCGGGTACAGCCGTGCCCAAAAAAGAGCACCCGAACACCTTGGCGCCAAGTCCGTCCTGCGGAAAAATGCCCAAAAAAGGGGTGGGCTATAGCCTTGGGGCGTGGGGCTGGCAAACTTCGTCCGCCGGACTCGGAATGGGCCGAGACTTTGCCCACCCCCTCCCTGCGACAAAAATAGGCCGCGGGCACAGCCGCGCCCAAAACAGAGCAGCCGAACCCCTTGGCGCCAAGTTCGTCTTGCGGAAAAAATGCCCAAAAAGGGGGGTGGGCTATAGTCTTGGGGCGTGGGGTTGCCGAAGTTCATCCGCCAGACTTGGAAAGGGCCGAGACTTTGCCCACCCCCTCCCCCCCGACAAAAATAGGCCGCGGGGCACAGCTGCGCCGAAAAAAGAGCAGCCGAACCCCTTGACGCCAAGTTCGTCCTGCGGAAAAATGGCCAAAAAGGGGTGGGCTATAGCCTTGGGGCGTGGGGCTGGCGAACTTCGTCCGCCGGACTCGGAATGGGCCGAGACTTTGCCCACCCCCTCCCCGCGACAAAAATAGGCCATGAGCAGAGCCGCGCCCAAAACAGAGCAGCCGAACCCCTTGGCCCCAAGTTCGTCCTGCGGAAAAAAGCCCAAAAAAGGGGTGTGCTATAGCCTTTGGGCGTGGGGCCGGCAAAGTTCATCCGCCTTCCTCGGAATGGGCCAAGACTTTGGCCACCCCCTCCCCATGACAAAAATAGGCCGCGGGCACAGCCGTACCCAAAAAAGAGCGGCCGAACCCCTTGGCGCCAAGTTCGTCCTGCGGAAAAATGCCCAAAAAAGGGGTGTGCTATAGCCTTGGGGCATGGGGCCGGCAAAGTTCATCCGCCTTCCTCGGAATGGGCCGAGACTTTGGCCACCCCCTCGCCGCGCCAAAAACAGGCCGCCGGAACAGCCGCGCCCAAAAAAGACCAGCCGAACCCCTTGGCGCCAAGTTCGTCCTGCGGAAAAAAGCCCAAAAAAGAGGTGGGCTATAGCCTTGGGGCGTGGGGCTGGCGCACTTCATCCGCCGGTCTCGGAATGGGCCGAGACTTTGGCCACCCTCTCCCCATGACAAAAATAGGCCGCGGGCACAGCCGCGCCCAAAACAGATTAGCCGAACCCCTTGGCGCCAAGTTCGTCCTGCGGAAAAATGCCCAAAAAAGGGGTGTGCTATACCCTTTGGGCGTGGGGCCGGCAAAGTTCATCCGCTTTCCTTGGAATGCGCCGAGACTTTGGCCACCCCCTCCCCGCGACAAAAATAGGGCGCGGGCACAGCCGCGCCCAAAAAAGAGCAGCCGAACCCCTTGGCGCCAAGTTCGTCCTGCGGAAAAATGCCCAAAAAAGGGGTGTGCTATAGCCTTCGGGCGTGGGGCCGGCAAAGTTCATCCGCCTTCTTCGGAATGAGCCAAGACTTTGGCCACCCCCTCCCCGTGACAAAAATAGGCCGCCGGAACAGCCGCGCCCAAAAAAGACCAGCCGAACCCCTTGGCGCCAACTTCGTCCTGCGGAATAATGCCCAAAAAAGGGGTGTGCTATAGCCTTGGGGCGTGGTTCCGGCAAAGTTCATCCGCCTTCCTCGGAATGGGGCGAGACTTTGGCCACCCCCTCCCCGCGCCAAAAATAGGCCGCGGGAACAGCCGCGCCCAAAAAAGAGCTGCCGAACCCCTTGGCGCCAAGTTCGTCCTGCGGAAAAATGCCCAAAAAAGAGGTGGGCCATAGCCTTGGGGCGTGGGGCTGGCGCACTTCATCCGCCGGACTCGGAATGGGCCGAGACTTTGGCCACCCTCTCCCCATGACAAAAATAGGCCGTGGGCACAGCCGTACCCAAAATAAAGCAGCCGAACCCCTTGGCGCCAAGTTCGTCCTGCGGAAAAATGCCCAAAAAAGGGGTGTGCTATAGCCCTTGGGCGTGGGGCTGGCAAAGTTCATCCGCCTTCCTCGGAATGCGCCGAGACTTTGGCCACCCCCTCCCCGCGATAAAAATATGGCGCGGGCACAGCCGCGCCCAAAAAAGAGCAGCCGAATCCCTTGGCGCCAAGTTCATCCTGCGGAAAAATGCCCAAAAAAGGGGTGTGCTATAGCCTTTGGGCGTGGGGCCAGCAAAGTTCATCCGCCTTCCTCGGAATGGGCCGAGACTTTGGCCACCCGCTCCCCACAACAAAAATAGGGCGCGGGCACAGCCGCGCCCAAAAAAGAGCAGCCGAACGCCTTGGCGCCAAGTTCGTCCTGCAGAAAAATGCCCAAAAAAGGGGTGTGCTATAGCCTTGAGGCGTGGGGCCGGCAAAGTTCATCCGCCTTCCTCGGAATGGGCCGAGACTTTGGCCACCCCCTGCCCGCGACAAAAATAGGCCGCGGGCACAGCCGCGCCCAAAAAAGAGCAGCCGAACGCCTTGGCACCAAGTTCGTCCTGCGGAAAAATGCCCAAAAAAGGGGTGTGCTATAGCCTTTGGGCGTGGGGCCGTAAAATTTCATCCGCCTTCCTCGGAATGGGCCGAGACTTTGGCCACCCCCTCTCCGCGACAAAAATGGCCGCGCCCAAAAAAAGCAGCCGAACCCCTTGGCGCCAAGTTCGTCCTGAGGAAAAATGCCCAAAAAAGGGGTGAGCTATAGCCTTTGGGAGTGGGGCCGGCAAAGTTCATCCGCTTTCCTCGGCATGGGCCGAGACTTTTCCCACCGCCTCCCCACGACAAAAATAGGCCGCGGGCACAGCCGCGCCCAAAAAAGAGCAGCCGAACCCCTTGGCGCCAAGTTCGTCCTGCGAAAAATGCCCAAAAAAGGGGTGTGCTATACCCTTTGGGCGTGGGGCCAGCAAAGTTATTCCGCCTTCCTGAGAATGGGCCGAGACTTTGTCCACCCCCTCCCCGCGATAAAAATAGGCAGCGGCCACAGCCGCGCCCAAGAAATAGCAGCCGAACCCCTCGGCGCCAAGTTCGTCCTGCGGAAAAATGCCCAAAAAAGGGGTGTGTTATAGCCTTTGGGCGTGGGGCCGGCAAACTTCGTCCACCTTCCTCGGAATGGGCCGAGACTTTGCCCACCCCCTCCCCGAGAGAAAAATAGGCCGCGGGCACAGGCGCTCAAAAAAGAGCCGCCGAACCCCTTGGTGCCAAGTTCGTCCTGCGGCAAAATGCCCAAAAAAGGGGTGTGTTATAGCCTTTGGGCGTGGGGCCGTTGAACTTCGTCCGCCTTTCTCGGAATGGGCCGAGACGTTGCCCAACCCCTCCCGTGCCAAAAATAGGCCGCAGGCACAGCCGAGACCAAAAAAGAACAGCCGAACCCCTTGGCGCCAAGTTCGTCCGGATGAAAAATGCCCAAAAAGGGGGTGGGCTATCGCCTTGGGGCGTGGGGCCGGCGACCTTCGTCCGCCGGACTCGGAATGGGCCGAGACTTTTCCCACCCCCTCCCGACGACAAAAATAGTCCGCGGGCACAGCCGCGCCCAAAAAAGAGCAGCCGAACCCCTTGGCGCCAAGTTCGTCCTGCGGAAAAATGCCCAAAAAAGGGGTGTGCTACAGCCTTTGGGCGTGGGGCCGGCAAACTTCGTCCGCCTTCGTCGGAATGGGCCGAGACTTTGCCCACCCCCTCCCCGAGAGAAAAATAGGCCGCGGGCACAGGCGCTCAAAAAAGAGCCGCCGAACCCCTTGGTGCCAAGTTCGTCCTGCGGCAAAATGCCCAAAAAAGGGGTGTGTTATAGCCTTTGGGCGTGGGGCCGTTGAACTTCGTCCGCCTTTCTCGGAATGGGCCGAGACGTTGCCCAACCCCTCCCCGTGCCAAAAATAGGCCGCAGGCACAGCCGAGACCAAAAAAGAACAGCCGAACCCCTTGGCGCCAAGTTCGTCCGGCGGAAATATGCCCAAAAAGGGGGTGGGCTATAGCCTTGGGGCGTGGGGCAGGCGAACTTCGTCCGCCGGACTCGGAATGGGCCGAGACTTTTCCCACCCCCTCCCCACGACAAAAATAGGCCGCGGGTGCAGCCGCGACCAAAAAAGAACAGCCGAACCCCTTGGCGCCAAGTTCGTCCTGCAGAAAAATGCCCAAAAAGGGGGTGGGCTATCGCCATGGGGCGTGGGGCTGGCGACCTTCGTCCGCCGGACTCAGAATGGGCCGAGACTTTTCCCACCCCCTCCCGATGACAAAAATAGGCCGCGGGCACAGCCGCACCCAAAAAAGAGCAGCCGAACCCCTTGGCGCCAAGTTCGTCCTGCGGAAAAATTCCCAAAAAATAGGTGGGCTATAGCCTTGGGACGTGGGGCTGGCGCACTTCGTCCGCCTGACTCGGAATGGGCCGAGACTTTTCTCACCCCCTCCCGATGACAAAAATAGGCCGCGGGCACAGCCGCACCCAAAAAAGAGCAGCCGAACCCCTTGGCGCCAAGTTCGTCCTGCGGAAAAATGCCCAAAAAAGAGGTGGGCTATAGCCTTGGGACGTGGGGCTGGCGCACTTCGTCCGCCTGACTCGGAATGGGCCGATACTTTGGCCACCCCCTCCCCACGACAAAAATGGCCGCGCCCAAAAAAGAGCAGCCGAACCCCTTGGCGCCAAGTTCATCCTGCGGAAACATGCCCAAAAAAGGGGTGGGCCTTAGCATTTGGGCGTGCGGCCGGCAAACTTCGTCCGCCTTCCTCGGAATAGGCCGAGACTTTGCCCACCCCCTCCCGGAGAAAAAATAGGCCGCGGGCACAGCCGCACCCAAAAAAGAGCAGCCGAACCCCTTGGCGCCAAGTTCGTCCTGCGGAAAAATGCCCAAAAAATGGGTGTGCGATAACCTTTGGGCGTGGGGCCGGCGAACTTCAACCGCCTTTCTCGGAATGCGCCGAGACTTTGGTCACCCCCTCCCCACGACAAAAATAGCATGCGGGCACAGGCGCGCCCAAAAAAGAGCAGCCGAACCCCTTGGCGCCAAGTTCGTCCGGCGGAAATATGCCCAAAAAGGGGGTGGGCTATAGCCTTGGGGCGTGGGGCAGGCGAACTTCGTCCGCCGGACTCGGAATGGGCCGAGACTTTTCCCACACCCTCCCCGTGACAAAAATAGGATGCGGGCACAGCCGCGCCCAATAAATAGCAGCCGAACCCCTTGGCGCCCAGTTCGTCCTGCGGAAAAGTGCGCAAAAAGGTGTTGGGCTATAGCCTTGGAGCGTGGGGCTGGCGAACTTCGTCCGCCGGACTCGGAATGGGCAGAGACTTTTCCCACCCCCTCCCCTCGACAAAAATAGGCCTCGGGCATAACCACTCCCAAAGAGCAGCCGAACCCCTTGGTGCCAAGTTCGTCCTGCGGAAAAATGCGCAAAAAGGTGTTGGGCTATAGCCTTGGAGCGTGGGGCTGGCGAACTTCGTCCGCCGGACTCGGAATGGGCAGATACTTTTCCCACCCCCTCCCCGCGACAAAAATAGGCCTCGGGCAAAACCGCGCCCAAAAAAGAGATGCCGAACCCCATGGCGCCATGTTCGTCCTGCGGAAAAATGCCCAAAAAGGGAGTATGCTATAGCCTTTGGGCGTGGGGCCGGCAAAGTTCATCCGCCTTCCTAGGAATGGGCTGAGACTTTGCCCCCCCCCTCCCCGCGAAAAAAATAGGGCGCGGGCACAGCCGCGCCCAAAAAAGAGCAGCCGAACCTGATGGCGCCAAGTTCGTCCTGCGGAAAAATGCCCAAAAAAGGGGTGAGCTATAGCCTTTGGGCGTGGGGCCGGCAAAGTTCATCCGCCTTCCTTGGAATGGGCCGAGACTTTTCCCACCCCCTCCCCGTGAAGAAAATAGACCACGGGCACAGCCGCACCCAAAAAAGAGCTGCCGAACCCCTTGGCGCCATGTTCGTCCTGCGAAAAAATGACCAAAAAGGGGGTGGGCTATAGCCTTGGGGCGTGGGGCTGGCGAACTTCGTCCGCCGGACTCGCAATGGGCCGATACTTTGCCCACCCCCTCCCCGCAACAAAAATAGGCCGCGGGCACAGCCGCGCCCAAAACAGAGCAGCCGAACCCCTTGGCCCCTAGTTCGTCCTGCGGAAAAAAGACCAAAAAAGGGGTGTGCTATAGCCTTTGGGCGTGGGGCCGGCAAAGTTATTCCGCCTTCCTCGGAATGGGCCGCGACTTTGGCCACCCCCTCCCCGTGCCAAAAATAGGCCGCAGGCACAGCCGCGCTCAAAAAAGAGTAGCCGAACCCCTTGGCGCTAAGTTCATCCTGCAGAAAAATGCCCAAAAAGGGGGTGGGCTATCGCCTTGGGGCGTGGGGCTGGCGACCTTCGTCCGCCGGACTCGGCATGGGCCGAGACTTTTCCCACCGCCTCCCCACGACAAAAATAGCATACGGGCACAGCCGCGCCCAAAAAAGAGCAGCCGAACCCCTTGGCGCCAAGTTCGTCCTGCGAAAAATGCCCAAAAAGGGGGTGGGCTATAGCCTTGGGGCGTGGGGCCCGCAAACTTCATCCGCTGGACTCAGAATGGGCCGAGACATTGGCCACCCCCTCCCCGCCACAAAAATAGGCTGCGGGCACAGCCGCGCCCAAAAAAGAGCAGCCGAACACCTTGGCGCCAAGCTCGTCCTGTGGCAAAATGCCCAAAAAAGGGATGTGCTATAGCCTTTGGGCGTAGGCCGGCAAAGTTCATCCGCCTTCGTCAGAATGGGCCGAGACTTTGCCACCGCCTCCCCGCGACAAAAATAGGCTGCGGGCACAGCCGCGCCCAAAAAAGAGCAGCCGAACCCCTTGGTGCCAAGCTCGTCCTGTGGCAAAATGCCCAAAAAAGGGGTGTCCTATAGCCTTTGGGCGTCGGCCGGCAAAGTTCATATGCCTTCCTCAGAATGGGCCGAGACTTTGCCCACCCCCACCCCACGCCAAAAATAGGCCGCGGGCACAGCCGCGAATAAGAAAGAGCAGCCGAACCCCTTGCTGCCAAGTTCGTCCTGCGGCAAAATGCCCAAAAAAGGGGTGTGCTATAGCCTTTGGGCGTCGGCCGGCAAAGTTCATCCGCCTTCCTCAGAATTGGCCAAGACTTTGCCTACCCCCTCCCCGCGCCACAAATAGGCTGCGGGCACAGCCGCGCTTAAAAAAGAGCTGCCGAGCCCCTTGGCGCCAAGTTCGACCTGCGGAAAAATGCCCAAAAAGGGGGTGGGCTATAGCCTTGGGGCGTGGGGCCCGCGCACTTCGTCTGCGGGACTCAGAATGGGCCGAGACATTGGCCACCACCTCCCCGTAACAAAAATAGGATGCGGGCATAGCCGCGCCTAAAAAAGAGCAGCCGAACCCCTTGGCGCCAAGTTCGTCCTCCGAAAAAATGAGCAAAAAGGGGGTGGGCTATAGCCTTGGGGCGTGGGGCCACGAACTTCGTCCGCCGGACACAGAATGGGCCGACACATTGGCCACCCCCTCCCCGCAACAAAAATAGGCGGCGGGCATAGCCGCGCCCAAAAACAAGCAGCCGAACCCCTTGGCGCCAAGTTCGTCCTGCGGAAAAATTCCCAAAAAAGGGGTGTGCTATAGCCTTTGGGGGTGGGGCCGGCGAACTTCGTACATCTTCCTCGGAATGGGCCGAGACTTTGCCCACCCCTCCCCTCACCAAAAATAGGCCGCGGGCACAGCCGCGCCCAAAAACGAGCGGCCGAACCCCATGCCGCCAAGTTCGTCTGGCGGAAAAATGCCAAAAAAGGGGTTGGCCATAGCCTTGGGACGTGGGGCGGGCGAACTTCGTCCGCCGGACTCGGAATGGGCCGAGACTTTGCCCACCACCTCCCTGCGACCAAAATAGGCCGCGGGCACAGCCGCGCCCAAAAAAGAGCAGCCGAACCCCTTGGTGCCAAGTTCGTCCTGCGAAAAAACGCCCGAAAAAGGGGTCTGCTATAGCCTTTGGGCGTGGGGCCGGCGAACTTCGTACACCTTCCTCGGAATGGGCCGAGACTTTTCCCACCCCCTCCCCTCACCAAAAATAGGCCGCGGGCACAGCCGCGCCCAAAAAAGAGCAGCCGAACCCCATGCCGCCAAGTTCGTCTTGCGGAAAAAATGCCCAAAAAGGGGTTGGCCATAGCCTTCGGACGTGGGGCGGGCGCACTTCGTCCGCCGGACTCGGAATGGGCTGAGACTTATCCCACCACCTCCCCGCGACCAAAATAGGCCGCGGGCACAGCCGCGCTTAAAAAAGAGCAGCCGAACCCCTTGGCGCCAAGTTCGTCCCGCGAAAAAATGCCCGAAAAAGGGGTCTGCTATAGCCTTTTGGCGTGGGGCCGGCGAACTTCGTCCGCCGGACTCAGAATGGGCCGAGACTTTGCCACCGCCTCCCCGCGACAAAAATAGGCTGCGGGCACAGCCGCGCCCAAAAAAGAGCAGCCGAACCCCTTGGTGCCAAGCTCGTCCTGTGGCAAAATGCTATAGCCTTTGGGCGTCCTATAGCCTTTGGGCGTCGGCCGGCAAAGTTCATATGCCTTCCTCAGAATGGGCCGAGACTTTGCCCACCCCCGCCCCACCCCAAAAATAGGCCGCGGGCACAGCCGCGCCTAAAAAAGAGCAGCCGAACCCCTTAGCGCCAAGTTCGTCCTGCGGAAAAATGCCCAAAAAGGGGGTGGGCTATAGCCTTGGGGCGTGGGGCCCACGAACTTCGTCCGCCGGACTCAGAATGGGCCGAGACATTGGCCACCCCCTCCCCGCGACAAAAATAGGCCGCAGGCACAGCCGCGCCCAACCCCTTGGCGCCAAGTTCGACCTGCGGAAAAATTTCCAAAAAAGGGGTGTGCTATAGCCTTTGGGCGTGGGGCGGGCGCACTTCGTCCGCCTTCCTCGGAATGGGCCGAGACTTTGGGCACCCCCTCCCTGCGACAAAAATAGGCCGCGGGCACAGCCGCGAATAAAAAAGAGCAGCCGAACCCCTTGCTGCCAAGTTCATCCTGCGGCAAAATGCCCAAAAAAGAGGTGTGCTATAGCCTTTGGGCGTCAGCCGGCAAAGTTCATCCGCCTTCCTCAGAATTGGCCAAGACTTTGCCTACCCCCTCCCCACGCCAAAAATAGGCCGCGGGCACAGCCGCGCTTAAAAAAGAGCAGCCGAACCCCTTGGCGCCAAGTTCGTCCTGCGGAAAAATGCCCAAAAAGGGGGTGGGCTATAGCCTTGGGGCGTGGGGCCCGTGCACTTCGTCCGTGGGACTCAGAATGGGCCGAGACATTGGCCACCACCTCCCCGCAACAAAAATAGGCTGCGGGCATAGCCGCGCCTAAAAAAGAGCAGCCGAACCCCTTGGCGCCAAGTTCGTCCTCCGAAAAAATGCCCAAAAATGGGGTGTGCTATAGCCTTTGGGCGTGGGGCCGGCGAACTTCGTCCTCCTTCCTCGGAATGGGTCCAGACTTTGCCCACCCCCTCCCCACGGCAAAAATAGGCCGCGGTCACAGCCCCGCCCAAAAAAGAGCAGCCGAACCCCTTGGTGCCAAGCTCGTCCTGTGGCAAAATGCCCAAAAAAGGGGTGTCCTATAGCCTTTGGGCGTCGGCCGGCAAAGTTCATATGCCTTCCTCAGAATGGGCCGAGACTTTGCCCACCCCCGCCCCACGCCAAAAATAGGCCGCGGGCACAGCCGCGCCTAAAAAAGAGCAGCCGAACCCCTTGGCGCCAAGTTCGTCCCGCGAAAAAATGCCCGAAAAAGGGGTCTGCTATAGCCTTTTGGCGTGGGGCCGGCGAACTTCGTCCGCCGGACTCAGAATAGGCCGAGACTTTGCCACCGCCTCCCCGCGACAAAAATAGGCGGCGGGCACAGCCGCGCCCAAAAAAGAGCAGCCGAACCCCTTGGTGCCAAGCTCGTCCTGTGGCAAAATGCCCAAAAAAGGGGTGTCCTATAGCCTTTGGGCGTCGGCCGGCAAAGTTCATATGCCTTCCTCAGAATGGGCCGAGACTTTGCCCACCCCCACCCCACGCCAAAAATAGGCCGCGGGCACAGCCGCGAATAAGAAAGAGCAGCCGAACCCCTTGCTGCCAAGTTCGTCCTGCGGCAAAATGCCCAAAAAAGGGGTGTGCTATAGCCTTTGGGCGTCGGCCGGCAAAGTTCATCCGCCTTCCTCAGAATTGGCCAAGACTTTGCCTACCCCCTCCCCGCGCCACAAATAGGCTGCGGGCACAGCCGCGCTTAAGAAAGAGCAGCCGAGCCCCTTGGCGCCAAGTTCGACCTGCGGAAAAATGCCCAAAAAGGGGGTGGGCTATAGCCTTGGGGCGTGGGGCCCGCGCACTTCGTCTGCGGGACTCAGAATGGGCCGAGACATTGGCCACCACCTCCCCGTAACAAAAATAGGATGCGGGCATAGCCGCGCCTAAAAAAGAGCAGCCGAACCCCTTGGCGCCAAGTTCGTCCTGCGAAAAAATGCCCAAAAAACGGGTGTGCTATAGCCTTTGGCCGTGGGACCGGCGAACTTCGTCCTCCTTCCTCGGAATGGGACGAGACGTTGCCCACCCCCTCCCCACGGCTAAAATAGGCCGCGGGCACAGCCGCGCCCAAAAAAGAGCAGCCGAACCCCTTGGTGCCAAGCTCGTCCTGTGGCAAAATGCCCAAAAAAGGGGTGTCCTATAGCCTTTGGGCGTCGGCCGGCAAAGTTCATATGCCTTCCTCAGAATGGGCCGAGACTTTGCCCACCCCCACCCCACGCCAAAAATAGGCCGCGGGCACAGCCGCGAATAAGAAAGAGCAGCCGAACCCCTTGCTGCCAAGTTCGTCCTGCGGCAAAATGCCCAAAAAAGGGGTGTGCTATAGCCTTTGGGCGTCGGCCGGCAAAGTTCATCCGCCTTCCTCAGAATTGGCCAAGACTTTGCCTACCCCCTCCCCGCGCCACAAATAGGCCGCGGACACAGCCGCGCTTAAAAAAGAGCAGCCGAACCCCTTGGCGCCAAGTTCGTCCTGCGGAAAAATTCCCAAAAAAGGGGTCTGCTATAGCCTTTGGGCGTGGGGCCCGCGCACTTCGTCCGCGGGACTCAGAATGGGCCGAGACATTGCCCACCCTCTCCCCTCACCAAAAATAGGCCGCGGGCACAGCCGCGCCCAAAAAAGAGCAGCCGAACCCCATGCCGCCAAGTTCGTCTTGCGGAAAAATGCCCAAAAAGGGGTTGGCCATAGCCTTCAGACGTGGGGCGGGCGAACTTCGTCCGCCGGACTCGGAATGGGCTGAGACTTATCCCACCACCTCCCCGCGACCAAAATAGGCCGCGGGCACAGCCGCGCTTAAAAAAGAGCCGCCGAACCCCTTGGCGCCAAGTTCGTCCCGCGAAAAAATGCCCGAAAAAGGGGTCTGCTATAGCCTTTTGGCGTGGGGCCGGCGAACTTCGTCCGCCGGACTCAGAATAGGCCGAGACTTTGCCACCGCCTCCCCGCGACAAAAATAGGCTGCGGGCACAGCCGCGCCCAAAAAAGAGCAGCCGAACCCCTTGGTGCCAAGCTCGTCCTGTGGCAAAATGCCCAAAAAAGGGGTGTCCTATAGCCTTTGGGCGTCGGCCGGCAAAGTTCATATGCCTTCCTCAGAATGGGCCGAGACTTTGCCCACCCCCACCCCACGCCAAAAATAGGCCGCGGGCACAGCCGCGAATAAGAAAGAGCAGCCGAACCCCTTGCTGCCAAGTTCGTCCTGCGGCAAAATGCCCAAAAAAGGGGTGTGCTATAGCCTTTGGGCGTCGGCCGGCAAAGTTCATCCGCCTTCCTCAGAATTGGCCTAGACTTTGCCTACCCCCTCCCCGCGCCACAAATAGGCCGCGGGCACAGCCGCGCTTAAAAAAGAGCAGCCGAACCCCTTGGCGCCAAGTTCGACCAGCGGAAAAATGCCCAAAAAGGGGGTGGGCTATAGCCTTGGGGCGTGGGGCCCGCGCACTTCGTCTGCGGGACTCAGAATGGGCCGAGACATTGGCCACCACCTCCCCGTAACAAAAATAGGATGCGGGCATAGCCGCGCCTAAAAAAGAGCAGCCGAACCCCTTGGCGCCAAGTTCGTCCTGCGAAAAAATGCCCAAAAAACGGGTGTGCTATAGCCTTTGGGCGTGGGACCGGCGAACTTCGTCCTCCTTCCTCGGAATGGGACGAGACTTTGCCCACCCCCTCCCCACGGCAAAAATAGGCCGCGGGCACAGCCGCGCCCAAAAAAGAGCAGCCGAACCCCTTGGTGCCAAGCTCGTCCTGTGGCAAAATGCCCAAAAAAGGGGTGTCCTATAGCCTTTGGGCGTCGGCCGGCAAAGTTCATATGCCTTCCTCAGAATGGGCCGAGACTTTGCCCACCCCCGCCCCACGCCAAAAATAGGCCGTGGGCACAGCCGCGCCTAAAAAAGAGCAGCCGAACCCCTTGGCGCCAAGTTCGTCCTGTGGAAAAATGCCCAAAAAGGGGTGGGCTATAGCCTTGCGGCGTGGGGCTGGCGAACTTCGTCCGCCTTCTATAGAATGGGCCGAGACTTTGCCCACCCCCTCACTGCGACAAAAATAGGCCGCGGGTACAGCCGCGCCCAAAAAAGAGCAGCCGAACCACTTGGCGCCAAGTTCGTCCCGCGGAAAAATGCCCCAAAAAGGGGTGGGCTATAGCCTCGGGGCGTGGGGCTGGCGAACTTCGTCCGCCGGACTCGGAATGGGCCGGGGCTTTGGCCACGCCCTCCCCGCGCCAAAAATAGGCCGCGGACACAGCCGCGCACAAAAAAGAGCAGTCGAACCGCTTGGCGCCAAGTTCGTCCTGCGGAAAAATGCCCAAAAAAGGGGTGGGCTATAGCCTTGGGGCATGGGGCTGCTGAAGTTCATCCGCCGGACTCGGAAAGGGCCGAGACTTTGCCCACCCCCTTCCCTGCGACAAAAATAGGCCGCGGGCACAGCCACGCCCAAAAAAGAGCAGCCGAACCCGCTGGCGCGAAGTTCGTCCTGCGGAAAAATGCCCAAAAAAGGGGTGTGCTATAGCCTTGGGGCGTGGGGCTGGCGAACTTCGTCCGCCGGATTCGGAATGGGCCGAGACTATGCCCACCCCCTCCCCGCGACAAAAATAGGCCGCGGGCACAGCTGCGCCCAAAAAGGAGCAGCCGAACCCCTGGGCGCCAAGTTCGTCCTGCGGAAAAATGCCCAAAAAAGGGGTGGGCTATAGTCTTTGGGCGTGGGGCTGGCGCACTTCGTCCGCCTTCCTCGGAATGGGCCGAGACTTTGCCCACCCCCCCCCCCGGCAAAAACATGCCGTGGGCACAGCCGTACCCGGAAAAGAGCAGCCGAACCCCTTGGCGCCAAGTTCGTCCTGCGGAAAAATGCCCAAAAAAGGGGTGGGCGATAGCCTTGGGGCGTGGGGCGGGCGAACTTCGTCCGCCGGACCCGGAGTGGGCCGAGACTTTGCCCATCCCCTCCCCGTGCCAAAAATAGGCCGCGGACTCAGCCCCGCACAAAAAAGAGCAATCGAACCCCTTGGCGCCAAGTTCGTCCTGCGGAAAAATGCCCAAAAAGGGGGGTGGGCTATAGCCTTGGGGCGTGGGGCTAGCGAACTTCGTCCGCTGCCTCAGAATGGGCCGAGGCTTTGAAAACCCCCTCCCTGCAACAAAAATAGGCCGCGGGCACAGCCGTGCCCAAAAAAGAGCAGCCGAACCCCTTGGCGCCAAGTTCGTCCTGCGGAAAAATGCCCAAAAAAGGGGTGTGCTATAGCCTTTGGGCGTGGGGCTGGCGAACTTCGTCCGCCGGATTCGGAATGGGCCGAGACTATGCCCACCCCCTCCCCGCGACAAAAATAGGCCGCGGGCACAGCCGCGCCCAAAAAAGAGCAACCGAACCCCTTGGCGGCAAGTTCGTCCTGCAGAAAAATGCCCAAAAAAGGGGTGTGCTATAGCCTTGGGGCGTGGGGCAGCCGAAGTTCGTCCGCCGGACTCGGAATGGGCCAAGACTTCTCCTACCCCCTCCCCGGCCGCCAGCACTGCCGCGCCCAAAAAAGAGCAGCCGAACCCCTTGGCTCCAAGTTCGTCCTGCGGAAAAATGCCCAAAAAAGAGGTGTGCTATAGCCTTAGGACGTGGGGCTGCCGAAGTTTGTCCGCCGGACTCAGAATGGGCCGAGACTTTTCACACCCCATCCCCGTGATAAAAATAGGCCGCGGGCACAGCCGCGCTCAAAAAAGAGCAGCCAAAACCCTTGGAACCAAGTTCGTCCTGCGGAAAAATGCGCAAAAAAGGGGTGTGCTATAGCCTTTGGGCGTGGGGCCGGCGAACTTCGTCCGCCGGACTCGGAATGGGACGAGGCTTTGCCGACCCCCACCCCGAGACAAAAATAGGCTGCGGGCACAGCCGCGCCCAAAAAGGAGCAGCCAAACCCCTCGGCGCCAAGTTCGTCCCGCGGAAAAATGCGCAAAAAGCGGGCGCGCTATAGCCTTGGGGCGTGGGGCTGATGAACTTCGTCCGCCGGACTTGGAATGGGCCGAGACTTTTCCCACCCCCTCCCCGGGACAAAAATAGGCAGCGGGCACAGCCGCGCCCAAAAAAGAGCTGCCGAACCCCTTGCCGAAAAGTTCATCCTGCGGAAAAGTGCGCAAAAAGTGGGCGGGCTATAGCCTTGGGGCGTGGGGCTGATGAACTTCGTCCGCCGGACTCGGAATGGGCCGAGACTTTTCCCACCCCTTCCCCGCGACAAAAATAGGCAGCGGGCACAGCCGCGCCCAAAAAAGAGCAGCCGAACCCCATGCTGAAAGTTCGTCCCGCGGAAAAATGCCCAAAAAGTGGGTGGGCTACAGCCTTGGGGCGTGGGGCTGGTGAACTTCGTGCACCGGACTCGAAATCGGCCGAGACTTTCCCCACCCCCTCCCAGCGACAAAAATATGCCGAGGGCACAGCCGGGCCCAATAAAGAGCAGCCGAACCCCTTGGCGTCAAGTTCGTCCTGCGGAAAAATGCCCAAAAAAGGGGCGTGCTACAGCCTTGGGGCGTGGGGCTGCCGAAGTTCGTCCACCGGACTCGGAATGGGCCAAGACTTTCCCACCCCCTCCCCATGACAGAAATAGGCCGCCGGCACAGCCGCGTCCAAAAAAGAGCAGCCGAACCCGTTGGCGCCAAGTTCGTCCTGCGGAAAAATGCCCAAAAAAGCGGTGTGCTATAGCCTTAGCACGTGTGGCTGCCGAAGTTCGTCCGCCGGACCCGGAATGGGGCGAGACTTTTCATACCCCCTCCCCGCGACAAACATAGGCCGCGGGCATCGCCGCGCCCATAAAAGAGCAGCCGAACCCCTTGGCGCCAAGTTCGTCCTGCAGAAAAATGCCCAAAAAATGGGTGTGCTATAGCCTTGGGGCGTGGAATGGGGCGAGACTTTGACCACCCCCTCCCCGTGATAAAAGTAAGCTGCGGGCACAGCCGCGCCCAAAAAAGAGCAGCCGAACCCCTTGGCACCAAGTTCGTCCTGCAGAAAAATGCCCAAAAAAGGGGTGTGCTATAGCCTTGGGGCGTGGGGCGGGCGAACTTCATCCGCCGGACGCGGAATGGGCCGAGACTTGGCCCACCCCCTCCCCAAGATAAAAATAAGCCGCGGGCACAGCCGCGCCCAAAAAAGTGCAGCCGAATCCCTTGGCGCCAAGTTCGTCCTGCGGAAAAATGCGCAAAAAAGGGGTGTAATATAGCCTTTGGACGTGGGGCCGGCGAACTTCGTCCGCCTTCCTTGGAATGGGCCGGGACTTTGGCCACCCCCTCCCCACGACAAAAATAGGCCGCGGGCACAGCTGCGCCCAAAAAAGAGCAGCCGAACACCTTGGCGCCAATTTCGTCCTGCGGAAAAATGCCCAAAAAGGGGATGGGCTATATCCTTGGGGCGTAGGGCGGGCGAACTTCGTCCGCCGGACGCGGAATGGGCCGAGACTTGGCCCACCCCCTCCCCAAGACAAAAATAAGCCGTGGGCACGGCCGCGCCCAAAAAAGTGCAGCCGAATCCCCTAGCACCAAGTTCGTCCTGCGGAAAAATGCGCAAAAAAGGGGTGTGCTATAGCCGTTGGACGTGGGGCCGGCGAACTTCGTCCGCCTTCCTTGGAATAGGCCGAGACTTTGGCCACCCCCTCCCCACGACAAAAATAGGCCGCGGGCACAGCTGCGCCCAAAAAAGAGCAGCCGAACACCTTGGCGCCAATTTCGTCCTGTGGAAAAATGCCCAAAAAGGGGATGGGCTATAGCCTTGGGGCGTGGGGCCAGCGAACTTCGTCCGCCGGACTCGGAATGGGCCGACGCTTTGCCTACCCCCTCCCCGCGACAAAAATAGGCCACGGCACAGCCGCGCCCAAAAACGAGCGGCCGAACCCCTTGGCGCCAAGTTCGTCCTGCGGAAAAATGCCGAAAAAGGGGGTGGGCTATAGCCTTGGGGCGTAGGGCGGGCGAACTTCGTCCCCCGGACTCGGAATGGGCGGAGATTTTCCAACCCCCTCCCCGCGACAAAAATAGGCCGCAGGCACACCCGCTTCCAAAAAAGAGTAGCCGAAACCCTTGGCGCCAAGTTCGTCCTGCAGAAAAATGCCCAAAAAAGGGGTGGGCTATAGCCTTGGGGCATGGGGCCGGCGAACTTCGTCCGCCGGACTCGGAATGGGCCGAGACTTTGCCCACCCCTCCCCATGACAAAAATAGGCCGCGGGCACAGCCGCGCCCTAAAAAGAGCAGCCGAACCCCTTGGCGCCAATTTCGTCCTGTGGAAAAATGCCCAAAAAAGGGGTGGGCTATAATCTTGGGGCGTGGGGCTGCCGAAGTTCGTCCGCTGGACGCGGAATGGGCCGAGACTTTACCACCCCCTCCCCGTGACAAAAATAGGCCGCGGGCACAGCCGCTCACAAAAAAGAGCAGCCGAACCCCTTAGCGCCAAGTTCATCCTGCGGTAAAACGCCCAAAACAAGGGTGGGCTATAGCCTTGGGGTGTGGGGCTGGCGAACTTCATCCTCCGGACTCGGAATGGGCCAAGACTTTTCCCACCCCCTCCCCGCGACAAAAATAGGCCGCGGACACAGCTGCCCCGAAAAAAGAGCAGCCGAACCCCTTCGTGCCAAGTTCGTCCTGCGGAAAAATGTCCAAAAAAGGGGTGGGCAATAGCCTTGGGGCATGGGGCCGGCGAACTCCGTCCGCCGGACTCGGAATGGCCGAGACTTTGCCCACCCCCTCCCCGTAATAAAAATCGGCCGCGGGCTCAGCCGCGCCCTAAAAAGGGCAGACGAACACCTTGGCACCAAGTTCGTCCTGCGGAAAAATGCCCAAAAAAGGGGTGGGCTATAGCTTTGGGGCGTGGGGCTGCCGAAGTTCGTCCGCCGGACTCGGAATGGGCCGAGACATTTCCCACCCCCTCCCCGTGGCAAAAATAGGCCACGGGCACAGCCGCGCCCAAAAAAGAGCAGCCGAGCCCCTTGGCGCCAAGTTCGTCCGGCGGAAAAATGCCCAAAAAAGGGGTGTGCTATAGCGTTTGGGCGTGGGGCCGGCAAAGATCATCCGCCTTCCTCGGAATGGGCCGAGACTTTGCCCACCCCCTCCCCGTGCCAAAAATAGGCCGCGGGATCAGCCGCGCCCATAAAAGAGCAGCCGATCCCCTTGGCACCAAGTTCATCCTGTGGAAAAATGCCCAAAAAGGGGGTGGGCTATAGCGTTGGGGCATGGGGCGGGCGAACTTCGTCCGCCGGACTCGGAATGGGCCGAGACTTTGCCCACCCCCTCCCCGCGATAAAAATAGGCCGCGGGCATAGCCGCGCCCAAAAAAGAGCCGCCGAACCCCTTGGCGCCAAGTTCGTCCTGCGGAGAAATGCCGAAAAAGCGGGTGGGCTATAGCCTTGGGGCGTGGCGCTGGCGGACTTCGTCCGCCGAACTTGGAATGGGCCGAGAATTTTCCCACCCCCTCCCCATGACAAAATAGGCCGCGTGCACAGACGCACCCAAAAAAGAGCAGCCAAACCCCTTGGCGCCAAGTTCGTCCTGCGGAAAAATGCCCAAAAAAGGGGCGTGCGATAGCCTTTGGGCGTGGGGCCGGCAAAGTTCATCCGCCTTCCTCGGAATGGTCCGAGACTTTGCCCACCCCCTCCCCGCAACAAAAATAGGCCGCGGGCACAGCCGCGCCCAAAAAGGAGCAGCCGAATCACTTGGGGCCAAGTTCGTCCTGCGGAAAAATGCCCAAAAAAAGGGTGGGCTATAGCCTTGGGGTGTGGGGCTGGCGCACTTCGTCCGCCTACCCCAGAATGGGCCGAGACTTTGCCCATCCCCTCCCCGTGGTAAAAATAGGCCGCGGGCACAGCCGCGCCGAAAAAAGAACTGCCGAACCCCTTCGCGCCAAGTTCGTCCGGCGGAAAAATGCCCAAAAAAGGGGTGGGCTATTACCTTGGGGCGTGGCGCTGGAGAACTTCGTCCGCCGGACTCGGAATGTGCCGAGACTTTGCCCACCCCCTCTCAACGATAAAAATAGGCCGCGGGCACAGCCGCGCCCAAAAAAGAGCAGCCGAACCGCTCAGTGCCAAGTTCGTCCTGCGGAAAAATGCCCAAAAAGGGGGTGGGCTATAGCCTTGGGGCGTGGGGCGGGCGAACTTCGTCCGCCGGACACAGAATGGGCCGAGACTTTCCCCACCCCCTCCCCGTGACAAAAATAGGCCGCGGGCACAGCCGCACCCGAAAAAGAGCAGCCGAACCCCTCGGCGCCAAGTTCATCCTGCGGAAAAATGCGCAAAAACGGGGTGGGCTATATCCTTGGGGCGTGGGACTGGCGAACTTCGTCCGCCGGACACAGAATGGGCCGAGACTTTTCCCACCCCCTCCCCGCGACAAAAATAGGCCGCGGGCTCAGCCGCGCCCAAAAAAGAGCGGCCGAACCCCTTGGCGCCCAGTTCGTCCCGCAGAAAAATGCCAAAAAAGGGGGTGGGCTATAGCCTTGGGGTGTGGGGCGGGCGAACTTCGTCCGCCGGACTCGGAATGGGCCGAGACTTTGCCCACCCCCTCCCCACGACAAATATAGCCCACGGGCACAGCCGCGCACAAAAAAGAGCTGCCGAACCCCTTAGCGCCAAGTTCGTCCTGCAGTAAAATGCCCAAAACAAGGGTGGGCTATAGCCTTGCGGTGTGGGGCTGGCGAACTTCGTCCGCCTTCCTCGGAATGGGCCAAGACTTTGCCCACCCCCTCCCCGCGACAAAACTAGGCCGCGGGCACAGCCGCGCCCAAAAAAGAGCAGCCGAACCCCTTGGCGCCAAGCTCGTGCTGCGGAAAAATGCCCAAAAAAGGGGTGGCCAATAGCCTTGGGGCGTGGGGCTGGCGAACTTCGTCCGCCGGACTCGGAATGGGCTGAGACTTTGCCCCCCCTCCCTGCAACAAAAATAGGGTGCGGGCACAGCCGCGCCCAAAAAAGAGCAGCCGAACCCCTTGGCGCCATGTTCGTCCTGCCGAAAAATGCCCAAAAAGGGGGTGGGCTATAGCCTTGGGGCGTGGGGCTGGCGAACTTCGTCCGCCGGACTCGGAATGGGCCGAGACTTTTCCCACCCCCTCCCCGGGACAAAAATAGGGTGCGGCCACAGCCGCGCCCAAAAAAGAGCAGCCGAACCCCTTGGCGCCATGTTCGTCCTGCCGAAAAATGCCCAAAAAGGGGGTGGGCTATAGCCTTGGGGCGTGGGGCTGGTGAACTTCGTCCGCCGGACTCGGAATGGGCCGAGACTTTTCCCACACCCTCCCCGCGACAAAAATAGGCCACGGCCACAGCCGCGCCCAAAAAAAGCAGCCGAACCCCTTGGCGCCAAGTTCGCCCTGCGGAAAAATGCCCAAGAAAGGGGTGGGCTATAGCGTTGGGGCGTGGGGCTGGCGAACTTCGTCCGCCGGACTCGGAATGGGCCGAGACTTTTCCCACCCCCTCCCTGCGACAAAAATAGGGCGCGGGCACAGCCGCACCCAAAAAAGAGCAGCCGAACCCCTTGGCGCCATGTTCGTCCTGCCGAAAAATGCCCGAAAAGGGGGTGGGCTATAGCCTTGGGGCGTCGGGCTGGCAAACTTCGTCCGCCTTTCTCGGAATGGGCCCAGACTTTGCACACCCCCTCTCCGTGCCAAAAATAGGCCGCGGGCACGGCCGCGCCCAAAAAAGAGCAGGCGAACCCCTTGGCGCCAAGTTCGTCCTCCGGAAAAATGCCCAAAAAGGGGGTGGGCTATAGCCTTGGGGCGTCGGGCGGGCGAACTTCGTCCGCCGGACTCGGAATGGGCCGAGACTTTTCCCACCCCCTCCCCGCGACAAAAATAGGCCACGGGCACAGCCGCGTCCAAAAAAGAGCAGCCAAACCCCTTGGCGCCAAGTTCATCCTGCGGAAAAATGCCCAAAAAAGGGGTGTGCGATAGCCTTTGGGCGTGGGGCCGGTAAAGTTCATCCGCCTTCCTCAGAATGGGCCGAGACTTTGCCGACCCCCTCCCCGCAACAAAACTAGACCGCGGGCACAGCCGCGCCCAAAAAGAGCAGCCGAACCCCTTGGGGCCAAGTTCGTCCTGCGGAAAAATGCCCAAAAAAAGGGTGGGCTATAGCCTTGGGGTGTGGGGTCGGCGAACTTCGTCCGCCTTCCCCGGAGTGGGCGGAGACTTTGCCCACCCCCTCCCCGCGGCAAAAATAGGCCGCGGGCACAGCCGCGCCGAAAAAAGGACAGCCGAACCCCTTGGCGCCAAGTTCGTCCGGCCGAAAAATTCCCAAAAAAGGGGTGGGCTATAGCCTTGGGGCGTGGGGCTGGCGTACTTCGTCCGCCGGACTCGGAATGTGCCGGGACTTTGCCCACCCCCTCCCCGTGACAAAAATAGGCCGCGGACACAGCCGCGCCCAAAAAAGAGCAGCCGAACCCCTTGGCGCCAACTTCGTCCTGCGGAAAAATGCACAAAAAGGGGGTGGGCTATAGCCTTGGGGCATGGGGCGGGCGAACTTCATCCGCCGGACTCGGAATTGGCCGAGACTTTTCCCACCCCCTCCCCGCGACAAAAATAGGCAACGGGCACAGCCGCGTCCAAAAAAGAGCAGCCGAACCCCTTGGCGACATGTTCGTCCTGCGGAAAAATGCCCAAAAAAGGGGTGGGCTATAGCCTTGGGGCGTGGGGCGGGCGAACTTCGTCTGCCGAACTCGAAATGGGCCGAGACTTTTCCCACCCCCTCCCCGTGACAAACATAGGCCGCGGGCACATACGCGCCCTAAAAAGAGCAGCCAAACCCCTTGGCGCCAAGTTCATCCTGCGGAAAAATGCCCAAAAAAGGGGTGTGCGATAGCCTTTGGGCGTGGGGCCGGTAAAGTTCATCCGCCTTCCTCAGAATGGGCCGAGACTTTGCCGACCCCCTCCCCGCAACAAAACTAGACCGCGGGCACAGCCGCGCCCAAAGAAGGGCAGCCGAACCCCTTGGGGCCAAGTTCGTCCTGCGGAAAAATGCCCAAAAAAAGGGTGGGCTATAGCCTCGGGGTGTGGGGTCGGCGCACTTCGTCCGCCTTCACCGGAATGGGCGGAGACTTTGCCCACCCCCTCCCCGCGGCAAAAATAGGCCGCGGGCACAGCCGCGCCGAAAAAAGAACAGCCGAACACCTTGGCGCCAAGTTCGTCCGGCCGAAAAATGCCCAAAAAAGGGGTGGGCTATAGCCTTGGGGCGTGGAGCTGGCGCACTTCGTCCGCCGGACTCGGAATGTGCCGGGACTTTGCCCACCCCCTCCCCGTGACAAAAATAGGCCGCGGGCACAGCCGCGCCCAAAAAAGAGCAGCCGAACCCCTCGGCGCCAAGTTCGTCCTGCGGAAAAATGTCCAAAAAGGGGGTGGGCTATAACCTTGGGGTGTGGGGCTGGCGAACTTCGTCCGCTGGACTCGGAATGGGCCGAGACTTTTCCCACCCCCTCCCCGCGACAAAAATAGGCCGCGGGCACAGCCGTGCCCAAAAAAGAGCAGCCGAACCCGTTGGCGCCAAGATCGTCCTGCGGAAAAATACCCAAAAAAGGGGTGTGCTATAGCCTTGGGGCGTGGGGCTGGCAAATATCGTCCGCCAGACACAGAATGGGCCGAGACTTTTCCCACTCCCTCCCCGCGACAAAAATAGGCCACGGGCACAGCGGCGCCCAAAAAAGAGCAGCCGAACCCCTTGGCGCCAAGTTCGCCCTGCGGAAAAATGCCCAAGAAAGGGGTGGCCCGTAGCCTTGGGGTGTGGGGCTGGCGAACTTCGTCCGCCGGACTCGGAATGGGCCGAGACTTTTCCCACCCCCTCCCTGCGACAAAAATAGGGCGCGGGCACAGCCGCACCCAAAAAAGAGCAGCCGAACCCCTTGGCGCCAAGTTCGTCGTGCGGAAAAATGCCCAAAAAAGGGGTGGGATATAGCCTTGGGGCGTGGGAAGGGCGCACTTCGTCCGCCGGACTCAGGATGCGCCGAGACTTTGCCCACCCCCTCCCCACGACAAAAATAGGCCGCGGGCACGGCCGCGCCAAAAAAGAGCAGCCGAACCCATTGGCGCCAAGTTCGTCCTCCGGAAAAATGCCCAAAAAGGGGGTGGGCTATAGCCTTGGGGCGTGGGGCTGGCGAACTTCGTCCGCCGGACTCGGAATGGGCCGAGACTTTTCCCACCCCCTCCCTGCGACAAAAATAGGGCGCGGGCACAGCCGCACCCAAAAAAGAGCAGCCGAACCCCTTGGCGCCAAGTTCGTCGTGCGGAAAAATGCCCAAAAAAGGGGTGGGATATAGCCTTGGGGCGTGGGAAGGGCGCACTTCGTCCGCCGGACTCAGGATGCGCCGAGACTTTGCCCACCCCCTCCCCGCGACAAAAATAGGCCGCGGGCACGGCCGCGCCAAAAAAGAGCAGCCGAACCCATTGGCGCCAAGTTCGTCCTCCGGAAAAATGCCCAAAAAGGGGGTGGGCTATAGCCTTGGGGCGTGGGGCTGGCGAACTTCGTCCGCCGGACTCGGAATGGGCCGAGACGTTTCCCACCCCCTCCCCGTGACAAAAATAGGCCGTGGGCACAGCCGCGCCCAAAAAAGAGCAATCGAACCCCTTGGCGCCAAGTTCGTCCTGCGGAAAAATGCCCCAAAAGGGGGTGGGCTATAGCCTTGGGGTGCGGAGCTGGCGAACTTCGTCTGCCGCACTCGGAATGGGCCGAGACCTTTCCCAACCCCTCCCCATGACAAAAATAGGCCGCGGGCACAGCCGCGCCCAAAAAAGAGCAGCCGAACCCCTTGTCACCAAGTTCGTCGTGCGGAAAAATGCCCAAAAAAGGGGTGGGATATAGCCTTGGGGCGTCGGAAGGGCGCAATTCGTCCGCCGGACTCGGAATGCGCCGAGACTTTGCCCACCCCCTCCCCACGACAAAAATAGGCCGCGGGCACAGCCGCGCCCAAAAAAGGGCGGCCGAACCCCTTGGCGCCAAGTTCGTCCTGCGGAAAAATGCCCAAAAACGCTGTGTGCTATAGCGTTTGGGCGTGGGGCCAGCAAAGTTCATCCGCCTTCCCCGGAATGGCTGACACTCTGACCACCCCCTCCCCACTCCATAAATAGGCCGCGGGCACGGCCGCGCCCAAAAAAGAGAAGCCGAACCCCTTGGCACCATGTTCGTCCTGCGGAAAAATGCCCAAAAAAGGGGTGTGCTATAGCCTTGGGGCGTGGGGCTGCCGAAGTTCGTCCGCCGGACTCGGAATGGGCCGAGACTTTGCCCACCCCCCTCCCCGCAAGAAAAATAGGCTGCGGGCACAGCCGCGTCCAAAAAAGAGCAGCCGAACCCCTTAGCGCCAAGTTCGTCCTGCGGTAAAATGCCCAAAAAAGGGGTTGTGCTATAGCCTTTGGGTGTGGGGCCGGCAAAGTTCATCGGTCTTCCTCGGAATGGGCCGAGACTTTGCCCACCCCCTCCCCGCGACAAAAATAGGCCGCGGGGGCGCAGCCGCGCCCAAAAAAGAGTAGCCGACCCCTTGGCGCCAAGTTCGTCCTGCGGAAAAATGCTCAAAAAGGGCGTGGGCTATAGCCTTGGGGCGTGGGGCGGGCGAACTTCGTCTGCCGGACTCGGAATGGGCCGAGACTTTTCCCACCCCCGTCCCGCGACAAAAATAGGCCGCGGGCACAGCGGCGCCCAAAAAAGAGCAGCCGAACCCCTTGGTGCCCAGCTTGTCCTGCGGAAAAATGCCCAAAAAAGGGGTGGGCAATAGCCTTGGGGCATGGGGCTGGCGAACTTCGTCCGCCGGACTCGGAATGGGCCGAGACTTTTCCCACCCCCTCCCCGCGACAAAAATAGGCCGGGGGCACCGCCGCGCCCAAAAATCAGCAGCCGAACCCCTTGGCGCCAAGTTCGCCCTGCGGAAAAATGCCCAGAAAAGGGGTGGGCTGTAGCTTTGGGGCGTGGGGCTGGCGAAGTTCGTCCGCCGGACTAGGAATGGGCCGAGACTTTGCCCACCCCCCCCCCCCTGTGACAAAAATAGGCCTCGGGCACAGCCGCGCCCAGAAAAGAGCCGCCGAACCCCATGGCGCCAAGCTCGTCTTGCGGAAAAATGCCCAAAAAAGGGGTGGGCTATACCCTTTGGGCGTCGGGCTATTGAACTTCGTCCGCCTTCCTCGGAATGGGCCGAGACATTGCCCACCCCCTCCTTTTGACAAAAATAGGCCGCGGGCACGGCCGCGCCAAAAAAGAGCAGCCGAACCCCTTGGCGCCAAGTTCGTCCTGCGGAAAAATGCCCAAAAAAGGGGTGTGCTATAGCCTTTGGGCGTGGGGCCGGGAAAGTTCATCCACCTTCCTTGGAATGGGCCGAGACTTTGGCCACCCTCTCCCCGCACCAAAAATAGGCCGCGGGCACTGCCGCGCCAAAAAAGAGCAGCCGAACCCCTTGGCGCCGTGTTCGTCGGGCGGAAAAATGCCCAAAAAAGGGGTGTGCTATAGCCTTGGGGCGACGGGACGGCAAAGTTCATCCGCCGGACTCGGAATGGGCCGAGGATTGGTCCACCCCCTCCCCGCAACAAAAATAGGCCGCGGGCACAGCCGCGCCGGAAAAAGAGCAGCCGAACCCCTTGGCGCCAAGTTCGTCCTACCGAAATATGCCCAAAAAGGGGGGAGGGCTATAGCCTTGGGGCGTGGGGCCGGCGCACTTCGTCTGCCTTCCTTGCAATGGGCCGAGACTTCGCCCACCCACTCCCCACGACAAAAATAGGCCGCGGGCACAGCCGCTGCCAAAAAAGAGCAGTCGAACCCCTTGGCGCCAAGTTCGTCCTGCGGAAAAATGACCGAAAAGGGAGTGGGCTATAGCCTTGGGGCGTGGGGATGGCGAACTTCGTCCGCCGGACTCGGAATGGGCCAAGACCTTTTCCCACCCCCTACCTGCAACAAAAATAGGCCGCGGGCACAGCCGCGCCGAAAAAAGAGCAGCCGAACCCCTTGGCGCCATGTTCGTCCTGCGGAAAAATGCCCAAAAAGGGGGTGGGCTATAGCCTTGGGGCGCGGGGCTGGCGAACTTCGTCCGCCGGACTCGGATTGGCCCGAGACTTTGCCCACCCCCTCCCTGTGACAAAAATAGGCCGCGGGCACATCCGCGCCCAAAAAAGAGCAGACGAACCCTTTGGTGCCATGTTCGTCCTGCGGAAAAATGCCCAAAAAAGAGGTGGGCTATAGCCTTGGGGCGTGGGGATGGCGAACTTCGTCCGCCGGACTCGGAATGGGCCAAGACCTTTTCCCACCCCCTACCTGCAACAAAAATAGGCCGCGGGCACAGCCGCGCCCAAAAAAGAGCAGCCGAACCCCTTGGCGCCATGTTCGTCCTGCGGAAAAATGCCCAAAAAGGGGGTGGGCTATAGCCTTGGGGCGCGGGGCTGGCGAACTTCGTCCGCCGGACTCTGATTGGGCCGAGACTTTGCCCACCCCCCTCCCTGTGACAAAAATAGGCCGCGGGCACATCCGTGCCCAAAAAAGAGCAGACGAACCCTTTGGTGCCATGTTCGTCCTGCGGAAAAATGCCCAAAAAAGAGGTGGGCTATAGCCTTGGGGCGTGGGGCTGGCGAACTTCGTCCGCCGGACTCGGAATGAGCCGAGACTTTTACCACCCCCGCCCCGCAACAAAAACAGGCCGCGGGCACAGCCGCACCCAAAAAGGAGCTACCAAACCCCTTGGCGCCAAGTTCGTCCTGCGGAAAAATGCCCAAAAAAGGGGTGGCCTATAGCCTTGGGGCGTGGGGCTGGCGCACTTCGTCCGCTGGACTCGGAATGAGCCGAGACTTTTCCAGCCCCCTCCCCACAACAAAAATAGGCCGCAGGAACAGCCGCACCAAAAAAAGAGCAGCGGAACCCCCTGGCGCCAAGTTCGTCCTGCGGAAAAATGCCCAAAAAAGGGTTGTGCTATCGCCTTTGGGCGTGGGGCTGGCGAACTTCATCCGCCATCTTCGGAGTGGGCCGATACTTTGTCCACCCCCTCCCCGTGGCAAAAATAGGCCGCGGGCACAGCCGTGCCCAAGAAAGAGCAGCCGAACCCCTTGGCGCCAGGTTCGTCCTGCGGAAAAATGCCCAAAAAGGGGGTGGGCTATAGCCTTGGGGCACGGGGCTGGCGAACTTCGTCCGCCGGACTCGGATTGGGCCGAGACTTACGCCACCCCCTCCCCACGACAAAAATAGGCTGCGGGCACATCCGCGCCCAAAAAAGAGCAGACGAACCCTTTGGTGCCATGTTTGTCCTGCGGAAAAATGCCCAAAACAGAGGTGGGCTATAGCCTTGGGGCGTGGGGCTGGTGAACTTCGTCCGCCGGACTCGGAATGGGCCGAGACTTAGCCCACCCCCTCCCAGTGACAAAAATAGGCCGCGGGCACAGCCGCGCCCAAAAAAGAGCAGCCGAACCCCTTGGCGCCAAGTTCGTCCTGCGGAAAAATGCCCAAAAAAGGGGTGGGCTATAGCATTGGGGCATGGGGCTGGCGAAGTTCGTCCGTCTTCTTCGGAGTGGGCCGAGACTTTGCCCATCCCCTCCCCGCAACAAAAATAGGCCGCGGGCACAGCCGCGCCCAAAAAAGAGCAGCGGAACCCCCTGGCGCCAAGTTCGTCCTGCGGAAAAATGCCCAAAAAAGGGTTGTGCTATCGCCTTTGGGCGTGGGGCTGGCGCACTTCGTCCGCCATCTTCGGAGTGGGCCGATACTTTGTCCACCCCCTCCCCGTGGCAAAAATAGGCCGCGGGCACAGCCGTGCCCAAAAAAGAGCAGCCGAACCCCTTGGCGCCAGGTTCGTCCTGCGGAAAAATGCCCAAAAAGGGGGTGGGCTATAGCCTTTGGGCGTGGGGCTGGCGAACTTCGTCCGTCTTCTTCGGAGTGGGCCGAGACTTTGCCCATCCCCTCCCCGCAACAAAAATAGGCCGTGGACGCAGCCGCGCCCAAAAAAGAGCAGCGGAACCCCCTGGCGCCAAGTTCGTCCTGCGGAAAAATGCCCAAAAAAGGGTTGTGCTATCGCCTTTGGGCGTGGGGCTGGCGCACTTCGTCCGCCATCTTCGGAGTGGGCCGATACTTTGTCCACCCCCTCCCCGTGGCAAAAATAGGCCGCGGGCACAGCCGTGCCCAAAAAAGAGCAGCCGAACCCCTTGGCGCCAGGTTCGTCCTGCGGAAAAATGCCCAAAAAGGGGGTGGGCTATAGCCTTTGGGCGTGGGGCTGGCGAACTTCGTCCGTCTTCTTCGGAGTGGGCCGAGACTTTGCCCATCCCCTCCCCGCAACAAAAATAGGCCGTGGACGCAGCCGCGCCCAAAAAAGAGCAGCGGAACCCCCTGGCGCCAAGTTCGTCCTGTGGAAAAATGCCCAAAAAAGGGTTGTGCTATCGCCTTTGGGCGTGGGGCTGGCGCACTTCGTCCGCCATCTTCGGAGTGGGCCGATACTTTGTCCACCCCCTCCCCGTGGCAAAAATAGGCCGCAGGCACAGCCGTGCCCAAAAAAGAGCAGCCGAACCCCTTGGCGCCAGGTTCGTCCTGCGGAAAAATGCCCAAAAAGGGGGTGGGCTATAGCCTTGGGGCGCGGGGCGGGCGAACTTCGTCCGCCGGACTCGCATTGGGCCGAGACTTTGGCCACCCCCTCCCCACGACAAAAATAGGCTGCGGGCATATCCGCGCCCAAAAAAGAGCAGACGAACCCCTTGGTGCCATGTTCGTCCTGCGGAAAAATGCCCAAAACAGAGGTGGGCTATAGCTTTGGGGCGTGGGGCTGGCGAACTTCGTCCGCCGGACTCGGAATGGGCCGAGACTTAGCCCGCCCCCTCCCAGTGACAAAAATAGGCCGCGGGCACAGCCGCGCCCAAAAAAGAGCAGCCGAACCCCTTGGCGCCAAGTTCGTCCTGCGGAAAAATGCCCAAAAAAGGGGTGGGCTATAGCCTTGGGGCATGGGGCTGGCGAACTTCGTCCGTCTTCTTCGGAGTGGGCCGAGACTTTGCCCATCCCCTCCCCGCAACAAAAATAGGCCGCGGGCACAGCCGCGCCCAAAAAAGAGCAGCGGAACCCCTTGGCGCCAAGATCGTCCTGCGGAAAAATGCCCAAAAAGGGGGTGGGCTATAGCCTTGGGCGTGGGGCTGGCGAACTTCGTCCGCCGGACTCGGAATGGGCTGAGGCAATGCCCACCCCCTCCCCGCACCAAAAATTGGCCGCGGGCACAACCGCGCATAAAAAATAGCAGCCGAACCCCTTGGCGCCAAGTTTGTCTTGCGGAAAAATGCCCAAAAAAGGGGTAGGCTATAGCCTTGGGGCGTGGGGCTAGCGAACTTCGTCCGCCTTCCTCGGAATGGGCCGAGACTTTGCCCACCCCCTCCCAGCGACAAAAATAGGCCGCGGGCACAGCCGTGCCCAAAAAGGAGCTGCCGAACCCCTTGGTGCCAAGATAGTCCTGCGGAAAAATGCCCAAAAAGGGGGTGGGCTATAGCCTTGGGGCGTTGGGCGGGCGAACTTCGTCCGCCGGACTCGGAATGAGCCGAGACTTTTCCCACCCTCCCCCTGCAACAAAAATAGGCCGCGGGCACAGCCTAGCCCAAAAAAGAGCAGCCGAACCCCTTGGCGCCAAGTTCGTCCTACGGAAAAATGCCAAAAAAAGGGGTGGGCTATAGCCTTGGGGCGTGGGGCTGGTGAACTTCGTCGGCCTTCGTCGGAGTGGGCCGAGACTTTGCCCACCCCCTCCCCGCGACAAAAATAGGCCGCGGGCACAGCCGCGCCCAAAAAAGAGCAGCCGAACCCCTTGGCGCCAAGTTCGTCCTGCGGAAAAATGCCCAAAAAAGGGTGGGCTATATAGCCTTGGGGCGTGGGGCTGGCGAACATCGTCCACCTTCGTCGGAGTGGGCCGAGACTTTGCCCACCCCCTCCCCGCAACAAAAATAGGCCGCGGGCACAGCCGCGCCCAAAAAAGAGCAGCGGAACCCCTTGGCGCCAAGTTCGTCCTGTGCAAAAATGCCCAAAAAAGGGGTGTGCTATAGCCTTTGGGCGTGGGGCTGGCGAAGTTCGTCCGCCTTCTTCGGTGTGGGCCAAGACTTTGCCCACCCCCTCCCCGCGACAAAAATAGGCCGCAGGCACAGCCATGCCCAAAAAAGAGCAGCGGAACCCCTTGGCGCCAAGTTCGTCCTGCAGAAAAATGCCCAAAAATGGGGTGTGCTATAGCCTTTGGGCGTGGGGCCGGTAAAGTTCATCCGCCCTCCTCGGAATGGGCCGAGACATTGGCCACCCCCTCCCTGCACCAAAAATAGGCCACGGGCACAGCCGCGCACAAAAAAGAGCAGCCGAACCCCTTGGCGCCAAGTTCGTCGTGGGCTATAGCCTTGGGGCGTGGGGCTGGCGAACTTCGTCCGCCGGACTCGGAATGGGCCGAGACTTTGACCACCCCCTCCCCGTGACAAAAATATGCCGCGGGCACAGCCGCGCCGAAAAAAGAGCAGCCGATCCCCTTGGCGCCAAGTTCATCCTGCGGAAAAATGCCCAAAAAGTGGGTGGGCTATAGCCTTGGGGCGTGGGGCTGGCAAACTTCGTCCGCCAGACTCGGAATGGGCCGAGACTTTGACCACCCCCACCCCGTGACGAAAATAGGCCGGGGGCACAGCCGAGCCCAAAAAAGAGCAGCCGAACCCCTTGGCGCCAAGTTCGTCCTGCGGAAAAATGCCCAAAAAAGGTGTGGGCTATATCATTGCGGCGTCGGGTTGGCAATGTTCATCAGCCTCCCTCAGAATGGGCCGAGACTTTTCCCACCCCCTCCCCGCGACAAAAATAGGCCGCGGGCACAGCCGCGCCCAAAAAAGGGCAGCCGAACACCTTGGCGCCAAGTTTGTCCTGCGGAAAATGCCCAAAAAAGGCGTGTGTTATAGCCTTGGGGGGTGGGGCTGGCGAACTTCGTCCGCCTGACTCGGAATGGGCCGAGACTTTTCCAACCCCCTCCCCACGACAAAAATAGGACGCGGGCACCGCCGCGCCCAAAAAAGATCGGCCGAACCCCTTGGCGCCAAGTTCGTCCTGCGGAAAAATGCCCAAAAAAGGGGTGGGCTATAGCCTTGGGGCGTGGGACTGGCGAACTTCGTCCGCGGCACTCGGAATGGGCCTAGACTTTTACCACCCCGTCCCCGTGACAAAAATAGGAGGCGGGTGCAGCCGCGCCCAAAAAAGAGCAGCCGAACCCCTTCGCGCCAAGTTCGTCCTGTGGAAAAATGCCCAAAAAAGGGGTGGGCTATAGCCTTGGGGCGTGGGGATGGCGAACTTCGTCCGCCGGACTCGGAATGGGCCGAGACTTTGCCCACTCCGTCCCCGGGACAAAAATATCCCGCGGGCACACCCGCGCCCAAAAAAGAGCAGTGGACCCCCTTGGCGCCAAGTTCGTCCTGCGGAAAAATGCCCAAAAAAGGGGTGTGCTATAGCCTTGTGGCGTGAGGCTGCCGAAGTTCGTCCGCCGGACTCGGAATGGGCCGAGACTTTTCCCACCCCCTCCTCGCGACAAAATTAGGCCACGGGCATCGCCGCGCCCAAAAAGGAGCAGACGAACACCTTGGCACCAAGTTCGTCCTACGGAGGAATGCCCAAAAAAGGGGTGGGCTATAGCCTTGGGGCGTGGGGCTGGCGAACGTCGTCCACCGGACTCGGAATGGGCCTAGACATTTACCACCCCCTACCCGTGACAAGAAAAGGCCGCGGGCACAGCCGGGCCCAAAAAAGATCAGCCGAACCCCTTGGCGCCAAGCTCGACCGGCAAAAAAATGCCCAAAAAAGGGGTGGGCTATAGCCTTGGGGCGTGGGGCTGGTGAAGTTCGTCCGCTGGACTTCGAATGCGCCGAGACATTGCCCACCGCCTCCCCGCGACAAAAATAGGCCGCGGGAGCAGCCGCGCCGAAAAAAGAGCAGCCGATCCCCTTGGCGCCAAGTTCATCCTGCGGAAAAATGCCCAAAAAGTGGGTGGGCTATAGCCTTGGGGCGTGGGGCTGGCGAACTTCGTCCGCCGGACTCGGAATGTGCCGAGACTTTGCGCACCCCCTCCGCGTGACAAAAATAGGCCGCGGGCACAGCCGCGCCCAAAAAAGAGCAGCCGAACCCCTTGGCGCCATGTTCGTCCTGCGGAAAAATGCCCAAAAAAGGGGTGAGCTATAGCCTTGGGGCGTGGGGCTGCGGAACTTCGTCCGCCGGACTCGGAATGGGCCGAGACTTAGCCCACCGCCTCCCCGTGATAAAAATAGGCTGCGCCCATAAAAGAGCAGACGAACCCCTAGGCACCAAGTTCGTCCTGCGGAAAAATGCCCAAAAAATGGGTGGGCTGTAACCTTGGGGCGTGGGGCTGGCGAACTTCGTCCGCCGGACTTGGAATGGGCCGAGACTTAGCCCACTCCCTCCCCACGGCGAAAATAGGCCGGGGGCACACCCGCGCCGAAAAAAGAGCAGCGGAACCCCTTGGCGCCAAGTTCGTCCGGCGGAAAAATGCCCAAAAAAGGGGTCTGCTATAGCCTTGGGGCGTGGGGCTGCCGAAGTTCATCCGCCGGACTCGGAATGGGCCGAGACTTTTCCCACCCCCTCCCCGTGGCGAAATTAGGCCACGAGCATAGCCGCGCCCAAAAAAGAGCAGACGAACACCTTGGCACTAAGTTCGTCCTACGGAAGAATGCCCAAAAAAGGGGTGGGCTATAGCCTTGGGGCGTGGGACCGGTGAACGTAGTCCGCTGGACTCGGAATGTGCCGAGACTTTGCCCACCCCCTCCCCGTGACAAAAATAGGCCGCGGGCACTGCCGTGCCCAAAAAAGAGCAGCCGAACCCCTTGGCGCCAAGTTCGTCCTACGGAAAAATGCCTAAAAAGGGGGTGGGCTATAGCCTTGGGGCGTGGGACTGGCGAACTTCATCCGCGGGACTCGGAACGGGCCGAGACTTTGCCACCCCCTCCCCGTGGTAAAAATAGGCCGCGGGCACAGCTGCGCCCATAAAAGAGCAGCGGAACCCCTTGGCGCCGAGTTCGTCCGGCGGAAAAATCCCCAAAAAAGGGGTCTGCTATAGCCTTGGGGCGTGGGGCTGCCGAAGTTCGTCCGCCGGACTCGGAATGGGCCGAGACTTTTCCCACCCCCTCCCCACGACACAATTAGGCCTCGGGCATAGCCGCGCCCAAAAAAGAGCAGACGAACACCTTGGCACCAAGTTCGTCCTACGGAAGAATGCCCAAAAAAGGGGTGGGCTATAGCCTTCGGGCGTGGGGCTGGCGAACGTCGTCCTCTGGACTCGGAATGTGCCGAGACTTTGCCCACCCCCTCCCCGTGACAAAAATAGGCCGCGGGCACTGCCGTGCCCAAAAAAGAGCGGCCGAACCCCTTGGCGCCAAGTTCGTCCTGTGGAAAAATGCCCAAAAAAGGGGTGGGCTATAGCCTTGGGGCGTTCGGCTTGCGAACTTCGTCCGCCGGACTCGGAATGGGCCAAGACTTCGTCAACCACCTCCCCACGACAAAAATAGGCCGCGGGCACAGCCGCGTCCAAAGAAGAGCAGCCGAACCCCTTGGCGCCTAGTTCGACCTGCGGAAAAATACCCAAAAAAGGGGTGGGCTATAGCCTTGGGGCGTGGGGCTGACGAACTTCGTCTGCCGGACTCGGAACGGGCTGAGACTTTGGCCACCCCCTACCCGCGACAAAAATAATCCGCGGGCACTGCCGCGCCCCAAAAAGAGCAGCCGAACCTCTTGGCGCCAAGTCCGTCCTGCGGGAAAATGCTCAAAAAAGGGGTGGGCTATAGCCTTGGGGCGTGGGGCTGGCGAACTTTGTCCGCCTGACTCGGAATGGGACAAGACTTTGCCAACCACCTCCCCACGAAAAAAATACGCCGCGGTCACAGCCGCGCGCAAAAAAGAGCAGCCGAACCCCGTGGCGCCAAGTTCGTCCTGCGGAAAAAAGCCCAGAAAAGGGGTGGGCTATAGCCTTGGGGCGTGGGGCTGGCGAACTTCGTCCGCCAGACTCGGAATGTGCTGAGACTTTGCCCACCCCCTCCCCGCGACAAAAATAGGCCGCGGGCACAGCCGCGCCCAAAAAAGAGCGGCTGAACCCCTTGGTGCCAAGTTCGTCCTGCGGGAAAATGCTCAAAAAAGGGGTGGGCTATAGCCTTGGGGCGTGGGGCTGGCGAACTTCGTGGCGACAAAAAATTGGCCACAGGCACAGCCGCGCCCAAAAAAGGGCAGCCGAACCCCTTGGCGCCAACTTCGTCCTGCGGAAAAATGCCTAAAAAGGGGGTGGGCTACAGCCTTGGGGCGTGGGGCCTGCAAAGTTCATCCGCTTCCTCGGAATGGGCCGAGACTTTGCCCACCCCCTCCCTGCGCAAAAAATAGGCCGCGGGCACAGCCGCGCCCAAAAAAGAGCAGCCGAACCCCTTGGCGCCAAGTTCGTCCTGCGGAAAAATGCCCAAAAAGGGGTTGGGCTATAGCCCTGGGGCGTTGGGCGGGCGAACTTCGTCCGCCGGACTCGGAATGGGCCGAGACTTTTCCCACCCCATCCCCGCGACAAAAATAGGCCGTGGGCACTGCCGTGCCCAAAAAAGAGCAGCCGAACCCCTTGGTGCCAAGTTCGTCCTGTGGCAAAATGCCCAAAAAGGGGTGTGCTATAGCCTTTGGGCGTGGGGCCGGCGAACCTCGTCCTCCGGACTCGGAATGGGCGGAGACTTTTCCCACCCCCTCCCCGCGCCAAAGATAGGCCGCGGGCACAGCCGCGCCCAAAAAAGAATAGCCGAACCCCTTGGCGCCAAGTTCGTCCGGTGGAAAAATGCCCAAAAAAGGGGTGGTCTATAGCCTTGGGGCGTGGGGCTCGCGAACTTCGTCCGCCCAGACTCAGAATGGGCCGAGACTTATCCCACCCCCTCCCCACGGCAAAAATAGGCTGCGGGCACTGCCATGCCCAAAAAAGATCAGCCGAACCCCTTGGCACCAAGTTCGTCCTGCGGTAAAATGCCAAAAAAGGGGTGTGCTACAGCCTTTGGGCGTGGGGCCGGCGAACTTCGTCCGCCTTCCTCGGAATGGGCCGAGACTTTGGCCACCCCCTCCCCGTGACAAAAATAGGCCGCCGGCACAGCCGCGCCCAAAAAAAGAGCAGCCGAACCCCTTGGCGCCAAGTTTGTCCGATGGAAAAATGCCCAAAAAAGGGGTGGTCTATAGCCTTGGGGCGTGGGGCTGGCGCACTTCGTCCGCCTTCCTCGGAATGGGCCGCGAATTTGCTCACCACCTCCCAACGACAAAAATAGGCCACGGGCACAGCCGCGCCCAAAAAAGAGCAGCCGAACCCCTTGGCGCCAAGTTCGTCCTGCGGAAAAATGCCGAAAAAGGGGTTGGGCTATAGCCTTGGGGCGTGGGGCGGGCGAACTTCGTCCGCCGGACTCGGAATGGGCCATGACTTTTCCCACCCCGTCCCCGCAACAAAAATAGACCGCGGGCACTGCCGCGCCCAAAAAAGAGCAGCCGAACCCCTTGGTGCCAAGTTCATCCTGCGGAAAAATGCCGAAAAAGGGGTTGGGCTATAGCCTTAGCGCGTGGGGCCGGCGCACATGTCCGCCGGACTCGGAATGGGCCGAGGCTTTTCCCACCCCCTCCCCATGACAAAAATAGGCTGCGGGCACAGCCGCCCCAAAAAAGAGCAGCCGAACCCCTTGGCGCCAAGTTCGTCCTGCGGAAAAATGCCCGAAAAAGGGGTGTGCTATAGCCTTTGGGTGTGGGGCCGGCAAAGTTCATCCGCCTTCCTCGGAATGGGCCTCGAATTTTCCCTCCCCCTCCCAACGACAAAAATAGGCCGCGGGCACAGCCGCGCCCAAAAAACAGCAGCCGAACCCCTTGGTGCCAAGTTCGTCCTGCGGAAAAATGCCGAAAAAGGGGTGGTCTATAGCCTTGGGGCGTGGGGCTGGCGAACTTCGTCCGCCCGGACTCGGAATGGGCTGAGACTTTTCCCATCCCCTCCCCGCGCAAAAAATAGGCAGCGGGCACAGCCGCGCCCAAAAAAGATCAGCCGAACCCCGTGGCGCCAAGTTCGTCCAGCGGAAAAATGCCCAATAAAAGTGCGGGCTATAGCCTTGGGGCGTGGGGCTGGCGAACTTCCTCCGCCGGACTCAGAATGTGCCGAGACTTTGCCCACCCCCCTCCCCGTGACAAAAATTGGCCGAGGGCACTGCCGTGCCCAAAAAAGAGCAGCCGAACCCCTTGGAGCCAAATTCGTCCTGCGGAAAAATGCCCAAAACGGGGGTGGGCTATAGCCTTGGGGCGTGGGGCCGGCGAACTTCGTCCGCCGGACTCGGAATGGGCGGAGGCTTTTGCCACCCCCTCCCCACGACAAAAGTAGGCCGCGGGCACAGCCGCCCCAAAAAAGAGCAGCCGAACCCCTTGGCGCCAAGTTCGTCCTGCGGAAAAATGCCCAAAAAGGGGGTGGGCTATAGCCTTGGGGCGTGGGGCCGGCGGACGAAATGGGCCGAGGCTTTTCCTACCCCCTCCCCAGGACAAAAATAGGCCGCGGGCACAGTCGCCCCAAAAAAGAGCAGCCGAAGCCCTTGGCGCCAAGTTCGTCCTGCGGAAAAATGCCCAAAAAAGGGGTGTGCTATAGCCTTTGGGCGTGGGGCCGGCGAACTTCGTCCGCCTTCCTCGGAATGGGCCAAGACTTTGGCCACCCACTCCCTGCGACAAAAATAGGCCGCGGGCACTGCCGCGCCCAAAAAAGAGCAGCGGAACCCCTTGGTGCCAAGTTCGTCCTGCGGAAAAATGCCGAAAAAGGGGTTGGGCTATAGCCTTGGGGCGTGGGGCCGGCGCACTTCGTCCGCCGGACTCGGAATGGGCCGAGGCTTTTCCCACCCCCTTCCCACGACAAAAATAGGCCGCGGGCACTACTGCGCCAAAAAAGAGCAGCCGAACCCCTTGGCGCCAAGTTCGTCCTGCGGAAAAATGCCCAAAAAGGGGGTGGGCTATAGCCTTGGGGCGTGGGGCCGGCGGACGAAATGGGCCGAGGCTTTTCCTACCCCCCTCCCCACGACAAAAATAGGCCGCGGGCACAGCCGCCCCAAAAAAGAGCAGCCGAAGCCCTTGGCGCCAAGTTCGTCCTGCGGAAAAATGCCCAAAAAAGGGATGTGCTATAGCCTTTGGGCGTGGGGCCGGCGAGCTTCGTCCGCCTTCCTCGGAATGGGCCAAGACTTTGGCCACCCACTCCCCGCGACAAAAATAGGCCGCGGGCACAGCCGTGCACAAAAAAGTGCAGCCGAACCCCTTGGCGCCAAGTTCATCCTGCGGAAGAATGCCCAAAAAGGGGTTGGGCTATAGCCCTGGGGCGTTGGCCGGGCGAACTTCGTCCGCCGGGCTCGGAATGGGCCGAGACTTTTCCCACCCCATCCCCACAACAAAAATAGGCCGCGGGCACTGCCGCGCCCAAAACAGAGCAGCCGAACCCCTTGGCGCCAAGTTCGTCCGGCGGAAAAAAGCCCAAAAAAGGGGTGTGCTATAGCCTTTGGGCGTGGGGCCGGCGAACTTCGTCCTCCGGACTTGGATTGGGCCGAGGCTTTTGCCACCCCCTCCCCACGACAAAAATAGTCCGCGGGCACAGCCGCGCCCAAAAAAGAGCAGCGGATAACCTTGGTGCCAAGTTCGTCCTGCGGAAAAATGCCGAAAAAGGGGTTGGGCTATAGCCTTGGGGCGTGGGGCCAGCGAACTTCGTCCGCCGGACTCGGAATGGGCCGAGGCTTTTCCCACCCCCTCCCCATGATAAAAATAGGCCGCGGGCACTGCCGCGCCAAAAAAGAGCAGCCGAACCCCTTGGCGCCAAGTTTGTCCTGCGGAAAAATGCCCAAAAAGGGGTGTGCTATAGCCTTTGGGCGTGGGGCCGGCGAACCTCGTCCTCCGGACTCGGAATGGGCGGAGACTTTTCCCACCCCCTCCCCGCGCCAAAGATAGGCCGCGGGCACAGCCGCGCCCAAAAAAGAATAGCCGAACCCCTTGGCGCCAAGTTCGTCCGGTGGAAAAATGCCCAAAAAAGGGGTGGTCTATAGCCTTGGGGCGTGGGGCTCGCGAACTTCGTCCGCCCAGACTCAGAATGGGCCGAGACTTATCCCACCCCCTCCCCACGGCAAAAATAGGCTGCGGGCACTGCCATGCCCAAAAAAGATCAGCCGAACCCCTTGGCACCAAGTTCGTCCTGCGGTAAAATGCCAAAAAAGGGGTGTGCTACAGCCTTTGGGCGTGGGGCCGGCGAACTTCGTCCGCCTTCCTCGGAATGGGCCGAGACTTTGGCCACCCCCTCCCCGTGACAAAAATAGGCCGCCGGCACAGCCGCGCCCAAAAAAGAGCAGCCGAACCCCTTGGCGCCAAGTTTGTCCGATGGAAAAATGCCCAAAAAAGGGGTGGTCTATAGCCTTGGGGCGTGGGGCTGGCGCACTTCGTCCGCCTTCCTCGGAATGGGCCGCGAATTTGCTCACCACCTCCCAACGACAAAAATAGGCCACGGGCACAGCCGCGCCCAAAAAAGAGCAGCCGAACCCCTTGGCGCCAAGTTCGTCCTGCGGAAAAATGCCGAAAAAGGGGTTGGGCTATAGCCTTGGGGCGTGGGGCGGGCGAACTTCGTCCGCCGGACTCGGAATGGGCCATGACTTTTCCCACCCCGTCCCCGCAACAAAAATAGACCGCGGGCACTGCCGCGCCCAAAAAAGAGCAGCCGAACCCCTTGGTGCCAAGTTCATCCTGCGGAAAAATGCCGAAAAAGGGGTTGGGCTATAGCCTTAGCGCGTGGGGCCGGCGCACATGTCCGCCGGACTCGGAATGGGCCGAGGCTTTTCCCACCCCCTCCCCATGACAAAAATAGGCTGCGGGCACAGCCGCCCCAAAAAAGAGCAGCCGAACCCCTTGGCGCCAAGTTCGTCCTGCGGAAAAATGCCCGAAAAAGGGGTGTGCTATAGCCTTTGGGTGTGGGGCCGGCAAAGTTCATCCGCCTTCCTCGGAATGGGCCTCGAATTTTCCCTCCCCCTCCCAACGACAAAAATAGGCCGCGGGCACAGCCGCGCCCAAAAAACAGCAGCCGAACCCCTTGGTGCCAAGTTCGTCCTGCGGAAAAATGCCGAAAAAGGGGTGGTCTATAGCCTTGGGGCGTGGGGCTGGCGAACTTCGTCCGCCCGGACTCGGAATGGGCTGAGACTTTTCCCATCCCCTCCCCGCGCAAAAAATAGGCAGCGGGCACAGCCGCGCCCAAAAAAGATCAGCCGAACCCCGTGGCGCCAAGTTCGTCCAGCGGAAAAATGCCCAATAAAAGTGCGGGCTATAGCCTTGGGGCGTGGGGCTGGCGAACTTCCTCCGCCGGACTCAGAATGTGCCGAGACTTTGCCCACCCCCTCCCCGTGACAAAAATTGGCCGAGGGCACTGCCGTGCCCAAAAAAGAGCAGCCGAACCCCTTGGAGCCAAATTCGTCCTGCGGAAAAATGCCCAAAACGGGGGTGGGCTATAGCCTTGGGGCGTGGGGCCGGCGAACTTCGTCCGCCGGACTCGGAATGGGCGGAGGCTTTTGCCACCCCCTCCCCACGACAAAAGTAGGCCGCGGGCACAGCCGCCCCAAAAAAGAGCAGCCGAACCCCTTGGCGCCAAGTTCGTCCTGCGGAAAAATGCCCAAAAAGGGGGTGGGCTATAGCCTTGGGGCGTGGGGCCGGCGGACGAAATGGGCCGAGGCTTTTCCTACCCCCTCCCCAGGACAAAAATAGGCCGCGGGCACAGTCGCCCCAAAAAAGAGCAGCCGAAGCCCTTGGCGCCAAGTTCGTCCTGCGGAAAAATGCCCAAAAAAGGGGTGTGCTATAGCCTTTGGGCGTGGGGCCGGCGAACTTCGTCCGCCTTCCTCGGAATGGGCCAAGACTTTGGCCACCCACTCCCTGCGACAAAAATAGGCCGCGGGCACTGCCGCGCCCAAAAAAGAGCAGCGGAACCCCTTGGTGCCAAGTTCGTCCTGCGGAAAAATGCCGAAAAAGGGGTTGGGCTATAGCCTTGGGGCGTGGGGCCGGCGCACTTCGTCCGCCGGACTCGGAATGGGCCGAGGCTTTTCCCACCCCCTTCCCACGACAAAAATAGGCCGCGGGCACTACTGCGCCAAAAAAGAGCAGCCGAACCCCTTGGCGCCAAGTTCGTCCTGCGGAAAAATGCCCAAAAAGGGGGTGGGCTATAGCCTTGGGGCGTGGGGCCGGCGGACGAAATGGGCCGAGGCTTTTCCTACCCCCTCCCCACGACAAAAATAGGCCGCGGGCACAGCCGCCCCAAAAAAGAGCAGCCGAAGCCCTTGGCGCCAAGTTCGTCCTGCGGAAAAATGCCCAAAAAAGGGATGTGCTATAGCCTTTGGGCGTGGGGCCGGCGAGCTTCGTCCGCCTTCCTCGGAATGGGCCAAGACTTTGGCCACCCACTCCCCGCGACAAAAATAGGCCGCGGGCACAGCCGTGCACAAAAAAGTGCAGCCGAACCCCTTGGCGCCAAGTTCATCCTGCGGAAGAATGCCCAAAAAGGGGTTGGGCTATAGCCCTGGGGCGTTGGCCGGGCGAACTTCGTCCGCCGGGCTCGGAATGGGCCGAGACTTTTCCCACCCCATCCCCACAACAAAAATAGGCCGCGGGCACTGCCGCGCCCAAAACAGAGCAGCCGAACCCCTTGGCGCCAAGTTCGTCCGGCGGAAAAAAGCCCAAAAAAGGGGTGTGCTATAGCCTTTGGGCGTGGGGCCGGCGAACTTCGTCCTCCGGACTTGGATTGGGCCGAGGCTTTTGCCACCCCCTCCCCACGACAAAAATAGTCCGCGGGCACAGCCGCGCCCAAAAAAGAGCAGCGGATAACCTTGGTGCCAAGTTCGTCCTGCGGAAAAATGCCGAAAAAGGGGTTGGGCTATAGCCTTGGGGCGTGGGGCCAGCGAACTTCGTCCGCCGGACTCGGAATGGGCCGAGGCTTTTCCCACCCCCTCCCCATGATAAAAATAGGCCGCGGGCACTGCCGCGCCAAAAAAGAGCAGCCGAACCCCTTGGCGCCAAGTTTGTCCTGCGGAAAAATGCCCAAAAAAGGGGTGTGCTATAGCCTTTGGGCGTGGGGCCCGTAAAGTTCATCCGCCTTCCTCGGAATGGGCCGCGAATTTTTCCACCCCCTCCCAACGACAAAAATAGGCCACGGGCACAGCCGCGCCCAAAAAACAGCAGCCGAACGCCTTTGTGCCAGGTTTGTCCTGCGGAAAAATGCCGAAAAAGGGGTGGTCTATAGCCTTGGGGCATAGGGCTGGCGAACTTCATCCGCCCGGACCCGGAATGGGCTGAGACTTTTCCCTCCCCCTCCCCGCGCAAAAAATAGGCCGCGGGCACAGCCGCGCCCCAAAAAGAGCAGCCGAACCCCGTGGCGCCAAGTTCGTCCAGCGGAAAAATGCCCAATAAAAGTGCGGGCTATAGCCTTGGGGCGTGCGGCTGGCGAACTTCATCCGCCGGACTCGGAATGTGCCGAGACTTTGCCCACCCCCTCCCTGTGACAAAAATAGGCCGAGGGCACAGCCGCCCCCAAAAAAGAGCAGCCGAACCCCTTGGCGCCAAGTTCGTCCTGCGGAAAAATGCCCAAAAAGGGGGTGGGCTATAGCCTTGGGGCGTGGGGCCGGCGAACTTCGTCCGCCGGACTCGGAATGGGCTGAGACTTTTCCCACCCCATCCCCGCGACAAAAATAGGCCGCGGACACTGCCGCACCCAAAAAAGAGCAGCCGAACCCCTTGGCGCCACGTTCGTCCGGCGGAAAAATGCCCAAAAAAGGGGTGTGCTTTAGCCTTTAGGCGTGGGGCCGGCGAACTTCGTGCTCCGGACTTGGATTGGGCCGAGGCTTTTACCACCCCCTCCCCACTACAAAAATAGGCCACGGGCACAGCCGCGCCCAAAAAAGGGCAGCCGAACCCCTTGGCGCCAAGTTCGTCCTGCGGAAAAATGCCCAAAAACGGGTTGGGCTATAGCCCTGGGGCGTTGGGCGGGCGAACATCGTCCGCCGGACTCGGAATGGGCCGAGACTTTTCCCACCCCATCCCCGCGACAAAAATAGGCCGCGGACACTGCCGCGCCCAAAAAAGAGCAGCCGAACCCCTTGGCGCCAAGTTCGTCCGGCGGAAAAATGCCCAAAAAAGGGGTGGTCTATAGCCTTCGGGCGTGGGGCTGGCGAACTTCGTCCGCCCGGACTCGGAATGGGCCGAGACTTTGGCCACCCCCTCCCCGTGACAAAAATAGGACGTGGGCACTGCCGCGCCCAAAAAAGAGCAGCCGAACCCCTTGGTGCCAAGCTCGTCCTGCGGCAAAATGCCCAAAAAAGGGGTGTGCTATAGCCTTTGGACGTGGGGCCGGCGATCTTCGTCCGTCTTCCTCGGAATGGGCCAAGACTTTGGCCACCCACTCCCCGCGACAAAAATAGGCCGCGGGCACAGCCGCTCCCAAAAAAGTGCAGCCGAACCCCTTGGCGCCAAGTTCGTCCTGCGGAAAAATGCCCAAAAACGGGTTGGGCTATAGCCCTGGGGCGTTGGGCGGGCGAACTTCGTCCGCTGGACTCGGAATGGGCCGAGACTTTTCCCACCCCATCCCCACGACAAAAATAGGCCGCGAGCACAGCCGCGCCCAAAAAAGAGCAGCCGAATCCCTTGGCGCCAAGTTCGTCCGGCGGAAAAATGCCCAAAAAAGGGGTGGTCTATAGCCTTGGGGCGTGGGGCTGGTGGACTTCGTCCGCCCGGACTCGGAATGGGCCGAGACTTTGGCCACCCCATCCCCGCGACAAAAATAGGCCGTGGGCACTGCCGCACCCAAAAAAGAGCAGCCGAACCCCTCGGCGCCAAGTTCGTCCTGCGGTAAAATGCCAAAAAAGGGGTGTGCTACAGCCTTTGGGCGTGGGGCCGGCGCACTTCGTCCGCCGGACTCGGAATGGGCCGAGGCTTTTCCCACCCCCTCCCCACGACAAAAATAGGCCGCGGGCAATGCCGCCCCAAAAAAGAGCAGCCGAACCCCTTGGTGCCACGTTCGTCCTGCGGAAAAATGCCCAAAAAAGGGGTGTGCTATAGCCTTTGGGCGTGGGGCCGGCAAAGTTCATCCGCCTTCCTCGGAATGGGCCGCGAATTTGTCCACCCCCTCCCAACGACAAAAATAGGCCGCAGGCACAGCCGCGCTCAAAAACGAGCAGCCGAACCCCTTGTCGCCAAGTTCGTCCGTTGGAAAAATGCCGAAAAAGGGGTTGGGCTATATCCTTGGGGCGTGGGGAGGGCGAACTTCGTCCGCCGGACTCGGAATGGGCCGAGTTTTTCCCATCCCATCCCCGCGACAGAAATAAGCTGTGGGAACTCCCATACCCAGAAAAGAGCAGCCGAACCCCGTGGCGCCAAGTTCGTCCGGTGGAAAAAGGCCCAAAAAAGGGGAGGTCTGTAGCCTTGGGGCGCTGGGCTGGCGAACTTCGTCCGCCCGGACTCAGAATGGGCCGAGACTTTGGCCACCCCCTCCCCGCGACAAAAATAGGCCGCGGGCACTGCCGCGGCCAAAAAAGAGCAGCCGAACCCCTTGGCGCCAAGTTCATCCGGCGGAAAAATGCCCAAAAAAGGGGTGATCTATAGGCTTGGGGGGTGGGGCTGGCGAACTTCGTCCGCCCGGACTCGGAATGGGCCGAGACATCGGCCACCCCCTCCCCACGACAAAAATAGGCCGCGGACACTTCCGGCCCCAAAAAAGAGCAGCCAAACCCCTGGGTGCCAAGTTCGTCCTGCGGCAAAATGCCCAAAAAAGGGGTTGGGCTATAGCCCTGGGGCGTTGGGCGGGCGAACTTCGTCCGCCGGACTCGGAATGGGTGGAGACTTTTCCCACCCCATCCCCACGACAAAAATAGGCCGCGAGCACAGCCGCACCCAAAAAAGAGCAGCCGAACCCCTTGGCGCCAAGTTCGTCCGGCGGAAAATTGCCCAAAAAGGGGATGGGCTATAGCCTTGGGGCGTGGGGCCGGCGCACTTCGTCCGCCGGACTCGGAATGGGCTGAGGCTTTTCCCACCCCCTCCGCACGACAAAAATAGGCCGCGGGCACACCCGCTTCCAAAAAAGAGTGGCTGAAACCCTTGGCGGCAAGTTCGTCCCGCGGAAAAATGCCCAAAAAAGGGGTGGGCTATAGCCTTGCGGCGTGGGGCAGGCGAACTTCGTCCGCCGGACTCGGAATGGGCAGAGACTTTTCCCACCCCCTCCGCACGACAAAAATAGGCCGCGGGCACAGCCGCCCAAAAAAAGAGCAGCCGAACCCCTTGGCGCCAAGTTCGTCCTGCGGAAAAATGCCTAAAAGGGGGGTGGGCTATAGCCTTGGGGCGTGGGGCCGGCGAACATCGTCCGCCTTCCTCGGAATGGGCCGAGACTTTGGACACCCCCTCCCCACGACACAAATAGGCCGCCGGCACAGCCGCGCCCAAAAAAGAGCAGCCGAACCTCTAGGCGCCAAGTTCGTCCTGCGGCAAAATGCCCAAAAAACGGGTGTGCTATAGCCTTTGGGCGTGGGGCCGGCAAAGTTCATCCGCCTTCCTCGGAATGGGCTGCGAATTTGACCACCGCCTCCCACCGACACAAATAGGCCGCGGGCACGCCCGCGCCCAAAAAAGAGCAGCCGAACCCCTTGGCGCCAAGTTCGGCCTGCGGAAAAATGCCGAAAAAGGGGTTGGGCTACAGCCTTGGGGCGTGGGGCGGGCGAACTTCGTCCGCCGGACTCGGAATGGGCCGAGACTTTTCCCACCCCATCCCCGTGACAAAAATAGGCTGCGGGCACTCCTGCACCCAAAAACGAGCAGCCGAACAACTTGGTGCCAAGTTCGTCCTGCGGCAAAATTCCCAAAAATGAGGCGTGCTATAGCCTTTGGGCGTGGGGCCTGCAAAGTTCATCCCCTTCCTCGGAATGGGCCGAGACTTTGTCCACCTCCCCCCCGGACAAAAAATAGGCCGCGGGCACAGCCGCGCCCAAAAAAGAGCAGCCGAACCCCTTGGCGCCAAGTTCGTCCTTTGGAAAAATGCCGAAAAAGGGGTTGGGCTATAGCCTTGGGGCGTGGGGCGGGCGAACTTCGTCCGCCGGACTCGGAATGCGCCGAGACTTTTCCCACCCCATCCCCACGACAGAAATCAGCTGCGGGCACTCCCGCACCCAAAAAAGAGCAGCCGAACCCCTTGGCGCCAAGTTCGTCTGGCGGAAAAATGCCCAAAAAAGGGGTGGTCTATAGCCTTGGGGCATGGGGCTGGCGAACTTCGTCCGCCCGGACTCGGAATGGGCCGACACTTTGGCCACCCCCTCCCCGCGACAAAAATAGGCCGCGGGCACTGCCGCGTCCAAAAAAGAGCAGCCGAACAACTTGGTGCCAAGTTCGTCCTGCGGCAAAATGCCCAAAAAAGAGGCGTGCTATAGCCTTGGGGCGTGGGGCTGGCGAACTTCGTCCGCCGGACTCAGAATGGGCCGAGACTTTGCCCACCTCCTCCCCGCACAAAACATAGGTCGCGGGCACAGCCGCGCCCAAAAAAGATCAGCCGAACCCCGTGGCGCCAAGTTCATCCTGCGGAAAAATGCCCAAAAAAAGGGCGGGCTATAGCCTTGGGGCGTGGGGCCGGCGCACTTCGTCCGCCGGACTCGGAATGGGCTGAGACTTTTCCCACCCCCTCCGCACGACAAAAATAGGCCGCGGGCACAGCCGCCCAAAAAAAGAGCAGCCGAACCCCTTGGCGCCAAGTTCGTCCTGCGGAAAAATGCCAAAAAAGGGGGTGGGCTATAGCCTTGGGACGTGGGGCCGGCGCACTTCGTCCGCCGGACTCGGAATGGGCCGAGGCTTTTCCCACCCCCTCCCCCTGACAAAAATAGGCCGCGGGCACAGCCGCCCCAAAAAAGAGCAGCCGAACCCCTTGGCGCCAAGTTCGCCCTGCTGAAAAATGCCCAAAAAAGGGGTGTGCTATAGCCCTTGGGCGTGGGGCTGGCAAAGTTCATCCGCCTTCCTCGGAATGGGCCGCGAATTTGCCCACCACCTCCCAACGACAAAAATAGGCCGCGGGCACAGCCGCGCCCAAAAAAGAGCAGCCGAACCCCTTGGCGCCAAGTTTGTCCTGCGGAAAAATGCCGAAAAAGGGGTTGGGCTATAGCCTTGGGGCGTGGGGCGGGGGAACTTCGTCCGCCGGACTCAGAATGGGCCGAGACTTTTCCCACCCCATCCCCGGAACAAAAATAGGCCGCGGGCACTGCCGCGCCCAAAAAAGAGCAGCCGAACCCCTTGGCGCCAAGTTCGTCCGGCGGAAAAATGCCCAAAAAAGGGGTGGTCTATAGCCTTGGGGCGTGGGGCTGGCGCACTTCGTCCGCCCGGACTCGGAATGGGCAGGGACTTTGGCCACCCCCTCCCCGCGACAAAAATAGGCCGCGGACACTGCCGCGCCAAAAAAAGAGCAGCCGAACCCCTTGGTGCCAAGTTCCTTCTGCGGCAAAATGCCCAAAAAAGGGGTGTGCTATAGCATTTGGGCCCCACGCCAAAAATACGCCGCGGGCACAGCTGTGCCCAGAAAAGATCAGCCGAACCCCTTGGCGCCAAGTTCGTCCTGCGGTAAAATGCCAAAAAATGGGTGTGCTACAGCCTTTGGGCGTCGGGCCGGCGCACTTCGTCCGCCTTCCTCGGAATGGGTTGAGACTTTGGCCACCCCCTCCCCGCGACAAAAATAGGCCGCCGGCACAGCCGTGCCCAAGAAAGAGCAGCCGAACCCCTTGGCTCCAAGTTCGTCCTGCGACAAAATGCCCAAAAAACGGGTGTGCTATAGCCTTTGGGCGTGGGGCCGGCAAAGTTCATCCGCCTACTTCGGAATGGGCCGCGAATTTTCCCACCCCCTCCCAACGACAAAAATAGGCCGCAGGCACAGCCGCGCCCAAAAAAGAGCGGCCGAACCCCTTGGCGCAAAGTTCGTCCTGCGGAAAAATGCCCAAAAAAGGGGTGTGCTATAGCCTATGGGCGTGGGGCCGGCAAAGTTCTTCCGCCTTCCTCGGAATGGGCCGAGACTTTGGCCACCCCCTCCCCGCGCCAAAAATAGGCCGCGGGCACAGCCGCGCCCAAAAAAGAGCAGCCGAACCCCTTGGCGCCAAGTTCGTCCTGCGGAAAAATGCCCAAAAAAGGGGTGTGCTATAGCCTTTGGGCGTGGGGCTGGCTAAGTTCGTCCGCCGGACTCGGAATGGGCTGAGAGTTTGGCCACCCCCCTCCCCGCATCAAAAATAGGCCGCGGGCACGGCCGCGTCCAAAAAAGAGCCGCCGAACCCCATGGCGCCAAGTTCTTACTGAGGAAAAATGCTCAAAAAAGGGGTGCGCTATAGCCTTGGGCGTGAGGCCGGATAAGTTCGTCCGCCGGACTCGGAAAGGGCCCAGACTTTTCCCACCCCCTCCCCGCGACAAAAATAGGCTGCGGGCACTGCCGCGCCCCAAAAAGAGCGGCCGAACCCCTTGGCACCAAGTTCGTGCTGCGGAAAAATGCCCAAAAAAGGGGTGTGCTATAGCCTGGGGGCGTGGGGCTGCCGAAGTTCGTCCGCCGGACTCGGAATGGGCCGAGACTTTTCTCAACCCCTCCCCGTGACAAAAATAGGCCGCGGGCACAGCCGCGTGCAAAAAAGAGCAGCCGAACCCCTTGGCGCCAAGTTCGTGCTGCGGAAAAATGCCCAAAAAAGGGGTGGGCTATAGCCTTGGGGCATGGGGCTGGCGAACTTCGTCCGCCGGACTCAGAATGGGCCGAGACTTTGCCCACCCCCTCCCCGCGACAAAAATAGGCCGCGCGCACAGCCGCGCCCAAAAAAGAGCAGCAGAACCCCTTGGCGCCAAGTCCGTCCTGCGGAAAAATGCCCAAAAAAGGGGTGTGCTATAGCCTGGGGTTGTGGGGCTGCCGAACTTCGTCCGCCGGCCTCGCAATGGGCCGAGACATTGGCCACCCCATCCCCGCGCCAAAATTAGGCCACGGGCACAGCCGTACCCAAAAAAGAGCAGCCGAACCCCTTGGCGCCAAGTTCGTCCTGTAGAAAAATGCCCAAAAAAGGGGTGTGCTATAGCCTATGGGCGTGGGGCCGGCAAAGTTCATCCGCCTTCCGTGGAATGGACCGAGACTTTGGCCACCCCCTCCCCGCACCAAAAATAGGCCGCGGGCACAGCCGCGCCCAAAAAAGAGCGGCCGAACCCCTTGGCGCCAAGTTCGTCCTGCGGAAAAATCCCCAAAAAAGGGGTGTGCTATAGCCTATGGGCGTGGGGCCGGCAAAGTTCATCCGCCTTCCTCGGAATGGGCCGAGACTTTGGCCACCCCATCCCCGCACCAAAAATAGGCCGCGGGCACAGCCGCGCCCAAAAAAGAGCGACCGAACCCCTTGGCGCCAAGTTCGTCCTGTGGAAAAATGCCCAAAAAAGGGGTGTGCTATAGCCTTTGGGCGTGGGGCGGGCGGACTTCGTCCGCCGGGCTCAGAATGGACCGAGACTTTGCCCAGCCCCTCCCAGGGAAAATATAGGCCGCGGGCACAGCCGCGCCCAAAAAAGAGCAACCGAACCCCTTGGCGCCAAGTTCGTCCTGCGGAAAAATGCCCAAAAAAGGGTTGTGCTATAGCCTTGGGGCGTGGGGCTGCCGAAGTTCGTCCGCCGGACTTGGAATGGGCCGAGACTTTTCTCACGCCCTCCCTGTGACAAAAATAGGCCGAGGGCACAGCCGCGTGCAAAAAAGAGCAGCCGAACCCCTTGGCGCCAAGTTCGTCCTGTGGAAAAATGCCCAAAAAAGGGGTGTGCTATAGCCTTTGGGCGTGGGGCGGGCGAACTTCGTCCGCCGGGCTCAGAATGGACCGAGACTTTGCCCAGCCCCTCCCAGGGAAAATATAGGCCGCGGGCACAGCCGCGCCCAAAAAAGAGCAACCGAACCCCTTGGCGCCAAGTTCGTCCTGCGGAAAAATGCCCAAAAAAGGGTTGTGCTATAGCCTTGGGGCGTGGGGCTGCCGAAGTTCGTCCGCCGGACTTGGAATGGGCCGAGACTTTTCTCACCCCCTCCCTGTGACAAAAATAGGCCGAGGGCACAGCCGCGTGCAAAAAAGAGCAGCCGAACCCCTTGGCGCCAAGCTCGACCTGCGGAAAAATGCCCAAAAAAGGGGTGGGCTATAGCCTTGGGGCGTGGGGCTGGCGAAGTTCGTCCGCTGGACTCGGAATGCGCCGAGACCCTCCCCACCCCGTCCCTGCGATAAAAATAGGCCGCGGGCACAGCCGTGTGCAAAAAAGAGCAGCCGAACCCCTTGGTGTCAAGTCCGTCCTGCGGAAAAATGCCCAAAAAGGGGGTGGGCTATAGCCTTGGGGCGTGGGGCTGGCGAACTTCGTCCGCCTTCCTCGGAATGGGCCGAGACTTTGGCCACCACCTCCCCATGACAAAAATAGGCCGCGGGCACAGCCCCACCCAAAAAAGAGCAGCCGAACCCCTTGGCGCCATGTTCGTCCTGCGGAAAAATGGCCAAAAAAGGGGTGGGCTATAGCCTTGGGGCGTGGGGCTGGCGAACTTCGTCCGCCGGACTCGGAATGGGCCGAGACTTTGCCCACCCCCTCCCCGCGACAAAAATAGGCCGCGGGCACAGCCAAGCCCGAAAAAGAGCAGCCGAACCCCTTGGCGCCAAGTCCGTCCCGCGGAAAAATGCCCAAAAAGGGGGTGGGCTATAGCCTTGGAGCGTGGGGCTGGCGAACTTCGTCCGCCTTCCTCGGAATGGGCCGAGCCTTTGCCCACCGCCTCCCCGCGACAAAAATAGGCCGCGGGCACAGCCGAGCCCAAAGAAGAGGAGCCGAACCCCTTGGCGCCAAGTTCGTCCTGCGGAAAAATGCTCAAAAAGGGGGTGGGCTATAGCCTTGGGGCGTGGGGCGGGCGAACTTCGTCCGCCGGACTCGGAATGGGCCGAGACTTTTCCCACCTCCTCCCCGGGACAAAAATAGGCCGCGGGCACAACCGCGCCCATAGAAGAGTAGCCGAGCCCCTTGGCGCCATGTTCGTCCTGTGGAAAAATGCCCAAAAAAGGGGTGGGCTATAGCCATGGGGCATGAGGATGGCGAACTTCGTCCACCTTCCGCGGAATGGGCCGAGACTTTGGCCACCCCCTCCCCGCGAAAACAATAGGCCGCGGGCACTGCCGCACCTTAAAAAGAGCAGCCGAACCCCTTGGCGACAAGTTCGTCCTACGGAAAAATGCTCAAAAAGCGGGTGGGCTATAGCCTTGGGGCTTGGGGCGGCCGAACTTTGTCCGCCGAACTTGGAATGGGCCGAGACTTTTCCCACCCCCCTCCCCGTGACAAAAATAGGCCGCGGGCACAACCGCGGCCAAAAAAGAGCAGCCGAGCCCCTTGGCGCCAAGTTCGTCCTGTGGAAAAATGCCCAAAAATGGGGTGGGCTATAGCCTTGGGGCGTGGGGCTGGCGAACTTCGTCCGCCTTCCGCGGAATGGGCCGAGACTTTGGCCACCCCCTCCCCGTGAAACAAATAGGCCGCAGCCACTGCCGCACCTTAAAAAGAGCAGCCGAACCCCTTGGCGCCTTGTTCGTCCTGTGGAAAAATGCCCAAAAAAGAGGTGGGCTATAGCCTTGGGACGTGGGGCTCGCGAACTTCGTCCGCCTTCCTCGGAATGGGCCGAGACTTTGGCCACCCCCTCCCTGCGACAAAAATAGGCCGCGGGCATGGCCGCGCCCAAAAAAGAGGAGCCGAACCCTTGGCGCCAAGTTCGTCCTGCGAAAAAATGCCGAAAAAAGGGGTGGGCGATAGCCTTGGGGCGTGGGGCTGGCGAAGTTCGTCCGCCGGACTCGGAATGGGCTGAGACTTTTCCCACCCCCTCGCCACGACAAAAATAGGCGGCGGGCACAGCCGCGCCCAAAAAAGAGCAGCCGAACCCCTGGGCGCCAAGTTCGTCCTGCGGAAAAACGCCCAAAAAGGGGGTGGGCAATAGCCTTGGGGCGTGGGGCAGGCGAACTTCGTCCGCCGGACTCGGAATGGGCAGAGACTGTGCCCACCCCCTCCCCATGACGAAAATAGGCCGCGGGCACAGCCGAGCCCAAAAAAGAGGAGTCGAACCCCTTGGCGCCAAGTTCGTCCTGCGGAAAAATGATCAAAAAGGGGGTGGGCTATAGCCCTGGGGCGTGGGGCGGGCGAACTTCGTCCGCCGGACTCAGAACAGTCCGAGACTTTTGCCATCCCCTCCCCATGACAAAAGTAGGCCGCGGGCACAGCCGCGGCCAAAAAGGCGTAGCCGAACACCCTGGCGACATGTTCGTCCTGCCGAAAAATGCCCAAAAAAGGGGTGTGCTATAGCCTTTGGGCGTGGGGCCGGCAAAGTTCATCCGCCTTCCCTGGAATGGGCCGGGACTTTGGCCACCCCCTCCTCGCTTCAAAAATAGGCCGCGGGCGCAGCCGCGCCCAAAAAAGAGCAGTCGAACCCCTTGGCGCCAAGTTCGTCCTGCAGAAAAATGCCCAAAAAAAGGGTGGGCTATAGCCTTGGTGCGTGGGGCTGGCGAACTTCGTCCCCCGGACTCGGAATGTGCCGAGACTTTGGCCACCCCCTCCCCGGGACAAAAATAGGCCGTGGGCACAGCCGCGCCCAAAAAAGAGCAGCCGAACCCCTTGGCGGCAAGTTCGTCCTGCGGAAAAATGCCCAAAAAAGGGGTGTGCTATAGCCTTGGGGAGTGGGGCTGCCGAAGTTCATCCGCCGGACTCGGAATGGGCCGAGACTTTTCCCACCCCCTCCCCGCGACAAAAATAGGCCGCGGCCCCAGCCTCGCCTAAAAAAGAGCAGCCGAACCCCTTGGCGCCAAGTTCGTCCTGCGGAAAAATGCCCAAAAAAAGGGGGGGCTATAGCCTTGGGGCGTGGGGCTGGCGAACTTCGTCCGCCGGACTCGGAATGTGCCCAGACTTTGCCCACACCCTCCCTGGGACAAAAATAGGCCGTGGGCACAGCTGCGCCTAAAAAAGAGCAGCCGAACCCCTTGGCGCCAAGTTCGACCTGCGGAAAAATGCCCAGAAAGGCGGTGGGCTATAGCCTTTGTACGTGGGGCAGGCGAACTTCATCCGCCTTCCTCGGAATCGGCCGAGACTTTTCCCACCCCCTCCCCGCGACAAACATAGGCCGCGGGCACAGCCACGCCCAAAAAAGGGCAGCCGAAACCCTTGGCGCCAAGTTCGTCCTGCGGAAAAATGCCCAAAAAAGTGGTGGGCTATAGCCTTGGGGCGTGGGGCTGCCGAAGTTCTTCCGCCGGGCTCAGAATGGGCAGAGACTTTTCTCACCCCCTCCCGGCGACAAAAATAGGCCGCGGGCACAGCCGCACCGAAAAAAGAGCAGCCGAACCCCTTGGCGCCAAGTTCGTCCTGCGGAAAAATGCCCAAAAAAGGGGTGTGCTATAGCCTTTGGTCGTGGGGCAGGCGAACTTCGTCCGCCGGACTCGGAATGGGCCGAGACTTTGCCCAGCCCCTCCCCGCGGCAAAAATAGGCCGCGGGCACAGCCGCGCCCAAAAAAGAGCCGCCGAACCCCTTGGGGCCAAAATCGTCCTGTAGAAAAATGCCCAAAAAAAGGGGTGTGCTATAGCCTTTCGGCGTGGGGTCGGCAAAGTTCATCCGCCTTCCTCGGAATGGGCCGAGACTTTGGCCACCCCCTCCCCACACAAAAAATAGGCCGCGGGCACAGCCGCGCCCAAAAAAGAGCAGCCGAACCCCTTGGCGCCAAGTTCGTCCTGCGGAAAAATGACCAAAAAAGGGGGGTTCTAAAGCCTTTGTGCGTGGGGCCGGCAAAGTTCATCCGCCTTCCTCGGAATCGGCCGAGACTTTTCCCACCCCCTCCCCACGACAAACATAGGCCGCAGGCACAGCCGCGCCCAAAAAAGAGCAGCCGAACCCCTTGGCGCCAAGTTCCTCCTGCGGAAAAATGCCTAAAAAAGGGGTAGGCTATGGCCTTGGGGCGTGGGGCTGGCGAACTTCATCCATCTTCCTCGGAATGGGCCGAGACTTTGCCCACCCCCTCCCCACGACAAAAATAGGCCGCGGGCACAGCCGCGCCCAAAAAAAGAGCAGCCGAACCCCTTGGCGCCATGTTCGCCCTGCGGATAAATGCCCAAAAAAGGGGAGGGCTATAGCCTTGGGTCGTGGGGCTGGCGAACTTCGTCCGCCGCACTCGGAATGGGCCGACACTTTGGCCACCCCCTCCCCGCACCAAAAATAGGCCGCGGGCACAGCCGCGCCCAAAATAGAGCAGCCGAACCCCTTGGCGCCAAGTTCGTCCTGCGGAAAAATGACCAAAAAAGGGGGGGTCTATAGCCTTTGTGCGTGGGGCCGGCAAAGTTCATCCGCCATCCTCGGAATCGGCCGAGACTTTTCCCACCCCCTCCCCGCGACAAACATAGGCCGCGGGCACAGCCGCGCCCAAAAAAGGGCAGCCGAAACCCTTGGCGCCAAGTTCGTCCTGCGGAAAAATGCCCAAAAAAGTGGTGGGCTATAGCTTTGGGGCGTGGGTCTGGCATACTTCGTCCGCCGGACTCGGAATGGGCCGAGACTTTTGCCCACCTCTTCCCCGCGACCAAAATAGACCGCGGGCACAGCCGCACCCAAAAAAAGAGCTGCCGAACCCCTTGGCGCCATGTTCGTCCTGCGAAAAATGACCAAAAAAGGGGGGTTCTATAGCCTTTGTGCATGGGGCCGGCAAAGTTCATCCGCCTTCCTCGGAATGGGCCGAGACGTTGGCCACCCCATCCCAGCACCAAAAATCGCCAGCGGGCACAGCCGCAACCAAGAAAGAGCAGCGGAACCCCTAGGCGCCAAGTTCGTCCTGCTAAAAAATGCCCAAAAAAGGGGTGTGCTATAGCCTTTCGGCGTGGGGCCGGCAAAGTTCATCCGCCTTCCTCGGAATGGTCTGAGACATTGCCACCCCCTCGCCACACCAAAAATAGGCCGCGGGCACAGCCGCGCCCAAAAAAGACCAGCCGAACCCCTTGGCGCCAAGTTCGTCCCGCGGAAAAATGCCCAAAAAAGGGGTCTGCTATAGCCTTGGAGCGTGGGGCCGGCTAAGTTCGTCCGCCGGATTCGGAATGGGCTGAGACTTTTCTCACCCCCTCCCGGCGACAAAAATAGGCCGCGGGCACAGCCGATCCCAAAAAAGAGCAGCCGAACCCCTTGGCGCCAAGTTCGTCCGGCGGATAAATGCCCAAAAAAGGGGTGGGCTATAGCCTTCAGGCGTGGGGCGGGCGAACTTCGTCCGCCGGACTCGGAATGGGCCGAGACCTTGCCCACTCCCTCCCCGTGACAAACATAGGCCGCGGGCACAGCCGCGCCCAAAAAAGAGCTGCCGAACCCCTAGGCGCCAAGTTCGTCCTGCGGAAAAATGCCCAAAAAAGGGGTGTAATATAACCTTTGGGCATGGGGCCGGCGAACTTCGTCTGCCACCCTCGGAATGGGCCGAGACTTTGCCCACCCCCTCCCCGTGAAAAAAATAGGCCGCGGGTACGGCCGTACCCAAAAAAGAGCAGCCGAACCACTTGGCGCCAAGTTCGTCCAGCGGAAAAATGCGCAAAAAAGGGGTGTGCTATAGCCTTGGGGCGTGGGACCGGTATAGTTCATCCGCCTTCCTCGGAATGGGCCGAGACATTACCCACCCCCTCCCCGCACTAAAAATAAGCTGCGGGCACAGCCGCGCCAAAAAAAGAGCAGCCGAACCCCTTGGCGCCAAGTTCGTCCTGCGGAAAAAAGCTCAAAAAGGGGGTGGGCTATAGCCTTGGGGCGTGGGGCGGGCGAACTTCGTCCGCCGAACATGGAATGGGCCGAGACTATTCCCACCCCCTCCCCGTGACAAAAAAAGAGCAGCCGAACCCCTTGGCGCCATGTTCATCCTGTGGAAAAATGCCCAAAAAAGGGGTGGGCTATAGCCTTGGGGCATGGGGCTGGCGAACTTCGTCCGCCGGACATGGAATGGGCCGAGACTATTCCCACCCCCTCCCCACGACAAAAATAGGCCACGGGCACAGCCGCGCCCAAAAAAGTGCAGCCGAACCCCTTGGCGCCAAGTTCGTCCTGCGGAAAAATGCCCAAAAAGGGGGTGGGCTATTGCCTTGTGGCGTTTCGCAGGCGAACTTTGTCCGCCGGACTCGGAATGGGCCGAGACTTTGCCCACCCCCTCCTCCGGACAAAAATAGGCTGCGGGCACGGCCGCGCCAAAAAAGAGCAACCGAACCCCTTGGCGCCAAGTTCGTCCTGCGGAAAAATGCTCAAAAAGCGGGTGGGCTATAGCCTTGGGGCGTGGGGCGGGCGAACTTCGTCCGCCGAACTTGGAATGGGCCGAGACTTTTCCCACCCCCTCCCCACGAAAAATATAGGCCGTGGGCACAACCGCACCCAAAAAAGAGCAGCCGAACCCCTTGGCACCATGTTCGTCCTGTGGAAAAATGCCCAAAAAAGGGGTGGGCTATAGCCTTGGGGCGTGGGGCTGGCGAACTTCGTCCGCCTTCCTCGGAATGGGCCGACACATTGGCCACCCCCTCCCCCCAACAAAAATAGGCCACGGGCACAGCCGCACCCAAAAAAGAGCAGCCGAACCCCTTGGCGCCAACTTCGTCCTGCGGAAAAATGCCCAAAAAAGGGGTGTGCTATAGCCTTTGGGCATGGGGCCGGTAAAGTTCATCCGCCTTCCTGGGAATGGGCCGAGACTTTACCCACCCCCTCCTAGCGCTAAAAATAAGCTACGGGCACAGCCGCGCCCAAAAAAGAGACGCCGAACCCCTTGGCGCCGAGTTCGTCCTGCGGAAAAACGCCCAAAAAGGGGGTGGGCTATAGCCTTGGGGCGTTTGGCTGGCGAACTTTGTCCGCCGGACTCGGAATGGGCCGAGACTTTTCCCACCCCCTCCCCCCGACAAAAATAGGCCGCGGGCACAGCCGCGGCCAAAAAAGAGCAGCCGAACCCCTTTGCGCCAAGTTCGTACTGTGGAAAAATGCCCAAAAAGGGGGTGGGCTATAGCCTTGGGGCATGCGGCGGGCGAACTTCGTCCGCCGGACTCAGAATGGGACGAGACTTTGCCCACCCCCTCCCCACGACAAAAATAGGCCGCGGCCACAGCCGCGCCGATAAAAGAGCTGCCAAACCCCTTGGCCCCAAGTTTGTCCTGCCGAAAAATGCCCAAAAAAGGGGTGTGCTATAGCCTTTGGGCGTGGGGCCGGCAAAGTTCATCCGCCTTCCCTGGAATGGGCCGAGACTTTGGCCACCCCCTCCCGGCGCCAAAAAATAGGCCGCGGGCACAGCCGCGCCCAAAAAAGAGCAGCCGAACCCCTTGGCGCCAAGTTCGTCCTGCGGAAAAATGCCCAAAAAAGGGGTGTGCTATAGCCTTGGGGAGTAGGGCTGCCGAAGTTCATCCGCCGGACTCGGAATGGGCCGAGACTTTTCCCACCCCCTCCCCGCGACAAAAATAGGCCGCGGCCCCAGCCTCGCCTAAAAAAGAGCAGCCGAACCCCTTGGCGCCAAGTTCGTCCTGCGGAAAAATGCGCAAAAAAGGGTGGGCTATAGCCTTGGGGCGTGGGGCTGGCGAACTTCGTCCGCCGGACTCGGAATGTACCGAGACTTTGCCCACACCCTCCCCGGGACAAAAATAGGCCGTGGGCACAGCTCCGCCTAAAAAAGAGCAGCCGAACCCCTTGGCGCCAAGTTCGACCTGCGGAAAAATGCCCAGAAAGGCGGTGGGCTATAGCCTTGGGGCGTGGGGATGGCGCACTTCGTCCGCCGGACTCGGAATGGGCCGAGACTTTTCCCACCCCCTCCCCACGACACAAATAGGCCGCGGGCACAGCCGCGCCCAAAAAAGAGCAGCCGAACCCCTTGGCGCCAAGTTCGTCCCGCGGAAAAATGCCCAAAAAAGGGGTGGGCTATAGCCTTTGGGCGTGGGGCTGGCCAGCTTCGTCCGCCGGACTCGGAATGGGCCGAGACTTTCCCCACCCCCTCCTCGCGACAAAAATAGGCCGCGGGCACAGCCGCCCCCGAAAAAGAGCAGCCGAACCCCTGGGCGCCAAGTTCGTCCTGCGGAAAAATGCCCAAAAAAGCGGTGTGCTATAGCCTTTGGGCGTGGGGCCGGCAAAGTTCATCCGCCTTCCCTGGAATGGGCCGAGACTTTGGGCACCCCCTCCCCGCGCCAAAAATAGGCCGCGGGCACAGCCGCGCCCAAAAAAGAGCAGTCGAACCCCTTGGCGCCAAGTTCGTCCTGTGGAAAAATGCCCAAAAATGGGGTGGGCTATAGCCTTGGGGCGTGGGGCTGGCGAACTTCGTCCGCCTTCCTCGGAATGGGCCGAGACTTTGCCCACCCCCTCCCCCCGACAAAAATAGGCCACGGGCACAGCCGCACCCAAAAAAGAGCAGCCGAACCCCTTGGCGCCAAGTTCGTCCTACAGAAAAATGCTCAAAAAGCGGGTGGGCTCTAGCCTTGGGGCGTGGGGCGGGCGAACTTCGTCCGCCGATCTTGGAATGGGCCGAGACTTTTCACACCCCCTCCCCGCGAAAAATATAGGCCGTGGGCACAACCGCACCCAAAAAAGAGCAGCCGAACCCCTTGGCACCATGTTCGTCCTGTGGAAAAATGCCCAAAAAAGGGGTGGGCTATAGCCTTGGGGCGTGGGGCTGGCGAACTTCGTCCGCCTTCCTCGGAATGGGCTGAGACTTTGGCCACCCCCTCCCCGTGACAAAAATAGGCCGCGGGCACAACCGCGCCCAAAAAAGTGCAGCCGAACCCCTTGGCGCCAAGTTCATCCTGCGGAAAAACGCCCAAAAAGGGGGTGGGCTATAGCCTTGGGGCGTTTGGCTGGCAAATTTTGTCCGCCGGACTCGGAATGGGCCGGGACTTTGGCCACCCCCTCCCTCCGACAAAAATAGGCCGCGGGCACAGCCGCACCCAAAAAAGAGCAGCCGAACCCCTTGGCGCCAAGTTCGTCCTACAGAAAAATGCTCAAAAAGCGGGTGGGCCCTAGCCTTGGGGCGTGGGGCGGGCGAACTTCGTCCGCCGATCTTGGAATGGGCCGAGACTTTTCACACCCCCTCCCCGCGAAAAATATAGGCCGTGGGCACAACCGCACCCAATAAAGAGCAGCCGAACCCCTTGGCACCATGTTCGTCCTGTGGAAAAATGCCCAAAGAAGGGGTGGGCTATAGCCTTGGGGAGTGGGGCTGGCGAAGTTCATCCGCCGGACTCGGAATGGGCCGAGACATTGGCCACCCCCTCCCCGTGACAAAAATAGGCCGCGGGCACAACCGCGCCCAAAAAAGTGCAGCCGAACCCCTTGGCGCCAAGTTCATCCTGCGGAAAAACGCCCAAAAAGGGGGTGGGCTATAGCCTTGGGGCGTTTGGCTGGCAAATTTTGTCCGCCGGACTCGGAATGTGCCCAGACTTTGCCCACACCCTCCCCGGGACAAAAATAGGCAGTGGGCACAGCTGTGCCTAAAAAAGAGCAGCCGAACCCCTTGGCGCCAAGTTCGACCTGCGGAAAAATGCCCAGAAAGGCGGTGGGCTATAGCCTTGGGGCGTGGGGATGGCGTACTTCGTCCGCCGGACTCGGAATGGGCCGAGACTTTTCCCACCCCCTCCCCACGACACAAATAGGCCGCGGGCGCAGCCGCGCCCAAAAAAGAGCAGCTGAACCCCTTGGCGCTAAGTTCGTCCCGCGGAAAAATGCCCAAAAAAGGGGTGGGCTATAGCCTTTGGGCGTGGGGCTGGCCAGCTTCGTCCGCCGGACTCGGAATGGGCCGAGACTTTCCCCACCCCCTCCCCGTGACAAAAATAGGCAGCGGGCACAGCCGCCCCCGAAAAAGAGCAGCCGAACCCCTTGGCGCCAAGTTCGTCCTGCGGAAAAATGCCCAAAAAAGCGGTGTGCTATAGCCTTTGGCGTGGGGCCGGCAAAGTTCATCCGCCTTCCCTGGAATGGGCCGAGACTTTGGGCATCCCCTCCCAGCGCCAAAAATAGGCCGCGGGCACAGCCGCGCCCAAAAAAGAGCAGTCGAACCCCTTGGCGCCAAGTTCGTCCTGTGGAAAAATGCCCAGAAAAGGGGTGGGCTATAGCCTTGGGGCGTGGGGCCGGCGAACTTCGTCCGCCTTCCTCGGAATGGGCCGAGACTTTGCCCACCCCCTCCCCCCGACAAAAATAGGCCGCGGGCACAGCCGCACCCAAAAAAGAGCAGCCGAACCCCTTGGCGCCATGGTCGTCCTGCGGAAAAATGCCCAAAAAAGGGGTGTGCTATAGCCTTTGGGCATGGGGCCGGTAAAGTTCATCCGCCTTCCTCGGAATGGGCCGAGACGTTACCCACCCCCTCCCCATGCTAAAAATAAGCTGCGGGCACAGCCGTGCCCAAAAAAGAGCAGCCAAACCCCTTGGCGCAAAGTTCGTCCTGCGGAAAAATGCTCAAAAAGGGGGTGGGCTATAGCCTTGGGGCGTGGGGCGGGCGAACTTCGTCCGCCGAACTTGGAATGGGCCGAGACTTTTCCCACGCCCTCCCCACAACAGGAATAGGCCGTGGGCACAACCGTACCCAAAAAAGAGCAGCCGAACCCCTTGGCGCCATGTTCGTCCTGTGGAAAAATGCCCAAAAAAGGGGTGGGCTATATAGCCTTGGGGCGTGGGGCTGGCGAATTTCGTCCGCCTTCCTCGGAATGGGCCGAGACATTGGCCACCCCCTTCCCACGACAAAAATAGGCCGCGGGCACAGCCGCGCCCAAAAAATTGCAGCCGAACGCCTTGGCGCCAAGTTAGTCCTGCGGAAAAACGCACAAAAAGGGGGTGGGCTATAGCCTTGGGGCGTTTGGCGGGCGAACTTTGTCCGCCGGACTCGGAATGGGCCGAGACTTTGCCCACCCCCTCCCCCCGACAAAAATAGGCTGCGGGCACAGCCGCACCCAAAAAAGAGCAGCCGAACCCCTTGGCGCCAAGTTGTCCTGCGGAAAAATGCCCAAAAAAGGGGTGTGCTATAGCCTTTGGGCATGGGGCCGGAAAAGTTCATCCGCCTTCCTTGGAATGGGCCGAGACTTTGCCCACACCCTCCCCGTGACAAAAATAGGCCACGGCCCCAGCCGCGCCGAAAAAATAGCAGCCGAACCCCTTGGGGCCAAGTTCGTCCTGCGGAAAAATGCTCAAAAAGCGGGTGGGCTATAGCCTTGGGGCGTGGGGCGGGCGAACTTCGTCCGCCGATCTTGGAATGGGCCGAGACTTTTCCCACCCCCTCCCCGCGAAAAATATAGGCCGTGGGCACAACCGCACCCAAAAAAGAGCAGCCGAACCCCTTGGCACCTTGTTCATCCTGCGGAAAAACGCCCAAAAAGGGGGTGGGCTATAGCCTTGGGGCGTTTGGCTGGAAAACTTTGTCCGCCGGACTCGGAATGGGCCGAGACTTTGCCCACCCCCTCCCTCCGACAAACATAGGCCGCGGGCATGGCCGCGCCCAAAAAAGAGCAACCGAACCCCTTGGCGCCAAGTTCGTCCCGCGGAAAAATGCACAAAAAAGGGGTGGGCAATAGCCTTGGGGCGTGGGGCGGGCGAACTTCGTCCGCCGGACTCGGAATGGGCGGAGACTGTGCCCACCACCTGCCCGCGACAAAAATAGGCCGCGGCCACAGCCGTGCCAACAAAAGAGCTGCCAAACCCCTTGGCGCGAAGTTCGTCCTGCGGAAAAATGCCCAAAAAGGGGGTGGGCTATAGCCTTGGGGCGTGGGGCGGGCGAACTTCGTCCGCCGGACTCGGAATGGGCCGAGACTCTGCCCACCCCCTCCCCATGACAAAAATAGGCCGCGGCCACAGCCGTGCCCACAAAAGAGCTGCCAAACCCCTTGGCGCCAAGTTCGTCCTGCGGAAAAATGCCCAAAAAAAGGGTCGGCTATAGCCTTGGGGCGTGGGGCTGGCAAACTTCGACCGCCGGACTCGGAATGTGCCGAGACTTTGCCCACACCCTCCCCGGGACAAAAATAGGCCGTGGACACAGCCGCGTCAAAAAAAGAGCAGCCGAACCCCTTGGCACCAAGTTCGTCCTGCGGAAAAATGCCCAAAAAAGGGGTGTGCTGTAGCCTTGGGGAGTGGGGCTGCCGAAGTTCATCCGCCGGACTCGGAATGGGCCGAGACTTTTCCCACCCCCTCCCCGCGACAAAAATAGGCCGCGGCCCCAGCCATGCCTAAAAAAGAGCAGCCGAACCCCTTGGCGCCAAGTTCGTCCTGCGGAAAAATGCTAAAGGGTGGGCTATAGCCTTGGGGCGTGGGGATGGCGCACTTCGTCCGCCGGACTTGGAATGGGCCGAGACTTTTCCCACCCCCTCCCCACGACACAAATAGGCCGCGGGCACAGCCGCGCCCAAAAAAGAGCAGCCGAACCCCTTGGCGCCAAGTTCGTCCCGCGGAAAAATGCCCAAAAAAGGGGTGGGCAATAGCCTTTGGGCGTGGGGCTGGCCAGCTTCATCCGCCAGACTCAGAATGGGCCGAGACTTTCCCCACCCCCTCCCCGTGACAAAAATAGGCCGCGGGCACAGCTGCGCCCGAAAAAGAGCAGCCGAACCCCTTGGCGCCAAGTTCGTCCAGCGGAAAAATGCCCAAAAAAGGGGTGTTCTATAGCCTTTGGGCGTGGGGCCGGCAAAGTTCATCCGCCTTCCCTGGAATGGGCTGAGACTTTGGGCACCCCCTCCCCGCGCCAAAAATAGGCCGCGGGCACAGCCACGCCCAAAAAAGAGCAGTCGAACCCCTTGGCGCCAAGTTCGTCCTGTGGAAAAATGCCCAAAAAAGGGGTGGGCTATAGCCTTGGGGCGTGGGGCTGGCGAACTTCGTCCGCCTTCCTCGGAATGGGCCGAGACATTGGCCACCCCCTCCCTGCGACAAAAATAGGCCGCGGGCACAGCCGCGCCCAAAAAAGAGCAGCCGAACCCCTTGGCGCAAAGTTCGTCCTGCGGAAAAATACCCAAAAAAGGGGTGTGCTATAGCCTTTGGGCGTGAGTCCGGCAAAGTTCTTCCGCCTTCCTCGGAATGAGCCGAGACTTTGGCCACCCCCTCCCCGCGACAAAAATTGGCCGCGGGCACAGCCGCGCCCAAAAAAGAGCAGCTGAACCCCTTTGCGCCAAGTTCGTCCTGCGGAAAAATGCCCAAAAAAGGGGTGTGCTATAGCCTTGGGGCGTGGGGCTGCCAAAGTTCGTCCGCCGGACTCGGAATGGGCCGAGACATTTCCCACCGCCTCCCTGCGACAAAAATAGGCCGCGGGCAAGCCGTGCACAAAAAAGAGCAGCCGAACCCCTTGGCGCCATGTTCGTCCTGCGGAAAAATGCCCAAAAAAAGGGTGGGCTATAGCCATGGGGCGTGGGGCTGGCGAACTTCGTCCGCCGGACTCGGAATGTGCCGACACTTTTCCCACCCCCTCCCCGTGCCAAAAATAGGCCGCAGGCACAGCCGCGCCCAAAAAACAGCAGCCGAACCCCATGGCACCAAGTTCGTCCTGCGGAGAAATGCCCAAAAAAGGGGTGTGCTATAGCCTTGGGGCGTGGGGCCGGCAAAGTTCGTCCGCCTTCCTCGGAATGGGTCGAGAATTTACCCACCCCCTCCCTGTGGCAAAAATAGGCCGTGAGCACAGCCGCGCCCAAAAAAGAGCAGCTGAACACCTTGGCACAAAGTTCGTCCTCCGGAAAAATGCCTAAAAAAGTTATGTGCTATAGCCTTGCGGCGTGGGGCTGTCGAAGTTCGTCCGCCGGACTCGGAATGGGCCGAGACTTTGCCGACCCCATCCCCGTGACAAAAATAGGCCGCGGGCACAGCCGCGTCCAGAAAAGAGCAGCCGAACCACTTTGCGCCAAGTTCGTCCTGCGGAAAAATGCCCAAAAAGGAGGTGGGCTATAGCCTTGGGGCGTGGGGCTGGCGAACTTCATCCGCCGGACTCGGAATGGGCCAAGACTTTGCCCACCCCCTCCCCACGACAAGAATAGGCCGCGGGCACAGCCCCGCCCACAAAAGAGCAGCCAAACCCCTTGGCGCCATATTCGTCCTGCGGAAAAATGCCCAAATAGGGGGTGGGCTATAGCCATGGGACGTGGGGCTGCCGCACTTCGTCCGCCGGACTCGGAATGGGCCGAGACTTTGCCCACCCCCTCCCCGCGACCAAAATAGGCCGCGGGCACAGCCGCGCCCAAAAAAGAGCAGTCGAACCCCTTGGCACCAAGTTCGTCCCCCAGAAAAATGCCCAAGATAGGGGTGGGCTATAGCCTTGGGGCGTGGGGCTGGCGAAGTTCATCCGCCTTCCTCGGAATGGACCGAGACTTTGCCACCCCCTCCCCGCACAAAAAAATAGGCCGCGGGCACAGCCGTGCCCAAAAAAGAGCAGCCGAACCCCTTTGCGCCAAGTTCGTACTGCGGAAAAATGCCCAAAAAGGGGGTGGGCTATAGCCTTGGGGCGTGGGGCTGGCGCACTTCGTCCGCCGGGCTCGGAATGGGCCGAGACTTTGCCCACCCCATCCCCGCGACAAAAATAGGCCGCGGGCACAGCCGCGCCCATAAAAGAGCAGTCGAACCCCTTGGCGCCAAGTTCGTCCTGCGGAAAAATGCCCAAAAAAGGTGTGGGCTATAGCCTTGGGGCGTGGGGCGGGCGAACTTCGTAGGCGGGACTTGGAATGGGCCGAGACTTTGCCCACCCCCTCCCCGCACCAAAAATAGGCCCCGGGCACAGCCACGCCCAAAAAAGAGCAGTCGAACCCCTTGGCACCAAGTTCGTCCTGCGGAAAAATGCCCAAAATAGGGGTGGGCTATAGCCTTGGGGCGTGGGGCTGGCGAAGTTCATCCGCCTTCCTCGGTATGGGCCGAGACTTTGCCCACCCCCTCCCCGCACCACAAAATAGGCCGCGGGCACAGCCGCGCCCAAAAAAGAGGAGTTGAACCCCTTGGTGCCAAGTTCGTCCTGCGGAAAGATACCCAAAAAAGGGGTGGGCTATAGCCCTGGGGCGTGGGGCGGGCGAACTTCGTCCGCCGGACTCGGAATGGGCCGAGACTTTGCCAACCCCCTCCCCGCGACAAAAATAGGCCGCGGGCAAGGCCGTGCCCAAAAAAGAGCAGCCGAACCCCTTGGCGCCAAGTTCGTCCTGCGGAAAAATGCCCAAAAACGGGGTGGGCTATAGCCTAAGGGCGTGGGGCTGGCACACTTCGTCCGCCTTCCTCGGAATGGGTCGAGAATTTACCCACCCCCTCCCTGTGACAAAAATAGGCCGTGAGCACAGCCGCGCCCAAAAAAGAGCAGCTGAACACCTTGGCACAAAGTTCGTCCTGCGGAAAAATGCCTAAAAAAGTTGTGTGCTATAGCCTTGCGGCGTGGGGCTGCCGAAGTTCGTCCGCCGGACTCGGAATGCGCCGAGACTATTCCCACCCCCTCCCCGCGACAAGAATAGGCCGTGGGCACAGCCGTACCCAAAAAAGAGCAGCCGAACTCCTTGGCGCCAAGTTTGTCCTGCGGAAAAATGCCCAAAAAGGGGGAGGGCTATAGCCTTGGGGCGTGGGGCTGGCGAAATTCGTACGCCGGACACGGAATGGACCGAGAATTATACCACCGCCTCCCCGCGACAAAAATGGGCCGCGGAGACAGCCGCACCCATAAAAGAGCGGCCGAACCCCTTGGCGCCAAGTTCGTCCTGCGGAAAAATGCCCAAAAAGGGGGTGGGCTATTGCCTTGGGGCGTGGGGCTGGCGAACTTCGTACGCGGGACTCGGAATGGGCCGAGACTTTGCCCACCCCCTCCCCGCACCAAAACTAGGCCGCGGGCACAGCCGCGCCCAAAAAAGAGCAGTCGAACCCCTTGGCACCAAGTTCGTCCTGCGGAAAAATGCCCAAAATAGGGGTGGGCTATGGCCTTGGGGCGTGGGGCTGGCGAACTTCGTCCGCCTTCCTTGGAATGGGCCGAGACTTTGCCCACAACCTCCCCGTGACAAACATAGGCCGCGGGCACAGCCGTGCCCAAAAAAGAGCAGCCGAACCCCTTGGCGCCAAGTTCGTCCTGTGGAAAAATGCCCAAAAAAGGGGTGGGCTATAGCCTAAGGGCGTGGGGCTGGCGCACTTCGTATGCCGGACTCGGAATGGACCGAGACTTATCGCACCCCCTCCCCGCGACAAAAATGGGCCGCAGACACTGCCGCGCCCATAAAAGAGCGGCCGAACCCCTTGGCGCCAAGTTCGTTCTGCGGAAAAATGCCCAAAAAGGGGGTGGGCTATTGCCTTGGGGCGTGGGGCGGCCGATCTTCGTACGCGGGACTCGGAATGGGCCGAGACTTTGCCCACCCCCTCCCCGCACCAAAAATAGGCCGCGGGCACAGCCGCGCCCAAAAAAGGGCTGTCGAACCCCTTGGTGCCAAGTTCGTCCTGCGGAAAAATGCCCAAAAAAGGGGTGGGCTATAGCCGTGGGGCGCGGGGCTGGCGATCTTCGTCCGCCGGACGCCGAATGGGCCGAGGCTTTGCCCAGCCCCTCTCCACGACAAAAATAGGCCGCGGGCACAGCCGCGCCCAAAAACGAGCATCCGAACCCCTTTGCGCCAAGTTCGTACTGCGGAAAAATGCCCAAAAAGGGGGTGGGTTATACCCTTGGGGCGTGGGGCGGGCGAACTTCGTCCGCCTTCCTCGGAATGGGCCGAGACTTTGGCCACAACCTCCCCGTGACAAACATAGTCCGTGGGGACAGCCGTACCTAAAAAAGAGCAGCCGAACCCCTTGGCGCCAAGTTCGTCCTGCGGAAAAATGCCCAAAAAACGGGTGGGCTGTAGCCTAAGGGCGTGGGGCTGGCGCACTTCGTCCGCCTTCCTCGGAATGGGTCGAGAATTTACCCACCCCCTCCCTGTGACAAAAATAGGCCGCGAGCACAGCCGCGCCAAAAAAAGGGCAGCTGAACACCTTGGCACAAAGTTCGTCCTGCGGAAAAATGCCTAAAAAAGTTGTGTTCTATAGCCTTGCGGCGTGGGGCTGCCGAAGTTCGTCCGCCGGACTCGAAATGGGCCGAGACTTTTCCCACCCCCTCCCCGCGACAAAAATAGGACGTGGGCACAGCCGGACCCAAAAAAGAGCAGCCCAACCCCTTGGCGCCAAGTTCGTCCTGCGGAAAAATGCCCAAAAAAGGAGTGGGCTATAGCCTTGGGGCGTGGGGCTGGCAAACTTCGTCCGCCGGACTCGGAATGGGCCGAGACTTTGCCCACCCCCGCACCACATCAACAATAGGCCACGGGCACAGCCGCGCCCAAAAAAGAGCAGCCGAACCCTTGGAGCCAAGTTCGTCCTGCGGAATAATGCCCAAAAAGGGGGTGGGCTATTGGCTTGGGGCGTGGGGCTGGCGAACTTCGTACGCGGGACTCGGAATGGGCCGAGACTTTGCCCACTCCCTCCCCGCGCCAAAACTAGGATGCGGGCACAGCCGCGCCCAAAAAAGAGCAGTCGAACCCCTTGGCACCAAGTTCGTCCTGCGGAAAAATGCCCAAAATAGGGGTGGGCTATAGCCTTGGGGCGTGGGGCTGGCGAAGTTCATCCGCCTTCCTCGGAATGGGCGGAGACTTTGCCCACCCCCTCCCCGCACCACAAAATAGGCCGCGGGCACAGCCGCGCCCAAAAAAGAGCAGTCGAACCCCTTGGCGCGAAGTTCGTCCGGCGGAAAGACACCCAAAAAAGGGGTGGGCTATAGCCTTGGGGCGTGGGGCGGGCGAACTTCGTCCGCCGGACTCGGAATGGGCCAAGACTTTGGCCACCCCCTCCCCGCGACGAAAATAAGCCGCGGGCACAACCGCGCCCAAAAAAGAGCAGCCGAACCCCTTTGCTCCAATTTCGTACTGCCGAAAAATGGCCAAAAAGGCTGTGGGCTATAGACTTGGGGCGTGGGGCGGGCGCACTTCGTCCGCCGGACTCGAAATGGGCCGAGACTTTTCCCACCCCCTCCAAGCGACAAAAATAGGATGTGGGCTCAGCCGCGCCCAAAAAAGAGCAGCCGAACCCCTTGGCGCCAAGTTCGTCCTGCGGAAAATTGCCCAAAATAGGGGTGGGCTATAGCCTTGGGGCGTGGGGCTGGCGAAGTTCATCCGCCTTCCTCGGAATGGGCCGAGACTTTTCCCACCCCCCCCCCCCCCCCGCACCAAAAAATAGGGCGCGGGCAGAGCCGCGCCCAAAAAAGAGCAGTCGAACCCCTTGGCGCCAAGTTCGTCCTGCGGAAAAATACCCAAAAAGGGGGTGGGCTATAGCCTTGGGGCGTGGGGCTGGCGATCTTCGTCTGCCGGACTCGGAATGGGCCGAGACTTTTCCCACCCCCTCCCCGTGACAAAAATCGGCCGCGGGCACAGCCGCGCCCAAAAAAGAGCTGCCGAACCCCTTGTTGCCAAGTTCGTCGTGCGGAAAAATGAACAAAAAAGGGGTGGGATATAGCCTTGGGGCGTGGGGAGGGCGAACTTCGTCCGCCGGACTCGGAATGGGCCGAGACTTAGCCAACCTCCTCCCCGCGACAAAAATAGGCCGCGGGCACAGCCGCGCCCAAAAACGTGCAGCCGAACCCCTTGGCGCCAAGTTCGTCCTGAGGAAAAATACCCAAAAAAGGGGTGGGCTATAGCCTTGGGGCGTGGGGCTGGCGAACTTCGTCCGCCGGACTCGGAATGGGCCGAGACATTGCCCACCCCCTCCCCGTGACAAAAATAGGCCGCGGGCACAGCCGCGCCCAAAAACGTGCAGCCGAACCCCTTGGCGCCAAGTTCGTCCTGCGGAAAAATGCCCAAAAAGGGGGTGGGCTATAGCCTTGGGGCATGGGGCTGGCGAACTTCGTCCGCGGGACTCGGAATAGGCCGCGACTTTGCCCACCCCCTCCCCACGACAAATATAGGCTGCGGGCACAGCCGCGACCAAAAACGTGCAGCCGAACCCCTTGGCGCCAAGTTCGTCCTGCGGAAAAATGCCCAAAAAGGGGGCGGGCTATAGCCTTGGGGCGTGGGGCTGGCGAACTTCGTCCGCCGGACTCGGAATGTGCCGAGACTTTGCCCACCCCCTCCCAGCAACAAAAATAGGCCGTGGGCGCAGCCGTACCCAAGAAAGAGCAGCCGAACCCCTCGGCGCCAAGTTCGTCCTGCGGAAAAATTCCCAAGAAGGGGGTGGGCTATAGCCTTGGGGCGTGGGGCTGGCGAACTTCGTCCGCCGGACACAGAATGGGCCGAGACTTTTCCCACCCTCTCCCCACGACAAAAATAGGCCGCTGGCACAGCCGCGCACAAAAAAGAGCAGCCGAACCCCCTGGCGCAAGTTCGTCATGCGGAAAAATGCCCGAAAAAGGGGTGTGCTGTAGCCTTGGGGCGTGGGGCCGGCAAAGTTCGTCCGCCGGACTCGGAATGGGCCGAGAATTTTCCCACCTCTGCCCCGCAACAAAAATAGGCCGCGGGCACAGCCGCGCCCAAAAAAGAGCAGCCGAACCCTTTGGGGCCAAGTTCGTCCAGCAGAAAAATGCGCAAAAAAAGGGTGGGCTATAGACTTGGGGTGTGGGGCGGGCGAACTTCGTCCGCCGGACTCGGAATGGGCCGAGACTTTGCCCACCCCCTCCCCACGACAAAAATAGGCCGCGAGCACAGCCGCGCCCAAAAAAGAGAAGCCCAACCCCTTGGCGCCAAGTTCGTCCTGCAGAAAAATGCCCAAAAAAGGGGTGTGGTATAGCCTTGCGGCGTGGGGCTGGCGAAATTCGTCCGCCTGACTCGGAATGTGCCGAGACTTTGCCCACCCCCTCCCCGTGACAAAAATAGGCTGCGGGCACTGGCACGCCCAAAAAAGAGCAGCCGAACCTCCTGGCGCCAAGTTCGCCCCACGGAAAAATGCCCAAAAAAGGGGTGGGCTGTAGCCTTGGGGCGTGGGGCTGGCGAAGTTCGTCTGCCGGACTCGGAATGGGCCGAGACTTTGATCACCCCCTTCCCGCGATGAAAATAGGCCGCGGGCACAGCTGCACCCAAAAAAGAGCAGCCGAACCCCTTGGCGCCAAGTTCGTCCTACGGAAAAATGCCCGAAAAGGGGTTGGGCTATAGCCATGGGCCGTGGGGCTGGCGAACTTCGTCCGCCATCCTGGGAATGGGCCGAGACTTTGCCCACCCGCTCCCTGCGATGAAAATAGGCCGCGAGCACAGCCGCACCCAAAAAAGAGCAGCCGAACCCCTTGGCGCCAGGGTCATCCTGCGGATAAATGCCCAAAAAGGGGGTGGGCTATAGGCTTGGGGCGTGGGGCGGGCGAACTTCGTCGGCCATCCTCGGAATGGCAGAGACTTTGCCCGCCCCCTCCCCACGAAAAAAATAGGCCGCGGGCACAGCCGCTCCGAAAAAAGAGCAGCCGAACCCCTTGGCGCCAAGTTCGTCCTGCGGAAAAATGCCCAAAAAAGGGGTGGGCTATAGCCCTGTGGCGTGGGGCTGGCGAAGTTCGTCCGCCGGACTTGGAATGGGACGAGACTTTGACCACCCCCTCCCCATGACAAAAATTGGACGCGGGCACAGCCACGTCCAAAAAAGAGCAGCCGAGCCCCTTGGCGCCAAGTTCATCCTGCGGAAAAATGCCCAAAAGGGGGGTGGGCTATAGCCTTGGGGCGTGGGGCTGGCGAACTTCGTCCGCCGGGCTCGGAATGGGCGGAGATTTTTCCCACCCTCTCCCCGCGACAAAAATAGCCCGCGGGCAGAGCCGCGCCCAAAAAAGAGCAGCCGAACCCCTTGGCGCCAAGTTCGTCCTGCCGAAAAATGACGAAAAAAGGGGTGGGCTACAGCCTTGGGGCGTGGGGCTGGCGAACTTTGTCCGCCAGACTCGGAATGGGCCGAGACTTTGCCCACCCCCTTCCCACGACAAAAATAGGCAGCGGGCACAGCCGCGCCCAATAAAGAGCAGCCGAACCCCTTGGCGCCAAGTTCGTCCTGCGGAAAAATGCCCAAAAAAGGGGTGTGCTATAGCCTTGGGGCGTTGGACCGGCAAAGTTCGTCCGCCGGACTCGGAATGGGCCGAGACTTTTCCCACCCCCTCCCCGCGACAAAAATAGGCCGCGGGCACAGCCGCGTCCAAAAAAGAGCAGCCGACCCCTTGGCGCCAAGTTCGTCCTGCGGAAAAATGCGCAAATAAGGGGTGGGCTATAGCCTTGGGGCGTGGGGCTGGCGAACTTCGTCCGCCTTCCTCGGAATGGGCCGAGACTTTTCCCAAACCCTCCCCGTGACAAAAGTAGGCCACGGGCACAGCCGCGCCCAAAAAAGAGCATTCGAACCCCTTGGCGCCAAGTTCGTCCTGGAGAAAAATGCCCAAAAAAGTGGTTGGCAATAGCCTTCGGGCGTGGGGTCGGCAAAGTTCGTACGCCAGACTCGGAATGGGCCAAGACTTTTCCCACCCCCTCCTCACGACAAAAATAGGCTGCGGGCACAGCCGCGCCCAAAAAAGAGCAGCCGAACCCCTTGGCGCCAAGTTCGTCCTGCGGAAAAATGCCCAAAAAGGGGGTGGGCTATAGCCTTGGGGCGTGGGGCTGAAGAACTTCGTCCGCCGGACTCGGAATGGGCCGAGACTTTTCCGACCCCTTCCCTGCTACAAATGTAGGCCGCGGGCACAGCCGCGCCCAAAAAAGAGGTGCCGAACCCCTTGGCACCAAGTTCGTCCTGCGGAAAAATGCCCAAAAAAGGGGTGGGCTATAGCCTTGGGGCGTGGGGCTGGCGATCTTCCTCCATCTTCCTCCGAATGGGTCAAGACTTCGCCCACCCCCTCCCCGCAACAAAAATAGGCCGCGGGCACCGCCGCCCCCAAAAAAGAGCGGCCGACCCCATGGCACCAAGTTCGTCCTGCGGAAGAATGCCCAAAAAGGGGGTGGGCTATAGCCTTGGGGCGTGGGGCTGGCGAACTTCGTCCGCCTTCCTCGGAATGGGCCGAGACTTTTCCCACCCCCTCCCCGCGACAAAAGTAGGCCACGGGCACAGCCGTGCCCAAAAAAGAGCAGCCGAACCCCTTGGCGCCAAGTTCGTCCTGGAGAAAAATGCCCAAAAAAGGGGCAGGCTAGAGCCTTGGGGCGTGGGGCTGGCGAACTTCATCCGCCTTCCTCGGAATGGGCCGAGACTTTGCCCACCCCCTACCCGTGACAAAAATAGGCCGCGGGCACAGTCGCCCCCCAAAAAGAGCGGCCGAACCCCTTGGCGCCAAGTTCGTCCTGTGGAAAAATGCCCAAAAAGGGGGTGGGCTATAGCCTTGGGGCGTGGGGCTGGCGAACTTCGTCCGCCCTCCTTCGAATGGGCCGAGACTCTTCCCACCCCTCCCCCGTGACAGAAATAGGCCACGGGCGCAGCCGCGCCCAAAAAAGAGCAGCCCAACCCCTTGGCGCCAAGTTTGTCCTGCGGAAAAATACCCAAAAAAGGGGTAGGCTATAGCCTTGGGGCGTGGGGCTGGCGAACTTCATCCATCTTCCTCGGAATGGGCTGAGACTTTGCCCACCCCTTCCCCGTGACAAACATAGGCCGCGGGAACAGCCGCGCCCCAAAAAGAGCGCCGAACCCCTTGGCGCCAAGTTCGTCCAGCGGAAAAACGCCCAAAAAGGGGGTGGGCGATAGCCTTGGGGCGTGGGGCTGGCGAACTTCGTCCGCCTTCCTTGGAATAGGCCGAGACTTTGCCCACCCCCTCCCCGCGACAAAAATAGGTCGCGGGCACAGCCGCGCCCAAAAATGAGCGGCCGAACCCCTTGGCGCCAAGTTCGTCCTGCGGAAAAATGCCCAAAAAGGGAGTGGGCTATAGCCTTGGGGCGTGGGGCTGGCGAACTTCGTCCACCGGACTCGGAATGGGCCGAGAATTTTCCCACCCGCTCCCCGCGACAAAAATAGGCCGCGGGCACAGCCGCGCCCAAAAAAGAGCAGCCGAACCCCTTGGCGCCAAGTTCATCCTGCGGAAAAATGCAAAAAAATGGGGTGGGCTATAGCCTTGCGGCGTGGGGCTGGCGAACTTTGTCCGCCGGACTCGGAATGGGCCGAGACTTTTCTCACCCATTCCCTGCAAAAAAAGTAGGCCGCGGACACAGCCGCACCCAAAAAAGAGCAGCCGAACCCCTTGGTACAAAGTTCGTCCTGCGGAAAAATGCCCAAAAAGGGGGTGGGCTATAGCCTTGGGGCGTGGGGCTGGCGAACTTCGTCCGCCGGACTCGGAATGGCCGAGACATTACCCACCCTCTCCCCGCGACAAAAATAGGCCGCGGGGCCAGCCGTTCCCAAACAAGAGCAGCCGAACCCCTTGGCGCGAAGCTCGACCTGCGGAAAAATGCCCAAAAAGGGGGTGGGCTATAGCCTTCGGGTGCGGGGCTGGCGAACTTCGTCCGCCGGACTCGGAATGGGCCGAGACATTGCCCACCCTCTCCCTGTGACAAAAATAGGCAGCGGCCACATCCGCGCCCAAAAAAGAGCGGCCGAACCCTTTGGCGCCAAGTTCGTCCTGCGGAAAAATGCCCAAAAAAGGGGTGTGCTATAGCCGTTGGGCGTGGGGCCGGCGAACTTCGTCCGCCTTCTTAAGATTGGGCCAAGACTTTGGCCACCGCCTCCCTGTGACAAAAATAGGCCGCGGGCACAGCAGCACTCAAAAAAGAGCAGCCAAAACCCTTGGCGCCAAGTTCGTCCTGCGGAAAAATGCCCAAAAAAGCGGTGGGCTATGGCCTTGGGGCGTGGGGCTGGCGCACTTCGTCCGCCTTCCTTGGAATGGGCCGAGACTTTGCCCACCCCCTCCCCACGACAAAAATAGGCCGCGGGCACAGCTGCGCCCAAAAAAGAGCGGCCGAACCCCTTGGCGCCAAGTTCGTCCTGCGGAAAAATTCCCAAAACGGGGGTGGCCTATAGCCTTGGGGCATGGGGCTGGCGCACTTCGTCCGCCTTCCTCGTAATGGTCCGAGACTTTGCCCACCCCCTCCCCGCGATAAAAACAGGCCGCGGGCCCAGCCGCGTCCAGAAAAGGGCAGCCGAACCCCTTGGCGCCAAGTTTGTCCAGCGGAAAAATACCCAAAAAGGGGGTGGTCTATAGCCTTGAGGCGTGGGGCCGGCGAACATCGTCCGCCGGACTCGGAATGGGCCGAAACTATTCCCATCCCCTCCCCACGACAAAAATACGCCACGGGCACAGCCGCGCCCAAAAAAGAGCAGCCGAACCCTTGGCGCCAAGCTCGTCCTGCGGAAAAATGCCCAAAAAGGGGGTGGGCTATAGCCTTGGGGTGTGGGGCTTGCGAACTTCGTCAGCCGGACTCGGAAAGGGCCGAGACATTTCCCACCCCCTCCCTGCGACAAAAATTGGCCACGGGCACAGCCGCGCCTAAAACAGTGCAGCCGAACCACTTGGCGCAAAGTTCGTCCTGCGGAAAAATGCCCAAAAAAGGGGTGTGCTAAACCCTTGGGGCGTGGGGATGGCGCACTTCGTCCGCCGGACTCCGAATGGGCCGAGACTTTTCCAACCCCTTCCCTGCGACAAAAGTAGGCCGCGGGCACAGCCGCGCCCAAAAAAGAGCAGCCGAACCCCTTGGCGCCAAGTTCGTCCGGCGGAAAAATGCCCAAAAAGGGGGTGCGCTATAGCCTTTGGGCGTGGGGCTGGCGAACTTCGTCCGCCTTCCTTGGAATGGGCCGAGACTTTGCCCACCCCCTCCCCGTGACAAAAATAGGCAGCGGGCATAGCCGCGCCCAAAAAAGAGCGGCCGAACCCCTTGGCGCCAAGTTCGTCCTGTGGAAAAATGCCCAAAAAGGGAGTGGGCTATAGCCCTCGGGCGTGGGGCTGGCGAACTTCGTCCGCCGGACTCAGAATGGGCCGAGACTTTTCCCACCCCCTCCCCGCGACAAAAATAGGCCGCGGGCACAGCCGCGCCCAAAAAAGAGCAGCCGAACCCCTTGGCGCCATGTTCGTCCTGCAGAAAAATGCCCAAAAAGGGGGTGGGCTATAGCCTTGGGGCGTGGGGCCGGCGAGCTTCGTCCGCCGGACTCGGAATGGGCCGAGACTATTCCCACCCCCTCCCCGCGACAAAAATAGGCCGTGGGCACAGCCGCCCCCAAAAAAGAGCAGCCGAACCCCTTGGCGCCAAGTTCGTCCTCCGGAAAAATGCCAAAAAAGGGGGTGGGCTATAGCCTTGGGGCGTGGGGCTGGCGAAATTCGTCCGCCAGACTCGGAATGGGCCGAGACAATGCCCACCCCCGCCCCGTGACAACAATTGGCCGCCGGCACAGCCGCGCCCAAAAAAGAGCAGCCGAACCCCTTGGCGCCAAGTTCGTCCTGCGGAAAAATGCCCCAAAAACGGGTGTGCCATAGCATTTGGGCATAGGGCCGGCGTACTTCGTCCGCCTTCCTCAGAATGGGCCGAGACTTTGGCCACCCCCTCCCCGCGACAAAAAATAGGCCGTGGTTACAGCCGCGCCCAAAAAAGAGCAGCCGAACCCCTTGGCGCCAAGTTCGTCCCGCGGCAAAAATGCCCAAAAAACGGGTGTGCCATAGCCTTTGGGCATAGGGCCGGCGTACTTCGTCCGCCTTCCTCGGAATGGGCCGAGACTTTGTCCACCCCCTCCCCGCGAAAAAAAATAGGCCGCGGTTACAGCCGCGCCCAAAAATGAGCAGCCGAACCCCTTGGCGCCAAGTTCGTCCTGCGGAAAAAGTCCAAAAAAGGGGTGTGCTATAGCCTTTGGGCGTGGGACCGGTGAACATCGTCCGCCTTCCTCGGAATGGGCCGAAACTTTGCCCACCCCCTCCCCACGACAAAAATTGGCCGCGGGCGCAGCCGCGCCCAAAAAAGAGCAGCCGAACCCCTTGGCGCCATGTTCGTCGTGCGGAAAAATGACCAAAAAAGGGGTGTGCTATAGCCTTTGGGCGTGGGGCCGGCAAAGTTCCTCCGCCTTCCTCGGAATGGGCCGAGACTTTGCCCACCCCCTCCCCACGCAAAAATTAAGCCGCGGGCACAGCCACGCCCAAAAATGAGCAGTCGAACCCCTAGGCGCCAATTTCATCCTGCGGAAAAATGCCCAAAAAAGGGGTGTGCTATAGCCTTTGGGCGTGGGACCGGCGAACATCGTCCGCCTTCCTCGGAAGGGGCCGAGACTTTGCCCAGCCCCTCCCCACGACAAAAATAGGCCGCGGGCACAGCCGCGCCCAAAAAAGAGCAGCCGAACCCCTTGGAGCCCAGTTCGTCCTGCGGAAAAATGCCCAAAAAAGGGGTGCGCTATAGCCTTTGGGCATGGGGCTGGCGAAATTCGTCCGCCGGACTCGGAATGGGCCGAGACAATGCCCACCCCCGCCCCGTGACAACAATTGGCCGCCGGCACAGCCGCGCCCAAAAAAGAGCAGCCGAACCCCTTGGCGCCAAGTTCGTCCTGCGGAAAAATGCCCCAAAAACGGGTGTGCCATAGCATTTGGGCATAGGGCCGGCGTACTTCGTCCGCCTTCCTCAGAATGGGCCGAGACTTTGGCCACCCCCTCCCCGCGACAAAAAATAGGCCGTGGTTACAGCCGCGCCCAAAAAAGAGCAGCCGAACCCCTTGGCGCCAAGTTCGTCCCGCGGCAAAAATGCCCAAAAAACGGGTGTGCCATAGCCTTTGGGCATAGGGCCGGCGTACTTCGTCCGCCTTCCTCGGAATGGGCCGAGACTTTGTCCACCCCCTCCCCGCGAAAAAAAATAGGCCGCGGTTACAGCCGCGCCCAAAAATGAGCAGCCGAACCCCTTGGCGCCAAGTTCGTCCTGCGGAAAAAGTCCAAAAAAGGGGTGTGCTATAGCCTTTGGGCGTGGGACCGGTGAACATCGTCCGCCTTCCTCGGAATGGGCCGAAACTTTGCCCACCCCCTCCCCACGACAAAAATTGGCCGCGGGCGCAGCCGCGCCCAAAAAAGAGCAGCCGAACCCCTTGGCGCCATGTTCGTCGTGCGGAAAAATGACCAAAAAAGGGGTGTGCTATAGCCTTTGGGTGTGGGGCCGGCAAAGTTCCTCCGCCTTCCTCGGAATGGGCCGAGACTTTGCCCACCCCCTCCCCACGCAAAAATTAAGCCGCGGGCACAACCACGCCCAAAAATAAGCAGTCGAACCCCTTAGCGCGAAGTTCGTCCTGAGGAAAAACGCCCAAGAAGGGGGGGGGGGGGGCTATAGCCTTGGGGCGTTGGGCTGCCGAAGTTCGTCCGCCGGACTCGGTATCGGCCGAGACTTTGTCCACACCCTCCCCACGACAAAAATAGGCCGCAGGCACAGCCGCGCCCAAAAAAGAGCAGCCGAACCCCTTGGCACCAAGTTCGTCCTGCTGAAAAATGTCCAAAAAAGGGGTGGGCTATAGCCTTGGGGTGTGGGGCGGGCAAACTTCGTCCGCCTTCCTCGGAATGGGCCGAGACTTTGCCCACCCCCTCCCCGCGACAAAAAATAGGCCGTGGTTACAGCCGCGCCCAAAAAAGAGCAGCCGAACCCCTTGGCGCCAAGTTCGTCCTGTGGAAAAATGCCCAAAAAACGGGTGTGCCATAGCCTTTGGGCATAGGGCCGGCGTACTTCGTCCGCCTTCGTCGGAATGGGCCGAGACTTTGGCCACCCCCTCCCCACGACAAAAAATAGGCCGCGGTTACAGCCGCGCCCAAAAATGAGCAGCCAAACCCCTTGGCGCCAAGTTCGTCCTGCGGAAAAAACTCCAAAAAAAGGGTGGGCTATAGCCTTGGGGCGTGGGGCTGGTGAACTTCGTCCGCCGGACTTTGAATGAGCCTGGACTTTGCCCACCCCCTCCCCACGGCAAAAATAGGCCGCGGGCACAGCCGTGACAAAAAAAGAGCAGCCGAACCCCTTGGCGCCAAGTTCGTCCTGCGGAAAAATGCCCAAAAAAGGGGTGTGCTATAGCCTTTGGGCGTGGGGCCGGCAAAGTTCCTCCGCCTTCCTCGGAATGGGCCGAGACTTTGCCCACCCCCTCCCCTTGCCAAAAATAGGCCGCAGGCCCAGTCGCACCCAAAAAAGAGCAGTCGAACCGCTTAGCGCCAAGTTCGTCCTGCGGAAAAATGCCCAAAAAATGGGTGTTCTATGGCCTTGGGGCGTTGGGCTGCCGAAGTTCGCCCGCCGGACTCGGAATGGGCCGCCACTTTTCCCACCCCCTCCCTGCGACAAAAATAGGCCGCAGGCACAGCCGCGCCAAAAAAAGAGAACCCGAACCCCTTGGCGCCAAGTTCGTCCTGCGGAAAAATACCCAGAAAAAAGGTGTGCTATAGCCTTTGGGTGTGGGGCCGGAAAAATTCCTCCGCCTCCTTCGGAATGGGCCGAGAATTTGTCCACCCCCTGCCCGCGCCAAAAATAGGCCGCGGGCACAGCTGCGCCCAAAAAAGAGCAGTCGAACCCCTTGGCGCCAAGTTCGTCCTGCGGAAAATTGCCAAAAAAAGGGGTGGGCTATAGCCTTGGGGCGTGAGGCGAGCGAACTTCGTCCGCCGGACTCGGAATGGGCCGAGACTTTCCCCACCCCCTCCCCACGACAAAAATAGGCCACGGGCACAGCAGCGCCCAAAAAGGAGCAGCCGAACCCATTGTCGCCAAGTTCGTCCTGCGGAAAAATGCCCAAAAAAGGGGTGTGTTATAGCCTTTGGGCATGGGGCTGGCGAACTTCGTCCGCCGGAATTGGAATAGGTCGAGACAATGCCCACCCCCTCCCCATGACAACAATAGGCCGCCGGCACAGCCGCGCCCAAAAAAGAGCAGCCGAACCCCTTGGCGCCAAGTTCGTCCTGCGGAAAAATGCCCAAAAAAGGGGTGTGCTACAGCCTTTGGGCGTGGGGCCGGCAAAGTTCCTCCGCCTTCCTCGGAATGGGCCGACACTTTTCCCACCCCCTCCCCGCGACAAAAATAGGCCGCAGGCACAGCCGCACCCAAAAAAGCTCCGCCGAACCCCTTGGCGCCAAGTTTGTCCTGCGGAAAAATGCCCAAAAAAGGGGTGGGCAATAGCCTTGGGGCGCGGGGCTGGCGAACCTCGTCCGCTGGACTCGGAATGGGCCGAGGCTTTGCCCACCCCCACCCCACGACAAAAATAAGCCGCGGGCACAGCCGCGCCCAAAAAAGAGAACCCGAACCCCTTGGCGCCAAGTTCGTCCTGCGGAAAAATGTCCAAAAAAGGGGTGTGCTATAGCCTTTGGGCATGGGGCCGGCAAAGTTCCTCCGCCTACCTCGGAATGGGCCGAGACATTGCCCACCCCCTCCCCGCGACAAACATTGGCCGCGGGCACAGCCGCGCCCAAAAAAGAGCAGCCGAACCCATTGGCGCCAAGTTCGTCCTGCGGAAAAATGCCCAAAAAAGGGGTGGGCTGTAGCCTTGGGGCGCGGGGCGGGCGAACTTCGTCTGCCGGACTCGGAATGGGCCGAGCGTTTGTCCACCCCCTCCCCGCGTCAAAAATAGGCCGCGGGCACAGCCGCTCCCAAAAAAGAGCAGCCGACCCCTTGGCGCCAAGTTCATCCTGCGGAAAAATGCCCAAAAAAGGGGTGTGCTATAGCCTTTGGGCGTGGGGCCGGCAAAGTTTCTCCGCCTTCCTCGGAATGGGCCGAGACTTTGCCCACCCCCTCCCCATGCCAAAAATAGGCCGCGGGCACAGCCGCGCCCAAAAAAGAGCAGTCGAACCGCTTAGTGCCAAGTTCATCCTGCGGAAAAATGCCGAAAAAATGGGTGTACTATAGCCTTGGGGCGTTGGGCTGCCGAAGTTCGTCCACCGGACTCGGAATGGCCCGACACTTTTCACACCCCCTCCCCGCGACAAAAATAGGCCGCGGGCACAACCGCGCCCAAAAAAGAGCAGCCGAACCCCCTGGCGCCAAGTTCGTCCTGTTGAAAAATGTCCAAAACAGTGGTGGGCTATACCCTTGGGGCGTGGGGCTGGCAAACTTCGTCCGCCGGACTCGGAATGGGCCGAGACAATGCCCACCCCCGCCCCGCGACAACAATAGGCCGCCGGCACAGCCGCACCCAAAAAAGTGCAGCCGAACCCCTTGGCGCCAAGCTCGTCCTGCGGAAATATGCCAAAAAAGGGGTGGGCTATAGCCTTGTGGCACGGGGCCGGCGAACTTTGTCCGCCGGACTCGGAATGGGCCGAGACTTTGTCCACGCCCTCCCCACGACAAAAATAGTCCGCGGGCACAGCCGCGCCCAAAAAAGAGCAGCCGAACATCTTGGGGCCATGTTCTTCCTGTGGAAAAATGCCCAAAAAGGGGGTGGGCTACAGCCTTTGGGCGTGGGGCGGGCAAACTTCATCCGCCGGACTCGGAATGGGCCGAGGCTTTGCCCACCCCCTCCCCGCGACAAAAATAAGGAGTGGGCACAGCCGCGCCCAAAAAAGAGAACCCGAACCCCTTGGCGCCAAGTTCGTCCTGCGGAAAAATGCCCAAAAAAGGGGTGTGCTATAGGCTTTGGGTGTGGGGCCGGAAAAATTCCTCCGCCTCCCCCGGAATGGGCCGAGACTTTGTCCACCCCATCCCCGCACCGAAAATAGGCCGCGGGCACAGCCGCACCCAAAAAAGAGCAGTCGAACCCCTTGGCGCCAAGTTCGTCCTGCGGAAAATTGCCCAAAAAAGGGGTGGGCTATAGCCTTGGGGCGTGGGGCGGGCGAACTTCGTCCGCCGGACTCGGAATGGGCCGAGACTTTCCCCACCCCCTCCCCACGACAAAAATAGGCCACGGGCACAGCCGAACCCATTGTCGCCAAGTTCGTCCTGCGGAAAAATGCCCAAAAAAGGGGTGGGCTATTGCCTTGGGGCGTGGGGCAGGCGAACTTCGTTTGCCGGACTCGGAATGGGCCGAGACTTTGCCCACCCACTCCCCGTGAGAAAAATAGGCCACAGGGACATCCGCACCCAAAAAAGAGCAGCCGAACCCCTTGGCGCCAAGTTTCTCCTTCGGAAAAATGCCCAAAAAAGGGGTGGGCTATAGCCTTGGGGCGTGCGGCTGGCGAACTTCGTCCGCCGGACTCGGAATGGGCCGAGACTTTGGCCACCCCCTCCCCGCGGCAAAAATAGGCCGCGGGCACAGCTGCCCCCAAAAAAGAGCAGCCGAACCCCTTGTCGCCAAGTTCGTCCTGCGGAAAAATGCCCAAAAAGGGGGTGGACTATAGCCTTGGGGCGCGGGGCGGGCGAACTTCATCCGCCGGACTCGGAATGGGCCGAGACTTTGCCCACCCCCTCCCCACGACAAAAATAGACCGCGGGCACAGCCGCGCCCAAAAAAGAGCAGCCGAACCCCTTGGCGCCAAGTTCGTCCTGAAGAAAAATCCCCAAAAAAGGGGTGCGCTATAGCCTTGGGGTGTGGGGCTGGAAAACTTCGTCCGCTGGACTCGGAATGTGCCGAGACTTTGCCCACCCCCTCCCTGTGAGACAAATAGGCCGCGGGCATAGGTTCGCCCAAAAAAGAGCAGCCGAAGCACTTGGCGCCAAGTTCGTCCTGCGGAAAAATGCCCAAAAATGGGGTGGGCTATAGCCTTGGGGCGTGGGACTGGCGATCTTCGTCCGCTGGACTCAAAATGGGCCGAGACTTTGGCCACCCCCTCCCCGAGCGAAAAATAGGCCGAGGGTACTGCCACGCTCAAAAAAGAGCAGCCGAACCACCTGGCGCCAAGTTCGTCCTGCGGAAAAATGCCCAAAAAAGGGGTGGGCTATAGCCTTGGGGCGTGGGGCTGGCGATCTTCGTCCGCCGGACTCGGAATGGGCCGAGACTTTGGCAACCCCCTCCCCGAATGAAAAATAGGCCGCGGGTACAGCCATGCTCAAAAAAGAGCAGCTGAACCCCTTGGCGCCAAGTTCATCCTGCGGAAAAATGCCCAAAAAAGGGGTGGGCTATAGCCTTGGGGCGTGGGGCTGGCGATCTTCGTCCGCCGGACTCGGAATAGGCTGAGACTTTGTCCACCTGCTCCCCGCGACAAAAATAGACCGCGGGCACAGCCGCGCCCAAAAAAGAGCAGCCAAACCCCTTGGCGCCATTTTCGTCCTGCGGAAAAATGCCCGAAAAAGGGGTGCGCTATAGCCTTGGAGCGTGGGGCTGGAAAACTTCATCCGCTGGACTCAGAATGTGCCGAGACTTTGCCCACCCCCTCCCTGAGACAAAAATAGGCCGCGGGCACAGCTGCGCCCAAAAAAGAGCAGCCGAAGCACTTGGCGCCAAGTTCGTCCTGCGGAAAAATGCCCAAAAATGGGGTGGGCTATAGCCTTGGGGCGTGGAGCTGGCGATCTTCGTCCGCCGGACTCGGAATGGGCCGAGACTTTGGCCACCCCCTCCCTGAGTGAAAAATAGGCCACGGGTACAGCCGCGCTCAAAAAATAGCAGCCGAACCCCTTGGCGCCAAGTTCGTCCTGCGGAAAAATGCCCAAAAAATTGGTGGGCTATAGCCTTAGGGCGTGGGGCTGGTGATCTTCGTCCGCCGGACTCAGAATAGGCTGAGACTTTGTCCACCCCCTCCCCGTGACAAAAATAGGCCGCGGGCACAGCCGCGCCCAAAAAAGAGCAGCCGAACCCCTTGGCGCCATGTTCGTACTGCGGAAAAATGCCGAAAAAAGGGGTGCACTATAGCCTTGGGGCGTGGGGCTGGAAAACTTCGTCCGCCGGACTCGGAATGGGCCGAGACTTTGGCCACCCCCTCCCCGAGCGAAAAATAGGCCGCGGGTACAGCCACGCTCAAAAAAGAGCATCTGAACCCCTTGGCGCCAAGTTCGTCCTGTGGAAAAATGCCCAAAAAAGGGGTGGGTTATAGCCTTGGGGCGTGGGGCTGGCGATCTTCGTCCGCCGGACTCGGAATGGGCCGAGACTTTGGCCACCCCGTCCCCAAGCGAAAAATAGGCCGCGGGCACAGCCACGCTCAAAAAAGAGCAGCGGAACCCCTTGGCGCCAAGTTCGTCCTGCGGAAAAATGCCCAAAAAAGGGGTGGGCAATTGCCTTGGGGCGTGGGGCTGGCGAACTACGTCCGCCGGACTCGGAATGGGCCGAGTCTTTGGCCACCCCGTCCCCGAGCGAAAAATTGGCCGCGGGCACAGCCACGCTCACAAAAGAGCAGCTGAACCGCTTGGCGCCACGTTCGTCCTGCGGAAAAATGCCCAAAAAAGGGGTGGGCTATAGCCTTGGGGCGTGGCGCGGGCGAACTTCGTCCGCCGGACTCGGAATGGGCCGAGACTTTTTTCCCACCCTCTCCCCACGACAAAAATAGGCCGCGGGGACAGCCGCGCTTGAAAAAGGGCAGCCGAACCCCTTGGCGCCAAGTTCGTGCTGCGGAAAAATGCCCAAAAAGTTGATGGGCTATAGCCTTTGGGTGTGAGGACGGCAAAGTTCATCCGCCTTCCTCGGAATGGGCCGAGACTTTGGCCACCCCCTCCCCGAGCGAAAAATAGGCCGCGGGCGCAGCCGGGCCCAAAAAAGAGCAGCCGAAGCACTTGGCGCCAAGTTCGTCCTGCGGCAAAATGCCCAAAAATGGGGTGGGCTATAGCCTTGGTGCGTGGGGCTGGCGATCTTCATCCGCCGGACTCGGAATGAGGCGAGACTTTGCCCACCCCCTCCCCACGACAAAAATAGGCCGCGGGCACAGCTGCTCCCAAAAAAGAGCTGCCAAACCCCATGGCGCCAAGTTCGTCTTGCGGAAAAATGCCCAAAAATGGGGTGGGCTATAGCCTTGGGGCGTGGGGCTGGTGATCTTCGTCCGCCGGACCCGGAATGGGCCGAGACTTTGGCGACCCCTTCCCCGAGTGAAAAATAGGCCGCGGGTACAGCTACGCTCAAAAAAGAGCAGCTGAACCCCTTGGCGCCAAGTTCATCCTGCGGAAAAATGCCCAAAAAAGGGGTGGGCTATACCCCTGGGGCGTGGGGCGGGCGATCTTCGCCCGCCGGACTCGGAAAGGGCCGAGACTTTTCCCACCCTCTCCCCGCGACAAAAATAGGCCGCGGGTGTTAGTAATATGCCCTAAAGGCCAATCGAATGGTGATTTGATTGTTTAGGGAATGATTGTATTTGAATAGCATTTTGATATTTATAAAATGGCAAAGTTATCAATATTCATATATTAATATAATGAATATAGTCCAAGAAGTAAAATAGTTAAGGAACACATTCTCGAGTATGTCGAGAATATGAAACTTGTATCCTTTGTACTATACTTCTAAAATAGTTCCTAGTGGTGGATTTATGATTGGACATTATAAATTCCTATAAACACTAGTATGTGTTATGACTCCTTATGGTATGTGATACTAAGATGGATGGTGAGTTTCATATCATTGACATGAGATGTCAAGTCAAACACATAGGTACTTGTTAAAAGAACAAGTTTACTGAACTTGACCGAATATAGTAAGCCATATGGTCGTGAGTGTTAATGGCTTATTATACATTGTAACAGACACTATGTTTAGTAATGGTCTTTAGACCTGAGGCATAACAGATGTCTTATACATAGACATCTCTGATATGTGAATGCATAACGATTGATTCCTAATCACGGAAGAGATCTAGCAATAGCTGTCATGGTTGGCTATGTATGAAGACAAGTTGATGGCCAATATGGAATTCATCACTTTGTAATATACAAAAAAAGGATGTCCTTATGAGATAATATGAATTGGCGTGAGAAATCCTTGGCCAAGGTGAAATATATTTGAAGGAGTTCAAATTATATTATCATGCCAAGTTCATTTATATTTATTTTGAGATAAAGCACAACTGCTTAACATAATAAACCATAAGCTGTGCTTTTCTCTGGACATGGATGATGAAGAGACCAAGACATAGAGATACAATGGAATAGGTTCTATAGATCCAACAATTCTTGTTATTTGGATAGTCGTGATATACTGCTAGGTGTCACTCATGACTTGTAGAAACCTTATGATCAATATTGGTAAAGCGTATTACCAATGCATCTTAAGGTCATTAGAAAGGTTCTAATTGATGACTAAAGAGTTTAGCATCATTTAATGAATAAAGAGTTATCATTAAAATAGTTCTACTACCTTATAACTAAGAACCTAAAAGGTCACACACAATATAGAAATGAAAAAGGAGTTACTAGAAAATGAGAAGTTAGATTTCCTAATTTTAGGAAAATCAATATTTATATTATAATTCATTGAGAATGAATATAAATATAAATATATCTTAAATATGATTTAAGATAGAAATTTAGATGTTCCATAAATAGTTTAAGGAACAAAATAAATTTCATAAATCATCTATTAAACATTATGGAATGTCGAGCACGTAAAATGACCATTTTGGACATGTTCGGGTTCATATATGATTATGGACTTCTAGACCAATTTTGGGTTTAGAATTATGGGCTTTTATTGGATCCAATATGGATTAAGAGAAAGCATTAGAACATGTCACAAGAGAAGCCCACATTTAACCATTTTATGTGATCAAAATGGGGTTAAATGATTAATTCCGAAATTAATTAATATTAGCTATTTATTTATTTAATTAAATAGTTTATTGAAGTGATGAGATCAATTTCAATAAATAATGGCTAAGTGGGTGGGTCTAGCACATGATAATGTTTGATGCCATTATTAGACATAATGGTGGCTTTATTTGGTGGATGGAATCAAATGAGCTAGCACTCATGTTTCTTCATTATCTCTCTCATTTCTTAATGAAATTTCGAGATTCCAAATCCTCTGAACTCCTAGAACATTTCTAAGTGTGGACTGATTAGAGGCATCACAATTGGGGTGCTTAAAGGATCTCAGATCGTGGCAAAACAGAAGCTGTTCGTGCAGAGCTGTATTTTCTGGACAGTGTTCGGAGCTTGCTGTGTTCAGTCGTTTTCTCCTACTTCACGAAGTCTTTTTTGAAACTGCAAGTGAGGTAACTAAACTTCAATCTTTCCTCTTGATTTTCGTTTTTGAATGAAGTCGATCCGAGGTTTCTAGAGCTTCCGCCATCTGTTTTAATTTTACTGCGCAATAGTTGCGAAATTAGGAACCTCATGGACAAATGTTGTCCTTCAGCGGGCACAGCTGATCCCAAAAAAGAGCTGCCAAACCCCATGGCGCCAAGTTCGTCTTGCGGAAAAATGCCCAAAAAAGGGGTGGGCTATAGCCTTGGGGCGTGGGGCTGGCGATCTTCGTTCGCCGGACTCGGAATGGGCCAAGACTTTGCCCACCCCCTCCCCGTGACAAAAATAGGCCGCGGGAACAGCCGCGCCCAAAAACGTGCAGCCGAACCCCTTGGCGCCAAGTTCGTCCCGCGGAAAAATGCCCAAAAAAGGGGTGGGTACAGCCTTGGGGCGTGGGGCTGGGTAACTTCGTCCGCCGGACTCGGAATGGGCCGAGACTTTGCCCACCCCCTCCCCGTGACAAAAATAGGCCGCGGGAACAGCCGCGCCCAAAAACGTGCAGCCGAACCCCTTGGCGCCAAGTTCGTCCCGCGGAAAAATGCCCAAAAAAGGGGTGGGTACAGCCTTGGGGCGTGGGGCTGGCTAACTTCGTCCGCCGGACTCGGAATGGGCCGAGACTTTTCCCACCCCCTCCCCGCGACAAAAATAGGCCGCGGGCATAGCTGCGCCCAAAAAAGAGCTGCCGAACCACTTGGCGCCAAGTTCGTCCTGCGGAAAAATGCCCAAAAAAGCGGTGGGCTATAGCGTTGGGGCGTGCGGCTGGCGAACTTCGTGCGCCGGACTCGGAATGGGCCGAGACTTTTTTCCCACCCTCTCCCCGCGACAAAAATAGGCCGTGGGGACAGCCGCACCCGAAAAAGAGCCGCCGAACCCCTTGGCGCCAAGTTCGCCCTGCGGAGTAATGCCCAAAAAGGGGGTGGGCTATAGCCTTGGGGCGTGGGGCGGGCGAACTTCGTCCGCCGGACTCGGAATTGGCCGGGACATTTCTCACCCCCTCCCCACGCCAAAAATAGGCCGCGGGCAAAGCCGCGTCCAAAAAAGAGCAGCCGAACCCCTTGGCGCCAAGTTCGCTCTGCGGAAAAATGCCCAAAAAAGGGGTGTGCTATAGCCTTGGGGCGTGGGGCCGGAAAGTTCGTCCGCCGGACTCAGAATGGGCCGAGACTTTGCCCACCCCCTCCCCACCACAAAAATACGCCACGGTCACAGCTGCGCCCAAAAAAGAGCAGCCGAACCCCCTGGCCCCAAGTTCGTCCCGCGGAAAAATGCCCAAAAAAGGGGTGGGCTATAGCCTTGTTAGTAATATGCCCTAAAGGCCAATCGAATGGTGATTTGATTGTTTAGGAAATGATTGTATTTGAATAGCATTTTGATATTTATAAAATGGCAAAGTTATCAATATTCATATATTAATTTAATGAATATAGTCCAAGAAGTAAAATAGTTAAGGAACACATTCTCGAGTATGTCGAGAATATGAAACGTGTATCCTTTGAACTATACTTCTAAAATAGTTCCTAGTGGTGGATTTATGATTGGTCATTATAAATTCCTATAAACACTAGTATGTGTTATGACTCCTTATGGTATGTGATACTAAGATGGATGATGAGTTTCATATCATTGACATGAGATGTCAAGTCAAACACATAGGTACTTCTTAAAAGAACAAGTTTACTGAACTTGACCGAATATAGTAAGCCATATGGTCGTGAGTGTTAATGGCTTATTATACATTGTTACAGACACTATGTTTAGTAATGGTCTTTAGACCTGAGGCATAACAGATGTCTTATACATAGACATCTCTGATATGTGAATGCATAACGATTGATTCCTAATCACGGAAGAGATCTAGCAATAGCTGTCATGGTTGGCTATCTATGAAGACAAGTTGATGGCCAATATGGAATTCATCACTTTGTAATATACAAAAAGGATGTCCCTATGAGATAATATGAATTGGCATGAGAAATCCTTGGCCAAGGTGAAATATATTTGAAGGAGTTCAAATTATATTATCATGTCAAGTTCATTTATATTTATTTTGAGATAAAGCACAACTGCTTAGCATAATAGACCATAAGCTGTGTTTTTCTCTGGACATGGATGATGAAGAGACCAAGACATAGAGATACAATGGAATAGGTTCTATAGATCCAACAATTCTTGTTATTTGGATAGTCGTGATATACTGCTAGGTGTCACTCATGACTTGTAGAAACCTTATGATCAATATTGGTAAAGCGTATTACCAATGCATCTTAAGGTCATTAGAAAGGTTCTAATTGATGACTAAAGAGTTTAGCATCATTTAATGAATAAAGAGTTATCATTAAAATAGTTCTACTACCTTATAACTAAGAACCTAAAAGGTCACACACAATATAGAAATGAAAAAGGAGTTACTAGAAAATGAGAAGTTAGATTTCCTAATTTTAGGAAAATCAATATTTATATTATAATTCATTGAGAATGAATATAAATATAAATACATCTTAAATATGATTTAAGATAGAAATTTAGATGTTCCATAAATAGTTTAAGGAACAAAATAAATTTCATAAATCCTCAATTAAACATTATGGAATGTCGAGCACGTAAAATGACCGTTTTGGACATGTTCGGGTTCATATATGATTATGGACTTCTAGACCAATTTTGGGTTTAGAATTATGGGCTTTTATTGGATCCAATATGGATTAAGAGAAAGCATTAGAACATGTCACAAGAGAAGCCCACATTTAACCATTTGATGTGATCAAAATGGGGTTAAATAATTAATTCCGAAATTAATTAATATTAGCTATTTATTTATTTGATTAAATAGTTAATTGAAGTGATGAGATCAATTTCAATAAATAATGGCTAAGTGGGTGGGTCTAAGCACATGATAATGTTTGGTGCCATTATTAGAGATAATGGGGCTTTATTTGGTGGATGGAATCAAATGAGCTAGCACTCATGTTTCTTCATTATCTCTCTCATTTCTTAATGAAATTTCGAGATTCCAAATCCTCTGAACTCCTAGAACATTTCTAAGTGTGGACTGATTAGAGGCATCACAATTGGGGTGCTTAAAGGATCTCAGATTGTGGCAAAACAGAAGCTGTTCGTGCAGAGCTGTTTTTCTGGACAGTGTTCGGAGCTTGCTGTTTTCAGTTGTTTTCTCCCACTTCACGAAGTTGTTTTCGAAACTGAAAGTGAGGTAATTAAACTTCAATCTTTCCTCTTGATTTTCGTTTTTGAATGAAGTCGATCAAAGGTTTCTAGAGCTTCCGCCATCTGTTTTAATTTTACTGCGCAATAGTTGCGTTATTAGGAACCTCATGGACAAATGTTGTCCTTCAAGCCTTGGGGCGTGGGCCTGGCGCACTTCGTCCGCCTTCCTCGGAATGGGCCGAGACTTTGCCCATCCCCTCCACAAGACAAAAATTGGCCACGGGCACAGCCGCGCCCAAAAAAGAGCAGCCGAACCCCTTTGCGCCAAGTTCGCCCTGCGGAAAAATGCCCAAAAAAGGGGTGGGCTATAGCCTTGGGGCGTGGGCCCGGCGCACTTCGTCCGCCTTCCTCGGAATGGGCCGAGACTTTGCCCATCCCCTCCACAAGACAAAAATTGGCCACGGGCACAGCTGCGCCCAAAAAAGAGCGGCCGAACCCCTTGGCGCCAAAGTCATCCTGCGGAAAAAAGCCCAAAAAAGGGGTCTGCTATAGCCTTTGGGCGTGGTGCCGGCGAACTTCGTCCGCCTTCCTCGGAATGGGCCGAGACTTTGCCCGCCCCCTCCCCGTGACAAAAATACGCCACGGTCACAGCTGCGCCCAAAAAAGAGCAGCCGAACCCCTTGGCCCCAAGTTCGTCCCGTGGAAAAATGCCCAAAAAAGGGGTGCGCTATAGCCTTGGGGCGTGGGCCTGGCGCACTTCGTCCGCCTTCCTCGGAATGGGCCGAGACTTTGCCCATCCCCTCCACAAGACAAAAATTGGCCACGGGCACAGCCGCGCCCAAGAAAGAGCATCCGAACCCCTTTGCGCCAAGTTCGTCCTGCGTAAAAATGCCAAAAAAGGGGGTGGGCTATAGCCTGGGGGCGTGGGGCTGGCGAACTTCGTCCGCCTTCCTCGGAATGGGCCGAGGCTTTGCCCACCTACTCACCGCGACAAAAATAGGCCGCGGGCACAGGCGCGCCTAAAAAAGAGCAGCTGAACCCCTTGGCGCCAAGTTCGTCCTGCGGAAAAATACCCAAAAAAGGGGTGGGCTATAGCCTTGGGGAGTGGGGCGGGCGAACTTCGTCCACCGGACTCAGAATGTGCCGAGACATTGCCCACCCCCTCCCCGTGACAAAAATAGGCTGCGGGCACAGCCGCGCAAAAAAAAGAGCAGCCGAACCCCTTGACGCCAGGTTCGTACTGTGGAAAAATGCCAAAATGGGGGTGGGCTGTAGCCTTGGGGCGTGGGGTTGGCGAACTTCGTCCTCCTTCCTCGGAATGGGCCATGACTTTGCCCGCCCCCTCCCCTCGACAAAAATAGGCCGCAGGCACAGCCGCGCGCAAAAAAGAGCAGCCGAACCCCCTGGCTCCAAGTTCGTCCTGCGGAAAAATGCCCAAAAAACGGGTGGGCTATAGCCTTGGGGCGTGGGGCGGGCGAACTTCGTCCGCTGGACTTGGAATGGGCCGAGACTTTGCCCACCCCCTCCCCGCGACAAAAATAGGCCGCGGGAACAGCCGCGCCCAAAAAAGAGCAGCCGAACCCCTTGGCGCCAAGTTCGTCCTGCGGAAAAATGCCCAAAAAAGGGGTGGGTACAGCCTTGGGGCGTGGGGCTGGTTAACTTCGTCCGCCGGACTCGGAATGGGCCGAGACTTTCCCCAACCCCTCCCCGTGACAAAAATAGGCCGCGGGCATAGCTGCACCCAAAAAAGAGCTGCCGAACCACTTTGCGCCAAGTTCGTCCCGCGGAAAAATGCCCAATAAAGGGGTGGGCTATAGCCTTCGGGCGTGGTGCTGGCGAACTTCGTCCGCCTTCTTCGGAATGGGCCGAGACTTTGCCCATCCCCTCCACATGACAAAAATAGTCCGCGGGCACAGCCGCGACCAAAAAACAGCAGCCGAACCCCTTTGCACCCAATTCGTCCTGCGTAAAAATGCCCAAAAAGGGGGTGGGCTATAGCCTGGGGGCGTGCGTCTGGCGAACTTCGTCCGCCATTCTCGGAATGGGCCGAGACTTTGCCCACCCACCCCCCGCGACAAAAATAGTCAGCGGGCACAGGCGCGCCCAAAAAAAAGCAGCCGAACCCCTTGGCGCCAAGTTCATCTTGCGGAAAAATGCCCAAAGAAGGGGTGGACTATAGCCTTGGGGAGTGGGGCGGGCGAACTTCGTCCGCCGGACTCGGAAAATGCCGAGACATTGCCCACACCCTCCCCGTGACAAAAATAGTCCACGCGCACAGGCACGCCCAAAAAAGAGCAGCCGAACCCCTTGGCGCCAAGTTCGTCCTGTGTAAAAATGCCCAAAAAGGGGGTGGGCTATAGCCTGGCGGCGTGGGGATGGCGAACTACGTCTGCCTTCCTCGGAATGGGCCGAGGCTTTGCCCACCCACTCCCCGCGACAAAAATAGGCCGCGGGCACAGCCGCGCCCAAAAAAGAGCAGCCGAACCCCATGGCACCCAGTTCGTCCTGCGGAAAAATGCCCAAAAAAGAGGTGTGCTATAGCCTTGGGGCTTGGGGCTGGCGAACTTCCTCCGCTGGACTCGGAATGGGCTGAGACTTTGCCCACCCCGCGACAAAAATAGGCCGTGAGCACAGCCGCGCCCAAAAAAGAGCTGCCGAACCCCTTGGCGCGAAGTTCGCCCTGCGGAAAAATGCCCAAAAAAGGGGTGGGCTATAGCCTTGGGGCGTGGGGCTGGCGAACTTCGTCCGCCGGACTCGGAATGGGCCGAGACTTTTCCCACCCCCTCCCCGCGACAAAAATAGGCCGCGGGTACAGCCGCGCACAATAAAGAGCGGCCGAACCCCATGGTACCAAGTTCGTCCTGCGGAAAAATGCCCAAAAAAGGGGTGGGCTATAGCCTTGGGGCGTGGGGCGGGCAAACATCGTCCGCCGGGCTCGGAATGGGCCGAGACTTTGCCCACTAGCTCCCCGCGACAAAAATAGGCCGCGGGCACAGCTGCGCCCAAAATAGAGCAGCCGAACCCCTTGCCGCCAAGTTCGTCCTGCGGAAAAATGCCCAAAAAAGGGGTGGGCTACAGCCTTGGGGCGTGGGGCTGTAGAACTTCGTCCGCCGGACTCGGAATGGGCCCAGACTTTGCCCACCACCTCCCCGCGACAAAAATAGGCCGCAGGCACAGCCGCGCCCATAAAAGAGCGGCCGAACCTCTTGGCGCCAAGTTAATCCTGCGGAAAAATGCCCAAAAAACGGGTGTGCTATAGCCTTTGGGCGTGGGCCCGGCGAACTTCGTCCGCCTTCCTCGGAATGGGCTGAGGCTTTGTCCACCCCCTCTCCTCGACAAAAATAGGCCACGGTCACAGCCGCGCCCAAAAAACAGCGGCCGAACCCCTTGGCCCCAAGTTTGTCCTGCGGAAAAATGCCCAAAAAAGGGGTGGGCTATAGCCTTGGTGCGTGGGGCGGGCGAACTTCGTCCGCCGGACTCCGAATGTGCCGAGACCTTTTCCACCCCCTCCCCGCGACAAAAATAGGTCGCGGGCACAGCCGTACCTAAAAAAGAGCAGCCGAACCCCTTGGCACCAAGTTCGTCCCGCGGAAAAATACCCCAAAAGAGGGTGGGCTATAGCCTTGGGGCGTGGGGCTGGCGAACTTCGTCCGCCTTCCTCACAATGGGCCGAGACTTTGGCCACCCCCTCACCGAGCGAAAAATAGGCCGCGGACACAGCCGCGCTCAAAAAAGAGCCGCCGAACCCCTTGGCGCCAAGTTCGTCCTGCGGAAAAATGCCCAAAATAGGGGTGGGCAATAGACTTGGGGCGTGGGGCTGGCGCACTTCGTCCGCCTTCCTCGGAATGGGCCGAGACTTTGCCCAGCCCCTCCCCACGACCAAAATAATCCGCGGGCACAGCCGCTCCCAAAAAAGAGCAGCCGAACCCCATGGCGCCAAGTTCGTCCTGCGGAAAAATGCCCAAAAAGGGGGTGGGCTATAGCCTTGGGGCGTGGGGCTGCCTCACTTCGTCCGCCGGACTCGGAATGGGCCGAGACTTTTCCCACTCCCTCCCTGCGACAAAAATAGGTCGCGGGCACAGCCGCCCCAAAAAAGAGCGGCCGAACCCCTTGGCACCAAGTTCGTCCTGCGGAAAAATACCCAAAAAGAGGGTGGGCTATAGCCTTGGGGCGTGGGGCTGGCGAACTTCGTCCGCCTTCCTCGGAATGGGCCGAGACTTTGGCCACCCCCTCCCCGAGCGAAAAATAGGCCGCGGGCACAGCCGCGCTCAAAAAAGAGCCGCCGAACCCCTTGGCGCCAAGTTCTTCCTGCGGAAAAATGCCCAAAAAAGGGGTGGGCTATAGCCTTGGGGCGTGGGGCTGGCGAACTTCGTCCGCCGGACTCGGAATGGGCCGATACTATTTTCCCACCCCCTCCCCACGACACAAATATGCCGCGGGCACAGCCGCACATAAAAAAAGAGCTGCCGAACCCCTTGGCGCCAAGTTCGTCCTGCGGAAAAATGCCCAAAAATGGGGTGGGCTACAACCTTGGGGCGTGGGGCTGGCGAACATCGCCCGCCGGACTCGGAATGGGCTGAGACTTTTCCCACCCCCTCCCCGCGACAAAAATAGGCCGCGGTCACAGCCGCTCCCAAAAAAGAGCAGCCGAACCCCTTGGCCCCAAGTTCGTCCCGCGGAAAAATGCCCAAAAAGTTGATGGGCTATAGCCTTTGGGCGTGAGGCCGGCAAAGTTCATCCGCCTTCCTCGGAATGGGCCCAGACTTTTGCCACCCCCTCCCCGAGCGAAAAATAGGCCACGGGCACAGCCGCTCCCAAAAAAGAGCAGCCGACCCATTTGGCGCCAAGTTCATCCAGCGGAAAAATGCCCAAAAAAGGGGTGGGCTATAGCCTTGGGGCGTGGGGCTGGCGAACTTCGCCCGTCGGACTTGGAATGGACCGAGGCATTGCCCACCCCCTCCCCACGACAAAAATAGGCCGTGGGCACAGCCGCGTCAAAAAAACAGCAGCCGAACCCCTTGGCGCCAAGCTCGTCCGGCGGAAAAATGCCCAAAAAGGGGGTGGCCTATAGCCTTGGGCCATGGGGCCGGCGCACTTCGTCCGCCGGACTCAGAATGGGCCGAGACTTTTCCCAACCCCTCCCTGCGACAAAAATAGGCCGCGGGCACAGCCGCGCCCGAAAAAGAGCCGCCGAACCGCTTGGCGCCAAGTTCGTCCTGCGGAAAAATGCCCAAAAAGTTGATGGGCTACAGCCTTGGGGCGTGGGGCCGGCGCACTTCGTCCGCCGGACTCGGAATGGGCCGAGGCATTGCCCACCCCCACTCCGCGACAAAAGTAGGCCGCGGGCACAGCCGCTCCCAAAAAAGAGTAGCCCAACCCCTTGGCGCCAAGTTCGTCCTGCGGAAAAATGCCCAAAAAGAGGGTGGGCTATAGCCTGGGGTGATGGGGCTGGCGAACTTCGTCCGCCTTCCTCGGAATGGGCCGAGACTTTGCTCATCCCCTCTCCACGACAAAAATGGGCCGCGGGCACAGCACGCCCAAAAAAAGAGCAGCCGAACCCTTTGGCGCCAAGCTCGTCCTGCGGAAAAATGCCCAAAAAAGGGGTGGGCTATAGCCTTGGGGTGTGGGGCTGGGGCACTTCGTCCGCCTTCCTCGGAATGGGCCGAGACTTTGCCTATCCCCTCCCCACGACAAGAATAGGCCGCGGGCACAGCCGCGCCCAAAAAAGAGCAGCCGAACCCCTTGGCGCCAAGTTCGTCCTGCGGAAAAATGCCCAAAAAGCGGGTTGGCTATAGCCTTGCGGCGTGGGGCTGCCGAACTTCGTCCGCCGGTCTCGGAATGGGCCGAGACATTTCCCCCCCCTCCCCGCGACAAAAATAGGCCGCGGGCACAGCCGCGCACAGAAAAGAGTGGCCGAACCACCTGGCGCCATGTTCGTACTGCAGAAAAATGCCCAAAAAGGGGTTAGGCTATAGCCTTGGGGCGTGGGGCCGGCGAACTTCGTTTGCCGGACTCGGGAAGGGCCGAGACTTTGCCCACCACCTCCCCGCGATAAAAATAGGCCGCAGGCACAGATTCGCCCAAAAAAGAGCGGCCGATCCCCTTGGCGCCAAGTTCATCCTGCGGAAAAATGCCCAAAAAGGAGGTGTGCTATTGCCTTTGGGCGTGATGCCGGCGAACTTCGTCCGCCTTCCTCGGAATGGGCCGAGGCTTTGCCCACCCCCTCCCCGCGACCAAAATAGGCCGCGGGCACAGGCGCGCCGAAAAAAGAGCAGCATAACCCCTTGGCGCCAAGTTCGTCCAGCGGAAAAATGCCTAAAAAAGGGGTGGGCTATAGCCTTGGGACGTGGGGCGGGCGAACCTCGTCCGCCAGACTCCGAATGGGCCGAGACTTTACCCATCCCCTCCCCACGACAAAAATAGGTCACTGGCACAGCCGTACCCAAAAAAGAGCGGCCGAATCCCGTGGCGCCATGTTCGTCCTGCGGAAAAATGCGCAAAAAAGGGGTGGGCTATAGCCTGGGGGCGTGGGGCTGGCGAACTTCGTCCGCCGGACTCGGAATGGGCCGAGACTTTTCTCAGCCCCTCCCCATGAAAAAAATAGGCCATGGACAAAGCCGCGCCCAAAAAAGAGCAGCCGAACCCCTTGGCGCCAAGTTCGCCCTGCGGAAAAATGCCCAAAAAAGGGGTGGGCTATAGCCTGGGGGCGTGGGGCTGGCGAACATTGTCCGCCTTCCTCGGAATGCCCCGAGACTTTGCCCACCCCCTCCCCGTGACAAAAATAGGCTGCGGGCACAGCCGCACCCAAAAAAGAGCTGCCGAACCCCTTGGCCCCAAGTTCGTCCGACGGAAAAATGCCCAAAAAGGGGGTGGGCTATAGCCTTGGGGCGTGGGGCTGGCGAACTTCGTCCGCCGGACTCGGGAAGGGCCGAGACTTTGCCCACCACCTCCCCGTGACAAAAATAGGCCGCGGGCACAGATTCGCCCAAAAAAGAGCGGCCGAACCCCTTGGCACCAAGTTCTTCCTGTGGAAAAATGCACAAAAAGGGGGTGGGCTTTAGCCTTTGGGCGTGCGGCCAGCGCACTTCATCCGCCTTCCTCGGAATGGGCCGAGACTTTGCCCACCCCCTCCCCACGACAAAAATAGGCCGCGGGCCCAGCCGCGCCCAAAAAAGAGCAGCCGAACCCCCTGGCGCCAAGCTCGTCCTGCGGAAAAATGCCCAAAAAATGGGTGGGCTATAGCCTTTGGGCGTGCGGCCAGCGCTCTTCGTCCGCCTTCCTCGGAATGGGCCAAGACTTTGCCCACCCCCCTCCCCGCAACAAAAATAGGCCGCGGGCCCATCCGCGCCCAAAAATGAGCAGCCGAACCCCCTGGCTCCAAGCTCGTCCTGCGGAAAAATGCCCAAAAAAGGGGTGGGCTATTGCCTTTGGGCGTGGGGCCGGCGCACTTCCTCCGCCTTCCTCGGAATGGGCCAAGACTTTACCCAGCCCCTCCCCATGACAAAAATAAGCCGCGGGCACAGCCGAGCCCAAAGAAGAGCAGCCGAACCCCTTTGCACCAAGTTCGTCCTGCGGAAAATTCCCCAAAAAGGGGGTGGGCTATAGCTCGGGGGCGTGGGGCTGGCGAACTTCGTCTGCCGGACTCGGAATGGGCCGAGACTATCCCCACCCCCCTCCCCGCGACAAGAATAAGCCGCGGGCACAGCCGCGCCCAAAAAAGAGCAGCCGAACCCCTTGGCCCCAAGTTCATCCTGCGGAAAAATGCCCAAAAAGGGGGTGGGCTATAGCCTGGGGGCGTGGGGCTGGCGAACTTTGTCTGCCAGACTCGGAATGGGCCGAGACTATCCCCACCCCCTCCCCGCGACAAGAATAGGCCGCGGGCACAGCCGCGCCCAAAAAGAGAGGGCGAACCCCTTGGCGCCAAGTTCGTCCTACGGAAAAATGCCCAAAAAAGGGGTGGGCTATAGCCTTCGGGCGTGGGGCTGGCGAACTTCGTCCGCCAGAATCGGAAAGGGCCGAGACTTTGTCCGCCCCCTCCCCGTGACAAAAATAGCCCGCGGGCACAGCCGCGCCCAAAAAAGAGCGGCCGAACCCCTTGGCACCAAGTTCGTCCTGCGGAAAAATGCGCAAAAAGGGGGTGGGCTATAGCCTTGGGGCATGGGCCGGGCGAACTTCGTCCTCCGGACTCGGAATGGGCCGAGACTTTTCCCACCCCCTCCCCGTGACAAAAATAGGCCGCAGGCACAGCGGCGCCCAAAAAAGAGCGGCAAAACCCCTTGGCGCCAAGTTACTCCTACGGAAAAATGCTCAAAAAAGGGGTGTGCTATAGCCTTTGGGCGTGGGGCCGGCGAACTTCGTCCGCCTTCCTCGGAATGGGCCGAGACTTTGCCCGCCCCCTCCCCGCGACAAAAAAAGGCCGCGGTCCCAGCCGCGCCCAAAAAAGAGCAGCCGAACCCCCTGGCGCCAAGCTCGTCCTGCGGAAAAATGCCCAAAAAAGGGGTGGGCTATAGCCTTTGGGCGTGGGGCCGGCGCACTTCGTCCGCCTTCCTCGGAATGGGCCGAGACTTTACCCAGCCCCTCCCCAAGACAAAAATAGGCTGCGGGCACAGCCGCGCCCAAAAACGAGCTGCCGAATCCCCTAGCGCCAAGTTCGTCCTGTGGAAAAATGCCCAAAAAAGGGAAGGGCTATAGGCTTTGGGCGTGGGGCTGGGGAACATCGTCCGCCGGACTCGGAATGGGCCGAGACTTTTCCCACCCCCTCCCCGTGACAAAAATAGGCCGCGGGCACAGCTCTGCCCAAAAAAGAGCAGCCGAACCCCTTGGCGCCAAGTTCGTCCTGCGGAAAAATGCCCAAAAAAGCGGTGGGCTATAGCCTTGGGGCGTGGGGCTGGCGAACTTCGTCCGCCGGACTCGGAATGGGCCGAGACTTTGCCCACCCCCTCCCCGTGACAAAAATAGGCCGCGGGCACAGTCACGCCCAAAAAAGAGCAGCCGAACACCTTGGCGCCAAGTTCGTCGTGCGGAAAAATGCCCGAAAAAGGGGTGAGCTATAGCCTTGGGGCGTGGGGCGTGGAGCTGGCGTACTTCGTCCGCCGGACTCGGAATGGGCTGAGATTTTGCCCACCCCTTCCCCGCGACAAAAATAGGCCGTGGACAGAACCGCGATCGAAAAAGAGCAGCCGACCCCCTTGGTGCGAAGTTCGTCCTGCGGAAAAATGCCCAAAAAAGGGGTGGGTTATAGCCTTGGGGCGTGGGTCAGGCAAACTTCGTCCGCCTTCCACGGAATGGGCCGAGACTTTGTCCATCCCCTCCCCACGACAAAAATCAGCCGCGGGCACAGCCGAGCGCAAAAAATAGCAGCCGAACCCCTTGGCGCCAAGTTCGTCCTGCGGAAAAATGCCCAAAAAATAGGTGTGCTATAGCCTTTGGGAGTGGGCCCAGCGAACTTCATCCGCCTTCCTCGGAATGGGCCGAGACTTTGCCCACCCCCTCCCCACAACAAAAATAGGCCGCGGTCCCAGCCGCGCCCAAAAATGAGCAGCCGAACCCCCTGGCTCCAAGCTCGTCCTGCGGAAAAATGCCCAAAAAAGGGGTGGGCTATTGCCTTTGGGCGTTCGGCCGGCGCACTTCGTCCGCCTTCCTCGGAATGGGCCAAGACTTTACCCAGCCCCTCCCCATGACAAAAATAAGCCGCGGGCACAGCCGAGCCCAAAGAAGAGCAGCCGAACCCCCTTGCACCAAGTTCGTCCTGCGGAAAATTCCCCAAAAAGGGGGTGGGCTATAGCTTGGGGGCGTGGGGCTGGCGAACAATGTTCGCCCTCCTCGGAATGGGCCAAGACGTTGCCCACCCCCTCCCCGCGGCAAAAATAGGCCGCGGGCACAGCCGCGCCCAAAAAAGAGCAGCCGAACCCCTTGGCCCCAAGTTCATCCTGCGGAAAAATGCCCAAAAATGGGGTGGGCTATAGCCTGGGGGCGTGGGGCTGGCGAACTTCGTCTGCCGGACTCGGAATGCGCCGAGACTGTTCCCACCCCCTCCCCGCGACAAGAATAGGCCGCGGGCACAGCCGCGCCCAAAAAGAGAGGGCGAACCCCTTAGCGCCAAGTTCGTCCCGCGGAAAAATGCCCAAAGAAGGGGTGGGCTATAGCCTTCGGGCGTGGGGCGGGCGAACTTCGTCCGCCGGACTCGGAAAGGGCCGAGACTTTGTCCACCCCCTCCCCGCGACAAAACCAGGCCACGGGCACAGCCGTGCCCAAAAAAGAGTAGCCGAATCACTTGGCCGCAAGTTCGTCCGGCGAAAAAATGCCCAAAAAAGGGGTGTGCTATAGCCTTTGGGTGTGGGGCCGGCGAACTTCGTCCGCCTTCCTCGGAATGGGCCGAGACTTTGGCCACCCCCTCCCCACGATAAAAATAGGCCGCAGGCACAGCCACGCCGAAAAAAGAGCTGCCGAACCCCTTGGTGCCAATTTGGTCCTGCGGAAAAATGCCCAAAAAAGGGGTGGGCTATAGCCTTGGGGCGTGGGTCTGGCAAACTTGGTCCGCTGGACTCGGAATGTGCCGTGACTTTGCCCACCCCCTCCCCGCGACAAAAATAGGCCGCGGGGACAGCCGCACCCCAAAAAGAGCAGCCGAACCCTTGGCGCCGTGTCCGTCCTGCGGAAAAATGCCCAAAAAAGGGGTGTGCTATAGCCTTGGGGCGTGGGGCTGCCGATGTTCGTCCGCCGGACTCGGAATGGGCCGAGACATTTCCCACCACCTCCCCGCGACAAAAATAGGCCGTGGGCACAGCCGCGCCCAAAAAAGAGCAGCCGAACCCCTAGGCGCCAAGTTCGTCCTGTGGAAAAATGCCCAAACAAGGGGTGAGCTACAGCCTTGGGGCGTGGAGCGGGCGCACTTCGTCCGCCTTCCTCGGAATGGGCCGAGACTTTGCCCACCCCGTCCCCACGATAAAAAAAGGCCGCAGGCACAGCCACGCCGAAAAAAGAGCTGCCGAACCCCTTGGTGCCAATTTGGTCCTGCGGAAAAATGCCCAAAAAAGGGGTGGGCTATAGCCTTGGGGCGTGGGGCTGGCAAACTTCGTCCGCTGGACTCGGAATGTGCCGTGACTTTGCCCACCCCCTCCCCGCGACAAAAATAGGCCGTGGGGACAGCCGCGCCCCAAAAAGAGCAGCCGAACCCTTGGCGCCGTGTCCGTCCTGCGGAAAAATGCCCAAAAAAGGGGTGTGCAATAGCCTTTGGGCGTGGGGCAGCCGATGTTCGTCCGCCGGACTCGGAATGGGCCGAGACATTTCCCACCCCCTCCCCGCGACAAAAATAGGCCGAGGGCACAGCCGCGCCCAAAAAAGAGCAGCCGAACCCCTAGGCGCCAAGTTCGCCCTGCGGAAAAATGCCCAAAAAAGGGGTGGGCTATAGCCTTGGGGCGTGGGGCTGGCAAACTTCATCCGCTGGACTCGGAATGTGCCGAGACTTTGCCCACCCCCTCCCCGCGACAAAAATAGTCCGCGGGCACAGCCACGCCCAAAAAAGAGCAGCCGAACCCCTTGGGGCAAAGTTCGTCCTGCGGGGAAATGCACAAAAAAGGGGTGGGCTATAGCCTTGGGGCGTGGGGCTGGCGAACTTCGTCCACCTTCCTCGGAAGGGGCCGAGACTTTGCCCACACCCTCCCCGCGACAAAAATAGGCCGTGGGCACAGCTGCGCCCAAAAAAGAGCAGCCGAACCCCTTGGCCCCAAGTTCGTCCAGCGGAAAAATGCCCAAAAAAGGGGTGGGCTATAGCCTAGGGGCGTGGGGCCGGCAAACTTCGTCCGCTGGACTCGGAATGTGCCGAGACTTTGCCCACCCCCTCCCCGCGACAAAAATAGGCCGTGGGCACAGGCGCGCCCAAAGAAGAGCAGCCGAACCCCTTGGCGCCCAGTACGTCCTGTGGAAAAATGCCCAAAAAAGGGGTGTGCTATATCCTTGGGGCGTGGGGCCGGCAAAGTTCAGCCGCCTTGCTCGGAATAGGCCGAGACATTAGCCACCCCCTCCCCGCGCCACAAATAGGCCGCGGGCACAGCCGCGCCCAAAAAAGAGCAGCCGAACCCCTAGGCCCCAAGTTCGTCCAGCGGAAAAATGCCCAAAAAAGGGGTGGGCTATAGCCTTGGGGAGTGGGGCCGGCGAACTTCGTCCGCCGGACTCGGAATGGGCCGAGACTTTGACCACCCCCTCCCCGCGACAAAAAAAGGCCTTGGACACAGCCGCGCAAAAAAAAGAGCAGCCGAACACCTTGGCGGAAAGTTCGTCCTGCGGAAAAATGCCCAAAAAGGGGGTGGGCTATAGCCTTGGGGCGTGGGGCTGGCGAACTTCGTCCGCCGGACTCGGAATGGGCCGAGACTTTGCCCACCCTGTCCCCACGAAAAAAATAGGCCGCGGGCACAGCCGCGCCCAAAAAAGTGCACTCGAACCCTGGGCGCCTAGTTCGCCCTGGGGAAAATTGCCCAAAAAAGCGGTGGGCTATAACCTTGGGGCGTGGGGCTGCCGAAGTTCGTCCGCCGGACTCGGAATGGGCCGAGACTTTTCCCACCCCCTCCCCACGACAAAAATAGCCACGGGAACAGCCGCGCCCAAAAAAGAGCAGCCGAACCCCTTGGTGCCAAGTTCGTCCTGCAGAAAAATGCCCAAAAAGGGGTGTGCTATAGCCTTGGGGCGTGGGGCCGGCGCACTTCGTCCGCCTTCCTCGGAATTGGCCGAGACTTTGGCCACCCCCTCCCCGCGCGAAAGATAGCCCGTGCACATAGCCGCACCCAAAAAAGAACAGCCAAAACCCTTGTTGCCAAGTTCGTCCTGCCGAAAAATGCCCAAAAAAGGGGTGGGCTACAGCCTTGGGGCGTGGGCTGGCGAACTTCGTCCGCCGGACTCGGAATGTGCCGAGGCTTTGCCCACCCCCTCCCCGCGACAAAAATTGGCCGCGGACGCAGCCGCACCCAAAAAAGAGTACCCGAACCCCTTGGCGCCAAGTTCGTCCTGCGGAAAAATACCCAAAAAAGGGGTGGGCTATAGCCTTTGGGCTTGGGGCCGGCAAAGTTCATCCGCCTTCCTCGGAATGGGCCAGGACTTTGGCCACCCCCTCCCCGCGACAAAAAAAGGCCGCGGGCACAGCCGCGCCATAAAAAGAGCAGCCGAACCCCATGGCGCCAAGTTCGACCTGCGGAAAAATTCCCAAAAAAGGGGTGTGCTATAACCTTTGGGCTTGGGGCCGGCAAAGTTCATCCGCCTTCCTCAGAATGGGCCGAGACTTTGCCCACCCCCTCCCCGCACCAAAAATAGGCCGTGGGCACAGCCGTGCCCAAAAAAGAGCAGCCGAACCCCTTGGCGCCAAGTTCGTCCGCCGGAAAAATGCCCAAAAAAGGGGTGGGCTATATCCTTGGGGCGTGGGGCTGGCGAACTTCGTCCGCCGGACTCGGAATGGGCCAAGACTTTCCCACCCCCTCCCCGTGACAAAAATAGGCCGCGGGCACAGCCGCGCCCAAAAAAGAGCAGCCGAACCCTTTGGCACCAAGTTCGTCCTGCTGATAAATGCCCAAAAAGGGGTGGGCTATAGCCTTGGGGCGTGGGGCAGGCGAACTTCGTCCGCCGGACACGGAATGGGCCAAGACTTTGCCCTCTCCCTCTCCGCAACAAAAATAGGCCGCGGCCACAACCGCGCCCAAAAAATAGCAGCCGAACCCCTTGGCGCCAAGTTCGTCCTGCGGAAAAATGCCCAAAAAAGGGGTGGGCTATAGCCTCGAGGCGTGGGGCTGGCGAACTTCGTCCGCAGAACTCGGAATGGGCCGAGACTTTGCCCACCCCCTCCCCGTGCCAAAAATAGGCCGCGGGCACAGCCGCGCCCAAAAAAGAGCAGCCGAACCCCTTGGCGCCAAGTTCAACCTGCGGAAAAATGCCCAAAAAAGGGGTGTGCTATAACCTTTGGGCTTGGGGCCGGCAAAGTTCATCCGCCTTCCTCCGAACGGGCCGAGACGTTGGCCACCCCCTCCCCGCGCCAAAAATAGGCCGTGGGCACAGCCGCGCCCAAAAAAGAGCAGCCGAACCCCTTGGCGCCAAGTTCGTCCGCCGGAAAAATGCCCAAAAAAGGGGTGGGCTATATCCTTGGGGCGTGGGGCTGGCGAACTTCGTCCGCTGGACTTGAAATTGGCCGAGGCTTTGCCCACCCCCTCCCCACGACAAAAATAGGCCGCGGGCGCAGCCGCGCCCAAAAAAGAGCAGCCGAAACCCCTGGCGTCAAGTTCGTCCTGCGGAAAAATGCGCAAAAAGGGGGTGGGCTATAGCCTTGGGGCGTGGGGCTGGCGGTCTTCGTCCGCCTTCCTCGGAATAGGCCGAGACTTTGACCACCCCGTCCCCGCGACAAAAATACGCCGCGGGCACAGCCGTACCCAAAAAAGAGCAGCCGATCCCCTTGGCGCCAAGTTCGTCCTGTGGAAAAATGCCCAAAAAATGGGTGGGCTATAGCCTTGGGGCGTGGGGCTGGCGAACTTCCTCCGCCGGACTCGGAATGGACCGAGACTTTTCCCACCCCCTCCCCGCGAGAAACATAGGCCGCGGGCACAGCCGCGCCCAAAAAAGAGCAGCCGAAACCCCTGGCGCCAAGTTCGTCCTGCGGAAAAATGCCCAGAAAAGGGGTGGGATATAGCCTCGCGGCGTAGGGCTGGCGAACTTCGTCCGCAGAACTCGGAATGGGCCGAGAATATGCCCACCCCCCCTCCCCGCGCCAAAAATAGGCTGCGGACACAGCCGCGCCCAAAAAAGAGCAGCCGAACCCCTTGGCGCCAAGTTCGTCCTGCGGAAAAATGCCCAAAAAAGGGGTGTGCTAAAGCCTTTGGGCGTGGGGCCGGTAAAGTTCATCCGCCTTCCTCGGAATCGGCCGAGACTTTGACCACCCCCCTCCCCGTGCCAAAAATAGGCCACGGACACATCCGCGCCGAAAAATGACCAGCCGAACCCCTTGGTGCCAAGTTCGTCCTGCGGAAAAATGCCCAAAAAAGGGGTGGGCTATAGCCTTGGGGCGTGGGGCTGGCCCACTTCGTCCGCCAGAACTCTGAATCAGCCGAGACTTTGCCCACCCCTTCCCCGCACCAAAAATAGGCCGCGGGCACAGCCACACCCAAAAAAAAGCAGCCGAAACCTTTGGCGCCATGTTTGTCCTGCGGAAAAATGCCCAAAAAAGGGGTGGGCTATTGCCTTGGGGCATGGGGCTGGCGAACTTCGTCCGCCGGACTCGGAATGGGCCGATACTTTTCCCACCCCCTCTCCCCGCAATAAAAATAGGACGTGGGCGCAGCCGCGCCCTAAAAAGAGCAGCCGAACCCCTTGGCCCCAAGTTCGTCCTGCAGAAAAATGCCCTAAAAAGGGGTGGGCTATAGCCTTTGGGCATGGGGCCGGAAACGTTCATCTGCCTTCCTCGGAATGGGCCGAGACTTTGGCCACCCCCTCCCCAAGACAAAAATAGGCCGCGGGCACAGCCCCGCCCAAAAAAGAGCAGCCGAACCCCTTGGCGCCAAGTTCGTCCTGCGGAAAAATGCCCTAAAAAGGGGTGTGCTTTAGCCTTGGGGCGTGGGGCTGGCGAACTTCGTCTGCCGGACTCGGAATGGGCCGAGACTTTTCCCACCCCCACCCCGCGACAAAAAGAGGCAGGGGGCACGGCCGTGCCGAAAAAAGAACAGCCGAACCCCTTGGCGCCAAGTTCGTCCTGCAGAAAAATGCCCAAAAAAGAGCAGCCGAACCCCTTGGCGCCAAGTTCGTCGTGCGGAAAAGTGCCCACAAAAGGGGTGGGCTATAGCCTTGGGGCGTGGGGCCGGCGAACTTCGTCCGCCAGACTCGGAATGGGCCGAGAGTTTGCCCACCCCCTTCCCACAACAAAAATAGGCCGCGGGCACGTCCGCGTCCAAAAAGAGCAGCCGAACCCCTTCGCGCCAAGTTCATCCTGCGGAAAAATGCCCACAAAAGGGGTGGGCTATAGCCTTTGGGTGTGGGGCCGGCAAAGTTCATCCGCCTTCCTCGGAATGGGCCGAGACTTTGCCACCCCCTCCCCGTGCTAAAAATAAGCGGCAGACACAACCGCGCCGAAAAATAACCAGCCGAACCCCTTGGCGCCAAGTTCATCCTGCAGAAAAATGCTCAAAAAGGGGGGTGCGCTATAGCCTTGGGACGTGGGGGCCGGCGATCTTCGTCCGCCGGACTCGGAATGGGACGAGGACTTTGCCCACCCCCTCCCCGCGATAAAAATAGGCCTCGGGAACAGCCGTGCCCAAAGAAGAGCAGCCGAACCCCTTGGCGCCAAGTTTGTCCTGTGGAAAATTGCCCAAAAAAGGTGTGGGGTAGAGCCTTGGGGCGTGGGGCTGGCGCACTTCGTCCGCCGGACTCGGAATGGGCCGAGACTTTGTCCACCCCCTCCCCACGATAAAAATAGGCCGCGGGCGCAGCCGCGCCCAAAAAAGAGCAGCCGAACCCCTTGGCACCAAGTTCGTCCAGCGGAAAAATGGCGAAAAAAAGGGTGTGCTATAGTCTTTGGGCGTGGGGCCGGCAAAGTTCATCCGCCTTCCTCGGAATGGGCCGAGACTTTGACCACCCCCTCCCCGCACCAACAATAGGCCGTGGGCACAACCGTGCCCAAAAAAGAGAAGCCGAACCCCTTGGCGCCAAGTTCGTCCTGCGGGAAAATGCCAAAAAAAGGGGGTGCGCTATAGCCTTGGGGTGTGGGGCTGGCAAACTTCGTCCGCCGGACTCGGAATGTGCCGAGGCTTTGCCCACCCCCCTCCCCGCGACAAAAATAGGCCACGGGCGCAGCCGCGCCCAAAAAAGTGTACCCGAACCCCTTGGCACCAAGTTCATCCTGCGGAAAAATGCCAAAAAAAGGGGGTGTGCTATAGCCTTGGGGCGTGGGGCTGGCGAACTTCGTCCGCCGGACTCGGAATGTGCCGAGGCTTTGCCCACCCCCTCCCCGCGACAAAAATAGACCGTGGGCGCAGCCGCGCCCAAAAAAGACCAGCCGAACCCCTTGGTGCCAAGTTCGTCCTGCGGAAAAATGCCCAAAAAAATGGTGGGCTATATCCTTGGGGCGTGCGCCGGACCTCGGAATGGGCCGAGGCTTTGCCCACCCCCTCCCCGCGACAAAAATAGGCCGCGGGCGCAGCCGCACCCAAAAAACAGTACCCGAACCCCGTGGCGCCAAGTTCGTCCTGCGGAAAAATGCCCAAAAAAGGGGTGTGCTATAGCCTTTGGGCGTGGGGCCGGCAAAGTTCATCCGCCTTCTTCGGAATGGGCCGAGACTTTGCCCACCCCCCTCCCCACGCTAAAAATAAGCTGCGGGCACAGCCGCTTCCAAAAACGAGCAGCCGAACCCTTGGCGCAAGTTTGTCCAGCAGAAAAATGCTCAAAAAGGGGGTGGGCTATATAGCCTTGGGGCGTGGGGCGGGCGAACTTCGTCCGCTGGACTCGAAATGGGCCGAGACATTTCCCACCCCCGTCCGCGACAAAAATAGGCCGCGGGCACAACTGCGCCCAAAAAAGAGCAGCCGAACCCCTTGGCGCCAAGTTCGTTATGCGGAAATATTCCCAAAAAAGGGGTGTGCTATAGCCTTTGGGCGTGGGGCTGCCGAAGTTCGTACGCCGGACTCGGAATGGGCCGAGAATTCTCCCACCCCATCCCCGCGACAAAAATAGGCCGCGGGCCCATCCGCGCCCAAAAAAGAGCAGCCGAACCCCTTGGCGCAAACTTCGTCCGGCGGAAAAATGCCCAGAAAAGGGGTGTGCTATAGCCTTTGGGCATGGGGTTGCCGAAGTTCGTACGCCGGACTCGGAATGGTCCGAGACTTCTCCCACCCCATCCCCACGACAAAATAGGCCGCGAGGCCAGCCGCGCCCAAAAAAGAGCAGGCCAACCCCTTGGCGCCAAGTTCGTCCTGCGGAAAAATGCCCAAAAAAAGGGTGGGCTATAGCCTTGGGGCGTGGGGCTGGCGAACTTCGTCCGCCTTCCTCGGAATGGGCCGAGACTTTGCCCACCCCCTCCACGCCCTAAAAATAAGCTACGGACACAGCCGCACCCAAAAAAGGGCAGCCAAACCCCTTGGCTCCAAGTTCGTCCTGCGGGAAAAATGCCCCAAAAAGGGGTGGGCTATAGCCTTGGCGCGTGGGGCTAGCGAACTTCGTCCGCCGGACTCGGAATGGGCCAAGCCTTTGCCCACCCCCTCCCCACAATAAAAATAGACCACGGGCCCATCCGCGCCCAGAAAAGAGCAGCCGAACCCCTTGGCGCAAACTTCGTCCTGCGGAAAAATGCCCAGAAAAGGGGGTGTGCTATAGCCTATGGGCATGGGGTTGCCGAAGTTCGTACGCCGGACTCGGAATGGGCCGAGACTTCTCCCACCCCATCCCCACGACAAAATAGGCCGCGGGGCCCAGCCGCGCCCAAAAAAGAGCAGGCCAACCCCTTGGCGCCAAGTTCGTCCTGCGGAAAAATGCCCAAAAAAAGGGTGGGCTATAGCCTTGGGGCGTGGGGCTGGCGAACTTCGTCCGCCTTCCTCGGAATGGGCCGAGACTTTGACCACCCCCTCCACGCGCTAAAATTAAGCTGCGGACACAGCCGCACCCAAAAAAGGGGCAGCCGAACCCCTTGGCGCCAAGTTCGTCCTGCGGAAAAATGCCCCAAAAAGGGGTGGGCTATAGCCTTAGTGCGTGGGGCTAGCGAACTTCGTCCGCCGGACTCGGAATGGGCCAAGCCTTTGCCCACCCCCTCGCCACAATAAAAATAGACCGCGGGCACAGCCGTGCCCTAAAAAGAGCAGCCGAACTCCTTGGCGCCAAGTTCGTCCTGCGGAAAAATGCCCGAAAAAAGGGGTGGGCTATAGCCTTGGGGCGTGGGGCTGGCGAACTTTGTCCGCCGGACTCAGAATGGGCTGAGACTTTCCCCATCCCCTCCCCGTGACAAAAATAGGCCGCGGGCACAGCCGCGCCCAAAAAAGAGCAGCCGAGCCCCTTGGCGCCAAGTTTGTCCTGCGGAAAAAAGCCCAAGAAGGGTGTGGGCTATAGCCTTGGGGCATGGGGCTGGCGAACTTGGTCCGCCTTCCTCGGAATGGGCCGAGACATTTCCCACACCCTCCCCGTGACCAAAATAGACCGTGGGCACAGCCGCGCCCAAAAAAGAGTAGCCGAACCCCTTGGCGCGAAATTCGTCCTGCGGAAAAATGCCCAACAAGGGGGTGGGGTATAGCCTTGGGGCGTGGGGCTGGCGAACTTCGTCCGCCGGACTCGGAATGGGCTGAGACTTTGCCCATCCCCTCCCCGCGACAAAAATAGGCCGCGGCCAGAGCCGTACCCAAAAAAGCGCAGCCGAGCCCCTTGGCGCCAAGTTTGTCCTGCGGAAAAATGCCCAAAAAAGGGGTGGGCTATAGCCTTGGGGCGTGGGGCTGGCGAACATCGTCTGCCGGACTCGGAATGGGCCGAGACTTTTCCCACCCCCTCCCCGCGATAAAAATAGGCCGCGGGCACAGCCGCACAGAAAAAAGAGCAGCCGAACCCCTTGGCGCCAAGTTCGTCCTGCGGAAAAATGCCCAAAAAAGGGGTGGGCTATAGCCTTGGGGCGTGGGGCTGGCGAACATCGTCTGCCGGACTCGGAATGGGCCGAGACTTTTCCCACCCCCTCCCCGCGATAAAAATAGGCCGCGGGCACAGCCGCACAGAAAAAAGAGCAGCCGAACCCCTTGGCGCCAAGTTCGTCCTGCGGAAAAATGCCCAAAAAAGGGGTGGGCTATAGCCTTGGGGCGTGGGGCCGGCGCACTTCGTCTGCCGGACTCAGAATGGGCCGAGACTTTGCCCACCCCCTCCCCGCGACAAAATAGGCTGCGGGCACAGCCGCGCCCAAAAAAGAGCAGCCGAACCCCTTGGCGCCAAATTCGTCCTGCGGAAAAATGCCCAACAAGGGGGTGGGCTATAGCCTTGGGGCGTGGGGCGGGCGAACTTCGTCCGCCGCACTTGGAATGGGCCATGACTTTGCCCACCCACTCCCCGCGACAAAAATAGGCCGCGGGCACAACCGCGCCCAAAAAAGAGCAACCGAACCCGTTGGCGCCAAGTTCGTCCAGCGGAAAAATGCCCAAAAAAGGAGTGGGCTATAGCCTTGGGGCGTGGGGTTGGCAAACTTCGTCCGTCTTCCTCGGAATGGGCCGAGACTTTGCCCACACCCTCCGCATGCTAAAAATTAGATGCGGGCACAGCCGCGCCCAAAAAAGAGCGGCCAAACCCCTTGGCGCCAGGTTCGTCCTGTGGAAAAATGCTCAAAAAGGCGGTGGGCTGTAGCCTTGGGGCGTGGGGCGGGGCGAACTTCGTCCGCCAGACTCGGAATGGGCCGAGACTTTTCCCACCCACTCCCCGCGACAAAAATAGGCCGCGGGCACAGCCGCGCCGAAAAAAGAGCAGCCGAACCCCTTGGCGCCAAGTTCGTCCAGCGGAAAAATGCCCAAAAAAGGAGTGGGGCTATAGCCTTGGGCGTGGGGCGGGCGAACTTCGTCCACCTTCCTCGGAAGGGGCCGAGACTTTGCCCACCCCTTCCCCACGACAAAAATAGGCTACGGTCACAACCGCGCCGAAAAAAGAGCAGCCGAACCCCTTGGCGCCAAGTTCGTCCTGCAGAAAAATGCCCAAAAAAGGGGTGGGCTATAGCCTTGGGGCGTGGGGCTGGCGAACATCGTCTGCCGGACTCGGAATGGGCCGAGACTTTTCCCACCCCCTCCCCGCGATAAAAATAGGCCGCGGGCACAGCCGCACAGAAAAAAGAGCAGCCGAACCCCTTGGCGCCAAGTTCGTCCTGCGGAAAAATGCCCAAAAAAGGGGTGGGCTATAGCCTTGGGGCGTGGGGCTGGCGAAGTTCGTCCGCCGGACTCGGAATTGGCCGAGACTTTGCCCACCCCCTCCCCGCGACAAAAATAGTCCGCGGGCACAGCCACGCCCAAAAAAGAGCAGCCGAACCCCTTGGCGCCAAGTTCGTACTGCGGAAAAATGCCCAAAAAAGGGCGTGTGCTATAGCCTTTGGGCGTGGGGCCGGCAAAGTTCATCCGCCTTCCTCGGAATGGGCCGACTTTGGCCACCCCCTCCCCGCGCCAAAAATAGGCCGCGGGCACAGCCGCGCCCAAAAAATAGCAGCCGAACCCCTTGGGGCCAAGTTCGTCCTGCGGGGAAATGCACAAAAAAGGGGTGGGCTATAGCCTTGGGGCGTGGGGCTGCCGAAGTTCGTCCGCCGGACTCAGAACGGGCCGAGAGTTTTCCCACCCCCTCCCCATGACAAAATTAGGCCGCCGGATCAGCCGCGCCCAAAAACGAGCAGCCGAACCCCTTGGCGCCAAGTCCATTCCTGAGGAAAAATACCCAAAAAAGGGGTGTGCTATGGCCTTTGGGCGTGGGGCCGGCAAAGTTCATCCGCCTTCCTCGGAATGGGCCGAGACTTTGGCCACCCCCTCCCCGCCAAAAATAGGCCGCGGGCACGGCCGCGCCCAAAAAAGAGCAGCCAAACCCCTTGGGGCCAAGTTCGTCCTGCGGGGAAATGCACAAAAAAGGGGTGGGCTATAGCCTTGGGGCGTGGGGCTGGTGAACTTCGTCCCACCTTCCTCGGAAGGGGCCGAGACTTTGTCCACACCCTCCCCGCGACAAAAATAGGCCGTGGGCACAGCTGCGCCCAAAAAAGAGCAGCCGAACCCCCTTGGCGCCAAGTTCGTCCTGCGGAAAAATGCCCAAAAAAGGGGGTGGGCTATAGCCTTGGGGCGTGGGGCTGGCGAAGTTCGTCCGCCGGACTCGGAATTGGCCGAGACTTTGCCCACCCCCTCCCCGCGACAAAAATAGTCCGCGGGCACAGCCACGCCCAAAAAAGAGCAGCCGAACCCCTTGGCGCCAAGTTCGTCCTGCGGAAAAATGCCCAAAAAAGGGGTGTGCTATAGCCTTTGGGCGTGGGGCGCGGCAACGTTCATCCGCCTTCCTCGGAATGGGCCGAGACTTTGGCCACCCCCTCCCCGCGCCAAAAATAGGCCGCGGGCACGGCCGCGCCCAAAAAAGAGCAGCTGAACCCCTTGGGGCCAAGTTCGTCCTGCGGGGAAATGCACAAAAAAGGGGGTGGGCTATAGCCTTGGGGCGTGGGGGCTGGCGAACTTCGTCCACCTTCCTCGGAAGGGGCCGAGACTTTGCCCACACCCTCCCCGCGACAAAAATAGGCCGTGGGCACAGCTGAGTCCAAAAAATAGCAGCCGAACCCCTTGGCGCCAAGTTCGTCCTGCGGAAAAATGCCCAAAAAAGGGGTGTGCTATAGCCTTTGGGCGTGGGGCCGGCAAAGTTCATCCGCCTTCCTCGGAATGGGCCGGAGACTTTGGCCACCCCCTCCCCGCGCCAAAAATAGGCCGCGGGCACAGCCGCGCCCAAAAAATAGCAGCCGAACCCCTTGGGGCCAAGTTCGTCCTGCGGGGAAATGCACAAAAAAGGGGTGGGCTATAGCCTTGGGGCGTGGGGCTGCCGAAGTTCGTCCGCCGGACTCAGAACGGGCCGAGAGTTTTCCCACCCCCTCCCCCATGACAAAATTAGGCCGCGGGATCAGCCGCGCCCAAAAACGAGCAGCCGAACCCCTTGGCGCCAAGTCCATCCTGAGGAAAAATACCCAAAAAAGGGGTGTGCTATGGCCTTTGGGCGTGGGGCCGGCAAAGTTCATCCGCCTTCCTCGGAATTAGGCCGCGGGATCAGCCGCGCCCAAAAAAGAGCAGTCGAACCTCTTGGCGCCAAGTTCGTCCTGCGGAAAAATGCTCAAAAAGGGGTTGTGCTATAGCCTTGGGGCGTGGGGGCGGGCGAACTTCATCCGTCGGACTCGGAACGGGCCGAGACTTTTCTGACCCCCTCCCCGCAACAACAATAGGCCGCTGGCACAACCGCGCCCAAAAAAGAGCAGCCGAACCCCTTGGCGCCATGTTCGTCCTGTGGAAAAATGCCCAAAAAGGGGTGGGCTATAGCCTTGGGGCCTGGGGTTGGCGAACTTCGTCCGCCTTCCTCGGAATGGGCCGAGACTTTGGCCACCCCCTCCCCGCACCAAAAATAGGCCGCGGGCACAGCCGCGCCCAAAAAAAGAGCAGCCGAACCCCTTGGCGCCAAGTTCGTCCTGCGGAAAAATGCCCAAAAAGGGGGTGGGCTACAGCCTTGGGGCTTGGGGCCGGCAAAGTTCATCCGCCTTCCACGGAATGGGCCGAGACTTTGCCCACTCCCTCCCCGCGCTAAAAATAAGCTACGGGCACAGCCGCACCCAGAAAAGAGCAGTCGAACCTCTTGGCGCCAAGTTCGTCCTGCGGAAAAATGCTCAAAAAGGGGTTGTGCTATAGCCTTGGGGCGTGGGGCGGGCGAACTTCATCCGTCGGACTCGGAACGGGCCGAGACTTTTCTGACCCCCTCCCCGCAACAACAATAGGCCGCTGGCACAACCGCGCCCAAAAAAGAGCAGCCGAACCCCTTGGCGCCATGTTCGTCCTGTGGAAAAATGCCCAAAAAGGGGGTGGGCTATAGCCTTGGGGCGTGGGGCTGGCGAACTTCGTCCGCCTTCCTCGGAATGGGCCGAGACTTTGGCCACCCCCTCCCCTGCACCAAAAATAGGCCGCGGGCACAGCCGCGCTCAAAAAAGAGCAGCCGAACCCCTTGGTGCCAAATTCGTTTTGCGGAAAAATGCCCAAAAAAAGGGGTGTACTATAGCCTTTGGGCGTGGGGCCGGAAATGTTCATCCGCCTTCCTTGGAATGGGCCGAGACTTTGCCCACCCCCTCCCTGCGCTAAAAATAAGCTGCGGGCATAGCTACACCCAAAAAAGAGCAGCCGAACCCCTTGGTGCCAAGTTCGTTTTGCGGAAAAATGCCCCAAAAAAGGGGTGTACTATAGCCTTTGGGCGTGGGGCCGGAAAAGTTCATCCGCCTTCCTTGGAATGGGCCGAGACTTTGCCCACCCCCTCCCTGCGCTAAAAATAAGCTGCGGGCACAGCTACACCCAAAAAAGAGCAGCCGAACCCCTTGGCGCCAAGTTCGTTCTGCGGAAAAATGCCCAAAAAAGGGGTGTGCTATAGCCTTTGGGCATGGGGCCGGCGAACTTCGTCCGCCTTCCTCGGAATGGGCCAAGACATTGCCCCACCCCCTCCCCACGAAAAAAGAGACCGCGGGCACAGCCGCACCCAGAAAAGAGCAGCCGAACCTCTTGGCGCCAAGTTCGTCCTGCGGAAAAATGCTCAAAAAAGGGGGTGTGCTATAGCCTTGGGGCGTGGGGCGGGCGAACTTCATCCGCCGGACTCGGAACGGGCTGAGACTTTTCTGACCCCCCTCCCCGCAACAACAATAGGCCGCTGGCACAACCGCGCCCAAAAAAGAGCAGCCGAACCCCTTGGCGCCATGTTCGTCCTGTGGAAAAATGCCCAAAAAGGGGTGGGCTATAGCCTTGGGGCGTGGGGCTGGCGAACTTCGTCCGCCTTCCTCGGAATGGGCTGAGACTTTGGCCACCCCCTCCCCGCGCCAAAAATAGGCCATGGGCACAGCCGCGCCCAAAAAAGTTCAGCCGAACCCCTAGGCGCCATGTTCGTCCTGTGGAAAAATGCCCAAAAAAGGGGTGGGCTATAGCCTTGGGGCGTGGGGCTGGCGAACTTCGTCCGCCTTCCTCAGAATGGGCCGAGACTTTGGCCACACCCCTCCCCGCGCCAAAAATAGGCCGCGGGCACAGCACGCGCCCAAAAAAGAGCAGCCGAACCCCTTGGCGCCAAGTTCGTTTTGCGGAAAAATGCCCAAAAAAAGGGGGTGTACTATAGCCTTTGGGCGTGGGGCCGGCAAAGTTCATCCGCCTTCCTTGGAATGGGCCGAGACTTTGGCCACCCCCATCCCGCGACAAAAATTGGCCACGCGCACAGCCGCGCCCAAAAAAGAGCAGCCGAACCCCTTGGCGCCAAGTTCGTCCTGCGGAAAAATGCCCAAAAAAGGGGGTGTGCTATAGCCTTTCGGCGTGGGGCCGGCAAAGTTCATCCGCCTTCCTCGGAATGGGCCGAGACTTTGCCCACCTCCTCCCTACGCTAAAAATAAGCTCCGGGCACAGCTGCACCCCAAAAAAGAGCAGCCGAACCCCTTGGCGCCAAGTTCGTTCTCCGGAAAAATGCCCAAAAAAGGGGTGTGCTATAGCCTTTGGGCATGGGGCCGGCGCACTTTGTCCGCCTTCCTCGGAATGGGCCGAGACTTTGACCACCCCCTCCCCGTGACAAAAATAGGCCGCGGGCTCAGCCGCGCCCAAAAAAGAGCAGCCGAACCCCTTGGTGCCAAGTTCGTCCTGCGGAAAAATGCCTAAAAAAGGGGGGTGGGCATTAGCCTTTGGGCGTGGGGCCGCGAACTTCGTGCGCCTTCCTCGGAATGGGCCGAGACTTTGACAAACCCCTCCCCGCAACAAAAATAGGCCGCGGGCTCAGCCGCACCCAAAAAAGAGCAGCTGAACCCATTGGCGCCAAGTTCGTCCTGCGGAAAAATGCGCAAAAATGTGGTGGGCTATAACCTAGGGGCGTGGGGCGGGGCGAACTTTGTCTGCCGGACTCGGAATGGGCCGAGACTTTGCCCCCCCCTCCCTGGGGCAAAAAATAGGCCACGGGCACAGCCCGCGCCCAAAAAAGAGCAGCCGAACCCCTTGGCGCCAAGTTCATCCTGCAGAAAAATGCCCAAAAAAGTGGTGGGCCCTTAGCCTTTGGGCGTGGGGCCCGGTGAACTTCGGCCGCCTTCCTCGGAACGGGCCGAGACTTTGACCACCCACTCCCCCGCGACAAAAATAGGCCGCGGGCTCAGCCGCGCCCAAAAAAGAGCAGCCGAACCCCTTGGCGCCAAGTTTGTCCACCGGAAAAATGACCAAAAAAAGGGGGTGCGCTACAGCCTTGGGGCGTGGGGCTGGCGAATATCATCCGCCGGGCTCGGAATGGGCCGAGGCTTTGCCCACCCCCTCCCCGCGACAAAAATAGGCCGCGGGCACAGCCGCACCCCAAAAAAGAGCAGCCAAACCCCTTGGCGCAAAGTTCGTCCTGCGGAAAAATGCCCAAAAAACGGGGTGTGCTATAGCCTTTGGGCGTGGGGGCCGGGAAAGCTCATCCGCCTTCCCCGGAATGGGCCGAGACTTTACCTACCCCCTACCCGCGACAAAAATAGGCTGCGGGCGCAGCCACGCCCAAAAAAGAGCAGCAGAACCCCTTGGCGCCAAGTTCGTCCTGCGGAAAAATGCCCAAAAAAGGGGTGGGCTATAGCCTTGGGGCGTGGGGCTCGCGAACTTCGTCCGCCGGTCTGGGAATGGGCCACGACATTGCCAACCACCTGCCCGCAACAAAAATTGGGCGCGGGCACAGCCGCGCCCAAAAAAGAGCAGCCGAACCCCATGGCGCCAAGTTCGTCCTGCCGAACAATGCCCAAAAAAGGGGTGTGCTATAGCCTTTGGGCGTGGGGCGGGCGAACTTCGTCCGCCGGACTCGGAATGGGCCAACACTTTCCCCACCCCCTCCCCGCGACAAAAATAGGCCGCGGGCACATCCGCGCCCAAAAAAGAGCAGCTGAACCCCTTGGCGCCAAGTTCGTCCACCGGAAAAATGCCCAAAAAAGGGGGTGCGCTACAGCCTTGGGGCATGGGGCTGGCGAATATCGTCCACCGGACTCGGAATGGGCCGAGGCTTAGCCCACCCCCTTCCCCGCAACAAAAATAGGCCGCGGGCACAGCCGCGCCCAAAAAAGAGCAGCCAAACCCCTTGGCGCCAAGTTCGTCCCTGCGGAAAAAATGCCCAAAAATGTGGTGGGCTATAGCCTAGGGGCGTGGGGCTGGCGAACTTCGTCCGCCGGACTCGGAATGGGCCGAGACTTTGCCCACCCCCCTCCCTGGTACAAAAATAGGCCACGGGCACAGCCACGCCCAAAAAGGAGCAGCCGAACCCGTTGGCGCCAAGTTCGTCCTGCGGAAAAAATGACCAAAAAAACGGGTGTGCTATAGCCTTTGGGCGTGGGGCCGGCAAAGTTCATTCGCCTTCCTCGGAATGGACCGATACTTTACCTACCCCCTCCCCGCAACAAAAATATGCCGCCGGCACAACCGCGCCCAAAAAAGAGCAGCCGAACCCCTTGGCGCCAACTTCGTCCTGCGAAAAAATACCCAAAAAAGGGGTGGGCTATAGGCTTGGGGCGTGGGGCTGGCGAACTTCGTCCGCCAGGCTCGGAATGTGCCGAGACTTTGCCCACCCCGTCCCCGCAAGAAAAATAGGCCGCGGACACAGCCGCGCCCCAAAAAAGAGCAGCCGAACCCCCTTGGCGCCAAGTCCGTCCTGCGGAAAAAATGCCCCAAAAAGGGGGTGGGGTATAGCCTTGGGGCGTGGGACTGGCGGACTTCGTTCGCCTTCCTTGGAATGGGCCGAGACTTTGCCCACCGCCTCCCCGCGACAAAAAGGAGCCGCCGATCCCCTTGGCGCCAAGTTCGTCATGCGGAAAAATGCCCAAAGAAGGGGTGTGCTTTAGCCTTGGGGTGTGGGGCCAGCTCAGTTCGTCCTGCCGGACTGGGAATGGGCGGAGACTTTTCCAACCCCCTCCCCACGACAAAAATAGGCTGCGGGCACAGCTACGCCCAAAAAAGAGAACCGAACCCCTTCGCGCCAAGTTCGTCCTGCGGAAAAAATGCCCAAAAAAAGGGGTGTGCTATCGCCTTTGGGCGTGGGGCCAGCGAACTTCGTCCGCCTTCCTCGGAATTGGCCGAGACTTTTCCCACCCCCTTCCTGTGACAATAAAAGGCCGCGGGCACAGCCGCGCCCAAAAAAGAGCTGCCGAACCCCTTGGCGCCAAGTTCGTCCTGCGGAAAAATGCCCAAAAAAGGGGGGTGCTATAGCCTTTGGGCGTGGGGCCGGCAAAGTTCATCCGCCTTCCTCGGAATAGGCCGAGAGTTTGGCCACCCCCTTCCAGCGCCAAAAATCGGCCGGGGGCACAGCTGTGCCCAAAAAAGTGCAGCCGAACCCCTTGGCGCCAAATTTGTCCTCCGGACTCGGAATGGGCCGAGACTTTTGCCAACCCCCTCCCCGCGAAAAACATAGGCCGCGGGCGCAGCTGTGCCCAAAAAAGAGCAGCCGAACACCCTTGGCGCCAAGTCCGTCCTGCGGAAAAATGCCCAAAAAAGGGGTGGGCTATAGCCATGGGGCGTGGGGCCGGCGCACTTCGTCCGCCGGACTCAGAATATGCCGAGACTTTGCCCACCCCCCTCACAGCGACAAAAAAAGGCCGTGGGCACAGCTGCGCCCAAAAAAGCACAGCCCGAACCCCTTGGCGCCAAGTTTGTCCTCCAGAAAAATACCCAAAAAAGGGGTGGGGCAATAGCCTTGGGGCGTGGGGGCTGGCGAACTTCGTCCGCCGGACTCGGAATGTGCCGAGACTTTGCCCACCCCCGGCCCCACGACAAAAATAGGCCGCGGGCACAGCCACGCCCAAAAAAGCACAGCCGAACCACTTGGCGCCAAGTTCGTCCTCCGGAAAAATACCCAAAAAAGGGGTGGGCAATAGCCTTGGGGCGTGGGGCGGGCGAACTTCGTCCGCCGAACTCGGAATGGGCCGAGACTTTGTATACCCCCCCTCCCCGCGACAAAAATAGGCCGCGGCCACAGCCGCGCCTAAAAAAGAGCAGCCGAACCCCTTGGCGCCAAGTTCGTCCTGCGGAAAAATACCCAAAAAAGGGGTGGGCTATAGCCTTGGGGCGTGGGGCTGGCGCACTTCGTCCGCCGGACTCGGAATAGGCCGAGACTTTTCCCACTCCCCTCCCCACAACAAAAATAGTCCACGGGCACAGCCGCTCCCAAAAAAGAGCTACCGAACCCCCTTGGCGCCAAGTTCGTCCTGAGAAAAATACCCAAACAGGGGGTGGGCTATAGCCTTGGGGCGTGGGGCGAGCGAACTTCGTCCTCCTTCCACGGAATGGGCCGAGACTTTGCCCATCCGTTCCCCCACGACAAAAATAGGCCGCGGGCACAGCCGCGCACAAAAAATAGCAGACGAGCCCCTTGGCGCCAAGTTCGTCTTGCAGAAAAATGCCCAAAAAGGGGGTGGGCTATAGCCTTCGGGTGTGGGGCTGGCGAACTTCGTCCGCCGGACTCGGAATAGGCCGAGACTTTTCCCACTCCCTCCCCACGACAAAAATAGGCCGCGGGCAACCCGTGCCCAAAAAAGCGCAGCCGAACCCCTTGCCGTCAAGTTCGTCCTGTGGAAAAATGCCCAAAAAAGGGGTGTGCTATAGCCTTTGGGCGTGGGGCCGGCAAAGTTCATCCGCCTTCCTCGGATTGGGCCGAGACTTTGGCCACCCCCCTCCCCACGCCGAAAATAGGCCGCGGGCACCGCCGCGCCCAAAAAAGAGCAGCCGAACCCCTTGGCGCCAAGTTCGTCCTGCGGAAAAATGCCCCAAACAAGGGTGGGCTATAGCCTTGGGGCGTGGGGCTGGCGAAATTCGTCCCCCAGACTCAGAATGTGCCGAGACTTTGCCCATCCCCTCCCCGTGATAAAAATAGGGCCGCGGGCACAGCCGCGCCCAAAAAAGAGCAGACGAACCCCTTGGCGCCAAGTTCGTCCCGCGGAAAAATGCCCAAAAAAGGGGTGTGCTATAGCCTTTGGGGCGTGGGGCTGCCGAAGTTCGTCCGCCGGACTCGGAATGGGCCGAGACTTTTCTCACCCCCTCCCCGTGACAAAACTAGGCCGCGGCCACAGCCGCGGCCATAAAAGAGCAGCCGAACCCCTTGGCGCGAAGTTCGTCGTGCGGAAAAATGCCCAAAAAAGGGGCGTGCTATAGCCTTTGGGGCGTGGGGCTGCCGAAGTTCGTCCGCCTTCCTCGGAATGGGCCGAGACTTTGGCCACCCCCCTCCCCGCGCCAAAAATAGGCCGCAGGCACAGCCGGGACAAAAAAAGAGCAGCCGAGCGAACCCCTTGGCGCCAAGTTCGTCCTGCAGAAAAATGCCCAAAAAGGTGGTGGGTTATAGCCTTTGGGCGTGGGGCCGGCAAAGTTCATCCGCCTTCCTCGGATTAGGCCGAGACTTTGGCCACCCCCCTCCCCACGCCAAAAATAGGCGGCGGGCACTGCCGCGGCCAAAAAAGAGCAGCCGAACCCCTTGGCGCCAAGTTCGTCCTGCGGAAAAAATGCCCAAAACAAGGGTGGGGCTATAGCCTTGGGGCGTGGGGCTGGCGAACTTCGTCCGCCGGACTCGGAATGTGCCGAGACTTTGCCCAAGCCCTCCCCGCGACAATTATAGGCCGCGGGCATAGCCGCGCCCAAAAAAGAGCAGACGAACCCCTTGGCGCCAAGTTCGTCCTGCGGAAAAAAATGCCCAAACAAGGGGTGGGCTATAGCCTTGGGGCGCGGGGCTGGCGAACTTCGTCCGCAGGACTCGGTATCGGCCGAGACTTTGCCCACCCCCTCCCAATGATAAAAATAGGCCGCGGGCACAGCCGCTTCCAAAATAGTGCAGCCGAACCCGTTGGCGCCAAGTTCGTCCTGTGGAGAAATGCCCAAAAAAGGGGTGGGCTATAGCCTTGGGGCGTGGGGCTGCCGATGTTCTTCCGCTGGACTCGGAATGGGCCGGGACTTTTACCACCCCCCTCCCCGCGACAAAAATAGGCCGCGGGCACAGCCGCGTCCAAAAATGAGTAGCCGAACCCGTTGGCGCCAAGTTCGTCCTGCGGAAAAATACCCCAAAAAAGGGGTGGGCTATAGCCTTGGGGCGTGGGGCGGGCGAACTTCGTCCTCCTTCCACGGAATGGGCCCAGACTTTGCCCATCCGTTCCCCGCGACAAAAATAGGCCGCGGGCACAGCCGCGCACAAAAAAGAGCAGACGAGCCCCTTGGCGCCAAGTTCGTCCTGCAGAAAAATGCCCAAAAAGGGGGTGGGCTATAGCCTTCGGGTGTGGGGCTGGCGAACTTCGTCCGCCGGACTCGGAATAGGCCGAGACTTTTCCCACTCCCTCCCCACGACAAAAGTAGGCCGCGGGAACAGCCGCGGGAACAGCCGCGCGCAAAAAAGAGCAGCTGAACCCCTTGGCGCCAAGTTCGTCCTGCGGAAAAATGCCTGAAAAAGGGGTGTGCTATAGCCTTGGGGCGTGGGGCTGGCGAACTTCATCCGCCTTCCTCGGAATGGGCCGAGACTTTTCCCACCCCCTCCCCGCGACAAAAACAGGCCGCGGGCACAACCGCGCCCAAAAATTAGCAGCCGAACCCCTTGGCGCCAAGTTCATCCTGGGGAAAAATGCCCAAAAAGGGGGTGGGCTATAGCCTTGGGGCGTGGGGCTGCCGATGTTCTTCCGCTGGACTCGGAATGGGCCGGGACTTTTACCACCCCCTCCCCGCGACAAAAATAGGCCGCGGGCACAGCCGCGTCCAAAAATGAGTAGCCGAACCCGTTGGCGCCAAGTTCGTCCTGCGGAAAAAATACCCCAAAAAAGGGGTGGGCTATAGCCTTGGGGCGTGGGGCGGGCGAACTTCGTCCTCCTTCCACGGAATGGGCCCAGACTTTGCCCATCCGTTCCCCGCGACAAAAATAGGCCGCGGGCACAGCCGCGCACAAAAAAGAGCAGACGAGCCCCTTGGCGCCAAGTTCGTCCTGCAGAAAAATGCCCAAAAAGGGGGTGGGCTATAGCCTTCGGGTGTGGGGCTGGCGAACTTCGTCCGCCGGACTCGGAATAGGCCGAGACTTTTCCCACTCCCTCCCCACGACAAAAGTAGGCCGCGGGAACAGCCGCGGGAACAGCCGCGCGCAAAAAAGAGCAGCTGAACCCCTTGGCGCCAAGTTCGTCCTGCGGAAAAATGCCTGAAAAAGGGGTGTGCTATAGCCTTGGGGCGTGGGGCTGGCGAACTTCATCCGCCTTCCTCGGAATGGGCCGAGACTTTTCCCACCCCCTCCCCGCGACAAAAACAGGCCGCGGGCACAACCGCGCCCAAAAATTAGCAGCCGAACCCCTTGGCGCCAAGTTCATCCTGGGGAAAAATGCCCAAAAAGGGGGTGGGCTATAGCCTTGGGGCGTGGGGCTGCCGATGTTCTTCCGCTGGACTCGGAATGGGCCGAGACTTTTACCACCCCCTCCCCGGGAAAAAAAATAGGACACGGGGACAGCCGCGCCCAAAAAATTGAAGCCGAACCCGTTGGCGCCAAGTTCGTTCTACGGAAAAATGCCCAAAAAGGGGATGGGCTATAGCCTTGGGGCGTGGGGCCGGCACAGTTCGTCCGCCGGACTCGGAATGGGCCGAGACTTTGCCCGCCCCCTCCCAGCGCCAAAACTAAGCCGCAGGCACAGCCGCGCCCAAAAAAGAGAAGGCGAACCCCTTGGCGCCAAGTTCGTCCTGCGGAAAAATGCCCAAAAAGGGGGTGGGCTACAGCCTTGGGGCGTGGGGCTCGCGAACTTCGTCCGCCGGACTTGGAATGGGCCGAGACTTTGCCCACCCCCTCCCCGCGACAAAATTAGGCCGCGGGAACAGCCGCGCCCAAAAAAGAGCAGCCGAACCCATTGGCGCCAAGTTCGTCCTGTGGAAAAATGCCCAAAAAAGGGGTGGGCTATAGCCTTGGGGCGTGGGGCTGCCGAAGTTCGTCCACCGGACTCGGAATGGGCCGAGGCTTTGGCCACCCCCTCCACGTGACAAAAATAGGCCGCGGGCACAGGCGTACCCAAAAAAGAGCAGCCGAACCCCTTGGCGCCATGTTCGTCCTACGGAAAAATGCCCAAAAAAGGGGTGGGCTATAGCCTTGGGGCGTGGGGCAGGCGAACTTCGTCCGCCGGACTTGGAACGGGCAGAGACTTTGGCCACCCCCTCCCCGCGACAAAAATAGGCCGCGGGCACAGCCGCGCCCAAAAAAGAGCTGCCGACCCCCTTGGCGCCAAGTTCGTCCTGCGGAAAAATGCCCAGAAAAGGAGTGGGCTGTAGCCATGGGGCGTGGGGCGGGCGAACTTCGTCCGCCGGACTCGGAATGGGCCGAGACTTTGCCCACCCCTTCCCCGTGACAAAAATAGGCCGTGGGCACAGCCGCGCCCAAAAAAGAGCAGCCGAACCCCTTGGCGCCAATTCGTCCTGCGGAAAAAATGCCCAAAAAAGGGGTGGGCTATAGTCTTGGGGCGTGGGGCTGGCAAACTTTGCCCGCCTTCCTTGGAATGGGCCGAGACTTTGGTCACCCCCTCCACGTGACAAAAATAGGCCGCGGGCACAGCTGTACCCAAAAAAGAGCAGCCGAACCCCTAGACGCCAAGTTCGTCCTACGGAAAAATGCCCAAAAAAGGGGTGTGCTATAGCCTTTGGGCGTGGGGCCGGCAAAGTTCATCCGCCATCCTCAGAATTGGCCGAGACTTTGGCCACCCCCTCGCCGAGAAAAAAAATAGACTGCGGGAACCGCCGCGCCCAAAAAAGAGCAGCCGAACCCCTTGGCGCCAAGTTCGTCCTTCGGAAAAATGCCAAAAAGGGGGCGGGCTATAGCCTTGGGGCGTGGGGCTGGCAAACTTCGTCCGCCGGACACGGAACGGGCCGAGACTTTGCCCACCCCCTCCCCGGGACAAAAATAGGCCGCGGCACAGCCGCGCCCCAAAAAGAGCAGCCGAACCCCTTGGCGCCAAGTTCGTGCTGCGGAAAAATGCCCAGAAAAGGGGTGTGCTATAGCCTTTGGGCGTGGGCCCGGCAAAGCTCATCCCCCTTCCTCGGAATGGGCCGAGACTTTGGCCACCCCCTCGCCATGCTAAAAATAGGCCGCGGGCACAGCCGCGCCCAAATAAGAGCAGCCGATCCCCTAGACGCCAAGTTCGTCCTACGGAAAAATGCCCAAAAAAGGGGTGTGCTATAGCATTTGGGCGTGGGGCCGGCAAAGTTCATCCGCCTTCCTCAGAATGGGCCGAGACTTTGGCCACCCCCTCGCCGCGCCAAAAATAGGCCGCCGACACGACCCGCGTCAAAAAAAGAGCAGCCGAACCCCTTGGCGCCAAGTTCGTCCTGCGGAAAAATGCACAAAATGGGCTGGGCTATAGCCTTGGGGCGTGGGGCGGGCGAACTTCGTCTGCCGGACTCGGAATGGGCCGAGACTTTGCCCGCCCCCACCCAGCACCAAAAATAAGCCGCGGGCATAGCCGCTCCAAAAAAAGAGCAGCCGAACCCCTTGGCGCCAAGTTCGTCCCGCGGATAAATGCCCAAAAAAATGGTGGGCTATAGCCTTGGGGCGTGGGGCCGGCAAAGTTTGTCCGCCTTCCTCGGAATGGGCCGAGCCTTCGCCCACCCCCTCCCCACGACAAAAAAAGGCCGCGGGCACAGCCGCGCCAAAAAAAAAAAGCTGCCGAACCCCTTGGCGCCAATTCGTCCTGCGGAAAAATGCCCAAAAAAGGGGGGGGCTATAGCCTTGGGGCGTGGGGCAGGCAAACTTCGTCTGCCGGACTTGGAACGGGTCGAGACTTTCGCCACCCCCCTCCCCGCAAAAAAACTAGGCCGCGGGCACAGCCGCGCCCAAAAAGTGCAGCCGAACCTCTTGGCTCCAAGTTCGTCCTGCGGAAAAATGCCCAAAAATGGCGTGGGCTATAGCCTTGGGGCGTGGGGCGGGCGAACTTCGTCCGCCGGACTCGGAATGGGCCGAGACTTTACCCACCCCCCTCCCCGCGCCAGAAATAGGCCTCGGGCACAGCCGCGCCCAAAAAAGAGCAGCCGAACCCCCAGGCGCCAAGTTCGTCCTGCGGAAAAATGCCCAAAAAAGGGGTGGGCTATAGCCTTGGGGCATGGGGCTTGCGAACTTCGTCCGCCTTCCTTGGAATGAGCCGAGACTTTGCCCACCCCGCTCCCCGCGACGAAAATAGGCCGCGGGAACCGCTGCACCCAAAAAAGAGCAGCCGAACCCCTTGGCGCCAAGTTCGTTTTTCGGTGTTGTGCAAATTTTATTGAACTCGCAAGCGCACGAATCTATTGTAGTATAGATTTAATGGTGCGAGTGTCGATCCCACGAGGAGGTGGATTTTAATTATTTATAGAACTAATTCTGTAAATGGATGGTTGGATTTATGGTGGAAATGATTTGAAATATGCTAAAACTTAAATTAAAATGGCAAGATTAAATTCTGAAATTGGAAATAAAATGGCAGAAATAAATTGAAGTGTAAATCTATTGAGATGACGTACTTGGGTATCTGGATCCGTATCAACATGCATCATGGGCTAAATATTCCTTATTAATACCAATTAAATCATGAGAGGGAAATCCACACCTCATGAACCACGCTCTAATAAATATGGTGCTAAGGGCTTATCGTGCCAAATAATAATAACCTTATACTAGGGAGCCGGTGAAACCAATGCAGTACTAGATAAGATTAGTATTATTTGTCAACGAGAAGTCAAAACATCCACAAAAACTAGAGGGGAAGAGAAAATAAATTTACCAAATCAAGCCCATGACACATGTTGAGACTTCACCTTCAACCCAAGCTTGAAAGAAAATTAGCCACTCATAGTTGAACTAGGGGCAAAATGGGAATTTATTAAAATACATAGAAAATACAAGATAGAGAGAGAATTACAGAAAATGAATCCCAAAAATGGATTCAGAGATGCTTAATTAGGGGGGGGAGGCCCCCTTTTTATAGTTACATCGAGTAAATCGTGGCCATCAGATTAAAAACAGTTTGGACGCTCAGGATTTCGCCACGTCATCAGCCACTATTTGCACAGTACAGTCAACCGCCACTATTTGCACAGTATAGTCAACCGCCACTATTTGCACAGTAACGCCAACAGTACCCGTATATGTGAATAGTACCGTACATGTGAACAGTGACATTTTTCCTTTTATACTCCTCCCAAGGTTTTCGACCGTCCTGAGTTCAAAAATGATGTCCGTTTTGCCATTTGATCTCTCGTTTATTGTGAAATGACTATGATGCCCCCTAAAATACATAAAATACTTAATTAAAATAAAATACACATAATTAAAGTACAAGAAACTTAAACACATAAAAGTAAGGGTTGTTAGTAATACTTGATATATAAAATAACGATTTCCTCCTTTATAAATATGCATTTTCTAACACTCAACACACCCCCCAACCAGCTTATTGCTAGTCCCTAGCAAATAAAGCGAAAACAAAATTCAAAAATGATTTTTTTTTTTTTAACACTCTTGTTTATTCAATCAGATTAATGATAACAATCAAATGAAAGTATAAGCATTATCTCAAGTCTAAGGAAACATCACACCCACATCAACCATCCACATGAATTAGTCCAGTAGACTTTGTCGTAGTTACCTTCAAGAATGACATGTCAAACCCCAAAATCTCACTGGAGGTAGTGACACTCTCACAAAGAAATTAAACCCAAAAAATAGTCACTCCAATGAATGGTAATTGAGAGAAAATAATCAAGAAATGATATCACACGCTCTCACCAGGATGAAATAAATATGCCCTCAGCTTAGAAATAATACAATCTCAAGTTAAATAAAAATGCTAGTCAACCCAATTTATTTATTTTTATTCTTTTTTTTTTTATGCATCACTACATCTTTTTAGCCCATATAACTAGCTTCTACTTCAGACTATAGTTCCCTAAAATCAAGAAGGACTTTTATTAGGACGTAACGTAGGCTAGGGACATGGTTAACAAAGAAGGGTAATGGGAAAAACAAAATATATGTTTGAGAAAAATGTAGAGGATTTTTTTTTTTTTTTTTGGAATTTGCAAGGTGGATTTCACCTATTATTGTTGTTGTTTTTTTTTTTTTTTTTTTTTTTTTTTTTTTTTTTTTGAAAGAGTCATAAATTCATTATACAAAATATTTATTTACATTTTTCTCAAACATAAATAGGTGATGGATCTTGTAAGATAATGGGTAGTACTCCAAATCGGAGTGGGTCAAGATGATAGGTTGACAAAGAAAAAGTTTTTTTTTTTTTTTTTTTTTTAAAGGCTCAAAAGGGTTAACTATGGATATTTGATAAACAGGATGGCTAGAAAGGCTCAAACGGATCAAAGATGGCCTTTCCATCATCTTTTAGGGCTCTAAATAATCTTCCATATCTACTAATTAGATGGGCCTCCAAATGTAGCAACACATATTTTTTTTTCTTTTTTTTCTTTTTTTTTTTTTTTTTAAGGGTTAACTCAAAAGAAATCTAGAGATCGTGTATACAATAATAAACTGCTAAGCTGTATAGAAAATGGGCAAAAGAGGTTACTCTCCAAGAAAAATGATAGGCTCAAAAACTCACTTGGTATTTATTATGACATGTTCATTCCTTTAAGCAACTCATATTTGTCTACGACATCAACATGTAGAGTAGCAAACATAGTGTAACATCACTTCAGACTAAAGATAATACAAATACTAAAATTTGAAATTCATCATGTCATCCAATGTTAAAACAAAACACACAAATTTTTTTTTTTTTTTTTTTTTTTTAAACAACAGTCTACCCCCCCAACCTATTCTAAATGTCAAAGGAAAATATGCATGCAGAAATGTGAAAATAATGCAGAACTAATTAGAAAATGATAGAAAACAATTTTTTTTTTAACTTAAGAAGATGCGTTTCTAGAGGCACTACACTCTATATTCAGCCATCTTTGACTCAAAAAAAATTTGTTTGAAAATGTATATTTATAAAGGAGGAATTAAAAAGAAAAAGAAAATATCTGAATTTTTTGAATTTTTCTTTTGTTTTTGTTTTTTTTTTTTTTCAAACGATGAAGATGCGTTTCTAGAGTTACTACACTCCATATTCAGCCATCTTCAACACAAAAAGTTAGCAACAGTTAGTTTCTACAACAAAAAATTAGTAAAAACTTAACCAAGATTCCACAATTGTCCATTATTCCCTCCCCCCAACCAGAACGAAACATTGTCCTCAATGTTTTAAAGAAAAGAAGTAGAGTTCAGAAGACATCACCTGGTTGGCGCAACACAGAAGAAAATATTTACAAGCGAAGAGTTAAATCTAATTTGTACTTCTTACTGCGGCTATTGTTACCATCATCATTTGAACGCTCCAACACAAAGCTCCAGGGGTCTGGCTCTGGTTTATAAGCTTGTAACATGTCAAGTAGCTCATTAGCAGTGTGAGCACAAATAAAAAGTTTTTTCGCACTAGAAGGAATAAAGTAGTTTTTTATTGCATGGTTAAGAAATGCGATAAAGCCATCATAAAAATTATTGACATTTAACAAACCGATGGGTTTCTGGTGAATGTGCAGTTGGGCCCAAGATGCTAGTGTGATAAGTGCCTCTAGTGTTGCAAGATCTCCTGGCAGGAAAATAAAAGCATCAGCATGATCGAGCATTTCAGTTATCCGTTCTTGCATACCTGAGACGACTAATTCTTCTCCAGTCGTGGAGTCAGACACACTGCCCAAAGGTTTTAGGACTCTAGGGATGATGCCTAACACTTGGCTTCCTCTGACAAGAGCAGCTTCTGAGACCAATTTTGATAACCCTCGGTTACCTCCTCCATACACTAAGTGTAATTTTCTCTCTGCTATGTTTCGACCAAGATCTATGGCTACATCAACGAACTCTTTATGTTTGCCATAGGTAAATCCAGAAAGCACACAAATGTTCTTGAATTGTCTATTGGGAGTAGCTGCCATTGGGATATTTCTCAAAAACAATTTGTGAGTGCTTAACAAAAAGTCATATTTAAGATTCTTGGTGACAATGGATCACAACTGTGTATGAGGTGGCGGGTCAATGTCAAAAACGCGTAAAGCACATGGCTCGATAGTCAAAAAGCAAACAGTAAAAACAAACAGTAAGAAAATTATTAAAGACAATAATGCACTGATAAAGCAACAGTGAAATAACAGTAAAGTAAAAGGATATTGACAGGTAGTTGCGACTGTGGCTCACATCTTCCTCTGGTTTTACGTCCAGAAACGGCTTGAACGCCCTCTATGGGTCGAGGATAGGCTTCCCATCCAATTTTCTTATAAACTGGCAAACAGGGTCTTTTATAGTCAGATTCCCGAGACTATATCGTGCATGTTCTTTCTGGAATAATGGCCATAACTGGAGAATCGCTCCTTGCACATATCCACTGGGATGCGTTTCAAGAGACAAAAGGATATCATCCAATGACTCCTTATTCAAGCCATCCCTAATGAATTGAATTTTATCTTCCCTGTTATCAGATACCATTCCTAAAGAACATCGGTTTTTATTGCAATTCATTCTGGCACACTTATGACAAGCAACAGAAATTCTTCGAGCTCGTCGTTTTCTTGCATAGTTTCCTTTCCCACAACCAGGCATGTATGCAATAAATTTTGGAGGTAACTCACCTGCCAATCGTACTTTTGCTTCAATTAACCAACGAATGTCAGCAGGTATGTTATTCCTCATGAGCAGTCGCATGCGTTCGGACCGAGTTTTGTAGATCGTAAGGAGGGCATTCTGAGGGAGTGCAGGGAATCGCTTGTGGAGCTTCGCTAGAATCTCGGTTCTGTCCATTCTTTCACCTCAGAATATCAGTTATTATGGGAAACTGAAGTAACCGACTTGATTGTCACGGAGTACCGTTATCCGCCATTTCACCGGGGTAACAAACTAAAGCACACAAACAGAAAAACAAATTAAAACACACAAAGAAAATTAAAATCGTCCTCTTATTGAATTTACCTCAAGCTCCAACTGGATGTCGAAAACACTTTTCTCAATATCTCTGAGTTGGCGTTCTAAACCCTCAACATAGGCTACCAACTCTGGTGGTTGTAGAGCCCAAATGCGATGTGTTTTACAAGAGTGAATCTGTCTTTTGAGATGAGTTTTGACACGTTGAAGTGGTTTAAGAATGTTCAGGAGGAACGGTCTAAGTAAGAGACTCATGATTAACAATGATAAAAGAAAAGTTAATGACAAAAGAAACACACTTATGCAAAAATAAATTCAATTAGCAAAAGAATAAAAATAAATAAAGAAAGAAAAGTCAAACCACCGAAAGAAAAAATCAATTCAAATCTGGTGGGTCACTCAAATTTATTTCGGTGTCTTCTCCATGTGGTTGGTATTCTAGATATGGCTTTAATCTTTGACCATTAACTTTAAACGTGACACCGTTCTTTGGGTCCTTAATTTCAATTGCCCCATGTGGAAAAACAGTATGAACAATAAATGGACCAGACCAACGAGAGCGTAACTTACCTGGGAATAGGTGCAAGCGAGAGTTGAATAAAAGCACTTTCTGACCTGGAGTGAAAGATTTTCTCATAATATGCTTGTCATGGAAGACTTTCATTCGTTGCTTGTAAATTTTGGCATTTTCGTACGCGTCATTACGAATTTCTTCAAGTTCTGCCAATTGTAATCTTCTTTCTGAGCTGGCTTGATGCATGTCAAAATTGAATTTCTTGATAGCCCAATATGCACGATGCTCGAGTTCCACAGGTAGGTGGCAAGCTTTTCCATACACTAGCCTATAGGGTGACATCCCAATCGGGGTCTTGAAAGCCGTTCTATATGCCCATAATGCGTCATCAAGTCTTAATGACCAATCTTTTCTGTCCGGCCTCACCGTCTTTTCTAATATGTGCTTTAGTTCTCGATTGGAGATCTCCACTTGGCCACTGGTTTGCGGATGATACGGGGTCGCCACTTTATGAGTGATTGAATACTTTGTCAAAAGAGCTTTGAATGCTTTATTGCAAAAGTGGGCACCACCATCACTGATTATCGCTCGAGGGAATCCAAAGCGTGAAACAATGTTACTTTTCAAAAACCCTATCACCACTTTGTGATCATTAGTTCTGCATGGAATCGCTTCTACCCATTTCGATACGTAATCAACAGCTACCAAGATGTATTGATGGCCAAAAGAAGGGGGAAAGGGTCCCATGAAGTCGATACCCCATACGTCAAAAATCTCAACCACTAAAATTGGATTTAGTGGCATCATGTTCCTTCGTGTAATGCTCCCCATTCGTTGACACCTATCACATGAAGAACAAAAAGTATAAGCGTCTCGAAATATAGTTGGCCAATAGAAACCACATTGTAAAACTTTAGTCGCTGTTTTCTTAGCACTGAAATGGCCTCCACAAGCTTGTTCATGGCAGAATGAAAGGATATTCTGAATTTCATTTTCTGGGACACATCGTCTGACAATTTGGTCTGCACAATATTTGAACAAATATGGGTCATCCCAAAAGAAATTCTTTATTTCTGCAAAGAATTTGGCCTTGTCTTGCTTAGTCCAATGCTCTGGAAGTTTGCCTGTAACAAGATAATTAACTATATCAGCATACCAAGGTAAAACTTCCACACTCATTAATTGTTCATCTGGAAAGGACTCATTCAATGTTAGTGGCTCTGTAATTGTGTCAAAATGAAGACGAGAGAGATGGTCCGCCACAACATTTTCTGTGCCTTTCTTATCTTTGAATTCCAAGTCAAATTCCTGCAAAAGTAACACCCAACGAATTAGTCTAGCTTTTGCATCTTTCTTCGTGAGAAGATATTTCAGAGCAGCATGATCTGTGAATACAATTATTTTACAACCAATGAGATAAGATCGAAATTTTTCCAATGCAAATACTACTGCTAGCATTTCTTTTTCAGTAGTTGAATAGTTCAACTGTGCATCATTCAATGTCATACTAGCATAATAAATAACATGGGGAATTCGATCAACTCTTTGTCCTAATACTGCTCCTACTGCATAATCAGATGCATCACACATGAGCTCAAATGGTAAGCTCCAGTTTGGGGGCTGAATGATGGGTGATGTTGTCAACAATTGCTTTAATTTTTCAAAAGCCACAAGACATGAATCATTAAAGATAAAAGGTGCATCCTTAGCAAGTAAATTGCATAAGGGTCTAGAAACTTTGCTAAAATCTTTAATGAAACGTCTGTAAAAACCAGCATGCCCAAGGAAAGATCTTACTTCTCTGACTGTTTTGGGTGGAGGAAGATTGGAAATGAGATCCACCTTGGCTTTGTCAACCTCAATACCTTTGCTCGAAATGATGTGACCGAGAACAATACCTTGTGTTACCATAAAATGGCACTTCTCCCAATTTAAGACCAAGTTCTTTTCGATACATCTCTGCAGAACTAGTGTTAGATGACGTAAACATTGATCAAATGAATCACCAAAGACAGAAAAGTCATCCATAAAGACCTCAAGGAATCGTTCAACCATATCAGAAAAAATGCTTAACATGCATCGTTGAAATGTAGCAGGTGCATTACATAATCCAAATGGCATTCTCCTATATGCAAAAGTGCCAAAAGGGCAAGTGAAAGTGGTCTTCTCTTGATCTTTTGGTGCTATGGGAATCTGATTATATCCTGAGTAGCCATCTAGAAAGCAATAAAATTCGTGACCTGCTAACCTATCAAGCATTTGATCGATGAATGGTAAAGGAAAATGGTCTTTACGTGTGACAGAATTCAACTTCCTATAATCAATGCATACACGCCATCCTGTAGTTACTCTAGTTGGTATCAATTCATTATCGGCATTCGTAACTACAGTGACTCCTGACTTTTTGGGGACAACTTGTACAGGACTGACCCATGAACTATCAGAAATTGGGTAAATGATACCTGCGTCTAATAGCTTAAGGACTTCTGTTCTAACAACTTCTTTCATATTAGGATTCAACCGACGTTGCATTTCCCTAGTAGATTTAGCATTTTCATCAAGGTGAATGTAATGCATGCAGTCTACTGGATTTATACCTTTTATATCCGCTATGGTCCATCCTAATGCTCCTTTGTGTTCTTTTAAAACATCCAACAACTTACCTTTTTGTTCGTCATTGAGGGATGATGAGATGATTACCGGTAAAGTACTTTCGTCCCCCAAAAATGCATATTCCAAAGTGTTGGGCAATGGTTTGAGCTCGAGTTTCGGTGGTGATTCTGATGATGGAATGAGTTTCTTCTCTGATGGCGCTAGTTGTTCAACTCTTGGCTTCCATTTATTAGTGTCCATAGATGGTGCTGAGTCAAGTAGGGCGTTGACCTCATCGACCGATCTGTCAATATCAAAATCCAAACCAAAGTGTGTTAAACATGTTTGTAAAGGATCATCACTAAGGTTTGAAACAAAAGAGTTATCAACTAATGCTTCAATTAAGTCAACATCAACAATTCCATCATCTGTGTTGTGAGGTTGTTTGGCAATATTGAAGATGTTCAGCTCCATAGTCATGTTGCCGAAGGACAACTGCATATTTCCAGTTCTGCATTGAATATGAGCATCCGCAGTTGCCAAGAAAGGTCGGCCTAGGATAATGGGGATGTGCTTTCTTGAATCCTGTATTGGTTGAGTGTCAATTACAATGAAATCAACAGGAAAATAAAACTTGTCTACCTGGATAAGCACGTCCTCCACAATACCACGAGGTATTTTCGTGGACCGATCTGCAAGTTGTAACACCACTGGAGTTGGGTGTAATTCTCCCAGTCCAAGTTTCACAAAAACTGAATAAGGCAACAAATTTACACTAGCTCCTAAATCCAATAAAGCATTCTCAATTGTGTGGTTCCCTATACTACATGAGATAGTGGGGGAACCTGGATCTTTGCATTTTAAAGGAATTTTATGTTGGAGTATAGAACTAACGTTTTCTGTTAAAAATGCCTTCTTTTGAACATGCATATTTCTCTTTTTAGTACACAGATCTTTAAGAAACTTGGCATAAGATGGAACTTGCTTAATAGCATCAAGTAATGGGATGTTAACACTTACCTGTTTGAAAATTTCGAGAATCTCACCTGTAGATTTTCCTTTCTTTCCTTTCACTAACCTCTGAGGAAATGGAGCTTTTGGAACATATTCTCGTGGGTTGGTGTCTTCTTTTTCCTCCGGTGATGAGTCCTCAACGTTCACAGGTACAATTTGATTGTCTTTTGTCACTGGCATTTCCACTTTATTGTCGACTTCTTTTCCTTTTCGCAAGGTCATGACAGCTTTTACCTCTCCATGCTGCTGTGGTGAACTGCTACTTGCTTCATGCACTCCTTTAGGGTTAGGCACTGGTTGACTTGGAAATTTACCTTTCTCAACGGTCATTGCCAAGGTCTGAACTGAAGAAGCAAGTTGTCCCACCATCTTTTCGAGGCTTGAAACTGATTGGGCTTGTGAGTTGAAGCCCGCTCTCAATTCGTTGCGTAGTCCATCAATGGTGCGGTTCTGTTGCTCAATCGTGGAGTGAGTAACATTCCTAAGATTCTGGAATGCATCCTCCCATGGTCTAGGTTGAGAGTAGTTCTGGTTCTGATTCTGATTGTATGGTCTGAATGGTGGCTGAGAGGCTTGAGGATTTTGAGCAATTGGTTGCATTGGTGGAGCTGGAGCTGCTGGTCCATTTTGTTGGAATCCTTGAGTCCATGAAAAATTGGGGTGGTCTCTCCATCCAGGGTTATAAGTGTTGGAGTATGGGTTGTAATTTGATGGTTTTCTCATTACTCCTATGGCATTGGCTTGATCTGGATATGAGTCAAGGTCATGTGGCTCTGTTGATTTAGCAGTCGATAATGATGCTATTTGTCGAGCAAGACCTTCAACCATCTCCTTGACTTCTTTGATTCCTGACGTTGACTCGCCAATTTGAACCTCATTTACTCCCTTAATCCTTCTGGTACTCCTGAGTGATCGACTCCGTTGTTGGGAATTATCTGCTTGTCGCTGGAAGAATTCCCAAATCTCTGATGCACTTTTTGACATTAGCTCTCCTCCACTTGTTGCCATTAGCCATTCTTGCACATTTGGTAATAAGCCCTCTAAAAAGTATTGGCATTGGTGCCATTTCTCGTACCCATGATGTGGACACTTCAAGAGTAGCCCATTGAATCGCTCCCATGTTTCGAAAAATTGCTCGTCATCTCTCTGGGTAAACTCTGAGATCTCCCTGCGAATAGCATTGGTTTTATGAACTGGGAAATATTTATTTAAAAATTTCGTAACCATTGTTGTGCAAATTTTATTGAACTCGCAAGCGCACGAATCTATTGTAGTATAGATTTAATGGTGCGAGTGTCGATCCCACGAGGAGGTGGATTTTAATTATTTATAGAACTAATTCTGTAAATGGATGGTTGGATTTATGGTGGAAATGATTTGAAATATGCTAAAACTTAAATTAAAATGGCAAGATTAAATTCTGAAATTGGAAATAAAATGGCAGAAATAAATTGAAGTGTAAATCTATTGAGATGACGTACTTGGGTATCTGGATCCGTATCAACATGCATCATGGGCTAAATATTCCTTATTAATACCAATTAAATCATGAGAGGGAAATCCACACCTCATGAACCACGCTCTAATAAATATGGTGCTAAGGGCTTATCGTGCCAAATAATAATAACCTTATACTAGGGAGCCGGTGAAACCAATGCAGTACTAGATAAGATTAGTATTATTTGTCAACGAGAAGTCAAAACATCCACAAAAACTAGAGGGGAAGAGAAAATAAATTTACCAAATCAAGCCCATGACACATGTTGAGACTTCACCTTCAACCCAAGCTTGAAAGAAAATTAGCCACTCATAGTTGAACTAGGGGCAAAATGGGAATTTATTAAAATACATAGAAAATACAAGATAGAGAGAGAATTACAGAAAATGAATCCCAAAAATGGATTCAGAGATGCTTAATTAGGGGGGGGAGGCCCCCTTTTTATAGTTACATCGAGTAAATCGTGGCCATCGGATTAAAAACAGTTTGGACGCTCAGGATTTCGCCACGTCATCAGCCACTATTTGCACAGTACAGTCAACCGCCACTATTTGCACAGTATAGTCAACCGCCACTATTTGCACAGTAACGCCAACAGTACCCGTATATGTGAATAGTACCGTACATGTGAACAGTGACATTTTTCCTTTTATACTCCTCCCAAGGTTTTCGACCGTCCTGAGTTCAAAAATGATGTCCGTTTTGCCATTTGATCTCTCGTTTATTGTGAAATGACTATGATGCCCCCTAAAATACATAAAATACTTAATTAAAATAAAATACACATAATTAAAGTACAAGAAACTTAAACACATAAAAGTAAGGGTTGTTAGTAATACTTGATATATAAAATAACGATTTCCTCCTTTATAAATATGCATTTTCTAACACTCAACACACCCCCCAACCAGCTTATTGCTAGTCCCTAGCAAATAAAGCGAAAACAAAATTCAAAAATGATTTTTTTTTTTTTAACACTCTTGTTTATTCAATCAGATTAATGATAACAATCAAATGAAAGTATAAGCATTATCTCAAGTCTAAGGAAACATCACACCCACATCAACCATCCACATGAATTAGTCCAGTAGACTTTGTCGTAGTTACCTTCAAGAATGACATGTCAAACCCCAAAATCTCACTGGAGGTAGTGACACTCTCACAAAGAAATTAAACCCAAAAAATAGTCACTCCAATGAATGGTAATTGAGAGAAAATAATCAAGAAATGATATCACACGCTCTCACCAGGATGAAATAAATATGCCCTCAGCTTAGAAATAATACAATCTCAAGTTAAATAAAAATGCTAGTCAACCCAATTTATTTATTTTTATTCTTTTTTTTTTTTTATGCATCACTACATCTTTTTAGCCCATATAACTAGCTTCTACTTCAGACTATAGTTCCCTAAAATCAAGAAGGACTTTTATTAGGACGTAACGTAGGCTAGGGACATGGTTAACAAAGAAGGGTAATGGGAAAAACAAAATATATGTTTGAGAAAAATGTAGAGGATTTTTTTTTTTTTTTTTTTGGAATTTGCAAGGTGGATTTCACCTATTATTGTTGTTGTTTTTTTTTTTTTTTTTTTTTTTTTTTTTTTTTTTTTTGAAAGAGTCATAAATTCATTATACAAAATATTTATTTACATTTTTCTCAAACATAAATAGGTGATGGATCTTGTAAGATAATGGGTAGTACTCCAAATCGGAGTGGGTCAAGATGATAGGTTGACAAAGAAAAAGTTTTTTTTTTTTTTTTTTTTTTTTTTTTTAAAGGCTCAAAAGGGTTAACTATGGATATTTGATAAACAGGATGGCTAGAAAGGCTCAAACGGATCAAAGATGGCCTTTCCATCATCTTTTAGGGCTCTAAATAATCTTCCATATCTACTAATTAGATGGGCCTCCAAATGTAGCAACACATATTTTTTTTTCTTTTTTTTCTTTTTTTTTTTTTTTTTTAAGGGTTAACTCAAAAGAAATCTAGAGATCGTGTATACAATAATAAACTGCTAAGCTGTATAGAAAATGGGCAAAAGAGGTTACTCTCCAAGAAAAATGATAGGCTCAAAAACTCACTTGGTATTTATTATGACATGTTCATTCCTTTAAGCAACTCATATTTGTCTACGACATCAACATGTAGAGTAGCAAACATAGTGTAACATCACTTCAGACTAAAGATAATACAAATACTAAAATTTGAAATTCATCATGTCATCCAATGTTAAAACAAAACACACAAATTTTTTTTTTTTTTTTTTTTTTAAACAACAGTCTACCCCCCCAACCTATTCTAAATGTCAAAGGAAAATATGCATGCAGAAATGTGAAAATAATGCAGAACTAATTAGAAAATGATAGAAAACAATTTTTTTTTAACTTAAGAAGATGCGTTTCTAGAGGCACTACACTCTATATTCAGCCATCTTTGACTCAAAAAAAATTTGTTTGAAAATGTATATTTATAAAGGAGGAATTAAAAAGAAAAAGAAAATATCTGAATTTTTTGAATTTTTCTTTTGTTTTTGTTTTTTTTTTTTTCAAACGATGAAGATGCGTTTCTAGAGTTACTACACTCCATATTCAGCCATCTTCAACACAAAAAGTTAGCAACAGTTAGTTTCTACAACAAAAAATTAGTAAAAACTTAACCAAGATTCCACAATTGTCCATTATTCCCTCCCCCCAACCAGAACGAAACATTGTCCTCAATGTTTTAAAGAAAAGAAGTAGAGTTCAGAAGACATCACCTGGTTGGCGCAACACAGAAGAAAATATTTACAAGCGAAGAGTTAAATCTAATTTGTACTTCTTACTGCGGCTATTGTTACCATCATCATTTGAACGCTCCAACACAAAGCTCCAGGGGTCTGGCTCTGGTTTATAAGCTTGTAACATGTCAAGTAGCTCATTAGCAGTGTGAGCACAAATAAAAAGTTTTTTCGCACTAGAAGGAATAAAGTAGTTTTTTATTGCATGGTTAAGAAATGCGATAAAGCCATCATAAAAATTATTGACATTTAACAAACCGATGGGTTTCTGGTGAATGTGCAGTTGGGCCCAAGATGCTAGTGTGATAAGTGCCTCTAGTGTTGCAAGATCTCCTGGCAGGAAAATAAAAGCATCAGCATGATCGAGCATTTCAGTTATCCGTTCTTGCATACCTGAGACGACTAATTCTTCTCCAGTCGTGGAGTCAGACACACTGCCCAAAGGTTTTAGGACTCTAGGGATGATGCCTAACACTTGGCTTCCTCTGACAAGAGCAGCTTCTGAGACCAATTTTGATAACCCTCGGTTACCTCCTCCATACACTAAGTGTAATTTTCTCTCTGCTATGTTTCGACCAAGATCTATGGCTACATCAACGAACTCTTTATGTTTGCCATAGGTAAATCCAGAAAGCACACAAATGTTCTTGAATTGTCTATTGGGAGTAGCTGCCATTGGGATATTTCTCAAAAACAATTTGTGAGTGCTTAACAAAAAGTCATATTTAAGATTCTTGGTGACAATGGATCACAACTGTGTATGAGGTGGCGGGTCAATGTCAAAAACGCGTAAAGCACATGGCTCGATAGTCAAAAAGCAAACAGTAAAAACAAACAGTAAGAAAATTATTAAAGACAATAATGCACTGATAAAGCAACAGTGAAATAACAGTAAAGTAAAAGGATATTGACAGGTAGTTGCGACTGTGGCTCACATCTTCCTCTGGTTTTACGTCCAGAAACGGCTTGAACGCCCTCTATGGGTCGAGGATAGGCTTCCCATCCAATTTTCTTATAAACTGGCAAACAGGGTCTTTTATAGTCAGATTCCCGAGACTATATCGTGCATGTTCTTTCTGGAATAATGGCCATAACTGGAGAATCGCTCCTTGCACATATCCACTGGGATGCGTTTCAAGAGACAAAAGGATATCATCCAATGACTCCTTATTCAAGCCATCCCTAATGAATTGAATTTTATCTTCCCTGTTATCAGATACCATTCCTAAAGAACATCGGTTTTTATTGCAATTCATTCTGGCACACTTATGACAAGCAACAGAAATTCTTCGAGCTCGTCGTTTTCTTGCATAGTTTCCTTTCCCACAACCAGGCATGTATGCAATAAATTTTGGAGGTAACTCACCTGCCAATCGTACTTTTGCTTCAATTAACCAACGAATGTCAGCAGGTATGTTATTCCTCATGAGCAGTCGCATGCGTTCGGACCGAGTTTTGTAGATCGTAAGGAGGGCATTCTGAGGGAGTGCAGGGAATCGCTTGTGGAGCTTCGCTAGAATCTCGGTTCTGTCCATTCTTTCACCTCAGAATATCAGTTATTATGGGAAACTGAAGTAACCGACTTGATTGTCACGGAGTACCGTTATCCGCCATTTCACCGGGGTAACAAACTAAAGCACACAAACAGAAAAACAAATTAAAACACACAAAGAAAATTAAAATCGTCCTCTTATTGAATTTACCTCAAGCTCCAACTGGATGTCGAAAACACTTTTCTCAATATCTCTGAGTTGGCGTTCTAAACCCTCAACATAGGCTACCAACTCTGGTGGTTGTAGAGCCCAAATGCGATGTGTTTTACAAGAGTGAATCTGTCTTTTGAGATGAGTTTTGACACGTTGAAGTGGTTTAAGAATGTTCAGGAGGAACGGTCTAAGTAAGAGACTCATGATTAACAATGATAAAAGAAAAGTTAATGACAAAAGAAACACACTTATGCAAAAATAAATTCAATTAGCAAAAGAATAAAAATAAATAAAGAAAGAAAAGTCAAACCACCGAAAGAAAAAATCAATTCAAATCTGGTGGGTCACTCAAATTTATTTCGGTGTCTTCTCCATGTGGTTGGTATTCTAGATATGGCTTTAATCTTTGACCATTAACTTTAAACGTGACACCGTTCTTTGGGTCCTTAATTTCAATTGCCCCATGTGGAAAAACAGTATGAACAATAAATGGACCAGACCAACGAGAGCGTAACTTACCTGGGAATAGGTGCAAGCGAGAGTTGAATAAAAGCACTTTCTGACCTGGAGTGAAAGATTTTCTCATAATATGCTTGTCATGGAAGACTTTCATTCGTTGCTTGTAAATTTTGGCATTTTCGTACGCGTCATTACGAATTTCTTCAAGTTCTGCCAATTGTAATCTTCTTTCTGAGCTGGCTTGATGCATGTCAAAATTGAATTTCTTGATAGCCCAATATGCACGATGCTCGAGTTCCACAGGTAGGTGGCAAGCTTTTCCATACACTAGCCTATAGGGTGACATCCCAATCGGGGTCTTGAAAGCCGTTCTATATGCCCATAATGCGTCATCAAGTCTTAATGACCAATCTTTTCTGTCCGGCCTCACCGTCTTTTCTAATATGTGCTTTAGTTCTCGATTGGAGATCTCCACTTGGCCACTGGTTTGCGGATGATACGGGGTCGCCACTTTATGAGTGATTGAATACTTTGTCAAAAGAGCTTTGAATGCTTTATTGCAAAAGTGGGCACCACCATCACTGATTATCGCTCGAGGGAATCCAAAGCGTGAAACAATGTTACTTTTCAAAAACCCTATCACCACTTTGTGATCATTAGTTCTGCATGGAATCGCTTCTACCCATTTCGATACGTAATCAACAGCTACCAAGATGTATTGATGGCCAAAAGAAGGGGGAAAGGGTCCCATGAAGTCGATACCCCATACGTCAAAAATCTCAACCACTAAAATTGGATTTAGTGGCATCATGTTCCTTCGTGTAATGCTCCCCATTCGTTGACACCTATCACATGAAGAACAAAAAGTATAAGCGTCTCGAAATATAGTTGGCCAATAGAAACCACATTGTAAAACTTTAGTCGCTGTTTTCTTAGCACTGAAATGGCCTCCACAAGCTTGTTCATGGCAGAATGAAAGGATTCAAAGCTCTTTTGACAACGGCGCCAAAAACTTGTTGTGCAAATTTTATTGAACTCGCAAGCGCACGAATCTATTGTAGTATAGATTTAATGGTGCGAGTGTCGATCCCACGAGGAGGTGGATTTTAATTATTTATAGAACTAATTCTGTAAATGGATGGTTGGATTTATGGTGGAAATGATTTGAAATATGCTAAAACTTAAATTAAAATGGCAAGATTAAATTCTGAAATTGGAAATAAAATGGCAGAAATAAATTGAAGTGTAAATCTATTGAGATGACGTACTTGGGTATCTGGATCCGTATCAACATGCATCATGGGCTAAATATTCCTTATTAATACCAATTAAATCATGAGAGGGAAATCCACACCTCATGAACCACGCTCTAATAAATATGGTGCTAAGGGCTTATCGTGCCAAATAATAATAACCTTATACTAGGGAGCCGGTGAAACCAATGCAGTACTAGATAAGATTAGTATTATTTGTCAACGAGAAGTCAAAACATCCACAAAAACTAGAGGGGAAGAGAAAATAAATTTACCAAATCAAGCCCATGACACATGTTGAGACTTCACCTTCAACCCAAGCTTGAAAGAAAATTAGCCACTCATAGTTGAACTAGGGGCAAAATGGGAATTTATTAAAATACATAGAAAATACAAGATAGAGAGAGAATTACAGAAAATGAATCCCAAAAATGGATTCAGAGATGCTTAATTAGGGGGGGGAGGCCCCCTTTTTATAGTTACATCGAGTAAATCGTGGCCATCGGATTAAAAACAGTTTGGACGCTCAGGATTTCGCCACGTCATCAGCCACTATTTGCACAGTACAGTCAACCGCCACTATTTGCACAGTATAGTCAACCGCCACTATTTGCACAGTAACGCCAACAGTACCCGTATATGTGAATAGTACCGTACATGTGAACAGTGACATTTTTCCTTTTATACTCCTCCCAAGGTTTTCGACCGTCCTGAGTTCAAAAATGATGTCCGTTTTGCCATTTGATCTCTCGTTTATTGTGAAATGACTATGATGCCCCCTAAAATACATAAAATACTTAATTAAAATAAAATACACATAATTAAAGTACAAGAAACTTAAACACATAAAAGTAAGGGTTGTTAGTAATACTTGATATATAAAATAACGATTTCCTCCTTTATAAATATGCATTTTCTAACACTCAACACCCACCCCCTCCCCTAGAAAAAAATAGACTGCGGGAACCGCCGCGCCCAAAAAAGAGCAGCCGAACCCCTTGGCGCCAAGTTCGTCCTTCGGAAAAATGCCCAAAAAGGGGGCGGGCTATAGCCTTGAGGCGTGGGGCTGGCAAACTTCGTCCGCCGGACTCGGAACGGGCCGAGACTTTGCCCACCCCCTCCCCGGGACAAAAATAGGCCGCGGCATAGCCGCGCCCCAAAAAGAGCAGCCGAACCCCTTGGCGCCAAGTTCGTGCTGCGGAAAAATGCCCAGAAAAGGGGTGTGCTATAGCCTTTGGGCGTGGGGCCGGCAAAGTTAATCCGCCTTCCTCGGAATGGGCCGAGACTTTGGCCACCCCCTCGCCGTGCCAAAAATAGGCCGCGGGCACAGCTGCGCCCAAATAAGAGCAGCCGAACCCCTTGGCGCCAAGTTCGTCCTACGGAAAAATGCCCAAAAAAGGGGTGTGCTATAGCCTTTGGGCGTGGGGCCGCAAAGTTCATCCCCCTTCCACAGAATGGGCCGAGACTTTGGCCACCCCCTCGCCGCGCCAAAAATAGGCCGCGGGCACGACCGCATCCAAAAAAGAGCAGCCGAACCCCTTGGCGCCAAGTTCGTCCTGCGGAAAAATGCCCAAAATGGGCTGGGCTATAGCCTTGGGGCGTGGGGCGGGCGAACTTCATCCGACGGACTCGGAATGGGCCGAGACTTTGCCCGCCCCCTCCCAGCGCCAAAAATAAGCCGCGGACACAGCCGCGCCCAAAAAAGAGCAGCCGAACCCCTTGGCGCCAAGTTCGTCCTGCGGATAAATGCCCAAAAAAACGGTGGGCTATAGCCTTGGGGCGTGGGGCGGGCGAACTTTGTCCGCCTTCCTCGGAATGGGCCGAGACTTTACCCACCCCCTCCCCGAGACAAAAATAGACCGCGGGAACCGCCGTACCCATAAAAGAGCAGCCGAACCCCATGGCGCCAAGTTCGTTTTTTGGAAAAATGCCCAAAAAAGGGGTGGGCTGTAGCCTTCGGGCGTGGGGCTGGCGAACTTCGTCCGCCTTCCTCGGAATGGGCCGAGACTTTGCCCACCCCCTCCCTGAGACAAAAATAGACCGCGGGAACCGCCGCACCCAAAAAAGAGCAGCCGAACCCCATGCCGCCAAGTTCGTTTTTCGGAAAAATGCCCAAAAAGGGGATGGGCAATAGCCTTGAGGCGTGGGGCAGGCGAACTTCATCCACCGGACTCGGAATGGGCCGAGACTTTGCCCACCCCCTCCACGTGACAAAAATAGGCCGCGGGCACAGCCGCGCCCAAAAAAGAGCAGCCGAACCCCTTGGCGCCAAGTTCGTCCCTCGGAAAAATGCCCCAAAAGAGGGCGGGCTATAGCCTTGGGGCGTGGGGCTGGCAAACTTCGTCCGCCGGACTCAGAACGGGTCGAGACTTTGCCCACCCCCTCCCCGGGACAAAAATAGGCCGCGGCACAGCCGCGCCCCAAAAAGAGCAGCCGAACCCCTTGGCGCCAAGTTCGTGCTGCGGAAAAATGCCCAGAAAAGGGGTGTGCTATATCCTTGGGGCGTGGGGCTGGCGCACTTCGTCCGCCGGACTCGGAATGGGCCGAGAATTTTCCCACCCCCTCCCCGTGACAAAAATAGGCCATGGGCACAGCCGCGCCCAAAAAAGAGCAGCCGAACCCCTTGACGCCAAGTTTGTCCTGTGGAAAAATGCCCAAAAGGGGGGTGGGCTATAGCCTTGGGGTGTGGGGCTGGCGAACTTCGTCCGCCTTCCTCAGAATGGGCCGAGACTTTGGCCACCCCCTCCCCACGACAAAAATAGGCCGCGGGCACAGCCGCGCCGAAAAAAGAGCAGCCGAACCCCTTTGCGCCAAGTTCGTCCTGCGGAAAAATGCGCAAAAAAGGGGTGGGCTGTAGCCTTCGGGCGTGGGGCTGGCGAACTTCGTCCGCCTTCCTCGGAATGGGCCGAGACTTTGCCCACCCCCTCCCTGAGACAAAAATAGACCGCGGGAACCGCCGCACCCAAAAAAGAGCAGCCGAACCCCATGGCGCCAAGTTCGTTTTTCGGAAAAATGCCCAAAAAGGGGATGGGCAATAGCCTTGGGGCGTGGGGCTGGCGAACTTCGTCCGCCGGACTCGGAATGGGCTGAGAAGTTGGCCACCCCCTCCACGCGACAAAAATAGGTCGCGGGCACAGCCGTACCCAAAAAAGAGCAGCCGAACCCCTTGGCGCAAGTTCGTCCTGCGGAAATATGCCCAAAAAAGGGGTGGGCTATAGCCTTGGGGCGTGGGGCAGGCAAGCTTCGTCCGCCGGACTTGGAACGGGTCGAGACTTTCGCCACCCCCTCCCCGCGAACAAAATAGGCCGCGGGCACAGCCGCGCCCAAAAAAGAGCAGCCGAACCTCTTGGCTTCAAGTTCGTCCTGCGGAAAAATGCCCAAAAAAGGGGTGGGCTATAGCCTTGGGGCGTGGGGCGGGCGAACTTCGTCTGCCGGACTCAGAATGGGCCGAGACTCTGCCAACCACCTTCCCGTGACAAAAATAGGCCGCGGGCTCAGCCGCACCCAAAAAAGAGCAGCCGAAACCCTTTGCGCCAAGTTCGTCCTGCGGAAAAATGCCCAAAACAGGGGTGGGCTATAGCCTTGGGGCGTGGGGCTGGCGAACTTCGTCCGCCTTCCTCGGAATGGGCCGATACTTTGCCCACCCACTCCCCGCGACAACAATAGCCCGCGGGCAAAGCCGCGACCCAAAAAGAGCAGCCGAATCCCTTGGATCCAAGTTCGTCCTGCGGAAAAATGCCCAAAAAGGGGGTGGGCTATAGCCTTGGGGCGTGGGGCTGGCGCACTTCGTCCGCCGGACAAGGAATTGGCCGAGACTTTTCCCACCCCCTCCCCGCGATAAAATTAGGCCGCGGGCACAGCGGCGCCCAAAAAATAGCAGCCGAACACCTTGGCTCCAACTTTGTCCGCCGGACTCGGAATGGGGCGAGACTTTACCCACCCCCTACCAGCGCCAGAAATAAGCCTCGGGCACAGCCGCGCCCAAAAAAGAGCAGCCAAACCCCTTCGCAGTAAGTTCGTCCTGCGGAAAAATGTCCAAAAAAACGGTGGGCTATAGCCTTGGGGCGTGGGGCCGGCAAAGTTCGTCCGCCTTCCTCGGAATGGGCCAAGCCTTTGCCCCCCCTCCCCACGACCAAAATACGCCGTGGGCACAGCCGCGCCAAAAAAAAAAGCTGCCGAACCCCTTGGCACAAATTCGTCCTGCGGAAAAATGCCCAAAAAAGGGGTGGGCTATAGCCTTGGGGCATGGGGCTGGCGAACTTCGTCCGCGTTCCTCGGAATGAGCCGAGACTTTGCCCACCCCCTCCCCGAGCCAAAAATAGACCGCGGGCACAGCCGCGCCCAAAAAAGAGCAGCCGAACCCCTTGCCGCCATGTTCGTCCTGCGGAAAAATGCCCAAAAAAGGGGTGTGCTATAGCCTTTGGGTGTGGGGCCGGAAAAGTTCATCCGCGTTCTACGGAATGGGCCGAGACTTTGGCCACCCCCTCCCCACGCAAGAAATAGGCCACGGGCACAACTACGCCCAAAAAAGAGCAGCCGAACCCCTTGGCAGCAAGTTCGTCCTGCGGAAAAATACCAAAAAAAGGGGTGTGCTATAGCCTTGGGCCGTGGGGCTGGCGAACTTCGTCCGCAAGACTCGGAATGGGCCGAGACTTTTCCCACCCCCTCTGCGCGAAAAACATAGGCCGCGAGCGCAGCCGTGCCCAAAAAAAAGCAGCCGAACCCCGTAGTGCCAATTCGTGCAGCGGAAAAATGCCCAAAAAAGGGGTGTGCTATAGCCTTGTGGCGTGGGGCCGGCAAAGTTCGTCCGCCGGACTCGGAATGGGCCGAGACATTTCCCACGTCCTCCCCGCGACAAAAATAGGCCCCGGGCACAGCCGTACCCGAAAAAGAGCAGCCGAACCCCTTCGTGCCAAGTTCGTCCTGCGGAAAAATGCCCAATAAAGGGGTGTGCTATAGCCTTTGGGCGTGGGGCTGGCAAAGTTCATCCGCCTTCCTCGGAATGGGCTTAGACTTTGCCCACCCCCTCCCCACGACAAAAATAGGCCGCGGCCATAGCCGCGCCCAAAAAAAAAGCTGCCGAACCCCTTGGTGCCATGTTTGTCCTACGGAAAAATGCCCAAAGAAGGGGTGTGCTATAGCCTTGGGGCGTGGGGCCGGCAAAGTTCGTCCGCCGGACTCGGAATGGGCCGAGACTTTTCCCACCCCCTCCCCGCGATAAAAATAGGCCGCGGGCACAGCCGCACCCAAAAAAGAGCAGCCGAACCCCTTGGCGCCAAGTTCGTCCTGCGGAAAAATGCCCAAAAAAGGGGTGTGCTATAGCCTTGGGGCATGGGGCTGGCGAACTTCGTCCGCCTTCCTCGGAATGGGCCGAGACTTTGGCCACCCCCTCCCCGCGACAAAAAATAGGCCGCGGGCACAGCCGCGCCGAAAAAAGAGCAGCCGAACCCCTTGGCGCCAAGTTCGTCCTGCGGAAAAATGCCCAAAACAGGGGTGGGCTATAGCCTTGGGGCGTGCGGCTGGCGAACTTCGTCCGCCTTCCTCGGAATGGGCCGATACTTTGTCCACCCACTCCCCGCGACAACAATAGCCCGCGGGCAAAGCCGCGCCCCAAAAAGAGCAGCCTAACCCCTTGGATCCAAGTTCGTCCTGCGGAAAAATGCCCAAAAAGGGGGTGGGCTATAGCCTTGGGGCGTGGGGCTGGCGAACTTCGTCCGCCGGACTCGGAAGAGGCCGAGACTTTTCCCACCCCCTCCCCGTGATAAAATTAGGCCGCGGGCACAGCGGCGCCCTAAAAATAGCAGCCGAACACCTTGGCTCCAAGTTCGTCCTGCGGAAAAATGCCAAAAAACGGGGTGGGCTATAGCCTTGGGGCGTGGGGCTGGCGAACTTCCTCCGCCGGACTCGGAATGGGCCGAAAGTTTGCCCACCCCCTCCCTGCGACAAAAATAGGCCACGGGAACAGCTACGCCCAAAAAAGAGCAGTCGCACCCCTTGGCGCCAAGTTCGTCCTGCGGAAAAATGCCCAAAAAGGGGGTGGGCTATAGCCTTGGGGCGTGGGGCTGGCGCACTTCGTCCGCCTTCCCCGGAATGGGCCGAGACTTTTCCCACCCCTCCGCATGACAAAAATAGGTAGCGGGCGCAGCCGCGCCAAAAAAAAAAGCAGCCGAACCCCTTGGCGCCGAGTTCGTCCTGCGGAAAAATGCCCAAAAAAGGGGTGTGCTATAGCCTTGGGGCATGGGGCCGGAAAAGTTCATCCGCGTTCCTCGGAATGGGCCGAGACTTTGGCCACCCCCTCCCCACGCAAGAAATAGGCCACGGGCACAACTGCGCCCAAAAAAGAGCAGCAGAACCCCTTGGCAGCAAGTTCGTCCTGCGGAAAAATGCCCAAAAAAGGGGTGTGCTATAGCCTTGGGGCGTGGGGCTGGCGCACTTCGTCCGCTAGACTCGGAATGGGCCTAGAATTTTCCCACCCCCTCCCCACGAAAAAAATAGGCCGCGAGCACAGACGTGCCCAAAAAAGAGCAGCCGAACCCCGTAGTGCCAATTCGTGCTGCGGAAAAATGCCCAAAAAAGGGGTGTGCTATAGCCTTGGGGCGTGGGGCCGGCAAAGTTCGTCCGCCGGACTCGGAATGGGCCGAGACTTTCCCCACATCCTCCCCGCAACAAAAATAGGCCACGGGCACAGCCGCACCCAAAAAAGAGCAGCCGAAACCCTTCGTGCCAAGTTCGTCCTGCGGAAAAATGCCCAATAAAGGGGTGTGCTATAGCCGTTGGGCGTGGGGCTGGCAAAGTTCATCCGCCTTCCTCGGAATGGGCTTAGACTTTGCCCACCCCCTCCCCACAATAAAAATAGGCCGCGGGCATAGCCATGCCCAAAAAAAAAGCTGCCGAACCCCTTGGTGCCAAGTTTGTCCTACGGAAAAATGCCCAAAGAAGGGGTGTGCTATAGCCTTGGGGCGTGGGGCCGGCAAAGTTCGTCCGCCGGACTTGGAATGGGCCGAGACTTTTCCCACCCCCTCCCCGCGATAAAAATAGGCCGTGGGCACAGCCGCGCCCAAAAAAGAGCAGCCGAACCCCTTGCCGCCAAGTTCGTCCTGCGGAAAAATGCCCAAAAAAGGGGTGTGCTATAGCCTTGGGGCATGGGGCCGGAAAAGTTCATCCGCGTTCCTCGGAATGGGCCGAGACTTTGGCCACCCCCTCCCCACGCAAGAAATAGGCCACGGGCACAACTGCGCCCAAAAAAGAGCAGCAGAACCCCTTGGCAGCAAGTTCGTCCTGCGGAAAAATGCCCAAAAAAGGGGTGTGCTATAGCCTTGGGGCGTGGGGCTGGCGCACTTCGTCCGCTAGACTCGGAATGGGCCTAGAATTTTCCCACCCCCTCCCCACGAAAAAAATAGGCCGCGAGCACAGACGTGCCCAAAAAAGAGCAGCCGAACCCCGTAGTGCCAATTCGTGCTGCGGAAAAATGCCCAAAAAAGGGGTGTGCTATAGCCTTGGGGCGTGGGGCCGGCAAAGTTCGTCCGCCGGACTCGGAATGGGCCGAGACTTTCCCCACATCCTCCCCGCAACAAAAATAGGCCACGGGCACAGCCGCACCCAAAAAAGAGCAGCCGAAACCCTTCGTGCCAAGTTCGTCCTGCGGAAAAATGCCCAAGAAAGGGGTGTGCTATAGCCGTTGGGCGTGGGGCTGGCAAAGTTCATCCGCCTTCCTCGGAATGGGCTTAGACTTTGCCCACCCCCTCCCCACAATAAAAATAGGCCGCGGGCATAGCCATGCCCAAAAAAAAAGCTGCCGAACCCCTTGGTGCCAAGTTTGTCCTACGGAAAAATGCCCAAAGAAGGGGTGTGCTATAGCCTTGGGGCGTGGGGCCGGCAAAGTTCGTCCGCCGGACTTGGAATGGGCCGAGACTTTTCCCACCCCCTCCCCGCGATAAAAATAGGCCGTGGGCACAGCCGCGCCCAAAAAAGAGCAGCCGAACCCCTTGCCGCCAAGTTCGTCCTGCGGAAAAATGCCCAAAAAAGGGGTGTGCTATAGCCTTGGGGCGTGGGGCTGGCGAACTTCGTCCGCCTTCCTCGGAATGGGCCGAGACTTTGGCCACCCCCTCCCCACGACAAAAATAGGCCGCGGGCACAGCCGTGCCCAAAAAAAAAGCTGCCGAACCCCTTGGCGCCAAGTTCGTCCGGCGGAAAAATGCAAAAAAAAGGGGTGGGCTATAGCCTTGGGGCGTGGGGAGGGCGAACTTCGTCCGCGGGACTCGGAATGGGCCGAGACTTCGCCCACCCCCTCCCCGCGACAAAAATAGAACACGGACACAGCCACGCCAAAAAAAGAACAGCCGAACCCCTTGGCGCCAAGTTCGTCCGGCGGAAAAATGCACAAAAAAGGGGTGTGCTAGAGCTTTCGGGCATGGGGCCGGTGAACTTCGTCCGCCTTCCTCGGATGGGCCGAGACTTTGGCCACCCCCTCCCTGCGACAAAAATAGGCTGCGGGCACAGCCGCGCCCAAAAAAGAGCAGCCGAGCCCCTTGGCGCCAAGTTGGTCCTGCGAAAAAATGCCCAAAAAGGGGGTGGGCTATAGCCTTGGGGTGTGGGGCTGGCGAACTTCGTCCGCCGGACTCGGAATAGGCAAAGACTTGCCCACCCCCTCCCCACGACAAAAATAGGCCGCGGGCAACCCGTGCCCAAAAAAGCGCAGCCGAACCCCTTGCCGTCAAGTTCGTCCTGTGGAAAAATGCCCAAAAAAGGGGTGTGCTATAGCCTTTGGGCGTGGGGTCGGCAAAGTTCATCCGCCTTCCTCGGATTGGGCCGAGACTTTTTCCACCCCCTCCCTGCCCCAAAAATAGGCCGCGGGCACAGCCGCGCCTAAAAAAGAGCAGCCGAACCCCTTAGCGCCAAGTTCGTCCTGCGGAAAAATGCCCAACAAGGGGTGGGCTATAGCCTTGGGGCGTGGGGCTGGCGAACTTCGTCCGCCGCGCTCAGAATGGACCGAGACTTTGCCCACCCCCTCCCCACGAAAAATATAGGCCGCGGGCACAGCCGCGCTGAAAAAAGATTAGCCGAACCCCTTGGCGCCAAGTTCGTCCTGCGGAAAAATGCGCAAAAAGGGGGTGGGCTATAGCCTTGGGGAGTGGGGCTGGCGAACCTCGACCGCCTTCCTCGGAATGGGCCGAGACTTTGCCCATCCCCTCCCCACGACAAAAATAGGCCGCCGACACAGCCGCGCCCAAAAAAGAGCAGCCGAACACCTTGGCGCCATGTTCGTCCAGCGGAAAATGTCCAAAAAAAGGGTGGGCTATTGCCTTGGGGCGTGGGGCTGGCGAACTTCGTCCGCCGGAGTCGGAATGGGCCGAGACTTTGCCCACCCCCTCCCTGCGATAAAAATAGGCCGCGGGCACAGCCGCGCCAAGAAAAGAGTAGCCGAACCCCTTGGAGCCAAGTTCGTCCTACGGAAAAATGCCGAAAAAAGGGGTGGGCTATAGCCTTGGGGCGTGGGGCCGGCGCACTTCGTCCGCTGGACTCGGAATGGGCCGAGACTTTGTCCATCCCCTCCTCACGACAAAAATAGGCCGCAGGCACAGCCGCGCCCAAAAAAGAGCATCTGAACCCCTTGGCGCCAAGTTCGTCCAGCTGAAAAATGCCCAAAAAAGGGGTGTGCTATAGCCTTGGGGCGTGAGGCTGCCGAACTTCGTCCGCCGGGCTCGGATTGGGCCGAGACTTTGCCCACCCCCTCCCCGCGACAAAAATACGCCGCGGACACAGCCGCGCCCAAAAAAGAGCAGCCGAACCCCTTGGCGCCAACTTGGTCCTGCGAAAAAATGCCCAAAAAGGGGGTGGGCTATAGCCTTTGGGCGTGGGGCTGGCGCACTTCGTCCGCCTTCCTCGGAATGGGCCGAGACTTTGCCCACCCCCTCCCCGCGACAAAAAAATGCCGCGGGCACAGCCTCGCCCAAAAGAGAGCAGCTGAACGCCTTGGCGCCAAGTTCGTCCTGTGGAAAAATGCCCAAAAAAGTGGTGTGCTATAGCCTTTGGGCGTGGGGCAGGCGAACTTCGTCCGCCTTCCTCGGAATGGCCCGAGACTTTGGCCACCCCCTCCCCACGCCAAAATTAGGCCGCGGGTACAGCCGCTCCCAAAAAGGAGATGCTGAACCCCTTGGCGCCAAGTTCGTCCTGCTGAAAAGTGCCCAAAAAAGGGGTGTGCTATAGCCTTGGGGCGTGAGGCTGCCGAAGTTCGTCCGCCGGACTCGGAATGTGCCGAGACTTTTCCCACCCCCTCCCCACGACAAAAATACACCGCCGGCACTGCTGCGTACAAAAAAGAGCAGCCGAACCCCTTGGCGCCAAGTTTGTCCTGGGAAAAAATGCCCAAAAAACGGGTGTGCTATAGCCTTTGGGCGTGGGGCCGGTGAACTTTGTCCCCCTTCCTCGGACTGGGCCGAAACTTTGGCCACCCCCTCCCCGCGCCAAAAATAGGCCGCGGGCACAGCCGCGCCCAAAAAAGAGCTACCGAACCCCTTGGCGCCAAGCTCGTCCTGCGGAAAAATGCCCAAAAAAGGGGTGTGCTATAGCCTTGGGGCGTGAGGCTGCCGAAGTTCGTCCGCCGGACTCGGAATGGGCCAAGACTTTGCCCACCCCCTCCCCGCGACAAAAATAGGCCGCGGGCACAGCTGCGCCCAATAAAGATCAGCCGACCCCTTGGCGCCAAGTTCGTCCTACGGAGAAATGCCCAAAAAAGGGGTGTGCTATAGCCTTTGGGCGTGGGGCCGGCGAACTTCGTCCGCCTTCCTTGGAATAGGCCGAGACTTGGGCCACCCCCACCCCACGACAAAAATAGGCCGCCGGCACAGCCGCGCCCAAAAAAGAGCAGCCGAACCCCTTGGCGCCAAGTACGTCCTGTGGAAAAATGCCCAAAAAGGGGGTGGGCTATAGCCTTGGGTGGTGGGGCTAGCGAACTTCGTCCGCCTTCCTCGGAATAGGCCAAGACTTTGCCCATCCCCTCCCCGCGACAAAAATAGGCCGCGGGCACAGCCACGCCCAAAAAAGAGCAGCCGACCCCTTGGTGCCAAGTTCGTCCTCTGGAAAAATGCCCAAAAAGGGGGTGGGCTATAGCCTTGGGTGGTGGGGCTAGCGAACTTCGTCCGCCTTCCTCGGAATAGGCCAAGACTTTGCCCATCCCCTCCCCGCGACAAAAATAGGCCGCGGGCACAGCCACGCCCAAAAAAGAGCAGCCGACCCCTTGGTGCCAAGTTCGTCCTCTGGAAAAATGCCCAAAAAATGGGTGTGCTATAGCCTTTGGGCGTGGGGCCGGCGAACTTCGTCCGCCTTCTTAGGAATGGGCCGAGACTTTGCCCACCCCCACCCCATGACAAAAATAGGCCACGGGCACAGCCACGCCCAAAAAAGAGCAGCCGAACGCCTTGGCGCCAAGTTCGTCCTGAGGAAAAATGCCCAAAAAAGGGGTGTGCTATAGCCTTTGGGCATGGGGCCGGCGTACTTCGTCCGCCTTCCTCGGAATGGGTCGAGACCTTGGCCACCCCCTCCCCGCGCAAAAAATAGGCCGCGGGCACAGCCGCACCCAAAAAAGAGCGGCCGAACCCCTTGGCGCCAAGTTCGTCCTGCTGAAAAATGCCTAAAAAAGGGGTGTGCTATAGCCTTGGGGCATGAGGCTGCCGAAGTTCGTCCGCCGGACTCGGAATGGGCCGAAACTTTTCCCATCCCCTCCCCGTGACAAAAATTTACCGCGGGCACTGCCGTGCCCAAAAAAGAGCAGCCGAACCCCTTGGCGCCCAGTTCGTCCTGCGGAAAAATGCCCAAAAAAGGGGTGTGCTATAGCCTTTGGGCGTGGGGCCGGTTAAGTTCTTCCGCCTTCCTCGGAATGGACCGAGACTTTTCGCACCCCCTCCCTGCGCCAAAAATAGGCCGCGGGCACAGCCGCGCCCAGAAAAGAGCAGCCGAACCCCTTGCCGCCAAGTTCGTCCTGTGGAAAAATGCCCAAAAAGGGGGTGGGCTATAGCCTTGGGGCGTGGGGCTTGCGAACTTCGTCCGCCGGACTCGGAATGGGCCAAGACCTTTCCCATCACCTCCGCGCGACAAAAATAGGTCCCGGGCACAGCCGCGCCCAAAAAAGAGCAGCCGAACCCAAAAAAGAGCAGCCGAACCCCTTGGCGCCATGTTCGTCCTGCGGAAAAATGCCCAAAAAGGGGGTGGGCTATAGCCTTGGGGCGTGGGGCTGGCGAACTTCGTCCGCCAGACTCGGAATGGGCCGATACATTTCCCACCCTCTCCCCGCGACAAAAATAGGCCGCGGGCACAGCCGCTCCGAAAAAAGAGTAGCCGAACCCCTTGGCGCCAAGTTCGCCCTGCGGAAAAATGCCCAAAAAAGGGGTGGGCTATAGCCTTGGGGCGTAGGGCTAGCGAACTTCGTCCGCCTTCCTCGGAATAGGCCGAGACTTTGCCCACCCCCACCCCATGACAAAAATAGGTCGCGGGCACAGCCGCGCCCAAAAAAAGAGCAGCCGAACGCCATGGCGCCAAGTTCGTCCTGTGGAAAAATGCCCAAAAAAGGGGTGTGCTATAGCCTTTGGGCGTGGGGCTGGTGAACTTCGTCTGCCTTCCTCGGAATGGGCCGAGACTTTGGCCACCCCCTCCCCGCACCAAAAATAAGCCGCGGGCACAGCCGCGCCCAAAAAAGAGCCGCCGAACCCCTTGGCGCCAAGTTCATCCAGCGGAAAAATGCCAAAAAAAGGGGTGTGCTATAGACTTGGGGCGTGAGGCTGCCGAAGTTCGTCCGCCGGACTCGGAATGGGCCGAGACTTTGCCCACCCCCTCCCCACGACAAAAATAGGCCGCGGGCACAGCCACGCCCAAAAAAAAGCAGCCGAACCCCTTGGTGCCAAGTTCGTCCTGCGGAAAAATGCCGAAAAAAGGGGTGTCCTATAGCCTTTGGGAGTGGGGCCGGTAAAGTTCCTCCGCCTTCCTCGGAATGGACCGAGACTTTGCCCTCCCCCTCCCCGCGAGAAAAATAGGCCGCGGGGACAGCCGCGCGCAAAAAGAGTAGCCGAACCCCTTGGCGCCTAGTTTGTCCTGCGGAAAAATGCCCAAAAAAGGGGTGGGCTATAGCCTTGGGGCGTGGGGCGGGCGATCTCCGTCCACCGGACTCAGAATGGGCCGACACTTTGCCCACCCCTCACCGCGACAAAACTAGGCCGCGGGCACAGCCGCGCCCAAAAAAGAGCACCCGAACCCCTTCGCGCGAAGTTCATCCTGCGGAAAAATGCACAAAAAGGGGGTGGGCTATAAACTTGGGGCGTGGGGCCGGCAAAGTTCATCCGCCTTCCTGGGAATGGGCCGAGACTTTGCCCATCCCTCCACACGCCAGAAATAGGCCGCGGGCACAGCTGCGCCCAAAAAAGAGCGGCCGAACCCCTTGGCGCCAAGTTCGTCCTGCGGAAAAATGCCCAAAAAGGGGGTGGGCCATAGCCTTGGGGCGTGGGCCGGACTCGGAATGGGCCGAGACTTCGACCACCCCCTACTCGCGACAAAAATAGGCCGCGGGCACAACCGTGCCCAAAAAAGAGCGGCCGAGCCCCTTGGCGCCAAGTTCGTGCTGCGGAAAAATGCCCAAAAAGGGGGTGTGATATGGCCTTCGGGCGTGGGGCTGGCGAACTTCGTCCGCTAGACTCGGAATGGGCTGAGGCTTTGCCCACCCCCTCCCCGCGACAGAAACAGGCCTCGGGCACAGCTGCGCCCAAAAAAGAGCAGCCGAACCCCTTGGCGCCAAGTTCGTCCTGTGGAAAAATGCCCAAAAAAGGGGTGGGTTATAGCCTTGGGACGTGGGGACGGCGAACTTCATCCGCCGGACTCGGAATGGGCCGAGCCTTTGCCCACCCCCTCCCTGCGGAAAAAATAGGCCGCAGGCACAGCCGTACCCAAAAAAGAGCAGCCGAACCCCTTGGCGCCAATTTCGTCCTGCGGAAAAATGCCCTAAAAGGGGGTGGGCTATAGCCTCGGGCACAGCCCCGCCCAAAGAAGAGCTGCCGAACCCTTAGCGCCAAGTTCGTCCTGCGGAAAAATGCCTAAAAAAGGGGTGTGCTATAGCCTATGGGGCGTGGGGCGGGCGAACTTCGTCCGCCGGACTCGGAATGGGCCGAGACTTTGTCCACCCCCTCCCTACGACAAAAATAGGCAGCGGCCACAGCCGCACCCAAAAAAGAGCAGCCGATCCCCTTGGCGCCAAGTTCGTCCTGCGGAAAAATGCCTAAAAAAGGGGTGTGCTATAACCTTGGGGCGTGGGGCGGGCGCACTTCGTCCGCCGGACTCGGAATGGGCTGAGACTTTGCCCACCCCCTCCCTGCGGAAAAAATAGGCCGTGGGCACAGCCGTACCCAAAAAGGAGCAGCTGAACCCCTTGGCGCCAATTTCGTCCTGCAGAAAAATGCCCTAAAAGGGGGTGGGCTATAGCCTTGGGGCGCGGAGCTGGCGAACATCGTCCGCCTTCCTCGGAATGGGCCGAGACTGTGCCGACCCCCTCCCCGCGACAAAAAATAGGCCGCAGGCACTGTCCGCCCAAAAAATAGCAGCCGAACCCATTTGCGCCAAGTTCGTGCTGCGGAAAAATGCCCAGAAGGGGGTGGGCTATAGCCTTGGGGCGTGGGGCTGGCGAACATCGTCCGCCTTCCTCGGAATGGGCCGAGACTGTGCCGACCCCCTCCCCGCGACAAAAAATAGGCCGCAAGCACTGTCCGCCCAAAAAATAGCAGCCGAACCCATTGGCGCCAAGTTCGTGCTGCGGAAAAAAGCCCAGAAGGGGGTGGGCTATAGCCTTGGGGCGTGGGGCTGGCGCACTTCGTCCGACAGACTCGTAATGGGCCGAGACATTTCCCACCTCCTCCCCGCAACAAAAATAGGCCGCGGGCACAGCCACGACCAAAAAAGAGCAGCCGAACCTCTTGGTGCCAAGTTCGTCCTGCGGAAAAATGTCCAAAAAAGGGGTGTCCTATAGCCTTCTGGCATCGGGGCTGGCGAACTTCGTCCGCCTTCCTCGGAACGGGCCGAGAATTTGTCCACCCCCTCCCCGCGACAAAAAATGGCCGTGGGCACAGCCGCGCCCAAGAAAGAGCAGCCGAATCCCTTGGCGACAAGTTCGTCCTGCGGAAAAATGCCCAAAAAGGGGTGGGATATGGCCTTCGGGCGTGGGGCTGGCAAACTTCGTCCGCTAGGCTCGGAATGGGCCGAGGCTTTGCCCACCCCCTCCCCGCGACAGAAACAGGCCTCGGGCACAGCTGCGCCCAAAAAGAGCAGCCAAACCCCTTGGCGCCAAGTTCGTCCTGTGGAAAAATGCCCAAAAAAGGGGTGGGTTATAGCCTTGGGGCGTGGGGACGGCGAACTTCATCCGCCGGACTCGGAATGGGCCGAGCCTTTGCCCACCCCCTCCCCGTGACAGAAATAGGCCTCGGGCACAGCCCCGCCCAAAAAAGAGCTGCCGAACCCTTGGCGCCAAGTTCGTCCTGCGGAAAAATCCCTAAAAAAAGGGTGTGCTATAGCCTTGGGGCGTGGGGCGGGCGAACTTCGTCCGCCGAACTCGGAATGGGCCGAGACTTTGTCCACCCCCTCCCTGCGACAAAAATAGGCAGCAGCCACAGCCACACCCAAAAAAGAGCAGCCGAACCCCTTGGCGCCAAGTTCGTCCTGTGGAAAAATGCCCAAAAAGCAGGTGGGCTATTGCCTTGGGGCGTGGGGCTGGCGAACTTCGTCCGCCATCCTCGGAATGGGCCGAGACTTTGCCAACCTCCTCCCCGCGACAAAAAATAGGCCACAGGCACTGCCCCGCCCAAAAAATAGTAGCCGAACCCCTTGGCGCCAAGTTCGTGCTGCGGACAAATGCCCAAAAAGGGGGTGGGCTATAGCCTTGGGGCGTGGGGCGGGCGCACTTCGTCCGCCGGAGTCGGAATGGGTCGAGACTTTTCCCACCTCCTCCCCACAACAAAAATAGGCCGCGGGCACAGCCGCGCCCAAAAAAGAGCAGCCGAACCTCTTGGTGCCAAGTTCGTCCTGCGGAAAAATGCCCAAGAAAGGGGTGTGCTATAGCCTTGGGGCGTCGGGGCAGGCGAACTTCGTCCGCCTTCCTCGGAACGGGCCAAGACTTTGTCCACCCCCTCCCCGCGACAAAAAAAGGCCACGGGCACAGCCGCGCCCAAAAAAGAGCAGCCGAACCCCTTGGCGCCAAGTTCGTCCTGCGGAAAAATGCCCAAAAAAGGGTTGTGCTATAGCCTTAGGGCGAGGGGCTGGCGAACTCAGTCCGCCTTCCTCGGAATGGGCCGAGACTTTGCCCACCCCCTCCCCATGACAAAAATAGGCAGCAGGCACAGCCGCGCCCAAAAAAGAGCTGCCGACCCCGTGGCACCAAGTTCGTCCTGCGGAAAAATTCCGAAAAAGGGGGTGGGCTATAGCGTTGGGGCGTGGGGCAGGCAAACTTCGTCCGCCAGAATCGGAATGGGCCGAGACTTTGCCCACCCCCTCCCCGCGACAAAAATAGGCAGCAGCCACAGCCGCGCCCAAAAAAGAGCTGCCGACCCCTTGGCACCAAGTTCGTCCTGCAGAAAAATGCCGAAAAAGGGGGTGGGCTATAGCGTTGGGGCGTGGGGCCGGCAAAGTTTGTCCGCCGGACTCAGAAAGGGCCGAGACTTTACCCACCCCCTCCCCGCGACAAAAATAGGCCGCAGGCACAGCCGCGCCCAAAAAAGAACTGCCGACCCCTTGGCATCAAGTTCGTCCTGCGGAATAATGCCCAAAAAGGGGGTGGGCTATAGCCTTGGGGCGTGGGGCAGGCAAACTTCGTCCGCCTTCCTCGGAATGGGCCGAGACTTTACCCACCCCCTCCCCGAGACAAAAAAAGGCCGCGGGCACTGCCGCGCCCAAAAAAGAGGTGCCGATCCCCTTCGCGCCAAGTTCGTCCTGCGGAAAAATTCGTAAAAAGGGGGTGGGCTATAGGCTTGGGGCGTGGGGCCGGCGCACTTCGTCCGCCGGACTCGGAGTGGGTCGAGACTTTTCCCACCTCCTCCCCACAACAGAAATAGGCCGCGGGCACAGCCGCGCCCAAAAAAGAGCAGCCGAACCTCTTGGTGCCAAGTTCGTCCTGCGGAAAAATGCCCAAGAAAGGGGTGTGCTATAGCCTTTGGGCGTCGGGGCAGGCGAACTTCGTCCGCCTTCCTCGGAACGGGCCAAGACTTTGTCCACCCCCTCCCCGCAACAAAAAAAGGCCGCGGGCACAGCCGCGCCCAAAAAAGAGCAGCCGAACCGCTTGGCGCCAAGTTCGTCCTGCGGAAAAATGCCCAAAAAAGGGTTGTGCTATAGCCTTGGGGCGAGGGGCTGGCGAACTCAGTCCGCCTTCCTCGGAATGGGCCGAGACTTAGCCCACCCCCTCCACATGAAAAAAATAGGCCGCGGGCACAGCCGCGCCCAAAAAAGAGCAGCCGAACACCCTGGCGCCAAGTTCGTCCTGCCGAAAAATGCCGAAAAAGTGGGTGGGCTATAGCGTTGGGGCGTGATGCCGGCAAAGATCGTCCGCCGGAATCGGAATGGGCCGAGACTTTGCCCACCCCCTCCCCATGACAAAAATAGGCAGCAGGCACAGCCGCGCCCAAAAAAGAGCTGCCGACCCCGTGGCACCAAGTTCGTCCTGCGGAAAAATTCCGAAAAAAAGGGGGTGGGCTATAGCGTTGGGGCGTGGGGCCGGCAAACTTCGTCCGCCAGAATCAGAATGGACCGAGACTTTGCCCACCCCCTCCCCGTGACAAAAATAGGCAGCAGCCACAGCGGCGCCCAAAAAAGAGCTGCCGACCCCTTGGCACCAAGTTCGTCCTGCAGAAAAATGCCGAAAAAGGGGGTGGGCTATAGCGTTGGGGCGTGGGACCGGCAAAGTTTGTCCGCCGGACTCGGAAAGGGCCGAGACTTTACCCACCCCCTCCCCGCGACAAAAATAGGCCGCAGGCACAGCCGCGCCCAAAAAAGAACTGCCGACCCCTTGGCATCAAGTTCGTCCTGCGGAATAATGCCCAAAAAGGGGGTGGGCTATAGCCTTGGGGCGTGGGGCAGGCAAACTTCGTCCGCCTTCCTCGGAATGGGCCGAGACTTTACCCACCCCCTCCCCGAGACAAAAAAAGGCCGCGGGCACTGCCGCGCCCAAAAAAGAGGTGCCGATCCCCTTCGCACCAAGTTCGTCCTGCGGAAAAATGAACAAAAAGGGGGTGGGCGAAAGCATTGGGGCGTGGGGCCGGTGAACTTCGTCCGCCGGACTCGGAATGGGCCGAGAATTTTCCCACCCCCTCCCCGTGACAAAAATAGGCCGCAAGCACAGTCGCGCCGAAAAAAGAGCAGCCGAACACCTTGGCGCCAAGTTCGTCCTGCGGAAAAATGCCCAAAAAGGGGGTGGGCTACAGCCTTTGGGCGTGGGGCGGGCGGACTTCGTCCCCCGTGACAAAAATAGGGCGTGGGCACAGCCGCGCGCAAAAAAGAGAAGCCAAACCCCTTGGCGCCAAGTTCGTCCTGCGGAAAAATGCCCAAAAAAGGGGTGTGCTATAGCCTTGGGGCCTGGGGCGGGCGAACTTCGTCCGCCGGACTCGGAATGGGCCGAGACTTTGCCCACCCCCTCCCCACGACAAAAATAGGCGGCGTGCACGGCCGCGCCCAAAAAAGAGGAGCCGAACCCCTTGGCGCCAAGATCGTCCTTCGGAAAAATGCCCAAAAAAGGGGTGGGCTATAGCCTTGGGGCGTGGGGCTGCCGAAGTTCATCCGCCTTCCTCGGAATGGGCCGAGACTTTGCCCACCCCCTCCCCACGACAAAAATAGGCCGCGGGCACGGCCGCGCCCAAAAAAGAGCATCCGAACCCCTTGGCGCCAAGTTCGTCCTGCGGAAAATGCCCAAAAAAGGGCTGGGCTATAGCCTTGGGGCGTGGGCTGGCGAACTTCATCCGCCGGACTCGGAATGGGCCGAGACTTTCCCAACCCCTCGCCGCGATAAAAATAGGTCGTGGGCACAGCCGCGCCCAAAAATGAGCAGGCGAACCCCTTGGCGCCAAGTTCGTCCTGCGGAGAAATTCCGAAAAAAGGGGTGGGCTATAGCCTTGGGGCGTGGGGCTGCCGAAGTTCATCCGCCAGACTCGGAATGGGCCGGGAGTTTGCCCACCCCCTCCCCGCTACAAAAATAGGCCGCGGGCACAGCTGCGCCCAAAAAAGAGCAGCCGAACCCCTTGGCGCCAAGTTCGTCCTGCCGAAAAATGCCCAAAAAAGGGGTGTGCTATAGCCTTGGGGCGTGGGGCTGCCGAAGTTCGTCCGCTGGACTCGGAATTGGCAGATACTTTTCTCCCCCCCTCCCCGCAACAAAAATAGGCCGCGGGCACAGCCGTGCCCAACAAAGAGCAGCCGAACCCCTTGGCGCCAAGTTCATCCTTCGGAAAAATGCCCAAAGAAGGGGTGGGCTATATCCTTGGGGCGTGGGGCTGGCGAACTTCATCCGCCGGACTTGGAATGGGCCGAGACTTTCCCACCCCCTCGCCACGACAAAAATAGGCCGTGGGCACAGCCGCGCCCAAAAAAGAGCAGCCGAACCCCTTGGCGCCAAGTCCGTCCTGCGGAGAAATTCCGAAAAAAGGGGTGGGCTATAACCTTGGGGCGTGGGGCCGGCGAACATCGTCCGCTGGACTCGGAATGGGCCGAGACTTTGCCCATCCCCTCCCCGCGACAAAAATAGGCTGCGGGCACACCCGCGCCCATAAAAGAGCAGCCGAACCCCTTGGCGCCAAGTTCGTCCTGCGGAAAAATGCCTAAAAAAGGGGTGTGCTATAGCCTTGAGGCGTGGGGCTGCCGAACTTCGTCCGCCGGACTCAGAATGGGCCTACAGTTTTCCCACTCCCGCCCCGCGACAAAAATAGACAGCGGGCACACCCGCGCCCAAAAAAGAGCAGCCGAACCCCTTGGCGCCAAGTTCGTCCTGCGGAAAAATGCCCGAAAAAGGGGTGTGCTATAGCCTTGGGGCGTGGGGCTGCCGAACTTCGTCCGCCGGACTCGGAATGGGCCTACAGTTTTCCCACTCCCGCCCCGCGACAAAAGTAGGCAGCGGGCACACCCGCGCCCAAAAAAGAGCAGCCGAACCCCTTGGCGCCAAGTTCGTCCTGCGGAAAAATGCCCGAAAAGGGGTGTGCTATAGCCTTGGGGCGTGGGGCTACCGAAGTTCGTCCGCCGGACTCGGAATGGGGCGAGACTCTTTCCACCCCCTCCCCGCGACTAAAATAGGCCGCGGGTACAGCCGTACCCAAAAAAGAGCAGCTGAACCCCTTCGCGCCAAGTTCTTCCTGCCGAAACATGCCCAAAAAGGGCGTGGGCTATAGCCTTGGGGCGTGGGGATGGCGAACTTTTTCCGCCGGACTCGGAATGGGCCGAGACTTTGCCCATCCCCTCCCCGCGACAAAAATAGGCTGCGGGCACACCCGCGCCCATAAAAGAGCTGCCGAACCCCTTGGCGCCAAGTTCGTCCTGTGGAAAAATGCCTAAAAAAGGGGTGTGCTATAGCCTTGAGGCGTGGGGCTGCCGAACTTCGTCCGCCGGACTCGGAATGGGCCTACAGTTTTCCCACTCCCGCCCCACGACAAAAATAGGCAGCGGGCACACCCGCGCCCAAAAAAGAGCAGCCGAACCCCTTGGCGCCAAGTTCGTCCTGTGGAAAAATGCCCGAAAAAGGGGTGTACTATAGCCTTGGGGCGTGGGGCTACCGAAGTTCGTCCGCCGGACTCGGAATGGGCCGAGACTTTTCCCACCCCCTCCCCGCGACAAAATTAAGCCGCGGGCACAGCCGCGCCCAAAAAAGAGCAGCCAAACCCCTTGGCGCCAAGTTCGTCCTGCGGAAAAATGCCCAAAGAAGGGGTGGGCTATATCCTTGGGGCGTGGGGCTGGCGAACTTCATCCGCCGGACTTGGAATGGGCCGAGACTTTCCCACCCCCTCGCCACGACAAAAATAGGCCGTGGGCACAGCCGCGCCCAAAAAAGAGCAGCCGAACCCCTTGGCGCCAAGTCCGTCCTGCGGAGAAATTCCGAAAAAAGGGGTGGGCTATAACCTTGGGGCGTGGGGCCGGCGAACATCGTCCGCTGGACTCGGAATGGGCCGAGACTTTGCCCATCCCCTCCCCGCGACAAAAATAGGCTGCGGGCACACCCGCGCCCATAAAAGAGCAGCCGAACCCCTTGGCGCCAAGTTCGTCCTGCGGAAAAATGCCTAAAAAAGGGGTGTGCTATAGCCTTGAGGCGTGGGGCTGCCGAACTTCGTCCGCCGGACTCAGAATGGGCCTACAGTTTTCCCACTCCCGCCCCGCGACAAAAATAGACAGCGGGCACACCCGCGCCCAAAAAAGAGCAGCCGAACCCCTTGGCGCCAAGTTCGTCCTGCGGAAAAATGCCCGAAAAAGGGGTGTGCTATAGCCTTGGGGCGTGGGGCTGCCGAACTTCGTCCGCCGGACTCGGAATGGGCCTACAGTTTTCCCACTCCCGCCCCGCGACAAAAGTAGGCAGCGGGCACACCCGCGCCCAAAAAAGAGCAGCCGAACCCCTTGGCGCCAAGTTCGTCCTGCGGAAAAATGCCCGAAAAGGGGTGTGCTATAGCCTTGGGGCGTGGGGCTACCGAAGTTCGTCCGCCGGACTCGGAATGGGGCGAGACTCTTTCCACCCCCTCCCCGCGACTAAAATAGGCCGCGGGTACAGCCGTACCCAAAAAAGAGCAGCTGAACCCCTTCGCGCCAAGTTCTTCCTGCCGAAACATGCCCAAAAAGGGCGTGGGCTATAGCCTTGGGGCGTGGGGATGGCGAACTTTTTCCGCCGGACTCGGAATGGGCCGAGACTTTGCCCATCCCCTCCCCGCGACAAAAATAGGCTGCGGGCACACCCGCGCCCATAAAAGAGCTGCCGAACCCCTTGGCGCCAAGTTCGTCCTGTGGAAAAATGCCTAAAAAAGGGGTGTGCTATAGCCTTGAGGCGTGGGGCTGCCGAACTTCGTCCGCCGGACTCGGAATGGGCCTACAGTTTTCCCACTCCCGCCCCACGACAAAAATAGGCAGCGGGCACACCCGCGCCCAAAAAAGAGCAGCCGAACCCCTTGGCGCCAAGTTCGTCCTGTGGAAAAATGCCCGAAAAAGGGGTGTACTATAGCCTTGGGGCGTGGGGCTACCGAAGTTCGTCCGCCGGACTCGGAATGGGCCGAGACTTTTCCCACCCCCTCCCCGCGACAAAATTAAGCCGCGGGCACAGCCGCGCCCAAAAAAGAGCAGCCAAACCCCTTGGCGCCAAGTTCGTCCTGCGGAAAAGTGCCCAAAAAAGGAGTGTGGTATAGCATTGGGGCGTGGGGCTGCCGAAGTTCGTCCGCCGGACTCGGAATGGGGCGAGACTCTTTCCACCCCCTCCCCGCGACTAAAATAGGCCGCGGGCACAGCCGTACCCAAAAAAGAGCAGCTGAACCCCTTCGCGCCAAGTTCTTCCTGCCGAAACATGCCCAAAAAGGGCGTGGGCTATAGCCTTGGGGCGTGGGGATGGCGAACTTCGTCCGCCGGACTCGGAATGGGCCGAGACTTTCCCCACCCGCTCCCCGCGACAAAAATAGGCCGTGGGCACAGCCGCGCCCAAAAAAGAGCAGCCGAACCCCTTGGCGCCAACTTCTTCCTGCGGAAAAATGCCCAAAAAGGGCGTGGGCTATAGCCTTGGGGCGTGGGGCTGGCGAACTTCGTCCGCCGGACTCGGAATGGGCCGACACTTTGCCCACCCCCTCCCCGCGACAAAAGTAGGCTGCGGACCCGAACCCCTTGGCGCCAAGTTCGTCCTGCGGAAAAATGCCCAAAATCGGGGTGCGCTATAGCCTTGGGGCGTGGGGCTGACAAACTTTGTCCGCCGGACTCCAAATGGGCAGAGACTTTCCCAAAACCCTCCCCATGACAAAAATAGGCCGTGGGCACAGCCGCACCCAAAAAAGAGCAGCCGAACCCCTTGGCGCCAAGTCGCCCTGCGGAAAAATGCCCAAAAAGGGGGTGGGCTATAGCCTTGGGGCGTGGGGCTGGCGAGCTTCGTCTGCTGGACTCTGAATGGGCGGAGACTTTTGCCCCCCCCTCCCCGCGACAAAAATAGGCCGCGGGCACAGCCGCACCCAAAAAAGAGCATCCGAACCCATTAGCGCCGAGTTCGTCCAACGCAAAAATTCCCAAAAAGGGGGTGGGCTATAGCCTTGGGGCGTGGGGCTGGCGAGCTTCATCCGGTGGACGCGGAATGGGCCGAGACTTTGCCCACCCACTCCCCATGACAAAATAGGCCGCGGGCACACCCGCACCCATGAAAGAGCAGCCGAACCCCTTGGCGCCAAGTTCGTCCTGCGGAAAAATGCCCAAAAAAGGGGTGCGCTATAGCCTTGAGGCGTGGGGCTGCCGAACTTCGTCCGCCGGACTCGGAATGGGACTACACTTTTCCCACTCCCTCCCCGCGACAAAAATAGGCAGCGGGCACACCCGTGCCCAAAAAAGAGGAGCCGAACCCCTTGGCGCCAAGTTCATCCTGCGGAAAAATGCCCGAAAAAGGGGTGTGCTATAGCCTTGGGGCGTGGGGCTACCGAAGTTCGTCCGCCGGACTCGGAATGGGCCGAGACTTTTCCCACCCCCTTCCCGCGACAAAATTAGGCCGCGGGTACAGCCGCGCCCAAAAGAGAGCAGACGAACCCCTTGGCACCAAGTTCGTCCTACGGAAAAATGCCCAAAAAAGGGGTGGGCTATAGCCTTGAGGCGTGGGGCTGCCGAACTTCGTCCGCCGGACTCGGAATGGGCGGAGACTTTGCCCACCACCTCCCTGTGACAAAAATAGGCCGCGGGCACAGCAGCGGCCGAAAAAGAGCAGCCGAACCCCATGGCGCCAAGTTCGTCCTGCGGAAAAATTCCGAAAAAAGGGGTGTGCTATAGCCTTGGGGCGTGGGGCTGCCGAAGTTCGTCCGCCGGACGCGGAATGGGCCGAGACTTTGCCCACCCCCTCCCCGCGACAAAACTAGGCCGCGGGCACAGCCGCGCCCATAAAAGAGCAGCCGAACCCCTTGGCGCCAAGTTCGTCCTGCGGAAAAATTCCGAAAAAAGGGGTGTGCTATAGCCTTGGGGCGTGGGGCTGCCGAAGTTCGTCCGCCGGACGCGGAATGGGCCGAGACTTTGCCCACCCCCTCCCCGCGACAAAACTAGGCCGCGGGCACAGCCGCGCCCATAAAAGAGCAGCCGAACCCCTTGGCGCCAAGTTCGTCCTGCGGAAACATGCCCAAATAAGGGGTGTGCTATAGCCTTGGGGCGTGGGGCTACCGAAGTTCGTCCGCCGGACTCGGAATGGGCCGAGACTTTGCCCACCCCCTCCCCGCGACAAAAATAGGCCGCGGGCACAGCCGCGCCCAAAAAAGAGCAGACGAACCCCTTGGCACCAAGTTCGTCCTGCGGAAAAATGCCCAAAAAAGGGGTGGGCCACAGCCTTGGGGCGTGGGGCTGGCGAACTTTGTCCGCCGGACTCGGAATGCGCCGAGACTTTGCCCACCCACTCCCCACGACAAAAATAGGCCACGGGCACCGCCGTTCACAAAATAGAGCGGCCGAACCCCTTCGCGCCAAGTTCGTCCTGCGGAAAAATGCCTAAAAAGGGGGTGGTCTATAGCCTTGGGGCGTGGGGATGTCGAACTTCGTCCGCCGGACTAGGAATGGGCTGAGACTTTGACCACCCCCTGCCCGCGACAAAAATAGCCCGCGGGCTGAGCCGCGCCCAAAAAAGAGCGGCCGAACCCCTTGGCGCCAAGTTCGCCCTGCGAAAAAATGCCCAAAAAAGGGGTGTGCTATAGCCGTTGGGCGTGGGGCCGGCGCACTACGTCCGCCAAGTTCGCCCTGCGAAAAAATGCCCGAAAAAAGGGGTGTACTATAGCCTTGGGGCGTGGGGCTGCCGAAGTTCGTCCGCAGGACTCGGAATCGGCCGAGACTTTTCCAACCCCGTCCCTGTGACAAAAATAGGCTGCGGGCACAGCCGCTCCCAAAAAAAAGGAACCGAACCCCTTGGCGCCAAGTTCGTCCTGCGGAAAAATGCCCAAAAAAGGGGTGTGCTATAGCCTTGGGGCGTCGGGCTGCCGAAGTTCGTCCGCCGGACTCGGAATGGGCCGAGACTTTGCCCACCCCCTCCCCGCGACAAAAATAGGCCGCGGGCACACCCGCACCCATAAAAGAGCAGCCGAACCCCTTGGCGCCAAGTTCATCCTGCGGAAAAATGCCCAAAAAAGGGGTGCGCTATAGCCTTGAGGCGTGGGGCTGCCGAAGTTCGTCCGCCGGACTCGGAATGGGCCGAGACTTTGCCCACCCCCTCCCCGCGACAAAAATAGGCCGCGGGCACAGCCGCGCCCAAAAAAGAGCAGACGAACCCCTTGGCACCAAGTTCGTCCTGCGGAAAAATGCCCAAAAAAGGGGTGGGCCACAGCCTTGGGGCGTGGGGCTGGCGAACTTCGTCCGCCGGACTCGGAATGCGCCGAGACTTTGCCCACCCACTCCCCAAGACAAAAATAGGCCGCGGGCACCGCCGTTCACAAAATAGAGCGGCCGAACCCCTTCGCGCCAAGTTCGTCCTGCGGAAAAATGCCTAAAAAGGGGGTGGTCGATAGCCTTGGGGCGTGGGGCATGCGAACATCGTCCGCCGGACTCAGAATGGGCGGAGACTTTGCCCACCACCTCCTCGTGACAAAAATAGGCCGCGGGAACAGCCGCGCCCAAGAAAGAGCAGCCGAACCCCTTGGCGCCAAGTTCGTCCAGCGGAAAAATGCCCAAAAAGGGGGTGGGCTATAGCCTTGGGGCGTGGGGCGGGCGGGCTTCGTCCGCTGGACTCGGAATGGGCCGAGACTTTTGCCACCCCCTCCCCGCGACAAAAATAAGCCGCGGGGCCAGCCGTTCCCAAAAAAGAGCAGCCGAACCCCTTGGCGCCAAGTTCGTCCTGCGGAAAAATGCCAAAAAAAGGGGTGTGCTGTAGCCTTGGGGCGTGGGGCCAGTAAAGTTTGTCCGCCGGACTCAGAATGGGCCGAGAGTTTTCCCACCCTCTCCCTGCGACAAAAATAGGCCTCGGGCACAGCCGCGCCCAAAAAAGAGTAGCCGAACCCCTTGGCGCCAAGTTGGTCCTGCGGAAATTTGCCCAAAAAAGGGGTGGGCTATAGCCTTGGGGCGTGGTGCTGGTGAACTTTGTCCGCCTTCTTCGGACTGGGCCGAGACTTTCCCCACCCCCTCCCCGCAACAAAAATAGGCCGCGGGCACAGCCGCGCCGAAAAAAGAGCAGCCGAACCCCTTGGCGCCAAGTTCGTCCGGCGGAAAAATGCCCAAAAAAGGGGTATTCTATAGCCTTGGGGCGTGGGGCTGGCGAACATCGTCCGCCGTGCTTGGAATGGGCCGAGACTTTCAAACCCCCTCCCCACGACAAACATAGGCCGCGGGCACAGCCGTGCCCAAAAAAGAGCAGCCGAACCCCTTTGTGCCAAGTTCATCCTGCGGAAAAATGCCCAAAAAAGGGGTGGGCTATAGCCTTGGGGCGTGGGGCTGGCGAAGTTTGTCCACCGGACTCGGAATGGGCCGAGACTTTGGCCACCCCCTCCCCGTGCCAAAAATAGGCCACGGGCGCACCCTTGCCCAAAAAAGAGCAGCCGAACCCCTTGGCGCCAAGTTCGTCCTGCGGAAAAATGCCTAGAAAAGGGGTGGGCTATAGCCTTCGGGCTTGAGGCATGCGAAATTCGTCCACCGGACTCGGAATGGGCCGAGACTTTGCCCACCCCCTCCCCACGACAAAAATAGGCCGCAGGCACAGCCGCGTCCAAAAAAGAGCAGCCGAACCCCTTGGCGCCAAGTTCGTCGTTCGGAAAAATGCCCCAAAAAGGGGTGGGCTATAGCCTTGGGGCGTGGGGCTGGCGAACTTCGTCCGCCGGACTCGAAATGGGCTGAGACATTGCCCACCCCCTCCCGTGACGAAATTAGGCCGCGGGCACAGCCGCGTTCAAAAAAGAGCAGCCGAACCCCTTGGCGCCAAGTTCGTCCTGCGGAAAAATGCCCAAAAAAGGGGTGGGCTATAGCCTTGGGGCGTGGGGCTGGCGAATTTTGTCTGCCGGACTTGGAATGGACCGAGACTTTGGCCACCCCCTCACCGGGACAAAAATAGGTCGCCGGCACATCCACGCCCAAAAAAGAGCTGCCGAACCCCTTGGCGCCAAGTTCTTCGTGCGGAAAAATGCCCAAAAAAGGGGTGGGCTATAGCCTTGGTGCGTGGGGCTGGCGAACTTCGTCTGCCGGACTCGGAATGGGCCGATACTTTTCCCACCCCCTCCCCGTGACAAAAATAGGCCGCGGGCACAGCTGCGCCCAAAAAAGAGCAGCCGAACCCCTTGGCGCCATGTTCGTTTTTCGGAAAAAAGCCCAAAAAGGGGATGGGCAATTGCCTTGGGGCGTGGGGCCGGCAAAGTTCATCCGCCTTCCTCGGAATGGGCCGAGTCTTTGGCCACCCCCTCCCCGCGCCAAAAATAAGCCGCGGACACAGCCGCGTCCAAAAAATAGCAGCCGAACCCCTTGGCGCCAAGTTCGTCCTGCGGAAAAATGCCCAAAAAAGGGGTGTGCTGTAGCCTTGGGGCGTGGGGCCAGCAAAGTTCGTCCGCCGGACTCAGAATGGGCCGAGAGTTTTCCCACCCCCTCCCTGCGACAAAAATAGGCCTCGGGCACAGCCGCGCCCAAAAAAGAGTAGCCGAACCCCTTGGCGCCAATTTCGTCCTGCGGAAAAATGCCCAGAAAAAGGGTGGGCTATAGCCTTGGGGCGTGGGATGGGCGAACTTCGTCCGCCGGACTCGGAATGGGCCGAAACTTTGGCCACCCCCTCCCCGCGCCAAAAATAGGTGGCGGGCGCAGCCGCGCCCAAGAAAGAGCAGCCAAAATCCTTGGCGCCAACTTCGTCCTTCGGAAAAATGCCGAGAAAAGGTGTGGGCTATAGCCTTGGGGCTTGAGGCTGGCGAAATTCGTCCACCGGACTCGGAATGGGCCGAGACTTTGCCCACCCCCTCCCCGGGACAAAAATAGGCCGCCGGCACATCCGCGCCCAAAAAAGAGCTGCCGAACCCCTTGGCGCCAAGTTCTTCCTGGGGAAAAATGCCCAAAAAAGGGGTGGGCTATAGCCTTGGTGCGTGGGGCTGGCGAACTTCGTCCGCCGGAGTCGGAATGGGCCGATACTTTTCCCAACCCCTCCCCGTGACAAAAAAGGGCCGCGGGCACAGCCGCGCCCAAAAAAGAGCAGCCGAACCCCTTGGCGCCAAGTTCGTTTTTCGGAAAAAAGCCCAAAAAGGGGATGGGCTATAGCCTTGGGGCGTGGGGCCGGCAAAGTTCATCCGCCTTCCTCGGAATGGGCCAAGAATTTGGCCACCCCCTCCCCGCGCCAAAAATAAGCCGTGGACACAGCCGCGTCCAAAAAATAGCAGCCGAACCCCTTGGCGCCAAGTTCGTCCTGCGGAAAAATGCCCAAAAAAGGGGTGTGCTGTAGCCTTGGTGCGTGGGGCCAGCAAAGTTCGTCCGCCGGACTCGGAATGGGCCGAGAGTTTTCCCACCCCCTCCCTGCGACAAAAATAGGCCTCGGGCACAGCCGCGCCCAAAAAAGAGTAGCCGAACCCCTTGGCGCCAAGTTCGTCCTGCGGAAAAATGCCCAGAAAAGGGGTGGGCTATAGCCTTGGGGCGTGGGACGGGCGAACTTCGTCCACCGGACTCGGAATGGGCCGAGACTTTGGCCACCCCCTCCCCGCGCCACAAATAGGTGGCGGGCGCAGCCGCGCCCAAAAAAGAGCAGCCGAAACCCTTGGCGCCATATTCGTCCTTTGGAAAAATGCCCAAAAAGGGGGTGGGCTATAGCCTTTGGGCGTGGGGCTGGCGAACTTCGTCTGCCGGAATCGGAATGGGCCGAGACTTTCGTCACCCCCTCCCGGGATAAGAATAGGCCGTGGGCACAGCCGCGCCCAAAAAAGAGCAGCCGAACCCCTTGGCGCCAAGTTCGTCCTGCGGAAAAATGCCCAAAAAGGGGGTGGGCTACAGCCTTGGGGCGTGGGGCTGGCGTACTTCGTCCGCCTTCCTCGGAATGGGCCGGGACTTTGCCCACCCCCTCCCCGAGAGAAAAATAGACCGCGGGAACCGACGCCCCCAAAAAAGAGCAGCCGAACCTCTTGGCGCCAAGTTCGTTTTTTGGAAAAATGCCCAGAAAGGGGATGGGCAATAGCCTTGGTGCGTGGGGCGGGCGAACTTCGTCCGCCGGAATCGGAATGGGCCGAGACTTCAGCCACCCCCTCCCCGAGACAAAAATAGTCCGCGGGCATAGCCGCGCCCAAAAAAGAGCAGCCGAACCCCTTGGCGCCAAGTTCGTTTTTCGGAAAAATGCCCAAAAAGGGGATGGGCAATAGCCTTGGGGCGTGGGGCTGGTGAACTTCGTCCGCCGGACTAGGAATGGGCCGGGACTACGGCCACCCCCTCCCCGTGACAAATATAGTGCGCTGGCACAGCCGCGCCCAAAAAAGAGCAGCCGAACCCTGTGGCGCCAAGTTTTTCCTGCGGAAAAATGCCCAAAAAGGGGATGGGCAATAGCCTTGGGGCGTGGGGCGGGCGAACTTCGTCCGCCGGACTAGGAATGGGCCAGGACCGTGCCCACTCCCTCCCCGCAAAAAATATGGGCCGCGGCCACAGCCGTACCAAAAAAAGAGCAGCCGAACCCCTTGGCGCCAAGTTCGTTCTGCGGAAAAATGCGCAAAATAGGGGTAGGCTATAGCCTTGGGGCATGGGGCTGCCGATGTCCGTCCGCCGGACTCAGAACGGGCCGAGACTTTTCCCACCCCCTCCCCGCGACAAAAATAGGCCGCGGGCACAGCCGCGCCTAAAAAAGAGCAGCCAAACCCCTTGGCGCCAAGTTCGTCCTGCGGAAAAATACCGAAAAAAGGAGTGGGCTATAGCCTTGGGGCGTGGGGCTGGCGAACTTCGTCTGCCGGACTCGGAATGTGACGCGACTTTGGCCAGCCCCTCCCCGTGACAAAAATAGGCCACGAGCACAGCCGCGTGCGAAAAAGAGCAGCCGAACCCCTTGGCGCCAGGTCCGTCCTGCGGAAAAATGCCCAAAAAAGGGGTAGGCTATAGCCTTGGGGCGTGGGGCTGCCGATGTTCGTCCGCCGGGCTCAGAACGGGCTGAGACTTTTCCCACCCCCTCCCCGTGACAAAAATAGGCCGTGGGCACAGCCGTGCCTAAAAAAGAGCAGCCGAAGCCCTTTGCGCGAAGTTCGTCCTTCGGAAAAATGCCCAAAAAAGGGATGGGCAATAGCCTTTGGGCGTGGGGCTGGCGCACTTCGTCCGCCGGAATCGGAATGGGCCGAGACTTTCATCACCCCCTCCCAGGACAAAAATAGGCCGCGGGCACAGCCGCACCCAAAAAAGAGCAGCCGAACCCCTTGGCACCAAGTTCGTCCTGCGGAAAAATGCCCAAAAAAGGGGTGTGCTGTAGCCTTGGGGCGTGGGGCCGGCAAAGTTTGTCCGCCTTCCTCGGAATGGGCAGAGAGTTTTCCCACCCCCTCCCTGCAACAAAAATAGGCCGCGGGCACAGCCGCGCCCAAAAAAGAGTAGCCGAACCCCTTGGCGCCAAGTTCGTCCTGCGGAAAAATGCCCAGAAACGGGGCGGGCTATAGCATTGGGGCGTGGGACGGGCGAACTTCGTCCGCCGGACTCGGAATGGGCCGAGACTTTGGCCACCCCCTCCCTGCGCCAAAAATAGGCGGCGGGCGCAGCCGCGCCTAAAAAAGAGCAGCCGAACCCCTTGGCGCCAAGTTCGTCCTTCGGAAAAATGCCCGAAAAGGGTGTGGGCTATAACCTTTGGGCGCGGGGCTGGCGAACTTCGTCCGCCTTCCTCGGAATGGGCCGAGACTTTGCCCACCCCCTCCCGGAGACAAAAATATACCGCGGGCACAGCCGTGCCCAAAAAAGAGCAGCCGAACCCCTGGGCGCCAAGTTCGTTTTTCGAAAAAATGCCCAAAAAGGGGATGGGCAATAGCCTTGGAGCGTGGAGCGGGCGAACTTCGTCCGCCTGACTCGGAATGGGCCGAGACTTTTCCCACCCCCTCCCGCGACAAAATAGGCGGCGGGCAAAGCCGCAACCAAAAAAGAGCAGCCGAACCCCTTGGCGCCAAGTTCGTCCTGCGGAAAAATTCCCAAAAAAGGGGGTGGGCTATAGCCTTGGGGCGTGGGGCTGGCTAACTTCGTCCGCCTTCCTCGGAATGGGCCGAGACTTTGTACACCCCCTCCCGGAGAAAAAAATAGACCGCGGGCACAGCCGCGCCCTAAAAAGAGCAGCCGAACCCCTTGGCGCCAAGTTCGTGCTGCGGAAAAATGCCCAAAAACGGGGTGGGCTATAGCTTTGGGGCGTGGGGCGGGCGAACTTTGTCCGCCGAACTCGAATGGGCCGACACTTTGTCCAACCCCTCCCCACGACAAAAATAGGCCAGGGGCACAGCCGCGCCCAGAAAAAAGCAGCCCAACCCCTTGCCGCCAAGTTCGTCCTGCGGAAAAATGCGCAAAAAAGGGGTGTGCTATAGCCTTTGGGCGTGGGGCCGGCAAAGTTCATCCGCCTTCCTCGGAATGGGCCGAGACTTTGCCCAAACCCTCCCTGCACTAAAAATACTCTGCGGGCACAGCTGCGCCCAATAAAGAGCAGCCGAACCCCTTGGCACCAAGTTCGTCCTGTAGAAAAATGCCCAAAAAAGGGGTGTGCTATAGCCTTTCGGCGTGGGGCCGGGAAAGTTCATCCGCCTTCTTCGGAATTGGCCGAGACTTTGCCCACCCCCTCCCCGCAACAAAAATAGGCCGCGGTCACAGCCGCGCCCAAAAAAGAGCAGCCGAACCCCTTGGCGCCAAGTTCGTCCTGCCGAAAAATGCCCAAAAAAGGGGTGTGCTATAGCCTTGGGGCGTGGGGCTGGCGCACTTCGCCCGCCGGACTCGGAATGGGCCGAGACTTTGCCCACCCCCTCCCTGCGGCAAAAATAGGCCGCGGGCACAGCCGCATCCAAAAAAGAGCAGCCGAACCTCTTGGCCCCAGGTTCGTCCTGCGTAAAAATACCCAAAAAAGGGGTGGGCTACAGCCTTGGGGCGTGGGGCTGGCGCACTTTGTCCGCCGGACTCGGAATGGGCCGAGACTTTGCCCACCCCCTCCCCTCAACAAAAATGGGCCGCAGCCACAGCCGCGCCCAAAAAAGAGCAGCCGAACCCCTTGGCGCCAAGTTCGTCCTGCCGAAAAATGCCCAAAAAAGGGGTGTGCTATAGCCTTGGGGCGTGGGGCTGCCGAAGTTCGTCCGCCGGACTCGGAATTGGCAGATACTTTTCTCCCCCCCCTCCCCGCAACAAAAATAGGCCGCGGGCACAGCCGTGCCCAAAAAAAAAAAGAGCAGCCGAACCCCTTGGTGCCAAGTTCGTCCTGCGGAAAAATGCCCAAAAAATGGGTGGGCTATAGCCTTGGGGCGTGGGGCTGGCGAACTTCGTCCGCCGGACTCGGAATGTACCGAGACTTTGCCCACCCCTTCCCCGTGACAAAAATAGGCCGCGGGCACAGCCGCACCCAAAAAGGAACAGCCGAACCCCGTGGCTCCAAGTTCGTGCTGCGGAAAAATGCCCAAAAACGGGGTGGGCTATAGCTTTGGGGCGTGGGGCGGGCGAACTTTGTCCGCCGAACTCGGAATGGGCCGAGACTTTGTCCAACCCCACCCCACGACAAAAATAGGCCGCGGGAACGGCCGCGCAGAAAAAAGAGCAGCCGAACCACTTGGCGCCAAGTTAGTCCTGCGGAAAAATGCCCAGAGAGGGGGTGGGCTATAGTCTTGGGCGTGGGGCTGGCGAACTTCGTCTGCCGGACTCGGAATGTGCCGAGACTTTCCCACCCCCTCCCTGCGACAAAAATAGGCCGGAGGCACAGCCGCGCCCCGAAAAGAGCTGCCGAACCCCTTGCCACCAAGTTCGTCCTGCGGAAAAATGCCCAAAAAAGGGGTGTGCTATAGCCTTTGGGCGTGGGGCCGGAAAAGTTCATCCGCCTTCCTCGGAATGGGCTGAGACTTTGGCCACCCCCTCCCTGCGGCAAAAATAGGCCGTGGGCACAGCCGCATACAAAAAAGTGCAGCCGAACCTCTTGGCCTCAGGTTCGTCCTGCGTAAAAGTACCCAAAAAAGGGGTGGGCTATAGCCTTTGGGCGTGGGGCTGGCGCACTTCGTCCGCCGGACTCGGAATGGGCCGAGACTTTGCCCACCCCCTCCCCGCGACAAAAATAGGCCGCGGGCTCAGCCGCGCCCAAAACGGAACCCCTTGGCGCCAAGTTCGTCCTGCGGAAAAATGCCCAAAAAAGGGGTGGGCTATATAACCTCGGGGCGTGGGGCCGGCGCACTCTGTCCGCCGGACTCGGAATGGGCCGAGATTTTACCCACCCCCTCCCCGCGACAAAAATAGGCCGCGGGCACTGCCGCGCCCAAAAAATAGCAGCGGAACCCCTTGGCGCCAAGTTCGTCCTGCAGAAAAATGCCCAAAAAAGGGTGGTGCTATAGCCTTTGGGCGTGGGGCCGGCAAAGTTCGTCCGCCGGACTCGGAATGGGCCGAGATTTTGCCCACCCCCTCCCCGCGACAAAAATAGGCCGCGGGCACTGCCGCGCCCAAAAAAGAGCAGCGGAACCCCTTGGCGCCAAGTTCGTCCTGCAGAAAAATGCCCAAAAAAGGGTGGTGCTATAGCCTTTGGGCGTGGGGCCGGCAAAGTACGTCCGCCGGACTCGAAATGGGCCGAGACTTTTCCCACCCCATCCCTGCGACAAAAATAGGCCGCCGGCACAGCCGCGTCCAAAAAAGAGCAGCCGAACCTCTTGACCCCAGGTTCGTCCTGCTGAAAAATACCGAAAAAAGGGGTGGGCTATAGCCTTGGGGCGTGGGGCTGGCGCACTTCGTCCGCCGGACTCGGAATGGGCCGAGACTTTGCTCACCCCCTCTCCGCGACAAAAATAGGCCGCGGGCACAGCCGCGTCCAAAAACGAGCAGTCGACCCCCTCGGCGCCAAGTTCCTCCTGCGGAAAAATTCACAAAAAAGGGGTGGGCTACATAGCCTTGGGGCATGGGGCCGGAGAACTTCGACCACCGTACTCGGAATGGGCCGAGAATTTGCCCACCCCCTCCCCGGGACAAAAATAGGCCGCGGGCTCAGCCGCGCCCAAAAAAAAACAGCGGAACCCCTTGGCGACAAGTTCGTCCTGCGGAAAAATGCCCAAAAAAGGGGTCGGCTATATAACCTCAGGGCGTGGGGCCGGCGAACTTCGTCTACCGGACTCGGAATGGGCCGAGAATTTACCCACCCCCTCCCCGCGACAAAAATAGGCCGCGGGCTCAGCCGCGGCCAAAAAAAAGCAGCGGAACCCCTTGGCGCCAAGTTCGTCCTGCGGAAAAATGCCCAAAAAAGGGGTGGGCTATTGCCTTGGGTCGTGGGGCCGGTGCACTTCGCCCGCCGGACTCAGAATGGGCCGAGACGTTGCCCACCCCGTCCCCGCAACAAAAAAGGGCCGCGGGTACAGCCGCGCCCAAAAAAGAGCAGCCGAACCCTTGGCGCCAAGTTCGTGCCGCGGAAAAATGCCCAAAAAAGGGTGGTGCTATAGTCTTTGGGCGTGGGGACGGCAAAGTTCATCCGCCATCCTCGGAATGGGTCAAGACTTTGCTCACCCCCTCCCCGCGACAAAAATAGGCCGCGGGCTAAGCCGCGCCCAAAAAAGAGCAGCCGAACCCCTTGGCGCCAAGTTCGTCCTGCGGAAAAATGCCCAAAAAAGGGATGTGCTATAGCCATTGGCCATAGGGCCGGCGAACTTCATCCGCCTTCCTCGGAATGGGCCGAGACTTTGGCCACCCCTTCCCCATGACAAAAATAGGCCGCGGCCAGAGCCTCGTCCAAAATAGAGCAGCCGAAACCCTTGGCGCCAGGTTCGTCCTGCGGCAAAATGCCCAAAAAAATGGATGTGCTATAGCCTTTGGGCGTGGGGCCGGCAAAGTTCATCCCCCTTCCTCCGGATGGGCCGACACTTTGCCCACCCCTCCCCACGCCAAAAATAGGCCGCGGCCACAGCCGCGCCCAAAAAAGAGCAGCCAAACCCCTTGGCGCCAAGTTCGTCCTGCGGAAAAATGCCCAAAAAAGGGATGTGCTATAGCCATTGGCCATAGGGCGGGCGAACGTCATCCGCTTTCCTCGGAATGGGCCGAGACTTTGGCCACCCCCTCCCCGCGACAAAAATAGGGCGTGGGCACAGCCTCGCCCAAAAAAGAGCAGCCGATCCCCTTGGCGCCAAGTTCGTCCTGCGGAAAAATGCCCAAAAAATGGGTGTGCTATAGCCTTTGGGCGTGGGGCCGGAAAAGTTCATCCCCCTTCCCCGGAATGGGCCGAGACTTTGCCCACCCCCTCCCCGCGCCAAAAATAGGCCGCGGGCACAGCCGCGCCCAAAAAAGAGCAGCCGAACCCCTTGGCGCCAAGTTCGTCCTGCGGAAAAATGCCCAAAAAGGAGGTGGGCTATAGCCTTGGGGCGTGGGGCCGGCGCACTTCGTCCGCCGGACCCGGAATGGGCCGAGACTTTTCCATCCCCTCCCCGCGAGAAAAATAGGCCGCGGGCACAGCCGCGCCCAAAAAAGAGCAGCCGAACCCCTTGGCGCCAAGTTCGTCTTACGAAAAAATGCCCAAAAGGGGGTGGGCAATAGCCTTGGGGCGTGCGGCGGGCGAACTTCGTCCACCGGACTCGGAATGGGCCGAGACTTTTCCGACCCCCACCCCGTGACAGAAATCGACCACGGGCACAGCCGCGCCGAAAAAAGAGCAGCCGAACCCCTTGGCGCCAAGTTCGTCCGTTGGCAAAATGCCCAAAAAAGGGGTGTGCTATAGCCTTTGGGCGTGGGGACGGCATAGTTCATCCGCCATCCTCGGAATGGGTCAAGACTTTGCCCGCCCCCTCCCCGCACCAAATATAGGCCGCAGGTACAGCCGCGCCCAAAAAAGAGCAGCCGAACCCCTTGGCGCCAAGTTCATCCTGCGGAAAAATGCCCAAAAAAGGGGTGTGCTATAGCCTTTGGGCGTGGGGCCGGAAAAGTTCATCCCCCTTCCTCGGAATGGGCCGAGACTTTTCCCACCCCCACCCCGTGACAAAAATCGGCCACGGGCACAGCCGCACGCATAAAAGAGCCGCCGAACCCCTTGGCGACAAGGTCGTCCTGTGGCAAAATGCCCAAAAAAGGGGTGTGCTATAGCCTTTGGGCGTGGGGACGGCAAAGTTCATCCGCCATCCTCGGAATGGGTCGAGACTTTGCCCACCCCCTCCCCGCGACAAAAATATGCCGCGGGCAAAGCCGCGCCCAAAAAAGAGCAGCCGAACCCCTTGGCGCCAAGTTCGTCCTGTGGAAAAATGCCCAAAAAAGGGGTGTGCTATAGCCTTTGGGCGTGGGGACGGCAAAGTTCATCCGCCTTCCTCGGAATGGGTCGAGACTTTGCTCACCCTCTCCCCGCACCAAAAATAGGCTGCGGGCATACCTGCGCCCAAAAAAGATCTGCCGAACCCCTTGGCGCCAAGTTCGTCCTGCGGAAAAATGCTCAAAAGGGGGGTTGGCTATAGCCTTGGGGCGTGGGGCTGACGAACTTCGTCCGCCTAACTCAGAATGGGCCGAGACTTCCCCCCCTCCCTGCGACAAAAATAGGCCGCGGGCACAGCCTCACCCGAAAAAGAGCAGCCGAACCCCTTGGCGCCAAGTTCGTCCTGAGGAAAAATGCCCAAAAAATGGGTGTGCTATAGCCTTTGGGCGTGGGGCCGGAAAAGTTCATCCCCCTTCCTCCGAATGGGCCGAGACTTTGCCCACCCCCTCCCCACGACAAAAATAGGCTGCGGGCACAGCCGCGCCCAAAAAATAGCAGCCGAACCCCGTGGTGCCAAGTTCGTCCTGCGGCAAAATGCCCAAAAAAGGGTTGTGCTATAGCCTTTGGGCGTGGGGCAGGCGGACTTCGTCCACCGGACTTGGAGTGGGCCGAGACTTTGCCCACCCCCTCCCCGCGACAAAAATAGGCAGCGGGCACAGCCGCGCCCAAAAAAGAGCAGCCGAACCCCTTGGCGCCAAGTTCGTGCTGCGGAAAAATGTCCAAAAAAGGGGTGTGCTATAGCCTTTGGGCGTGGGGACAGCAAAGTTCGTCCGCCTTCCTCGGAATGGGTCGAGACTTTGACCACCCCCTCCCCACACCAAAAATAGGCCGCAGGCATAGCCGCGCCCAAAAAAGAGCAGCCGAACCCCTTGGCGCCAAGTTCGTCCTGCGGCAAAATGCCCAAAAAAGGGGTGTGCTATAGCCTTTGGGCGTGGGAACGGCAAAGTTCATCCGCCTTCCTTGGAATGGGTCGAGACTTTGCCCACCCCCTCCCCGTACCAAAAATAGGCCGCGGGCATAGCCGCGCCCAAAAAAGAGCAGCCGAACCCCTTGGCGCCAAGTTCATCCTACGGCAAAATGCCCAAAAAAGGGGTGGGCTACAGCCTTGGGGCGTGGGGCTGGCGAACTTCGTCCGCCTTCCTCGGAATGGGCCGAGACTTTACCCACCCCGTCCCCACGACAAAAATAGGCAGCGGGCACAGCCACGCCCAAAAAAGAGCACCCGAACCCCTTGGCGCCAAGTTCGTCCTGCGGAAAAATGCCCGAAAGGGGGGTTGGCTATAGCCTTGGGGCGTGGGGCTGGCGAACTTCGTCCGCCTGACTCGGAATGGGCCGAGACTTCCCCCCCTCCCTGCGACAAAAAAAGGCCGCAGGCACAGCCGCGCCCCAAAAAGAGCAGCTGAACCCATTGGCGCCAAGTTCGTGCTGCGGAAAAATGCCCAAAAGGGGGGTGGGCTATAGCCTTGGGGCGTGGGGCTGGCGAACTTCCTCCGCCGGACTCGGAATGGGCCGAGACTTTTCCCACCCCCTCCCTGCGACAAAAATAGGCCACGGGCACAGCCGCGCCCAGAAAAGAGCAGCCGAACCCCTTGGCGCCAAGTTCGTCATGCGGAAAAATGCCCAAAAAAGGGGTGGGCTATACCCTTGGGGCGTGGGGCGAGCGAACTTCGTCCGCCGGACTCAGAATGGGCCGAGACATTGGCGACCCCCTCCCCGTGACAAAAATAGGCCGCGGGCATAGCCTCGTCCAAAAAAGAGCAGCCGAACCCCTTGGCGCCAAGTTCGTCCTGCGGTAAAATGCCCAAAAAATGGGTGTGCTATAGCCTTTGGGCGTGGGGCCGGCAAAGTTCATCCCCCTCCCTCCGAATGGGCCGAGACTTTGCCGACCCCCTCCCCGTGACAAACATAGGCCGCGGACACAGCCGCGCCAAAAAAATAGCAGCCGAACGCCCTGGCGTCAAGTTCGCCTGCAGAAAAATGCCCAAAAAAGGGTGGGCTATAGCCTTGGGGCGTGGGGCCGGCGCACTTCGTCCGACGGACTCGGAATGGACCGAGACTTTTCCCACCCCGTCCCCGCGACAAAAATAGGCCGCGGGCACAGCAGTGCCCAAAAAAGAGCAGCCGAACCCCTTGGCGCCAAGTTCGTCTTGCGGCAAAATGCCCAAAAAAGGGGTGTGCTATAGCCTTTGGGCGTGGGGACGACGAACATCGTTTGCCTTGGGCCGAGACTTTGGCCACCCCTCCCCGCGACAAAAATAGGCCGCGGACACAGCCGCGCCCAAAAAAGAGCCGCCGAACCCCTTGGCGCCAAGTTCGTCCTGCGGCAAAAATTCCAAAAAAGGGGTGTGCTATAGCCTTTGGGCGTGGGGACGGCAAAGTTCATCCGCCTTCCTCGGAATGGGTCGAGACTTTGACCACCCCCTCCCCGCGACAGAAATAGCCCGCGGGCACAGCCGCGCCCAAAAAAGAGCAGCCGCACCCCACGGCGCCAAGTTCGTGCTGCGGAAAAATGCCCAAAAAAGGGGTGTGCTATAGCCTTTGGGCGTGGGGCCAGCGAACTTTGTCCGCCTTCCTCGGAATGGGCCGAGACATTGGCCACCCCCTCCCCACGACAAAAATAGGCCGCGGGCACAGCCGCGCCCAAAAAAGAGCAGCCGAACCCCTTGGCGCCAAGTTCGTCTTGCGGCAAAATGCCCAAAAAAGGGGTGTGCTATAGCCTTTGGGCGTGGGGACGGCGAACTTCGTTTGCCTTGGGCCGAGGCTTTGGCCACCCCTCCCCGCGACAAAAATAGGCAGCGGGCACAGCCGCGCCCAAAAAGAGCAGCCGCACCCCACGGCGCCAAGTTCGTCCTGCGGAAAAAAGCCCAAAAAAGGGGTGTGCTATAGCCTTTGGGCGTGGGGCCGGCGAACTTTGTCCGCCTTCCTCGGAATGGGCCGAGACATTGGCCACCCCCTCCCCGCGACAAAAATAGGCCGCGGGCACAGCCGCGCCCAAAAAAGAGCAGCCGAACCCCTTGGCGCCAAGTTCGTCCTGCAGAAAAATGCCCAAAAAGGGGGTGGGCTATAGCCTTGGGGCGTGGGGCCGGCGCACTTCGTCCGACGGACTCGGATAGGACCGAGACTTTTCCCAGCCCCTCCCCGTGACAAAAATAGTCCGCGGGCACAGCAGCGCCCAAAAACGAGTAGCCGAACCCCTTGGCGCCAAGTTCGTCTTGCGGAAAAATGCCCAAAAAAGGGGTGGGCTATAGCCTTTGGGCGTGGGGCCCGCAAAGTTCATCCGTCTTCCTCGGAATGGGCCGAGACTCTGCCCACCCCTCCCCGCGCCAAAAATAGGCCGCGGGCACAGCCGCGCCTAAAAAAGAGCAGCCGCACCCCACGGCGCCAAGTTCGTCCTGCGGAAAAATGCCCAAAAAGGGGGTGTGCTATAGCCTTTGGGCGTGGGGCCGGCGAACTTCGTCCGCCTTCCTCGGAATGGGCCGAGACATTGGCCACCCCCTCCCCGCGACAAAAATAGGCCGCGGGCACAGCCGCTCCCGAAAAAGAGCAGCCGAACCCCTTGGCGCCAAGTTCGTCCTGCAGAAAAATGCCCAAAAAGGGGGTGGGCTATAGCCTTGGGGCGTGGGGCAGGCGCACTTCGTCCGCCGGACTCGGAATGGACCAAGACTTTTCCCACCCCCTCCCCGCGACAAAAATAGGCAGCGGGCACAGCAGTGCCCAAGAAAGAGCAGCCGAACCCCTTGGCCCCAAGTTCGTCTTGCGGCAAAATTCCCAAAAAAGGGGTGTGCTATAGCCTTTGGGCGTGGGGACGGCGAACTTCGTTTGCCTTGGGCCGAGACAAAAATAGGCCGAGGGCACAGACACGCCAAAAAAAGAGCAGCCGAACCCCTCGGCGCCAAGTTCGTCCTGCGGCAAAATGCCCAAAAAATGGGTGTGCTATAGCCTTTGTGCGTGGGGCCGGCAAAGTTCATCCCCCTTCCTCGGAATGGGCCGAGACTTTGCCCACCCCCTCCCCGTCCCAAAAATAGGTCGCGGGCACAGCCGCGCCCAAAAAAGAGCAGCCGAACACCTTGGCGCCAAGTTCATCCTGCAGAAAAATGCCCAAAAAAGGGGTGCGCTATAACCTTTGGGCGTGGGGCCGGCGAACTATGTCCGCCTTCCTCGAAATGGGCCGAGACATTGGCCACCCCCTCCCCACGACAAAAATAGGCCGCGGGCACAGCCGCTCCCAAAAAACAGCAGCCGAACCCCTTGGCGCCAAGTTCGTCTTGCGGCAAAATGCCCAAAAAAGGGGTGTGCTATAGCCTTTGGGCGTGGGGACGGCGAACTTCGTTTGCCTTGGGCCGAGACATTGGCCACCCCCTCCCCGCGACAAAAATAGGCCGCGGGCACAGCCGCGCCCAAAAAAGAGCAGCCAAACCCCTTGGCGCCAAGTTCGTCCTGCAGAAAAATGCCCAAAAAGGGGGTGGACTATAGCCTTGGGGCGTGGGGCCGGCGCACTTCGTCTGCCGGACTCGGAATGGACCAAGACTTTTTCCACCCTCTCCCCGCGACAAAAATAGGCCGAGGGCACAGACACGCCAAAAAAAGAGCAGCCGAACCCCTCGGCGCCAAGTTCGTCCTGCAGCAAAATGCCCAAAAAATGGGTGTGCTATAGCCTTTGGGCGTGGGGCCGGCAAAGTTCATCCCCCTTCCTCGGGATGGGCCGAGACTTTGCCCACCCCCTCCCCATCCCAAAAATAGGTCGCGGGCACAGCCGCGCCCAAAAAAGAGCAGCCGAACACCTTGGCGCCAAGTTCGTCCTGCAGAAAAATGCCCAAAAAAGGGGTGCGCTATAACCTTTGGGCGTTGGGCCGGCGAACTATGTCCGCCTTCCTCGGAATGGGCCGAGACATTGGCCACCCCCTCCCCACAACAAAAATAGGCCGCGGGCACAGCCGCGCCCAAAAAACAGCAGCCGAACCCCTTGGCGCCAAGTTCGTCTTGCGGCAAAATGCCCAAAAAAGGGGTGTGCTATAGCCTTTGGGCGTGGGGACGGCGAACTTCGTTTGCCTTGGGCCAAGATTTTGGCCACCCCTCCCCGCGACAAAAATAGGCAGCGGACACAGCCGCGCCCAAAAAAGAGCTGCCGCACCCCACGGCGCCAAGTTCGTCCTGCGGAAAAATGCCCAAAAAAGGGGTGTGCTATAGCCTTTGGGCGTGGGGCCGGCGACCTTCGTCCGCCTTCCTCGGAATGGGCCGAGACATTGGCCACCCCCTCCCCGCGACAAAAATAGGCCGCGGGCACAGCCGCGCCCAAAAAAGAGCAGCCGAACCCCTTGGCGCCAAGTTCGTCCTGCAGAAAAATGCCCAAAAAGGGGGTGGGCTATAGCCTTGGGGCGTGGGGCCGGCGCACTTCGTCCGACGGACTCGGAATGGACCGAGACTTTTCCCAGCCCCTCCCCGTGACAAAAATAGGCCGCGGGCACAGCAGCGCCCAAAAACGAGTAGCCGAACCCCTTGGCGCCAAGTTCGTCTTGCGGAAAAATGCCCAAAAAGGGGGTGTGCTATAGCCTTTGGGCGTGGGGCCAGCGAACTTCGTCCGCCTTCCTCGGAATGGGCCGAGACATTGGCCACCCCCTCCCCACGACAAAAATAGGCCGCGGGCACAGCCGCGCCCAAAAAACAGCAGCCGAACCCCTTGGCGCCAAGTTCGTCTTGCGGCAAAATGCCCAAAAAAGGGGTGTGCTATAGCCTTTGGGCGTGGGGACGGCGAACTTCGTTTGCCTTGGGCCGAGACTTTGGCCACCCCTCCCCGCGACAAAAATAGGCAGCGGACACAGCCGCGCCCAAAAAAGAGCTGCCGCACCCCACGGCGCCAAGTTCGTCCTGCGGAAAAATGCCCAAAAAAGGGGTGTGCTATAGCCTTTGGGCGTGGGGCCGGCGACCTTCGTCCGCCTTCCTCGGAATGGGCCGAGACATTGGCCACCCCCTCCCCGCGACAAAAATAGGCCGCGGGCACAGCCGCGCCCAAAAAAGAGCAGCCGAACCCCTTGGCGCCAAGTTCGTCCTGCAGAAAAATGCCCAAAAAGGGGGTGGGCTATAGCCTTGGGGCGTGGGGCCGGCGCACTTCGTCCGCCGGACTCGGAATGGACCAAGACTTTTCCCACCCCCTCCCCGCGACAAAAATAGGCAGCGGGCACAGCAGTGCCCAAGAAAGAGCAGCCGAACCCCTTGGCCCCAAGTTCGTCTTGCGGGAAAATGCCCAAAAAAGGGGTGTGCTATAGCCGTTGGGCGTGGGGACGGCGAACTTCGTTTGCCTTGGGCCGAGACAAAAATAGGCCGAGGGCACAGACACGCCAAAAAAAGAGCAGCCGAACCCCTCGGCGCCAAGTTCGTCCTGCGGCAAAATGCCCAAAAAATGGGTGTGCTATAGCCTTTGGGTGTGGGGCCGGCAAAGTTCATCCCCCTTCCTCGGAATGGGCCGAGACTTTGCCCACCCCCTCCCCGTCCCAAAAATAGGTCGCGGGCACAGCCGCGCCCAAAAAAGAGCAGCCGAACACCTTGGCGCCAAGTTCGTCCTGCAGAAAAATGCCCAAAAAAGGGGTGCGCTATAACCTTTGGGCGTGGGGCCGGCGAACTATGTCCGCCTTCCTCGGAATGGGCCGAGACATTGGCCACCCCCTCCCCACGACAAAAATAGGCCGCGGGCACAGCCGCGCCCAAAAAACAGCAGCCGAACCCCTTGGCGCCAAGTTCGTCTTGCGGCAAAATGCCCAAAAAAGGGGTGTGCTATAGCCTTTGGGCGTGGGGACGTCGAACTTCGTTTGCCTTGGGCCGAGACATTGGCCACCCCCTCCCCGCGACAAAAATAGGCCGCGGGCACAGCCGCGCCCAAAAAAGAGCAGCCAAACCCCTTGGCGCCAAGTTCTTCCTGCAGAAAAATGCCCAAAAAGGGGGTGGGCTATAGCCTTGGGGCGTGGGGCCGGCGCACTTCATCTGCCGGACTCGGAATGGACCAAGACTTTTCCCACCCCCTCCCCGCGACAAAAATAGAACGCGGGCACAGCAGTGCCCAAAAAAGAGCAGCCGAACCCCTTGGCGCCAAGTTCGTCTTGCGGCAAAATGCCCAAAAAAGGGGTGTGCTATAGCCTTTGGGCGTGGGGACGGCGAACTTCGTTTGCCTTGGGCCGAGACAAAAATAGGCCGAGGGCACAGACACGCCAAAAAAAGAGCAGCCGAACCCCTCGGCGCCAAGTTCGTCCTGCAGCAAAATGCCCAAAAAATGGGTGTGCTATAGCCTTTGCGCGTGGGGCCGGCAAAGTTCATCCCCCTTCCTCGGAATGGGCCGAGACTTTGCCCACCCCCTCCCCGTCCCAAAAATAGGTCGCGGGCACAGCCGCGCCCAAAAAAGAGCAGCCGAACACCTTGGCGCCAAGTTCGTCCTGCAGAAAAATGCCCAAAAAAGGGGTGCGCTATAACCTTTGGGCGTGGGGCCGGCGAACTATGTCCGCCTTCCTCGGAATGGGCCGAGACATTGGCCACCCCCTCCCCACGACAAAAATAGGCCGCGGTCACAGCCGCGCCCAAAAAAGAGCAGCCGAACCCCTTGGCGCCAAGTTCGTCCTGCAGAAAAATGCCCAAAAAGGGGGTGGGCTATAGCCTTGGGGCGTGGGGCCGGCGCACTTCGTCTGCCGGACTCGGAATGGACCAAGACTTTTCCCACCCCCTCCCCGCGACAAAAATAGGCCGCGGGCACAGCAGTGCCCAAAAAAGAGCTGCCGAACCCCTTGGCGCCAAGTTCGTCTTGCGGCAAAATGCCCAAAAAAGGGGTGTGCTATAGCCTTTGGGCGTGGGGACGGCGAACTTCGTTTGCCTTGGGCCGAGACTTTGGCCACCCCTCCCCGCGACAAAAATAGGCAGCGGACACAGCCGCGCCCAAAAAAGAGCTGCCGCACCCCACGGCGCCAAGTTCGTCCTGCGGAAAAATGCCCAAAAAAGGGGTGTGCTATAGCCTTTGGGCGTGGGGCCGGCGACCTTCGTCCGCCTTCCTCGGAATGGGCCGAGACATTGGCCACCCCCTCCCCGCGACAAAAATAGGCCGCGGGCACAGCCCCGCCCAAAAAAGAGCAGCCGAACCCCTTGGCGCCAAGTTCGTCCTGCAGAAAAATGCCCAAAAAGGGGGTGGGCTATAGCCTTGGGGCGTGGGGCCGGCGCACTTCGTCCGACGGACTCAGAATGGACCGAGACTTTTCCCAGCCCCTCCCCGTGACAAAAATAGGCCGCGGGCACAGCAGCGCCCAAAAACGAGTAGCCGAACCCCTTGGCGCCAAGTTCGTCTTGCGGAAAAATGCCCAAAACAGGGGTGGGCTATTGCCTTTGGGCGTGGGGCCCGCAAAGTTCATCCGTCTTCCTCGGAATGGGCCGAGACTCTGCCCACCCCTCCCCGCGCCAAAAATAGGCCGCGGGCACTGCCGCGCCCAAAAAAGAGCAGCCGCACCCCACGGCGCCAAGTTCGTCCTGCGGAAAAATGCCCAAAAAAGGGGTGTGCTATAGCCTTTGGGCGTGGGGCCGGCGAACTTCGTCCGCCTTCCTCGGAATGGGCCGAGACATTGGCCACCCCCTCCCCGCGACAAAAATAGGCCGCGGGCACAGCCGCGCCCAAAAAAGAGCAGCCGAACCCCTTGGCGCCAAGTTCGTCCTGCAGAAAAATGCCCAAAAAGGGGGTGGGCTATAGCCTTGGGGCGTGGGGCCGGCGCACTTCGTCCGACGGACTCGGAATGGACCGAGACTTTTCCCACCCCCTCCCCGCGACAAAAATCGGCAGCGGGCACAGCAGTGCCCAAGAAACGGCAGCCGAACCCCTTGGCGCCAAGTTCGTCTTGCGGCAAAATGCCCAAAAAAGGGGTGTGCTATAGCCTTTGGGCGTGGGGACGGCGAACTTCGTTTGCCTTGGGCCGAGACAAAAATAGGCCGCGGGCACAGACACGCCAAAAAAAGAGCAGCCGAACCCCTCGGCGCCAAGTTCGTCCTGCGGCAAAATGCCCAGAAAATGGGTGTGCTATAGCCTTTGGGCGTGGGGCCGGCAAAGTTCATCCCCCTTCCTCGGAATGGGCCGAGACGTTGCCCACCCCCTCCCCGTCCCAAAAATAGGTCGCGGGCACAGCCGCGCCCAAAAAAGAGCAGCCGAACACCTTGGTGCCAAGTTCGTCCTGCAGAAAAATGCCCAAAAAAGGGGTGCGCTATAACCTTTGGGCGTGGGGCCGGCGCACTTCGTCCGCCTTCCTCGGAATGGGCCGAGACTTTGGCCACCCCCTCCCCACGATAAAAATAGGCCGCGGGCACAGCCGCGCCGAAAAAAGAGCAGCCGAACCCCTTGACGTCAAGTTCGCCCTGGGGAAAAATGACAAAAAAAGGGGTGTGCTATAGCCTTGGGGCGTGGTGCGGGCGAGCTTCGTCCGCCGGACTCGGAATGGGCCTTGACTTTGGCCACCCCCTCCCCGCGACAAAAATAGGCCGCGGGCACAGCCGCGCCAAATAAAGGACAGCCGATCCCCTTGGCGCCAAGTTCGTCCTGCGGAAAAATGCCCAAAAAAGGGGTGGGCTATAGCCTTGGGGCGTGGGGCTGGCGAACTTCGTCCGCCGGACTCGGAATGGGCCGAGACTTTGCCCACCCCCTCCCCGCGACAAAAATAGGCCACGGGCACAGCCGCGCCTAAAGAAGAGCAGCCGAACCCCTTGGCGCCAAGTTCGTCCTGCGGAAAAATGCCAAAAAGGGTGGTTGCCATAGCCTTGGGGCGTGGGGCTGGCGAACTTCGTCCGCCAGACTCGGAATGGGCCGAGACTTTTCCCCCTCTCCCTGCGACAAAAATAGTCCACGGGCACAGCCGCGCCAAAAAAAGAGCAGCCGAACCCCTTGGCGCCATGTTCGTCTTGGGGAAAAATGACAAAAAAAGGGGAGTGCTATAGCCTTGGGGCGTGGTGCAGGCGAACCTCGTCCGCCGGACTCGGAATGGGCCAAGACTATGCCCACCCCCTCCGCGCGACAATAATAGGCCGCGGGCACAGCCGCGCCAAAAAAGGGACAGCCGAATCCCTTGGCGCCAAGTTCGTCGTGTGGAAAAATGCCCAAAAAAGGGGTGGGCTATAGCCTTGGGGCGTGGGGCGGGCGCACTTCGTCCGCCGGACTCGGAATGGGCCGAGGCTTTGCCCACCCCCTCCCCGCGACAAAAATAGGCCGCGGGCACAGACACGCCAAACAAAGAGCAGCCGAACCCCTCGGCGCCAAGTTCGTCCTGCGGCAAAAGGCCCAAAAAATGGGTGTGCTATAGCCTTTGGGCGTGGGGCCGGCAAAGTTCATCCCCCTTCCTCGGAATGGGCCGAGACTTTGCCCACCCCCTCCCCATGCCAAAAATAGGTCGCGGGCACAGCCGCGCCCAAAAAAGAGCAGCCGAACACCTTGGCGCCAAGTTCGTCCTGCGGAAAAATGCCCAAAAAAGGGGTGCGCTATATAACCTTTGGGCGTGGGGCCGGCGCACTTCGTCCGCCTTCCTCGGAATGGGCCGAGACATTGGCCACCCCCTCCCCACGACAAAAATAGGCCGCGGCACAGCCGCGCCGAAAAAAGGGCAGCCGAACCCCTTGGCGGCAAGTTCGCCCTGGGGAAAAATGACCAAAAAAGGGGTGTGCTATAGCCTTGGGGCGTGGTGCGGGCGAACTTCTTCCGCCGGACTCGGAATGGGCCTAGACTTTGGCCACCCCCTCCCCGGGACAAAAATAGGCCGCGGGCACAGCGACGCTCAAAAAAGAGCAGCCGAACCCCTCGGCGCCAAGTTCGTCCTGCGGAAAAAATGCCCAAAAAAGGGGTGTTCTGTAGCCTTTGGGCGTGGGGCCGGCGAACTTCGTCCGCCTTCCTCGGAATGGGCCTAGACATTGACCACCCCCTCCCCGCGACAAAAATAGGCCGCGGGCACAGCCGCGCCCCAAAAAGAGCAGCCGAAGCCCTTGGCGCCCAGTTCGTCCTGCGGCAAAATGCCCAAAAAAGGGGTGTGCTATAGCATTTGGGCGTGGGGCTGGCGAACTTCATCCGCCGGACTCGGAATGGGCGGAGAATTTGCCCATCCCCTCCCCGCGACAAAAATAGGCCGCGGGCACAGCCGTGCCCAAAAAAGAGCAGCCGAACCCCTTGGCACCAAGTTCGTCCTGCGGAAAAATGCACAAAAAAGGGGTGTTCTGTAGCCTTTGGGCGTGGGGCCGGCGAACTTCGTTTGCCTTCCTCAGAATTGGCCGAGACTTTGGCCACCCCCTCCCCACGACAAAAATAGGCCGCGGACACAGTCGCGCCCAAGAAAGAGCAGCTGAACCCCTTGGCGCCAAGTTCGTCTTGCGGCAAAATGCCCAAAAAATGGGTGTGTTATAGCCTTTGGGCCCGGGGCCGGCAAAGTTCATCCCCCTTCCTCGGAATGGGACGAGACTTTGCCCACCCCCTCCCCGTGCCAAAAATAGGTCGCGGGCACAGCCGCGCCCAAAAAAGAGCAGCCGAACCCCTTGGAGCCAAGTTCGTCCTGCGGAAAAATGCCCAAAAAAGGGGTGTACTATAGCCTTTGGGCGTGGCGCCGGCGCACTTCGTCCGCCTTCCTCGGAATGGGCCTAGACATTGACCACCCCCTCCCCGCGACAAAAATAGGCCGCGGGCACAGCCGCGCCCCAAAAAGAGTAGCCGAAGCCCTTGGCGCCCAGTTCGTCCTGCGGAAAAATGCACAGAAGAGGGGTGTTCTGTAGCCTTTGGGCGTGGGGCCGGCGAACTTCGTCCGCCTTCCTCGGAATGGGCCGAGACTTTGGCCACCCCCTCCCCGCGACAAAAATAGGCCGCGGGGACAGCCGCGCCCAAAAAAGAGCAGCCGAACCCCTTGGCGCCAAGTTCGTCCTGTGGAAAATGCCCAAAAAAGGGGTGTGCTATAGCCTTTGGGCGTGGGGCCGGCAAAGTTCATCCGCCTTCCTCGGAATGGGCCGAGACTTTGCCCACCCCCTCCCCGCGCCAAAAATAGGCCGCGGCCACAGCCGCGCCCAGAAATGAGCAGCCGAACCCCTTGGCGCCAAGTTCGTCCTGCGGAAAAATGCCCAAAAAAGGGGTGTGCCATAGCCTTGGGGCGTGGGGCTGACGAACTTCGTCCGCCGCACTAGGAATGGGCCGAAACTTTTCCCACCCCACCCCGTGGCAAAATAGGGCGCGAGCACAGCCGCGCCCAAAAAAGAGCAGCCGAACCCCTTGGCGTCAAGTTCGCCCTGCGGAAAAATGCCCAAAAAAGGGGTGTGCTATAGCCTTGGGGCGTGGGGCTGGCGAACTTCGTCCGCCGGACTCGGAATGGGCCGAGACTTCGCCCGACCCCTCCCCGCGACAAAAATAGGCAACGGTCACTGCCGCGCCCCAAAAAGTGCTGGCGAACTCCTTGGCACCAAGTTCATCCTGCGGAAAAATGCCCAAAAAAGGGGTGTGCTATAGCCTTGGGGCGTGGGGCTGCCGAAGTTCGTCCGCCAGACTAGGAATGGGCCGAGACTTTTCCCACCCCCTCCCTGCGACAAAAATAGGCCATGGCCACAGCCGCGCTCAAAAAAGAGCAGCCGAACCCCTTGGCGCCAAGTTCGTCCTGTGGAAAAATGCCCAAAAAAGGGGTGTGCTATAGCCTTGGGGCGTGGGGCTGGCGAACTTCGTCCGCCGGACACGGAATGGGCCGAGACTTCGCCCGACCCCTCCCCGCGACAAAAATAGGCAACGGGCACTGCCGCGCCCCAAAAAGTGCTGGCGAACTCCTTGGCACCAAGTTCGTCCTGCGGAAAAATGCCCAAAAAAGGGGTGTGCTATAGCCTTGGGGCATGGGGCTGCCGAAGTTCGTCCGCCAGACTCGGAATGGGCCGAGACTTTTACCACCCCCTCCCTGCGACAAAAATAGGGCATGGCCACAGCCGCGCTCAAAAAAGGGGTGGGCTATAGCCTTGGGGCTTGGGGCTGGCGCACTTCGTCCGCCGGACTCGGAATGGGCCGAGGCGTTGCCCACCCCCTCCCCGCAACAAAAAGAGGCCACAGGCACAGCCGCGCCCATAAAAGAGCGGCCGAACCCCAAGGCGCCAAGTTCGTCCTGCGGAAGAATGCCCAAAAAGGGAGTGGGCTATAGCCTTGGGGCGTGAGGCTGGCGTACTTCGTCCGCCGGACTCGGAATGGGCATAGACTTTCACCACCCCCTCCCCAGGACAAAGATAGGCCGCGGGCACAGCCGTGCCCGAAAAAGATTAGCCGAACCCCTTGGCGCCAAGGTCGTCCTGCGGAAAAATGCCCAAAAAAGGGGTGGGCTATAGCCCTAGGGCGTGGGGGGGGCGCACTTCGTCCGCCGGACTCGGAATGGGCCGAGACTTTGACCACCCCCTCCCCACGACAAAGATAGGCCGCGGGCACAGCCGCGCCCGAAAAAGAGCAGCCGAACCCCTTGGCGCCAAGTTCGTCCTGCGGAAAAATGCCCAAAAAAGGGGTGGGCTATAGCCCTGGGGCGGGCTATAGCGCTGGGGCGTGGGGGGGGCGCACTTCGTCCGCCGGACTCGGAATGGGCCGAGACTTTCCCCACCCCCTCCCTGCGACAAAAATAGGCCGCGGGCACAGCCGTGCCCATAAAAGAGCTGCCGAACCCCTTGGCGCCAAGTTCGTCCTGCGGAAAAATGCCCAAAAAGGGGGTGGGCTATAGCCTTGGGGTGTGAGGCGGGCGTACTTCGTCCGCCGGACTCGGAATGGGCCGAGGCTTTTCCCACCCCCTCCCTGCGACAAAAATAGGCCGCACGCACAGCCGCGCCAAAAAAAGACCAGCCGAACCCCTTGGCGCCAAGTTCGTCCAGCGGAAAAATGCCCAAATGGGGGGTGGGCTATAGCCTTGGGGCGTGGGGCGGGCAAACTTCATCCTACGGACTCGGAATGTGCCGAGACTATGCCCACCCCCTCCCTGCGACAAATATAGGCCACGGGCACAGCCACACCCAAGAAAGAGCAGCCGAACCCCTTGTCGCCAAATTCGTCCTGTGGTAAAATGCCCAAAAAGGGGGTGGGCTATAGCCTTGGGGCGTGGGGCGGGCGAACTTTGTCCGTCGGACTCGGAACGGAGCGAGAGATTGAACACACCCTCCCCGCGACAAAAATAGGCCGCGGGCACAGCCATGCCAAAAAAGAGCAGCCGAACCCCAAGGCGCCCAGTTCGTCCTGCGGAAGAATGCCCAAAAAGGGGGTGGGCTATAGCCTTGGGGCGTGGGGCGGGTGAACTTCGTCCGCCGGACTCGGAAAGGGCATAGACTTTCACCACCCCCTCCCAGGACAATGATAGGCCGCGGGCACAGCCGTGCCCGTAAATGAGCAACCGAACCCCTTGGCGCCAAGTTCGTCCTACGGAAAAATGCCCAAAAAGGGGGTGGGCTATAGCCTTGGGGCGTGGGGCTGGCGCACTTCGTCCGCCAGACTCAGAATGGGCCAAGGCTTTGCCCACCCCCTCCCTACGACAAAAATAGGCCGCACGCACAGCCGCGCCCAAAGAAGAGCAGCCGAACCCCTTGGCGCCAAGTTCGTCCAGCGGAAAAATGCCCAAAAAGGGGGTGGACTATAGCCATGGGGCGTGGGGCTGGCGAACTTCGTCCGTCGGACTCGGAATGGGCCGAGAGATTGACCACCCCCTCCCCGCGACAAAAATAGGCCGCGGGCACAGCCCTGCCAAAAAAAGAGCAGCCGAACCCCAAGGCACCCAGTTCGTCCTGCGGAAGAATGCCCAAAAAGGGGGTGGGCTATAGCCTTGGGGCGTGGGGCGGGCGAACTTCGTCCGCCAGACTCAGAATGGGCCGAGGCTTTGCCCACCCCCTCCCTGCGACAAAAATAGGCCGCACCCACAGCCGCGCCCAAAAAAGAGCAGCCGAACCCCTTGGCGCCAAGTTCGTCCAGCGGAAAAATGCCCAAAAAGGGGGTGGACTATAGCCATGGGGCGTGGGGCTGGCGAACTTCGTCCGTCGGACTAGGAATGGGCCGAGAGATTGACCACCCCCTCCCCGCGAAAAAAATAGGCCGCGGGAACAGCCATGCCGAAAAAAGAGCAGCCGAACCCCAGGGCGCCAAGTTCGTCCCGCGGAAGAATGCCCGAAAAGGGGGTGGGCTATAGCCTTGGGGCGTGGGGCGGGCGAACTTCGTCCGCCGGACTCGGAATGGGCCGAGACTTTGACCACCCCCTCCCCACGACAAAGATAGGCCGCGGGCACACCCGCGCCCGAAAAACAGCAGCCGAACCCCTTGGCGCCAAGTTCGTCCTGCGGAAAAATGCCCTAAAACGGGGTGGGGTATAGCCTTGGGTCGTGGGGCTGGCGCACTTCGTCCGCCGGACTCGGAATGGGCCGAGGCTTTTCCCACCCCCTCCCTACGACAAAAATAGGCTGCACGCATAGCCGCGCCCAAAAAAGACCAGCCGAACCCCTTGGCGCCAAGTTCGTCCAGCCGAAAAATGCCCAAAAAGGGGGTGGGCTATAGCCATGGGGCGTGGGGCCGGCTAACTTCGTCCATCGGACTTGGAATGGGCCGAGAGATTGACCACCCCCTCCCCGCGACAAAAATAGGCCGCGGGCACAGCCATGCCAAAAAAAGAGCAGCCGAACCCCAAGGCGCCAAGTTCGTCCTGCGGAAGAATGCCCAAAAACGGGGTGGGCTATAGCCTTGGGGCGTGGGGCTGGCGAACATCGTCCGCCGGACTCGGAATGGGCCGAGACTTTGACCACCCCCTCCCCAGGACAAAGATAGGCCGCGGGCACAGCCGCGCCCAAAAAAGAGCAGCCGAACCCCTTGGCGCCAAGTTCGTCCTGCGGAAAAATGCCCATAAAAGGGGTGAGCTATAGCCTTGGGGCGTGGGGCTGGCGAACTTCGTCCGCCGGACTTGGAATGGGCCTAGGCTTTTCCCACCCACTCCCTGTGACAAAAATAGGCCACACGCACAGCCGCGCCCAAAAAAGACCAGCCGAACCCCTTGGCGCCATGTTCGTCCTGCGGAAAAATGCCCAAAAAGGGGGTGGGTTATAGCCTTGGGCCGTGGGGCTGGCGAAATTCGTCCACCGTACTCGGAATGGGCCGAGACTTTGTCCACCCCCTCCCCGCGCCAAAAATAGGCCGCGGGCACAGCCTCGCCCAAAAAAGAGCTGCCGAACCCTTTGGCGCCAAGTTCGTCCGGCGGAAAAATGCCCAAAAAAGGAGTGTGCTATAGCCTTTGGGCGTGCGGCCGCCAAAGTTCATCCGCCTTCCTCGGAATGGGCCGAGACTTTTCCCACAACTTCCCCACAACAAAAATAGGCCGCGGGCACAGCCACGCCCAAAAAAGTGCAGCCGAACCCCTTAGCGCCAAGTTCGTCCTGCGGAAAAATGCCCAAAAAAGGGGTGTGCTATAGCCTTGGGGCGTTGGGCTGCCGAAGTTCGTCCGCTGGACTCGGAATGGGCTGAGACTTTGCCCACTCCCTCCCCGCGACAAAAATAGGCCGCGGCCACAGCCGCGCCCAAAAAAGAGCAGCCGAACCCCTTGGCGCCAAGTTCATCCTGCGGATAAATTCCCAAAAAAGGGGTGGGCTATAGCCTTGGGGCGTGGGGCTGGCGAACTTCGTCCTCCGGACTCGGAATGGGCCGAGACATTGCCCACTCCCTCCCTGCAACAAAAATAGGCCGCGGCCGCAGCCGCGCCCAAAAAAGAGCAGCCGAACCCCTTGGCGCCAAGTTCGTCCTGCGGAAAAATGCCCAAAAAAGGGGTGGGCTATAGCCTTTGGGCGTGGGGCCGGCGAACACCGTCCGCCCACCTAGGAATGGGCCGAGACATTGCCAACTCCCTCCCCGCACCAAGAATAGGCCGCGGGCACAGCCGCACACAAAAAAGAGCAGTCGAACCCCTTGGCGCCAAGATCGTCCTGCGGAAAAAAGCCCAAAAAAGGGGTGTGCTATAGCCTTGGGGCGTTGGGCTGCCGAAGTTCGTCCGCTGGACTCGGAATGGGCTGAGACTTTGCCCACTCCCTCCCCGCGACAAAAATAGGCCGCGGCCACAGCCGCGCCCAAAAAAGAGCAGCCGAACCCCTTGGCGCCAAGTTCATCCTGCGGATAAATTCCCAAAAAAGGGGTGGGCTATAGCCTTGGGGCGTGGGGCTGGCGAACTTCGTCCTCCGGACTCGGAATGGGCCGAGACATTGCCCACTCCCTCCCTGCAACAAAAATAGGCCGCGGCCGCAGCCGCGCCCAAAAAAGAGCAGCCGAACCCCTTGGAGCCAAGTTCGTCCTGTGGAAAAATGCCCAAAAAAGGGGTGTGCTATAACCTTTGGGCGTGGGGCCGGCGAACATCGTCCGCCCTCCTCGGAATGGGCCGAGACTATGCCCACCCGTTTAGCGCAGTCGAACCGTGCTGCCGATGTTCGTCCGCCGGACTCGGAATGGGCCGACACTTTTCCCACCCCCTCCCCGCGGAACAAATAGGCCGCGGGCACAGCCGCGCCCAAAAAAGAGCAGCCGAACCCCTTGGCGCCAAGTTCGTCGTTGCGGAAAAATGCCCAAAAAAGGGGTGGGCTATAGCCTTTGGGCGTGGGGCCGGCGAACATTGTCCGCCCTCCTCAGAATGGGCCGAGACTTTGCCCACCCCCTCCCCGTGACAAAAAATGGCCGCGGGCACAGCCGCGCCCAAAAAAGGGCAGCCGAACCCCTTGGCGACAAGTTCCTCCTGCGGAAAAATGCCCAAAGAAGGGGTGTGATATAGCCTTTGGGCGTGGGGCCGGCGAACATCGTCCGCCCTCCTCGGAATGGGCCGAGACTATGCCCACCCCCTCCCCGTGACAAAAATTGGCCGCGGGCACAGCCGCGCCCAAAAAAAAGCAGCCGAACCCCTTGGCGCCAAGTTCGTCCCGCGGAAAAATGCCCAAAAAGGGGGTGGGCTATAGGCTTCGGGCGTGGGGCCGGCGAACTTTGTCTGCCGGACTCGGAATGGGGCCAGACTTTTCCCACCCCCTCCCCGTGACAAAAATAGGCCGCGGGCATAGCCGCCCCAAAAAAGAGCAGCCGAACCCCTTGGCGACAAGTTCGTCCTGCGGAAAAAAGCCCAAAAAGGGGGTGGGCTATAGGCTTCGGGCGTGGGGCTGGCGAACTTCGTCCGCCGGACTCGGAATGGGCCGAGACTTTTCCCACCCCCTCCCCTGCGGAAAAATGCCCAAAAAAGGGGTGTGCTATAGCCTTTGGGCGTGGGGCCGGCAAAGTTCCTCCCCCTTCCTCGGAATGGGCCGAGACTTTGCCCATACCCTCCCCGTGCCAAAAATAGGCCGCGGGCACAGCCGCGCCCAAAAAAGAGCAGTCGAACGCCTTGGCGCCAAGTTCGTCCTGCGGAAAAATTCCCAAAAAAGGGGTGTGCTCTAGACTTTGGGCGTGGGCCGGCAAAGTTCCTCCGCCTTCCTCGGAATGGGCCGAGACTTTGCCCACACCCTCCCCGCTCTTTTTTGGTCGCGGGAACAGCCTCGCCCAAAAAAGAGCAGCCGAACCCCTTGGCGCCAAGTTCGTCCTGCGGAAAAATTCCCAAAAAAGGGGTGTGCTATAGACTTTGGGCGTGGGCCGGCAATGTTCCTCCGCCTTCCTCGGAATGGGCCGAGACTTTGCCCACACCCTCCCCGCTCTTTTTTGGTCGCGGGCACAGCCTCGCCCAAAAAAGAGCAGCCGAACCCCTTGGCACCAAGTTCGTCCTGTGGAAAAATGCCCAAAAAAGGGGTGTGCTATAGCCTTTGGGCGTGGGCCGGGCGAACTTCGTCCGCCGGACTCGGAATGGGCCGAGACTTGGCCCACCCCCTCCCCGTGACAAAAATTGGCCGCGGGCACAGCCGCGCCCAAAAAAGAGCAGCCGAACCCCTTGGCGACAAGTTCGTCCTGCGGAAAAATGCCCAAAGAAGGGGTGTGCTATAGCCTTTGGGCGTGGGGCCGGCAAAGTTCCTCCGCCTTCCTCGGAATGGGCCGAGACTTTGCCCACCCCCTCCCAGTGCCAAAAATAGGCCGCGGGCACAGCCGCGCCCAAAAAAGAGCAATCGAACCGTTTAGCGCCAACTTCGTCCTGCGGAAAAATGCCCACAAAATGGGTGTACTATCGCGTTGGGGCGTTGGGCTGCCGATGTTCGTCCGCCGGACTCGGATTGGGCCGACACTTTTCCCACCCCCTCCCCGCGGAACAAATAGGCCGCGGGCACAGCCGCGCCCAAAAAAGAGCAGCCGAACCCCTTGGCGCCAAGTTCGTCCTGCGGCAAAATGCCCAAAACAGGGGTGTGCTATAGACTTTGGGCGTGGGCCAACAAAGTTCCTCCGCCTTCCTCGGAATGGGCCGAGACTTTACCCACACCCTCCCCACTCTTTTTTGGTCGCGGGCACAGCCTCGCCCAAAAAAGAGCAGCCGAACCCCTTGGCGCCAAGTTCGTCCTGCGGAAAAATGCCCAAAAAAGGGGTGTGCTATAGACTTTGGGCGTGTGGCCGGCGCACTTCGTCCGCCGGACTCGGAATGGGCCGAGACTTTGCCCATCCCCTCCCCGCAACAAAAATAGGCCGCGGGCACAACCGCGCCCAAAAAAGAGCAGCCGAACCACTTGGCGCCAAATTCGTCCTGCGGAAAAATGCCCAAAAGGGGTGTGCTATAGCCTTTGGGCGTGGGGCCGGCGCACTTCGTCTGCCTTCCTCGGAATGGGCCGAGACTTTGTCCACCCCCACCCCGTGACAAAAGTAGGCCGCGGACACAGCCGCGCCCAAGAAAGAGAAGGCGAACCCCTCTGCGCCAAGTTCGTCCTGCGGAAAAATGCCCAAAAAAGGGGTGTGCCATAGCGTTTGGGCGTGGGGCCGGCGCACTTCGTCGGAATGGGCAGAGACTTTGGCCACCCCCTCCCCACGACAAAAATAGGCCGCGGGCACAGCCGCGCCAAAAAAAGAACAGCCGAACCCCTTGGCACCAAGTTCGTCCTGCGGAAAAATGCCCAAAAAACGGGTGTGCTATATCCTTTGGGCGTGGGGCCGGCGAACTTCGTTTGCCTTCCTCGGAATGGGGCGAGACCTTGGCCACCCCCTCCCCGCGACAAAAATAGGCCATGGACATAGCCGCGCCCAAAAAAGAGCAGCCGAACCCCTTGGCGCCAAGTTCGTCCTGCGGCAATATGCCCAAAAAATGGGTGTGCTATAGCCTTTGGGCGCGGGGGCCGGTAAAGTTCATCCCCCTTCCTCGGAGCCGAGACTTTACCCACCCCCTCCCCGAGCAAAAACTAGGTCGCGGGCACAGCCGCGCCGAAAAAAGAGCAGCCGAGCCCCTTGGCGCCAAGTTCGTCCTGCGGAAAAATGCCCAAAAAAGGGGTGTGCTATAGCATTTGGGCGTGGGGCCGGCGCACTTCGTCCGCCTTCCTCGGAATGGGCCAAGACTTTGGCCACCCCCTCCCCGTGACAAAAATAGGCCGCGGACACAGCCGCGCCGAAAAAAGAGCAGCCGAACCCATTGGCGCCAAGTTCGTCCTGCGGTAAAATGCCCAAAAAATGGGTGTGCTATAGCCTTTGGGCGTGGGGCCGGCAAAGTTCATCCCCCTTCCTCGGAATAAGCCGAGACTTTGGGCACCCCCTCCCCGTGCAAAAAATAGGTCGCGGGCACAGCCGCGCCGAAAAAAGAGCAGCCGAACCCCTTGGCGCCAAGTTCGTCCTGCGGAAAAATGCCCAAAAAAGGGGTGTGCCATAGCGTTTGGGCGTGGGGCCGGCGCACTTCGTCGGAATGGGTAGAGACTTTGGCCACCCCCTCCCCACGACAAAAATAGGCCGCGGGCACAGCCGCACCAAAAAAAGAACAGCCGAACCCCTTGGCACCAAGTTCGTCCTGCGAAAAAATGCCCAAAAAAGGGGTGTGCTATAGCCTTTGGGCGTGGGGCCGACGAACTTCGTCCGCCTTCCTCGGAATGGGCTGAGACATTGGCCACCGCCTCCCCACGACAAAAATAGGCCACGGGGACAGCCGCGCCCAAAAAAGAGCAGCCGAACCCCTTGGCGCCAAGTTCGTCCAGCGGAAAATTGCCTAAAAAAGGGGTGTGCTATAGCCTTTCGGCGTGGGGCCGGCAAAGTTCATCCGCCTTCCTCGGATTGGGCCTAGACTTTGGCCAACCCCTCCCTGCGCCAAAATTAGGCTGCGGGCACAGCCGCGCCCAAAAAATAGCAGCCGAACCCCTTGGCACCAAGTTCATCCTGTAGAAAAATGCCCAAAAAGGGGGTGGGCTATAGCCTTGGGGCATGGGGCTGGTGAACCCTCCACGCGACAAAAATAGGCCGCGGGTACAGCCGTAGCCAAAAAAGAGCAGCCGAACCCCTTGGCGCCAAGTTCGTCCTGCGGAAAAATGCCCAAAAAAGGGGTGGGCTATAGCCTTGGGGCGTGGGGCGGGCGAACATCGTCCACCGGACTCAGAATGGGCCGAGACTTTCCCCACCCCCTCCCCGCGACAAACATAGGCCTCGGGCACAGCCGCGCCCTAAAAAGAGCAGCCGAACCCCTAGGCACTAAGTTCGTCCTGCGGAAAATGCCCAAGAAAGGGGTGTGCTATAGCCTTTGGGCGTGGGGCCGGTGAACTTCGTCCGCCTTCCTCGGAATGGGCCGAGACTTTGGCCACCCACTCCCCATGACAAAAATAGGCCGCGGGCACAGCCGGCCAAAAAACGAGCAGCGGAACCCCTTGGCGCCAGGTTCGTCCTGCGGAAAAATGCCCAAAAAGGGGGTGGGCTATAGCCTTGGGGCATGGGGCTGGCGAACTTCGTCCGCCTTCCTCGGAATGGGCCGAGACTTTGCCCACCCCCTTCCCGCGACAAATCTAGGTCGCGGCCACAGCCGCGCCCAAAAAAGAGCAGCCGAACCCGTTGGCGCCAAGTTCGTCCTGCGGAAAAATGCCCAAAAAAGGGGTGTGCTATAGCCTTTGGGCGTGGGGCTTGTGAACTTCGTCCGCCGGACTCTGAATGGGCCGAGACTGTGCCCACCCCCCTCCCCGCAACAACAATAGGACGCGGGCACAGCCGCGCCCAAAAAAGAGCAGCCGAACCCCTTGGCGCCAAGTTCGTCCTGCGGAAAAAAGCCCAAAAAGGGGGTGGGGTATAGCCTTAAGGCGTGGGCCAGGCGAACTACGTCCGCCTTCCTCGGATTGGGCCGAGACTTTGCCCACCCCCTCCCCGCGACAGAAATAGGCCGCGGGCACAGCCGCGCCCAAAAAAGGGCAGCCGAACCCCTTGGCGCCAAGTTCGTCTGGCGGAAAAATGCCCAAAAAGGGTGTGGGCAATAGCGTTGGGGCGTGGGGCAGGCGAACTACGTCCGCCGGACTCGGAATGGGCCGAGACATTGACCACCCCCTACCCGCGCCAAAAATAGGCCACGGGCACAGCCGCGCCCAATAAAGAGCAGCCGAATCCCATGGCGCCAAGTTCGTCCTGCGGAAAAATGCCCAAAAATGGGCTGGGCTATAGCCTTGGGGCGTGGGGCAGGCGAACTACGTCCGCCGGACTCGGAATGGGCCGAGCCTTTTCCCACCCCCTCCCCGTGACAAAAATAGGCTGCAGGCACAGCCGCTCACAAAAAAGACCAGCCGAACCCCTTGGCGCCAAGTTCGTCCTGCGGAAAAATGCCCAAAAATGGGGTGGGCTATAGCCTCGGGGCGTGGGGCTTGTGAACTTCGTCCGCCGGACTCTGAATGGGCCGAGACTGTGCCCACCCCCTCCCCACAACAACAATAGGACGCGGGCACAGCCGCGCCCAAAAAAGAGCAGCCGAACCCCTTGGCGCCAAGTTCGTCCTGCGGAAAAAAGCCCAAAAAGGGGGTGGGGTATAGCCTTAAGGCGTGGGCCAGGCGAACTACGTCCGCCGGACACGGAATGGGCCGAGACTTTGCCCACCCCCTCCCCATGACAAAAATAGGCCACGGGCACAGCCGTACCCAAAAACGAGCAGCCGAACCCCTTGGCGCCAAGTTCGTCCTGCTGAAAAATGCCCAAAAAGGGGGTGGGCTATAGCCTTGGGGTGTGGGCAGGCGAACTACGTCCGCCGGACTCGGAATGGGCCGAGACATTGACCACAGCCTCCCCGCAACAAAAATAGGCCGCGGGCGCAGCCGCGCCCAAAAAAGAGCAGACGAACTCCTTGGCGCCAAATTCGTCCTGCGGAAAAATGCCCAAAAAAGGGGTGGGCTATAGCCTTGGGGCGTGGGGCTCGCGAACTTCGTCCGCCAGACTCGGAATGTGCCGATACTTTGCTCAACCCCTCCCCGCGACAAAAATACGCCGCGGGCACAGCCTCGCCAAAAAATGAGCAGCGGAACCCCTTGGCGCCAGGTTCGTCCTCCGGGAAAATGCCCAAAAAGGGGGTGGGCTATAGCCTTGGGGCGTGGGGCTGGCGAACTTCGTCCGCCGGACTCGGAATGGCCCGAGACTTTGACCACCCCCTCCCCGTGACAAAAATAGGCCGCAGGCACAGCCGCGCACAAAAAAGACCTGCCGAACCCCTTGGCGCCAAGTTCGTCCTGCGGAAAAATACCCAAAAAAAGGGGTGGGCTATAGCCATGGGGCGTGGGGCCCGTGAACTTCGTCCGCCGGACTCGGAATGGGCCGAGACTGTGCCCACCCCCTCCCCGCGACAACAATAGGCCGCGGGCACAGCCGCGCCCAAAAAAGAGCAGCCGAACCCCTTGGCGCCAAGTTCGTCCTGCGGAAAAATGCCCAAAAAAGGGGTGGGCTATAGCCTTGGGAAGTGGGGCTCGCGAACTTCGTCCGCGGACTTGGAATGTGCCGAGACTTTGCCCAACCCCTCCCCATGACAAAATTAGGCCGTGGGCACAGCCGCGCCAAAAAAGAGCAGCCGAACCCCTTGGCGCCAGGTTCGTCCTCCGGAAAAATGCCCAAAAAGGGGGTGGGCTATAGCCTTGGGGCGTGGGGCTGGCGAACTTCGTCTGCCTTCCTGGGAATGGGCCGAGACTTTGACCACCCCCTCCCCGTTACAAAAATAGGCCGCAGGCACAGCCGCGCCCAAAAAAGACCAGCCGAACCCCTGGGCGCCAAGTTCGTCCTGCGGAAAAATGCCCAAAAAGGGGGTGGGCTATAGCCTTGGGGCGTGGGGTGGGCGAACTATGTCCGCCGGACTCGGAATGGGCCGAGACTTTTCCCACCCCCTCCCCATGACAAAAATAGGCTGTGGGCACAGCCGCGCCCAAACAAGAGCAGCCGAACCCGTTTGCGCCAAGTTCGTCCTGCGAAAAAAAGCCCAAAAAACGGGTGTGCTATAGCCCTGGGGCGTGGGGCTGGCGAACTTCGTCCACCGGACTCGGAATGCGCCGAGACTTTGCCCACCCCCCTCCCCATGACAAAAAATGCTGCGGGCACAGCCGCGCCCAAAAAAGAGCAGCCTAACCCCTTGGCGCCAAGTTCTTCCTGCGGAAAAATGCCCAAAAAAGGGGTGCACTATAACCTTGGGGCGTGGGGCTGCCGAAGCTCGTCTGCCGGACTCGGAATGGGCCGAGACTTTCCCCACCCCCTCCCAGCGACAAAGATAGGCCTTAGGCACAGCCGCGCCCAAAAAAGAGCAGCCGAACCCCTAGGCACTAAGTTCGTCCTGCGGAAAATGCCCAAAAAAGGGGTGTGCTATAGCCTTTGGGCGTGGGGCCGGTGAACTTCGTCCGCCTTCCTCGGAATGGGCAGAGACTTTGGCCACACCCTGCCCACGACAAAAATAGGCCGCGGGCACAGACGCGCCCAAAAAAGAGCAGCCGAACCCCTTGGCACCAAGTTCGTCCTGCGGAAAAATGCCCAAAAAAGGGGTGCGCTATAGCGTGGGGCGGGCGAACTTCGTCCGCCGGACTCGGAATGGGCCCAGACTTTGCCCATCCCCTCCCCGTGAGAAAAATTGGCCGCGGGCACAGCCGCGCCCAAAAAAGAGCTGTCGACCCCCATGGCGCCAAGTTCGTCCTGCGGAAAAATGCCCAAAAAAGGGGTATGCTATAGCCTTGGGGCAAGGGGCTGCCGAAGTTCGTCCGCCGGACTTGGAATGGGCCAAACATTTCCCACCCTCTCCCCGCGATAAAAATAGGCCACGGGCATAGCCGCGCCCAAAAAAGAGCAGCCGAACCCCTTGGCGCCAAGTTCGTCCTGCGGAAAAATGCCTAAAAAAGACGTGGGCTATAACCTTGGGGCTTGGGGCGGGCGCACTTCGTCCGCCGGACACGGAATGGGCCGAGACTTTGACCACCCCCTCCCCGCGTCAAAAATAGGCTGCGGGCACAGCCACTCCCAAAAAAGAGCTGTCGAACCCCTTGGCGCCAGGTTCGTCCGGCGGAAAAAAGCCCAAAAAAGGAGTGGGCTATAGCCTTGGGGCGTGGGGCTGGCGAAATTCGTCCGCCGGACTCGGAATGTGCCGTGACTTTGCACACCCCCTCCCCCCGACAAAAATAGGCCGCGCCCAAAAAAAGCAGCCGAACCCCTTGGCGCCAAGTTCGTCCTGCGGAAAAATGCCCAAAAAAGGGGTGCGCTATAGCCTTTGGGTGTGGGGCCGGCAAAGTTCATCCGCCTTCCTCGGTATGGGCCGAGACTTTGGCCACCCCTCCCCGCGCCAAAAATAGGCCGCGGGCACAGCCGCGCCCAAAAAAGAGCCGCCGAACCCCTTGGCGCCAAGTTCGTCCTCCGGAAAAATGCCTAAAAAAGGGGTGGGCTATAGCCTTGGGGCATGGGGTTGGCGAACTTCGTCCGCCGGACTCGGAATGGGCCGGGACTTTGCCCACTCCCTCCCTGTGACAAAAATAGGCAACGGGCACAGCCGCGCCAAAAAAAGAGCAGCCGAACCCCTTGGCGCCATGTTCGTGCTGCGGAAAAATGCCCAAAAAAGGGGTGGGCTATAGCCTTGGGTTGTGGGGCGGGCGAACTTCGTCCGCTGGACTCGGAATGTGCCGAGACTTTGCCCACCCCCTCCCCGGGACAAGATAGGCTGCGGGCACAGCCGCGACCAAAAGAGAGCAGCCGAACCCCTTGGCACCAAGTTCGTCCTGCGGAAAAATACCCAAAAAGGAGGGGGGCTATAGCCTTTGGGCGTGGGGCCGGTGAACTTCGTCTGCCTTCATCGGAATGGGCCGAGACTTTGCCCACCCCCTCCCTGCGTCAAAAATAGGCTGCGGGCAGAGCCGCGCCAAAAAAAGAGCAGCTGAACCCCTTGGTCCCAAGTTCGTCCTGCGGAAAAATGCCCAAAAAGGGGGTGGGCTATAGCCTTGGGGTGTGGGGCCGACGAACTTCGTCCGGCGGACTCGGAATGGGCCGAGACTTTGCCCACCCCCTCTCTGCAACAAAAATAGGCCGTGGGCACAGCCGCGCCCAAAAAAGAGGAGACGAACCCCTTGGCGCCAAGTTCGTCCTGCGGAAAAAAGCCCAAAAAGGAGGTGGGCTATAGCCTTGGGGCGCGGGGATGGCGAACTTCGTCCGCCCGATTTGGAATGGGCCGAGACTTTGCCGACCCCCTCCCCATGACAAAATAGGCCGCGGGCACAGCAGCGCCTAAAAAAGAGGAGCCGAAGCCCTTGGCGCCAAGTTCGTCCTGCGGAAAAATGCCCAAAAAAGAGGTGGGCTATACCCTTGGGGCGTGGGGATGGCGAACTTCGTCCGCCGGATTCGGAATGGGCCGAGACTTTGCCGACCCCCTCCCCGTGACAAAATAGGCCGCGGGCACAGCGCGCCCAAAAAAGAGCAGCCGAACCCCTTGGCGACAAGTTCGTCCTGCAGAAAAATGCCGAAAAAAGGGGTGGGCCATAGCCTTGGGGCGTGGGGCTGGCGCACTTCGTCCGCCGGACTCGGAATGGGCCGAGACTTTGCCCATCCCTCCCCGTGACAAAAATAGGCCGCGGGCACAGCCGCGCCAAAAAAAGAGCAGCGCAACCCCTTGGCGCCAAGTTCGACCTGCGGAAAAATGTCCAAAAAAGGGTTGTGCTATAGCCATTGGGCGTGGGGCCGGCGAACTTCGTCTGCCTTCGTCGGAATGGGCCGAGACTTTGGCCAACCCCTCCCCACGACAAAAATAGGCCGCGGGCAGAGCCGCGCCAAAATAAGAGTAGCCGAACCCCTTGGTGCCAAGTTCGTCCTGCGGAAAAATGCCCAAAAAGGGGTGGGCTATAGCCTTGGTGGGTGGGGCTGGCGAACTTCGTCCGCCGGATTCGGAATGGGCCGAGACTTTGCCCACCCCATCCCCGTGACAAAATAGGCCGCGGGCACAGCCGTGCCCAAAAAGAGCAGCCGAACCCCTTGGCGCCAAGTTCATCCTGCAGAAAAAATGCCGAAAAAAGGGGTGGGCCATAGCCTTGGGGCGTGGGGTTGGCGCACCTCGTCCGCCGGACTCGGAATGGGCCGAGACTTTGCCCACCCCTCCCCGCGACAAAAATAGGCCGCGGGCAAAGTCTCGGCCAAAAAAGAGCAGCCGAACCCCTTGGCGCCAAGTTCGTCCTGCGGAAAAAATGCCCAAAAAGGGGGTGGGCTATAGCCTTGGCGCGTGGTGCTGGCGCACTTCGTCCGCCGGACTCGGAATGAGCCGAGAATTTTCCCACCCCCCTCCCCGAGACAAAAATAGACCGCGGGCACAGCCGCGCCCAAAAAGGAGCAGCCGAACGCCGTGGCGCCAAGTTCGTCCTGCGGAAAAATGCCCAAAATGGGGGTGGGCTATAGCCTTGGGGCGTGGGGCTGTCGAACCTCGTCCGCCGGACTCGGAATGAGCCGAGACTTTTCGCACCCCTTCCCCGCGACAAAAATAGGCCGCGGGCACAGCCGCGCCCAAAAAGGAGCAGTGGAACCCCTTGGCGCCAAGTTTGTCCTGCGGAAAAATGCCCAAAAATGGGGTGGGCTATAGCCTTGGGGCGTGGGGCTGGCAAACTTCTTCCTCCTTGCTCAGAATGGGCCGAGACATTGCCCACCCCCTACTTATGACAAAAATAGGCCGTGGGCACAGCTGGGACCAAAAAAGAGGAGCCGAAGCCCTTGGCGCCAAGTTCGTCCTGCGGAAAAATGCCCAAAAAGGAGGTGGGCTATACCCTTGGGGCGTGGGGATGGCGAACTTCGTCCGCCGGATTCGGAATGGGCCGAGACTTTGCCGACCCCCTCCCCGTGACAAAATAGGCCGCGGGCACAGCGCGCCCAAAAAAGAGCAGCCGAACCCCTTGGCGACAAGTTCGTCCTGCAGAAAAATGCCGAAAAAAGGGGTGGGCCATAGCCTTGGGGCGTGGGGCTGGCGCACTTCGTCCGCCGGTCTCGGAATGGGCCGAGACTTTGCCCATCCCCTCCCCGTGACAAAAATAGGCCGCGGGCACAGCCGCGCCAAAAAAAGAGCAGCGCAACCCCTTGGCGCCAAGTTCGACCTGCGGAAAAATGTCCAAAAAAGGGTTGTGCTATAGCCATTGGGCGTGGGGCCGGCGAACTTCGTCTGCCTTCGTCGGAATGGGCCGAGACTTTGGCCAACCCCTCCCCGCGACAAAAATAGGCCGCGGGCAGAGCCGCGCCAAAATAAGAGTAGCCGAACCCCTTGGTGCCAAGTTCGTCCTGCGGAAAAATGCCCAAAAAAGGGGTGGGCTATAGCCTTGGGGCGTGGGGCTGGCGAACTTCGTCCGCTTGACGCGGAATGGGCCGAGACTTTGCCCATCCCTCCCCGTGACAAAAATAGGCCGCGGGCACAGCCGCGCCAAAAAAAGAGCAGCGCAACCCCTTGGCGCCAAGTTCGACCTGCGGAAAAATGCCCAAAAATGGGGTGGGCTATAGCCTTGGGGCGTGGGGCTGGCAAACTTCTTCCTCCTTGCTCAGAATGGGCCGAGACATTGCCCACCCCCCTACTTATGACAAAAATAGGCCGTGGGCACAGCTGGGACCAAAAAATAGCAGCCGATCCCCTTGGCGCCAAGTTTGTCCTGCAGAAAAAAGCCCAAAAAAGGGGTGGGCTATAGCCCTGGGGCGTGGGGCTGGCGAACTTCGTCCGCCTTCTTCGGAGTGGGCCGAGATTTTGCCCACCCCCTCCCCCCAACAAAAATAGGCCGCGGGCACAGTCGCGCCCAAAAAAGAGCAGTGGAACCCCTTGGCGCCAAGTTCGTTCTGCGGAAAAATGCTCAAAAAAGGGGTGCGCTATAGCCTTTGGGCGTGGGGCTGGCGAACTTCGTCTGCCTTCTTCGGAGTGGGCCGAGACTTTTCCCACCCCCACCCCCGCAACAAAAATAGGCCCCGGGCACAGCCGCGCCCCAAAAAGTGCAGCCGAACCCCTTGGCGCCATGTTCGTCCTGCGGAAAAATGCCCAAAAAGGGGGTGGGCTATAGCCTTGGCGCGTGGTGCTGGCGCACTTCGTCCGCCGGACTCGGAATGAGCCGATAATTTTCCCACCACCTCCCTGAGACAAAAATAGGCCGCGGGCACAGCCGCGCCCAAAAAAGAGCAGCTGAACCCCGAGGCGCCAAGTTCGTCCTGCGGAAAAATGCCCAAAAAGGGGGTGGGCTATAGCCTTGGGGCGTGGGGCTGTCGAACCTCGTCCGCCGGACTCGGAATGGGCCGAGACTTTTCCCACCCCCTCCCCGCGACAAAAATAGGCCGCGGGCACAGCCGCGCCCAAAAAGGAGCAGCTGAACCCCTTGGCGCATAGTTCATCCTGCGGAAAAATGCCCAAAAATGGGGTGGGCTATAGCCTTGGGGCGTGGGGCTGGCGAACTTCTTCCGCCTTCCTCGGAATGGGCCGAGACATTGCCCACCCCCCTCCTCGTGACAAAAATAGGCCGCGGGCACAGCCGGGCCAAAGAAATAGCAGCCGATCCCCTTGGCGCCAAGTTTGTCCTGCGGAAAAATGCCCAAAAAAGGGGTGGGCTATAGCCCTGGGGCGTGGGGCTGGCGAACTTCGTCCGCCTTCTTCGGAGTGGGCCGAGACTTTTCCCACCCCCACCCCGCAACAAAAATAGGCCCCGGGCACAGCCGCGCCCCAAAAAGTGCAGCCGAACCCATTGGCGCCAAGTTCGTCCAGCGGAAAAATGCCCAAAAACGTGGTGGGCTATAGCCTTGGCGCGTGGTGCTGGCGCACTTCGTCCGCCGGACTCGGAATGAGCCGAGAATTTTCCCACCCCCTCCCCGCGCCAAAAATTGGCCGCGGGCAAAGCCGCGCCCAAAAAAGGGGTGTGCTATAGCCTTTGGGCGTGGGGCCGGCGAACTTCGTCCGCCTTCCTCGGAATGGGCCGAGACTTTGGCCACCCCCCTCCTCGCGCCAAAAATAGGTCGCGGGCACAGCCGTGCCCAAAAAAGGGGTGTGCTATAGCCTTGGGGTGTGGGCCTGGTGAACTTCGTCCGCCGGACTCAGAATGAGCCGAGACTTTGCCCACCCCCCTCCGCGCGACAAAAGCAGGCCGCGGGCACAGCCACGCCCAAAAAATAGCAGCCGAACCCATTGGCGCCAAGTTCGTCCTGCGGAAAAATGCCCAATAAGGGGATGGGCTATAGCCTTGGGGTGTGGGGCCGGCGAACTTCGTCTGCTGGCTCGGAATGGGCCGAGGCTATGCCCACCCCCTCCCTACGACAAAAATAGGCCGCGGGCACAGCGGCGCCCAGAAAAGAGCAGCTGAACCCTATGGCGCCAAGTTCGTCCTGCGGAAAAATGTCCAAAAAAATGTGTGTGCTTTAGCCTTTGGGCGTGGGGCCGGTGGACTTCGTCCGCCTTCCTTGGAATGGGCCGAGACTTTGGCGACCCCCTCCCCGCGCCAAAAATAGGCCGCGGGCACAGCCGCGCCCAAAACAACGCCTTGGGGTGTGGGGCTGGCGAACATCGTCCGCTGGACTCGGAATGGGCCGAGACTTAGCCCACCACCTCCTCGCGACAAAAAAAGGCCGCGGGCACAGCCGCGCCCAAAAAATAGCCGCCGAACCCGTTGGCGCCAATTTTGTCCTGCGGAAAAATGCCCGAAAAAGGGGTTGGCTATAGCCTTGGGGCGTGGGGCCGGCGAACTTCGTCCGCTGGGCTCGGAATGGGCCGAGGCTATGCCCACCCCCCTCCCCGCCACAAAAATAGGCCGCGGGCACAGTCGCGCCCAAAAAAGAGCAGCTGAACCCCTTGGCACCAAGTTCGTCCTGCGGAAAAATTGCCAAACAAGGGGTGTTCTATAGCCTTTGGGCGTGGGGCCGGCGAACTTCATCCGCCTTCCTCGGAATGGGCCGAGACTTTGGCCACCCCCTCACCGCGCGAAAAGTAGGCCGCGGGCACAGCCGCGCCCAAAAAAGGGGTGTGCTATAGCCTTTGGGAGTGCGGCTGGCGATCTTCGTCAGCCGGACTCGGAATGGGCCGAGACTTTGCCCACCCCTTCCCCATGACAAAAATTGGCCGCGGGCGCAGCCGCGCCCAAAAAATAGCAGCCGAACCCGTTGGCGCCAGTTCGTCGTGCAGAAAAATGCCCAAAAAGGGGATGGGCTATAGCCTTGGGGCGTGGGGACGGCGAACTTCATCAGCCTTCCTCGAAATGGGCCGAGGCTATGCCCACCCCCTCCCCACGACTAAAATAGGCCGCGGGCACAGCCGCGCCCAAAAAAAGAGCAGCCAAACCCCTTGGCGCGAAGTTCGTCCTGCGGAAAAATGCCCACAAAAGGGGTGTGCTATAGCCTTTGGGCGTGGGGCCGGTGAACTTCACCCGCCATCTTCGGAGTGGGCCGAGACTTTGGCCACCCCCTCCCCGCGCGAAAAATAGGCCGAGGGCTCAGCCGCGCCCAAAAAGGGGTTGTGCTATAGGCTTGGGGTGTGGGGCAGGCGAATATCGTCCGCCGGACTCGGAATAGGCCGAGACTTTGCCCACCCCCTCCCCGGTACAAAAAAAGGCCGCGGTCACAGCCGCCCCCCAAAAAATAGCAGCTGAACCCCTTGGCTCCAAGTTCGTCCTGCGGAAAAATTGCCAAAAAAGGGGTGTGCTATAGCCTTTCGGCGTGGGGCCGGCGAACTTCATCCGCCTTCCTCGGAATGGGCCGAGACTTTGGCCACCCCCTCACCGCACGAAAAATAGGCTGCGGGCACAGCCGCGCCCAAAAAAGGGGTGTGCTATAGCCTTTGGGAGGGCGGCTGGCGAACTTCGTCAGCCGGACTCGGAATGGGCCAAGACTTTGCCCACCCCTTCCCCGTGACAAAAATTGGCCGCTGGTGCAGCCACGCCCAAAAAATAGCAGCCGAACCCGTTGGCGCCAAGTTCGTCGTGCAGAAAACTGCCCAAAAAGGGGATGGGCTATAGCCTTGGGGCGTGGGGCCGGCGAACTTCATCAGCCTTCCTCGGAATGGGCCGAGGCTATGCCCACCCCCTCCCCGCGCCAAAAATAGGCCGCGGGCTCAGCCGCGCCCAAAAAAGGGGTGTGCTATAGGCTTGGGGTGTGGGGCAGGCGAATATCGTCTGCCGGACTCGGAATAGGCCGAGACTTTGCCCACCCCCTCCCCGGGACAAAAAAAGGCCGCGGGCACAGCCGCCCCCAAAAAAGAGCAGCCGAACCCCTTGGCGCCAAGTTCGTCCTGCGGAAAAATGCCCAAAAAGGGGTGGGCTATAGCCTTGGGGCGTGGGGCTGGCAGTCTTCGTCCGCCGGACTCGGAATGGGCCGAGGCTTTGCCCACCCCCTCCCCGTGACAAAAATAGGGGCCGGGCACAGCCACGCCCAAAAAAGAGCAACCGAACCCCTCGGCGCCAAGTTCGTCCTGCGGAAAATGCCCAAAAAAGGGGTGTGCTATAGCCTTTGGGCGTGGGGCCGGCGAACTTCATCCGCCATCCTCGGAATGGGTCGAGGCTTTGCCCACCCCCTCCCCGCACCAAAAATAGGCCGCGGGCACAGCCGTGCCCAAAAAGGAACAGCCGAACCCCTTGGCGCCAAGTTCGTCCTGCGGAAAAATGCCCAAAAAAGGGGTGTGCTATAGCCTTGGGGCGTGGAGCTAGCGAACTTCGCCAGCCGGACTTAGAATGGGCCGACACTTTGGCCACCCCCTCCTTGCGACAAAAATAGGCCGCGGGCACAGCCTCGCCCAAAAAAGAGCAGCCGAACCCCTTGGCGCCAAGTTCGTCCTGGGGAAAAATGACCGAAAAAGGGGTGTGCTATAGCCTTGGGGTGTGGGGCTGGCGAACTTCGTCCGCTGGACTCGGAATTGGCCGAGACTTTGCCCACCCCCTCCCCGCGACAAAAATAGTCCGCGGGCACACCCACGCCGAAAGAAGAGCAGCCGAACCCCTTGGCGCCAAGTTCGTCCTGCGGAAAAATGCCCAAAAAAGGGATGTGCAATAGCCTTTGGGCGTTGGGCCGACGAACTTCATCCGCCTTCCTCGGAATGGGCCGAGACTTTGACCACCCCCTCCCCACGACAAAAATAGGCCGCGGGCACAGCCTCGCCCAAAAAAGAGCAGCCGAACCCCTTGGCGCCAAATTCGTCCTGGGGAAAAATGACCGAAAAAGGGGTGTGCTATAGCCTTGGGGCGTGGGGCTGGCGAACTTCGTCCGCTGGACTCGGAATTGGCCGAGACTTTGCCCACCCCCTCCCCACGGCAAAAATAGTCCGCGGGCACCGCCGCGCCCAAAAAAGATCAGCCCAAGGCCTAGGCGCCAAGTTCGTCGTGGGGAAAAATGCCCAAAAAAGGGGTGTCCTATAGCCTAGGGGCGTGGGGCTGGCGATGTTCGTCCGCCGGACTCCAAATCGGCCGAGACATTGCCCACCCCCTCCCCATGCCAAAAATAGGCTGCTGGCACCGCCACGCTCAAAGAAGAGCAGCCGAAAGCCTTGGCGCCATGTTTGTCCTGCGGAAAAATGCCCAAAAAAGGGTTGTGCTATAGCATTGGGGCGTGGGGCTGGCGAAGTTCGTCCCCCGGACTCGGAATGGGCCGAGACTTTGCACCACCGCTCGCCGTCCAAAAAATAGGCCGCTGGTACGGGCGCGCCGAAAAAGAGCGGGCGAAAGCCTTTGGCGCCAAGTTCGTCCTGCGGAAAAATGACCAAAAAAGGAATGTGCTATAGCCTTGGGGCATGGGGCTGGCAAAGTTTGTCCCCCGGAGTCAGAATGGGCCGAGATTTTGCCCACCCCCTCCCCACGCCAAGAATAGACCGCGGTCACAGCCGCGCCCAAAAAAGATCAACCGAAGGCCTAGGCGCGAAGTTCGTCCGGTGGAAAAATGCCCAAAAAAGGGGTGTGCTATAGCCTTGGGGCGTGGGGCTGGCGAAGTTTGTCCGCCTTCCTTGGAATGGGCCGAGACATTGCCCACCCCCCTCCCCGTACCAGAAATAGGCCGCGGGCACAGCAACGACCAAAAAAGAGCAGCCGAACCCCTTGGCGCCAAGTTCGTCGTGCGAAAAAATGTCCAAAAAAGGGGTGTGCTATAGCCTTGGGCTGTGGGGCTGGCGAACTTCGTCCGCTGGACTCGGAATGGGCCGAGACTTTGGCAGCCCCCACCCCGCGCCAATAATAGGCTGTGGGCACAGCCGCGCCAAAAAAAGAGCTGCCGAACCCCTTGGCACCAAGTTCGTCCAACGGAAAAATGCCCAAAAAGGGGGTGGGCTATAGCCTTGGGGAGTGGGGCTGGCGCACTTCGTCCGCCTGATTCGGAATGGGCCGAGACTTTGCCCACCCCCTCCCCATGACAAAAATAGGGGGCAGGCACAGCCACGCCCAAAAAAGAGCAGCCGAACCCTTCGGTGCCTAGTTCGTCCTGCGGAAAAATGCCCAAAAAAGGGGTGGGCTATAGCCTTGGGGCGTGGGGCTGGCACTCTTCGTCCGCCGGACTCGGAATGGGCCGAGGCTTTGCCCACCCCCTCCCCATGTCAAAAATAGGTGGCGGGCACAGCCACACCCAAAAAAGAGCAGCCGATCCCCTCGGCGCCAAGTTCGTCCTGCGGAGAAATGCCCAAAAAAGGGGTGTGCTATAGCCTTGGGGCGTGGTCATGGCGAACTTCGTCCGCCGGACTCGAAATGGGCCGAGACATTGGCCACCCCCTCCCCACGACAAAAATAGGCCGCGGGCACAGCCGCGCCAAAAAAAGAACAGCCGAACCACTAAAAAAGAACAGCCGAACCCCTTGGCGCCAAGTTCGTCCTGCGGCAAAATGCCCAGAAAAGGGGTGTGCTATAGCCTTTGGGTGTGGGGCTGGCGAACTTCGTCCGCCGGGCTCGGAATGGGCCGAGACTTTGCCCACCCCCTCCCCATGACAAAAATAGGCCGCGGGCACAGCCGCGCCAAAAAAAGAACAGCCGAACCCCTTGGTGCCAAGTTCGTCCTGCGGAAAAATGCCCAAAAAAGGGGTGGGCTATAGCCTTGGGGCGTGGGGCTGGCACTCTTCGTCCGCTGGACTCGGAATGGGCCGAGACTTTGCACAACCGCTCGCCGTCCAAAAAATAGGCCGCTGGTACGGGCGCGCCGAATAAGAGCGGGCGAAAGCCTTTGGCGCCAAGTTCGTCCTGCGGGAAAATGACCAAAAAAGGAATGTGCTATAGCCTTGGGGCATGGGGCTGGCAAAGTTTGTCCCCCGGAGTCGGAATGGGCCGAGATATTGCCCACCCCCTCCCCACGCCAAGAATAGACCGCGGTCACAGCCGCGCCCAAAAAAGATCAACCGAAGGCCTAGGCGCGAAGTTCGTCCGGTGGAAAAATGCCCAAAAAAGGGGTGTGCTATAGCCTTGGGGCGTGGGGCTGGCGAAGTTTGTCCGCCTTCCTTGGAATGGGCCGACACATTGCCCACCCCCTCCCCGTACCAGAAATAGGCCGCGGGCACAGCAACGACCAAAAAAGAGCAGCCGAACCCCTTGGCGCCAAGTTCGTCGTGAGAAAAAATGTCCAAAAAAGGGGTGTGCTATAGCCTTGGGCTGTGGGGCTGGCGAACTTCGTCCGCTGGACTCGGAATGGGCCGAGACTTTGCCCGCCCCCACCCCTCACCAATAATAGGCTGTGGGTACAGCCGCGCCAAAAAAAGAGCTGCCGAACCCCTTGGCACCAAGTTCGTCCAACGGAAAAATGCCCAAAAAGGGGGTGGGCTATAGCCTTGGGGAGTGGGGCTGGCGCACTTCGTCCGCCTGATTCGGAATGGGCCGAGACTTTGCCCACCCCCTCCCCGCGACAAAAATAGGCCGCGGGCAGAGCCGCACCGAAGAAAGAGCAGCCGAACCCCTTGGCGCCAAGTTCGTCCTGCGGAAAAATGCCCCAAAAAGGGGTGTACTATAGCCTTGGGGCGTGGGGCTGCCGAAATTCATCCGCCGGACTCGGAATGGGCCGAGACTTTGTCACCCCCTCCCCGTACAAAAAATAGGCCGCGGACACAGCAGCGCCCAAAAAAGACCAGCCGAAGGCGTGGGCACCAAGTTCGTCCTGCGGAAAAATGCCCAAAAAAGGGGTGTGCTATAGCCTTGGGGCGTGGGGCCGGCTAAGCTCGTCCGCCGGACTCGGAATGGGACGAGACTTTTCCCACCCCCTCCCTGTGACAAAAATAGGCCGCGGGCACAGCCGCGTCCAAAAAAGAGCAGCCGAACCCCTTGGCGCCAAGTTCGTCCTGCGGAAAAATGCCCAAAAAAGGGTTGTGCTATAGCCTTTGGGCGTGGGGCCGGCGCACTTCGTCCGCCTTCCTCGGAATCAGCCGGGACTTTGCCAACCCCCTCCCTGCGACAAAAATTGGCCGCGGGCACAGCCGCGCCCAAAAAAGAGCAGCCGAACCCCGTGGCGACATGTTCGTCCTGCGGAAAAATGCCCAAAAAAGGGGTGTGCTATAGCCATTGGGCATGGGGCCGGCAAAGTTCGTCCGCCGGACTCGGAATGGGCCGAGACTTTGCCCACCCCCTCCCCGTGACAAAAATAGGCCGCGGCCACAGCCGCGCCCAAAAAAGAGTAGCCGAACCTCTTCGCGCCAAGTTCGTCCAGCGGAAAAATGTCCAAAAAAGGGGTGTGCAATAACCTTTGGTCGTGGGGCTGCCGAACTTCGTCCGCCTTCCTCGGAATCGGCCGAGACTTTGCCCGCCCCCTTCCCGCGACAATAAAAGGCCGCGGGCACAGCTGCACCCAAAAAAGACCAGCCGAAGGCGTGGGCACCAAGTTCGTCCTGCGGAAAAATGCCCAAAAAAGGGGTGTGCTATTGCCTTGGGGCGTGGGGCCGGCTAAGCTCGTCCTCCTTCCTCGGAATCGGCCGGCACTTTGCCAACCCCCTCCCCACGACAAAAATAGGCCACGGGCACAGCCGCGCCCAAAAAAGAGCAGTCGAACCCCGTGGCGCCAAGTTCGTAGTGGGGAAAAATGCCTAAAAAAGGGGTGTCCTATAGCCTAGGGGCGTGGGGCTGGCGACGTTCGTCCGCCGGACTCCGAATCGGCCGAGACATTGCCCACCCCCTGGCCGTGCCAAAAATAGGCTGCTGGCACAGCCACGCTCAAAAAAGAGCAGCCGAAAGCCTTGGCGCCAAGTTTGTCCTGCGGAAAAATGCCCAAAAAAGGGCTGTGCTATAGCCTTGGGGCGTGGGGTTGCTGAAATTCGTCCGCTGGACTCGGAGTGGGCCGAGACTATTCCCACCCCCTCCCCGCGACAAAAATAGGCCGCGGGCACAGCCGCGCCCAAAAAAGAGCAGTCGAACCCCTTGGTGCCAAGTTCGTCCTGCAGAAAAATGCCCAAAAAAGGGTGGGCTATAGCCTTGGGGCGTGGGGCTGGCGAAATTCGTCCGCCGGACTCGGAATGGGCCGAGACTTTGGCCACCCCCTCCCCGTGCCAAAAATAGGCCGCGGACACAGCAGCGCCCAAAAAAGACCAGCCGAAGGCGTGGGCGACAAGTTCGTCCTGCGGAAAAATGCCCAAAAAAGGGGTGTGCTATAGCCTTGGGGTTGGGGCTGGCGAAGTTCGTCCGCCGGACTTAGAATGGACCGAGACTTTGCCCATCCCCTCCCTATGCTAAGAATAGGCCGCGGACACAGCTACGCCTAAAAAAGACCAGCCGAAGGCGTGAGCGCCAAGTTCGTCATGCGGAAAAATGCCCAAAAAAGGGGTGTGCTATAGCCTTGGGGCATGGGGCTGGCGAAGTTAGTCTGCCGGACTCGGAATGGGCCGAGACTTTGCCCATCCCCTCCCCGTGCCAAAAATAGGCCGTGGACACAGCCGCGCCCAAAAAAGATATACCGAAAGCCTTGGCGCCAAGTTCGTCCTGCGGAAAAATGCCTAAAAAAGGGGTGTGCTATAGCCTTGGGGCGTGGGGCTGGCGAAGTTCGTCCCCCGGACTCGAAATGGGCTGACAATTTGCCCACCCCCTACCCGCACCAAAAATAGGCCGCGGGCACCGCCGCGCCCAAAAAAGATCAGCCGAAGGCCTAGGCGCCAAGTTCATCGTGGGTAAAAATGCCCAAAAAAGGGGTGTCCTATAGCCTAGGGGCGTGGGGCTGGCGACGTTCGTCCGCCGGACTCCGAATCGGCCGACACATTGCCCACCCCCTCCCCGTGCCAAAAATAGGCTGCTGGCACAGCCACGCTAAAAAAAGAGCAGCCGAAAGCCTTGGCGCCAAGTTTGTCCTGCGGAAAAATGCCCAAAAAAGGGTTGTGCGATAGCCTTGGGGCGTGGGGCTGCCAAAATTCGTCTGCTGTACTCGGAGTGGGCCGAGACTATTCCCACCCCCTCCCCGCAACAAAAATAGGCTGCGGGCACAGCCGCGCGCAAAAAAGAGCAGTCGAACCCCTTGGCGCCAAGTTCGTCCTGCAGAAAAATGCCCAAAAAAGGGTGGGCTATAGCCTTGGGGCGTGGGGCTGGCGAACTTCGTCCGTCGGACTCGGAATGGGCCGAGCTTTGCCCACCCCCTCCCCGCGACAAAAATAGGGTCCGGGCACAGCCGCGCCCAAAAAAGAGCACCCGAACTCCTTGGCGCCAAGTTCGTCCTGCGGAAAAATGCCCAAAAAAGGGATGTGCTATAGCCTTGGGGCGTGGGGCCGGCTAAGTTCGTCCGCCGGACCCGGAATGGGCCGAGACTTTTCCCACCCCCTCCCTGTGACAAAAATAGGCCGCGGGCACAGCCGCGCCCAAAAAAGAGCAGCCGAACCCCTTGGCGCCAAGTTCGCCCTGCGGAAAAATGCCCAAAAAGGGGGTGGCGATAGCCTTGGGCCGTGGGGCTGGCGAACCCTCCCCGTGGCAAAAATAGGCCGCGGGCATAGCCTCGCCCAAAAAAGAGCAGCCGAACCCCTTGGCGCCAAGTTCGTCCTGCGGAAAAATGCCCAAAAAAGTGGTGCGCTATGGCCTTGGGGCGTGGGGCTGGCGAACTTCGTCCGTCGGACTCGGAATGGGCCGAGTCTTTGCCCACCCCCTCCCCACGACAACAATAGGCCGCGGGCTCAGCCACACGCAAAAAATAGTGGACGAACCCCTTGGCGCCAAGTTCGTCCTGCGGAAAAATGCCCAAAAAAGGGGTGGGCTATAGCCTTGGGGCGTGGGGCAGGCGAACTTCGTCCGCAAGACTCGGAACGTGCCGAGGCTTTGCCCAACCCCTCCCCGCAACAAAAATAGGCCGCGGGCACAGCTGCGCCAAAAAAAGAGCAGCCGAACCGCTTGGCGCCAGGTTCGTCCTCCGGAAAAATGCCCAAAAAGGGGGTGGGCTATAGCGTTGGGGCGTGGGGCTGGCGAACTTCGTCCGCCGGATTCGGAATGGGCCGAGACTTTGTCCACCCCCTCCCCGCGACAAAAATAGGCCGCGGGCACAGCCGCGCCCAAAAATGAGCAGCCGAACCCCTTGGCACCAAGTTCGTCCTGCGGAAAAATGCCCAAAAAAGGGGTGTGCTATAGCCTTTGCGCGTGCGGCCGGCAAAGTTCATCCGCATTCCGCGAATTGGGCCGAGACTTTGGCCACCCCCTCCCCGCGCCAAAAATAAGCTTCAGACACAGCCGCGCCCAAAAAAGAGCAGCCGAACCCCTTGGCGCTACGTTCGTCCTGCAGAAAAATGCCCAAAAAAGGGTTGGGCTATAGCCTTGGGGCGTGGGGCCGGCGCACTTCGTCCGCCGGACTCGGAATGGGCCGAGGCTTTGCCCACCCCCTTCCCGCACCAAAAATAGGCCGCGGGCAAAGCCGCACCCAAAAAAGAGCTGGCGACCCCCTTGGCGCAAAATTCGTCCTGCGGAAAAATGCCCATAAAAGAGGTGTGCTATAGCCTTTGGGCATGGGGCCGGCAAAGTTCATCCGCCTTCCTCGGAATGGGCCAGGACGTTGCCCACCATCTCCCCACGCCAAAAATAGGCCGTGGCCACTGCCGCGCCCAAAAAAGAGCAGGCGAACCCCTTCGCGCCAAGTTCGTCCTGCGGAAAAATGCCCAAAAAAGGGGTGTGCTATAGCCTTGGGGCGTGGGGCAGGCGAACTTCGTCTGCCGGACTCGGAATGGGCCGAGACTTTGCCCACCCCATCCCCATGCTAAAAATAGGCCGCGGGCACAGCCGCGCCCAAAAAAGAGCAGCCGAATCCCTTGGCGCCAAGTTCGTCCTGCGGAAAAATGCCCAAAAAAGGGGTGCACTATAGCCTTACAGCGTGGGGCTGCCGAAGCTTGTCTGCCGGACTCGGAATGGGCCGAGACTTTTCCCACCCCCTCGCCGTAATAAAAATAGGCCTCGGGCACAGCCGCGCCCAAAAAAGAGCAGCCGAACCCCTAGGCACTAAGTTCGTCCTGCGGAAAATGCCCGAAAAAGGGGTGTGCTATAGCGTTTGGGCGTGGGGCCGGTGAACTTCGTCCGCCTTCCTCGGAATCAACCGAGATTTTGCTCACGCCCTACCCACGCCAAAAATAGGCAGCGGGCACAGCCGCGTCCAAAAAAGAGCTGGCGAACCCCTTGGCGTCAAGTTCGTCCAGCGGAAAAATGCCCAAAAAAGGGGTGTGCTATAGCCTTGGGGCGTGGGGCTGGCGAACTTCGTCCGTCGGACTCGGAATGGGCCGAGCTTTGCCCACCCCCTCCCCGCGACAAAAATAGGGTTCGGGCACAGCCGCGCCCAAAAAAGAGCACCCGAACTCCTTGGCGCCAAGTTCGTCCTGCGGAAAAATGCCCAAAAAAGGGATGTGCTATAGCCTTGGGGCGTGGGGCCGGCTAAGTTCGTCCTCCGGACTCGGAATGGGCCGAGACTATTCCCACCCCGTCCCTGAGCCAAAAATAGGCCATGGGCGCAGCCGCGCCCAAAAAAGAACAGCCTAACCCCTTGGCGCCAAGTTCATCATGCGGAAAACTGAACAAAAAGGGGGTGGGCTATAGCCTTGGGGCGTGGGGCCGGCCCACTTCGTCCGCCGGACTTGGAATGGGCCGAGACTTTACCCAGCCAGTCCCTGAGCCAAAAATAGGCCATGGCCGCAGCCGCGCCCAAAAAAGAACAGCCTAACCCCTTGGCGCCAAGTTCGTCATGCGGAAAACTGCCCAAAAAGGGGGTGGGCTATAGCCTTGGGGCGTGGGGCCGGCGCACTTCGTCCGCCGGACTCGGAATGGGCCGAGACTTTTCCCACCCCCTCGCCATGACAAAAATACTCCGCGGGCACAGCCGCACCAAAAAAAGAGCAGGCGAACCTCTTGGCGCCAAGTTCGTCCTGCGGAAAAATGCCCAAAAAAGGGGTGGGCTATAGCCTTGGGGCGTTGGGCTGGCGAACTTCGTCCGCCGGTCTCCGAATGAGCCGAGTCGTTGCCCACCCCCTCCCCACGACAAAAAAAGGCCACAGGCACAGCCGCGTCCAAAAAAGAGAAGGCGAACCCCTTGGCGCCAAGTTCGTCATGCGGAAAACTGCCCAAAAAGGGGGTGGGCTATAGCCTTGGGGCGTGGGGCCGGCGCACTTCGTCCGCCGGACTCGGAATGGGCCGAGACTTTTCCCACCCCCTCGCCGTGACAAAAATACTCCGCGGGCACAGCCGCACCAAAAAAAGAGCAGGCGAACCTCTTGGCGCCAAGTTCGTCCAGCGGAAAAATGCCCAAAAAAGGGGTGGGCTATAGCCTTGGGGCGTTGGGCTGGCGAACTTCGTCCGCCGGTCTCCGAATGAGCCGAGTCGTTGCCCACCCCCTCCCCACGACAAAAAAAGGCCACAGGCACAGCCGCGTCCAAAAAAGAGAAGGCGAACCCCTTGGCGCCAAGTTCGTCCTGCGGAAGAATGCCCAAAAAGGGGGTGGGCAATAGCCTTGGGGCGTGGGGCTGGCGAACTTCGTCCGCCGGAGTCGGAATGGGCCGAGGCGTTGCCCACCCCCTCCCCGTGACAAAAATAGGCCACGGGCACAGCCGCGCCCAAAAAAAAGCAGCCGAACCCCTTGGCGCCAAGTTCGTCCGGCGGAAAAATGCCCAAAAAGGGGGTGGGCTATAGCCTTGGGGCGTGGGGCAGGCGAACTTCGTCCGCCGGACTCCGAATGGGCCAAAAATTTTCCCACGCCCTCCCCGCGAAAAAAATAGGCCGCGGGCACAGCCGCGCCCAAAAAAGAGCAGCCGAACCCCTTGGCGCCATGTTCGTCCTGCGGAAAAATGCCCAAAAAGGGGGTGGGCTATAGCCTTGGGGCGTGGGGCTGGCGAACTTCGTCCGCCGGACTCGGAATGGGCCGAGACTTTCACCACCCCCTCACAGCGAAAAAAATAGGCCGCGGGCACAGCTGCGCCCAAAAAAGAGCAGCCGAGCCCCTTGGCGCCAAGTTCGTCCTACGGAAAAATGCCCAAAAAGGGGGTAGGCTATAGCCTTGGGGCGTGGGGCTGGCGAACTTCGTCCGCCTTCTTCCGAGTGGGACGAGATTTTGCCCACCCCCTCCCCGTGACAAAAATAGGCCACGGGCACAGCCGCGCCCAAAAAAAAGCAGCCGAACCCCTTGGCGCCAAGTTCGTCCGGCGGAAAAATGCCCAAAAAGGGGGTGGGCTATAGCCTTGGGGCGTGGGGCAGGCGAACTTCGTCCGCCGGACTCCGAATGGGCCAAAAATTTTCCCACGCCCTCCCCGCGAAAAAAATAGGCCGCGGGCACAGCCGCGCCCAAAAAAGAGCAGCCGAACCCCTTGGCGCCATGTTCGTCCTGCGGAAAAATGCCCAAAAAGGGGGTGGGCTATAGCCTTGGGGCGTGGGGCTGGCGAACTTCGTCCGCCGGACTCGGAATGGGCCGAGACTTTCACCACCCCCTCACAGCGAAAAAAATAGGCCGCGGGCACAGCTGCGCCCAAAAAAGAGCAGCCGAACCCCTTGGCGCCATGTTCGTCCTGCTGAAAAATGCCCAAAAAGGGGGTGGGCTATAGCATTGGGGCGTGGGGCTGGCGAACTTCGTCCGCCGGACTCGGAATGGGCCGAGACTTTGCCTGCCCCCACCCCGCGCCAATAATAGGCTGCGGTCACAGCCGCGCCCAAAAAAGAGCTGCCGAACCCCTTGGCACCAAGTTCGTCCTGCGGAAAAATGCCCAAAAAGGGGGTGGGCTATAGCCTTGGGGCGTGGGGCTGGCGAACTTCGTCCACCGGGCTCGGAATGAGCCGAGACTTTGTCCACCCCCTCGCCGCGACAAAAATACGCCGCGGGCACAGCCACACCCAAAAAAGAGCAGGCGAACCCCTTGGCGCGAAGTTCGTCCTGCGGAAAAATGCCCAAAAAAGGAGTGTACTATAGCCTTGGGGCGTGGGGCTGCCGAAATTCATCCGCTGGACTCGGAATGGGCCGAGACTTTTCCCACCCCCTCCCTGGGACAAAAATAGGCCGCGGGCACAGCCGCGCCCAAAAAAGAGCGGTCGAACCCCTTGGCGCCAAGTTCGTCCTGCCGAAAAAATCCCAAAAAAGGGGTGTACTATAGCCTTGGGGAGTGGGGCTGCCGAAGTTCGTCCGCTGGGCTCGGAATGGGCCGAGACTTTGGCCACCCCCTCCCCGCGCCAAAAATAGGCGCGGGCACAGCCTCGCCCAAAAAAGAGCAGCCGAACCCCTTGGCGCCAAGTTCGTCCTGCGGAAAAATGCCCAAAACAGGGGTGTGCTATAGCCTTTGGGCGTGGGGCCGGCAAAGTTCATCCGCCTTCCTCGGAATGGGCCGAGACATTGCCAACTCCCTCCCCGCACCCAAAATAGGCTGCGGGCACAGCCACGCCCAAAAAAAAGCAGTCGAACCCCGTTGGCGCCAAGTTCGTCCTGCGGAAAAATGCCGAAAAAACGGGTGTGCTATAGCCTTGGGGCGTGGGGCTGCCAAAGTTCGTCCGCCGGACTCGGAATGGGCCGAGACTTTGCCACCCCCTCCCCACGAAAAGAATAGGCCGCGGGCACAGCAGCACCTAAAAAAGAGCAGCCGAACCCCTTGGCGCCAAGTTCGTCCTGCGGAAAAATGCCCAAAAAAGGGGTGTGCTATAGCCTTTGGGCGTGGGGCTGGCGAACTTCGTCTGCCGGACTCGGAATGTGCCGAGAATTTGCCCACCCCCTCACCGCAACAAAAATAGGCCGCGGGCACAGCCGCTCCAAAAAAAGAGCAGCCGAACCCCTTGGCGCCAAGTTCGTCCTGCGGAAAAATGTCCAAAAATGGGATGTGCTATAGCCTTGGGGCGTGGTGCCGGCTAAGCTCGTCCGCCGGACTCGGAATGGGCCGAGACTTTTCCTCCTCCCTCCCTGCGGCAAAAATAGGCCGCGGGCACAGCCGCGCCCAAAAAAGAGCAGCCGAACCCCTTGGCGCCAAGTTCGTCCTGCGGAAAAATGCCCAAAAAAGGGGTGTGCTATAGCCTTTGGGCGTGGGGCCGGCGCACTTTGTCCGCCTTCCTCGGAATCGACCGGGACTTTGCCAACCCCCTCCCCACGACAAAAATAGGCCGCGGGCACAGCCGCGCCCAAAAAAGAGCAGCTGAACCCCGTGGCGCCATGTTCGTCCTGCCGAAAAATGCCCAAAAAAGGGGTGTGCTATAGCGTTTGGGCATGGGGCCGGCAAAGTTCGTCCGCCGGACCCGGAATGGGCCTAGACTTTGCCCACCCCCTCCCCGCGACAAAAATAGGCCGCAGCCACAGCCGCGCCCAAAAAAGAGCAGCCGAACCTCTTGGCGCCAAGTTCGTCCTGCGGAAAAATGCCCAAAAAAGGGGTGTGCTATAGCCTTTGGGCGTGGGGCCGGTGAACTTCGTCCGCCTTCCTCGGAATCGGCTGAGACTTAGCCCACCCCCTTCTCGCGATAATAATAGGCTGCGGGCACAGCCGAACCCCTTGGCGCCAAGTTCGTCCTGCGGAAAAATGCCTAAAAAAGAGGTGTGCTATAGCCTTGGGGCGTTGGGCTGGCGGAGTTCGTCCGCCGGACTCGGAATGGGCCGAGACTTTGCCACCCCCTCCCCGTGCCAAAAATAGGCCGCGGCCACAGCAGCGCCCAAAAAAGACCAGCCGAAGGCGTGGGCGCCAAGTTCGTCCTGCGGAAAAATGCCCAAAAAAGGGGTGTGCTATAGCCTTTGGGCGTGGGGCCGGCGCACTTCGTCCGCCTTCCTCAGAATCGGCCGGGACTTTGCCAACCCCCTCCCCGTGCCAAAAATAGGCTGCTGGCACAGCCGCGCCCAAAAAATAGCAGCCGAACCCCTTGGCGCCAAGTTCGTCCTGCGGAAAAATGCCCAAAAAAGGGGTGTGCTATAGCCTTTGGGCGTGGGGCCGGCTAAGTTCGTCCGCCGGACTCGGAATGTGCCGAGACTTTGCCCACCCCCTCCCCGCATCAAAAATAGGCCGCGGGCAAAGCCGCGCCCAAAAAAGAGCAGCCGAACCCCTTGGCGCCAAGTTCGTCCTGCTGAAAAATGGCCAAAAAAAGGGTGGGCTATAGCCTTAGGGCGTGGGGCTGGCGAACTTCGTCCGCCGGACTCAGAATGTGCCAAGACTTTGCCCACCCCCTCCCCGTGACAAAAATAGGCCGCGAGCACAGCCGCGCCCAAAAAAGAGCAGCCGAACTCCTTGGCGCCAAGTTCGTCCTGCGGAAAAATGCCCAAAAAAGGGTTGTGCTATAGCCTTTGGGCTTGGGGCCGGCAAAGTTATTCCGCCTTCCTCAGAATGGGCCGAGATGATGCCCACTCCCTCCCCACGACAAAAATAGGCCGTGGGCACAACCGCGCCCAGAAAAGAGCAGCCGAACCCCTTGGCGCCAAGTTCGTCCTGCGGAAAAATGCCGAAAAAAGGGGTTTGCTATAGCCCTTGGGAGTGGGGCCGGCAAAGTTCATCCGCCTACCTCGGAATGGGCCGAGACTTTGGCCACCCCCTCCCCGCGCCAAAATAGGCCGCGCGCACAGCCGCGCCAAAAAAAACAGCAGCCGAACCCCTTGGCGTCAAATTCGTCCTGCGGAAAAATGCCCAAAAAAGGGGTGTGCTATAGCCTTGGGGCGTGGGGCTGTCGAAGTTTGTCCGCCGGACTCGGAATGCCCCAAGACATTTCTCACCCCCTCCCCACGACAAAAATAGGTCGCACGCACAACCGCGCCCAAAAAAGAGCAGCCGAACCTCTTGGCGCCAAGTTCGTCCTACGGAAAAATGGCCAAAAAAAGGGTGGGCTATAGCCTTGGGGCGTGGGGCTGGCGAACTTCGTCCGCTGGACTTGGAATGTGCCGAGACTTTGCCCACCCCCTCCCCACGACAAAAATAGGCCGCGAGCACAGCCGCGCCCAAAAAAGACCAGCCGAAGGCGTGGGCGCCAAGTTCGTCCTGCGGAAAAATGCCCAAAAAAGGGGTGTGCTATAGCCTTGGGGCATGGGGCTGACGAAGTTAGTCCGCCGGACACGGAATGGGCCGAGACATTGCCCATCCCCTCCCCGTGCCAAAAATAGGCCGCGGACACAGCCGCGCCCGAAAAAGATAAACCGGAAGCCTTAGCGCCAAGTTCGTCCTGCGGAAAAATGCCTAAAAAAGGGGTCTGCTATAGCCTTGGGGCGTGGGGCTGGCGAAGTTCGTCGTGGGTAAAATTGCCCAAAAAAGGGGTGTGCTATAGCCTTTGGGCGTGGGGCCGGGAAAGTTATTCCGCCTTCCTCAAAATGGGCCCAGACTTTGCCCACCCCCTCCACACGACAAAAATAGGCCGTGGGCACAGCCGCGCCCAAAAAAAGACCAGCCGAACCCCTTGGCACCAAGTTCGTCCTGCGGAAAAATGCCCAAAAAAGGGGTGTGCTATAGCCTTTGGGCGTGGGGCCGGCAAAGTTATTCCGCCTTCCTCAGAATGGGCCGAGACTTTGCCCACCCCCTCCCCACGACAAAAATAGGCCGTGGGCACAGCCGCGCCCAAAAAAGAGCAGCCGAACCCCTTGGCGCCAAATTCGTCCTGCGGAAAAATGCCCAAAAAAGGGGTGTGCTATAGCCTTGAGGCGTGGGGCTGTCGAAGTTTGTCCGTCAAACTCGGAATGCGCCAAGACTTTTCTCACCCCCTCCCCACGACAAAAATAGGCCGCACGCACAACCGCGCCCAAAAAAGAGCAGCCGAACCTCTGGGCGCCAAGTTCGTCCTACGGAAAAATGGCCAAAAAAAGGGTGGGCTATAGCCTTGGGGTGTGGGGCTGGCGAACTTCGTCCGCCGGACTCGGAATGTGCCGAGACTTTGCCCACCCCCTCCCCAGGACAAAAATAGGCCGCGAGCACAGCCGCGCCCAAAAAATTGAAGTCGAACCCCTTGGCGCCAAGTTCGTCCCGCGGAAAAATGCCCAAAAAAGGGGTGTACTATAGCCTTGGGGCGTGGGGCTGCCGAAGTTCGTCCGCTGGACTCGGAATGGGCTAAGACTTTTCCCACCACCTCTCCGTGCCAAAAATAGGCCGCGGACACAGCAGCGCCCAAAAAAGACCAGCCGAACCCCTTGGCGCCAAGTTCGTCCTGCGGAAAAATGCCCAAAAAAGGGGTGTGCTATAGCCTTTGGGCGTGGGGCCGGCAAAGTTATTCCGCCTTCCTCAGAATGGGCCGAGACTTTGCCCACCCCCTCCCCACGACAAATATAGGCCGTGGGCACAGCCGCGCCCAAAAAAGACCAGCCAAACCCCTTGGCGCCAAATTCGTCCGGCGGAAAAATGCCCAAAAAAGGGGTGTGCTATAGCCTTGGGGCGTGGGGCTGGCGAACTTCGTCCGCCGGACTCGGAATGTGCCGAGACTTTGGCCACCCCCCTCCCCACGACAAAAATAGGCCGCGAACACGGCCGCGCCCAAAAAATAGCAGCCGAACCCCTTGGCGCCAAGTTCGTCCTGCGGAAAAATGCCCAAAAAAGGGGTGTGCTATAGCCTTTGGGCGTGGGGCCGGGAAAGTTATTCCGCCTTCCTCAGAATGGGCCGAGACTTTGCCCACCCCCTCGACACGACAAAAATAGGCCGTGGGCACAGCCGCGCCCAAAAAATAGCAGCCGAACCCCTTGGCGCCAAGTTCGTCCTGCGGAAAAATGCCCAAAAAAGGGGTGTGCTATAGCCTTTGGGCGTGGGGGCCGGCAAAGTTATTCCGCCTTCCTCAGAATGGGCTGAGACTTTGCCCACCCCCTCCCCGCGGGCAAAGCCGCGCACAACAAAAAGCAGTCGAACCCCATTGGCGCCAAGTTCATCCTGCGGAAAAATGCCGAAAAAAGGGGTGTGCTATAGCCATGGCGCGTGGGGCTGCCGGAGTTCGTCCGCCGGACTCGGAGTGGGCCGAGACTTTGCCACCCCCTCCCCGTGCCAAAAATAGGCCGCGGACACAGCAGCGCCCAAAAAAGACCAGCCGAAGGCGTGGGCGCCAAGTTCGTCCTGCGGAAAAATGCCCAAAAAAGGGGTGTGCTATAGCCTTGGGGTTGGGGCTGGCGAAGTTCGTCCGCCGGACTTAGAATGGACCGAGACTTCGCCCATCCCCTCCCCGTGCCAAAAATAGGCCGCGGACACAGCCACGCCCAAAAAAGACCAGCCGAAGGCGTGGGCGCCAAGTTCGTCCTGCGGAAAAATGCCCAAAAAAGGGGTGTGCTATAGCCTTGGGGCGTGGGGCTGGCGAAGTTCGTCCCCCGGACTCGAAATGGGCCGACACTTTGCCCACCCCCTACCCGCACCAAAAATAGGCCGCGGGCACTGCCGCGCCCAAAAAAGATCAGCCGAAGGCGTAGGCGCCAAGTTCGTCGTGGGGAAAAATGCCCAAAAAAGGGGTGTCCTATAACCTAGGGGCGTGGAGCTGGCGATGTTCGTCCGCCGGACTCCAAATCGGCCGAGACATTGCCCACCCCCTCCCCGTGCCAAAAATAGGCCGCGGGCACATCCGCGCCTTAAAAAGAGCAGCCGATCCCCTTGGCGCCAAGTTCGTCCTGCGGAAAAATGCCCAAAAAAAGGGTGGGCTATAGCCTTGGGGCGTGGGGCTGGCAAACTTCGTCCGCCGGACTCGGAATGGGCCGAGACTTTGCCCACGACCTCCCCACGACAAAAATAGGCCGCGGGCACAGCCGCGCCCAAAAAAGAGCAGCCGAATCCCTTGGCGCCAAGTTCGTCCTGCGGAAAAATGCCCAAAAAAAGGGTGGGCTATAGCCTTGGGGCGTGGGGCTAGCGAACTTCGTCCGCCGGACTCAGAATGCGCCGAGACTTTGTCCACCCCCTCTCCGCGACAAAAAAAGACTGTCGGCACGGCCGCGGGCAAAGCCACGCCCGAAAAATAGCAGCCGAACACCTTGGCGCCAAGTTCGTCCTGCGGAAAAATGCCCAAAAAAGGGGTGTGCTATAGCCTTTGGGCGTGGGGCCGGCAAAGTTCGTCCGCCGGACTCGGAATGGGCCGAGACTTTGTCCACCCCCTCCCCGCGACAAAAATAGGCCGCGGGCACAGCCGCGCCCAAAAAAGAGCAGCCGAACCCCTTGGCACCAAGTTCGTCCTGCGGAAAAATGCCCAAAAAAGGGGTGTGCCATAGCCTTTGGGCGTGGGGCCGGCAAAGTTCGTCCGCCGGACTCGGAATGGGCCGAGACTTTGCCCACCCCCTCCCCGCGACAAAAATAGGCCGCGGGCACAGCCGCACCCAAAAAAGAGGCGCCGAACCCCTTGGCGCCAAGTTCGACCGGCGGAAAAATGCCCAAAAATGGGGTGTCCTATAGCCTAGGGGCGTGGGGCCGGCGATGTTCGTCCGCCGGACTCGGAATGGGCCGAGACTTTCCACACCCCCTCCCCGTGCCAAAAATAGGCCGCGGGCCCATCCACAGCCAAAAAAGAGCAGCCGATCCACTTGGTGCCAAGTTCGTCCTGCGGAAAAATGCCCAAAAAAGGGTGGGCGATAGCCTTGGGGCGTGGGGCTGGAGAACTTCGTCCGCCGGACTCGGAATGGGCCGAGACTTTGCCCACACCCTCGCCACGACAAAAATAGGCCGCGGGCACAGCCGCGCCCAAAAAAGAGCAGCCGAATCCCTTGGCGCCAAGTTCGTCCTGCGGAAAAATGCCCAAAAAAAGGGTGGGCTATAGCCTTGGGGCGTGGGGCTGGCAAACTTTGTCCGCCGGACTCGGAATGTGCCGAGACTTTGCCCACCCCCACTCCGCGACAAAAATAGGCTGCCGGGATGGCTGTGGGCAAAGCCACGCCCGAAAAATAGCAACCGAACACCTTGGCGCCAAGTTCGTCCTGCGGACAAATGCCCAAAAAACGGGTGTGCTATAGCCTTGGGGCGCTGGGCTGCCGAAGTTCGTCCGCCGGACTCGGAATGGGCCGAGACTTTGCCCACCCCCTCCCCGTGACAAAAATAGGCTGCCGGCACAGCCGCGCCCAAAAAATAGTAGCTGAACCCCTTGGCGCCAAGTTCGTCCTGCGGAAAAATGCCCAATAAGGGGGCGGGCTATATGCTTTGGGCGTGGGGCAGGCAAACTTCGTCTGCCTTCCTCGGAATGGACCGAGACTTTGCCCACCCCCTCCCCGCTAAAAAAATAGGCCGTGGGCACGGCCCGCACCAAAAAAAGAGCAGCCGAACCCCTTGGCGCCAAGTTCGTCCTGCGGAAAAATGCCCAAAAAGGGGGTGGGCTATAGCCTTGGGGCATGGGGCGGGCGAACTTCGTCCGCCGGACTCGGAATGGGCTGAGACTTTGCCCGCCCCTCCCCGCGCCAAAAATACGCCGCGGGCACAGCCGCGCCAAAAAAAGACCAGCCGAACCCCTTCGCGCCAAGTTCGTCCTGCGGAAAAATGCCCAAAATAGGGGTGTGCTATAGCCTTTGGGCGTGGGTCCGGCAAAGTTCATCCGCCTTCCTCGGAATGGGCCGAGACTTTGGCCACCCCCTCCCCGCGACAAAAATAGGCCGCGGGCACAGACGCGCCCAAAAAGGAGCAGACGAACCCCTTGGCGCCAAGTTTGTCCTGCGGAAAAATGCCCAAAAAAGGGGTGCGCTATAGCCTTCGGGCGTGGGGCTCCCGAAGTTCGTCCGCCGGACTCGGAATGGGCCGAGACTTTTCCCACCCCCTCCCCACGACAAAAATAGGCCGCGGGCACAGCCGAGCCCAAAGACGAGCTGCCAAACCCCTTGGCGCCAAGTTCGTCCTGCGGAAAAATGCCCAAATAAGGGGTGTGCTACAAACTTGGGGCGTGGTGCCGGCAAAGTTCGTCCGCCGGACTCGGAATGGGCCGAGACTTTTCCCACCCCCTCCCCGCGACACAAATAGGCCGCGGGCACAGCCGCGCCCCAGAAAAGAGCAGCCAAACCCCTTGGCGCCAAGTTCGTCCTGCGGAAAAATGCCCAAAAAAGGGGTGGGCTATAGCCTTGGGGCGTGGGGCTGGCGCAGTTCGTCTGCCTTCCTCGGAATGGGCCGAGACTTTGCCCACCCCCTCCCCGCGCCAAAAATATGCCGCGTGCACAGCAGCGCCCAAAAAAAAAGCAGTCGAACCCCTTGGCGCCAAGTTCGTCCTGCGTAAAAATGCCCAAAAAGGGGGTGGGCTATAGCCTTGGGGCGTGGGGCTGGCGAAGTTCGTCCGCCGGGCTCGGAATGGGCCGAGACTTTGTCCACCCCCTCGCCGCGACAAAAATACGCCGCGGGCACAGCAGCGCCCAAAAAAGACCAGCCGAACCCCTTGGCGCCAAGTTCGTCCTGCGGAAAAATGCCCAAAAAAGGGGTGTACTATAGCCTTGGGGCGTGGGGCTGCCGAAATTCATCCGCTGGACTCGGAATGGGCCGAGACTTTTCCCACCCCCTCCCTGCGACAAAAATAGGCCGCGGGCACAGCCGCGCCCAAAAAAGAGCAGTCGAACCCCTTGGCGCCAAGTTCGTCCTGCAGAAAAATGCCCAAAAAAGGGGTGTACTATAGCCTTGGGGAGTGGGGCCGCCGAAGTTCGTCCGCTGGGCTCGGAATGGGCCGAGACTTTGGCCACCCCCTCCCCGCGCCAAAAATAGGCGCGGGCACAGCCTCGCCCAAAAAAGAGCAGCCGAACCCCTTGGCGCCAAGTTCGTCCTGCGGAAAAAGGCCCAAAAAAGGGGTGTGCTATAGCCTTTGGGCGTGGGGCCGGCAAAGTTCATCCGCCTTCCTCGGAATGGGCCGAGACATTGCCAACTCCCTCCCCGCACTCAAAATAGGCCGCGGGCACAGCCACGCCCAAAAAAAAGCAGTCGAACCCCGTTGGCGCCAAGTTCGTCCTGCGGAAAAATGCCGAAAAAACGGGTGTGCTATAGCCTTGGGGCGTGGGGCTGCCGAAGTTCATCCGCCGGACTCGGAATGGGCCGAGACTTTGCCACCCCCTCCCCGTGAAAAGAATAGGCTGCGGGCACAGCAGCGCCTAAAAAAGAGCAGCCGAACCCCTTGGCGCCAAGTTCGTCCTGCGGAAAAATGCCCAAAAAAGGGGTGTGCTATAGCCTTTGGGCGTGGGGCTGGCGAACTTCGTCCTCCGGACTCGGAATGTGCCGAGAATTTGCCCACCCCCTCTCCTTAAAAGAAATAGGCCGCGGGCACAGCCGCTCCAAAAAAAGAGCAGCCGAACCCCTTGGCGCCAAGTTCGTCCTGCGGAAAAATGTCCAAAAAAGGGATGTGCTATAGCCTTGGGGGGTGGTGCCAGCTAAGCTCGTCCGCCGGACTCGGAATGGGCCGAGACTTTTCCCACCCCCTCCCTGCGACAAAAATAGGCCGCGGGCACAGCCGCGCCCAAAAAAGAGCAGCCGAACCCCTTGGCGCCAAGTTCGTCCTGCGGAAAAATGCCCAAAAAAGGGGTGTGCTATAGCCTTTGGGCGTGGGGCCGGCGCACTTTGTCCGCCTTCCTCGGAATCGGCCGGGACTTTGCCAACCCCCTCCCCACGACAAAAATAGGCCGCGGGCACAGCCGCGGCCAAAAATGAGCAGCCGAACCCCGTGGCGCCATGTTCGTCCTGCCGAAAAATGCCCAAAAAAGGGGTGTGCTATAGCCTTTGGGCATGGGGCCGGCAAAGTTCGTCCGCCGGACCCGGAATGGGCCGAGACTTTGCCCACCCCCTCCCCACGACAAAAATAGGCCGCGGCCACAGCCGCGCCCAAAAAAGAGCAGCCGAACCTCTTGGCGCCAAGTTCGTCCTGCGGAAAAATGCCCAAAAAAGGGGTGTGCTATAGCCTTTGGGCGTGGGGCCGACGAACTTCGTCCGCCTTCCTCGGAATCGGCTGAGACTTACCCACCCCCTTCCCGCGATAATAATAGGCCGCGGGCACAGCCGCACCCAAAAAAGAGCAGCCGAACCCCTTGGCGCCAAGTTCGTCCTGCGGAAAAATGCCTAAAAAAGAGGTGTGCTATAGCCTTGGGGCGTTGGGCTGCCGGAGTTCGTCCGCCGGACTCGGAATGGGCCGAGACTTTTCCCACGACCTCCCCATGACAAAAATAGGCCGCGGGCACAGCCGCGCCCAAAAAAGAGCAGCCGAATGCGTGGGCGCCAAGTTCGTCCTGCAGAAAAATGCCCAAAAAAGGGGTGTGCTATAGCCATGGGGTTGGGGCTGGCGAAGTTCGTCCGCCGGACTTAGAATGGACCGAGACTTTTGCCCTTCCCCTCCCCGTGCCAAAAATAGGCCGCGGACACAGCCACGCCCCAAAAAGACCAGCCGAAGGCGTGGGCTCCAAGTTCGTCCTGCCGAAAAATGCCCAAAAAAGGGGTGTGCTATAGCCTTGGGGTATGGGGCGGGCGAAGTTAGTCCGCCGGACTCGGAATGGCCCGAGACTTTACCCATCCCCTCCCCGTGCCAAAAATAGGCTGCGGGCACCGCCGCGACCAAAAAAGATAAACCGAAAGCCTTGGCGCCAAGTTCGTCCTACGGAAAAATGCCTAAAAAAGGGGTGTGCTATAGCCTTGGGGCGTGGGGCTGGCGAAGTTCGTCCCCCGGACTCGAAATGGGCCGACACTTTGCCCACCCCCTACCCGCACCAAAAATAGGCCGCGGGCACTGCCGCGCCCAAAAAAGATCAGCCGAAGGCGTAGGCGCCAAGTTCGTCGTGGGGAAAAATGCCCAACAAAAGGGTGTCCTATAGCCTAGGGGCGTGGGGCTGGCGATATTCGTCCCCCGGACTCCAAATCGGCCGAGACATTGCCCACCCCCTACCCGTACAAAAAATAGGCCGCGGGCACATCCGCGCCCAAAAAAAGAGCAGCCGATCCCCTTGGCGCCAAGTTCGTCCTGCGGAAAAATGCCCAAAAAAAGGGTGGGCTATAGCCTTGGGGCGTGGGGCTGGCGAACTTCGTCCGCCGGACTCGGAATGGGCCGAGACTTTTCCCCCGACCTCCCCACGACAAAAATAGGCCGCGGGCACAGCCGCGCCCAAAAAAGAGCAGCCGAATCCCTTGGCGCCAAGTTCGTCCTGCGGAAAAAATGCCCAAAAAAAGGGTGGGCTATAGCCTTGGGGCGTGGGGCTGGCGAACTTCGTCCGCCGGACTCAGAATGTGCCGAGACTTTGCCCACCCCCTCTCCGCGACAAAAATAGGCTGTCGTCACGGCCGCACCAAAAAAAGAGCAGCCGAACCCCTTGGCACCAAGTTCGTCCTGCGGAAAAATGCCCAAAAAGGGGGTGGGGCTATAGCCTTGGGGCGTGGGGCTGGCGAACTTCGTCCGCCGGACTCGGAATGGGCTGAGACTTTGCCCGCCCCTCCCCGCGCCAAAAATACGCCGCGGGCACAGCCGCGCCAAAAAAAAGACCAGCCGAGCCCCTTGGCGCCAAGTTCGTCCTGCGGAAAAATGCCCCAAAAAGGGGTGTGCTATAGCCTTTGGGCGTGGGTCCGGCAAAGTTCATCCGCCTTCCTCGGAATGGGCCGAGACTTTGGCCACCCCCTCCCCACGACAAAAATAGGCCGCGGGCACAGACGCGCCCAAAAAGGAGCAGACGAACCCCTTGGCGCCAAGTTTGTCCTGCGGAAAAATGCCCAAAAAAGGGGTGCGCTATAGCCTTGGGGCGTGGGGCTCCCGAAGTTCGTCCGCCGGACTCGGAATGGGCCGAGACATTTCCCACCCCCTCCCCATGACAAAAATAGGCCGCGGGCACAGCCGAGCCCAAAGAAGAGCTGCCAAACCCCTTGGCGCCAAGTTCGTCCTGCGGAAAAATGCCCAAATAAGGGGTGTGCTACAGACTTGGGGCGTGGTGCCGGCAAAGTTCGTCCGCCGGACTCGGAATGGGCCGAGACTTTTCCCACCCCCTCCCCGCGACACAAATAGGCCGCGGGCACAGCCGCGCCCCAAAAAAGAGCAGCCAAACCCCTTGGCGCCAAGTTCGTCCTGCGGAAAAATGCCCAAAAAAGGGGTGGGCTATAGCCTTGGGGCGTGGGCCTGGCGCACTTCATCTGCCTTCCTCGGAATGGGCCGAGACTTTGCCCACCCCCTCCCCCCGCCAAAAATAGGCAGCGGGCACAGCCGCGCCCAAAAAAAAGCAGTCGAACCCCTTGGCGCCAAGTTCGTCCTGCAGAAAAATGCCCAAAAAAGGGGTGTGCAATAGCCTTGGGGGTGTGGGGCTGCCGAAGTTCGACCGCCGGACTCGCAATGGGCCGAGACTTTTCTCGCCCCCTCCCCACGACAAAAATAGGCCGCGGGCACAGCCGCGCCCAAAATATAGCAGCCGAACCCCTTGGCGCCAAGTTCGTCCTGCGGAAAAATGCCCAAAAAAGGGGTTGGCTATAGCCTTGGGGCGTGGGGCTGGCGAACTTCGTCCCCCGGACTCGGAATGGGCCGAGACTTTCCCACCCCCTCCCCACGAAAAAAATAGGCCCGGTCACAGCCGCGCCCAAAAAACAGTAGCCGAACCCCTCGGCGCCAAGTTCGTCCTGCGGAAAAATGCCCAAAAAAGGGGTGTGCTACAGCCTTTGGGCGTGGGGCCGGCGAACTTCGTCCGCCTTCCTCGGAATGGGCCGAGACTTTGGCCACCCCCTCCCCACGGCCTATTTTTGGTGCGGACACAGCCGCGCCCAAAAAAGAGCTGCCGAACCCCTTGGCACAGAGTTTGTCCAGCGGAAAAATTCCCAAAAAAGGGGTGTGCTATAGCCTTGGGGCGTGAGGCTGCTGAAGTTCGTCCGCCGGACTCGGAATGGGCCGAGACTTTTCCCACCCCCTCCCCACGACAAAAATAGGCCCCCAAAAAAGAGCAGCCGAACCCCTTGGCGAGAAGTTCGCCCCGCGGAAAAATGCACAAAAAAGAGGTGGGCTGTAGCCTTGGGGCGCGGGGCTGGCGAACTTCGTCCGCCTTCCTCGGAATGGGCGGAGACTTTGCCCACCCCCTCCCCGCGGCAAAAATAGGCCGCGGGCACAGCCACGCCCAAAATATAGCAGCCGAACCCGTTGGCTCCAAGTTCGTCCTGCGGAAAAATGCCCAAAAAAGGGGTGGGCTATAGCCTTGGGGCGTGGGGCTGGCGAACATCGTCCCCCGGACTCGGAATGGGCCGAGACTTTCCCACCCCCTCCCCACGAAAACAATAGGCCGCGGGCACAGCCGCGCCCAAAAAACAGTAGCCGAACCCCTCGGCGCCAAGTTCGTCCTGCGGAAAAATGCCCAAAAAAAGGGTGGGCTATAGCCTTGGGGCGTGGGGCTGGCGAACATCGTCCCCCGGACTCGGAATGGGCCGAGACTTTCCCACCCCCTCCCCACGAAAAAAATAGGCCGCGGGCACAGCCGCGCCCAAAAAAAAACCAGTCGAACCCCTTGGCGCCAAGTTCGTCCTGCAGAAAAATGCGCAAAAAAGGGGTGTGCTATAGCCTTGGGGTGTGGGGCTGCCGAAGTTCGACCGCCGGACTCGGAATGGGCCGAGACTTTTCTTGCCCCCTCCCCAAGACAAAAATAGGCCGCGGGCACAGCCGCGCCCAAAAAAGAGCAGCCAAACCCCTTGGTGCCAAGTTCGTCCTGCGGAAAAATGCCCAAAAAAGGGGTGGGCTCTAGCCTTGGGGCGTGGGGCTGGCGAACTTCGTTTCCCGGACTCGGAATGGGCCGAGACTTTCCCACCCCCTCCCCACGAAAACAATAGGCCGCGGGCACAGCCGCGCCCAAAAAACAGTAGCCGAACCCCTCGGCGCCAAGTTCGTCCTGCGGAAAAATGCCCAAAAAAAGGGTGGGCTATAGCCTTGGGGCGTGGGGCTGGCGCACTTCGTCCGCCGGACTCGGAATGGGCCGAGACTTTTCTCACCCCCTCCCCAATACAAAAATAGGCCGCGGGCACAGCCGCGCCCAAAAAAGAGCAGCGGAACCTCTTGGCGCCAAGTTCGTCCGGCGGAAAAATGCCCAAAAAAGGGGTGTGCTATAGCCTTGGGGCGTGGGGCCGGCGAACTTCGTCCGCCTTCCTTGGAATGGGCCTAGACTTTGTCCACCCCCTCCCCACGACAAAAATAGGCCGCGGGCACAGCCGCACCCAAAAAAGAGCAGCCGAACCCCTTGGCACCAAGTTCGTCTTGCGGAAAAATGCCCGAAAAGGGAGTGGGCTATAGCCTTGGGGCGTGGGGCTGGCGCACTTCGTCCGCCGGACTAGGAATGGGCCGAGACTTTTCCCACCCCCTCCCCAATACAAAAATAGGCCACGGGCACAGCCGCGCCCAAAAAAGAGCAGCCGAACCCCTTGGCGCGAAGTTCGTCCTGCAGAAAAATGCCCAAAAGGGGGGTGGGCTATAGCCTTGGGGCGTTGGGCCCGCAAACTTCGTCCGCCAGACTTGGAATGGGTCAAGACTTTGGCCACCCCCTCCCCGCGACAAAAATAGGCCGCGGGCACAGCCGCGCCCAAAAAAGAGCAGCCAAACCCCTTGGCGCCAAGTTCGTCCTGCGGAAAAATGCCTAAGAAAGGGGTCTGCTATAGCCTTTGGGTGTGGGGCGGGCGAACTTCGTCCGCCGGACTCGGAATGAGCCGAGACTTTTCCCACCCCCTCCCCGCAACAAAATCAGGCCACGGGCACAGCCGCGCCCAAAAAAGGGCAGCTGATCCCCTTTTCGCCAAGTTCTCCCTGCGTAAAAATGCCCAAAAAAGGGGTGGGCTGTACCCTGGGGGCGTGAGGCTGGCGAAGTTCGTCCGCCGGACTCGGAATGGGCCGAGACTTTGCCCACCCCCTCCCCGCGACAAAAATAGGCTGCGGGCACACCCGCGCCCAAAAAAGAGCAGCGGAACCCCTTGGCGCCAAGTTCGTCCAGCGGAAAAATGCCCAAAAAAGGGGTCTGCTATAGCCTTGGGGCGTGGGGCGGCCGAAGTTGGTCCGCCGGACTTGGAATGGGCCGAGACTTTTCGCACCCTCTCCCCGCGACAAAAAAAGCCCAAGGGCACAGCCGCGCCCAAATAAGAGCAGCCGAACCCCTTGGCGACAAGTTCGTACTGCGGAAAAATGCCCAAAAAAGGGGTGGGCTATAGCCTTGGGGCGTGGGGCGGACGACCTTCGTCCGCCGGTCTCGGAATGGGCCGAGACTTTGCCCACCCTCTCCCCGCGACAAAAATAGGCCGCGGGAACAGCCGCGCCCAAAAAAGAGCAGCTAAAATGCCCAAAAAGGGGGTGTGCTATAGCCTTTGGGCGTGGGGCCGGTAAAGTTCATCCGCCTTCCTCGGAATGGGCCGATACTTCGCCCACCCCCTCCCCGTGCCATAAATAGGCCGCGGGCACAGTCACGCCCAAAAAAGAGCAGCCAAACCCCTTGGCGCCAAGTTCGTCCTGTGGAAAAATGCCTAAGAAAGGGGTCTGCTATAGCCTTTGGGTGTGGGGCCGGCAAAGTTCATCCGCCATCCTCGGAATGGGCTGAGACTTTGCCCACCCCTTCCCCGCTCCATAAATAGGCCGCGGGCACAGCCGCGCCCAAAAAAGAGCTGCCGAACCCCTTGGCGCCAAGTTCGTCCCGCGGAAAAATGCCCAAGAAAGGGTTCTGTTATAGCCTTGGTGCGTGGGGCTGCCGAAGTTCATCCGCCGGACTCGGAATGGGCCGAGACTTTGTCCACCCCCTCCCCGTGACAAAAATAGACCACGGGCACAGCCGCGCCCAAAAAAGAGCAGCTGAACCCCTTGGCGCCATGTTCGTCCTGCGGAAAAATGAACAAAAAGGGGGTGGGCTATAGCCTTTGGGCGTGGGGCCGGCAAAGTTCTTCCGCCTTCCTCGGAATGGGCCGAGACTTTGGCTACCCCCTCCCCGTGCCAAAAATAGGCCACGGGCACAGCCGCCTCCAAAAAAGAGCAGCCAAACCCCTTGGCGCCAAGTTCGTCCTGCGGAAAAATGCCCAAAAAAGGGGCGTGCTATAGCCTTTGGGCGTGGGGCCGGCAAAGTTCATCCGCCTTCCTCGGAATGGGCCGAGACTTCGCCCACCCCCTCCCCGCGCCATAAATAGGCCGCGGGCACAGCCGCGCCCAAAAAAGAGCAGCCAAACACCTTGGCGCCAAGTTCGTCCTGCGAAAAAATGCCTAAGAATGGGGTCTGCTATAGCCTTTGGGTGTCGGGCCGGCAAAGTTCATCCGCCTTCCTCGGAATGGGCCGAGACTTTGCCCACCCCTTCCCCGCTTCATAAATAGGCCGCGGGCACAGCCGCGCCCAAAAAAGAGCTGCCAAACCCCTTGGCGCCAAGTTCGTCCCGCGGAAAAATGCCCAAGAAAGGGTTCTGTTATAGCCTTGGGGCGTGGGGCTGCCGAAGTTCATCCGCCGGACTCGGAATGGGCCGAGACTTTGTCCACCCCCTCCCCGTGACAAAAATAGACCACGGGCACAGCCGCGGCCAAAAAAGAGCAGCCGAACCCCTTGGCGCCAAGTTCGTCCTGCGGAAAAATAAACAAAAAGGGGGTGGGCATATAGCCTTTGGGCGTGGGGCCGACAAAGTTCTTCCGCCTTCCTCGGAATGGCCCGAGACTTTGTCGACCCCCACTCCGTGACAAAAATAGGCCGCGGGCACGGCCGCGCCCAAAAAAGAGCAGCCGAACCCCTTGGTGCCAAGTTCGTCCTGCGGAAAAATGCCCAAAAAAGGGGTGTGCTATAGCCTTGGGGCGTGGAGGTGGCGAACTACGTCCGCCGGACTCGGAATGGGCCGAGACTTTGGCCCCCCCTCCCAGCGATAAAAATAGGCCGCGGGCACAGCCGCGCCCAAAAAAGAGCATCCGAACCCCTTGGCGCCAAGTTGGTCCTGTGGAAAAATGCCCAGAAAAGGGGTGTGCTATAGCCTTGGGGCGTGGGGCGGGCGTACTTCGTCTGCCGGACTCGGAATGGGCGGAGACTGTTCCGACCACCTCCCCGCGACAAAAATAGGCCGTGGGCACAGCCGCGCCCAAAAAAGAGCAGCCGAACCCCTTGGCGCCTAGTTCGTCCTGCGGAAAAATGAAAAAAAGGGGGTGGGCTATAGCCTTGGGGCGTGGGGCGGGCGTACTTCGTCCGCCGGACTCGGAATGGGCGGAGACTTTTCCCACCCCCTCCCGGTGACAAAAATAGGCCGCGGGCACAGCCGCGCCCAAAAAAGAGCAGCCAAACCCCTTGGCGCAAACTTCGTCCTGCGGAAAAATGCCCAAAAAGGGGTGGGCTATAGCCTTGGGGCGTGGGGAGGGCGAACTTCGTCCGCCGGACTCGGAATGGGCTGAGAATTTCCCCACCCGCTCCCCGCGACAAAAATAGGCCGCGGGCACAGCCGCGCCCAAAAAAGAGCAGCCGAACCCCTTGGCGCCAAGTTCGTCCTGCGAAAAAATGCCCAAAAAGGGGGTGGGCTATAGCCTTGGGGCGTGGGGCGGGCGAACTTCGTCCGCCGGACTCGGAATGGGCCGAGACTTTTCCCACCCCATCCCCGCGACAAAAATAAGCCGCGCCCACACCGCGCCCAAAAAAGAGCAGCCGAACCCCTTGGCGCGAAGTTCGTCCTGCAGAAAAATGCCCAAAAGGGGGGGTGGGCTATAGCCTTGGGGCGTTGGGCCCGCAAACTTCGTCCGCCAGACTCGGAATGGGCCAAGACTTTGGCCAACCCCTCCGCGTGACAAAAATAGGCCGCTGGCACAGCCGCACCCAAAAAAGAACAGCAGAACCCCCTGGCGCCAAGTTCGTCCTGCGGAAAAATGCCCAAAAAGGGGGTGGGCTATAGCCGTGGGGCGTGGGGCGGGCGGACTTCGTCTAACGGACTCGGAATGGGCTGAGACTTTTCCCACCCCGTCTCCGTGACAAAAATAGGCCGCGGGCACAGCCGCGCCCAAAAAAGAGCATCCGAACCCCTTGGCGCCAAGTTCGTCCTGCGGAAAAATGCCCAAAAAGGGGGTGGGCTATAGCCGTGGGACGTGGGGCGGGCGGACTTCGTCTAACGGACTCGGAATGGGCTGAGACTTTTCCCACCCCGTCTCCGTGACAAAAATAGGCCGCGGGCACAGCCGCGCCCAAAAAAGAGCAGCCGAACCCCTTGGCGCCAAGTTCGTCCTGCCGAAAAATGCCCAAAAAGGAGGTGGGCCATAGCGTTGGGGGATGGGGCTGGCGAACTTCGTTCACCGGACTCGGAATGGGCCGAGACTTTTCCCGCCCCCTCCCCACCACAAAAATAGACCACGGGCACAGCCGCGGCCAAAAAAGAGCAGCCGAACCCCTTGGCGCCAAGTTCGTCCTGCGGAAAAATGCCCAAAAAAGGGGTGGGCTATAGCCTTGGGGCATGGGGCTGGCGAACTTCGTCCGGCGGACTCAGAATGGGCGGAGACATTTCCCACCCTCTCCCCGTGACAAAAATAGCCCGCGGGCACAGCCGCGCCCGAAAAAGAGCAGCCGAACCCCTTGGCGCCAAGTTCGTCGTGCCGAAAAATGACGAAAAAAGGGGTGGGCTATAGCCTTGGGCCGTGGGGCGGGCGAACTTCGTCCGCCGGACTCGGAATGGGCCGAGACTTTGCCCACCCCCTCCGCGCGACAAAAATAGGCCGCTGGCACAGCCGCACCAAAAAAAGAACAGCCGAACCCCTTGGCGCCAAGTTTGTCCTGCGGAAAAATGCCCAAAAAGGGGGTGGGCTATAGCCGTGGGGCGTGGGGCGGGCGGACTTCGTCTAACGGACTCGGAATGGGCTGAGAGTTTTCCCACCCCGTCTGCATGACAAAAATAGGCCGCGGGCACAGCCGCGCCCAAAAAAAAGCATCCGAACCCCTTGGCGCCAAGTTCGTCCTGCGGAAAAATGCCCAAACAAGGTGTGTTCTATAGCCTTTGTGCGTGGGGCCGGCAAAGTTCTTCCGCCTTCCTCGGAATGGGCCGAGACTTTGCCGACCCCCTCCCCGCGACAAAATTAGGCCACGGGGACAGCCGCGCCCAAAAAAGGGCAGCCGATCCCCTTTTCGCCAAGTTCTTTCTGCGTAAAAATGCCCAAAAAAGGGGTGGGCTGTACCCTGGGGGCGTGGGGCTGGCGAAATTCGTCCGCCAGACTCGGAATGGGCCGAGATTTTGCCCACCCCCCTCCCCGCGACAAAAATAGGCTGCGGGCACACCCGCGCCCAAAAAAGAGCAGCGGAACCCCTTGGCGCCTAGTTCGTCCAGCGGAAAAATACCCAAAAAAGGGGTCTGCTATAGCCTTGGGGCGTGGGGCGGCCGAAATTCGTCCGCCGGACTTGGAATGGGCCGAGACTTTTCCCACCCGCTCCCCGCGACAAAATTAGGCCATGGGCACAACCGCGCCCAAAAAAGGGCAGCAGATCCCCTTGGCGCCAAGTTCTCCCTGCGTAAAAATGCCAAAAAAAGGGGTGGGCTGTACCCTTGGGGCGTGAGGCTGGCAAAGTTCGTCCGCCGGACTCGGAATGGGCCGAGACTTTGCCCACAACCTCCCCGCGACAACAATAGGCCGCGGGCACAGCCGCGCCCAAAAAACAGCAGCCGAACCCCTTAGCGCCAAGTTCGTCCTGCGGTAAAACGCCCAAAAAAGGGGCGTGCTATAGCCTTTGGGTGTGGGGCCGGCAAAGTTCATCCGCCTTCCTCGGAATGGGCCAAGACTTTACCCACCCCCCTCCCCACGCCATAAATAGGCCGCGGGCACAACCCCCCCAAAAAAGAGCAGTCGAACCCCTTGGCGACAAGTTCGTCCTGCGGAAAAAATGCCCAAAAAAGGGGTGGGCTATAGCCTTGGGGCGTGGGGCAGGCGAACATCGTCCGCCGGACTCGGAATGGGCCGAGACTTTGTCCACCCTCTACCCGCGACAAAAATAGGCCGCAGGCATAGCCGCGCCCAAGAAAGAGCAGCCGAACCCCTTAGCGCCAGGTTCATCCGGCGGAAAAATGCCCAAGAAAGGGGTCTGCTATAGCCTTAGGGCGTGGGGCTGCCGAAGTTCGTCCGCCGGACTCGGAATGGGCCGAGACGTTGCCCACCCCCTCCCCGCGCCATAAATAGGCCGCGGGCACAGCCGCGCCCAAAAAAGAGCAGCCGAACCCCTTGGCGCCAAGTTCGTCCTGCCGAAAACTGCCCAAAAAGGGGGTGGGCCATAACGTTGGGGGATGGGGCTGGCGAACTTCGTTCACCGGACTCGGAATGGGCCGAGACTTTTCCCACCCCCTCCCCACGACAAAAATAGACCACGGGCACAGCCGCGGCCAAAAAAGAGCAGCCGAACCCCTTGGCGCCAAGTTCGTCCTGCGGAAAAATGAACAAAAAGGGGGTGGGCTATAGCCTTTGGGCGTGGGGCCGGCAAAGTTCTTCCGTCTTCCTCGGAATGGCCCGAGACTTTGCCGACCCCCTCCCCGTGACAAAAATAGGCCGCGGGCACGGCCGCGCCAAAAAAAGAGCAGCCGAACCCCTTGGTGCCAAGTTCGTCCTGCGGAAAAATGCCGAAAAAAGGGGTGTGCTATAGCCTTGGGGCGTGGGGCTGGCGAACTACGTCCGCCGGACTCAGAAAGGGCCGAGACTTTGGCCATCCCCTCCCAGCGATAAAAATAGGCCGCGGGCACAGCCGCGCCCAAAAAAGAGCAGCCGAACCCCTTGGCGCCAAGTTCGTCCTGCGGAAAAATGCCCAAAAAAGGGGTGTGCTATAGCCTTGGGGCGTGGGGCGGGCGAACTTCGTCTGCCGGTGTCGGAATGGGCCGAGACTTTTCCCACCCCATCCCCGTGACAAAACTAAGCCGCGCCCACAGCCGCGCCGAAAAAAGAGCAGCCGAACCCCTTGACGCCAAGTTCGTCCTGCGGAAAAATGCCCAAAAAGGGAGTGGGCTATAGCCTTGGGGCGTGGGGCGGGCGGACTTCGTCTGCCGGACTCGGAATGGGCCAAGACTTTTCCCACCCCGTCTCCGCGAAAAAAATAGGCCGCGGGCACAGCCGCACGCAAAAAAGAGCAGCCGAACCCATTGGCGCCAAGTTCGTCCTGCGGAAAAATGCCAAAACAAGGTGTGTTCTATAGCCTTTGTGCGTGGGGCCGGCAAAGTTCTTCCGCCTTCCTCGGAATGGGCCGAGACTTTGCCGACCCCCTCCCCGCGAAAAAAATAGGCCACGGGCAAAGCCGCGCCCAAAAAAGAGCAGCCGAACCCCTTGGCGCCAAGTTCGTCCTGCCGAAAAATGCCCAAAAAGGGGGTGGGCCATAGCGTTGGGGGATGGGGCTGGCGAACTTCGTTCACCGGACTCGGAATGGGCCGAGCCTTTTCCCACCCCCTCCCCATGACAAAAATAGACCACGGGCACAGCCGCGGCCAAAAAAGAGCAGCTGAACCCCTTGGCGACAAGTTCGTCCTGCGGAAAAATGCCCAAAAAAGGGGTGGGATATAGCCTTGGGGTGTGGGGAGGGCGAACTTCGTCCGCGGGACTCGGAATGGGTCGAGACTTTTCCCACCCCCTCCCCGTGACAAAAATAGAGAGCAGCCGAACCCCATGGCGCCAAGTTGATCCTGCGGAAAAATGCCGAAAAAAGGGGTGGGCTATAGCCTTGGGGCATGGGGCTGGCGAACTTCGTCCGGCGGACTCAGAATGGGCGGAGACATTTCCCACCCTCTCCCCGTGACAAAAATAGCCCGCGGGCACAGCCGCGCCCGAAAAAGAGCAGCCGAACCCCTTGGCGCCAAGTTCGTCGTGCCGAAAGATGATGAAAAAAGGGGTGGGCTATAGCCTTGGGGCGTGGGGCGGGCGAACTTCGTCCGCCGGACTCGGAATGGGCCGAGACTTTTCCCACCCCATCCCCGCGACAAAAATAAGCCGCGCCCACAGCCGCGCCCACAAAAGAGCAGCCGAACCCCTTGGCGCGATGTTCATCCTGCAGAAAAATGCCCAAAATGGGGGTGGGCTATAGCCTTGGGGCGTGGGGCAGGCGCACTTCGTCCGCCAGACTCGAAATGGGCCGAGACTTTGTCCACCCCCTCCCCGCGACAAAAATAGGCCGCAGGCGTAGCCGCGCCCAAAAAAAGAGCAGCCGAACCCCTTAGCGCCAGGGTCGTCCGGCGGAAAAATGCCCAAGAAAGGGGTCTGCTATAGCCTTGGGGCGTGGGGCTGCCGAAGTTCGTCCGCCGCACTCGGAATGGGCCGAGACTTTGCCCACCCCCTCCCCGTGCCATAAATAGGCTGCGGGCACAGCCGCCCCGAAAAAGAGCAGCCGAACCCCTTGGCGACAAGTTCGTCCTGCGGAAAAATGCCCAAAAAAGGGGTGGGCTATAGCCTTGGGGCGTGGGGCAGGCGAACTTCGTCCGCCGGACTCGGAATGGGCCGAGACTTTGTCCACCCCCTCCCCGCAACAAAAATAGGCCGCGGGCATAGCCGCGCCAAAAAAGAGCAGCCGAACCCCTTAGGGCCAGGTTCGTCCTGCGGAAAAATGCCCAAGAAAGGGGTCTGCTATAGCCTTGGGGCGTGGGGCTGCCGAAGTTCGTCCGCCGGACTCGGAATGGGCCGAGACTTTTCCCACCCCTTCCCCGTGGCAAAATTAGGCCACGGGCACAGCCGCGCCAAAAAAAGTGCAGCCGAACCCCTTGGCGCCAATTTCGCCCTGCGGAAAAATGCCCAAGAAAGGGGTTTGCTATAGCCTTGGGGTGTGGGGCTGCCGAAGTTCGTCCGCCGGACTCGGAATGGGCCGACAATTTGCCCACCTCCTCCCCGCACCATAAATAGGCCGCGGACACAGCCGCGCCCAAAAAAGAGCAGCCGAACCCCTTGGCGACAAGTTCGTCCTGCGGAAAAATGCCCAAAAAGGGGTGTGCTATAGCCTTTGGGTGTGGGGCCAGCAAAGTTCATCTGCCTTCCTCGGAATGGGCCAAGACCTTGCCCACCCCCTCCCCGCGCCATAAATAGGCCGCGGGCACAGCCGCGCCCAAAAAAGAGCAGCCGAACCCCTTGGCGCCAAGTTCGTCCTGCCGAAAAATGTCCAAAAAGGGGGTGGGCCATAGCGTTGGGGGATGGGGCTGGCGAACTTCGTTCACCGGACTCGGAATGGGCCGAGACTTTTCCCACCCCCTCCCCATGACAAAAATAGACCACGGGCACAGCCGCGGACAAAAAAGAGCAGCCGAACCCCTTGGCGACAAGTTCGTCCTGCGGAAAAATGCCCAAAAAAGGGGTGGGATATAGCCTTGGGGTGTGGGGAGGGCGAACTTCGTCCGCGGGACTCGGAATGGGTCGAGACTTTTCCCACCCCCTCCCCGTGACAAAAATAGAGAGCAGCCGAACCCCATGGCGCCAAGTTCGTCCTGCGGAAAAATGCCGAAAAAAGGGGTGGGCTATAGCCTTGGGGCATGGGGCTGGCGAACTTCGTCCGCCGGACTCGGAATGGGCGGAGACTTTTCCCACCCCCTCCCCGCGACAAAAATAGGCCGCGGACACAGCCGCACCCAAAAAAGATTAGCCGAACCCCTCGGCGCCAAGATCGTCCTGCGGAAAAATGCCCAAAATGGGGGTGGCGCTATAGCCTTGGGGCGTGGAGCAGGCGAACTTCGTCCGCCGGACTCGGAATGGGCCGAGACATTTCCCACCCCCTCCCCACGACAAAAATAGGCCACGGGCACAGCCGCGCCCAAAAAAGAGCAGCCGAACCCCTTGGCGCCAACTTCGTCCTGCGGAAAAATGCCCAAAGAGGGGGTGCGCTATAGCCTTGGGGCGTGGGGCTGGCGAACTTCGTCTGCCGGACTCCGAATGGGCCCAGACTTTTCCAACCCCCTCCCCACAACAAAAATAGGCCGCGGGCACCGCCGTGCGCACAAAAGAGCAGCCGAACCACTTGGCGCCAAGTTCGTCCTCCGGAAAAATGCCCAAAAAGGGGGTGGGCTATAGCCTTGGGGCGTGGGGCTGGCGAACTTCGTCCGCCGGACTCGGAATCGGCCGAGACTTTGCCCACCCCGTCCCTGTGACAAAAATAGGCCGCGGGCACAGCCGCGCCCACAAAAGCGCAGCCGGACCCCTTGCCGCCAAGTTCATCCTGCGGAAAAATGCCCGAAATGGGGGTGCGCTATAGCCTTGGGGCGTGGGGCTGGCGCACTTCGTCCGCCGGACTCCGAATGGGCCGAGACTTGTCCAACCCCTCCCCGTGACAAAAATAGGCCGCGGGCACAGCCGCGCGCACAAAAGAGCAGCCGAACCGCTTGGCGCCAAGTTCATCCTCCGGAAAAATGCCCAAAAAGGGGGTGGGCTATAGCCTTGGGGCGTGGGGCGGGCGAACTTCGTCCGCCGGACTCGGAATGGGCCGAGACTTTTCCCACCCCCTTCCCACGACAAAAATAGGCCGCGGGCACAGCCGCGTACTCAAAAGAGCAGCCGAACCCGTTGGCGCCAAGTTCATCCTGCGGAAAAATGCCCAAAAAAGGGGTGGGCTATAGCCTTGGGCCGTCGGGTGGCGAACTTCGTCCGCCTTCCTCGGAATGGGCCGAGACTTAGCCCAACCCCTCCCCGTGAAAAAAATAGGCCGCGGGGCAGCCGCGCCCAAAAAAGAGCAGCCGAACCCCTTGGGGCCAAGTTCGTCCTGCGGAAAAGTGCCCAAAAAAAGGCTGTGCTATAGCCTTTGGACGTGGGGCCGGCAAAGTTCATCCGCCAGACTCGGAATGGGCCGAGCCTTTGGCCACCCCCTCTCCATGCCAAAAATAGGCCGCGGGCTCAGCCGCGCGCAAAAAAGATTATCCGAACCACTTGGCGCCAAGTTCGTCCTGCGGAAAAATGCCCAAAAAAGGGGTGTGCTATAGCCTTGGGGCGTGGGGCTGCCGAAGTTCGTCCGCCGGACTCAGAATGGGCCGAGACTTTTCTCACCCCCTCCCCGCGACAAAAATAGGCTGCGGACACAGCCGCGCCCATAAAAGAGCAGCCGAACCCCTTGGCGCCAAGTTCGTCCTGCAGAAAACTACCCAAAAATGGGGTGGGCCATAGCCTTGGGGAGTGGGGCGGGCGAACATCGTCCGCCGGACTCGGAATGTGCCAAGACTTTGCCCACCCACTCCCCGCGACAAAAATAGGCCGTGAGAACAGCCGCACCCAAAACAGAGCAGCCGAACCCCTTGGCGCCAAGTTCGTCGTGCTGAAAAATGCCCAAAAAGGGGGTGGGCTATAGCCTTGGGGCGTGGGGCTGGCGAACTTCGTCCGCTGGACTCCGAATGGGCCGAGACATTTCTCACCCCCTCCCCGCGGCTAAAATAGGCCGCGGGCGCAGCCGCACCCAAAAAAGAGCAGCCGAACCCCTTGGTGCCAAGTTCTTCCTGGGAAAAAATGCCCAAAAGAGCGGTGTGCTATAGCCTTGGGGCGTGGGAATGGCGAAGTTCGTCAGCCGGACTCGGAGGGGGTAGAGACTTTGTCCACCCCCTCCCCGAGAAAAAATTAGGCCACGGGCTCAGCTGTGCCCAAAAAAGAGCAGCCGAACCCCTAGGCGCCAAGTTCGTCCTGTAGAAAAATGCCCAAAAAAGGGGTGTGCTATAGCCTTCGGGCGTGGGGCCGGCAAAGTTCATCCGCCTTCCTCGGCATTGGCCTAGACTTTGGCAACCCCCTCCCCGCGCCAAAAGTAGGCCGCGGGTACAGCCGCGCCCAAAAAAGAGCAGCCGAACCCCTTGGCGCCAAGGTCGTCCTGCGGAAAAATGCCCAAAAAAGGGGTGTGCTATAGCCTTGGGGCGTGGGGTCGGCAAAGTTCGTCCGCCGGACTCGGAATGGGCTTAGACTTTTCCCACCCCCTCACCGCAACAAAAATAGGCCGCGGGCACTGCCGCGCCCAAAAAAGAGCAGCCGTGCCCCTTGGCGCCAAGTTCGTCCTGCGGAAAAATGTGCAAAAAGGTGTTGGGCTATAGCCTTGGAGCGTGGGGCCGGCGCACTTCGTCCGCCGGACTCAGAATGGGCCGAGACTTTGCCCACCCCCTCCCCGTGACAAAAATTGGCCGCGGGCACATCCGCGGCCAAAACAGAGCGGCCGAACCCCTTGGCGCCAAGTTCGTCGTCCGGAAAAATGCCCAAAAAAGGGGTGTGCTATAGCCGTTGGGCGTGGGGCCGGCGAACTTTGTCCGCCGGACTCGGAATAGGGCCAGACTTTTCCCACCCCCTCCTCGCGAAAAAAATGGGCCGCGGGCACAGCCGTGCCTAAAAAAGTGCAGCCAGACCCCATGGCGCAAAGTTCGTCCTGCGGAAAAATGCCCAAAAAAGGGGTGTGCTACAGCCTTAGGGTGTGGGGCTGGCGCACTTCGTCCGCCTTCCTCGGAATGGGCCGAGACTTTGCCCACCCCCTCAACGTGACAAAAATAGGCCGCAGGCACAGCCGCGTCCAGAAAAGAGCAGCCGAACCCCTTGGCGCCAAGTTCGTCCTGCGGAAAAATACCTAAAATGGGGGTGCGCTATAGCCTTGGGGCATGGGGCAGGCGAACTTCGTCCGCCGGACTCCGAATGGGCCGAGACTTTCCCAACCCCCTCCATACGAAAAAAATAGGCCGCGGGCACAGCCGCTCCCAAAAAAGAGCAGCCGAACCCCTTGGCGCCAAGTTCGTCCTACGGAAAAATGCCCAAAGAGGGGGAGGGCTATAGCCTTGGGGCGTGGGGCTGGCGAACTTCGTCCGCCGGACTCGGAATGGGCCGAGACTTTGTCCACCCCCTCCCCGCGAAAAATAGGCCGCGGGCACAGCCGCGCCCAAAAAAGAGCAGCCGAACCCCTTGGCGCCAAGTTCGTCCTGCAGGAAAATGCCCAAAATGGGGGTGCGCTATAGCCTTGGGGCGTGGGGCTGGCGAACTTCGTCCGCCGGACTCCGAATGGGCTGAGACTTTTCCAACCCCCTCCCCGCGACAAAAATAGGCCGCGGGCACAGCCGCAGCCAAAAAAGAGCAGCCGAACCCCTTGGCGCCAAGTTCGTCCTGCGGAAAAATGCCCGAAATGGGGGTGCGCTATAGCCTTGGGGCGTGGGGCTGGCGCACTTCGTCCGCCGGACTCCGAATGGGCAGAGACTTGTCCAACCCCTCCCCGCGACAAAAATAGGTCGCGGGCACACCCGCGCGCACAAAAGAGCAGCCGAACCCCTTGGCGCCAAGTTCGTCCTCCGGAAAAATGCCCAAAAAGGGGGTGGGCTATAGCCTTGGGGCGTGGGGCTGGCGAACTTCGTCCGCCGGACTCGGAATCGCCGAGACTTTGCCCAACCCCTCCCCGCGACAAAAATAGGCCGCGGGCACAGCCGCACCCAAAAAAGAGCAGCCGAACCCCTTGGCGCCGAGTTCGTCCTGCGGAAAAATGCCCGAAATGGGGGTGCGCTATAGCCTTGGGGCGTGGGGCTGGCGAACTTCGTCCGCCGGACTCCGAATGGGCCGAGACTTGTCCAACCCCTCCCCGCGACAAAAATAGGCCGCGGACACAGCCGTGCGCACAAAAGAGCAGCCGAACCCCTTGGCGCCAAGTTCGTCCTCCGTAAAAATGCCCAAAAAGGGGATGGGCTATAGCCTTGGGGCGTGGGGCTGGCGAACTTCGTCCGCTGGACTCCGAATGGGCCGAGACTTTTCCAACCCCCTCCCCGCGACAAAAATAGGTAGCGGGCATAGCCGCGCCCAAAAAAGAGCAGCCGACCCCCTTGGCGCCAAGTTCGTCCTGCGGAAAAATGCCCGAAATGGGGGTGCGCTATAGCCTTGGGGCGTGGGGCTGGCGCACTTCGTCCGCCGGACTCGGAATGGGCCGAGACTTTTCCCACCCTTCCCCGCGACAAAAATATGCCGCGGGCACAGCGGAGCCCAAAAAAGAGCAGTCGAAGCCCTTAGCGCCAAGTTCGTCCTGCGGAAAAATGCCCAAAAAAGGGGTGTGCAATAGCCCTTGGGCGTGGGGCCGGCGCACTTCGTCCGCCTTCCTCGGAATGGGCCGAGACTTTTCCGCGGGCATAGCCGCGCCCAAAAAAAGAGCAGCCAAACCCCTTGGCGCCAAGTTTGTCCTGCAGAAAAATGCCCAAAAAAGGGATGTGCTATAGCCTTTGGGCATGAGGCCGGAAAAGTTCATCCGCCTCCCTCGGAATGGGCCGAGACATTGGCCACCCCATCCCCGTGCCAAAAATAGGCCGCGGGCACAGCCGCACCCAAAAAACAGCAGCCGAACCCCTTGGTGCCAAGTTCGTCCTGCGGAAAAATGCCCAAAAAAGGGGTGGGCTATAGCCTTGGGGCGTGTGGCTGGCGAACTTCGTCCGCCGGACTCGGAAAGGGCCGAGACTTTGCCCACACCCTCCCCACGACAAATATAGGCCGCGGGCACACCCGCGCCAAAAAAAGAGCAGCCGAACCCATTGGCGCCAAGTTTGTCCTGCGGAAAAATGCCCAAAAAAGGGGTGTGCTATAGCCTTTGGCCGTTGGGCCGGCGAACTTCGTCCGCCTTCCTCCGAATGGGCTGAGACTTTGGTCACCCCCTCCCCGCGACAAAAATAGGCCACGGGCACAGCCGTACCCAAAAAAGAGCTGCCGAACCCCTTGGCGCCAAGTTCGTCCTGGGGAAAAATGACCAAAAAAGGTGTGTGCTATAGCCTTTGGGCGTGGGGCCTGCAAAGTTCTTCCGCCTTCCTCGGAATGGGCCGAGAATTTGCCGACCCCCTCCCCGCAACAAAAATAGGCCTTGGGTATGGCCGCGCCCAAAAAACCGCAGCCGAACCCCTTGGCGCCAAGTTCGTCCTGCGGAAAAATGCCCAAAAAAGGGGTGGGCTATAGCCTTGGGGCGCGTGGCTGGCGAACTTCGTCCGCCGGACTCGGAAAGGGCCGAGACTTTGCCCACACCCTCCCCACGACAAATATAGGCCGCGGGCACACCCGCGCCAAAAAAAGAGCAGCCGAACCCATTGGCGCTAAGTTTGTCCTGCGGAAAAATGCCCAAAAAAGGGGTGTGCTATAGCCTTTGGCCGTTGGGCCGGCGAACTTCGTCCGCCTTCCTCCGAATGGGCTGAGACTTTGGCCACCCCCTCCCCGCGACAAAAATAGGCCGCGGGCACAGCCGTACCCAAAAAAGAGCAGCCGAACCCCTTGGCGCCAAGTTCGTCCTGGGGAAAAATGCCCAAAAAAGGTGTGTGCTATAGCCTTTGGGCGTGGGGCCTGTAAAGTTCTTCCGCCTTCCTCGGAATGGGCCGAGACTTTGCCAACCCCCTCCCCGCAACAAAAATAGGCCTTGGGTATGGCCGCGCCCAAAAAAGAGCAGCCGACCCCCTTGGCGCCAAGTTCGTCCTGCGGAAAAATGCCCAAAAATGGGGTGGGCTATAGCCTTGGGGCGTGGGGCTGGCGAACATCGTCCGCCGGACTCGGATTGGGCCGAGACATTTCCCACCCCATCCCCGCGACAAAAATAGGCCGCAGGCACAGCCACGCCCAAAAAAGAGCAGCCGAACCCCTTGGCGCCAAGCTAGTCCTGCGGAAAAATGCCATAAAAAGGGGTGGGCTATAGCCTTGGGGCGTGGGGCTGGCGAATTTCGTCCGCCGGACTCGGAATGGGCCGAGCCATTTCCCACCCCCTCCCCGCGACAAAAATCAGCCGCGGGCACAGCCGCGCCCAAAAAAGAGCAGCCGAACCCCTTGGTGCCAAGTTTGTCCAGCGGAAAAAGGCCCAAAAAAGGGGTGGGCTATAGCCTTTGGGCATGGGGCCGGCAAAGTTCATTCGCGTTCCTCGGAATGGGCCGATACTTTTCCCACCCCCTCCCCGCAACAAAAATAGGCCGTGGGCACAGCCGCGACCAAAAAAGAGCAGCCGAACCCCTTGGCGCCAAGTTCGTCCTGCGGAAAAATGCCCAAAAAAGGGGTGGGCTATAGCCTTGGGGCGTGGGGTGGGCGAACATCGTCTGCCGGACTCGGAATGGGCCGAGACTTTGCCCACCCCCTCCCCGCGACAAAATAGGCTGCGGGCACAGCCGCGTCCAAAAAAGAGCAGCCCAACCCCTTGGCGCCAAGTTGGTCCTGCGGAAAAATTCCCAAAAAGGGGTGGGCTATAGCCTTGCGGCGTGGGCCGGGCGAACTACATCCGCCGGACTCGGAATAGGCCGAGACTTTTCCCACCTCCTCCCCGCGACAAAAATAGGCCGCGGGCACAGCCGCGTCCAGAAAAGAGGAGCCGAACCCCTTGGCACCAAGTTTGTCCGGCGGAAAAATGCCCAAAAAGGGGGTGGGCTATAGCCTTGGGGCGTGGGGCGGGCGAAATTCGTCCGCCGGACTCAGAATGGGCCGAGACATTTCCCACCCCCTCCCCGCGATAAAAATTGGCCGTGGGCACAGCCGCGCGCAAAAAAGAGCAGCCCAACCCCTTGGCGCCAAGTTGGTCCTGCGGAAAAATTCCCAAAAAGGGGTGGGCTATAGCCTTGGGGCGTGGGCCGGGCGAACTACATCCGCCGGACTCGGAATAGGCCGAGACTTTGCCCACCCCCTCCCCGCGACAAAAATAGGCCGCGGGTGCAGCCGCGACCTAAAAAGCGCAGCCGAACCTGTTGGCGCCAAGTTCGACCTGCGGAAAAATGCCCAAAAAGGGGGTAGCTATAGCCTTGGGACGTGGGCTGGCGAATTTCGTCCGCCGGACACGGAATGGGCCGAGACTTTTCCCACCCCCTCCCCGCAACAAAAATAGGCCGCGGGCACAGCCGCGTCCAGAAAAGAGCAGCCGACCCCCTTGGCACCAAGTTTGTCCGGCGGAAAAATGCCCAAAAAGGGGGTGGGCTATAGCCTTGGGGCGTGGGGCGGGCGAAATTCGTCCGCCGGACTCAGAATGCGCCGAGACATTTCCCACCCCCTCCCCGCGATAAAAATTGGCCGTGGGCACAGCCGCGCCCAAAAAAGAGCTGCCGAACCCCTTGGCGCCAAGTTTGTCCTGCGGAAAAATGCCCAAAAAGGGGGTGGGCTATAGCCTTGGGGCGTGGGCCGGGGGCCGGGCGAACTCCGTCCGCCGGCCTCGGAATAGGCCGAGACTTTGGCGCGACCTAAAAAGCGCAGCCGAACCTGTTGGCGCCAAGTTCGACCTGCGGAAAAATGCCCAAAAAAGGGGTGTGCTATGGCCTTTGGGCGTAGGGCTGGCGAACTTCGTCCGCCTTCCTCGGAGTGGGCCGAGACTTTGGCCACCCCCTCACCGCGACAAAAATTGGCCGCGGGCACAGCCGCGCCAATAAAAGAGCAGCCGAACCCCTTGGCGCCAAGTTCGATCTGCGGAAAAATGCCTAAAAAAGGGGTGTGCTAAAGCCTTTGGGCGTGGGGCTGGCGAACTTCGTCCGCCGGACACGGAATGGGCCGAAACTTTGGCCACCCCCTCCCCGCGACAAGAATAGGCCGCGGTGTCAGCCGTTCCCAAAAAAGAGCCGCCGAACCCCTTGGCGCCAAGTTCGTCCTGCGGAAAAATGCCCAAAAAGGGGGTGGGCTATAGCCTTGGGGCGTGGGCCGGGCGAACTCCGTCCGCCGGCCTCGGAATAGGCCGAGACTTTACCCGCCCCCTCCCCGTGACAAAAATAGACCGCGGGCACAGCCGCGCCAAAAAAAGAGCAGCCGAACCCCTTGGCGCCAAGTTCGATCTGCGGAAAAATGCCTAAAAAAGGGGTGTGCTATAGCCTTTGGGCGTGGGGCTGGCGAACTTCGTCCGCCGGACACGGAATGGGCCGAGACTTTGGCCACCCCCTCCCCACGACAAGAATAGGCCGCGGTGACAGCCGTTCCCAAAAAAGAGCAGCCGAACCTCTTGGCGCCAAGTTCGTCCTGCGGGAAAATGCCCAAAAAGGGGGTGGGCTATAGCCTTGGGGCGTGGGCCGGGCGAACTCCGTCCGCCGGCCTCGGAATAGGCCAAGACTTTACCCGCCCCCTCCCCGTGACAAAAATAGGCCGCGGGCACAGCCGCGCCAAAAAAAGAGCAGCCGAACCCCTTGGCGCCAAGTTCGATCTGCGGAAAAATGCCTAAAAAAGGGGTGTGCTATAGCCTTTGGGCGTGGGGCTGGCGAACTTCGTCCGCCGGACACGGAATGGGCCGAGACTTTGGCCACCCCCTCCCCACGACAAGAATAGGCCGCGGTGACAGCCGTTCCCAAAAAAGAGCAGCCGAACCCCTTGGCGCCAAGTTCGTCCTGCGGGAAAATGCCCAAAAAAGGGGTGGGCTATAGCCTTGGGGCGTGGGGCTGGCGAACATCGTCCGCCGGACTTGGAATGGGCCGAGACTTTGCCCACCCCCTCCCCGCGACAAAAATAGCCTGCGGGCACAGCAGCGCCCAAAAAAGAGCAGCCGAACCCCTTAGTGCCAAGTTCGTCCTGCGGAAAAATGCCCAAAATGGGGGTGCGCTATAGCCTTGGGGCGTGGTGCGGGCGAACTTCGTCCGCCGGACTCCGATTGGGCCGAGACTTTTCCAACACCCTCCCCGCGACAAAAATAGGCCGCGGGCACAGCCGCGCCCAAAAAAGAGCAGCCGAACCCCTTGGTGCCAAGTTCGCCCTCCGGAAAAATGCCCAAAAAGGGGGTGGGCTATAGCTTGGGGCGTGGGGCTGGCGAACTTTGTCCGCCGGACACGGAATGGGCCGAGCCTTTTCCCACCCCCTCCCCGCGACAAAAGTAGGCCGCGGGCACAGCCGCGCCGAAAATAGAGCAGCCGAACCCTTGGCGCCAAGTTCGTCCTGCGGAAAAATGCCCAAAAAAGGGGTGTGCTATAGCCTTTGGGGCGTGGGTCGAGCGGATTTCGTCCGCCGGACTCGAAATGAGCCCAGACTTTTCCCACCCCCTCCCCACGACAAAAGTAAGCCGCGGGCACAGCCGCACCCCAACAGGAGCTGCCGAACCCCTTGGCGCCAAGTTCGTCCTCCGGAAAAATGCCCAAAAAGGGGGTGGGCTATATAGCCTTGGGGCGTGGGGCTGGTGCACTTCGTCCGCCGGACTTGCAATGAGCCGAGACTTTACTCACCCCCTCCCCACGACAAAAATAGGCCGCGGGCACAGCCGCACCCAAAAAAGAGCAGCAGAACCCCTTGGCGCCAAGTTCGTCCTGCGGAAAAATTCCCAAAAAAGGGATGTGCTATAGCCTTTGGGCGTGGGGCTGGCGAACTTTGTCCGCCTTCTTCGGAGTGGGCCGAGACTTTGCCCACCCCCTCCCCAAGACAAAAATAGGCCGCGGGCACAGCCGCGCCCAAAAAAGAGCACCCGAACCCCTTGGCGTCAAGTTTGTCCGGCGGAAAAATGCCCAAAAAAGGGGTGTGCTATAGCCTTTGGGCGTGGGGCCGGCGCACTTCGTCCGCCTTCCTCGCAATGGGCCGAGACTTTGGCCACCCCCTCCCCATGACAAAAATAGGCTGCGGGCACACCCGCGCCCAAAAAAGAGCGGCCGAACCCCTTGGCGCCAAGTTCATCCTGCGGAAAAATGCCCAAGAAAGGGGTGCGCTATAGCCTTGAGGCGTGGGGCTGGCGAACATCGTCCGCCGGACTCGGAATGGGCCGAGACTTTGCCCACTCCCTCCCAGTGACCAAAATAGGCCGCGGGCACAGCAGCGCTCAAAAAAGAGCAGCCGAACCCGTTGGCGCCAAGTTCGTCCTGCGGAAAAATGCCCAAAAAAGCGGTGGGCTATAGCCGTTGGGGGTGGGGCCGGCGAACTTCGTCCGCCTTCTTCGGATTGGGCCAAGACTTTGGCCACCCCCTCTCCATGACAAAAATAGGCCGCGGGCACAGCCGCGCCCAAAACAGAGCAGCCAAACCCCGTGGCGCCAAGTTCGTCCTGCGGAAAAATGCCCAAAAAAGGGGTGCGCTATAGCCTTGTGGTGTGGGGCAGGCGAACATCGTCCGCCGGACTCGGAATGGGCCGAGACTTTGCCCACTCCCTCCCAGTGACCAAAATAGGCCGCGGGCACAGCAGCGCTCAAAAAAGAGCAGCCGAACCCCTTGGCGCCAAGTTCGTCCTGCGGAAAAATGCCCAAAAAAGCGGTGGGCTATGGCCTTGGGGCGTGGGTCGGGCGAACTTCGTCCGTCGGACTCGGAATGGGCCGAGACTTTGCCCAACCCCTCCCCGCGACAAAAATGCGCCGCGGGCACAGCCGTGCCTAAAATAGTGCAGCCAAACCCCTTGGCGCAAAGTTCATCCTGCGGAAAAATGCCCAAAAAAGGGGTGTGCTCCAGCCTTGGGGTGTGGGGCTGGCGCACTTCGTCCGCCTGCCCCGGAACGGGCCGAGACTTTGCCCACCCCCTCCCCATGACAAAAATAGGCTGCGGGCACAGCCGCGCAGAAAAGAGCAGCCGAACCCCTTGGCGCCAATTTTGTCCGGCGGAAAAATGCCCAAAAAGGGGGTGGGCTATACCCTTGGGGCGTGGGGCTGGCGAACTTCGTCCGCCGGACTCGGAATGGGCCGAGACTTTGCCCGTCCCCTCCCCGGGACAAAAATAGGCCGCGGGCACAGCCGCGCCCAAAAAAGAGCAGCCGAACCCATCGGCGCCAAGTTCCTCCTGCGGAAAAATGCCCAAAAAGCGGGTGCGCTATAGCCTTGGGGCGTGGGGCTGGCAATCATCGTCCGCCGGACTCCGAATGGGCCGAGACTTTTCCAACCCCCTCCCCACGAAAAAAATAGGCCACGGGCACAGCCGCGCCCAAAAAAAAGCAGCCGAACCCCTTGGCGCCAAGTTCGTCCTCCGGAAAAATGCCCAAAAAGGGGGTGAGATATAGCCTTTGGGCGTGGGGCTGGCGAACTTCGTCCGCCGGACTCGGAATGGGCCGAGACTTTGCCCACCCCCTCCCCGCGACAAAATAGGCCGCGGGCGCAGCCGCATCCAAAAAAGAGAAGCCGAACCCGTTGGCGCCAAGTTCGTCCTGCGGAAAAATGCCCAAAAATGGGATGGGCTATTGCCTTGGGGCGTGGGGCTGGCGAACTTCGTCCGCCGGACTAGTAATGGGCCGAGACTTTGCCCATCCCCTCCCCGCAACAAAAATAGGCCGCGGGCACAGTCGCGCCCAAAAAAGAGCAGCCGAACCCCTTGGCGCCAAGTTCGTCCTGCGGAAAAATGCAGAAAAAAGGGGTGGGCTACGGCCTTGGGGCGTGGGGCTGGCGAACTTTGTCCGCCGGATTCATAATGGGCCGAGACTTTGCCCACCCCCTCCCCGCAACAAAAATAGGCCGCGGGCACAGTCGCGCCCAAAAAAGAGCAGCCGAACCCCTTGGCGCCAAGTTCGTCCTGCAGAAAAATGCCGAAAAAAGGGGTGGGCTACGGCCTTGGGGCGTGGGGCTGGCGAACTTTGTCCGCCGGATTCGGAATGGGCCGAGACTTTACCCACCCCCTCCCCGCGACAAAAATAGGCCGCGGGCACAGCCGCGCCCAAAAAAGAGCAGCCGAACCCCTTGGCGCCAAGTTCGACCAGCGGAAAAATGCCTAAAAAGGCGGTGGGCTATACCCTTGGGGCGTGGGGCGGGCGAACTTCGTCCGCCGGACTCGGAATGGGCCGAGACTTTGCCCGTCCCCTCCCCGGGACAAAAATAGGCCGCGGGCACAGCCGCGCCCAAAAAAGAGCAGCCGAACCCATCGGCGCCAAGTTCCTCCTGCGGAAAAATGCCCAAAAAGCGGGTGCGCTATAGCCTTGGGGCGTGGGGCTGGCGATCATCATCCGCCGGACTCCGAATGGGCCGAGACTTTTCCAACCCCCTCCCCACGAAAAAAATAGGCCACGGGCACAGCCGCGCCCAAAAAAAAGCAGCCGAACCCCTTGGCGCCAAGTTCGTCCTCCGGAAAAATGCCCAAAAAGGGGGTGAGATATAGCCTTTGGGCGTGGGGCTGGCGAACTTCGTCCGCCGGACTCGGAATGGGCCGAGACTTTGCCCACCCCCTCCCCATGACAAAATAGGCCGCGGGCGCAGCCGCGTCCAAAAAAGAGAAGCCGAACCCGTTGGCGCCAAGTTCGTCCTGCGGAAAAATGCTCAAAAATGGGATGGGCTATTGCCTTGGGGCGTGGGGCTGGCGAACTTCGTCCGCCGGACTAGTAATGGGCCGAGACTTTGCCCATCCCCTCCCCGCAACAAAAATAGGCCGCGGGCACAGTCACGCCCAAAAAAGAGCAGCCAAACCCCTTGGCGCCAAGTTCGTCCTGCGGAAAAATGCCGAAAAAAGGGGTGGGCTACGGCCTTGGGGCGTGGGGCTGGCGAACTTTGTCCGCCGGATTCAGAATGGGCCGAGACTTTGCCCACCCCCTCCCCGCGACAAAAATAGGCCGCGGGCACAGCCGCGCCCAAAAAAGAGCAGCCGAACCCCTTGGCGCCAAGTTCGACCAGTGGAAAAATGCCTAAAAAGGCGGTGGGCTATACCCTTGGGGCGTGGGGCGGGCGAACTTCGTCCGCGGGGCTCGGAATGGGCCAAGACTTTGCCCGTCCCCTCCCCGGGACAAAAATAGGCCGCGGGCACAGCCGCGCCCAAAAAAGAGCAGCCGAACCCATCGGCGCCAAGTTCGTCCTGCGAAAAAATGCCCAACAAAGGGGTGTGCTATAGCCTTGGGTCGTGGGGCGGGCGAACTTCGTCCGCCGGACTAGGAATGGGCCGAGACTTTGCCAACCCCCTCCCCGTGACAAAAATAGGCCGCGGGCACAGCCGTACCCAAAAAAGAGTAGCCGAACCCCTCGGCGCCAAGTTCGTCCTGCGGAAAAATGCCCAAAAAAGGGGTGTGGTATAGCCTTTGGGCGTGGGGCGGGCGAACTTCGTCCGTCGGACTCGGAATGGGCCGAGACTTTGCCCACCCCCTCCCCGCGACAAAAATTGGCCGCGGCACAGCCGTACCTAAAAAACTGCAGCCAAACCCCTTGGCGCAAAGTTCATCCTGCGGAAAAATGCCCAACAAAGGGGTGTGCTCCAGCCTTGGGGTGTGGGGCTGGCGCACTTCGTCCGCCTGCCCCATGACAAAAATCGGCCGAGGGCACAGCCGCGCCCAAAAAAGAGCAGCCGAAGCCCTTGGCGCCAAGTTCCCCCTGCGGAAAAATGCCCAAAAAGCGGGTGCGCTATAGCCTTGGGGCGTGGGGCTGGCGATCTTCGTCCGCCGGACTCCGAATGGGCCGAGACTTTTCCAACCCCCTCCCCACGAAAACAATAGGCCACGGGCACAGCCGCGCACAAAAAAGAGAAGCCGAACCCCTTGGCGCCAAGTTCGTCCTGCGGAAAAATGCCCAAAAAGGGGGTGAGATATAGCCTTGGGGCGTGGGGCTGGCGAACTTCGTCCGCCGGACTCGGAATGGGCCGAGACTTTGCCCATCCCCTCCCCGCAACAAAAATAGGCCGCGGGCACAGTCGCGCCCAAAAAAAAGCAGCCGAACCCCTTGGCGCCAAGTTCGTCCTGCGGAAAAATGCCGAAAAAAGGGGTGGCCTAAGGCCTTGGGGCGTGGGGCTGGCAAACTTTGTCCGCCGGATTCGGAATGGGCTGAGACTTTGCCCACCCCCTCCCCGCGACAAAATAGGCCGCGGGCGCAGCCGCGTCCAAAAAAGAGAAGCCGAACCCGATGGCGCCAAGTTCATCCTGCGGAAAAATGCCCAAAAATGGGATGGGCTATTGCCTTGGGGCGTGGGGCCGGCAAACTTCGTCCGCCGGACTAGTAATGGCCCGAGACTTTGCCCATCCCCTCCCCGCAACAAAAATAGGCCGCGGGCACAGTCGCGCCCAAAAAAGAGCAGCCGAACCCCTTGGCGCCAAGTTCGTCCTGCGGAAAAATGCCGAAAAAAGGGGTGGGCTAAGGCCTTGGGGCGTGGGGCTGGCGAACTTTGTCCGCCGGATTAGGAATGGGCCGAGACTTTGACCACCCCCTCCCCGCGACAAAAATAGGCCGCGGGCACAGCCGCGCCCAAAAAAGAGCAGCCGAACCCCTTGGCGCCAAGTTCGACCAGCGGAAAAATGCCTAAAAAGGCGGTGCGCTATACCCTAGGGGCGTGGGGCGGGCGAATTTCGTCCGCCGGACTCGGAATGGGCCGAGACTTTGCCCGTCCCCTCCCCGGGACAAAAATAGGCCGCGGGCACAGCCGCGCCCAAAAAAGAGCACCCGAACCCATCGGCGCCAAGTTCGTCCTGCGAAAAAATGCCCAAAAAAGGGGTGTGCTATAGCCTTGGGGCGTGGGGCGGGCGAACTTCGTCCGCCGGACTCGGAATGGGCCGAGACTTTGCCCGTCCCCTCCCCGTGACAAAAATAGGCCGCGGGCACAGCCGAGCCTAAAAAAGAGTAGCTGAACCCCTCGGCGCCAAGTTCCTCCTGCGAAAAAATGCCCAAAAAAGGGGTGTGCTATAGCCTTGGGGCGTGGGGCGGGCGAACTTCGTCCGCCGGACTCGGAATGGGCCGAGACTTTGCCCACCCCCTCCCCGCGAGAAAATAGGCCACGGACGAAGCCACGTACAAAAAAGAGAAGCCGAACCCGTTGGCGCCAAGTTCGTCCAATGGAAAAATGCCCAAAAATGGGATGGGCTATTGCCTTGGGGCGTGCGGCTGGCGAACTTCGTCCGCCGGACTAGTAATGGGCCGAGACTTTGCCCATCCCCTCCCCACGACAAAAATAGGCTGCGGGCACAGTCGCGTCCAAAAAAGAGAAGCCGAACCCGTTGGCGCCAAGTTCGACCAGCGGAAAAATGCCTAAAAAGGGGGTGGGCTATACCCTTGGGGCGTGGGGCGGGCGAACTTCGTCCGCCGGACTCGGAATGGGCCCAGACTATGCCCGTCCCCTCCCCGGGACAAAAATATGCCGCGGGCACAGCCGCGCCCAAAAAGGTGCAGCCGAGCCCCTTGGCGCCAAGTTCGACCAGCGGAAAAATGCCTAAAAAGGGGGTGGGCTATTGCCTTGGGGCGTGGGGCGGGCGAACTTCGTCCGCCGGACTCGGAATGGGCCGAGACTTTGCCCACCCCCTCCCCGTGACAAAAATAGGCCGCGGGCACAGCCGCGCCCAAAAAAGAGTAGCCGAACCCCTCGGCGCCAAGTTAGTCCTGCGGAAAAATGCCCAAAAAAGGGGTGTCCTATAGCCTTGGGGCGTGGGGCGGGCGAACATCGTCCGCCGGACTCGGAATGGGCCGAGACTTTGCCCACCCCCTCCCCGTGACAAAAATAGGCCGCGGGCACAGCCGCGCCCAAAAAAGAGTAGCCGAACCCCTCGGCGCCAAGTTCGTCCTGCGGAAAAATGCCCAAAAAAGGGGTGTGCTATACCCTTGGGGCGTGGGGCGGGCGAACTTCGTCCGCCGGACTCGGAATGGGACGAGACATTGCCCACCCCCTCGCCGCGACAAAATTTGGTTGCAGGGACAGCCGGGCCCAAAGAAGAGCAGCCGAACCCTTTGGCGCCAAGTTCGTCCAGCGGAAAAATGCCCAAAAAGGAGGAGGGCTATAGCCTTGGGGCGTGGGGCTGGAGAACTTCGTCCGCCGGAATTGGAATGAGCCGAGACATTCGCCACCCCCCTCCCCGGGACAAAAATATGCCGCGGGCACAGCCGCGCCCAAAAAGGTGCAGCCGAGCCCCTTGGCGCCAAGTTCGTCCTGCGGAAAAATTCCCAAAAAGGGGATGGGCTATAGCCTTGGGCGTGGGCCCTGCGCACTTCGTCCGCCGGACTCGGAATGGGCTGAGACTTTGCCCACCCCCTCCCCGTGACAAAAATAGGCCGCGGGCACAGCCGCGCCCAAAAAAGAGCAGCCGAACCCCTTGGCGCCAAGTTCGTCCTGCGGAAAAATGGCCAAAAAAGGGGTGTGCTATAGCCTTGGGCCGTGGGGTGGGCGAACTTCGTCCGCCGGACTCGGAATGGGCTGAGACTTTGCCCACCCCCTCCCCGTGACAAAAATACACCGCGGGCACAGCCGTCCCCAAGCTGAATCCCTCGGCGCCAAGTTCATCCTGCGGAAAAATGCCCAAAAAAGGGGTGTGCTATAGCCTTGGGCCGTGGGGTGGGCGAACTTCGTCCGCCGGACTCGGAATGGGCTGAGACTTTGGCCACCCCTTCCCCGGGACAAAAATATGCCGCGGGCACAGCCGCGCCCAAAAAAGAGCAGCCGAGCCCCTTGGCATCAACTTCGTCCTGCGGAAAAATTCCCAAAAAGGGGATGGGCGATAGCCTTGGGGTGTGGGCCAGGCGCACTTCGTCCGCCGGACTCGGAATGGGCCAAGACTTTGTCCACCCCCTCCCCGCGACAAAAATAGGCCGCGGGCACAGCCGCGTCCAGAAAAGGGCAGCCGAACCCCTTGGCGCCAAGTTCGTCCTGCGGAAAAAAGCCCAAAAAAGGGGTGGGCTATAGCCCTTGGGCGTGGAGCCGGCGAACTTCGTCCGCCTTCCTCGCAATGGGCGGAGACTTTGGCCACCCCCTCCCCGCGACAAAAATAGGCCGCGGGCACAGCCGCGCCCAAAAAAGAGCAGCCGAACCCCATGGTGCCAAGTTCGTCCGGCGGAAAAATCCCCAAAAAAGGGGTGTGCTATAGCCTTTGGGTGTGGGGACGGCAAAGTTCATCTGCCTTCCTCGGAATGGGCCGAGACTTTGCCCACCCCCTCCCCGCGACAAAAATAGGCCGCGGGCACAGTCGCGCCCAAAAAAGAGCAGCCGAACCCCTTGGCGCCAAGTTCGTCCTGCGGAAAAATGCCCAAAAAAGGGGTGGGCGATAGCCTTGAGGCGTGGGGCGGGCGAACTTCGTCCGCCGGACTTGTAATGGGCCGAGACTTTGCCCACCCCCTCCCCGTGACAAAAATAGGCCACGGGCACATCCGCACCCAAAAAAGAGCAGCCGAACCCCTTGGCGCCAAGTTCGTCCTTCGGAAAAATGCCCAAAAAAGGGGTGTGCTGTAGCCTTGGGGCGTGGGGTTGGCGAACTTCCTGCGCCGGACTCGGAATGGGCCGAGACTTTGCCCACCCCCTCCCCGCAACAAAAATAGACCGCGGGCACAGCCGCGCCCAAAAAAGAGCAGCTGAAACCCTTGGCGCCAAGTTCGCCGTGCGGAATAATGCCCAAAAAAGGGGTGTGCTATAGCCTTTGGGCGTGGGGCCTGCAAAGTTCATCCGCCTTCCTCGGAATAAGCCGAGACTTTGCCCACCCCCTCCCCGCGCCAAAAATTGGCCGCGGGCACAGCAACGCCCAAGAAAGAGCAGCCGAAACCCTTGGCGCCAAGTTCGTCCTGCGGAAAAATGCCCAAAATGTTGGTGGGCTATAGCCTTAGGGCGTGGGGTGGGAGAACTTCATCCGCCGACTCGGAATGCGCCGAGAGTTTTCCCACCCCCTCCCCGCGACAAAAATAGGCCGCGGTCACAGCCGCACCCAAAAAAGAGCCGCCGACCCCCTTGCCGCCAAGTTCGTCCTGCGGAAAAATGGCCAAAAAGGGGGTGGGCTATAGCCTTGGGGCGTTGGGCTGGCGAACTTCGTCCGCCTTCCTCGGAATAGGCCAAGACTTTGCCCATCCCCTCCCCACGACAAAAATAGGCCGTGGCAAAAGCCGCGCCCAAAAAAGAGCAGGCGAACCCCTTGGCGCCTAGTTCGTCCTGCGGAAAAATGCCAAAAAAAGGGGTGGGCTATAGCCTCGGGGCGTTGGGCTGGCGAACTTCGTCCGCCGGACTCGGAATGGGCCGAGACTTTTCCCACCCCCTCCCGCGACAAAAATAGGCTGCGGACGCAGCAGCGCCAAAAAAATACCCGCCGAAACCCTTGGCGCCAAGTTCGTCCTGCGGAAAAATGCCCAAAATGGGGATGGGCTATAGCCTTCGGGCGTGGGGCCGGCGCACTTCGTCCGCCGGACTCAGAATGGGCCGAGACTTTTCCCACCGCGTCCCCGCGACAAAAATACGCCGCGGGCACAGCCGCGCCCAAAAAAGAGCAGCCGAACCCCTTGGCGCCTAGTTCGTCCTGTGGAAAAATGCCCAAAAAAGGGGTGGGCTATAGCCTTGGGGCGTGGGGCTGGCGAACTTCGTCCGCCGGACTTGGAATGGGCCGAGACTTTTCCTACCCCTCCCCGCGACAAAAATTGGCCGCGGGCACAGCAGCGCCGAAAAAATACCAGCCAAAACCCTTGGCGCCAAGTTCGTCCTGCGGAAAAATGCCCAAAAAGGTGATGGGCTATAGCCTTGGGGAGTGGGGCTGGCGCACTTTGTCCGCCGGACTCAGAATGGGCCGAGACTTTTCCCACCTCATCCCCGCGACAACATTAGCATGAGGGCACAGGCGCACCCAAAAAATTGTAGCCGAACCCCTTGGCACCTAGTTCGTCCTACGGAAGAATGCCCAAATACGGGGTGGGCAATAGACTTGGGGCGTGGGGCTGGCGAACTTCGTCCGCCTTCCTCGGAATGGGCCGAGACTTTGCCCACCCCCCCCCACGACAAAAATAGGCCGCGGGCACAGCCGCGCCCAAAAAAGAGCGACTAAACGCCTTGGCGCCAAGTTCGTCCTGCGGAAAAATGCCCAAAAAGGTGGTGGGCTATAGCCTTGAGGTGTGGGGCGGGCGAACCTCGTCTGCCGGACTCGGAATGGGCCAAGGCCTTGTCCACCCCCTCCCCACGACAAAAATAGGCCGCGGGCATAGCCGCGCCCAAAAAAGAGCAGCCGAACCCCTTGGCGCCAAGTTCGTCCTGCCGAAAAATGCCCAAAAAGGGGGTGGGCTATGGCCTTGGGGCGTGGGGCTGGCGAACTTCGTCCGCCGCGCTCGGAATGGGCGAAGACTTTGTCCACCCCCTCCCCGCGACAAAAGTAGGCCGCAGGCACAGCCGCGCCCAAAAAAGAGCAGCCGAACCCCATGGCGCCAAGTTCATCCTGCGGAAAAATGCCCAAAAAGGGGGTGGGCTATAGCCTTGGGGCGTGGGGCTGGCGAACTTCGTCCGCCTTCCCTGGAATGGGCCGAGACTTTGCCCACCCCCTCCCCACCACAAAAATAGGCCGCGAGCACAGCCGCGCCAAAAAAAGAGCAGCCGAACGCCTTGGCGCCAAGTTCGTCCTGCGGAAAAATGCCCCAAAAAGGGGTGTGCTACAGCCTTTGCGCGTGGGGCCGGCGCACTTCGTCCGCCTTCCTCAGAATGGGCCGAGACTTTGGCCACCCCCTCCCTACACCCAAAATAGGCCGCGGGCATAGCCGCGCCCAAAAAGAGCAGCCGAACCCCTTGGCGCCAAGTTCGTCCCGCGGAAAAATGCCCAAAAAAGGGGTGTGCTATAGCCAAGGGGGTGGGGCCGGCGTACTTCGTCCGCCGGACTGGGAATGGGCCGAGACTTTGCCCACCCCCTCCCCACCACAAAAATAGGCCGCGGGCACATCCGCGCCCAAAAAAGAGCAGCCGAACGCCTTGGCGCCAAGTTCGTCCGGCGGAAAAATGCCCAAAAAGGTGGTGGGCTATAGCCTTGAGGCGTGGGGCGGGCGAACCTCGTCTCCCGGACTCGGAATGGGCCGAGGCCTTGTCCACCCCCTCCCCACGACAAAAATAGGCCGCGGGCACAGCCGCGCCCAAAAAAGAACAGCCGAACCCCTTGGCGCCAAGTTCGTCCTGCGGAAAAATGCCCAAAAAGGGGGTGGGCTATAGCCTTGGGGCGTGGGGCTGGCGAACTTCGTCCGCCTTCCTCGGACTGGGCCGAGACTTTGCTCACCCCCTCCCCACCACAAAAATAGGCCGCGGGCACAGCCGCGCCCAAAAAAGAGCAGCCGAACGCCTTGGCGCCAAGTTCGTCCTGCGGAAAAATGCCCCAAAAAGGGGTTTGCTACAGCCTTTGGGCGTGGGGCCGGCGCACTTCGTCCGCCTTCCTCGGAATGGGCCGAGACTTTTCCCACCCCTCCCCGCACCCAAAATAGGCCGCGGGCACAGCCGCGCCCAAAAAGAGCAGCCGAACCCCTTGGCGCCAAGTTCGTCCCGCGGAAAAATGCCCAAAAAAGGGCTGTGCTATAGCCTAGGGGGTGGGGCCGGCGTACTTCGTCCGCCGGACTCGGAATGGGCCGAGGCTTTGTCCACCCCCTCCCCACCACAAAAATAGGCCGCGGGCACAGCCGCGCCCAAAAAAGAGCAGCCGAACGCCTTGACGCCAAGTACGTCCTGCGGAAAAATGCCCCAAAAAGGGGTGTGCTACAGCCTTTGGGCGTGGGGCCGGCGCACTTCGTCCGCCTTCCTCAGAACGGGCCGAGACTTTTCCCACCTCATCCGCGCAACAACAATAGCATGAGGGCACAGGCGCACCCAAAAAAGTGAAGCCGAACCCCTTGGCACCTAGTTCGTCCTACAGAAGAATGCCCAAATACGGGGTGGGCAATAGCCTTGGGGCGTGGGGCTGGCGAACTTTGTCCGCCTTCCTCGGAATGGGCCGAGACTTTGCCCACCCCCTCCCCACGACAAAAATAGGCCGCGGGCACAGCCGCGCCCAAAAAAGAGCATCCGAACGCCTTGGCGCCAAGTTCGTCCTGCGGAAAAATGCCCAAAAAGGTGGTGGGCTATAGCCTAGAGGCGTGGGGCGGGCGAACCTCGTCTGCCGGACTCGGAATGGGCCGAGGCCTTGTGCACCCCCTCCCCATGACAAAAATAGGCCGCGGGCACAGCCGCGCCCGAAAAAGAGCAGCCGAACCCCTTGGCGCCAAGTTCGTCCTGCGGAAAAATGCCCAAAAAGGGGGTGGCTATAGCCTTGGGGCGTGGGGCAGGCGGACTTCGTCCGCCGGACTGGGAATGGGCCGAGACTTTTCCCACCCCCTTCCCGTGACAAAAATAGACTGCGGGCTCATCCGCTCCCAAAAAAGAGCCGCCAAACCCCTGGGCGCCAAGTTGGTCCTGCGGAAAAATGCCCAAAAAAGGGGTGTGCTATAGCCTTGGGGCGTGGGGCGGGCGAACTTCGTCCGCTGGACTTTGAATGGGCCGAGACTTTGGCCACGCCCTCCCCGTGACAAAATAGGCCACGGGCTCAGCCGCACCCAAAAAAGAGCAGCCGAACCCCTAGGCGCCAAGTTCGTCCTGCGGAAAAATGCACCAAAAAGGGGTGGGCTATAGCCTTGGGGCGTGGGGCGGGCGAACTTCGTCCGCCGGACTTGGAATGGGCCGAGACTTTGACCACCCCCTCCCCGCGAAAAAATAGGACGCTGGTACCGCCGCGCCGAAAAAAGAGCAGCCGAACCCCTTGGCGCCAAGTTTGACCTGCGGAAAAATTCCCAAAAAAGGCGTGTGCTGCAGCCTTTGGTTGTGGGGCCGGCGCACTTCGTCCGCCTTCCTCGGAATGGGCCGAGACTGTGGCCACCCCCTCCCAGCGACAAAAACAGGCCGCGGGCACAGCCGCGCCCAAAAAAGAGCAGCCGAACCCCTTGGCGCCAAGTTCGTCCTGCGGAAAAATGCCCAATAAAGGGGTGGGCTATAGCCTTGGGGCGTGGGGCAGGCGGACTTCGTCCGCCGGACCCAGAATGGGCCGAGACGTTTCCCACCCCCTCCCCACAACATGACTAGACTGCGGGCACAGCCGCACCCAAAAAAGAGCAGCCAAACCCCTTGGCGCCAAGTTCGTCCTGCGGAAAAATGCCCAAAAAAGGGGAGGGGCTATAGCCTTGGGGCGTGGGGCTGGCGAACTTCATCCGCCGGACTCAGAATGGGCCGAGACTTTTCCCACCTCATCCTCGTGACAACAATAGCATGAGGGCACAGGCGCACCCAAAAAAGTGAAGCCGAACCCCTTGGCACCTAGTTCGTCCTACGGAACAATGGCCAAATACGGGGTGGGCAATAGCCTTGGGGCGTGGGGCTGGCAAACTTCGTCCGCCTTCCTCGGAATGGGCCGAGACATTGCCCACCCCCTCCCCACGACAAAAATAGGCCGCGGGCACAGCCGCGCCCAAAAAGGAGCAGCCGAACGCCTTGGCGCCAAGTTCGTCCTGCGGAAAAATGCCCAAAAAGGTGGTGGGCTATAGCCTTGAGGCGTGGGGGGGGCGAACCTCGTCTGCTGGACTCAGAATGGGCCGAGCCCTTGTCCACCCCCTCCCCACGACAAAAATAGGCCGCGGGCACAGCCGCACCCAAAAAAGAGCAGCCGAACCCCTTGGCGCCAAGTTCGTCCTGCGGAAAAATGCCCAAAAAGGGGGTGGGCTATAGCCTTGGGGCGTGGGGCTGGCGAACTTCGTCCGCCTTCCTCGGAATGGGCCGAGACTTTGCCCACCCCCTCCCCACCACAAAAATAGGCCGCGGGCACAGCTACGCCAAAAAAAGAGGATCCGAACGCCTTGGCGCCAAGTTCGTCCTGCGGAAAAATGCCCCAAAAAAGGGTGTGCTACAGCCTTTCGGCGTGGGGCCGGCGCACTTCGTCCGCCTTCCTCGGAATGGGCCGAGACTTTGGCCACCCCCTCCCCGCACCCAGAATAGGCCGCGGGCACAGCCGCGCCCAAAAAGAGCAGCCGAACCCCTTGGCGCCAAGTTCGTCCTGCGGAAAAATGCCCAAAAAAGGGGTGGGCTATAGTTTTGGGGCGTGGGGCAGGCGGACTTCGTCCGCCGGACCCCGAATGGGCCGAGACTTTTCCCACCCCCTCCCCACAACATGAATAGACTGCGGGCACAGCCGCACCCAAAAAAGAGCAGCCGAACCCCTGGGCGCCTAGTTCGTCTTACGGAAAAATGCCCAAAAAAGGGGTGGGCTATAGCCTTGGAGCGTGGGGCTGGCGAACTTCGTCCGCCGGACGAGGAATGGGCTGAGACTTTTCCCACCCCCTCCCCGCGACAAAAACAGGCCGTGGGCACAGCCGTGCCCAAAAAAGAGCAGCCGAACCCCTGGGCGCCTAGTTCGTCTTACGGAAAAATGCCCAAAAAAGGGGTGGGCTATAGCCTTGGGGCGTGGGGCTGGCGTACTTCGTCCGCCGCACTCGGAATGGGTCGAGACTTTGCCCACCCCTTCCCCACGACAAAAATTGGCCGCGAGCACAGCCGCGCCCAAAAAAGAGCAGCCGAACGCCTTGGCGCCAAGTACGTCCTGCGGAAAAATACCCCAAAAAGGGGTGTGCTACAGCCTTTGGGCGTGGGGCCGGCGCACTTCGTCCGCGTTCCTCAGAACGGGCCGAGTCTTTTCCCACATCATCCCCATGACAACAATAGCATGAGGGCACAGGCGCACCCAAAAAAGTGAAGCCGAACCCCTTGGCACCTAGTTCGTCCTACAGAAGAATGCCCAAATACGGGGTGGGCAATAGCCTTGGGGCGTGGGGCTGGCGAACTTCGTCCGCCTTCCTCGGAATGGGCCGAGACTTTGCCCACCCCCTCCCCACGACAAAAATAGGACGCGGGCACAGCCGCGCCCAAAAAAGAGCAGCCGAAAGCCTTGGCGCCAAGTTCGTCCTGCGGAAAAATGCCCAAAAAGGTGGTGGGCTATAGCCTTGAGGCGTGGGGCGGGCGAACCTCTTCTGCCGGACTCAGAATAGGCCGAGGCCTTGTCCACCCCCTCCCCACGACAAAAATAGGCCGCAGGCACAGCCGCGCCCAAAAAAGAGCAGCCGAACCCCTTGGCGCCAAGTTCGTCCTGCGGAAAAATGCCCCAAAAAGGGGTGTGCTACAGCCTTTGGGCGTGGGGCCGGCGCACTTCGTCCGCCTTCCTCAGAACGGGCCGAGACTGTTCCCACCTCATCCCCGTGACAACAATAGCATGAGGGCACAGGCGCACCCAAAAAAGTGAAGCCGAACCCCTTGGCACCTAGTTCGTCCTACAGAAGAATGCCCAAATACGGGGTGGACAATAGCCCTGGGGCGTGGGGCTGGCGAACTTCGTCCGCCTTCCTCGGAATGGGCCGAGACATTGCCCACCCCCTCCCCACGACAAAAATAGGCCGCGGGCACAGCCGCGCCCAAAAAAGAGCAGCCGAACGCCTTGGCGCCAAGTTCGTCCTGCGGAAAAATGCCCAAAAAGGTGCTGGGCTATAGCCTAGAGGCGTGGGGCGGGCGAACCTCGTCTGCCGGACTCGGAATGGGCCGAGGCCTTGTCCACCCCCTCCCCACGACAAAAATAGGCCGCGGGCACAGCCGCGCCCAAAAAAGAGCAGCCGAACCCCTTGGCGCCAAGTTCGTCCTGCGGAAAAATGCCCAAAAAGGGGGTGGGCTATAGCCTTTGGGCGTGGGGCCGGCGCACTTCGTCCGCCTTCCTCGGAATGGGCCGAGACTTTGGCCACCCCCTCCCCGCACCCAAAATAGGCCGCGGGCACAGCCGCGTCCAAAAAGAGCAGCCGAACCCCTTGGCGCCAAGTTCGTCATGCGGAAAAATGCCCAAAAAAGGGGTGGGCTATAGTTTTGGGGCGTGGGGCAGGCGGACTTCGTCCGCCGGACCCGGAATGGGCCGAGATCTATCCCACCCCCTCCCCACAGCATGAATAGAATGCGGGCACAGCCGCACCCAAAAAAGAGCAGCCGAACCCCTGGGCGCCTAGTTCGTCCTGCGGAAAAATGCCCAAAAAAGGGGTGGGCTATAGCCTAGGGGCGTGGGGCTGGCGAACTTCGTCCGCCTTCGTCGGAATGGGCCGACACTTTGGCCATCCACTCCCCGCGAGAAAAATAGGCTGCGGGCTGAGCCGCGCCAAAAATAGAGCAGCCGAACCCCTTGGCGCCAAGTTCGTCCTGCGGAAAAATGCCCAAAAAAGTGCTGGGCTATAGCCTTGGGGCGTGGGGCTGGCGTACTTCGTCCGCCGGACTCGGAATGGGTCAGGACTTTGCCAACCCCTTCCCCACGACAAAAATTGGCCGCGAGCACAGCCGCGCCCAAAAAAGAGCAGCCGAACGCCTTGGTGCCAAGTACGTCCTGCGGAAAAATGCCCCAAAAAGGGGTGTGCTACAGCCTTTGGGCGTGGGGCCGGCGCACTTCGTCCGCCTTCCTCAGAACGGGCCGAGACTTTTCCGACATCATCCCCGCGACAACAATAGCATGAGGGCAGAGGCGCACCCAAAAAAGTGAAGCCGAACCCCTTGGCACCTAGTTCGTCCTACAGAAGAATGCCCAAATACGGGGTGGGCAATAGCCTTGGGGCGTGGGGCTAGCGAACTTCGTCCGCCTTCCTCGGAATGGGCCGAGACTTTGCCCACCCCCTCCCCACGACAAAAATAGGCCGCAGGCACAGCCGCGCCCAATAAAGAGCAGCCGAACACCTTGGCGCCAAGTACGTCCTGCGGAAAAATGCCCCAAAAAGGGGTGTGCTACAGCCTTTGGGCGTGGGGCCGGCGCACTTCGTCCGCCTTCCTCAGAACGGGCCGAGACCTTTCCCACCTCATCCCCGCGACAACAATAGCATGAGGGCACAGGCGCACCCAAAAAAGTGAAGCCGAACCCCTTGGCACCTAATTCGTCCTACAGAAGAATGCCCAAATACGGGGTGGGCAATAGCCTTGGGGCGTGGGGCTGGCGAACTTCGTCCGCCTTCCTCGGAATGGGCCGAGACTTTGCCCACCCCCTCCCCACGACAAAAATAGGCCGCGGGCACAGCCGCGCCCAAAAAAGAGCAGCCGAACGCCTTGGCGCCAAGTTCGTCCGGCGGAAAAATGCCCAAAAGAGGGGTGGCTATAGCCTTGGGGCGTGGGGCAGGCGGACTTCGTCCGCCGGACTCGGAATGGGCCGAGACTTTTCCCACCCCCTCCCTGCGACAAAAACAGGCCGTGGGCACAGCCGTGCCCAAAAAAGAGCAGCCGAACCCCTTGGCGCCAAGTTCGTCCTGCGGAAAAATGCCCAAAAAAGTGCTGGGCTATAGCCTTGGGGCGTGGGGCTGGCGTACTTCGTCCGCCGGACTCGGAATGGGTCGAGACTTTGCCCACCCGTTCCCCACGACAAAAATTGGCCGCGAGCACAGCCGCGCCCGAAAAAGAGCAGCCGAACCCCTTGGCGCCAAGTTCGTCCGGCGGAAAAATGCCCAAAAGAGGGGTGGCTATAGCCTTGGGGCGTGGGGCAGGCGGACTTCGTCCGCCGGACTGGGAATGGGCCGAGACTTTTCCCACCCCCTTCCCGTGACAAAAATAGACTGCGGGCTCATCCGCTCCCAAAAAAGAGCCGCCAAACCCCTGGGCGCCAAGTTGGTCCTGCGGAAAAATGCCCAAAAAAGGGGTGTGCTATAGCCTTGGGGCGTGGGGCGGGCGAACTTCGTCCGCTGGACTTTGAATGGGCCGAGACTTTGGCCACGCCCTCCCCGCGACAAAATAGGCCACGGGCTCAGCCGCACCCAAAAAAGAGCAGCCGAACCCCTAGGCGCCAAGTTCGTCCTGCGGAAAAATGCACCAAAAAGGGGTGGGCTATAGCCTTGGGGCGTGGGGCGGGCGAACTTCGTCCGCCGGACTCGGAATGGGCCGAGACTTTGACCACCCCCTCCCCGCGACAAAAATAGGACGCTGGTACCCGCCGCGCCCAAAAAAGAGCAGCCGAACCCCTTGGCGCCAAGTTCGACCTGCGGAAAAATGCCCAAAAAAGGCGTGTGCTACAGCCTTTGGTCGTGGGGTCGGCGCACTTCGTCCGCCTTCCTCGGAATGGGCCGAGACTGTGGCCACCCCCTCCCCGCGACAAAACTAGGCCGTGGCCACAGTCGAGCCAAAAAAGAGCAGCCGAACTCCTTGGCGCCAAGTTCGTCCTGCGGAAAAATGCCCGAAAAAGGGGTGGGCTATAGCCTTGGAGCGTGGGGCGGGCGAACTTCATCCGCCAGACTCGGAATGGGCCGACACTTTGCCCACCCCCTCCCCGCGACAAAAAAAGGCCGCGGGCCCAGCCGCATCCAAAAAAGAGCAGCCAAACCCCTTGGCGCCAAGTTCGTCCTGCGGAAAAATGCCAAAAAAAGGGGTGGGCTATAGCCTTGGGGCGTGGGGCTGGCGAACTTCGTCTGCCGGACTCGGAATGGGCCGAGACTTTGCCCACCCTATCCCCGCGACAAAAATAGGCCGCGGCCACAGCCGCGCCCAAAAAAAAGCAGCCGAACCCCTTGGCGCCAAGTTCGACCTGCGGAAAAATGCCCAAAAAAGGCGTGTGCTATAGCCTTTGGGCGTGGGGCCGGCGGACTTCATCCGCCTTCCACGGAATGGGCCGAGACTTTGCCCACCCCCTCCCCACGACAAAAATCGGCCGCGGGTTGAGCCGCGCCCAAAAAAGAGCAGCCGAACCCCTATGCGCAAAGTTCGTCCTGCGGAAAAATGCCCAAAAATGGGGTGTGCTATAGCATTGGGGCGTGGGGCTGCCGAAGTTCGTCCGCCGGACACCGAATGGGCCGAGACTTTTCTTATCCCCTCCCCACGACAAAAATAGGCCGCGGGCACAGCCGCGTCCAAAAAAGAGCAGCCGAACCCCTTGGCGCAAAGTTCGTCCTGCGGAAAAATGCCGAAAAAAGGGGTGGGCTATAGCCTTGGGGCGTGTGGCGGGTGAACTTCGTCCGCCGGACTGGGAATGGGCCGAGACTTTGCCCACCCCCTCCGCGCGACAAAAATAGGCCGCGGGCACAGCCGCGCCCAAAAAAGAGCAGCCGAACCCCTTGGCGCCATGTTCGTCCTGCAGAAAAATGCCGAACAAAGGGGTGGGCTATAGCCTTGGGGCGTGGGGCTGGCGAACTTCGTCCGCCGGATTCGGAAAGGGCCCAGACTTTGCCCACCCCCTCCCCACGACAAAAATAGGCCGTGGGCACAGCCGCACCAAAAAAGAGCAGCCGAACCCCTTGGCGCCAAGTTCGACCTGCGGAAAAATGTCCATAAAAGGGGTGTGCTATAGCCTTTGGGCGTGGGGCCGGCGAACTTCGTCCGCCTTCGTTGGAATGGGCCGAGACATTGGCCACCCCCTCCCCGCGACAAAAATAGGCCGCGGGCAGGGCCGCGCCAAAAAAAGAGCAGCCGAACCCCTTGGCGACAAGTTCGACCTGCGGATAAATGCCCATAAAAGGCGTGAGCTATAGCCTTTGGGCGTGTGGCCGGCGAACTTCGTCCGCCTTACTCGGAATGGGCCGAGACTTTGGCCACCCACTCCCCGCACCAAAAATAGGCCGCGGGCACAGCCGCGCCCAGAAAGGAGCAGCCGAACCCCTTGGCGCCCAGTTCGTCCTGCGGAAAAATGCCCAAAAAGGGAGTGGGCTATATAGCCTTGGGGCGTGGGGCTGGCGTACTTCGTCCGCCGGACTCGGAATGGGCTGAGACTTTGCCCACCCCCTCCCCGCGACAAAAATAGGCCGCGGGCTAAGTCGCGCCCAAAAAAGAGTAGCCGAACCCCATGGCGCCAAGTTTGTCCTGCGGAAAAATGCCCAAAAAAGGGGTGTGCTATAGCATTGGGGCGTGGGGCTGCCGAAGTTCGTCCGCTGGACACCGAATGGGCCGAGACTTTTCTTACCCCCTCCCCACGACAAAAATAGGCCGCGGGCACAGCCGCGTCCAAAAAAATGCAGCAGAACCCCGTGGCGCCAAGTTCGTCCTGCGGAAGAATGCCCGAAAAAGGGGTGTGCTATAGCCTTTGGGCGTGGGGCCGGCGAACTTCGTCCGCCTTCCTCGGAATGGGCAGAGACTTTGGCCACCCCCTCCCCACACCAACAATAGACCGTGTACGTAGCCGCGCACAAAAAAGAGCAGCCGAACCCCTTGGCACCAAGTTCGTCCATCGGAAAAATGCCCAAAAAAGGGGTGTGCTATAGCCTTGGGGCGTGGGGCGGGCGAACATCGTCCGCCGGACTCGGAATGGGCCGAGACATTGCCCACCCCCTCCCCACGACAAAAATCGGCCGCGGGTTGAGCCGCGCCAAAAAAACAGCAGCCGAACCCCTTGGCGCCAAGTTCGACCTGCGGAAAAATATCCAAAAAAGGGGTGTGCTATAGCCTTCAGGTGTGGGGCCGGCGAACTTCGTCCGCCTTCGTCGGAATGGGCCGACACTTTGGCCATCCACTCCCCGCGACAAAAATAGGCTGCGGGCTGAGCCGCGCCAAAAATAGAGCAGCCGAACCCCTTGGTGCAAAGTTCGTCGTGAAGAAAAATGCCCAAAAAGGGGGTGGGCTATAGCCTTGGGGTGTGGGGCCGGCGAACTTCGTCCAGCGGACTCGGAATGGGCCGAGACATTTCCCACCCCCTCCCCGTGACAAAAATAGGCCGCGGGCACAGCCACGCCCAATAAAGAGCAGCCGAACCCCTTGGCGCCAAGTTCGTCCTGCGGAAAAATGCCGAAAAAAGGGGTGGGCTATAGCCTTGGGGCATGGGGCTGGCGAACTTCGTCCGCCGGACTCGGATTGGGCCGCGGCTTTGCCCAACCCCTCCCCGCGACAAAAATAGGCCGCGGCCACAGCCGCGCCCAAAAAAGAGCAGCCGAACCCCTTGGCGCCAAGTTCGACCTGCGGATAAATGCCCATAAAAGGCGTGAGCTATAGCCTTTGGGCGTGGGGCCGGCGAACTTCGTCCGCCTTCCTCGGAATGGGCCGAGACTTTGGCCACCCCCTCCCCGCGCCAAAAATAGACCGTGTGCACAGCCGCGCCCAAGAAAGAAAAACCGAACCCCTTGGCGCCAAGCTCGTCCTGCGGAAAAATGCCCAAAAAAGGGGTGTGCTATAGCCTTGGGGCGTGGGGCTGTCGAACATGGTCCGCCGGACTCGGAATGGGCCGAGACATTTCCCACCCCCTCCCCGCGACAAAAATAGGCCGCGGGCACAGCCGCGCCCAAAAAAGAGCAGCCGAACCCCTTGGCGCCAAGTTCGTCCTGCGGAAAAATGCCGAAAAAAGGGGTGGGCTGTAGCCTTGGGGCGTGGGGCTGGCGAACTTCGTCCGCCGGACTCGGAATGGGCCGAGACATTGCCCACCCCCTCCCCGCGACAAAAATAGGCCGCGGCCACAGCCGCGCCCAAAAAAGAGCAGCCGAACCCCTTGGCGCCAAGTTCGACCTGCGGATAAATGCCCAAAAAAGGGGTGTGCTATAGCCTTGGAGCGTGGGGCGGGCGAACATCGTCCGCCGGACTCGGAATGGGCCGAGACTTTTCCCACCCGCTCCCCGAGACAAAAATAGGCTGCGGGCACAGCCACGCCAAAAAAAGAGCAGCCGAACCCCTTGGCGCCAAGTTCGACCTGCGGAAAATTATCCAAAAAAGGGGTGCGCTATAGCCTTCGGGTGTGGGGCCGGCGAACTTCGTCCGCCTTCGTCGGAATGGGCCGACACTTTGGCCATCCACTCCCCGCGACAAAAATAGGCTGCGGGCTGAGCCGCGCCAAAAATAGAGCAGCCGAACCCCTTGGTGCAAAGTTCGTCGTGAAGAAAAATGCCCAAAAAGGGGGTGGGCTATAGCCTTGGGGTGTGGGGCCGGCGAACTTCGTCCAGCGGACTCGGAATGGGCCGAGACATTTCCCACCCCCTCCCCGTGACAAAAATAGGCCGCGGGCACAGCCACGCCCAATAAAGAGCAGCCGAACCCCTTGGCGCCAAGTTCGTCCTGCGGAAAAATGCCGAAAAAAGGGGTGGGCTATAGCCTTGGGGCATGGGGCTGGCGAACTTCGTCCGCCGGACTCGGATTGGGCCGCGGCTTTGCCCAACCCCTCCCCGCGACAAAAATAGGCCGCGGCCACAGCCGCGCCCAAAAAAGAGCAGCCGAACCCCTTGGCGCCAAGTTCGACCTGCGGATAAATGCCCATAAAAGGCGTGAGCTATAGCCTTTGGGCGTGGGGCCGGCGAACTTCGTCCGCCTTCCTCGGAATGGGCCGAGACTTTGGCCACCCCCTCCCCGCGCCAAAAATAGACCGTGTGCACAGCCGCGCCCAAGAAAGAAAAACCGAACCCCTTGGCGCCAAGCTCGTCCTGCGGAAAAATGCCCAAAAAAGGGGTGTGCTATAGCCTTGGGGCGTGGGGCTGTCGAACATGGTCCGCCGGACTCGGAATGGGCCGAGACATTTCCCACCCCCTCCCCGCGACAAAAATAGGCCGCGGGCACAGCCGCGCCCAAAAAAGAGCAGCCGAACCCCTTGGCGCCAAGTTCGTCCTGCGGAAAAATGCCGAAAAAAGGGGTGGGCTGTAGCCTTGGGGCGTGGGGCTGGCGAACTTCGTCCGCCGGACTCGGAATGGGCCGAGACATTGCCCACCCCCTCCCCGCGACAAAAATAGGCCGCGGCCACAGCCGCGCCCAAAAAAGAGCAGCCGAACCCCTTGGCGCCAAGTTCGACCTGCGGATAAATGCCCAAAAAAGGGGTGTGCTATAGCCTTGGAGCGTGGGGCGGGCGAACATCGTCCGCCGGACTCGGAATGGGCCGAGACTTTTCCCACCCGCTCCCCGAGACAAAAATAGGCTGCGGGCACAGCCACGCCAAAAAAAGAGCAGCCGAACCCCTTGGCGCCAAGTTCGACCTGCGGAAAATTATCCAAAAAAGGGGTGCGCTATAGCCTTCGGGTGTGGGGCCGGCGAACTTCGTCCGCCTTCGTCGGAATGGGCCGACACTTTGGCCATCCACTCCCCGCGACAAAAATAGGCTGCGGGCTGAGCCGCGCCAAAAATAGAGCAGCCGAACCCCTTGGTGCAAAGTTCGTCGTGAAGAAAAATGCCCAAAAAGGGGGTGGGCTATAGCCTTGGGGTGTGGGGCCGGCGAACTTCGTCCAGCGGACTCGGAATGGGCCGAGACATTTCCCACCCCCTCCCCGTGACAAAAATAGGCCGCGGGCACAGCCACGCCCAATAAAGAGCAGCCGAACCCCTTGGCGCCAAGTTCGTCCTGCGGAAAAATGCCGAAAAAAGGGGTGGGCTATAGCCTTGGGGCATGGGGCTGGCGAACTTCGTCCGCCGGACTCGGATTGGGCCGCGGCTTTGCCCACCCCCTCCCCGCGACAAAAATAGGCCGCGGCCACAGCCGCGCCGAAAAAAGAGCAGCCGAACCCCTTGGCGCCAAGTTCGACCTGCGGATAAATGCCCATAAAAGGCGTGAGCTATAGCCTTTGGGCGTGGGGCCGGCGAACTTCGTCCGCCTTCCTCGGAATGGGCCGAGACTTTGGCCACCCCCTCCCCGCTACAAAAATAGACCGTGTGCACAGCCGCGCCCAAAAAAGAGAAACCAAACCCCTTGGCGCCAAGTTCGTCCTGCGGAAAAATGCCCAAAAAAGGGGTGTGCAATAGCCTTGGGGCGTGGGGCCGGCGAACATCGTCCGCCGGACTCAGAATTGGCCGAGGCATTTCCCACCCCCTCCCCGTGACAAAAATAGGCCGCGGGCACAGCCACGCCAAAAAAAGAGCAGCCGAACCCCTTGGCGGCCAGTTCGTCCTGCGGAAAAATGTCGAAAAAAGGGGTGGGCTATAGCCTTGGGGCGTGGGGCTGCCGGAGTTCGTCCGCCGGACTCGGAATGCACCGAGACTTTGCCCACCCCTCCCCGCGGCAAAAATAGGCCGCGGGCAGAGGCGCGCCAAAAAAAGAGCAGCCGAACCCCTTGGTGCCAAGTTCGTCCTGCGGAAAAATGCCCAAAAAGGGGGTGGGCTATAGCCTTGGGGTGTGGGCCAGGCGAACTTCGTCCGGCGGACTCGGAATGGGCCGAGACTTTGCCCACCCCCTCTCCACAACAAAAATAGGCCGCGGGCACAGCCGCGCACAAAAAAGCGCAGCCGAACCCCTTGGCGCCAAGTTCGTCGTGCGGAAAAATGCCGAAAAAAGGGGTGGGCTATACCCTTGGGGCATGGGGCCGGCGCACTTCGTCCGCCGGACTCGGAATGGGCCGAGACTTTTCCCACACCCTCGCCGCGACAAAAATAGGCCGCGGGCACAGCCGCGCCCAAAAAAGAGGAGCCGAACCCGTTGGCGCCAAGTTCGTCCTGCGGAAAAATGCCCAAAAAAGGGGTGGGCTATAGCCACGGGGCGTAGGGCTGGCGAACTTCGTCCGCCGGACTCGGAATGGGCCGAGACTTTGCCCACCCCCTCCCCACGACAACAATAGTCAGCGGGCACAGCCGCGCCCAAAAAAGAGCAGCCGAACCCCTTGGCGCCAAGTTCGACCTGCGGAAAAATGCCCATAAAAGGCGTGTGCTATAGCCTTTGGGCGTGGGGCCGGTGAACTTAGTCCGCCTTCCTCGGAATGGGCCGGGACTGTGTCCACCCCCTGCCCGCGGTAAAAATAGGCTGCGGGCAGAGCCGCGCCATAAAAAGAGCAGCCGAACCCCTTGGCGCCAAGTTCGTCCTGCGGAAAAATGCCCAAAAAGGGGGTGGGCTATAGCCTTGGGCCGTGGGGCGGCCGGAGTTCGTCCGCCGGACTCTGAATGGGCCGAGACTTTTCCCACCCCCTACCCGTGCCGAAAATAGCCCGCGGGCGCAGCCGCGCCCAAAAAAGAGCAGCCGAACCCCTTGGCGCCAAGTTAGTCCTGCGCAAAATTGCCCAAAAAAGGGGTGGGCTATTGCCTTGTGGCGTGGGGCTGGCGCATTCGTCCGCCGGACTCGGAATGGGACGAGACTTTGCCCACCCCCTCCCCGCGATAAAAATAGGCCGCGGGCACAACCGCGTCCAAAAAAGAGCAGCCAAACCCCTTGGCGGCAAGTTCGTCCTGCGGAAAAATGCCCAAAAAAGGGGTGGGCTATTGCCTTGGTGCGTGGGGCTGGCGAACTTCGTCCCCCTTCCTCGGAATGGGCCGAGACTTTGCCCACCCTCTCCCCTCGATAAAAAATGGCCACAGGCGCAGCCGTACCCAACAAAGAGCAGCAGAACCCCTGGGCGCCAAGTTCGTACCGCGGAAAAATGCCCAAAAAAGGGGTGGGCTATAGCCTTGGGGCGTGGGGCTTGCGCACTTCGTCCGCCGGACTCGGAATGAGCCGAGACTTTACCCACCCCCTCCCCGCGACAAAAATAGGCCACGGGCACAGCCGCGCCCAAAAAAGAGCGGCCGAACCCCTTGGCGCCACGTTCGTCCTGCAGAAAAATGCCCAAAAAGGAGGTGGGCTATAGCCTTGGGGCATGGGGCGGGCGAACTACGTCCGCTGGACTTTGAATGTGCCGAGAGTTTGCCCACCCCCTCCCCGCGACAAAAATAGACTGCGGGCATAGCCGCGCCCAAAAAAGAGCAGCCGAACCCTTGGCGCCAAGTTCGTCCTGCGGAAAAATGCCCAAAAGGGGGGTGGGCTATAGCCTTGGGGCGTGGGGCTAGCGAACTTCGTCCGCCGGACTCGGAATGGGCCGAGACTCTGCCCACCCCCTCCCCGCTACAAAAATAGGCCGCGGGCTCCGCCGCGCCCAAAAAAGAGCAGCCGAACCCCTTGGCGCCAAGTTCATCCTGCGGAAAAATGCCCAAAAAGGGGGTGGGCTATAGCCTTGGGGCGTGGGGCGGGCGGACTTCGTCCGCCGGACTCGGAATGGGCCGAGACTTTTCCCACCCACTCCCCACGACAAAAATAGACGGCGGGCACAGCCGCGCCCAAAAAAGAGCAGCCGAACCCCTTGGCGCCAAGTTCGTCCTGCGCAAAAATGCCCAAAAAAGGGGTGGGCTATAGCCTTGGGGCGTGGGGCAGGCGGACTCGAAATGGGCCGAGACTTTGCCCACCCCCTCCCTGGGACAAAATACGCAGCAGGCACAGCCGCGCCAGAAAAAGAGCAGCCGAACCCCTTGGCGCCAGGTTCGTCCTGCGGAAAAATGCCCAAAAAGGAGGTGGGCTATAGCCTTGGGGCGTGGGGCGGGCGAACTACGTCCGCTGGACTTTGAATGTGCCGAGAGTTTGCCCACCCCCTCCCCGCGACAAAAATAGACTGCGGGCATAGCCGCGCCCAAAAAAGAGCAGCCGAACCCCTTGGCGCCAAGTTCGTCCTGCGCAAAAACGCCCAAAAAAGGGGTAGGCTATAGCCTTGGGGCGTGGGGCAGGCGGACTTCGTCCGCCGGACTTGGAATGGGCCGAGACTTTGCCCACCCCCTCCCCGCGACAAAAATAGGCCGCGGGCACAGCGCGCCCAAAAAAGAGCAGCCGAACCCCTTGGCGCCATGTTCGTCCGGCGGAAAAATGCCCAAAAAAGGGGTGGGCTATAGCCTTGGGGCGTGGGGCAGGCGGACTTCGTCCGCCGGACTCGGAATGGGCCGAGACTTTTCCCACCCCCTCCCCGCGTCAAAAATAGACTGCGGGCACAGCCGCGCCCAAAAAAGAGCAGCCGAACCTCTTGGCGCCAAGTTCGTCCTGCGGAAAAATGCCCAAAAAAGAGGTGTGCTGTAGCCTTGGGGCGTGGGGCGGGCGAACATCGTCCGCCGGACTCGGAATGGGCTGAGACCTTGACCACCCCCCTCCCCGCGACAAAATTAGGCCGCGGGCACAGCCGCGCCCAAAAAAGAGCAGCCGAACACCTTGGCGCCAAGTTCGTCCTGCTGAAAAATGCCCAAAAAGGGGTTGGGCTATAGCCTTGGGGCGTGTTGCCGGCGAACTTCGTCCGCCGGACTCAGAATGGGCCGAGAATTTGCCCACCCACTCACCGCGACAAAAATAGGTCGCAGGCACAGCCGCCCAGAAAAAAGAGCTGCCGAACCCATTGGCGCCAAGTTCGTCCTGCGGAAAAATGCCCAAAAAAGGGGTGGGCTATAGCCTTGGGGCATGGGGCTGGCGAACTTCGTCCGCCTTCCTCGGAATGGGCAGAGACTTTGTCCAACCCCCTCCCCGCGACAAAAATAGGCCGCGGGCACAGTCGCGACCAAAAACAAGCAGCCGAACCCCTTGGCGACAAGGTCGTCCTGCGGAAAAATGCCCAGAAAGGCGGTGGGCTATAGCCTTTGGGCGTGGGGCTGGCGAGCTTCGTCCGCCGGACTCGGAATGGGCCGAGACTTTGCCCACCCCCTCGTCGCTATAAAAATAGGCCGCGGGCATAGCCGCGCCCAAAAAAGAGCAGCCGAACCCCTTGGCGCCAATTTCGTCCTGCGGAAAAATGCCCAAAAAGGGGGTGGGCTATAACCTTGGGGCGTGGGGCGGGCGAACTTCGTCCGCCGCACTCGGAATGGGCCGAGACTTTTCCCACCCCCTCCCCATGATAAAAATAGGCAGCGGGCACAGCCGCGCCTAAAAAAGAGCAGCCGAACCCCTTGGCGCCAATTTCGTCCTGCGGAAAAATGCCCAAAAAAGGGGTGGGCTATAGCCTTGGGGCGTGGGGCTGGCGAACTTCGTCCGCCGGACTCGGAATGGGCCGAAACTTTGCCCACCCCCTCCCCGCGACAAAAATAGGCCGCGGGCACAGCCGCGCCCAAAAAAGAGCAGCCGAACCCCTTGGCGCCAAGTTCGTCCCGCGGAAAAATGCCCAAAAAGGGGGTGGGCTATAGCCTTGGGGCGTGGGGCCGGGAAAGTTCATCCGCCTTCTTTTGGAATGGGCCGAGACTTTGCCCACCCTCTCCCCACACCAAAAATAGGCCGCGGGCACAGCCGCGCCGAAAAACAAACAGCCGAACCCCCTGGAGCCAAGTTCGTCCTGCGGAGAAATGACCAAAGTAGTGGTGTGCTATAGCCTTGGGGCGTGCGTCTGGCAAAGTTCGTCCGGCTGACTCGGAATGGGCCAAGACTTTTCTCACCCCGTCCCCATGACAAAAATAGGCCGCGGGCACAGCCGCGCCCAAAAAAGAGCAGCCGAACCCGTTGGCGCCAAGTTCGTCCTGCGGAAAAATGCCCAAAAAAGGGGTGGGCTATAGCCTTGGGGCGTGGGGCTGGCGAACTTCGTCTGCCTTCCTCGGAATGGGCCGAGACTTTGCCCAACCCCCTCCCCGCGACAAAAATAGGCCGCGGGCACAGCCGCGCCCAAAAAAGAGCAGCCGAACACCTTGGCGCCAAGTTCGTCCTGCTGAAAAATGCCCAAAAAGGGGTTGGGCTATAGCCTTGGGGCGTGGGGCCGGCGAACTTCGTCCGCCGGACTCAGAATGGGCCGAGAATTTGCCCACCCACTCACCGCGACAAAAATAGACCGCAGGCACAGCCGCCCCGAAAAAAGAGCTGCCGAACCCATTGGCGCCAAGTTCGTCCTGCGGAAAAATGCCCAAAAAAGGGGTGGGCTATAGCCTTTGGGCGTGGGGCCGGCAAAGTTCATCTGCCTTCCTCGGAATGGGCCGAGACTTTGGCGACCCCCTCCCAACGCCAAAAATAGGCCGCGGGCTCAGCCGCGCCCAAAAAAGATCAGCCGAACCCCTTGGCGCCAAGTTCGTCCTGCGGAAAAATGCCCAAAAAAGGGGTGTGCTATAGCCTTGGGGAGTGGGGCTGCCGAAGTTCGTCCGCCGGACTCAGAACGGGCCGAGACTTTTCTCACCCCCTCCCCGCAACAAAAATAGGCTGCGGGCACAGCCGCACCCAAAAAAGAGCGGCCGAACCCCTTGGCGCAAAGTTCGTCCTTCGGAAAAATACCCAAAAAAGGGGTGGGCCATAGCCTTGGGGCGTGGGGCGGGCGAACTTCGTCCGCCGGACTCGGAATGGGCCGACAATTTGCCCACCCACTCACCGCGACAAAAATAGGCCGCGGGCACAGCCGCGCCCAAAAAAGAGCAGCCGAACACCTTGGCGCCAAGTTCGTCCTGCTGAAAAATGCCCAAAAAGGGGTTGGGCTATAGCCTTGGGGCGTGGGGCCGGCGAAGTTCGTCCGCAGGACTCAGAACGGGCCGAGACTTTTCTCACCCCCTCCCCGCGACAAAAATAGGCTGCGGGCACAGCCGCACCCAAAAAAGAGCAGCCGAACCCCTTGGCGCAAAGTTCGTCCTGCGGAAAAATATCCAAAATAGGGGTGGGCCATAGCCTCGGGGCGTGGGGCTGGCGAACTTCGTCTGCCTTCCTCGGAATGGGCCGAGACTTTGCCCAACCCCCTCCCCGCGACAAAAATAGGCCGCGGGCACAGCCGCGCCCAAAAAAGAGCAGCCGAACACCTTGGCGCCAAGTTCGTCCTCCTGAAAAATGCCCAAAAAGGGGTTGGGCTATAGCCTTGGGGCGTGGGGCCGGTGAACTTCGTCCGCCGGACTCAGAATGGGCCGAGAATTTGCCCACCCACTCATCGCGACAAAAATAGACCGCAGGCACAGCCGCCCCGAAAAAAGAGCTGCCGAACCCATTGGCGCCAAGTTCGTCCTGCGGAAAAATGCCCAAAAAAGGGGTGGGCTATAGCCTTTGGGCGTGGGGCCGGCAAAGTTCATCTGCCTTCCTCGGAATGGGCCGAGACTTTGGCGACCCCCTCCCAACGCCAAAAATAGGCCGCGGGCTCAGCCGCGCCCAAAAAAGATCAGCCGAACCCCTTGGCGCCAAGTTCGTCCTGCGGAAAAATGCCCAAAAAAGGGGTGTGCTATAGCCTTGGGGCGTGGGGCTGCCGAAGTTCGTCCGCCGGACTCAGAACGGGCCGAGACTTTTCTCACCCCCTCCCCGCGACAAAAATAGGCTGCGGGCACAGCCGCCCCGAAAAAAGAGCTGCCGAACCCATTGGCACCAAGTTCGTCCTGCGGAAAAATGCCCAAAAAAGGGGTGGGCTATAGCCTTTGGGCGTGGGGCGGGCAAAGTTCATCTGCCTTCCTCGGAATGGGCCGAGACTTTGGCCACCCCCTCCCAATGCCAAAAATAGGCCGCGGGCTCAGCCGCGCCCAAAAAAGATCAGCCAAACCCCTTGGCGCCAATTTCGTCCAGCGGAAAAATGCCCAAAAAAGGGGTGTGCTATAGCCTTGGGGCGTGGGGCTGCCGAAGTTCGTCCGCCGGACTCAGAACGGGCCGAGACTTTTCTCACCCCCTCCTCGCAACAAAAATAGGCTGCGGGCACAGCCGCGCCCAAAAAAAAGCAACCGAACCCGTTGGCGCCAAGTTCGTCCTGCGGAAAAATGCCCAAAAAAGGGGTGGGCTATAGCCTTGGGGCGTGGGGATGGCGAACTTCGTCCGCCTTCCTCGGAATGGGTCGAGACTTTGCCCAACCCCTCCCCGTGAAAAAAATAGGCCGCGGGCACAGCCGCGCCCAAAAAAGAGCAGCCAAACCCCTTGGCGCCAAGTTCGTCCTGCGGAAAAATGCCCAAAAAAGGGGTGTGCTATAGCCTTGGGGCGTGGGGCTGCCGAAGTTCGTCCGCCGGACTCAGAACGGGCCGAGACTTTTCTCACCCCCTCCTCGCAACAAAAATAGGCTGCGGGCACAGCCGCGCCCAAAAAAAAGCAACCGAACCCGTTGGCGCCAAGTTCGTCCTGCGGAAAAACGCCCAAAAAAGGGGTGGGCTATAGCCTTGGGGCGTGGGGATGGCGAACTTCGTCCGCCTTCCTCGGAATGGGTCGAGACTTTGCCCAACCCCTCCCCGTGAAAAAAATAGGCCGCGGGCACAGCCGCGCCCAAAAAAGAGCAGCCGAACCCCTTGGCGCCAAGTTCGTCCTGAGGAAAAATGCCCAAAAAAGGGGTGGGCTATAGCCTTGGGGTGTGGGGCGGGCTAACTTCGTCCGCCGGACTCGGAATGGGCCGAGACCTGTCCCACACCCTCCCCGAGACAAAAATAGGCCGCGGGCCCAGCCGCGCCGAAAAAAGAGTAGCCGAACCCCTTGGCGCCACGTTCGTCTTGCGGAAAAATGCCCAAAAAGGGGGTGGGCGATAGCCTTGGGGCGTGGGGCGGGCGAACTTCGTGCGCCGGACTCGAAATGGGCCGAGGATATTCCCACCCCCTCCCCGCGACAAAAATAGGCCACGGGCACCGCTGTGCCCAAAAAAGAGCAGCCGAACCCCTTGGCGCCACGTTCGTCCTGCAGAAAAATGCCCAAAAAGGGGGTGGGCTATAGCCTTGGGGCTTGGGGCTGGCGAATTTGTCCGCCGGACTCGGAATGGGCCGAGACTTTGTCCACCCCCTCCCCGCGGCACAAATAGGCCACGGGCACAGCCGAGCCCAAAAAAGAGTAGCCGAACCCCTTGGCGCTAAGTTCGTCCTGCGGAAAAATGCCCAAAAAAGGGGTACGCTATAGCCTTTGGGCGTGGGGCCGGCGCACTTCGTCCGCCTTCCTCGGAATGGGCCGAGACATTGGCCACCCCCTCCCCGCGAGAAAAATAGGCCGCGGGCACAGCCGCGACCAAAAAAGAGCAGCCGAACCCCTTGGCTCCAAGTTCGTCCTGCGGAAAAATGCCCAAAAAGGGGTGGGCTATAGCCTTGGGGCGTGGGCTGGCGAACTTCGTCCGTTGGACTCGGAATAAGCCAAGACTATCCCCACCCCCTCCCCGCGACAAAAATAGGCCGCGGACACAGCCGCACCCAAAAAAGAGCAGCCGAACCCCTTGGCGCCAAGTTCGTCCTGAGGAAAAATGCCCAAAAAAGGGGTGGGCTATAGCCTTGGGGTGTGGGGCGGGCTAACTTCGTCCGCCGGACTCGGAATGGGCCGAGACCTGTCCCACCCCCTCCCCGAGACAAAAATAGGATGCGGGCCCAGCCGCGCCCAAAAAAGAGTAGCCGAACCCCTTGGCGCCACGTTCGTCTTGCGGAAAAATGCCCAAAAAGGGGGTGGGCGATAGCCTTGGGGCGTGGGGCGGGCGAACTTCGTGCGCCGGACTCGAAATGGGCCGAGGATATTCCCACCCCCTCCCCGCAACAAAAATAGGCCGCGGGCACTGCCGCGCCCAAAAAAGAGCAGCCGAACCCTTGGCGCCAAGTTCGTCCTGCGGAAAAATGCCCAAAAAGGGTGGGCTATGGCCTTGGGGCGTGGGCCGGCCGAACTTCGTCCGCCGGACTCGGAATAAGCCAAGACTTTCCCCACCCCCTCCCCGTGACAAAAATAGGCCGCGGGCACAGCCGCGCCCAAAAAGGGGCAGCCGAACCCCATGGCGCCAAGTTCGTCCTGCGGGAAAATGCCTAAAAGGGGGGTGGGCTATAGCCTTGGGGCGTGGGGCTGGCGAACTCCGTCCACCGGGCTCAGAATGGGCCGAGGCTTTGCCCACCCCCTCACCGCGACAACAATAGGCCGCGGGCACAGCCACGCCCAAAAAAGATCAGCCGAACCCCTTGGCGCCAAGTTCGTCCTGGGAAAAAAAGCCCAAAAAGGGGATGGGCTATAGCCTTGGGGCGTGGGGCGGGCGAACTTCGTCCGCCGGACTCGGAGTGGGCCGAGACTTCGACCACCCCCTCCCCATGACAAAAATAGGCCAAGGGCACAGCCGCGCCCAAAAAAGAGCAGCCGAACCCCTTGGCGCCAAGTTCGTCCTGCGGAAAAATGCCCAAAAAAGGGGTGGGCTATAGCCTTGGGGCGTGGGGCGGGCGAACTTCATCCGCCGGACTCGGAATGGGCCGAGGCTTTTCCCACCCCCTCCCTGCGCAAAAAACAGGCTGCGGGCACAGCCGCACCCAAAAAACAGCAATCGAACCCCTTGGCGCCAAGTTCGTCCAGCGGAAAAATGCCCAAAAAAGGGGTGTGCTATAACCTTGGGGCGTGGGGCGGGCGAACATCGTCCGCCGGACTCGGAATGTGCCGAGACTTTGCGCACCCCCTCCCCGCGCCAAAAATAGGACGCAGGCACAGCCGCGCCCAAAAAGGAGCAGCCGAACCCCTTGGCGCCCGGTTCATCCTGCGGAAAAATGCCCAAAAAGAGGGTGGGCTATAGCCTTGGGGCGTGGGGCTGGCGAACTTCGTCCACCGGACTCGGAATGGGCTGAGCCTTTGCCCACCCCCTCAGAGCGACAAAAATAGGCCGCGGGCACAGCCGCGCCCAAAAGAGAGCAGCCGAACCCCTTGGCGCCAAGTTCGTCCTGCGGAAAAATGCCCAAAAAAGGATTGGGCTGTAGCCTTGGGGCGTGGGGCGGGCGAACTTCGTCCACCGGTCTAGAAATGTGCCGAGACTTAGCCAACCCCGTCCCCGTGACAAAAATAGGCTGAGGGCACAGCCGCGGCCGAAAAGGAGCAGCTGAACCCCTTAGCGCCAAGTTCGTCCTGCGGAAAATTGCCCAAAACGGGATCGGCTATAGCCTTGGGGCGTGGGGCTGGCAAACTTCGTCTGTCGGACTCGGAATAAACCAAGACTTTCCCCACCCCCTCCCCGCGACAAAAATAGGCCGCGGGTACAGCTGCGCCCAAAAAGGAGCAGCCGAACCCCTTGGCGCCAAGTTCGTCCTTCGGAAAAATGCCCAAAAAGGGGGTGGGCTATAGCCTTAGGGCGTGGGGCTGGCGAACTTTGTCCACCGGACTCAGAATGGGCCGAGGCTTTGCCCACCCCCTCACTGCAACAAAAATAGGCCACAGGCATAGCCGCACCCAAGAAAGAGCAGCCGAACCCCTTGGCGCCAAGTTCGTCCTGCGGAAAAATGCCCAAAAAGGGGTGGGCTATAGCCTTGGGGTGTGGGGCCGTCGAACTTCGTCCGCCGGACTCGGAATGGACCGAGACTTTTCCCACCCCCTCCCCACCGCAAAAACAGGCCGCCGGCACAGCCGCGCCCAAAAAAGAGCAGCCAAACCCCTTGGCGCCAAGTTCGTCCTGCGGAAAAATGCCCAAAAAAGGGGTGGGCTATAGCCTTCGGGCGTGGGGCTGGCGAACCTCGTCCGCCGGACTCGGAATGGGACGAGGCTTTGTCCACCCCCTCCCCGTGACAAAAATAGGCAGCGGTTACACCCACGCCCAAAAAAGAACAGCCGAACCCCTTGGCGCGACGTTCATCCTGCGGAAAAATGCCCAAAAAAGGGGTGGGCTATAGCCTTGGGGCGTGGGGCTGGCGATCTTTGTCCGCCGGACTCGGAATGGGCAGAGACATTTCCCACCCCCTCCCCGCGACAAAATTAGGCCGCGGGCACAGCCGCGCCCAAAAAAGAGCAGCCGAAACCCCTGGCGCCAAGTTCGTCCGGTGGAAAAATGCCCAAAAAAGGGTTGGGCAATAGCCTTGGGGCGTGGGGTTGGCGAACTTCGGTTGCCGGACTCGGAATGGGCCGAGACTTTCCCCACCCCTCCCCGTGACAAAAATAGGCCGCGCGCACAGCCGCGCCCAAATGAGAGCAGCCGAACCCCTTGGCGCCAAGTTCGTCCTGCGGAAAAAAGCCCAAAAAGGAGGTGGGCTATAGCCTTGGGGCGTGGGGCGGGCGAGCTTCGTCCGCCGGACTCGGAATGGGCCGAGACTTTCACCACCCCCTCCGAACGATAAAAAATAGTCCGTAAGCACAGCCACGTCCAAAAAAGAGCAGCCGAACCCCTTGGCGCCAAGTTCGTCCTGCGGAAAAATGCCCAAAAAGGGGGTGGGCTATAGCCATGGGGCGTGGGGATGGCGAACCTCGTCCGCCGGACTCGGAATGGGCCGAGGCTCGGTCCACCCCCTCCCCACGACAAACATAGGCCACGGGCACCGCTGCGCCCTAAAAAGAGCAGCCGAACCCCTTGGAGCCAAGTTCGTCCTGCGGAAAATTGCCCAAAAAGGGGGTGGGCTATAGACTTGGGGCGTGGGGCTGGCGAATTTTGTCCGCCGGACTCGGAATGGGCCGAGACTTTTCCCACCCCCTCCCCGTGACAAAAATATGCCACGGACACAGCCGCGCCCAAAAAAGAGCAGCCGAACCCCTTGGCACCAAGTTTGTCCTGCGGAAAAATGCCCAAAAAAGGGGTGGGCTATAGCCTTGGGGTGTGGGGCGGGCGAACTTCGTTTGCCGGACTTGGAATGGGCCGAGACTTGTCCCACCCCCTCCCCACGAAAAAAATAGGCCGCGCGCACAGCCGCGCCCAAAAGAGAGCAGCCGAACCCCTTGGCGCCAAGTTCGTCCGGCGGAAAAATTCCCAAAAAGGGGGTGGGCTATAGTCTTGGGGCGTGGGGCTGGCGAATTTTGTCCGCCGGACTCGGAATGGGCCGAGACTTTTCCCACCCCCTCCCCGCGACAAAAATATGCCGCGGGCACAGCCGCGCCCAAAAAAGAGCAGCCGAACCCCTTGGCGCCAAGTTCGTCCTGCGGAAAAATGCCCAAAAAGGGGGCGTGGGGCTGGCGAACTGCGTCCGCCGGACTCGGAATGGGCCGAGGCTTTGCCCACCCCCTCCCCGTGACCAAAATAGGCCGTGGGCACAGCCGCGCCCAAAAAAGAGCAGCCGAACCCCTTGGCGCCAAGTTCGTCCTGCGGAAAAATGCCCAAAAAAGGGGTGGGTTATAGCCTTGGGACGTGGGGCTGGCGATCTTCGTCCGCCGGACTCGGAATGGGCCGAGACTTTTCCCACCCCCTCCCCGCGACAAAAATAGGCCGCGGGCACAGCCGCGCCCAAAAAAGAGCAGCTGAACCCCTTGGCGCCAAGTTCGTCCTGTGGAAAAATGCCCAAAAAAGGGGTGGGCTATAGCCTTGGGGCATGGGGCCGGCAAACTTCGTTTGGCGGACTCGGAATGGGCCGAGACTTTCCCCACCCCCTCCCCACGACAAAAATAGGGCGCGGGCACAGCCGTGTCCAAAAAAGAGCAGCCGAAGCCTTTGGCGCCAAGTTCGTCCAACCGAAAAATGCCCAAAAAGGGGGTGGGCTATAGCCTTGGGGCGTGGGGACGGCGAACTTCGTCCGCCGGACTCGGAATGGGCCGAGGCTTTGTCGACGCCCTCCCTACGACAAAAATAGGCCACGGGCACAGCCACGCCCAAAAAAGAGCAGCCGAACCCCTTGGCGCCAAGTTCGTCCTGCGGAAAAAAGCCCAAAAAAGGGGTGGGCTAAAGCCTTGGGGCGTGGGGCTGGCGAACTTCGTCCGCCGGACTCGGAATGGGCCGAGACATTCCCCAACCCCTCCCCATGACAAAAATAGGCCGCGGGCACAACCGCGCCCAAAAAAGAGCAGCCGAACCTCTTGGCGCCAATTTCGTCCTGCGGAAAAATGCCCAAAAAGGGGGTGGGCTATAACCTTGGGGCGTGGGGCGGGCGAACTTTGTCCGCCGGACTCGGAATGGGCCGAGACATTCCCCAACCCCTCCCCACGACAAAAATAGGCCGCGGGCACAACCGCGCCCAAAAAAGAGCAGCCGAACCCCTTGGCGCCAAGTTCGTCCTGCGGAAAAATGCCCAAAAAGGGGGTGGGCTATAGCCTTGGGGCGTGGGGCTGGCGAACTTCGTCCGCCGGACTCGGAATGGGCCGAGACATTCCCCAACCCCTCCCCATGACAAAAATAGGCCGCGGGCACAACCGCGCCCAAAAAAGAGCAGCCGAACCTCTTGGCGCCAATTTCGTCCTGCGGAAAAATGCCCAAAAAGGGGGTGGGCTATAACCTTGGGGCGTGGGGCGGGCGAACTTTGTCCGCCGGACTCGGAATGGGCCGAGACTTTTCCCACCCCCTCCCCGCGATAAAAATAGGCAGCGGGCGCAGCCGCGCCTAAAAAATAGCAGCCGAACCCCTTGGCGCCAAGTTCGTCCTGCGGAAAAATGCCCAAAAAGGGGGTGGGCTATAACCTTGGGGCGTGGGGCGGGCGAACTTCGTCCGCCAGACTCGGAATGGGCCGAGACTTTCCCACCCCCTCCCAGCGACAAAAATAGGCCGCGGGCACAGCCGCGCCCAAAAAAGAGCAGCGGAATGCCTTGGCGCCAAGTTCGTCCTGTGGAAAAATGCCCAAAAAAGGGGTGGGTTGTAGCCTCGGGGCATGGGGCTGGCGAACTTCGTCCTCCTTCCTCGGAATGGGCCGAGACTTTGGCCATCCCCTCCCCGCAACAAAAATAGGCTGCGGGCACAGCCGCGCCCAAAAAAGTGCAGCCGAACCCCTTGGCACCAAGTTCATCCTACGGAAAAATGCCCAGAAAGGCGGTGGGCTAGGCGGCGGGCACAACCGCGCCCAAAAAGAGCAGCCGAACCCCTTGGCTCCAAGTTCGTCCTGCGGAAGAAAGCCCAAAAAAGGGGTGTGCTATAGCCTTGGGGCGTGGGGCAGGCGAACTTCGTCCGCCGGACTCGGAATGGGCCGAGACTTTTCCCACCCCCTCCCCGCGCCAAACATAGGCCGCGGGCACAGCCGCGCACAAAAAACAGCAGCCGAACCCCTTGGCGCGAAGTTCGTCATGCGAAAAACTGCCCAAAAAGGGGGTGGGCTATAGCCTTGGGGCGTGGGGCCGTGAACTTCGTCCGCCGGCCTCGGAATGGGCCGAGACTTTTCCCACCCCCTCCCCGCGCAAAAAATAGGCCGCGGGCACAGTCATGCCCAAAAAAGAGCAGCCGAACCCCTTGGTGCCAAGTTGGTCCTGTGGAAAAATGCCCAAAAAAGGGGTGGGCTATAGCCTTGGGGCGTGGGGCGGGCGAACTTCGTCCGCCGGACTTGGAATGGGCCGAGACATTGACCACCCCCTCCCCACGACAAAAATAGGCGGCGGGCACAGCCGCGCCCAAAAAAGAGCAGCCGAACCCCTTGGCGCCAAGTTCGTCCTACGAAAAAATGCCCAAAAAAGGGGTGGGCTATAGCCTTGGGGCGTGGGGCTGGCGAACTTCGTCCGCCGGACTCGGAATGGGCCGAGGCGTTGCCCACCCCCTCCCCGTGACAAAAATAGGCCACGGGCACAGCCGCACCCAAAAAAGAGCAGCCGATCCCCTTGGCGCCAAGTTCGTCCTGCGGTAAAATGCCCAAAAAAGGGGTGGGCTATAGCCTTGGGGCGTGGGGCTGGCGAATTTCGTCCGCCGGACTCCGAATGGGCCGAGGCGTTGCCCACCCCCTCCCCGCGACAAAAATAGGCGATGGGCACAGCCGCGCCCAAAAAAGAGCAGGCGAACCCCTTGGCGCCAAGTTCGTCCTGCGGAAAAATGGCCAAAAAAGGGGTGGGCTGTAGCCTTGGGGCATGGGGCTGGCGAGCTTCGTCCGCCGGACTCGGAATGGGCCGAGACGTTTCCCACCCCCTCCCCACGCCAAAAATAGGGCGCGGGCACAGCCGCGCCCAAAAAAGAGCAGCCGAACCCCTTTGCGCCAAGTTCGTCCTGCGGAAAATGCCCAAAAAAGGGGTGGGCTATAGCCTTGGGGCGTGGGGCCGGCGCACTTCGTCCGCCTTCCTCGGAATGGGCCGAGACTTTGCCCACCCCTTCCCTGCGACAAAAATAGGCCGCGGGCATAGCCGCGCCCAAAAAAGAGCAGTCGAACCCCTTGGCGCCAAGTTCGTCCTGCGGAAAAATGCCCAAAAAAGGGGTGTACTATACCCTTGGGGCATGGGGCTGCCGAAGTTCGTCCGCTGGACTCGGAGTGGGCTGAGACTTTTCCCACCCCCTCCCCGCGACAAAAATAGGCCGCGGGCACAGCCGCACCCAAAAAAGAGCAGCCGAACCCCTTGGCGCCAAGTTCGTCCTGCGGAAAAATGCCCAAAAAGGGGGTGGGCTATAGCCTTGGGACGTGGGGCTGGCGAACTTCGTCCGCTCGACTCGGAATGGGCCGAGACTTTGTCCACCGCCTCCCCACGACAAAAATAGGCCGTGGGCACAGCCTCGCCCAAAAAAGAGCAGCCGAACCACTTGGCACCAAGTTCGTCCTGCGGAAAAATGCCCAAAAAAGGGGTGTGCTATAGCATTTGGGCGTGGGGCCGGCACACTTCGTCCGCCTTCCTCGGAATGGGCAGAGACTTTGCCCACCGCCTCCCCACGACAAAAATAGGCCGTGGCCACAGCCTCACCCAAAAAAGAGCAGCCGAGCCCCTTGTCGCCAAGTTCGTCCGGCTGAAAAATGCCTAAAAAAGAGGTGTGCTATAGCCTTGGGGCGTGGGGCTGCCGGAGTTCGTCCGCCGGACTTGGAATGGGCCGAGACTTTGACCACCCCTCCCGGTGCCAAAAATAGGCTGCCGGCACAGCCGCGCCCGAAAAAGAGCAGCCGAACCCCTTGGCGCCAAGTTCGTCCTGCGGAAAAATGCTCAAAAAAGGGGTGTGCTATATCCTTGGGGCGTGGGGCCGGCAAAGTTCGTCCGCCGGACTTGGAATGGGCCGAACCTTTTCCCACCCCCTCCCCGTGACAAAAATAGGCCGCGGGCACAGCCGCACTCAAAATACAGCAGCGGAACCCCTTGGCGCCAAGTTCGTCCTGCGGAAAAATGCCCAAAAAAGGTGTGGGCTATAGCCTCAGGGCGTGGGGCTGGCGAACTTCGTCCGCCTTCCTCGGAATGGGCAGAGACATTGCCCACCCCCTCCCCAAAAAATAGCAGGCGAACCCCTTGGCGCCAAGTTCGTGCTGCGGAAAAATGGCCAAAAAAGGGGTGTGCTATAGCCTTGGGGCGTGGGGCTGCCGAAGTTTGTCCGCCGGACTCGGAATGGGCCGAGACTTTTCCCACCCCCTCCCCGAGCCAAAAATAGGCCATGGGCGCAGCCGCGCCCAAAAAAGAACAGCCGAACACCTTGGCGCCAAGTTCGTCATGCGAAAAACGGCCCAAAAAGGGGGTGGGCTATAGCCTTGGGGCGTGGGGCAGGCGAACTTCTTCCGCCGGACTCGGAATGGGCCGAGACTTTTCCCACCACCTCCCCGCGCAAAAAATAGGCCGCGGGCACAGCCATGCCCAAAAAAGAGCAGCCGAACCCCTTGGGGCCAAGTTCGTCCTGTGGAAAAATGCCCAAAAAAGGGGTGGGCTATAGCCTTGGGGCGTGGGGCGGGCGAACTTCGTCCGCCGGACTTGGAATGGGCCGAGACATTCACCACCCCCTCCCCACGACAAAAATAGGCGGCGGGCACAACCGCGCCCAAAAAAGAGCAGCCGAACCCCTTGGCGCCAAGTTCGTCCTGCGGAAGAAAGCCCAAAAAAGGGGTGGCCTATAGCCTTGGGGCGTGGGGCTGGCGAACTTCGTCCGCCAGACTCGGAATGGGCCGAGACTTTTCCCACCCCCTCGCCGCGCCAAACATAGGCCGCGGGCACAGCCGCGAACAAAAAAGAGCAGCCGAACCCCTTGGCGCCAAGTTCGTCATGCGAAAAACTGCCCAAAAAGGGGGTGGGCTATAGCCTTGGGGCGTGGGGCCGGCGCATTTCGTCCGCCGGCCTCGTAATGGGCCGAGACTTTTCCCACCCCCTCCCCATGCAAAAAATAGGCCGCGGGCACAGCCATGCCCAAAAAAGAGCAGCCGAACCCCTTGGTGCCAAGTTCGTCCTGTGGAAAAATGCCCAAAAAAGGGGTGGGCTATAGCCTTGGGGCGTGGGGCGGGCGAACTTCGTACGCCGGACTTGGAATGGGCCGAGACATTGACCACCCATTCCCCGTGACAAAAATAGGTGGCGGGCACAACCGCGCCCCAAAAAGAGCAGCCGAACCCCTTGGCGACAAGTTCGTCCTGCGGAAGAAAGCCTAAAAAAGGGGTGGGCTATAGCCTTGGGGCGTGGGGCAGGCGAACTTCGTCCGCCGGACTCGGAATGGACCAAGACTTTTCCCACCCCCTCGCCGTGCCAAACATAGGCCGCGGGCACAGCCGCGCACAAAAAAGAGCAGCCGAACCCCTTGGCCCCAAGTTCGTCATGCGAAAAACTGCCCAAAAAGGGGGTGGGCTATAGCCTTGGGGCGTGGGGCCGACGAACTTCGTCCACCAGACTCGGAATGGGCCGAGACTTTTCCCACCCCCTCCCCGCGACAAAAATAGGCCGCGGGCACAGCCGCGCACAAAAAAGAGCAGCCGAACCCCTTGGCGCCAAGTTCGTCAAGCGAAAAACTGCCCAAAAAGGGGGTGGGCTATAGCCTTGGGGCGTGGGGCCGACGAACTTCGTCCACCAGAATCGGAATGGGCCTAGACTTTTCCCACCCCCTCCCCGCGCAAAAAATTGGCCGCGGGCACAGCCAAGCCCAAAAAAGAGCAGCCGAACCCCTTGGCGCCAAGTTCGTCCTGCGGAAAAATGCCCAAAAAAGGGGTGTACTATACCCTTGGGGCATGGGGCTGCCGAAGTTCGTCCGCTGGACTCGGAGTGGGCTGAGACTTTTCCCACCCCCTCCCCGCGACAAAAATAGGCCGCGGGCACAGCCGCACCCAAAAAAGAGCAGCCGAACCCCTTGGCGCCAAGTTCGTCCTGCGGAAAAATGCCCAAAAAGGGGGTGGGCTATAGCCTTGGGACGTGGGGCTGGCGAACTTCGTCCGCTCGACTCGGAATGGGCCGAGACTTTGTCCACCGCCTCCCCACGACAAAAATAGGCCGTGGGCACAGCCTCGCCCAAAAAAGAGCAGCCGAACCACTTGGCACCAAGTTCGTCCTGCGGAAAAATGCCCAAAAAAGGGGTGTGCTATAGCATTTGGGCGTGGGGCCGGCACACTTCGTCCGCCTTCCTCGGAATGGGCAGAGACTTTGCCCACCGCCTCCCCACGACAAAAATAGGCCGTGGCCACAGCCTCACCCAAAAAAGAGCAGCCGAGCCCCTTGTCGCCAAGTTCGTCCGGCTGAAAAATGCCTAAAAAAGAGGTGTGCTATAGCCTTGGGGCGTGGGGCTGCCGGAGTTCGTCCGCCGGACTTGGAATGGGCCGAGACTTTGACCACCCCTCCCGGTGCCAAAAATAGGCTGCCGGCACAGCCGCGCCCGAAAAAGAGCAGCCGAACCCCTTGGCGCCAAGTTCGTCCTGCGGAAAAATGCTCAAAAAAGGGGTGTGCTATATCCTTGGGGCGTGGGGCCGGCAAAGTTCGTCCGCCGGACTTGGAATGGGCCGAACCTTTTCCCACCCCCTCCCCGTGACAAAAATAGGCCGCGGGCACAGCCGCACTCAAAATACAGCAGCGGAACCCCTTGGCGCCAAGTTCGTCCTGCGGAAAAATGCCCAAAAAAGGTGTGGGCTATAGCCTCAGGGCGTGGGGCTGGCGAACTTCGTCCGCCTTCCTCGGAATGGGCAGAGACATTGCCCACCCCCTCCCCAAAAAATAGCAGGCGAACCCCTTGGCGCCAAGTTCGTGCTGCGGAAAAATGGCCAAAAAAGGGGTGTGCTATAGCCTTGGGGCGTGGGGCTGCCGAAGTTTGTCCGCCGGACTCGGAATGGGCCGAGACTTTTCCCACCCCCTCCCCGAGCCAAAAATAGGCCATGGGCGCAGCCGCGCCCAAAAAAGAACAGCCGAACACCTTGGCGCCAAGTTCGTCATGCGAAAAACGGCCCAAAAAGGGGGTGGGCTATAGCCTTGGGGCGTGGGGCAGGCGAACTTCTTCCGCCGGACTCGGAATGGGCCGAGACTTTTCCCACCACCTCCCCGCGCAAAAAATAGGCCGCGGGCACAGCCATGCCCAAAAAAGAGCAGCCGAACCCCTTGGGGCCAAGTTCGTCCTGTGGAAAAATGCCCAAAAAAGGGGTGGGCTATAGCCTTGGGGCGTGGGGCGGGCGAACTTCGTCCGCCGGACTTGGAATGGGCCGAGACATTCACCACCCCCTCCCCACGACAAAAATAGGCGGCGGGCACAACCGCGCCCAAAAAAGAGCAGCCGAACCCCTTGGCGCCAAGTTCGTCCTGCGGAAGAAAGCCCAAAAAAGGGGTGGCCTATAGCCTTGGGGCGTGGGGCTGGCGAACTTCGTCCGCCAGACTCGGAATGGGCCGAGACTTTTCCCACCCCCTCGCCGCGCCAAACATAGGCCGCGGGCACAGCCGCGAACAAAAAAGAGCAGCCGAACCCCTTGGCGCCAAGTTCGTCATGCGAAAAACTGCCCAAAAAGGGGGTGGGCTATAGCCTTGGGGCGTGGGGCCGGCGCATTTCGTCCGCCGGCCTCGGAATGGGCCGAGACTTTTCCCACCCCCTCCCCATGCAAAAAATAGGCCGCGGGCACAGCCATGCCCAAAAAAGAGCAGCCGAACCCCTTGGTGCCAAGTTCGTCCTGTGGAAAAATGCCCAAAAAAGGGGTGGGCTATAGCCTTGGGGCGTGGGGCGGACGAACTTCGTACGCCGGACTTGGAATGGGCCGAGACATTGACCACCCATTCCCCGTGACAAAAATAGGTGGCGGGCACAACCGCGCCCCAAAAAGAGCAGCCGAACCCCTTGGCGACAAGTTCGTCCTGCGGAAGAAAGCCTAAAAAAGGGGTGGGCTATAGCCTTGGGGCGTGGGGCAGGCGAACTTCGTCCGCCGGACTCGGAATGGACCAAGACTTTTCCCACCCCCTCCCCGTGCCAAACATAGGCCGTGGGCACAGCCGCGCACAAAAAAGAGCAGCCGAACCCCTTGGCCACAAGTTCGTCATGCGAAAAGCTGCCCAAAAAGGGGGTGGGCTATAGCCTTGGGGCGTGGGGCCGACGAACTTCGTCCACCAGACTCGGAATGGGCCGAGACTTTTCCCACCCACTCCCCGAGCCAAAAATAGGCCATGGGCGCAGCCGCGCCCAAAAAAGAACAGCCGAACACCTTGGCGCCAAGTTCGTCATGCGAAAAACGGCCCAAAAAGGGGGTGGGCTATAGCCTTGGGGCGTGGGGCAGGCGAACTTCTTCCGCCGGACTCGGAATGGGCCGAGACTTTTCCCACCACCTCCCCGCGCAAAAAATAGGCCGCGGGCACAGCCATGCCCAAAAAAGAGCAGCCGAACCCCTTGGGGCCAAGTTCGTCCTGTGGAAAAATGCCCAAAAAAGGGGTGGGCTATAGCCTTGGGGCGTGGGGCGGGCGAACTTCGTCCGCCGGACTTGGAATGGGCCGAGACATTCACCACCCCCTCCCCACGACAAAAATAGGCGGCGGGCACAACCGCGCCCAAAAAAGAGCAGCCGAACCCCTTGGCGCCAAGTTCGTCCTGCGGAAGAAAGCCCAAAAAAGGGGTGGCCTATAGCCTTGGGGCGTGGGGCTGGCGAACTTCGTCCGCCAGACTCGGAATGGGCCGAGACTTTTCCCACCCCCTCGCCGCGCCAAACATAGGCCGCGGGCACAGCCGCGAACAAAAAAAAGCAGCCGAACCCCTTGGCGCCAAGTTCGTCATGCGAAAAACTGCCCAAAAAGGGGGTGGGCTATAGCCTTGGGGCGTGGGGCCGGCGCATTTCGTCCGCCGGCCTCGGAATGGGCCGAGACTTTTCCCACCCCCTCCCCATGCAAAAAATAGGCCGCGGGCACAGCCATGCCCAAAAAAGAGCAGCCGAACCCCTTGGTGCCAAGTTCGTCCTGTGGAAAAATGCCCAAAAAAGGGGTGGGCTATAGCCTTGGGGCGTGGGGCGGGCGAACTTCGTACGCCGGACTTGGAATGGGCCGAGACATTGACCACCCATTCCCCGTGACAAAAATAGGTGGCGGGCACAACCGCGCCCCAAAAAGAGCAGCCGAACCCCTTGGCGACAAGTTCGTCCTGCGGAAGAAAGCCTAAAAAAGGGGTGGGCTATAGCCTTGGGGCGTGGGGCAGGCGAACTTCGTCCGCCGGACTCGGAATGGACCAAGACTTTTCCCACCCCCTCCCCGTGCCAAACATAGGCCGCGGGCACAGCCGCGCACAAAAAAGAGCAGCCGAACCCCTTGGCCCCAAGTTCGTCATGCGAAAAACTGCCCAAAAAGGGGGTGGGCTATAGCCTTGGGGCGTGGGGCCGACGAACTTCGTCCCCCAGACTCGGAATGGGCCGAGACTTTTCCCACCCCCTCCCCGCGACAAAAATAGGCCGCGGGCACAGCCGCGCACAAAAAAGAGCAGCCGAACCCCTTGGCGCCAAGTTCGTCAAGCGAAAAACTGCCCAAAAAGGGGGTGGGCTATAGCCTTGGGGCGTGGGGCCGACGAACTTCGTCCACCAGAATCGGAATGGGCCTAGACTTTTCCCACCCCCTCCCCGCACAAAAAATTGGCCGCGGGCACAGCCAAGCCCAAAAAAGAGCAGCCGAACCCCTTGGCGCCAAGTTCGTCCTGCGGAAAATGCCCAAAAAGGGGGTGGGCTATAGCCTTGGGGCGTGGGGCGGGCGAACTTCGTCCGCCGGACTTGGAATGGGCCGAGACATTGACCACCCCCTCCCCGCGACAAAAATAGGCGGCGGGCACAACCGCGCCCAAAAAAGAGCAGCCGAACCCCTTGGCGCCAAGTTCGTCCTGCGGAAGAAAGCCTAAAAAAGGGGTGGGCTATAGCCTTGGGGCGTGGGGCAGGCGAACTTCGTCCGCCGGACTCGGAATGGGCCGAGACTTTTCCCACCCCCTCGCCGTGCCAAACGTAGGCCGCGGGCACAGCCGCGCACAAAAAAGAGCAGCCTAAACCCTTGGCGCCAAGTTCGTCATGCGAAAAACTCCCCAAAAAGGGGGTGGGCTATAGCCTTGGGGCGTGGGGCCGGCGAACTTCGTCCACCAGACTCAGAATCGGCCGAGACTTTTCCCACCCCCTCCCCACGACAAAAATAGGCCGCGGGCGTAGCCGCGGCCAAAAATGAGCAGTCGAACCCCTTGGCGCCAAGTTCGTCCTGCGGAAAAATGCCCAAAAAGGGGGTCGGCTATAGACTTGGGACGTGGGGCTGGCGAACTTCGTCCGCTCGACTCGGAATGGGCCGAGACTTTGCGCACCACCTCCCCACGACAAAAATAGGCCGTGGGCACAGCCGCGCCCAAAAAAGAGCAGCCGAACCACTTGGCACCAAGTTCGTCCTGCGGAAAAATGCCCAAAAAAGGGGTGGGCTATAGCCTAGGGGCGTGGGGACGGTAAAGTTCATCCGCCTTCCTCGGAATGGGTCGAGACTTTACCCACCCCCTCCCCGCGATAGAAATAGGCCGCGGGCACAGCCGCGCCCAAAAAAGAGAAGTCGAACCCCTTGGCGCCAATTTCGTCCTGCGGAAAAATGCCCAAAAAAGGGGTGGGCTATAGCCTAGGGGCGTGGGGCCGCCAAAGTTCATCCGCCCTCCTCGGAATGGGCCGAGCAATTGCCAACTCCCTCCCCGCACCAAAAATAGGCCGCGGGCACAGCCGCGCCCAAAAAAGAGCAGTCGAACCCCTTGGCCCCAAGTTCGTCCTGCGGAAAAATGCCCAAAAAAGGGGTGTACTATAGCCTTGGGGCGTGGCGCTGCCGAAGTTCCTCCGCGGGACTCGGAATGGGCCGAGACTTTTCCCACCCGCTCCACGTGAAAAAAATAGGCCGCGGGCACAGCCGCGCCCATAAAAGAGCAGCCGAACCCCTTGGCGCCAAGTTCGTCCTGCGGAAAAATGCCCAAAAAAGGGGTGTGCTATAGCTTTTGGGTGTGGGGCCGGCGCACTTCGTCCGCCTTCCTCGGAATGGGCTGAGACATTGGCCACCCCATCCCCACGACAGAAATAGGCAGCGGGCACAGCCTCACCCAAAAAAGAGCAGCCGAACCCCTTGGCGCCAAGTTTGTCCTGCGGAAAAATGCCTAAAAAAGAGGTGTGCTATAGCCTTGGGGCGTGGGGCTGCCGGAGTTCGTCCGCCAGACTTGGAATGGGCCGAGACTTCGACCACCCCTCTCCGCACCAAAAATAGGCCGCGGGCACAGCCGCGCCCAAAAAAGAGCAGTCGAACCCCTTGGCGCCAAGTTCGTCCTGCGGAAAAATGCCCAAAAAAGCGGTGTACTATATCCTTGGGGCGTGGGGCTGCCGAAATTCGTCTGCCGGACTCGGAATGGGCCGACACTTTTCCCACCCTCTCCCCATGAAAAAAATAGGCCGCGGGCACAGCCGCGCCCAAAAAAGAGCAGCCGAACCACTTGGCGCTAAGTTCGTCGTTGCGGAAAAATGCCCAAAAAAGGGGTGTGCTATAGCCTTTGGGCGTGGGGCCGGCAAAGTTCCTCCGCCTTCCTAGGAATGGGCCGAGACTTTTCCCACCCCCTCCCCGTGACAAAAATAGGCCGCGGGCACAGCCGCGCCCAAAAAAGAGCAGCGAACCCCGTGGCGCCAAGTTCGTCCTGCGGAAAAATGCCCAAAAAAGGGGTGGGCTATATCCTTGGGGCGTGGGGCTGGCGAAATTCGTCCGCCGGACTCGGAATGGGCCGAGACTTTGCCCAGCCCCTCGCCGCGCCAAAAATAGGCCGCGGGCACAGCCTCGCCAAAAAAAGTGCAGCCGAACCCCTTCGCGCCAAGTTTGTCCTGCGGAAAAATGCCCAAAAAAGGGGTGTGCTATAGCCTTTGGGCGTGGGGCCGCCAAATTTCGTCCGCCCTCCTCGGAATGGGCCGAGCAATTGCCAACTCCCTCCCCGCACCAAAAATAGGCCGCGGGCAGAGCCGCGCCCAAAAAAGTGCAGTCGAACCCCTTGGCCGCAAGTTCGTCCTGCGGAAAAATGCCCAAAAAAGGGCGTACTATAGCCTTGGGGCGTGGGGCTGCCGAAGTTCGTCCGCGGGACTCGGAATGAGCCGAGACTTTTCCCACCCGCTCCCCGTGAAAAAAATTGGCCGCGGTCACAGCCGCACCCAAAAAAGGGCTGTGCTATAGCCTTTGGGTGTGGGGCCGGCGCACTTCGTCCGCCTTCCTCGGAATGGGCTGAGACTTTGGCCACCCCATCACCACGACAGAAATAGGCCGCGGGCACAGCCTCGCCCAAAAAAGAGTAGCCGAACCCCTTGGCGCCAAATTCGTCCTGCGGAAAAATGCCTAAAAAAGAGGTGTGCTATAGCCTTGGGGCGTGGGGCTGCCGGAGTTCGTCCGCCAGACTTGGAATGGGCCGAGACTTCGACCACCCCTCTCCGCGCCAAAAATAGGCCGCGGGCACAGCCGCGCCCAAAAAAGAGCAGTCGAACCCCTTGGCGCCAAGTTCGTCCTGCGGAAAAATGCCCAAAAAAGGGGTGTACTATATCCTTGGGGCGTGGGGCTGCCGAAATTCGTCTGCCGGACTCGGAATGGGCCGACACTTTTCCCACCCCCTCCCCGTGAAACAAATAGGCCGCGGGCACAGCCGCGCCCAAAAAAGAGCAGCCGAACCACTTGGCGCTAAGTTCGTCGTTGCGGAAAAATGCCCAAAAAAGGGGTGTGCTATAGCCTTTGGGCGTGGGGCCGGCAAAGTTCCTCCGCCTTCCTTGGAATGGGCCGAGACTTTTCCCACCCCCTCCCCGCGACAAAAATAGGCCGCGGGCACAGCCGCGCCCAAAAAAGAGCAGTCGAATTCTTTTGGCGCCAAGTTCGTCCTGCGGAAAAATGCCCAAAAAAGGGGTGTACTATATCCTTGGGGCGTGGGGCTTCCGAAATTCGTCTGCCGGACTCGGAATGGGCCGACACTATTCCCACCCCCTCCCCGTGAAACAAATAGGCCGCGGGCACAGCCGTGCCCAAAAAAGAGCAGCCGAACCACTTGGCGCTAAGTTTGTCGTTGCGGAAAAATGCCCAAAAAAGGGGTGTGCTATAGCCTTTGGGCGTGGGGCCGGCAAAGTTCCTCCGCCTTCCTTGGAATGGGCCGAGACTTTTCCCACCCCCTCCCCGCGACAAAAATAGGCCGCGGGCACAGCCGCGCCCAAAAAAAAGCAGCGAACCCCTTGGCGCCAAGTTCGTCCTGCGGAAAAATGCCCAAAAAAGGGGTGGGCTATATCCTTGGGGCGTGGGGCTGGCGAAATTCGTCCGCCGGACTCGGAATGGGCCGAGACTTTGCTCACCCCCTCGCCGCGCCAAAAATAGGCCGCGGGCACAGCCTCGCCAAAAAATGAGCAGTCGAACCCCTTGGCCCCAAGTTCGTCCTGCGGAAAAATGCCCAAAAAAGGGGTGTAATATAGCCTTGGGGCGTGGGGCTACCGAAGTTCGTCCGCGGGACTCGGAATGGGCCGAGACTTTTCCCACCCGCTCCCCATGAAAAAAATAGGCCGCGGTCACAGCCGCGCCCAAAAAAGAGCAGCCGAACCCCTTGGCGCGAAGTTCGTCCTGCGGAAAAATGCCCAAAAAAGGGGTGTGCTATAGCCTTTGGGCGTGGGGCCGGCGCACTTTGTCCGCCTTCCTCGGAATGGGCTGAGACTTTGGCCACCCCATCCCCACGACAGAAATAGGCCGCGGGCACAGCCACACCCAAAAAAGAGCAGCCGAACCCCTTGGCGCCAAGTTCGTCCTGCGGAAAAATGCCCAAAAAAGGGGTGTGCTATAGCTTTTGGGTGTGGGGCCGGCGCACTTCGTCCGCCTTCCTCGGAATGGGCTGAGACTTTGGCCACCCCATCCCCACGACAGAAATAGGCCGCGGGCACAGCCACACCCAAAAAAGAGCAGCCGAATCCCTTGGCGCCAAGTTCGTCCTGCGGAAAAATGCCTAAAAAAGGGGTGTGCTATAGCCTTTGGGCGTGGGGCCGGCGCACTTCGTCCGCCTTCCTCGGAATGGGCTGAGACTTTGGCCACCCCATCCCCACGACAGAAATAGGCCGTGGGCACAGCCTCGCGCAAAAAAGAGCAGCCGAACCCCTTGGCGCCAAGTTCGTCCTGAGGAAAAATGCCTAAAAAAGAGGTGTGCTATAGCCTTGGGGCGTGGGGCTGCCGGAGTTCGTCCGCCAGACTCGCAATGGGCCGAGACTTTGACCACCCCTCCCCATGCCAAAAATAGGCCGCGGGCACAGCCGCGCCCAAAAAAGAGCAGTCGAACCCCTTGGCGCCAAGTTCGTCCTGCGGAAAAATGCCCAAAAAAGGGGTGTATTATAGCCTTGGGGCGTGGGGCTGCCGAAATTGGTCCGCCGGACTCGGAATGGGCCGACACTTTTCCCACTCCCTCCCCGTGAAACAAATAGGCCGCGGACACAGCCGCGCCCAAAAAAGAGCAGCCGAACCACTTGGCGCTAAGTTCGTCGTTGCGGAAAAATGCCCAAAAAAGGGGTGTGCTATAGCCTTTGGGCGTGGGGCCGGCGAAGTTCCTCCGCCTTCCTTGGAATGGGCCGAGACTTTTCCCACCCCCTCCCCGCGACAAAAATAGGCCGCGGGCACAGCCGCGCCCAAAAAAGAGCAGTCGAACCCCTTGGCGCCAAGTTCGTCCTGCGGAAAAATGCCCAAAAAAGGGGTGTGCTATAGACTTTGGGCGTGGGCCGGCAAAGTTCCTCCGCCTTCCTCGGAATGGGCCGAGACTTTGCCCACACCCTCCCCGCTCTTTTTTGGTCGCGGGCACAGTCGCGCCCAAAAAAGAGCAGCCGAATCCCTTGGCGCCAAGTTCGTCCTGCGGAAAAAATGACCAAAAAAGGGGTGTGTTATAGCCTTTGGGCGTGGGGCCGGCAAAGTTCATCCGCCTTCCTCGGAATGGGCCGAGACTTTACCCACCCCCTCCCCGCAACAAAAATAGGCCGCAGGCACAGTCGCGCCCAAAAAAGAGCAGCCGAACCCCTTGGCGCCAAGTTCGTCCTACAGAAAAATGCCCAAAAAGGGGGTGGGGTATAGCCTTGGGGCGTGGGGCCAGCGCACTTCGTCCGCCGGACTCGGAATGGGCCGAGACTTTGGCCACCCCCTCCCCATGACAAAAATAGGCCGCGGGCACAGACGCGCCCAAAAAAGAGCAGCCGAACCCCTTAGCGCCAAGTTCGTCCTGTGGAAAAATGCCCAAAAAGGGGTGTGCTATAGCCTTTGGGCGTGAGGCCAGCGAACTTCGTCCGCCTTCCTCGGAATGGGCCGAGACTTTGGCCACCCTCTCCCCGTGACAAAAATAGGCCGCGGGAACAGCCGCGCCCAAAAAATTCTAGACGAACCCCTTGGCACCAAGTTCATCCTGCGGCAAAATGCCCAAAAAAGGGGTGTGCTATAGACTTTGGGCGTGGGGCCGGAAAACTTCATCCGCCTTCCTTGGAATGGGCCGAGACTTTGGCCACCCCCTCCCCGCGACCAAAATAGACCGCGGGCACAGTCGCTCCCAAAAAAGAGCAGCCGAACCCCTTGGCGCCAAGTTCGTCTTGCGGAAAAATGCCCAAAAAATGGGTGGGCTATAGCCTTGGGGCGTGGGGCCTGCGAACTTCGTCCGCCGGACTCAGAATTAGCCGAGACTTTGGCCACCCCCTCCCCATGACAAAAATAGGCCGCGGGCACAGACGCGCCCAAAAAAGAGCAGCCGAACCCCTTGGCGCCAAGTTCGTCCTACGGAAAAATGCCCAAAAAGGGGGTGGGCTATAGCCTTGGGGCGTGGGGCCGGCGAACTTCGTCCGCCGGACTCGGAATGGGCCGAGACTTTGGCCACCCCCTCCCCATGACAAAAATAGGCCGCGGGCACAGACGCGCCCAAAAAAGAGCAGCCGAACCCCTTAGCGCCAAGTTCGTCCTGTGGAAAAATGCCCAAAAAGGGGTGTGCTATAGCCTTTGGGCGTGAGGCCAGCGAACTTCGTCCGCCTTCCTCGGAATGGGCCGAGACTTTGGCCACCCCCTCCCCGCGACAAAAATAGGCCGCGGGAACAGCCGCGCCCAAAAAATTCTAGACGAACCCCTTGGCACCAAGTTCATCCTGCGGCAAAATGCCCAAAAAAGGGGTGTGCTATAGACTTTGGGCGTGGGGCCGGAAAACTTCATCCGCCTTCCTTGGAATGGGCCGAGACTTTGGCCACCCCCTCCCCGCGACCAAAATAGACCGCGGGCACAGTCGCTCCCAAAAAAGAGCAGCCGAACCCCTTGGCGCCAAGTTCGTCTTGCGGAAAAATGCCCAAAAAATGGGTGGGCTATAGCCTTGGGGCGTGGGGCCTGCGAACTTCGTCCGCCGGACTCAGAATTAGCCGAGACTTTGGCCACCCCCTCCCCATGACAAAAATAGGCCGCGGGCACAGACGCGCCCAAAAAAGAGCAGCCGAACCCCTTGGCGCCAAGTTCGTCCTACGGAAAAATGCCCAAAAAGGGGGTGGGCTATAGCCTTGGGGCGTGGGGCCGGCGAACTTCGTCCGCCGGACTCGGAATGGGCCGAGACTTTGGCCACCCCCTCCCCATGACAAAAATAGGCCGCGGGCGCAGACGCGCCCAAAAAAGAGCAGCCGAACCCCTTAGCGCCAAGTTCGTCCTGTGGAAAAATGCCCAAAAAGGGGTGTGCTATAGCCTTTGGGCGTGAGGCCAGCGAACTTCGTCCGCCTTCCTCGGAATGGGCCGAGACTTTGGCCACCCCCTCCCCGCGACAAAAATAGGCCCCCAAAAAAGAGCAGCCGAACCCCTTGGCGAGAAGTTCGCCCCGCGGAAAAATGCACAAAAAAGAGGTGGGCTGTAGCCTTGGGGCGCGGGGCTGGCGAACTTCGTCCGCCTTCCTCGGAATGGGCGGAGACTTTGCCCACCCCCTCCCCGCGGCAAAAATAGGCCGCGGGCACAGCCACGCCCAAAATATAGCAGTCGAACCCGTTGGCTCCAAGTTCGTCCTGCGGAAAAATGCCCAAAAAAGGGGTGGGCTATAGCCTTGGGGCGTGGGGCTGGCGAACTTCGTCCCCCGGACTCGGAATGGGCCGAGACTTTCCCACCCCCTCCCCACGAAAACAATAGGCCGCGGGCACAGCCGCGCCCAAAAAACAGTAGCCGAACCCCTCGGCGCCAAGTTCGTCCTGCGGAAAAATGCCCAAAAAAAGGGTGGGCTATAGCCTTGGGGCGTGGGGCTGGCGAACATCGTCCCCCGGACTCGGAATGGGCCGAGACTTTCCCACCCCCTCCCCACGAAAAAAATAGGCCGCGGGCACAGCCGCGCCCAAAAAAAACCAGTTGAACCCCTTGGCGCCAAGTTCGTCCTGCAGAAAAATGCGCAAAAAAGGGGTTTGCTATAGCCTTGGGGTGTGGGGCTGCCGAAGTTCGACCGCCGGACTCGGAATGGGCCGAGACTTTTCTTGCCCCCTCCCCAAGACAAAAATAGGCCGCGGGCACAGCCGCGCCCAAAAAAGAGCAGCCAAACCCCTTGGTGCCAAGTTCGTCCTGCGGAAAAATGCCCAAAAAAGGGGTGGGCTATAGCCTTGGGGCGTGGGGCTGGCGAACTTCGTTTCCCGGACTCGGAATGGGCCGAGACTTTCCCACCCCCTCCCCACGAAAACAATAGGCCGCGGGCACAGCCGCGCCCAAAAAACAGTAGCCAAACCCTTCGGCGCCAAGTTCGTCCTGCGGAAAAATGCCCAAAAAAAGGGTGGGCTATAGCCTTGGGGCGTGGGGCTGGCGAACTTCGTCCGCCAGACTCGGAATGTGCCGAGACTTTGCCCACCCCCTCCCCGCGACAAAATAGGCCACCGGCACAGCCGCGCCCAAAAAAGAGCAGCCGAACCCCTTGGCGCCAAGTTCGTCCTGCGTAAAAATGCCCAAAAAAGGGGTGTGCTATAGCCTTTGGGCGTGGGGCCGGCAAAGTTCATCCGCCTTCCTCGGAATGGGCCGAGACTTTGCCCACCCCCTCCCCACGACAAAAATGTGCCCGCGCCCAAAAAAAGTGGTCGAACCCCTTGGCGCCAAGTTCGTCCTGCGGAAAAATATCCAAAAATGGGGTGTGCTATATGCTTTGGGCGTGGGGCCGGCAAAGTTCATCCGCCTTCCTTGGAATGGGCCGTGACTTTGCCCACCCCTTCCCCGCAACAAAAATAGGCCGCGGGCACAGCCGTACCAAAAAAAGAGCAGCCGAACCCCTTGGCGCCAAGTTCGTCCAGCGGAAAAATGCCCAAAAAAGGGGTGGGCTATAGCCTTGGGGCGTGGGGCTGGCGAACTTCGTCCGCCGAACTCGGAATGGGCCGAGACACTTCCCATCCCCTCCCCACAACAAAAATAGGCCACGGGCACAGCCGCGCCCAAAAAAGAGCAGCCGAACCCCTTGGCGCCAAGTTCGTCCTGTGGAAATATGCCCAAAAAAGGGTGGGCTATAGCCTTGGGTCGTGGGGCTGGCGAACTTCATCCGCCGGACTCGGAATAAGCCGAGAGTTTGCCCACCCCCTCCCCACGACAAAAATAGGCCGCGGGCACAGCCGCATCCAATAAAGAGCAGCCAAACCCCATGGTGCCAAGTTCGTCCTGCGGAAAAATGCCCAAAAAGGGGTGTGCTATAGCCTTTGGGCATGGGGCCGGCGAACTTTGTCCGCCTTCCATGGAATGGGCCGAGACTTTGCCCACCCCCTCCCCGCGACAAAAATAGTCCAGTGGCACAACCGCGACCAAAAAAGAGCTGCCGAACCCCTTGGCGCCAAGTTCGTCAAGCGGAAAAATGCCCAAAAAAGGGGTGGGCTATAGCCTTGGGGCGTGGGGCTGGCGAACTTTGTCCGCCTTCCTCGGAATATGCGGAGACTTTGCTCACCCCTTCCCCGCGACAATAATACGCCGCGGGCACAGCCGCGCCCAAAAAAAAGCAGTCGAACCCCTTGGCGCCAAGTTCGTCCTGCGGAAAAATACCCAAAAAAGGGGTGTGCTATAGCCTTTGGGCGTGGGGCCGGCAAAGTTCATCCGCCTTCCTCGGAATGGGCCGAGACTTTGCTCACCCCCTCGCCGCGACAAAAATAGGCCGCGGGCACAGCCGCGCCCAAAAAAGAGCAGCCGAACCCCTTGGCGCCAAGTTCGTCCTGCGGAAAAATGCCCAAAAAGGGGGTGGGCTATGGCCTTGGGGCGTGGGGCTGGCGAACTTCGTCTGCCTTCCTCGGAATGGGCCGAGAATTTGCCCACCCCCTCCCCGCGACGAAAATAGGCCACGGGCACCGCCGCGCCCAAAAAGAGGCAGCTGAACCCCTTGGCGCCTAGTTCGTCTTACGGAAAAATGCCCAAAAAGTGGGTGGCCTATAGCCTTGGGGCGTGGGGCTGGCGAACTTCGTCCGGCGGACTCGGAATCGGCTGAGGCTTGGTCCACCCCCTCCCCAGGATAAAAATAGACCGTGGACGCAGCCGCGCCCAAAAAAGAGCAGCCGAACCCCTTGGCGCCACGTTCGTCCTGCGGAAAAATGCCCAAAAAGGGGGTGGGCTATAGCCTTGGGGGCGTGGGGCTGGCAAACTTCGTCCGCCGGGCTCGGAATGGGCCGAGACTCTTCCCATCCCCTCCCCGCGACAAAAATAGGCCACGGGCACAGCAGCGCCCAAAAAAGAGCAGCCGAACCCCTTGGCGCCAAGTTCGTCCTGCGGAAAAATGCCCAAAAAAGGGGTGGGCTATAGCCTTGGGGCGTGGGGCTGGCGAACTTCGTCCGCCTTCCTTGGAATGGGCCTAGACTTTGCCCACCCCCTCCCCGCGACAAAAATAGGCCGCGGGCACAGCCGTGCCCCAAAAAGAGTAGCCGAACCCCTTGGCACCAAGTTCGTCTTGCGGAAAAATGCCCGAAAAGGGAGTGGGCAACAGCCTTGGGGCGTGGGGCTGGCGCACTTCGTCCGCCGGACTCGGAATGGGCCGAGACTTTTCCCACCCCCTCCCCAATACAAAAATAGGCCGCGGGCACAGCCGCGCCCAAAAAAGAGCAGCGGAACCCCTTGGCGCCAAGTTCGTCCGGCGGAAAAATGCCCAAAAAAGGGTGTGCTATAGCCTTGGGGCGTGGGGCCGGCGAACTTCGTCCGCCTTCCTTGGAATGGGCCTAGACTTTGTCCACCCCCTCCCCGCGACAAAAATAGGCCGCGGGCACAGCCGCGCCCAAAAAAGAGCAGCCGAACCCCTTGGCACCAAGTTCGTCTTGCGGAAAAATGCCCGAAAAGGGAGTGGGCTATAGCCTTGGGGCGTGGGGCTGGCGCACTTCGTCAGCCGGACTAGGAATGGGCCGAGACTTTTCCCACCCCCTCCCCAATACAAAAATAGGCCGCGGGCACAGCCGCGCCGAAAAAAGAGCAGCCGAACCCCTTGGCGCGAAGTTCGTCCTGCAGAAAAATGCCCAAAAGGGGGGTGGGCTATAGCCTTGGGGCGTTGGGCCCGCAAACTTCGTCCGCCAGACTTGGAATGGGTCAAGACTTTGGCCACCCCCTCCCCGCGACAAAAATAGGCCGCGGGCACAGCCGCGCCCAAAAAAGAGCAGCCAAACCCCTTGGCGCCAAGTTCGTCCTGCGGAAAAATGCCTAAGAAAGGGGTCTGCTATAGCCTTTGGGTGTGGGGCGGGCGGACTTTGTCCGCCGGACTCGGAATGGGCCGAGACTTTTCCCACCCCCTCCCCGCAACAAAATCAGGCCACGGGCACAGCCGCGCCCAAAAAAGGGCAGCTGATCCCCTTTTCGCCAAGTTCTCCCTGCGTAAAAATGCCCAAAAAAGGGGTGGGCTGTACCCTAGGGGCGTGGGGCTGGCGAAGTTCGTCCGCCGGACTCGGAATGGGCCGAGACTTTGCCCACCCCCTCCCCGCGACAAAAATAGGCCACGGGCACAGCAGCGCCCAAAAAAGAGCAGCCGAACCCCTTGGCGCCAAGTTCGTCCTGCGGAAAAATGCCCAAAAAAGGGGTGGGCTATAGCCTTGGGGCGTGGGGCTGGCGAACTTCGTCCGCCTTCCTTGGAATGGGCCTAGACTTTGCCCACCCCCTCCCCGCGACAAAAATAGGCCGCGGGCACAGCCGTGCCCCAAAAAGAGTAGCCGAACCCCTTGGCACCAAGTTCGTCTTGCGGAAAAATGCCCGAAAAGGGAGTGGGCAACAGCCTTGGGGCGTGGGGCTGGCGCACTTCGTCCGCCGGACTCGGAATGGGCCGAGACTTTTCCCACCCCCTCCCCAATACAAAAATAGGCCGCGGGCACAGCCGCGCCCAAAAAAGAGCAGCGGAACCCCTTGGCACCAAGTTCGTCCTGCGGTAAAATGCCCAAAAAGGGGGTGTGCTATAGCCTTTGGGCGTGGGGCCGGTAAAGTTCATCCGCCTTCCTCGGAATGGGCCGTTACTTCGCCCACCCCCTCCCCGTGCCATAAATAGGCCGCGGGCACAGTCACGCCCAAAAAAGAGCAGCCAAACCCCTTGGCGCCAAGTTCGTCCTGTGGAAAAATGCCTAAGAAAGGGGTCTGCTATAGCCTTTGGGTGTGGGGCCGGCAAAGTTCATCCGCCATCCTCGGAATGGGCAGAGACTTTGCCCACCCCTTCCCCGCTCCATAAATAGGCCGCGGGCACAGCCTCGCCCAAAAAAGAGCTGCCGAACCCCTTGGCGCCAAGTTCGTCCCGCGGCAAAATGCCCAAGAAAGGGTTCTGTTATAGCCTTGGTGCGTGGGGCTGCCGAAGTTCATCCGCCGGACTCGGAATGGGCCGAGACTTTGTCCACCCCCTCCCCGTGACAAAAATAGACCACGGGCACAGCCGCGCCCAAAAAAGAGCAGCTGAACCCCTTGGCGCCAAGTTCGTCCTGCGGAAAAATGAACAAAAAGGGGGTGGGCTATAGCCTTTGGGCGTGGGGCCGGCAAAGTTCTTCCGCCTTCCTCGGAATGGGCCGACACTTTGGCTACCCCCTCCCCGTGCCAAAAATAGGCCACGGGCACAGCCGCCTCCAAAAAAGAGCAGCCGAACCCCTTGGCGCCAAGTTCGTCCTGCGGAAAAATGCCCAAAAAAGGGGCGTGCTATAGCCTTTGGGCGTGGGGCCGGCAAAGTTCATCCGCCTTCCTCGGAATGGGCCGAGATTTCGCCCACCCCCTCCCCGCGCCATAAATAGGCCGCGGGCACAGCCGCGGCCAAAAAAGAGCAGCCAAACCCCTTGGCGCCAAGTTCGTCCTGCGGAAAAATGCCTAAGAATGGGGTCTGCTATAGCCTTTGGGTGTCGGGCCGGCAAAGTTCATCCGCCTTCCTCGGAATGGGCCGAGACTTTGCCCACCCCTTCCCCGCTCCATAAATAGGCCGCGGGCACAGCCGCGCCCAAAAAAGAGCTGCCAAACCCCTTGGCGCCAAATTCGTCCCGCGGAAAAATGCCCAAGAAAGGGTTCTGTTATAGCCTTGGGGCGTGGGGCTGCCGAAGTTCATCCGCCGGACTCGGAATGGGCCGAGACTTTGTCCACCCCCTCCCCGTGACAAAAATAGACCATGGGCACAGCCGCGGCCAAAAAAGAGCAGCCGAACCCCTTGGCGCCAAGTTCGTCCTGCGGAAAAATGAACAAAAAGGGGGTGGGCTATAGACTTTGGGCGTGGGGCCGGCAAAGTTCTTCCGCCTTCCTCGGAATGGCCCGAGACTTTGCCGACCCCCTCCCCGTGACAAAAATAGGCCGCGGGCACGGCCGCGCCCAAAAAAGAGCAGCCTAACCCCTTGGTGCCAAGTTCGTCCTGCGGAAAAATGCCCAAAAAAGGGGTGTGCTATAGCCTTGGGGCGTGGGGCGGGCGAACTACGTCCGCCGGACTCGGAATGGGCCGAGACTTTGGCCACCCCCTCCCAGCGATAAAAATAGGCCGCGGGCACAGCCGCGCCCAAAAAAGAGCAGCCGAACCCCTTGGCGCCAAGTTCGTCCTGCAGAAAAAGGAACAAAAAGGGGGGTGGGCTATAGCCTTTGGGCGTGGGGCCGGCAAAGTTCTTCCGCCTTCCTCGGAATGGCCCGAGACTTTGCCGACCCCCTCTCCGTGACAAAAATAGGCCGCGGGCACGGCCGCGCCCAAAAAAGAGCAGCCGAACCCCTTGGTGCCAAGTTCGTCCTGCGGAAAAATGCCCAAAAAAGGGGTGTGCTATAGCCTTGGGGCGTGGAGGTGGCGAACTACGTCCGCCGGACTCGGAATGGGCCGAGACTTTGGCCCCCCCACCCAGCGATAAAAATAGGCCGCGGGCACAGCCGCGCCCAAAAAAGAGCATCCGAACCCCTTGGCGCCAAGTTGGTCCTGCGGAAAAATGCCCAGAAAAGGGGTGTGCTATAGCCTTGGGGCGTGGGGCGGCGAACTTCGTCCGCCGGTGTCGGAATGGGCCGAGACTTTTCCCACCCCATCCCCGTGACAAAACTAAGCCGCGCCCACAGCCGCGCCGAAAAAAGAGCAGCCGAACCCCTTGGCGCCTTGTTCGTCCTGCGGAAAAATGAACAAAAAGGGGGTGGGCTATAGCCTTGGGGCGTGGGGCGGGCGTACTTCGTCTGCCGGACTCGGAATGGGCGGAGACTGTTCCGACCACCTCCCCGCGACAAAAATAGGCCGTGGGCACAGCCGCGCCCAAAAAAGAGCAGCCGAACCCCTTGGCGCCTAGTTCGTCCTGCGGAAAAATGAAAAAAAGGGGGTGGGCTATAGCCTTGGGGCGTGGGGCGGGCGTACTTCGTCCGCCGGACTCGGAGTGGGCGGAGACTTTTCCCACCCCCTCCCGGCGACAAAAATAGGCCGCGGGCACAGCCGCGCCCAAAAAAGTGCAGCCAAACCCCTTGGCGCAAACTTCGTCCTGCGGAAAAATGCCCAAAAAGGGGTGGGCTATAGCCTTGGGGCGTGGGGAGGGCGAACTTTGTCCGCCGGACTCGGAATGGGCTGAGACTTTCCCCACCCGCTCCCCGCGACAAAAATAGGCCGCGGGCACAGCCGCGCCCAAAAAAGAGCAGCCGAACCCCTTGGCGCCAAGTTCGTCCTGCGAAAAAATGCCCAAAAAGGGGGTGGGCTATAGCCTTGGGGCGTGGGGCGGGTGAACTTCGTCCGCCGGACTCGGAATGGGCCGAGACTTTTCCCACCCCATCCCCGCGACAAAAATAAGCCGCGCCCACACCGCGCCCAAAAAAGAGCAGCCGAACCCCTTGGCGCGAAGTTCGTCCTGCAGAAAAATGCCCAAAAGGGGGGTGGGCTATAGCCTTGGGGCGTTGGGCCAGTAAACTTCGTCCGCCAGACTCGGAATGGGCCAAGACTTTGGCCAACCCTTCCGCGTGACAAAAATAGGCCGCTGGCACAGCCGCACCCATAAAAGAACAGCAGAACCCCTTGGCGCCAAGTTCGTCCTGCGGAAAAATGCCCAAAAAGGGGGTGGGCTATAGCCGTGGGGCGTGGGGCGGGCGGACTTCGTCTAACGGACTCGGAATGGGCTGAGACTTTTCCCACCCCGTCTCCGTGACAAAAATAGGCCGCGGGCACAGCCGCGCCCAAAAAAGAGCATCCGAACCCCTTGGCGCCAAGTTCGTCCTGCGGAAAAATGCCCAAAAAGGGGGTGGGCTATAGCCGTGGGGCGTGGGGCGGGCGGACTTCGTCTAACGGACTCGGAATGGGCTGAGACTTTTCCCACCCCGTCTCCGTAACAAAAATAGGCCGCGGGCACAGCCGCGCCCAAAAAAGAGCAGCCGAACCCCTTGGCGCCAAGTTCGTCCTGCCGAAAAATGCCCAAAAAGGGGGTGGGCCATAGCGTTGGGGGATGGGGCTGGCGAACTTCGTTCACCGGACTCGGAATGGGCCGAGACTTTTCCCACCCCCTCCCCACGACAAAAATAGGCCGCGGGCACAGCCGCGCCCAAAAAAAAGCATCCGAACCCCTTGGCGCCAAGTTCGTCCTGCGGAAAAATGCCCAAACAAGGTGTGTTCTATAGCCTTTGTGCGTGGGGCCGGCAAAGTTCTTCCGCCTTCCTCGGAATGGGCCGAGACTTTGCCGACCACCTCCCCGCGACAAAATTAGGCCACGGGGACAGCCGCGCCCAAAAAAGGGCAGCCGATCCCCTTTTCGCCAAGTTCTTTCTGCGTAAAAATGCCCAAAAAAGGGGTGGGCTGTACCCTGGGGGCGTGGGGCTGGCGAAATTCGTCCGCCAGACTCGGAATGGGCCGAGATTTTGCCCACCCCCTCCCCGCGACAAAAATAGGCTGCGGGCACACCCGCGCCCAAAAAAGAGCAGCGGAACCCCTTGGCGCCTAGTTCGTCCAGCGGAAAAATACCCAAAAAAGGGGTCTGCTATAGCCTTGGGGCGTGGGGCGGCCGAAATTCGTCCGCCGGACTTGGAATGGGCCGAGACTTTTCCCACCCGCTCCCCGCGACAAAATTAGGCCATGGGCACAACCGCGCCCAAAAAAGGGCAGCAGATCCCCTTGGCGCCAAGTTCTCCCTGCGTAAAAATGCCAAAAAAAGGGGTGGGCTGTACCCTTGGGGCGTGAGGCTGGCAAAGTTCGTCCGCCGGACTCGGAATGGGCCGAGACTTTGCCCACAACCTCCCCGCGACAACAATAGGCCGCGGGCACAGCCGCGCCCAAAAAACAGCAGCCGAACCCCTTAGCGCCAAGTTCGTCCTGCGGTAAAACGCCCAAAAAAGGGGCGTGCTATAGCCTTTGGGTGTGGGGCCGGCAAAGTTCATCCGCCTTCCTCGGAATGGGCCAAGACTTTACCCACCCCCTCCCCACGCCATAAATAGGCCGCGGGCACAACCCCCCCAAAAAAGAGCAGTCGAACCCCTTGGCGACAAGTTCGTCCTGCGGAAAAATGCCCAAAAAAGGGGTGGGCTATAGCCTTGGGGCGTGGGGCAGGCGAACATCGTCCGCCGGACTCGGAATGGGCCGAGACTTTGTCCACCCTCTACCCGCGACAAAAATAGGCCGCAGGCATAGCCGCGCCCAAGAAAGAGCAGCCGAACCCCTTAGCGCCAGGTTCATCCGGCGGAAAAATGCCCAAGAAAGGGTCTGCTATAGCCTTAGGGCGTGGGGCTGCCGAAGTTCGTCCGCCGGACTCGGAATGGGCCGAGACTTTGCCCACGCCCTCCTCGCGACAAAAACAGGCCGCGGGCACAGCCGCGCCCAAAAAAGAGCAGCCGAACCCTTAGCGCCATGTTCGTCCTGCGGTAAAATGCCCAAAAAAGGGGTGTGCTATAGCCTTTGGGTGTGGGGCCGGCAAAGTTCATCCGCCTTCCTCGGAATGGGCCAAGACGTTGCCCACCCCCTCCCCGCGCCATAAATAGGCCGCGGTCACAGCCGCGCCCAAAAAAGAGCAGCCGAACCCCTTGGCGCCAAGTTCGTCCTGCCGAAAACTGCCCAAAAAGGGGGTGGGCCATAACGTTGGGGGATGGGGCTGGCGAACTTCGTTCACCGGACTCGGAATGGGCCGAGACTTTTCCCACCCCCTCCCCACGACAAAAATAGACCACGGGCACAGCCGCGGCCAAAAAAGAGCAGCCGAACCCCTTGGCGCCAAGTTCGTCCTGCGGAAAAATGAACAAAAAAGGGGTGGGCTATAGCCTTGGGGCGTGGGGCGGGCGAACTTCGTCCGCCGGACTCGAAATGGGCCGAGACTTTTCCCACACCATCCCCGCGACAAAAATAAGCCGCGCCCACAGCCGCGCCCACAAAAGAGCAGCCGAACCCCTTTGCGCGAAGTTCATCCTGCAGAAAAATGCCCAAAATGGGGGTGGGCTATAGCCTTGGGGCGTGGGGCAGGCGCACTTCGTCCGCCTGACTCGAAATGGGCCGAGACTTTGTCCACCCCCTCCCCGCGACAAAAATAGGCCGCAGGCGTAGCCGCGCCCAAAAAAAGAGCAGCCGAACCCCTTAGCGCCAGGTTCGTCCGGCGGAAAAATGCCCAAGAAAGGGGTCTGCTATAGCCTTGGGGCGTGGGGCTGCCGAAGTTCGTCCGCCGGACTCGGAATGGGCCGAGACTTTGCCCACCACCTCCCCATGCCATAAATAGGCTGCGGGCACAGCCGCCCCAAAAAAGAGCAGCCGAACCCCTTGGCGACAAGTTCGTCCTGCGGAAAAATGCCCAAAAAAGGGGTGGGCTATAGCCTTGGGGCGTGGGGCAGGCGAACTTCGTCCGCCGGACTCGGAATGGGCCGAGACTTTGTCCACCCCCTCCCCGCAACAAAAATAGGCCGCGGGCATAGCCGCGCCAAAAAAGAGCAGCCGAACCCCTTAGGGCCAGGTTCGTCCTGCGGAAAAATGCCCAAGAAAGGGGTCTGCTATAGCCTTGGGGCGTGGGGCTGCCGAAGTTCGTCCGCCGGACTCGGAATGGGCTGAGACTTTTCCCACCCCTTCCCCGTGGCAAAATTAGGCCACGGGCACAGCCGCGCCAAAAAAAGTGCAGCCGAACCCCTTGGCGCCAATTTCGCCCTGCGGAAAAATGCCCAAGAAAGGGGTTTGCTATAGCCTTGGGGTGTGGGGCTGGCGAAGTTCGTCCGCCGGACTCGGAATGGGCCGACAATTTGCCCACCTCCTCCCCGCACCATAAATAGGCCGCGGACACAGCCGCGCCCAAAAAAGAGCAGCCGAACCCCTTGGCGACAAGTTCGTCCTGCGGAAAAATGCCCAAAAAGGGGTGTGCTATAGCCTTTGGGTGTGGGGCCAGCAAAGTTCATCTGCCTTCCTCGGAATGGGCCAAGACCTTGCCCACCCCCTCCCCGCGCCATAAATAGGCCGCGGGCACAGCCGCGCCCAAAAAAGAGCAGCCGAACCCCTTGGCGCCAAGTTCGTCCTGCCGAAAAATGCCCAAAAAGGGGGTGGGCCATAGCGTTGGGGGATGGGGCTGGCGAACTTCGTTCACCGGACTCGGAATGGGCCGAGACTTTTCCCACCCCCTCCCCATGACAAAAATAGACCACGGGCACAGCCGCGGCCAAAAAAGAGCAGCCGAACCCCTTGGCGACAAGTTCGTCCTGCGGAAAAATGCCCAAAAAAGGGGTGGGATATAGCCTTGGGGTGTGGGGAGGGCGAACTTCGTCCGCGGGACTCGGAATGGGTCGAGACTTTTCCCACCCCCTCCCCGTGACAAAAATAGAGAGCAGCCGAACCCCATGGCGCCAAGTTCGTCCTGCGGAAAAATGCCGAAAAAAGGGGTGGGCTATAGCCTTGGGGCATGGGGCTGGCGAACTTCGTCCGGCGGACTCAGAATGGGCGGAGACATTTCCCACCCTCTCCCCGTGACAAAAATAGCCCGCGGGCACAGCCGCGCCCGAAAAAGAGCAGCCGAACCCCTTGGCGCCAAGTTCGTCGTGCCGAAAGATGACGAAAAAAGGGGTGGGCTATAGCCTTGGGCCGTGGGGCTGGCGAACTTCGTCCGCCGGACTCGGAATGGGCCGAGACTTTGCCCACCCCCTCCGCATGACAAAAATAGGCCGCTGGCACAGCCGCACCCAAAAAAGAACAGCCGAACCCCTTGGCGCCAAGTTCGTCCTGCGGAAAAATGCCCAAAACAGGGGTGTGCTATTGCCTTTGGGCGTGGGGCAGGCGAACTTCGTCCGCCGGACTCGGAATGGGCCGAGACATTTCCCACCCCCTTCCCGTGACAAAAATAGGTTGCAGGCACAGCCGCGCACAAAAAAGAGCAGCCGAACCCATGGCGCCAAGTTCGGCGGTGGGCTATGGCCTTGGGGCGTGGGGCTGGCGAACTTCGTCCGCCGGACTCGGAATGGGCGGAGACTTTTCCCACCCCCTCCCCGCGACAAAAATAGGCCGCGGACACAGCCGCACCCAAAAAAGGTTAGCCGAACACCTCGGCGCCAAGATCGTCCTGCGGAAAAATGCCCAAAATGGGGTGGCGCTATAGCCTTGGGGCGTGGAGCAGGCGAACTTCGTCCGCCGGACTCGGAATGGGCCGAGACATTTCCCACCCCCTCCCCACGACAAAAATAGGCCACGGGCACAGCCGCGCCCAAAAAAGAGCAGCCGAACCCCTTGGCGCCAACTTCGTCCTGCGGAAAAATGCCCAAAGAGGGGGGTGCGCTATAGCCTTGGGGCGTGGGGCTGGCGAACTTCGTCTGCCGGACTCCGAATGGGCCCAGACTTTTCCAACCCCCTCCCCACAACAAAAATAGGCCGCGGGCACAGCCGTGCGCACAAAAGAGCAGCCGAACCACTTGGCGCCAAGTTCATCCTCCGGAAAAATGCCCAAAAAGGGGGGTGGGCTATAGCCTTGGGGCGTGGGGCTGGCGAACTTCGTCCGCCGGACTCGGAATCGGCCGAGACTTTGCCCACCCCGTCCCTGCGACAAAAATAGGCCGCGGGCACAGCCGCGCCCAAAAAAGCGCAGCCGGACCCCTTGCCGCCAAGTTCATCCTGCGGAAAAATGCCCGAAATGGGGGTGCGCTATAGCCTTGGGGCGTGGGGCTGGCGCACTTCGTCCGCCGGACTCCGAATGGGCCGAGACTTGTCCAACCCCTCCCCGTGACAAAAATAGGCCGCGGGCACAGCCGCGCGCACAAAAGAGCAGCCGAACCGCTTGGCGCCAAGTTCATCCTCCGGAAAAATGCCCAAAAAGGGGGTGGGCTATAGCCTTAGGGCGTGGGGCGGGCGAACTTCGTCCGCCGGACTCGGAATGGGCCGAGACTTTTCCCACCCCCTTCCCATGACAAAAATAGGCCGCGGGCACAGCCGCGTACTCAAAAGAGCAGCCGAACCCGTTGGCGCCAAGTTCATCCTGCGGAAAAATGCCCAAAAAAAGGCTGTGCTATAGCCTTTGGACGTGGGGCCGGCAAAGTTCATCCGCCAGACTCGGAATGGGCCGAGCCTTTGGCCACCCCCTCTCCATGCCAAAAATAGGCCGCGGGCTCAGCCGCGCGCAAAAAAGATTATCCGAACCACTTGGCGCCAAGTTCGTCCTGCGGAAAAATGCCCAAAAAAGGGGTGTGCTATAGCCTTGGGGCGTGGGGCTGCCGAAGTTCGTCCGCCGGACTCAGAATGGGCCGAGACTTTTCTCACCCCCTCCCCGCGACAAAAATAGGCTGCGGACACAGCCGCGCCCATAAAAGAGCAGCCGAACCCCTTGGCGCCAAGTTCGTCCTGCAGAAAACTACCCAAAAATGGGGTGGGCCATAGCCTTGGGGAGTGGGGCGGGCGAACATCATCCGCCGGACTCGGAATGTGCCAAGACTTAGCCCAACCCCTCCCCGTGAAAAAAATAGGCCGCGGGCACAGTCGCGCCCAAAAAAGAGCAGCCGAACCCCTTGGGGCCAAGTTCGTCCTGCGGAAAAGTGCCCAAAAAAAGGCTGTGCTATAGCCTTTGGACGTGGGGCCGGCAAAGTTCATCCGCCAGACTCGGAATGGGCCGAACCTTTGGCCACCCCCTCTCCATGCCAAAAATAGGCCGCGGGCTCAGCCGCGCGCAAAAAAGATTATCCGAACCACTTGGCGCCAAGTTCGTCCTGCGGAAAAATGCCCAAAAAAGGGGTGTGCTATAGCCTTGGGGCGTGGGGCTGCCGAAGTTCGTCCGCCGGACTCAGAATGGGCCGAGACTTTTCTCACCCCCTCCCCGCGACAAAAATAGGCTGCGGACACAGCCGCGCCCATAAAAGAGCAGCCGAACCCCTTGGCGCCAAGTTCGTCCTGCAGAAAACTACCCAAAAATGGGGTGGGCCATAGCCTTGGGGAGTGGGGCGGGCGAACATCGTCCGCCGGACTCGGAATGTGCCAAGACTTTGCCCACCCACTCCCCGCGACAAAAATAGGCCGTGAGAACAGCCGCACCCAAAACAGAGCAGCCGAACCCCTTGACGCCAAGTTCGTCGTGCTGAAAAATGCCCAAAAAGGGGGTGGGCTATAGCCTTGGGGCGTGGGGCTGGCGAACATCATCGGCCGGACTCGGAATGGGCCGAGACATTTCTCACCCCCTCCCCGCGGCTAAAATAGGCCGCGGGCGCAGCCGCACCCAAAAAAGAGCAGCCGAACCCCTTGGTGCCAAGTTCTTCCTGGGAAAAAATGCCCAAAAGAGCGGTGTGCTATAGCCTTGGGGCGTGGGAATGGCGAAGTTCGTCAGCCGGACTCGGAGGGGGTAGAGACTTTGTCCACCCCCTCCCCGAGAAAAAATTAGGCCACGGGCTCAGCTGTGCCCAAAAAAGAGCAGCCGAACCCCTAGGCGCCAAGTTCGTCCTGTAGAAAAATGCCCAAAAAAGGGGTGTGCTATAGCCTTCGGGCGTGGGGCCGGCAAAGTTCATCCGCCTTCCTCGGCATTGGCCGAGACTTTGGCAACCCCCTCCCCGCGCCAAAAATAGGCCGCGGGTACAGCCGCGCCCAAAAAAGAGCAGCCGAACCCCTTGGCGCCAAGGTCGTCCTGCGGAAAAATGCCCAAAAAAGGGGTGTGCTATAGCCTTGGGGCGTGGGGTCGGCAAAGTTCGTCCGCCGGACTCGGAATGGGCTTAGACTTTTCCCACCCCCTCACCGCAACAAAAATAGGACGCGGGCACTGCCGCGCCCAAAAAAGAGCAGCCGTGCCCCTTGGCGCCAAGTTCGTCCTGCGGAAAAATGTGCAAAAAGGTGTTGGGCTATAGCCTTGGAGCGTGGGGTCGGCGCACTTCGTCCGCCGGACTCAGAATGGGCCGAGACTTTGCCCACCCCCTCCCCGCGACAAAAATTGGCCGCGGGCACATCCGCGCCCAAAACAGAGCGGCCGAACCCCTTGGCGCCAAGTTCGTCGTCCGGAAAAATGCCCAAAAAAGGGGTGTGCTATAGCCGTTGGGCGTGGGGCCGGCGAACTTTGTCCGCCGGACTCGGAATAGGGCCAGACTTTTCCCACCCCCTCCTCGCGAAAAAAATGGGCCGCGGGCACAGCCGTGCCTAAAAAGGTGCAGCCAAACCCCATGGCGCAAAGTTCGTCCTGCGGAAAAATGCCCAAAAAAGGGGTGTGCTACAGCCTTAGGGTGTGGGGCTGGCGCACTTCGTCCGCCTTCCTCGGAATGGGCCGAGACTTTGCCCACCCCCTCCACGTGACAAAAATAGGCCGCAGGCACAGCCGCGTCCAGAAAAGAGCAGCCGAACCCCTTGGCGCCAAGTTCGTCCTGCGGAAAAATACCTAAAATGGGGGTGCGCTATAGCCTTGGGGCATGGGGCAGGCGAACTTCGTCCGCCGGACTCCGAATGGGCCGAGACTTTCCCAACCCCCTCCATACGAAAAAAAAAGGCCGCGGGCACAGCCGCTCCCAAAAAAGAGCAGCCGAACCCCTTGGCGCCAAGTTCGTCCTACGGAAAAATGCCCAAAGAGGGGGAGGGCTATAGCCTTGGGGCGTGGGGCTGGCGAACTTCGTCCGCCGGACTCGGAATGGGCCGAGACTTTGTCCACCCCCTCCCCGCGAAAAATAGGCCGCGGGCACAGCCGCGCCCAAAAAAGAGCAGCCGAACCCCTTGGCGCCAAGTTCGTCCTGCGGAAAAATGCCCGAAATGGGGGTGCGCTATAGCCTTGGGGCGTGGGGCTGGCGCACTTCGTCCGCCGGACTCCGAATGGGCAGAGACTTGTCCAACCCCTCCCCGCGACAAAAATAGGCCGCGGGCACACCCGCGCGCACAAAAGAGCAGCCGAACCCCTTGGCGCCAAGTTCGTCCTCCGGAAAAATGCCCAAAAAGGGGGTGGGCTATAGCCTTGGGGCGTGGGGCTGGCGAACTTCGTCCGCCGGACTCGGAATGGCCGAGACTTTGCCCACCCCCTCCCCGCGACAAAAATAGGCCGCGGGCACAGCCGCACCCAAAAAAGAGCAGCCGAACCCCTTGGCGCCGAGTTCGTCCTGCGGAAAAATGCCCGAAATGGGGGTGCGCTATAGCCTTGGGGCGTGGGGCTGGCGAACTTCGTCCGCCGGACTCCGAATGGGCCGAGACTTGTCCAACCCCTCCCCGCGACAAAAATAGGCCGCGGACACAGCCGCGCGCACAAAAGAGCAGCCGAACCCCTTGGCGCCAAGTTCGTCCTCCGTAAAAATGCCCAAAAAGGGGATGGGCTATAGCCTTGGGGCGTGGGGCTGGCGAACTTCGTCCGCTGGACTCCGAATGGGCCGAGACTTTTCCAACCCCCTCCCCGCGACAAAAATAGGTCACGGGCATAGCCGCGCCCAAAAAAGAGCAGCCGACCCCCTTGGCGCCAAGTTCGTCCTGCGGAAAAATGCCCGAAATGGGGGTGCGCTATAGCCTTGGGGCGTGGGGCTGGCGCACTTCGTCCGCCGGACTCCAAATGGGCCGAGACTTGTCCAACCCCTCCCCGCGACAAAAATAGGCCGCGGGCACAGCCGCGCGCACAAAATAGCAGCCGAACCCCTTGGCGCCAAGTTCGTCCTCCGGAAAAATGCCCAAAAAGGGGGTGGGCTATAGCCTAGGGGCGTGGGGCTGGCGAACTTCGTCCGCTGGACACGGAATGGGCTGAGACTTTTCCCACCCCCTCCCCGTGACAAAAATAGGTCGCGGGCATAGCCGCGTCCAAAAAAGAGCAGCCGAACCCCTTGGCGCCAAGTTCGTCCTGTGGAAAAATGCCCAAAATGGGGGTGCGCTATAGCCTTGGGGCGTGGGGTGGGCGAACTTCGTCCGCCGGACTCCGAAGGGGCTGAGACATTTCCAAACCCCTGCCCACGACAAAAATAGGCCGCGGGCACAGCCGCACCCAAAAAAGAGCAGCCGAACCCCGTGGCGCCAAGTTCGTCCTGCGGAAAAGTGCCCAAAAAGGGGGTAGGCTATAGCCTTGGGGCGTGGGGCTGGCGAACTTCGTCTGCCAGACTCGGAATGGGCCGAGACTTTGCCCACCCCCTCCCCGCGACAAAAATAGGTCGCGGACACAGCCGCGCCCAAAAAAGAGCGGCCGAACCCCTTGGCGCCATCTTCGTCCTCTGGAAAAATGCCCAAAAAGGGGGTGGGCTATAGCCTTGGGGCGTGGGGCTGGCGAACTTCGTCCGCCGGACTCGAAATGGGCCAAGACTATTCCCACCCCCACCCCGCGACAAAAATAGGCCGCGGGCACATCCACGCCCAAAAAAGAGCGGCCGAACCCCTTGGCGCCAAGTTCGTCCTCTGTAAAAATGCCCAAAAAGGGGGTGGGCTATGGCCGTTGGGCGTGGGGCCGGCGAACTTTGTCCGCCGGGCTCAGAATAGGGCCAGACTTTACCCACCCCCTCCTCGCGACAAAAATGGGCCGCGGGCACAGCCGCACCTAAAAAAGTGCAGCCAAACCCCCTGGCGCAAAGTTCGTCCTGCGGAAAATTGCCCAAAAAAGGGGTGTGCTACAGCCTTGGGGTGTGGGGCTGGCGCACTTCGTCCGCCTTCCTCGGAATGGGCCGAGACTTTGCCCACCCCCTCCCCGCGACAAAAATAGGCCGCAGGCACAGCCGCGTCCAGAAAAGAGCAGCCGAACCCCTTGGCGCCAAGTTCGTCCTGCGGAAAAATGCCCAAAATGGGGGTGCGCTATAGCCTTGGGGCGTGGGGCTGGCGAACTTCGTCCGCCGGACTCGGAATGGGCGGAGACCTTGCCCACCCCCTCCCTGCGACAAAAATAGGCCGCGGGCACAGCCGCGCCCAAAAAAGAGTAGTCGAACCCCTTGGCGCCAAGTTCGCCTTGTGCAAAAATGCCCGAAAAAGGGGTGTGCTACAGCCTTTGGGGCGTGGGTCGGGCGGATTTCGTCCGCTGGACTCGAAATGGGCCAAGACTTTTCCACCCCCTCCCCGTGACAAGAATAGGCCGCGGGCACATCCACGCCCAAAAAAGAGCGGCCGAACCCCTTGGCGCCAAGTTCGTCCTGCGGAAAAATGCCCAAAATAGGGGTGTGCTATAGCCGTTGGGAATGGGGCCGGCGAACATCGTCCGCCTTCTTCGGTTTGGGCCAAGACTTTGGCCACCCCCTCCCCGTGACAAAAATAGGCCGCGGGCACAGCTGTGCCCAAAAAAGAGCAGCCGAACCACTTGGCGCCAAGTTCATCCTGCGGAAAAATGCCCAATAAAGGGGTGGGCTATAGCCTTGGGGCGTGGGGCTGGCGAACATCGTCCGCCGGACTCGGAATGGCCCGAGACTTTGCCCACCCCCTCCCCGTGACCAAAATAGGCCGGGGCACAGCAGCGCTCAAAAAAGAGCAGCCGAACCCCTTGGCGCCAAGTTCGTCTTGCGGAAAAATGCCCAAAAAAGCGGTGGGCTATGGCCTTGGGGCGTGGGGCAGGCGAACTTCGTCCGCCGGACTCGGAATTGGCCGAGACTTTGCCCACCCCCTCCCCATGACAAAAATAGGTCGCGGACACAGCCCTTGCCCAAAAAAGGGCAGCCGAACCCCTTGGCACCAAGTTCGTCCTGCGGAAAATTGCCCAAAAAAGAGGTGTGCTATAGCCTTTGGGCGTGGGGCTGGCGAACTTCGTCCGCCGGACTCGGAACGGGCCGAGACTTTTCCCACCCCCTCCCCGCACCAAAAATAGGCCGCGGGCACCGCTGCGCTCAAGAAAGAGCAGCCGAACCCCTTGGCGACAAGTTCATCCTGCGTAAAAATGCCCAAAAAAGGGGTGGGCTATAGCCACGGGGCGTGGGGCTGGCGCACTTCGTCCGCCGGACTCGGAATGTGCCGAGACATTGCCCACCCCCTCCCCGCAACAAAAATAGGCAACGGGCACAGCCGCGCCCAAAAAAGAGCAGGCGAACCCCTTGGCGCCAAGTTCGTCCTGCGGAAAAATGCGCAAAAAGGGCGTGGGCTATAGCCTCGGGGCGTGGGGCTGGCGAACTTCGTCCGCCGGACTGAGAATGGGCCAAAACTTTCCCCACCCCCTCCCCGCGCCAAAAATAGGCCGCAGGCACAGCCGCGCCCAAAAAAGAGCAGCCGAACCCCTTGGTGCCATGTTCGTCCTGCGGAAAAATACCCAAAAAGGGGGTGGGTTATAGCGTTGTGGCGTGGGGCTGGTGAACTTCGTCCACCGGACTCAGAATGGGCCGAGGCGTTGCCCACCCCCTCCCCGCGACAAAAATAGGCCACGGCCACAGCCGCGCCCAAAAAAGAGCAGCCGAACCCCTTGGTGCCAAGTTCGTCCTGCGGAAAAATGCCCAAAAAGGGGGTGGGCTATAGCCTTGGGGCGTGGGGCTGGCGAACTTCGTCCGCCGGACTCGGAACAGGCCGAGACTTTTCCCACCCGCTCCCCGCGCCAAAAATAGGCCGCGGGCACAGCCGCGCTCAAGAAAGAGCGGCCGAACCCCTTGGCGCCAAGTTCGTCCTGCGGAAAAATGTCTAAAAAAGAGGTGGGCTATAGCCTTGGGGCGTGGGGCGGGAGAACTTCGTCCGGCCGGCTCGGAATGGGCCGAGGCTTTGCCCACCCCCTCCCCGCGTCAAAAATATGCCGCGCGCACAGCCGTGCCCAAAAACGGGGTGGGCTATAGCCTTGGGGCGTGGGGCTGGCGAACTTCGTCCGCCGGATTCGGAATGTGCCGAGACTTTGTCCACCCCCTCTCCGCGACAAAAATAGGCCGCGGGCACAGCCGCGCCCAAAAAAGAGCAGCCGAACCCCATGGCGCCAAGTTCGTCCAGCTGAAAAATACCAAAAAAGGGGTGGGCTATAGACTTGGGGCGTGGGGCCGGCGAACATCGTCCGCCGGACACGGAATGGGCCGAGACTTTGACCACCCCCTCCCCATGACAAAAATAGGCCTCGGGGACAGCCGCGCCCAAAAAAAAAAGCCGAACCCCTTGGCGCCAAGTTCGTCCTGCGGAAAAATGCCCAAAAAAGGGGTGCGCTATAGCCTTTGGGTGTGGGGCCGGTAAAGTTCATCCGCCTTCCTCGGAATGGGCCGAGACTTTGGCCACCCCCTCCCCGCGCTAAAAGAAGGCCGCAGGCACAGCCACGCCCAAAAAAGAGCCGCCGAACCCCTTGGCGCCAAGTTCGTCCTGTGGAAAAATGCCCAAAAAAGGGGTAGGCTATAGCCTTGGGGCATGGGGCGGGCGAACTACGTCCGCCGGACTCGAAATGTGCCGAGACTTTGTCCACCCCCTCCCCACAAACAAAATAGGCCGCAGGCACAGCCGCGCCCAAAAAAGAGCATCCGAAACCCTTGGCGCCAAGTTCGTCCTGCGGAAAATTACCCAAAAACGTGGTGGGCTATATAGCCTTGGGGCTTGGGGCTGGCGAACTTCGTCCGCCGGACTCGGAATTTGCCGAGACTTTGCCCACCCCCTCCCCGCAAAAAAAATTGGCAGCAGGCAATGCCGCGCCCAAAAAAAAGCAGCCGAACCCCTTGGCGCCAAGTTCGTCCTGCGGAAAAATGCCCAAAAAAGGGGTGTGCTATAGCCTTGGGTGTGCGGCTGCCGAACTTCGTCCGCCGGACTCGGAATGGGCCGAGACTTTTCCCACCCCCTCCCCGCGACAATAAAAGGCCGCGGGCACAGCCGTGCCCAAAAAAGAGCAGCCGAACCCCTTGGTGCCAAGTTCGTCCTGCGGAAAAATGCCCAAAAACGGGGTGGGCTATAGCCTTGGGGCTTGGGGCAGGCGAACTTCGTCCGCCGGACTCCGAAGGGGCCGAGACTTTGCCCACCCCCTCCCCATGACGAAAATAGGCCGCGGGATCAGCCGTGCCCAAAAAAGAGCAGCCGCACCCCTTGGCGCCAAGTTCGTCCTGCGGAAAAATGCCCAAAAAAGGGGTGGGCTATAGCCTTGGGGCGTGGGGCTGACGAAGTTCGTCCGCCAAACTCGGAATGGGCCGAGACTTTTTCCAACCCCTCCGCACAACAAAAATAGGCCGCGGTCACAGCCGCGCCCAAAAAAGAGCAGCCGAACCCCTTGGCGCCAAGTTCATCGTGCGGAAAAATGCCCAAAAAGGGGGTGGGCTATAGCCTTGGGGCGTGGGGCTGGCGAACTTCATCCGCCGGACTCCGAATGGGGCGAGACTTTGCCCACCCCCTCCCCGTGACAAAAATAGGCCGCGGGATCAGCCGCACGCAAAAAAGAGCAGCCGAACCCCTTGGTGCCAAGTTCGTCCTGCGGAAAAATGCCCAAAAATGGGGTGGGCTACAGCCTTGGGGCGTCGGGCTGCCGAAGTTTGTCCGCCGGACTTGGAATGGGCCGAGACTTGGCCCACCCCCTCCCCGTGACAAAAATAGGCAGCGGGCACAGCTGCGCCGAAAAAAGAGCAGCCGAACCCCTTGGCGCCAAGTTCGTCCTGCGGGAAAATGCCCAAAAAGGGGGTGGGCTATAGCCTTGGGGCGTGGGGCTGGCACACTTTGTCTGCCGAACTCAGAATGGGCCGAGACTTTGCCCACCCCCTCCCTGCGGCAAAAATAGGCTGCGGGCACAGCCGCGCCCAAAAAAGAGCAGCCGAACCCCTTGGCGCCAAGTTCGTCCTGTAGAAAAATGCCCAAAAAAGGGGTGTGATATAGCCTTGGGGCGTGGGGCCGGCAAAGTTCATCCGCCATCCTCGGAATGGGCCGAGACTTTGGCCACCCGCTCCCCGCTCCAAAAATAGGCCACGGGCAGAGCCGTGCCCGAAAAAGAGCAGCCGAACCCCTTGGCGCTATGTTCGTCCTGCGGAAAAATACCCAAAAAAGGGGTGTGCAATAGCCTTGGGGCGTGGGGCCGGCCAAGTTCGTCCGCCTTCCTTGGAATGGGCCGAGACATTGTCCACACACTCCCTGCACCAAAAATAGACCGCGGGCATAGCCGCGCCCAAAAAAGAGCAGCCGAACCCCTTGGCGCCAAGTTCGTCCTGCAGAAAAATGCCCAAAAAAGGGGTGTGCGATAGCCTCGGGGCGTGGGGCTGCCAAAGTTCGTCCGCCGGACTCAGAAAGGGCCGAGACTTTTCCCACCCCCGCCCCGCAACCAAAATAAGCCGTGGGCACAGCCGCGCCCAAGAAAGAGCAGCCGAACGCCTAGGCGCCAATTTCGTCCTACGGAAAAATACCCAAAAATGGGGTGTGCTATAGCCTTGCGGCGTGGGGCCGGCAAAGTTCATCTGCCTTCCTTGGAATGGGCCGAGAATTTGTCCACCCGCTCCCCGCACCAAAAATAGGCCGCGGGCACAGCCGCGCCCAAAAAAGGGGTGCGCTATAGCCTTGGGGCGTGGGGCTGGCCAACTTCGTCCGCCGGACTCGGAATGGGCCGAGACTTTGCCCATCCCCTCCCCGCGACAAAAATAGGCCACAGGCACAGCCGCGACCAAAAAAGAGCAGCCGAACCCCTTGGCGCCAAGTTCGTCCGGCGGAAAAATGCCCAAAAAGGGGGTGGGCTATACCCTTGGGGCGTGGGGCAGGCGAACATCGTCCGCCGGACTCCGAATCGGCCGAGACTATGCCCACCCCCTCCCCGTGACAAAAATAGGCCACGGGATCAGCCGTGCCCAGAAAAGAGCAGCCGAACCACTTGGCGCCAAGTTCGTCCTGCGGAAAAATGCCCATAAAACGGGTGTGCTATAGCCTTGGGCGTGGGGCTGCCGAAGTTCATCCGCCGGACTCAAAACGGGCCGAGACTTTTCCCACCCCCTCCCCGCAACAAAAATAGGCCTCGGGCACAGCCACGCCCAAAAAAGAGCAGCCGAACCCCTTGGCGCCAAGTTCGTCCGGCGGAAAATTACCCAAAAAAGTGGTGGGCTATAGCCTTGGGGCTTGGGGCTGCCGTACTTCGTCCGCCGGACTCGTAATGTGCCGAGACTTTGCCCACCCCCTCCCCGCAACAAAAATTGGCTGCGGGCACAGCCGCGCCCAAAAAAGAGCAGCCGAACCCCTTGGCGCCAAGTACGTCCTGCAGAAAAATGCCCAAAAAAGGGGTGTGCTATAGCCTCGGGGCGTGGGGCTCCCAAAGTTCGTCCGCCGGACTCGGAATGGGCCGAGACATTGCCCACCCCCTCCCCGCGACAAAAATCGGCCGCGGGCACAGCCGCGCCCAAAAAACAGCAGCCGAACCCCTTGGCGCCAAGTTCGTCCAGCAGAAAAATGCCCAAAAAAGGGGTGTGCTATAGCCTCGGGGCGTGGGGCTGCCAAAGTTCGTCCGCCGGACTCGGAATGGGCTGAGACATTGCCCACCCCCTCCCCGCGACAAAAATGGGCCGCGGGCAAAGCCGCGCCAAAAAGAGCAGCCGAACCCCTTGGCGCCAAGTTCATCCTGCGGAAAAATGCTCTAAAAGGGGGTGTGCTATAGCCTTTGGGCGTGGGGCCGGCAAAGTTCATCCGCATTCCTCGGAATGGGCCGAGACTTTGCCCACCCCCTCCACGCGCCAAAAATAGGCCGCAGGCACAGCCGCGCCCAAAAAAGAGCAGCCGAACCCCTTGGCGCCAAGTTCGTCCTGCGGAAAAATGCCCAAAAAAGGGGTGGGCGATAGCCTTGGGGCGTGGGGTTGGCGAACTTCGTCCGCCGGATTCGGAATGCGCCGAGACTTTGCCCACCCCCTCCCTGCGACAAAAATAGGCCGCGGGCACAGCCGCGCCCAAAAAAGAGCAGCCGAACCCCTTGGCACCAAGTTCGTCCTGCGGAAAAATGCCCAAAAAGGGGGTGGACTATAGCCTTGGGGCGTGGGGCTGGCGAACTTCGTCCGCCTTCCTCAGAATGGGCCGAGACTTTGCCCACCCCCTCCCCGCGACAAAAATAGGCCGCGGGCACAGCCGCGCCCAAAAAAGAGCAGCCAAACCCCTTGGCGCCAAGTTCGTCCTGCGGCAAAAGGCCGAAAAAAGGGGTGTGCTATAGCCTATGGGCGTGGGGCCGGCAAAGTTCATCCGCCTTCCTCGGAATGGGCCAAGACTTTTCCCACCCCCTCCCCACGACAATAATAGGCCGCGGGCAGAGCCGCGCCCAAAAAAGAGCAGCCGAACCCCTAGGCGTCAAGTTCGTCCTGCGGAAAAATGCCCAAAAAAGGGGTGTGCTATAGCCTTTGGGCATGGGGCCGGCGCACTTCGTCCGCCTTCCTCGGAATGGGCCGAGACTTTGGCCACCCCCTCCCCGCGAAAAAAATAGGCTGCGGGAACAGCCGCGCCCAAAAAAGAGCAGTCGAACCCCTCGGCGCCAAGTTCATCCTGCGGAAAAATGCTCAAAAAGGGGGTGGGCTACAGCCTTGGGGCGTGGGGCAGGCGAAGTTCGTCCGCCGAACTCGGAATGGGCAGAGACTTTTTCGAACCCCTCCCCACGGCAAAAATAGGCCGCGGGCACAGCCGCGCCCAAAAAAGAGCAGCCGAACCCCTTGGCGCCAAGTTCGTCCTTCGGAAAAATGCCCAAAAAGGGGGTGGGCTATAGCCTTGGGGCATGGGGCTGGCGAACTTCGTCCGCCGAACTCGGAATGGGCCGAAACTTTTCCCACCCCTTCCCCGCAACAAAAATAGGCCGCGGGCACAGCCGCGCCCAAAAAAGAGCAGCCGAACCCCTTGGCGCCAAGTTCGTCCTGCGGCAAAATGCCCAAAAAGGGGGTGGGCTATAGCCCTGGGGCGTGGGGCTGGCGAACTTCGTCCCCCTTCCTCGGAAGGGGCCGAGACTTTGCCCACCCCCTCCCCGTGACAAAAATAGGCCGCGGGCACAGCCGCGCGCAAAAAAGAGCAGCCGAACCCCTTGGCGCCAAGTTCGTCCTGCAGAAAAATGCCCAAAAAAGGGGTGTGCTATAGCCTCGGGACGTGAGGCCGGCAAAGTTCATCCGCCTTCCTCGGAATGGGCCGAGACTTTGTCCACCCGCTCCCCACGCCAAAAATAGCCCCACGCCCAAAAAAGAGCAGCCGAACCCCTTGGCGCCTAGTTCGTCCTGTGGAAAAACGCCCAAAAAAGGGGTGGGCTGTAGCCTTGCGCCGTGGGGCAGGCGAGCTTCGTCCGCCGGATTCGCAATGGGCCGAGACTTTGCCCATCCCCTCCCCGCGACAAAAATAGGCCACGGGCACAGCCGCGCCCAAAAAAGAGCAGGCCAACCCCTTGGCACAAAGTTTGTCCTGCGGAAAAATGCCCAAAAAAGGGGTGGGCTATAGCCTTGGGGCGTGGGGCTGGTGAATTTCGTCCGCCGGACTCGGAATGGGCCGAGACTTTGGCCACCCCCTCCCTGCGACAACAATTGGCCGCGGGCACAGCCGCGCCCAAAAAAGAGCAGCCGAACCCCTTGGCCCCAAGTTTCTCCTGCGGAAAAATGCCCAAAATGGGTGTGGGCAATAGCCTTGGGGCGTGGGGCGGGCGAACTTCGTCCGCCTTCCTCGGAATGGGCCGAGACTTTGCCCACCCCCTCCCCGCGACAAAAATTGGCCGCAAGCAGAGCCGCACCCAAAAAGGAGCAGCCGAACCCCTTGGCGCCAAGTTCGTCGTGCGGAAAAATGCCCAAAAAGGGGGTGGGCTATAGCCTTGGGGCGTGGGGCTGGCGAACTTCGTCCGCCTTCCTCGGAAGGGGCCGAGACTTTGCCCACCCCCTCCCCGGGACAAAAATAGGCCGCGGGCACAGCCGCGCGCAAAAAAGAGCAGCCGAACCCCTTGGCGCCAAGTTCGTCCTGCAGAAAAATGCCCAAAAAAGGGGTGTGCTATAGCCTCGGGACGTGAGGCCGGCAAAGTTCATCCGCCTTCCTCGGAATGGGCCGAGACTTTGTCCACCCGCTCCCCACGCCAAAAATAGCCCCACGCCCAAAAAAGAGCAGCCGAACCCCTTGGCGCCTAGTTCGTCCTGCGGAAAAACGCCCAAAAAAGGGGTGGGCTGTAGCCTTGGGCCGTGGGGCAGGCGAGCTTCGTCCGCCGGATTCGCAATGGGCCGAGACTTTTCCCATCCCCTCCCCGTGACAAAAATAGGCCACGGGCACAGCCGCGCCCAAAAAAGAGCAGGCCAACCCCTTGGCACAAAGTTCGTCCTGCGGAAAAATACCCAAAAAAGGGGTGTGCTATAGCCTTTTGGCGTGGGGCCGGCAATGTTCATCCGGCTTCCTCGGAATGGGCCGAGACTTTGGCCACCCCCTCCCTGCGACAACAATTGGCCGCGGGCACAGCCGCGCCCAAAAAAGAGCAGCCGAACCCCTTGGCCCCAAGTTTCTCCTGCGGAAAAATGCCCAAAATGGGTGTGGGCTATAGCCGTGGGGCGTGGGGCGGGCGAACTTCGTCCGCCTTCCTCGGAATGGGCCGAGGCTTTGGCCACCCCCTCCCCGCGACAAAAATAGGCCGCGGGCATAGCCGCGCCCAAAAAAGTGCAGCCGAACCTCTTGGTGCCAAGTTCGTCCCGCGGAAAAATGCCCAAAAAGGTGGTGGGCTATAGCCTTGGGGCATGGGGCTGGCGAACTTCGTCCGCCGGACTCGGAATGGGCCGAGACTTTGCCCACCCCCTCCCCGCGACAAAAATTGGCCGCAAGCACAGCCGCACCCAAAAAGGAGCAGCCGAACCCCTTGGCGCCAAGTTCGTCGTGCGGAAAAATGCCCAAAAAGGGGGTGGGCTATAGCCTTGGGGCGTGGGGCTGGCGAACTTCGTCCGCCTTCCTCGGAATGGGCCGAGACTTTGGCCACCCGCTCCCCGCGACAAAAATAGGCCGCGGGCACAGCCGCGCCCAAAAAAGTGCAGCCGAACCTCTTGGCGACAAGTTCGTCCTGCGGAAAAATGCCCAAAAAGGGAGTGGGCTATAGCCTTGGGCCGTGGGGCTGGCGAAGTTCGTCTGCTGGACTCGGAATGTGTCGAGACTTTGCCCACCCCCTCCCCGCGACAAAAATAGGCCACGGGCACAGCCGCGCCCAAAAAAGAGCAGCCGAACCCCTTGGCGCAAAGTTCGTCCTGCGGAAAAATACCCAAAAAAGGGGTGTGCTATAGCCTTTGGGCGTGGGGCCGGCAAAGTTCATCCGCCTTCCTCGGAATGGGCCGAGACTTTGCCCACCCCCTCCCCACGCTAAAAATAAGCTGCGGGCACAGCCGCTCCCAAAAAAGAGCGGCCGAACCCCTTGGCGCAAAGTTCGTCCTGCGGAAAAATACCCAAAAAAGGGTGCGCTATAGCCTTTGGGCGTGGGCCGGCAAAGTTCATCCGCCTTCCTCGGAATGGGCCGAGACTTTGGCCACCCCCTCCCTGCGACAAAAATGGCCGCGCCCAGAAAAGAGCAGCCGAACCCCTTGGCGCCAAGTTCATCCTGCGGAAAAATGCCCAAAAAAGTGGTGTGCTATAGCCTTTGGGCGTGGGGCCGGCAAAGTTCATCCGCCTTCCTCGGAATGGGCCGAGACTTTGGCCACCCCCTCCCCACGATAAAAATAGGGCGCGGGCACAGCCGCGCCCAAAAAAGAGCAGCCGAACGCCTTGGCACCAAGTTCGTCCTGAGGAAAAATGCCCAAAAAAGCGGTGTGCTATAGCCTTTGGGCGTGGGGCCGGCAAAGTTCATCCGCCTTCCTCGGAATGGGCCGAGACTTTGGCTAACCCCTCCCCGCGACAAAAATGGCCGCGCCCAGATAAGAGCAGCCGAACCCCTTGGCGCCAAGTTCATCCTGCGGAAAAATGCCCAAAAAAGGGGTGTACTATAGCCTTTGGGCGTGGGGCCGGCATAGTTCATCCGCCTTCCTCGGAATGGGCCGAAACTTTGCCCACCCCCTCCCCGCGATAAAAATAGGCCGGGGGCAGAGCCGTACCCAAAAAAGAGCAGCCGAACCCCTTGGCGCCAAGTTCGTCCGGCGGAAAAATGCCCAAAAAAGGGGTGTGCTATAGCCTTTGGGCGTGGGGCCGGCAAAGTTCATCCGCCTTCCTCGGAATGAGCCGAGACTTTGGCCACTCCCTCCCCGTGATAAAAATAGGGCCCGGGCACAGCCGGGCCCAAAAAAGAGCAGCCGAACGCCTTGGCACCAAGTTCGTCCTGCGGAAAAATGCCCAAAAAAGGGGTGTGCTATACCCTTTGGGCGTGGGGCCGGCATAGTTCATCCGCCTTCCTCGGAATGGGCCGAGACTTTGGTCACCCCCTTCCCGCGACAAAAATAGGATGCGGGCGCAGCCGCGCCCAAAAAAGAGCAGCCGAACGCCTTGGTACCAAGTTCGTCCTGTGGAAAAATGCCCAAAAAAGGGGTGTGCTATAGCCTTTGGGCGTGGGGCCGGCAAAGTTCATCCGCCTTCCTCGGAGTGGGCCGAGACTTTGGCCACCCCGTCCCCGCGACAAAAATCGACGCGCCCAAAAAAGAGCAGCCGAGCCCCTTGGCGCCAAGTTCATCCTGCGGAAAAATGCCCAAAAAAGGGGTGTGCTATAGCCTTTGGGCGTGGGGCCGGCATAGTTCATCCGCCTTCCTCGGAATGGGCCGAAACTTTACCCACCCCCTCCCCGCGATAAAAATAGGCCGGGGGCACAGCTGTACCCAAAAAAGAGCAGCCGAACCCCTTGGCGCCAAGTTTGTCCTGCGGAAAAATGCCCAAAAAAGCGGTGTGCTATAGCCTTGGGGCGTGGGGCCGGCAAAGTTCATCCGCCTTCCTCGGAATGGACCGAGACTTTGGCCACCCCCTCCCCGCGCCAAAAATAGGCCGCGGGCACAGCCGCGCCCAAAAAAGAGCGGCCGAACCCCTTGGAAGAAAGTTCGTCCTGCGGAAAAATGCCCAAAAAAGAGGTGGGCTATAGCCTTAGGGCGTGGGGCTGGCGCACTTCGTCCGCTGGACTCGGAATGGGCCGAGACTTTGGCCACCCCCTCCCCGCGACAAAAATAGGGAACGGGCACAGCCGCACCCAAAAAAGAGCAGCCGAACGCCTTGGCACCAAGTTTGTCCTGCCGAAAAATGCCCAAAAAAGGAGTGTGCTATAGCCTTGGGCGTGGGGCCGGCAAAGTTCATCCGCCATCCTCGGAGTGGGCCGAGACTTTGGCCACCCCTTCCCAGCGACAAAAATGGCCGCGCCCAAAAAAGAGCAGCCGAGCCCCTTGGCGCCAAGATCATCCTGCGGAAAAATGCCAAAAAAAGGGGTGTGCTATAGCCTTTGGGCGTGGGGCCGGCAAAGTTCATCCGCCTTCCTCAGAATGGGCCGAGACTTTGGCCACCCCCTCTCCGCGACAAAAATAGGGCGCGGGCACAGCCGCGCCCAAAAAAGAGCAGCCGAACGCCTAGGCACCAAGTTCGTCCTGCGGAAAAATGCCCAAAAAAGGGGTGTGCTATAGCCTTTGGGCGTGGGGCCGGCAAAGTTCATCCGCCTTCCTCGGAGTGGGCCGAGACTTTGGCCACCCCCTCCCCGCGACAAAAATGGCCGCGCCCAAAAAAGAGCAGCCGAGCACCTTGGCGCCAAGTTCATCCTGCGGAAAAATGCCCAAAAAAGGGGTGTGCTATAGCCTTTGGGCGTGGGGCCGGCAAAGTTCATCCGCCTTCCTCGGAATGGGCCGAGACTTTGGCCACCCCCTCCCCGTGATAAAAATAGGGCCCGGGCACAGCCGCGCCCAAAAAAGAGCAGCCGAACGCCTTGGCACCAAGTTCGTCCTGCGGAAAAATGCCCAAAAAAGGGGTGTGCCATAGCCTTTGGGCGTGGGGCCGGCATAGTTCATCCGCCTTCCTCGGAATGGGCCGAGACTTTGGCCACCCCCTCCCCGTGATAAAAATAGGGCCCGGGCACAGCCGCGCCCAAAAAAGAGCAGCCGAACGCCTTGGCACCAAGTTCGTCCTGCGGAAAAATGCCCAAAAAAGGGGTGTGCCATAGCCTTTGGGCGTGGGGCCGGCATAGTTCATCCGCCTTCCTCGGAATGGGCCGAGACTTTGGTCACCCCTTCCCGCGACAAAAATAGGATGCGGGCGCAGCCGCGCCCAGAAAAGAGCAGCCGCGCCCAAAAAAGAGCAGCCGAACGCCTGGGTACCAAGTTCGTCCTGCGGAAAAATGCCCAAAAAAGGGTGTGCTATAGCCTTTGGTCGTGGGGCCGGCAAAGTTCATCCGCCTTCCTCGGAATGGGCGGAGACTTTGGCCACCCCCTCCCCGCGACAAAAATAGGGCGCGGGCACAGCCGAGCCCAAAAAAGAGCAGCCGAACGCCTTGGCACCAAGTTCGTCCTGTGGAAAAATGCCCAAAAAAGGGGTGTGCTATAGCCTTTGGGCGTGGGGCCGGCAAAGTTCATCCGCCTTCCTCGGAGTGGGCCGAGACTTTGGCCACCCCGTCCCCGCGACAAAAATGGCCGCGCCCAAAAAAGAGCAGCCGAGCCCCTTGGCGCCAAGTTCATCCTGCGGAAAAATGCCCAAAAAAGGGGTGTGCTATAGCCTTTGGGCGTGGGGCCGGAATAGTTCATCCGCCTTCCTCGGAATGGGCCGAAAATTTGCCCACCCCCTCCCCGCGATAAAAATAGGCCGCGGGCACAGCCGTACCCAAGAAAGAGCAGCCAAACCCCTTGGCGCCAAGTTCGTCCTGCGGAAAAATGCCCAAAAAAGCGGTGTGCTATAGCCTTGGGGCGTGGGGCCGGCAAAGTTCATCCGCCTTCCTCGGAATGGGCCGAGACTTTGGCCACCCCCTCCCCGCGCCAAAAATAGGCCGCGGGCACAGCCGCGCCCAAAAAAGAGCGGCCGAACCCCTTGGAAGAAAGTTCGTCCTGCGGAAAAATGCCCAAAAAAGAGGTGGGCTATAGCCTTAGGGCGTGGGGCTAGCGCACTTCGTCCGCTGGACTCGGAATGGGCCGAGACTTTGGCCACCCCCTCCCCGCGACAAAAATAGGGCACGGGCACAGCCGCGCCCAAAAAAGAGCAGCCGAACGCCTTGGCACCAAGTTTGTCCTGCCGAAAAATGCCCAAAAAAGGGGTGTGCTATAGCCTTTGGCGTGGGGCCGGCAAAGTTCATCCGCCTTCCTCGGAGTGGGCCGAGACTTCGGCCACCCCTTCCCAGCGACACAAATGGCCGCGCCCAAAAAAGAGCAGCCGAGCCCCTTGGCGCCAAGTTCATCCTGCGGAAAAATGCCAAAAAAAGGGGTGTGCTATAGCCTTTGGGCGTGGGGCCGGCAAAGTTCATCCGCCTTCCTCAGAATGGGCCGAGACTTTGGCCACCCCCTCTCCGCGACAAAAATAGGGCGCAGGCACAGCCGCGCCCAAAAAAGAGCAGCCGAACGCCTTGGCACCAAGTTCGTCCTGCGGAAAAATGCCCAAAAAAGGGGTGTGCTATAGCCTTTGGGCGTGGGGCCGGCAAAGTTCATCCGCCTTCCTCGGAGTGGGCCGAGACTTTGGCCACCCCCTCCCTGCGACAAAAATGGCCGCGCCCAAAAAAGAGCAGCCGAGCCCCTTGGCGCCAAGTTCATCCTGCGGAAAAATGCCCAAAAAAGGGGTGTGCTATAGCCTTTGGGCGTGGGGCCGGCAAAGTTCATCCGCCTTCCTTGGAATGGGCCGAGACTTTGGCCACCCCCTCCCCGCGACAAAAATGGCGGTGCCCAAAAAAGAGCACCGAGCACCTTGGTGCCAAGTTCATCCTGTGGAAAAATGCCCAAAAAAGGGGTGTGCTATATCCTTTGGGCGTGGGGCCGGCAAAGTTCATCCGCCTTCCTCGGAATAGGCCGAGACTTTGGCCACCCCCTCCCCGTGACAAAAATAGGGCGCGGGCACAGCCGCGCCCAAAAAAGAGCAGCCGAACGCCTTGGCACCAAGTTCGTCCTGCGGAAAAATGCCCAAAAAAGGGGTGTGCTATAGCCTTGGAGCGTGGGGCCGGCAAAGTTCATCCGCCTTCCTCGGAATGGGCAAAGACTTTGGCCACCCCCTCCCCGCGACAAAAATAGGCCGCGGGCACAGCCGCGCCCAAAAAAGAGTAGCTGAACCCCTTGGCGCCATGTTCGTCCTGCGGAAAAATGCGCAAAAAGGTGTTGGGCTATAGCCTTGGACCGTGGGGCTGGCGAACTTCGTCCGCCGGACTCGGAATGGGCAGAGACTTTTCCCACTCCGTCCCTGCGAGAAAAATAGGCCTCGGGCAAAACCGCGCCCAAAAAAGAGCAGCCGAACCCCATGGCGCCATGTTCGTCCTGCGGAAAAATGCCCAAAAAGGGGGTGGGCTATAGCCTTGGGTGTGGGGCCGGCGCACTTCGTCCGCCGGACACGGAATGGGCCGAGACTTTGCCTACCCCCTCCCCACGACAAAAATAGGCCGCGGGCACAGCCGCGCCCAAAAAAGAGCCGCCGAACCCCTTGGCGCCAAGTTCATCCTGCGGAAAAATGCCCAAAAAGGGGGTGGGCTATAGCCTTGGGGCGTCGGGCTGGCGAACTTCGTCCGCCGGACTTGGAATGGGCCGAGACATTTCCCACCCTCTGCCCGTGACAAAAATTAGCCTCGGGCAAAACCGAGCCCAATAAAGCGCAGCCGAACCCCATGGCGCCAAGTCCGTCCTGCGGAAAAATGCCCAAAAGAGGGGTGTGATATAGCCGTTGGGCGTGGGGCCGGCAAAGTTCATCCGCCTTCCAAGGAATGCGTTGAGACCTTGCCCACCCCCTCCCCGCGACAAAAATAGGTCGCGAGCACCGCCACGCCCAAAAAAGAGCAGCCGAACTCCTTGGCGCGAAGTTCGTCCTGCGGAAAAATGCCCAAAAAAGGGGTGAGCTATAGCCTTTGGGCGTGGGGCCGGCAAAGTTCATCCGCCTTCCTCGGAATGGGCCGAGACATTTCCCACCCCCTCCCCGCGACAAAGATAGGCCACGGACACAGCCGCACCCAAAAAAGAGCAGCCGAACCCCCTGGCGCCAAGTTCGTCCTGCGGAAAAATGCCAAAAAGGGGGTGGGCTATAGCCTTGGGGCGTGGGGCGGGCGAACTTCGTCCGCCGGACTCGGAATGGCCCGAGACTTTGCCCACCCCCTCTCCGCGACAAAAATAGGCCACGGGCACAACCGCGCACAAAACAGAGCAGCCGAACCCCTTGGCCCCTAGTTCGTCCTACGGAAAAAAGCCCAAAAAAGGGATGTGCTATAGCCTTTGGGCCTCGGGCCGGCAAAGTTATTCCGCCTTCCTCGGAATGGGCCGCGACTTTGCCCACCCCCTCCCCGCACCAAAAATAGGCCGCAGGCACAGCCGCACCCAAAAAAGAGCAGCCGAACCCCTTGGCGCCAAGTTCGTCCTGCGGAAAAATGCCCAAAAAAGAGGTGTGCTATAGCCTTGGGTCGTGGGGCTGCATGAGTTCGTCCGCCGGACTCGTAATGGGCCGAGACTTTGACCACGCCCTCCCCGCGACAAAAATAGGCCGCAGGCACAGCCGCGCCCAAAAAACTGCAGCTGAACCCCTTGGCGCCAAGTTCGTCTTGCGGAAAAATGCCCAAAAAAGGGGTGGGCTATAGCCTTGGGGCGTCGGGCGGGGCGAACTTGGTCCGCCGGACTCGGAATGGGCCGAGACTTTGCCCACCCCCTCCCCGCAAGAAAAATAGGACGCGGGCACCGCCGCGCCCAAAAAAGAGCCGCCGAACCCCTTGGCGCCAAGTTCGTCTTGCGGAAAAATGCCCAAAAAAGGGGTGGGTTATAGCCTTGGGGCGTCGGCCGGGCGAACTTGGTCCGCCGGACACGGAATGGGCCGAGACTTTGCCCACCCCCTCCCCGCAAGAAAAATAGGCCACGGGCACCGCCGCGCCCAAAAAAGAGCAGCCGAACCCCTTGGCGCCAAGTTCGTCCTGCGGAAAAATGCCCAAAAAAGGGGTGGGCTATATAGCCTTCGGGCGTGGGGCTGGCGAACTTCGTCCGCCGGACCCGGAACGGGCCGAGACATTGCCCACCCCCTCCACGGGAAAAAATAAGGCCGTGGGCACCGCCGCGCCCAAAAAAGAGCAGCCGAACCCCTTGGCGCCAAGTTCGTCCTGCGGAAAAATGCCTAAAAAAGGGGTGGGCTATATAGCATTGGGGCGTGGGGCCGGCGAACTTCATCTCCCGGACTCGGAATCGGCCGAGACTTTTCCCACCCCTCCCTGCGACAAAAATAGGCCGGGGGCTCAGCCGTGCCCAAAAAAAAGTAGCCGAACCCCTTGGCGCCAAGTTCGTCCTGCGGAAAAATGCCCAAAAAAGGGGTGTGCTATAGCATTTGGGCGTGGGGCTGCCGAAGTTCGTCCGCCGGACTCGGAATGGGCCGAGAGTTTTCCTACCCCCTCCCCGCGCCAAAAATAGGCCGCGGACTCAGCCGCGCCCAAAAAAGAGCAGCCAAACCCCTTGGCGCCAAGTTCGTCCAGCGGAAAAATGCCCAAAAAAGGGGGTGTGCTATTGCATTGGGGCGTGGGGCTGCCGAAGTTCGTCGGCCGGACTCGGAATGCGCCGAGACTTTTCCCACCCCCTCCCCATGACAAAAAGAGGCCGCGCGCACAGCCGCGCCGAAAAAGAGCAGCCGAACCCCTTGGCGCCAAGTTCGTCCTGCGGAAAAATGCCCAAAAAAGGGTGGGTTATAGACTTGGGGCGTGGGGCCGGCGAACTTCATCTGCCGGACTCGGAATGGGCCGAGACTTTGCCTACCCCCTCCCCGCGACAAAAATAGGCCGCGGGGACAGCCGCGCCCAAAAAAGAGCAGCCGAACCCCATGGCGCCAAGTTCGTCCTGCGCAAAAATGCCCAAAAAAGGGGTGCGCTATAGCCTTTGGGCGTGGGGGCTGGCGCACTTCGTCCGCCGGACACGGAATGGGCCGAGACTTTGGCCACCCCCTCCCCGCGACAAAAATAGGCCGCGGCCACAGCCGCACCCAAAAAAGAGCAGCCGAACCCCTTGGCGCCAAGTTCGTCCTACGGCAAAATGCCCAAAAAATGGGGGTGCTCTAGCCTTTGGGCGTGGGGACGGCGAACTTCGTTTGCCTTCCTCGGAATGGGCCGTGACTTTGTCCACCCCCTCCCCGCGACAAAAATAGGCCGCGGGGACAGCCGCGCCCAAAAAACAGCAGCCGAACCCATTGGTGCCAAGTTCGTCCTACGGCAAATTGCCCAAAAAAGGGGTGCGTTATAGCCTTTGGGCGTGGGGCCGGCGAACTTCGTCCGCCTTTCTCGGAATGGGCCGAGACTTTGCCCACCCCCTCCCCGGGAAAAAATAAGGCCGCGGGCACCGCCGCGCCCAAAAAAGAGCAGCCGAACGCCTTGGCACCAAGTTTGTCCTGCGGAAAAATGCCCAAAAAAGGGGTGTGCTATAGCCTTTCGGCGTGGGGCCGGCAAAGTTCATCCGCCTTCCTCGGAATGGGCCGAGACTTCGGCCACCACCTCGCGGGCCAAAAATAGGCCGCGGGCACAGCCGCGTCCAAAAAGGAGCATTCGAACCCCTTGGCGCCAAGTTCGTCCTGCGGAAAAATGCCTAAAAAAGAGGTGTGCTATAGCCTTGGGGCGTGGGGCTGCATGAGTTCGTCCGCCGGACTCGCAATGGGCCGAGACTTTGACCACCCCCTCCCCGCATAAAAAATAGGCCGCGGGCACTGCCGCGCCCAAAAAAGAGCAGCCGAACCCCTTGACGCCAAGTTCGTCCTGCGGAAAAATGCCCAAAAAAGGGGTGGGCTATAGCCTTGGGGCGTCGGGCGGGCGAACTTGGTCCGCCGGACTCGGAATGGGCCGAGACTTTGCCCACCCCCTCCCCGCAAGAAAAATAGGCCGCGGGCACTGCCGCGCCCAAAAAAGAGCAGCCGAACCCCTTGGCGCCAAGTTCATCCTGCGGAAAAATGCCCAAAAAAGGGGTGGGCTATATAGCCTTCGGGCGTGGGGCTGGCGAACTTCGTCCGCCGGACTCGGAACGGGCCGAGACATTGCCCACCCCCTCCCCGGGAAAAAATAAGGCCGCGGGCACCGCCGCGCCCAAAAAAGAGCAGCTGAACGCCTTGGCACCAAGTTTGTCCTGCGGAAAAATGCCCAAAAAAGGGGTGTGCTATAGCCTTGGGGCGTGGGGCTGGCAAACTTCGTCGGCCGGACTCGGAATGGGCCGATACTTTTCCCACCCCCTCCCCACGACAAAAATAGGCCACGGGCACAGCTGCGCCCAAAAAAGAGCAGCCGAACCCCTTGGCGCCAAGTTCATCCGGCGGAAAAATGCCCAAAAAAGGGGTGTGCTATAGCCTTTGGGCGTGGGGCCGGCAAAGTTCATCCCCCTCCCCGTGACAAAAATAGGCCGCGGGCACAGCTGAACCCCCTGGCGCCATGTTCGTCCTGCGGAAAAATGCCCAAAAAAGGGGTGGGCTATATAGCCTTGGGGCGTGGGGCCGGCGAACTTCATCTCCCGGACTCGGAATCGGCCGAGGCTTTTCCCACCCCCTCCCCGTGACAAAAATAGGCCGCGGGCTCAGCCGTGCCCAAAAAAAAGCAGCCGAACCCCTTGGCGCCAAGTTCGTCCTGCGGAAAAATGCCCAAAAAAGGGGTGTGCTATAGCCTTGGGGCGTGGGGCTGCCGAAGTTCGTCCGCCGGACTCGGAATGGGCCGAGACTTTTCCCACCCTTCCCCGCGACAAAAATATGCCGCGGGCACAGCGGAGCCCAAAAAAGAGCAGTCGAAGCCCTTAGCGCCAAGTTCGTCCTGCGGAAAAATGCCCAAAAAAGGGGTGTGCAATAGCCCTTGGGCGTGGGGCCTGCGCACTTCGTCCGCCTTCCTCGGAATGGGCCGAGACTTTACCCACCCCCTCCCCGCGAAAAACAAATTCCGCGGGCATAGCCGCGCCCAAAAAAAGAGCAGCCAAACCCCTTGGCGCCAAGTTTGTCCTGCAGAAAAATGCCCAAAAAAGGGATGTGCTATAGCCTTCGGGCATGAGGCCGGAAAAGTTCATCCGCCTCCCTCGGAATGGGCCGAGACATTGGCCACCCCATCCCCGTGCCAAAAATAGGCCGCGGGCACAGCCGCGCCCAAAAAACAGCAGCCGAACCCCTTGGTGCCAAGTTCGTCCTGCGGAAAAATGCCCAAAAAAGGGGTGGGCTATAGCCTTGGGGCGTGTGGCTGGCGAACTTCGTCCGCCGGACTCGGAAAGGGCCGAGACTTTGCCCACACCCTCCCCACGACAAATATAGGCCGCGGGCACACCCGCGCCAAAAAAAGAGCAGCCGAACCCATTGGCGCCAAGTTTGTCCTGCGGAAAAATGCCCAAAAAAGGGGTGTGCTATAGCCTTTGGCCGTTGGGCCGGCGAACTTCGTCCGCCTTCCTCCGAATGGGCTGAGACTTTGGCCACCCCCTCCCCGCGACAAAAATAGGCCACGGGCACAGCCGTACCCAAAAAAGAGCTGCCGAACCCCTTGGCGCCAAGTTCGTCCTGGGGAAAAATAACCAAAAAAGGTGTGTGCTATAGCCTTTGGGCGTGGGGCCTGCAAAGTTCTTCCGCCTTCCTCGGAATGGGCCGAGAATTTGCCGACCCCCTCCCCGCAACAAAAATAGGCCTTGGGTATGGCCGCGCCCAAAAAACCGCAGCCGAACCCCTTGGCGCGAAGTTCGTCCTGCGGAAAAATGCCCAAAAAAGGGGTGGGCTATAGCCTTGGGGCGTGTGGCTGGCGAACTTCGTCCGCCGGACTCGGAAAGGGCCGAGACTTTGCCCACACCCTCCCCACGACAAATATAGGCCGCGGGCACACCCGCGCCAAAAAAAGAGCAGCCGAACCCATTGGCGCTAAGTTTGTCCTGCGGAAAAATGCCCAAAAAAGGGGTGTGCTATAGCCTTTGGCCGTTGGGCCGGCGAACTTCGTCCGCCTTCCTCCGAATGGGCTGAGACTTTGGCCACCCCCTCCCCGTGACAAAAATAGGCCGCGGGCACAGCCGTACCCAAAAAAGAGCAGCCGAACCCCTTGGCGCCAAGTTCGTCCTGGGGAAAAATGCCCAAAAAAGGTGTGTGCTATAGCCTTTGGGCGTGGGGCCTGCAAAGTTCTTCCGCCTTCCTCGTAATGGGCCGAGACTTTGCCAACCCCCTCCCCGCAACAAAAATAGGCCTTGGGTATGGCCGCGCCCAAAAAAGAGCAGCCGAACCCCTTGGCGCCAAGTTCGTCCTGCGGAAAAATGCCCAAAAATGGGGTGGGCTATAGCCTTGGGGCGTGGGGCTGGCGAACATCGTCCGCCGGACTCGGATTGGGCCGAGACATTTCCCACCCCATCCCCGCGACAAAAATAGGCCGCAGGCACAGCCGCGCCCAAAAAAGAGCAGCCGAACCCCTTGGCGCCAAGCTAGTCCTGCGGAAAAATGCCATAAAAAGGGGTGGGCTATAGCCTTGGGGCGTGGGGCTGGCGAATTTCGTCCACCGGACTCGGAATGGGCCGAGCCATTTCCCACCCCCTCCCCGCGACAAAAATCGGCCGCGGGCACAGCCGCGCCCAAAAAAGAGCAGCCGAACCCCTTGGTGCCAAGTTTGTCCAGCGGAAAAAGGCCCAAAAAAGGGGTGGGCTATAGCCTTTGGGCATGGGGCCGGCAAAGTTCATTCGCGTTCCTCGGAATGGGCCGATACTTTTCCCACCCCCTCCCCGCAACAAAAATAGGCCGTGGGCACAGCCGCGCCCAAAAAAGGGCAGCCGAACCCCTTGGCGCCAAGTTCGTCCTGCGGAAAAATGCCCAAAAAAGGGGTGGGCTATAGCCTTGGGGCGTGGGGTGGGCGAACATCGTCTGCCGGACTCGGAATGGGCCGAGACTTTGCCCACCCCCTCCCCGCGACAAAATAGGCTGCGGGCACAGCCGCGTCCAAAAAAGAGCAGCCCAACCCCTTGGCGCCAAGTTGGTCCTGCGGAAAAATTCCCAAAAAGGGGTGGGCTATAGCCTTGGGGCGTGGGCCGGGCGAACTACATCCGCCGGACTCGGAATAGGCCGAGACTTTTCCCACCCCCTCCCCGCGACAAAAATAGGCCGCGGGCACAGCCGCGTCCAGAAAAGAGGAGCCGAACCCCTTGGCACCAAGTTTGTACGGCGGAAAAATGCCCAAAAAGGGGGGTGGGCTATAGCCTTGGGGCGTGGGGCGGGCGAAATTCGTCCGCCGGACTCAGAATGGGCCGAGACATTTCCCACCCCCTCCCCGCGATAAAAATTGGCCGTGGGCACAGCCGCGCGCAAAAAAGAGCAGCCCAACCCCTTGGCGCCAAGTTGGTCCTGCGGAAAAATTCCCAAAAAGGGGTGGGCTATAGCCTTGGAGCGTGGGCCGGGCGAACTACATCCGCCGGACTCGGAATAGGCCGAGACTTTGCCCACCCCCTCCCCGCGACAAAAATAGGCCGCGGGTGCAGCCGCGACCTAAAAAGCGCAGCCGAACCTGTTGGCGCCAAGTTCGACCTGCGGAAAAATGCCCAAAAATGGGGTAGCTATAGCCTTGGGACGTGGGGCTGGCGAATTTCGTCCGCCGGACACGGAATGGGCCGAGACTTTTCCCACCCCCTCCCCGCAACAAAAATAGGCCGCGGGCACAGCCGCGTCCACAAAAGAGCAGCCGAACCCCTTGGCACCAAGTTTGTCCGGCAGAAAAATGCCCAAAAAGGGGGTGGGCTATAGCCTTGGGGCGTGGGGCGGGCGAAATTCGTCCGCCGGACTCAGAATGGGCCGAGACATTTCCCACCCCCTCCCCGCGATAAAAATTGGCCGTGGGCACAGCCGCGCCCAAAAAAGAGCAGCCGAACCCCTTGGCGCCAAGTTTGTCCTGCGGAAAAATGCCCAAAAAGGGGGTGGGCTATAGCCTTGGGGCGTGGGCCGGGGGCCGGGCGAACTCCGTCCGCCGGCCTCGGAAAAATGCGCAGCCGAACCTGTTGGCGCCAAGTTCGACCTGCGGAAAAATGCCCAAAAAAGGGGTGTGCTATGGCCTTTGGGCGTAGGGCTGGCGAACTTCGTCCGCCATCCTCGGAGTGGGCCGAGACTTTGGCCACCCCCTCACCGCGACAAAAATTGGCCGCGGGCACAGCCGCGCCAAAAAAAGAGCAGCCGAACCCCTTGGCGCCAAGTTCGATCTGCGGAAAAATGCCTAAAAAAGGGGTGTGCTAAAGCCTTTGGGCGTGGGGCTGGCGAACTTCGTCCGCCGGACACGGAATGGGCCGAAACTTTGGCCACCCCCTCCCCGCGACAAGAATAGGCCGCGGTGACAGCCGTTCCCAAAAATGAGCAGCCAAACCTCTTGGCGCCAAGTTCGTCCTGCGGAAAAATGCCCAAAAAAGGGGTGTGCTATAGCCTTTGGGCGTGGGGCTGGCGAACTTCGTCCGCCGGACACGGAATGGGCCGAGACATTGGCCACCCCCTCCCCGCGACAAGAATAGGCCGCGGTGACAGCCGTTCCCAAAAAAGAGCCGCCGAACCCCTTGGCGCCAAGTTCGTCCTGCGGAAAAATGCCCAAAAAGGGGGTGGGCTATAGCCTTGGGGCGTGGGCCGGGCGAACTCCGTCCGCCGGCCTCGGAATAGGCCGAGACTTTACCCGCCCCCTCCCCGTGACAAAAATAGACCGCGGGCACAGCCGCGCCAAAAAAAGAGCAGCCGAACCCCTTGGCGCCAAGTTCGATCTGCGGAAAAATGCCTAAAAAAGGGGTGTGCTATAGCCTTTGGGCGTGGGGCTGGCGAACTTCGTCCGCCGGACACGGAATGGGCCGAGACTTTGGCCACCCCCTCCCCACGACAAGAATAGGCCGCGGTGACAGCCGTTCCCAAAAAAGAGCAGCCGAACCCCTTGGCGCCAAGTTCGTCCTGCGGGAAAATGCCCAAAAAAGGGGTGGGCTATAGCCTTGGGGCGTGGGGCTGGCGAACATCGTCCGCCGGACTTGGAATGGGCCGAGACTTTGCCCACCCCCTCCCCGCGACAAAAATAGCCTGTGGGCACAGCAGCGCCCAAAAAAGAGCAGCCGAACCCCTTGGGGCCAAGTTCGTCCTGCGGAAAAATGCCCAAAATGGGGGTGCGCTATAGCCTTGGGGCGTGGGGCGGGCGAACTTCGTCCGCCGGACTCCGATTGGGCCGAGACTTTTCCAACACCCTCCCCGCGACAAAAATAGGCCGCGGGCACAGCCGCGCCCAAAAAAGAGCAGCCGAACCCCTTGGCGCCAAGTTCGCCCTCCGGAAAAATGCCCAAAAAGGGGGTGGGCTATAGCTTGGGGCGTGGGGTGGGCGAACTTTGTCCGCCGGACACGGAATGGGCCGAGCCTTTTCCCACCCCCTCCCCGCGACAAAAGTAGGCCGCGGGCACAGCCGCGCCGAAAATAGAGCAGCCGAACCCTTGGCGCCAAGTTCGTCCTGCGGAAAAATGCCCAAAAAAGGGGTGTGCTATAGCCTTTGGGGCGTGGGTCGAGCGGATTTCGTCCGCCGGACTCGAAATGAGCCCAGACTTTTCCCACCCCCTCCCCACGACAAAAGTAAGCCGCGGGCACAGCCGCACCCAAACAGGAGCTGCCGAACCCCTTGGCGCCAAGTTCGTCCTCCGGAAAAATGCCCAAAAAGGGGGTGGGCTATATAGCCTTGGGGCGTGGGGCTGGCGCACTTCGTCCGCCGGACTTGCAATGAGCCGAGACTTTTCTCACCCCCTCCCCACGACAAAAATAGGCCGCGGGCACAGCCGCACCCAAAAAAGAGCAGCAGAACCCCTTGGCGCCAAGTTCGTCCTGCGGAAAAATTCCCAAAAAAGGGATGTGCTATAGCCTTTGGGCGTGGGGCTGGCGAACTTTGTCCGCCTTCTTCGGAGTGGGCCGAGACTTTGCCCACCCCCTCCCCAAGACAAAAATAGGCCGCGGGCACAGCCGCGCCCAAAAAAGAGCAGCCGAACCCCTTGGCGCCAAGTTTGTCCGGCGGAAAAATGCCCAAAAAAGGGGTGTGCTATAGCCTTTGTGCGTGGGGCCGGCGCACTTCGTCCGCCTTCCTCGCAATGGGCCGAGACTTTGGCCACCCCCTCCCCATGACAAAAATAGGCTGCGGGCACACCCGCGCCCAAAAAAGAGCGGCCGAACCCCTTGGCGCCAAGTTCATCCTGCGGAAAAATGCCCAAGAAAGGGGTGCGCTATAGCCTTGAGGCGTGGGGCTGGCGAACATCGTCCGCCGGACTCGGAATGGGCCGAGACTTTGCCCACTCCCTCCCAGTGACCAAAATAGGCCGCGGGCACAGCAGCGCTCAAAAAAGAGCAGCCGAACCCGTTGGCGCCAAGTTCGTCCTGCGGAAAAATGCCCAAAAAAGCGGTGGGCCATAGCCGTTGGGGGTGGGGCCGGCGAACTTCGTCCGCCTTCTTCGGATTGGGCCAAGACTTTGGCCACCCCCTCTCCATGACAAAAATAGGCCGCGGGCACAGCCGCGCCCAAAACAGAGCAGCCAAACCCCGTGGCGCCAAGTTCGTCCTGCGGAAAAATGCCCAAAAAAGGGGTGCGCTATAGCCTTGAGGTGTGGGGCAGGCGAACATCGTCCGCCGGACTCGGAATGGGCCGAGACTTTGCCCACTCCCTCCCAGTGACCAAAATAGGCCGCGGGCACAGCAGCGCTCAAAAAAGAGCAGCCGAACCCCTTGGCGCCAAGTTCGTCCTGCGGAAAAATGCCCAAAAAAGCGGTGGGCTATGGCCTTGGGGCGTGGGTCGGGCGAACTTCGTCCGTCGGACTCGGAATGGGCCGAGACTTTGCCCAACCCCTCCCCGCGACAAAAATGGGCCGCGGGCACAGCCGTGCCTAAAATAGTGCAGCCAAACCCCTTGGCGCAAAGTTCATCCTGCGGAAAAATGCCCAAAAAACGGGTGTGCTCCAGCCTTGGGGTGTGGGGCTGGCGCACTTCGTCCGCCTGCCCCGGAACGGGCCGAGACTTTGCCCACCCCCTCCCCATGACAAAAATAGGCTGCGGGCACAGCCGCGCAGAAAAGAGCAGCCGAACCCCTTGGCGCCAATTTTGTCCGGCGGAAAAATGCCCAAAAAGGGGGTGGGCTATCGTCTTGGGGCGTGGGGCGGACGAACTTCGTCCGCCGGACTCGGAATGGGCCGAGACATTTCCCACCCCCTCCCCGCGACAAAAATCGGCCGAGGGCACAGCCGCGCCCAAAAAAGAGCAGCTGAACCCCTTGGCGCCAAGTTCGACCAGCGGAAAAATGCCTAAAAAGGCGGTGGGCTATACCCTTGGGGCGTGGGGCTGGCGAACTTCGTCCGCCGGACTCGGAATGGGCCGAGACTTTGCCCACCCCCTCCCCACGACAAAATAGGCCGCGGGCGCAGCCGCATCCAAAAAAGAGAAGCCGAACCCGTTGGCGCCAAGTTCGTCCTGCGGAAAAATGCTCAAAAATGGGATGGGCTATTGCCTTGGGGCGTGGGGCTGGCGAACTTCGTCCGCCGGACTAGTAATGGGCCGAGACTTTGCCCATCCCCTCCCCGCAACAAAAATAGGCCGCGGGCACAGTCACGCCCAAAAAAGAGCAGCCAAACCCCTTGGCGCCAAGTTCGTCCTGCGGAAAAATGCCGAAAAAAGGGGTGGGCTACGGCCTTGGGGCGTGGGGCGGGCGAACTTCGTCCGCCGGACTCGGAATGGGCCGAGACTTTGCCCACCCCCTCCCCATGACAAAATAGGCCGCGGGCGCAGCCGCGTCCAAAAAAGAGAAGCCGAACCCGTTGGCGCCAAGTTCGTCCTGCGGAAAAATGCTCAAAAATGGGATGGGCTATTGCCTTGGGGCGTGGGGCTGGCGAACTTCGTCCGCCGGACTAGTAATGGGCCGAGACTTTGCCCACCCCCTCCCCGCGACAAACATAGGCCGCGGGCACAGTCGCGCCCAAAAAAGAGCAGCCGAAGCCCTTGGCGCCAAGTTCGTCCTGCGGAAAAATGCCCAAAAAAGGGGTGGGCGATAGCCTTGAGGCGTGGGGCGGGCGAACTTCGTCCGCCGGGCTTGTAATGGGTCGAGACTTTGCCCACCCCCTCCCCGTGACAAAAATAGGCCACGGGCACAGCCGCGCCCAAAAAAGAGCAGCTGAAACCCTTGGCGCCAAGTTCGCCGTGCGGAATAATGCCCAAAAAAGGGGTGTGCTATAGCCTTTGGGCGTGGGGCCTGCAAAGTTCATCCGCCTTCCTCGGAATGAGCCGAGACTTTGCCCACCCCCTCCCCGCGCCAAAAATTGGCCGCGGGCACAGCAACGCCCAAGAAAGAGCAGCCGAAACCCTTGGCGCCAAGTTCGTCCGGCGGAAAAATGCCCAAAATGTTGGTGGGCTATAGCCTTAGGGCGTGGGGTGGGCGAACTTCATCCGCCGACTCGGAATGCGCCGAGAGTTTTCCCACCCCCTCCCCGCGACAAAAATAGGCCGCGGACACAGCCGCACCCAAAAAAGAGCCGCCAACCCCCTTGCCGCCAAGTTCGTCCTGCGGAAAAATGCCCAAAAAGGGGGTGGGCTATAGCCTTGGGGCGTGGGGCCGGCAGACGAAATGGGCCGAGGCTTTGCCTACCCCCTCCCCACAAGAAAAATAGGCCGCGGGCACAGCCGCGCCCAAAAAAGAGTAGCCGAAACCCTTGGCGCCTTGTTCGTCCTGCGGAAAAATGGCCAAAAAGGGGGTGGGCTATAGCCTTGGGGCGTTGGGCTGGCGAACTTCGTCCGCCTTCCTCGGAATAGGCCAAGACTTTGCCCATCCCCTCCCCACGACAAAAATAGGCCGTGGCAAAAGCCGCGCCCAAAAAAGAGCAGGCGAACCCCTTGGTGCCTAGTTCGTCCTGCGGAAAAATGCCCAAAAAAGGGGTGGGCTATAGCCTTGGGGCGTGGGGCTGGCGAACTTCGTCCGCCGGACTCGGAATGGGCCGAGACTTTTCCCACCCCCTCCCGCGACAAAAATAGGCTGCGGACGCAGCAGCGCCAAAAAAATACCCGCCGAAACCCTTGGCGCCAAGTTCGTCCTGCGGAAAAATGCCCAAAATGGGGATGGGCTATAGCCTTCGGGCGTGGGGCCGGCGCACTTCGTCCGCCGGACTCAGAATGGGCCGAGACTTTTCCCACCGCGTCCCCGCGACAAAAATACGCCGCGGGCACAGCCGCGCCCAAAAAAGAGCAGCCGAACCCCCTGGCGCCTAGTTCGTCCTGTGGAAAAATGCCCAAAAAAGGGGTGGGCTATAGCCTTGGGGCGTGGGGCGGGCGAACTTCGTCCGCCGGACTTGGAATGGGCCGAGACTTTTCCTACCCCCTCCCCGCGACAAAAATTGGCCGCGGGCACAGCAGCGCCGAAAAAATACCAGCCAAAACCCTTGGCGCCAAGTTCGTCCTGCGGAAAAATGCCCAAAAAGGTGATGGGCTATAGCCTTGGGGCGTGGGGCTGGCGCACTTCGTCCGCCGGACTCAGAATGGGCCGAGACTTTTCCCACCTCATCCCCGCGACAACATTAGCATGAGGGCACAGGCGCACCCAAAAAATTGAAGCCGAACCCCTTGGCACCTAGTTCGTCCTACGGAAGAATGCCCAAATACGGGGTGGGCAATAGACTTGGGGCGTGGGGCTGGCGAACTTCGTCCGCCTTCCTCGGAATGGGCCGAGACTTTGCCCACCCCCCCCCCCCACGACAAAAATAGGCCGCGGGCACAGCCGCGCCCAAAAAAGAGCGACTAAACGCCTTGGCGCCAAGTTCGTCCTGCGGAAAAATGCCCAAAAAGGTGGTGGGCTATAGCCTTGAGGTGTGGGGCGGGCGAACCTCGTCTGCCGGACTCCGAATGGGCCGAGGCCTTGTCCACCCCCTCCCCACGACAAAAATAGGCCGCGGGCACAGCCGCGCCCAAAAAAGAGCAGCCGAACCCCTTGGCGCCAAGTTCGTCCTGCGGAAAAATGCCCAAAAAGGGGGTGGGCTATAGCCTTGGGGCGTGGGGCTGGCGAACTTCGTCCGCCGCGCTCGGAATTGGCCGAGACTTTGTCCACCCCCTCCCCGCGACAAAAGTAGGCCGCAGGCACAGCCGCGCCCAAAAAAGAGCAGCCGAACCCCTTGGCGCCAAGTTCATCCTGCGGAAAAATGCCCAAAAAGGGGGTGGGCTATAGCCTTGGGGCGTGGGGCTGGCGCACTTCGTCCGCCTTCCCTGGAATGGGCCGAGACTTTGCCCACCCCCTCCCCACCACAAAAATAGGCCGCGGGCACAGCCGCGCCAAAAAAAGAGCAGCCGAACGCCTTGGCGCCAAGTTCGTCCTGCGGAAAAATGCCCCAAAAAGGGGTGTGCTACAGCCTTTGCGCGTGGGGCCGGCGCACTTCGTCCGCCTTCCTCAGAATGGGCCGAGACTTTGGCCACCCCCTCCCCACACGCAAAATAGGCCGCGGACACAGCCGCGCCCAAAAAGAGCAGCCGAACCCCTTGGCGCCAAGTTCGTCCCGCGGAAAAATGCCCAAAAAAGGGCTGTGCTATAGCCAAGGGGGTGGGGCCGGCGTACTTCGTCCGCCGGACTGGGAATGGGCCGAGACTTTGCCCACCCCCTCCCCACCACAAAAATAGGCCGCGGGCACAGCCGCGCCCAAAAAAGAGCAGCCGAACGCCTTGGCGCCAAGTTCGTCCGGCGGAAAAATGCCCAAAAAGGTGGTGGGCTATAGCCTTGAGGCGTGGGGCGGGCGAACCTCGTCTGCCGGACTCGGAATGGGCCGAGGCCTTGTCCACCCCCTCCCCACGATAAAAGTAGGCCGCGGGCACAGCCGCGCCCAAAAAAGAACAGCCGAACCCCTTGGCGCCAAGTTCGTCCTGCGGAAAAATGCCCAAAAAGGGGGTGGGCTATAGCCTTGGGGCGTGGGGCTGGCGAACTTCGTCCGCCTTCCTCGGACTGGGCCGAGACTTTGCTCACCCCCTCCCCACCACAAAAATAGGCCGCGGGCACAGCCGCGCCCAAAAAAGAGCAGCCGAACGCCTTGGCGCCAAGTTCGTCCTGCGGAAAAATGCCCCAAAAAGGGGTTTGCTACAGCCTTTGGGCGTGGGGCCGGCGCACTTCGTCCGCCTTCCTCGGAATGGGCCGAGACTTTTCCCACCCCTCCCGGCACCCAAAATAGGCCGCGGGCACAGCCGCGCCCAAAAAGAGCAGCCGAACCCCTTGGCGCCAAGTTCGTCCCGCGGAAAAATGCCCAAAAAAGGGCTGTGCTATAGCCTAGGGGGTGGGGCCGGCGCACTTCGTCCGCCGGACTCGGAATGGGCCGAGGCTTTGTCCACCCCCTCCCCACCACAAAAATAGGCCGCGGGCACAGCCGCGCCCAAAAAAGAGCAGCCGAACGCCTTGACGCCAAGTACGTCCTGCGGAAAAATGCCCCAAAAAGGGGTGTGCTACAGCCTTTGGGCGTGGGGCCGGCGCACTTCGTCCGCCTTCCTCAGAACGGGCCGAGACTTTTCCCACCTCATCCGCGCAACAACAATAGCATGAGGGCACAGGCGCACCCAAAAAAGTGAAGCCGAACCCCTTGGCACCTAGTTCGTCCTACAGAAGAATGCCCAAATACGGGGTGGGCAATAGCCTTGGGGCGTGGGGCTGGCGAACTTTGTCCGCCTTCCTCGGAATGGGCCGAGACTTTGCCCACCCCCTCCCCACGACAAAAATAGGCCGCGGGCACAGCCGCGCCCAAAAAAGAGCATCCGAACGCCTTGGAGCCAAGTTCGTCCTGCGGAAAAATGCCCAAAAAGGTGGTGGGCTATAGCCTAGAGGCGTGGGGCGGGCGAACCTCGTCTGCCGGACTCGGAATGGGCCGAGGCCTTGTGCACCCCCTCCCCACGACAAAAATAGGCCGCGGGCAAAGCCGCGCCAAAAAAAGAGCAGCCGAACGCCTTGGCGCCAAGTTCGTCCTGCGGAAAAATGCCCCAAAAAGGGGTGTGCTACAGCCTTTGCGCGTGGGGCCGGCGCACTTCGTCCGCCTTCCGTAGAATGGGCCGAGACTTTGGCCACCCCCTCCCCACACCCAAAATAGGCCGCGGGCACAGCCGCGCCCAAAAAGAGCAGCCGAACCCCTTGGCGCCAAGTTCGTCCCGCGGAAAAATGCCCAAAAAAGGGCTGTGCTATAGCCAAGGGGGTGGGGCCGGCGTACTTCGTCCGCCGGACTGGGAATGGGCCGAGACTTTGCCCACCCCATCCCCACCACAAAAATAGGCCGCGGGCACAGCCCGCGCCCAAAAAAGAGCAGCCGAACGCCTTGGCGCCAAGTTCGTCCGGCGGAAAAATGCCCAAAAAGGTGGTGGGCTATAGCCTTGAGGCGTGGGGCGGGCGAACCTCGTCTGCCGGACTCGGAATGGGCCGAGGCCTTGTCCACCCACTCCCCACGACAAAAATAGGCCGCGGGCACAGCCGCGCCCAAAAAAGAACAGCCGAACCCCTTGGCGCCAAGTTCGTCCTGCGGAAAAATGCCCAAAAAGGGGGTGGGCTATAGCCTTGGGGCGTGGGGCTGGCGAACTTCGTCCGCCTTCCTCGGACTGGGCCGAGACTTTGCTCACCCCCTCCCCACCACAAAAATAGGCCGCGGGCACAGCCGCGCCCAAAAAAGAGCAGCCGAACGCCTTGGCGCCAAGTTCGTCCTGCGGAAAAATGCCCCAAAAAGGGGTTTGCTACAGCCTTTGGGCGTGGGGCCGGCGCACTTCGTCCGCCTTCCTCGGAATGGGCCGAGACTTTTCCCACCCCTCCCCGCACCCAAAATAGGCCGCGGGCACAGCCGCGCCCAAAAAGAGCAGCCGAACCCCTTGGCGCCAAGTTCGTCCTGCGGAAAAATGCCCAAAAAAGGGGGTGGGCTATAGCCTAGGGGCGTGGGGCCGGCGAACCTCGTCCGCCGGACTCGGAATGGGCCGAGGCTTTGTCCACCCCCTCCCCACCACAAAAATAGGCCGCGGGCACAGCCGCGCCCAAAAAAGAGCAGCCGAACCCCTTGGACGCCAAGTTCGTCCTGCGGAAAAATGCCCCAAAAAGGGGTGGGCTATAGCCTTGGGGCGTGGGGCTGGCGCACTTTGTCCGCCTTCCTCGGAATGGGCCGAGACTTTTCCCACCCCCTCCCCGCAACAAAAATAGCATGAGGGCACAGCCGCGCCCAAAAAAGAGCAGCCGAACCCCTTGGCACCAAGTTCGTCCTACAGGAAGAATGCCCAAAAAAGGGGTGGGCAATAGCCTTGGGGCGTGGGGCTGGCGAACTTCGTCCGCCGGACTCGGAATGGGCCGAGACTTTGCCCACCCCCTCCCCACCACAAAAATAGGCCGCGCGCACAGCCGCGCCCAAAAAAGAGCAGCCGAACCCCTTGGCGCCAAGTTCGTCCTGCGGAAAAATGCCCAAAAAGGTGGTGGGCTATAGCCTTGAGGCGTGGGGCGGGCGAACCTCGTCCGCCGGACTCGGAATGGGCCGAGACTTTGTGCACCCCCTCCCCATGACAAAAATAGGCCGCGGGCACAGCCGCGCCCAAAAAAGAGCAGCCGAACCCCTTGGCGCCAAGTTCGTCCTGCGGAAAAATGCCCAAAAAGGGGGTGGGGGCTATAGTCTTGGGGCGTGGGGCTGGCGAACTTCGTCCGCCGGACTCGGAATGGGCCGAGGCTTTGTCCACCCCCTCCCCGCGACAAAATAGGCCGCGGGCACAGCCGCGCCCAAAAAAGAGCAGCCGAACCCCTTGGCGCCAAGTTCGTCCTGCGGAAAAATTCCCAAAAAAGGGGTGGGCTATAGCCTTGGGGAGTGGGGCCGGCCCCTCCCCGCGATCTTTGTCCGCCGGACTCGGAATGGGCCGAGACTTTTCCCACCCCCTCCCCGCGACAAAAATAGGCCGCGGGCACAGCCGCGCCCAAAAAAGAGCAGCCGAACCCCTTGGCGCCAAGTTCGTCCTGCGGAAAAATGCCCAAAAAAGGGGTGGGCTATAGCCTTGGGGCGTGGGGCGGGCGAACTTCGTCCGCCGGACTCGGAATGGGCCGAGACTTTTCCCACCCCCTCCCCACGATAAAAATAGGCAGCGGGCACAGCCGCGCCCAAAAAAGAGCAGCCGAACCCCTTGGCGCCAAGTTCGTCCTGCGGAAAAATGCCCAAAAAGGGGGTGGGCTATAACCTTGGGGCGTGGGGCTGGCGAACTTCGTCCGCCGGACTCGGAATGGGCCGAGACTTTTCCCACCCCCTCCCCGCGACAAAAATAGGCCAGCGGGCACAGCCGCGCCTAAAAAAGAGCAGCCGAACCCCTTGGCGCCAAGTTCGTCCTGCGGAAAAATGCCCAAAAAAGGGGGTGGGCTATAGCCTTGGGGCGTGGGGCTGGCGAACTTTGTCCGCCGAACTCGGAATGGGCCGAGACTTTGCCCACCCCCTCCCCGACGACAAAAATAGGCCGCGGGCACAGCCGCGCCCAAAAAAGAGCAGCCCAACCCCTTGGCGCCAAGTTCGTCCTGCGGAAAAATGCCCAAAAAAGGGGTGGGCTATAGCCTTGGGGCGTGGGGCCGGCGAAGTTCATCCGCCTTCCTCGGAATGGGCCGAGAGTTTGGCCACCCCCTCCCCACAGCAAAAATAGGCCCCGGGCACAGCCACGCCCAAAGAAAAGCAGCCGAACCCCTTGGCGCCAAGTTCGTCCTGGGGAAAAATGCCCAAAAAGGGGGTGGACAATAGTCTTGGGGCGTGGGACGGGCGAACTTCTTGTCCGCCGGACTCGGAATGGGCCGAGACTTTTCCCACCCCCTCCCCGCGACAAAAATAGGCCGCTGGCAAAGCCGCGCCTAAAAAATGAGCAGCCGAACCCCTTGGCGCGAAGTTCGTCTTGCGGAAAAATGCCCAAAAAGGTGGTGGGCTATAGCCTTGGGGCGTGGGGCTGGCGATCTTCGTCCGCCAGACTCGGAATGGGCCGAGACTTTTCCCACCCCCTCCCAGCGACAAAAATAGGCCGCGGGCACAGCCGCGTCCTAAAAAAGAGTAGCCGAACCCCTTGGCGCCAAGTTCGTCCTAAGGAAAAATGCCCAAAAAAGGGGGTGTGCTATAGCCTTTGGGCGTGGGGCTGGCGCACTTCGTCCGCCGAACTCGGAATGGCCGAGACTTTGCCCACCCCCTCCCCGCGACAAAAATAGGCCGTGGGGAAAGCCGCGCCCAAAAAATGAGCAGCCGAGCCGAACCCCTTGGCGCCAAGTTCGTCCTGCGGAAAAATGCCCAAAAAAGGGGTGGGCTATAGCCTTGGGGCGTGGGGCTGGCGAACTTCGTCCGCCAGACTCGGAATGGGCCGAGACTTTCCCACCCCCTCCCCGCGACAAAAATAGGCCGCGGGCACAGCCGCGCCCAAAAAAGAGCAGCCGAACCCCTTGGCGCCAAGTTCGTCCTGCGGAAAAATGCCCAAAAAAGTGGTGGGCTATAGCCTTGGGGCGTGGGGCTGGTGAACTTCGTCCGCCAGACTCGGAATGGGCCGAGACTTTTCCCACCCCCTCCCGTGACAAAAATAGGCCGCGGGCACAGCCGCACCCAAAAAAGAGCAGCCGAACCCCTTGGCGCCAAGTTCGTCCTGCGGAAAAATGCCCAAAAAAGGGGAGGGCTATAGCCTTGGGGCGTGGGGCTGGCGTGGGGCGGGCGAACTTCGTCCGCCGGACTCGGAATCGCCCGAGACTTTGGCCACCCCCTCCCCACGACAAAAATAGGCCGCGGGCCCAGCGCGCGCCCAAAAAGTTCGTCCTGCGGAAAATGCCCAAAAAGCAGTTCGAACTTCGTCCGCCAGACTCCGAATTAGCCGAGACTTTTTCCACCCCCTCCCCGTGACAAAAATAGGTAGCGGGCACAGCCGCGCCAAAAAAGAGCAGCCGAACCCCTTTTCGCCTAGTTCGTCCTGCGGAAAAATGCCCAAAAAAGGGGTGGGCTATAGCCTTGGGACGTGGGGCCGGTGAACTTCGTCACTCTTCCTCGGAATGGGCCGAAACTTTGTCCACCCCCTCACCGCGACAAAAAATAGGCTGCGGGCACAGCCGCGCCCAAAAAAGAGCAGCCGAACCCCTTGGCGCCAAGTTTGTCCTGCGGAAAAATGACCAAAAAAGGGGTGGGCTATAGCCTTGGGGCGTGGGGCTGACGAACTTCGTCCGCCGGCCTCGGAATGGGCCGAGACTTTGACCACCCCCTGCCCGCGACAAAAATAGGCTGCAGGCACAGCTGCGCCCAAAAAAGAGCAGCCGAGGCCCTTGGCGCCAAGTTCGTCCTACGGAACAATGCCCAAAAAGGGGGTAGGCTATAGCCTTGGAGCGTGCGGCTGGTGAACTTCGTCCGCTGGTCTCGGAATGGGCCGAGACTTTTCCCATCCCCTCCCCGCGACAAAAATAGGCCACGGGCACAGCCGCGCCCAAAAAAGAGCAGCCGAACCCCTTGGCGCCAAGTTCGTCCTGCGGAAAAATGCCCAAAAAAGTTGTCTGCTATAGCCCTGCGGCGTGGGGCGGGCGAACTTCGTCCGCCGGACTCGGAATGGGCTGAGACTTTGGCCACCCCCTCCCCGCGACAAAAATAGGCCGCGGGCACAGCCGTGCCAAAAAAAGAGCAGCCGAACCCCTTGGTGCCATGTTCGTCCTGCGGAAAAATGCCCAAAAAAGAGGTGGGCTATAGCCTTGGGGCGTGGGGCGGGCGAACTTCGTCCGCCGGACTCGGAATTGGCCGAGAATTTTCCCACCCCCTCCCCGCAACGAAAATAGGCCACGGACAAAGCCGCACCCAAAAAAGAGCAGCCGAGCCCCTTGGCGCCAAGTTCGTCCTACGGAAAAATGCCCAAAAAGGGGGTAGGCTATAGCCTTGGAGCGTGGGGTTGGGGAACTTCGTCCGCCGGACTCGGAATGGGCCGAGACTTTTCCCACCACCTCTCCGTGACAAAAATAGGCCACGGGCACAGCCGTGCCCAAAAAAGAGCAGCCGAACCCCTTGGTGCCATGTTCGTCCTGCGGAAAAATGCCCAAAAAAGAGGTGGGCTATAGCCTTGGGGCGTGGGGCGGGCGAACTTCGTCCGCCGGACTCGGAATGGGCCGAGAATTTTCCCACCCCCTCCCTGCAACGAAAATAGGCCACGGACAAAGCCGCGCCCAAAAAAGAGCAGCCGAGCCCCTTGGCGCCAAGTTCGTCCTACGGAAAAATGCCCAAAAAGGGGGTAGGCTACAGCCTTGGAGCGTGGGGTTGGGGAACTTCGTCCGCCGGACTCGGAATGGGCCGAGACTTTTCCCACCACCTCCCCGCGACAAAAATAGGCCGCGGGCACAGCCGTGCCCAAAAAAGAGCAGCCGAACCCCTTGATGCCATGTTCGTCCTGTAGAAAAATGCCCAAAAAAGAGGTGGGCTATAGCCTTGGGGCGTGGGGCGGGCGAACTTCGTCCGCCGGACTCGGAATGGGCCGAGACTTTTCCTACCTCCTCCCCGCGACAAAAATAGGCCGCGGGACAGCCGGACCCAAAAAAGAGCAGCCGAACCCCTTGGCGCCAAGTTCGTCCTGCGGAAAAATGCCCAAAAAGTGGGCGGGCAATAGCCTTGGGGCGTGGGGCTGGCGAACTTCGTCCGCCAGACTCCGAATGAGCCGAGACTTTTCCCACCCCCTCCCCGCGACAAAAATAGGTAGCGGGCACAGCCGCGCCAAAAAAGAGCAGCCGAACCCCTTGTCGCCTAGTTCGTCCTGCGGAAAAATGCCCAAAAAAGGGGTGGGCTATAGCCTTGGGGCGTGGGGCCGGCGAATTTTTCGTCCGCCTTCTTCGGAATGGGCCGAACTTCGTCCGCCGGACCTCGGCCACCCCCTCCCCGCGACCCACGATAAAAAAATAGGCCGCGGGCACATCCGCGCCCAAAAAAGAGCAGCCGAACCCCTTGGCGCCATGTTCGTCCTGCGAAAAAATGCCCAAAAAAAAGGGGTGGGCCATAGCCTTGGGGCCGTGGGGCTGGCGAACTTCGTATGCCGGACTCGGAATGGGCCGAGACTTTGCCCACCCCCTCCCCGCGACAAATATAGGCCGCGTGCAAAGCCGTGACCAAAAAAGAGCAGCCGATCCCCTTGGCGCCAAGTTCGTCCTGCGGAAAAATGCCCAAAAAAGGGGTGTGCTATAGCCTTTGGGCGTGGGGCTGGCGAACTTCGTCCACCTTCTTCGGAGTGTGCCGAGACTTTGCCCACCCCCTCCCCGCGACAAATATAGGCTACGGGCACAGCCGTGCCCAAAAAAGAGCACCCGAACCCCTTGGTGCCATGTTCGTCCTGCGGAAAAATGCCCAAAGAAGAGGTGGGCTATAGCCTTGGGGCTTGGGGCTGGCGAACTTCGTCCGCCGGACTCGGAATGGGCCGGGACTTAGCCCACCCCCTCCCCATGACAAAAATAGGCCGCGGGCACAGCCGCGCCCAAAAAAGAGCAGCGGAACCCCTTGGCGCCAAGTTCGTCCAGCGGAAAAATGCCTAAAAAAGGGGTGGGCTATAGCCTTGGGGCGTGGGGCTGGCGAACTTCGTCCGCCGGACTCGGAATGAGCCGAGACTTTTCCCACCCCCTCCCCGCGACAAAAATAGGCCACGGGCATAGCCGTGCCCAAAAAATAGCACCCGAACCCATTGTCGCCAAGTTCGTCCTGCGGAAAAATGCCCAAAAAGGGGATGGGCTATAGCCTTGGGGCGTGGGGCCGGCGCACTTCGTCCGCCGGACTCGGAATGCGCCGAGGCTATGCCCACCCCTTCCCCGCCACAAAAATAGGCCGCGGGCACAGCCGCGCCCCAAAAAGAGCAGCCGAACCCCTTGGCCCCAAGTTCGTCCGGCAGAAAAATGCCCAAAAAAGGGGTGTGCTATAGCCATTGGGCGTGGGGCCGGCGAAATTCGTCAGCCTTCCTCGGAATGGGCCGTGACTTTGGCCACCCCCTCCCCGCACCAGAAATAGGCCGCGGGCACAGCCGCGCCCAAAAAAGAGCAACCGAACCCCTTGGCGCCAAGTTCGTCCTGCTGAAAAATGCCGAAAAAGGGGGTGGGCTATAGCCTTGGGGCGTGGGGCAGGCGAACTTCTTCCGCCTTCCTCGGAATGGGCCGAAAGTTTGCCCACCCCCTCCCAGCGACAAAAATAGGCCGCGGGCACAGCAGCGCCCAAAAAAGAGCAGCCGAACCCCCTGGTGCCATGTTCGTCCTGCGGAAAAATGCCCAAAAAAGGGGAGGGCTATAGCCTTGGGGCGTGGGGCGGGCGAACTTCGTCCGCCGGACTCGGAATGAGCTGAGACTTTTCCCACCCCCTCCCTGCAACAAAAATAGGCCCCGGGCGCAGCCGCGCGCAAAAAAGAGCAGCGGAACCCCTTGGCGCCAAGTTTGTCCTCAGCAAAAATGGCCAAAAAAGGGGTGTGCTATAGCCTTTGGGCATGGGGCTGGCGAACTTCGTCCGCCGGACTCGGAATGGGCCGAGACTTTGCCCACCCCCTCCCCACGGCAAAAATAGGCCGCGGGCACAGCAGCGCCTAAAAAAGAGCAGCCGACCCCTTTGCGCCAAGTTCGTACTGCAGAAAAATGCCCAAAAAGGGGGTGGGCTATAGCCTTGGGGCGTGGGGCGGGCGAACTTCGTCCGCCGGACTCAGAATGGGCCGAGACTTTGCCCACCCCCACCCCACGACAAAAATAGGCCGTGGGCACAGCCGCGCCCAAAAAAGAGCAGCCGAACCTCATAGCGCCTAGTTCGTCCTTTGGAAAAATCCCCAAAAAAGGGGTGTGCTATAGCCTTTGGGCGTGGGGCCGGCAAAGTTCATCCGCCATCCTCGGAATGGGCCGAGACTTTGACCACCCCCTCCCCATGACAAAGGAAGGCCACGGGCAGAGCCGCGCTCAAAAAAGAGCTGCCGAACCTCTTGGCGCCAAGTTCGTCCGGCGGAAAAATGCCCAAAAAGGGGGTGGGCTATAGCCTTGGGGCGTGGGGCTGGCGAACTTCGTCCGCCGGACTCAGAATGGGCCGAGACTTTTCCCACCGCCTCCCTGCGACAAAAATAAGCCACGACCACAGCCGCGCCCAAAAAAGAGCCGCCGAACCCCATAGCGTCAAGTTCGTCCTGCGGAAAAATCCCCAAAAAAGGGGTGTGCTATAGCCTTTGGGCGTGGAGCTGGCAAAGTTCATCCGCCTTCCTAGGAATGGGCCGAGACTTTGACCACCCCCTCCCCGCGACAAAGGTAGGCCGTGGGCACAGCCGCGCCCAAAAAAGAGCAGCCGACACCCTTGGCGCCAAGTTCTTCCTCCGGAAAAATGCCCAAAAAAGGGGTGTGCTATAGCCTTTGGGCGTGGGGCCGGCAAAGTTCATCCGCCTTCCTCGAAATGGGCCAAGACATTGCCCAGCCCCTCCCCGCGCCATAAATTGACCGCGGGAACAGCCGCGCACAAAAAAGAGCAGTCGAACCCCTTGGCGCCAAGTTCGTCCTGCGGGAAAATGCCCAAAAAATGGGTGTGCTACAGCCTTGGGGCGTGGGGCTACCGAAGTTCGTCCGCCGGACTCGGAGTGGTCCGACACTTTTCCCACCCTCTCCCCACGGTAAAAATAGGCCGCGGGCACAGCCTCGCCCAAAAAAGAGCAGCCGAACCCCTTGGCGCCAAGTTCGTCCTGCGGAAAAATGCCCAAAAAATGGGTGTGCTATAGCCTTTGGGCGTGGGGCTGGCGAACTTCGTCCGCCGGACTCGGAATGGGCCGAGACTTTGCCCACCCCCCTCCCCACGGCAAAAATAGGCCGCGGGCACAGCAGCGCCTAAAAAAGAGCAGCCGACCCCTTTGCGCCAAGTTCGTACTGCAGAAAAATGCCCAAAAAGGGGGTGGGCTATAGCCTTGGGGCGTGGGGCGGGCGAACTTCGTCCGCCGGACTCAGAATGGGCCGAGACTTTGCCCACCCCCACCCCACGACAAAAATAGGCCGTGGGCACAGCCGCGCCCAAAAAAGAGCAGCCGAACCTCATAGCGCCTAGTTCGTCCTTTGGAAAAATCCCCAAAAAAGGGGTGTGCTATAGCCTTTGGGCGTGGGGCCGGCAAAGTTCATCCGCCATCCTCGGAATGGGCCGAGACTTTGACCACCCCCTCCCCATGACAAAGGAAGGCCACGGGCAGAGCCGCGCTCAAAAAAGAGCTGCCGAACCTCTTGGCGCCAAGTTCGTCCTGGGAGACGACCACCCCCTCCCCGCGACAAAGGTCCGAAAAATGCCCAAAAAGGGGGTGGGCTATAGCCTTGGGGCGTGGGGCTGGCGAAAGTTCGTCCGCCGGACTCGTCAAGAATGGGCCGAGAATTTCCGCCCACCCCCTCCCCGCGACAAAGGTAGGCAAAAATAAGTTCTTCCTCCGGAAAAATGCCGCGGGGCGTGGGGCACAGCCTTCGCCCAAAAAAGAGCAGCCGAACCCCTTGGCGCCAAGTTCGCCCTGCAGCAAAATGCCCAAAAAAGGGGTGTGGTATAGCCTTTGGGCGTGGCGCTGGAGAACTTCGTCCGCCGGACTCAGAGTGGACCGAGATTTTGTCCACCCCCTCCCCGCGACAAAAATAGGCCGCTGGCACAGCCTCGCCCAAAAAAGAGCAGCCGAACCCCTTGGCGCCAAGTCCGTCCTGCGGCAAAATGCCAAAAAAATGGGTGTGCTATAGCCTTTGGGCGTGGGGCCGGCAAAGTTCATCCCCCTTCCTCAGAATGGGCCGAGACTTTGCCTACCCCCTCCCCGTGACAAAAATAGGCCGCGGGCACAGCCGCGCCCAAAAAATAGCAGCCGAACCCCTTGGCGTCAAGTTCGTCCTGCGGAAAAAAGCCCAAAAAATGGGTGGGCTATAGCCTTGGGGCGTGGGGCTGGCGAACTTCGTCTGCCGGACTCGGAATGGCCGAGATTTTGGCCACCCCCTCCCCGCGACAAAAATAGGCCGCGGGCACAGCCTCGCCCAAAAAAGAGCAGTCGAACCCGTTGGCGTCATGTTCGTCCTTCGGAAAAATGCCCAAAAAAGGGGTGTGCTATAGCCTTTGGGCGTGGGGCCGGCGAACTTCATCCGCCTTCCTCGGAATGGGCCGAGACTTTGCCCACCCCCTCCCCGCGATAAAAATAGGCCGCGGGCACAGCCTCGCCCAAAAAAGAGCAGCCGAACCCCTTGGCGCCAAGTTCGCCCTGCAGCAAAATGCCCAAAAAAGGGGTGTGCTATAGCCTTTGGGCGTGGGGCTGGAGAACTTCGTCCGCCGGACTCAGAATGGACCGAGACTTTGCCCACCCCTTCCCCGCGAAAAAAATTGGCTGCGGGCACAGCCGCGCCCAAAAAAGAGCAGCCGAACCCCTTGGCGCCAAGTTCGTCCTGCGGAAAAATGCCCAAAATGGGGGTGCGCTATAGCCTTGGGGCGTGGGGCTGGCGAACTTCGTCCGCCGGACTCGGAATGGGCCGAGACTTTTCCCACCCCGTCCCCACGACAAAAATCGGACGTGGGCACAGCCGCGCCCAAAAAAGAGCAGCCGAACCCCTTGGCGCCAAGTTCGTCCTGCGGAAAAATGCCCAAAAAAGGGGTGGGCTATAGCCTTGGGGCGTGGGGCGAGCGAACTTTGTCCGCCGGACTCGGAATGGGCCGAGACTTTTCCCACCCCCTCCCCGCGACAAAAATAGGCCACGGGCACTGCCGCGCCCAAAAAAAAGCTCCCGAACCCCTTTGCGCCAAGCTCGTCCTGCGGAAAAATGCCCAAAAAGGGGGTGCGCTATAGCCTTCGGACGTGGGGCGGGCGAACATCGTCCGCCGGACTCCGAATGGGCCGAGACATTTCCAACCCCCTCCCCGCGACAAAAATAGGCCACGGGCACAGCCTCGCCCAAAAAAGAGCAGTCGAACCCCTTGGCGTCAAGTTCGTCCTGCGGAAAAATGCCCAAAAAAGGGGTGTGCTATAGCCTTGGGGCGTTGGGCCGGCGCACTTCGTTCGCCGGACTCGGAATCGGCCGAGACTTTTCCCACCCCCTCCCCGCGACAAAAATAGGCCGCGGGCACAGCTGCGTCCAAAAAAGAGCAGCCGAACCCCTAGGCGCCAAGTTCGTGCTGCGGAAAAACGCCAAAAAAAGGGGTGTGCTATAGCCTTTGGGCATGGGGCTGGCAATGTTCATCTGCCTTCCTCGGAATAGGCCGAGACTCTGCCCATCCCCTCCCCGCACCAAAAATAGGCCGCAGGCACAGTCGCGCCCAAAAAAGTGCAGCCGAACCCCTTGGCGCCAAGTTCGTCCTACGGTAAAATGCCCAAAAAGGGGGTGGGCTATAGCCTTGGGGCGTGGGGCCGGCAAACTTCGTCCACCGGATTCGGAATGGGCCGAGACTTTTCCCATCCCCTCCCCATGACAAAAATAGGCTGCGGGCATAGCGCCGCTAAAAAAGAGCAGCCGAACCCCTTAGCGCCAAGTTCGTCCTGCGGAAAAATGCCCAAAAAGAGGTGTGCTATAGCCTTTGGCCGTGAGGCCAGCGAACTTCGTCAGCCTTCCTCGGAATGGGCCGAGACTTTGGTCACCCCCTCCCCGTGACAAAAATAGGCCGCGGGCACAGCCGCGCCCAAAAAAGTGCAGCCGAACCCCTTTGCACCAAGTTCGTCCAGCGGCAAAATGCCCAAAAAAGGGGTGTGCTATAGACTTTTGGCCTGGGGCTGGAAAACTTCATCCGCCTTCCTCGGAATTGGCAAAGACTTTGCCCACTCCCTCCCCACGCCAAAAATACACCGAGGGCACAGCCATGCCCAAAAAAGAGCAGCCGAACCCCTTGGCGCCAAGTTCGTCCTGCGGAAAAATGCCCAAAAAAGGGGTGTGCTATAGCCTTTGGGCGTCGGGCCGGCGAACTTCGTCCGCATTCCTCGGAATGGGCCGATACTTTGCCCACCCCCTCCCCACGACAAAAATAGGCCGCGGGCAAAGCCGCGCCCAAAAAAGAGCAGCCGAACCCCTGGGCGCCAAGTTCGTCCTGCGGCAATATGCCCAAAAAATGGGTGTGCAATAGCCTTTGGGCGTGGGGCCGGCAAAGTTCATCCCCCTTCCTCGGAATGGGCCGAGACTTTGGCCACCCCCTCCCCGCACCAAAAATTGGCCGCGGGCACAGCCGCGTCCAAAAAAGCGCAGCCGAACCCCTTGGCGCCATGTTCGTCCTGCGGAAAAATCCCCAAAAAGGGGGTGGGCTATAGCCTTCCGGCGTGGAGCCGGCGCACATCGTCCGCCATCCTCGGAATGGGCCAGGTCTTCGTCCATCCCCTCCCCATGACAAAAATAGGCCGCAGGCACAGCCGCGCCCAAAAAAGAGCAGCCGAACCCCTTGGCGCCAAGTTCGTCCTGCGGAAAAATGCCCAAAAAAGGGGTGTGCTATGGCCTTTGCGCGTATGGCAGGCGAACTTCGTCCGCCGGACTCAGAATGGACCGAGACTTTGGCCACCCCCTCCCCGCGACAAAAATAGGCCGCGGGCACAGCCGCGCCTAAAAATGAGCAGCCAAACCCCTTGGTGCCAAGTTCGTCCTGCGGAAAAATGCCCAAAAAAGGGATGTGCTATAGCCTTTGGGCGTGGGGCCGGCGAACTTCATCCGCCTTCCTCGGAATGGGCTGAGACTTTGGCCACCCCCACCCCGCATCAAAAATAGGACGCGGGCACAGCCTCGCCCAAAAAAGAGCAGCCGAACCCCTTGGCGCCAAGTTCGTCCTGCGGAAAAATGCCCAAAAAATGGGTGTGCTATAGCCTTTGGGCGTGGGGCTGGCGAACTTCGTCCGCCGGACTCGGAATGGGCCGAGACTTTGCCCACCCGCTCCCCGTGACAAAAATAGGCCGCGGGCACAGCCGCGCATTAAAAAGAGCTGCCAAACACCTTGGCGCCATGTTTGTCCAGCGGCAAAATGCCCAAAAAATGGGCGTGCTATAGCCTTCGGGCGTGGGGCCGGCAAAGTTCATCCCCCTTCCTCGGAATGGGCCGAGACTTTGCCCACCACCTCCCAGCGACAAAAATAGGCCACGGGCACAGCCGTGCCCAAAAAAGAGCAGCCGAACCCCTTGGCGCCATATTCGTCCTGCGGAAAAATGCCCAAAAAAGGGGTGGGCTATATCCTTGGGGCGTGGGGCTGGCGAACTTCGTCTGCCGGACTCGAATGGGCCGAGACTTTGCCCACCCTCTCCCCGCGACAAAAATAGGCCGCGGGCACAGCCGCGCCCGAAAAAGAGCAGCCGAACCCCTTGGCGCCAAGTTCGTCCTGCGGCAAAATGCCCAAAAAAGGGGTGTTCTATAGCCTTTGCGCGTGGGGCCGGCAAAGTTCATCCCCCTTCCTCGGAATGGGCCGAGACTCTGCCCACCCCCTCCCCGCGTCAAAAATAGGCCGCGGGCACAGCCTCGCCCAAAAAAGAGCAGCCGAACCCCTTGGCGCCAAGTTCGTCCTGCGGCAAAATGCCCAAAAAATGGGTGAGCTATAGCCTTTGGGCGTGGGGCCGGCAAAGTTCATCCCCCTTCCTCAGAATGGGCCGAGACTCTGCCCACCCCCTCCCCGCGTCAAAAATAGGCCGCGGGCACAGCCTCGCCCAAAAAAGAGCAGCCGAACCCCTTTGCACCAAGTTCGTCCAGCGGCAAAATGCCCAAAAAAGGGGTGTGCTATAGACTTTGGGCCTGGGGCCGGAAAACTTCATCCGCCTTCCTCAGAATTGGCCAAGACTTTGCCCACTCCCTCCCCGTGCCAAAAATACACCGAGGGCACAGCCGCGCCGAAAAAAGAGCAGCCGAACCCCTTGGCGCCAAGTTCGTCCTGCGGAAAAATGCCCAAAAAAGGGGTGTGCTATAGCCTTTGGGCGTGGGGCCGGCGAACTTCGTCCGCATTCCTCGGAATGGGCCGAGACTTTGCCCACCCCCTCCCCACGACAAAAATAGGCCGCGGGCACAGCCGCACCCAAAAAAGAGCAGCCGAACCCCTGGGCGCCAAGTTCGTCCTGCGGCAATATGCCCAAAAAATGGGTGTGCAATAGCCTTTGGGCGTGGGGCCGGCAAAGTTCATCCCCCTTCCTCGGAATGGGCCGAGACTTTGGCCACCCCCTCCCCGCACCAAAAATTGGCCGCGGGCACAGCCGCGCCCAAAAAAGCGCAGCCGAACCCCTTGGCGCCATGTTCGTCCTGCGGAAAAATCCCCAAAAAGGGGGTGGGCTATAGCCTTCCGGCGTGGAGCCGGCGCACATCGTCTGCCATCCTCGGAATGGGCCAGGACTTCGTCCATCCCCTCCCCATGACAAAAATAGGCCGCAGGCACAGCCGCGCCCAAAAAAGAGCAGCCGAACCCCTTGGCGCCAAGTTCGTCCTGCGGAAAAATGCCCAAAAAAGGGGTGTGCTATGGCCTTTGCGCGTATGGCTGGCGAACTTCGTCCGCCGGACTCAGAATGGACCGAGACTTTGGCCACCCCCTCCCCGCGACAAAAATAGGCCGCGGGCACAGCCGCGCCTAAAAATGAGCAGCCAAACCCCTTGGTGCCAAGTTCGTCCTGCGGAAAAATGCCCAAAAAAGGGATGTGCTATAGCCTTTGGGCGTGGGGCCGGCGAACTTCATCCGCCTTCCTCGGAATGGGCTGAGACTTTGGCCACCCCCACCCCGCATCAAAAATAGGACGCGGGCACAGCCTCGCCCAAAAAAGAGCAGCCGAACCCCTTGGCGCCAAGTTCGTCCTGCGGAAAAATGCCCAAAAAATGGGTGTGCTATAGCCTTTGGGCGTGGGGCTGGCGAACTTCGTCCGCCGGACTCGGAATGGGCCGAGACTTTGGCCACCCGCTCCCCGTGACAAAAATAGGCCGCGGGCACAGCCGCGCATTAAAAAGAGCTGCCAAACACCTTGGCGCCATGTTTGTCCAGCGGCAAAATGCCCAAAAAATGGGCGTGCTATAGCCTTCGGGCGTGGGGCCGGCAAAGTTCATCCCCCTTCCTCGGAATGGGCCGAGACTTTGCCCACCACCTCCCAGCGACAAAAATAGGCCACGGGCACAGCCGTGCCCAAAAAAGAGCAGCCGAACCCCTTGGCGCCATATTCGTCCTGCGGAAAAATGCCCAAAAAAGGGGTGGGCTATATCCTTGGGGCGTGGGGCTGGCGAACTTCGTCTGCCGGACTCGAATGGGCCGAGACTTTGCCCACCCTCTCCCCGCGACAAAAATAGGCCGCGGGCACAGCCGCGCCCGAAAAAGAGCAGCCGAACCCCTTGGCGCCAAGTTCGTCCTGCGGCAAAATGCCCAAAAAAGGGGTGTTCTATAGCCTTTGCGCGTGGGGCCGGCAAAGTTCATCCCCCTTCCTCGGAATGGGCCGAGACTCTGCCCACCCCCTCCCCGCGTCAAAAATAGGCCGCGGGCACAGCCTCGCCCAAAAAAGAGCAGCCGAACCCCTTGGCGCCAAGTTCGTCCTGCGGCAAAATGCCCAAAAAATGGGTGAGCTATAGCCTTTGGGCGTGGGGCCGGCAAAGTTCATCCCCCTTCCTCAGAATGGGCCGAGACTCTGCCCACCCCCTCCCCGCGTCAAAAATAGGCCGCGGGCACAGCCTCGCCCAAAAAAGAGCAGCCGAACCCCTTTGCACCAAGTTCGTCCAGCGGCAAAATGCCCAAAAAAGGGGTGTGCTATAGACTTTGGGCCTGGGGCCGGAAAACTTCATCCGCCTTCCTCAGAATTGGCCAAGACTTTGCCCACTCCCTCCCCGTGCCAAAAATACACCGAGGGCACAGCCGCGCCGAAAAAAGAGCAGCCGAACCCCTTGGCGCCAAGTTCGTCCTGCGGAAAAATGCCCAAAAAAGGGGTGTGCTATAGCCTTTGGGCGTGGGGCCGGCGAACTTCGTCCGCATTCCTCGGAATGGGCCGAGACTTTGCCCACCCCCTCCCCACGACAAAAATAGGCCGCGGGCACAGCCGCACCCAAAAAAGAGCAGCCGAACCCCTGGGCGCCAAGTTCGTCCTGCGGCAATATGCCCAAAAAATGGGTGTGCAATAGCCTTTGGGCGTGGGGCCGGCAAAGTTCATCCCCCTTCCTCGGAATGGGCCGAGACTTTGGCCACCCCCTCCCCGCACCAAAAATTGGCCGCGGGCACAGCCGCGCCCAAAAAAGCGCAGCCGAACCCCTTGGCGCCATGTTCGTCCTGCGGAAAAATCCCCAAAAAGGGGGTGGGCTATAGCCTTCCGGCGTGGAGCCGGCGCACATCGTCTGCCATCCTCGGAATGGGCCAGGACTTCGTCCATCCCCTCCCCATGACAAAAATAGGCCGCAGGCACAGCCGCGCCCAAAAAAGAGCAGCCGAACCCCTTGGCGCCAAGTTCGTCCTGCGGAAAAATGCCCAAAAAAGGGGTGTGCTATGGACTTTGCGCGTATGGCTGGCAAACTTCGTCCGCCAGACTCCGAATGGACCGAGACTTTGGCCACCCCCTCCCCGCGACAAAAATAGGCCGCAGGCACAGCTTCGCCCAAAAAAGAGCAGCCGCACCCCTTGGCGCCCAGTTCGTCCGGCGGCAAAATGCCCAAAAAATGGGTGTGCTATAGCCTTTGGGCGTGGGGCCTGCAAAGTTCATCCCTGTTCCTCGGAATGGGCCGAGACTTTGGCCACCCCCTCTCCGTGACAAAAATAGGCCGCGGGAACAGCCTCGCCCAAAAAAGAGCAGCCGAACCCCTTGGCGCCAAGTTCGTCCTGCGGTAAAATGCCCAAAAAATGGGTGTGCTATAGCCTTTGGGCGTGGGGCCGGCGAACTTCATCCGCCTTCCTCGGAATGCGCCGAGACTCTGCCCACCCCCTCCCCGCGACCAAAATAGGCCGCGGGCACAGCCGCGCCAAAAAAGAGCAGCCGAACCCCTTGGCGCCAAGTTCGTCCTGCGGCAAAATGCCCAAAAAAGGGGTGTTCTATAGCCTTTGCGCGTGGGGCCGGCAAAGTTCATCCCCCTTCCTCGGAATGGGCCGAGACTCTGCCCACCCCCTCCCCGCGTCAAAAATAGGCCGCGGGCACAGCCTCGCCCAAAAAAGAGCAGCCGAACCCCTTGGCGCCAAGTTCGTCCTGCGGCAAAATGCCCAAAAAATGGGTGTGCTATAGCCTTTGGGCGTGGGGCCGGCAAAGTTCATCCCCCTTCCTCGGAATGGGCCGAGACATTGCCCATCCCCTCCCCACTGCAAAAATAGGCCGCGGGCACAGCCGCGCCCAAAAAAGAGTAGCCGAAACCCTTGGCGCCAAGTTCGTCCTGCGGAAAAATGCCCAAAAAAGGGGTGGGCTATAGCCTTGGGGCGTGGGGCTGGCGAATTTCGTCTGCCGGACTCGGAATGGGCCGAGACTTTACCCACCCCATCCCCGCGACAAACATAGGCCGCGGGCACAGCCTCGACCAAAAAAGAGCAGCCGAACCCCTTGGCGCCAAGTTCGTCCTGCGGCAAAATGCCCAAAAAATGGGTGTGCTATAGCCTTTGGGCGTGGGGCCGGCAAAGTTCATCCCCCTTCCTCGGAATGGGCCGAGACATTGCGCACCCCCTCCCCGCGACAAAAATAGGCCGCGGGCACAGCCGCGCCAAAAAAGAGCAGCCGAACCCCATGGCGCCAAGTTCGTCCTGCGGAAAAATTCCCAAAAAATGGGCGTGCTATAGCCTTTGGGTGTGGGGCCGGCAAAGTTCATCCGCCTTCCTCGGAATGGGCCGCGATTTTGCTCACCCCCTACCTGCGCCAAAAATAGCCTGCGGGCACAGCCGCGCCCAAAAAAGAGCAGGCGAACCCATTGTTGTCAAGTTCGTCCTGCGGAAAAATGCCCAAAAAAGGGGTGTGCTATAGCCTTGGGGCGTGGGGCTGCCGAAGTTCATCTGCCGGACTCCAAATGGGCCGAGACTTTTCCCACCCCCTCCCCGCGCCAAAAACAGGCCATGGGCACAGCCGCACTCAAAAAAGAACAGCCGAACCCCTAGGCGCCAAGTTCGTCATGCGGAAAACTGCCCAAAAAGGGGGTGGGCTATTGCCTTGGGGCGTGGGGCCGGCGCACTTCGTCCGCCGGACTCGGAATGGGCCGAGACTTTTCCCACCCCCTCCCCGCACAAAAAATAGGCCACGGGCACAGCCATGTCCAAAAAAGAGCAGCCGAACCCCTTGGTGCCAAGCTCGTCCTGTGGAAAAATGCCCAAAAAAGGGGTGGGCTATAGCCTTGGGGCGTGGGGCTGGCGAACTTCGTCCGCCGGACTCGGAATGGGCCGAGACATTGACCACCCCCTCCCCGCGACAAAAATAGGTGGCGGGCACAACCGCGCCCAAAAAAGAGCAGCCGAACCCCTTGGCGCCAAGTTCGTCCAGCGGAAGAATGCCCAAAAAAGGGGTGGGCTATATCCTTGGGGCGTGGGGCTGGCGAACTTCGTCCGCCGGACTCGGAATGGGCCGAGACTTTTCCCACCACCTCCCCGCACCAAAAATAGGCCGCGGGCACAGCCGCGTACAAAAAAGAGCAGCCGAACCCCTTGGCGCCAAGTTCGTCCTGCGGAAAAATGCCCAAAAAAGGGGTGGGCTATAGCCTTGGGGCGTGGGGCAGGCGAACATCGTCCGCCGGACTCAGAATGGGCCAAAAATTTTCCCACCTACTCCCTACGACAAAAATAGGCCGCGGGCACAGCCGCGCCGAAAAACGAGCAGCGGAACCCCTTGGCGCCAAGTTCGTCCTGCGGAAAAATGCCCAAAAAGGGGGTGGGCTATAGCCTTGGGACGTGGGGCAGGCGAACTTCGTCCGCCGGGCTCGGAATGGGGCGAGACACTGACCACCCCCTCCCCACGACAAAAATAGGTCACGGGCCCAGCCGCGCCCAAAAAAGAGCAGCCGAACCCCTTGGCACCAAGTTCATCCTGCGGAAAAATGCTCAAAAAAGGGGTGGGCTATAGCCTTGGGGCGTGGGGCTGGCGAATTTCGTCTGGCGGACTCGGAATGGGCCGAGACTTTTCACTCCCCCTCCCCGCGACAAACATAGGCCGCGGGCACAGCCTCGCCCAAAAAAGAGCAGCCGAACCCCTTGGCGCCAAGTTCGTCCTGCGGCAAAATGCCCAAAAAATGGGTGTGCTATAGCCTTTGGGCGTGGGGCCGGCAAAGTTCATCCCCCTTCCTCGGAATGGGCCGAGACATTGCACACCCCCTCCCCGCGACAAAAATAGGCCGCGGGCACAGCCGCGTCAAAAAAGAGCAGCCGAACCCCATGGCGCCAAGTTCGTCCTGCGGAAAAATTCCCAAAAAAGGGGTGTGCTATAGCCTTGGGGCGTGGGGCTGGCGAACTTCGTCCGCCGGACTCGGAATGGGGCGAGACACTGACCACCCCCTCCCCGCGACAAAAATAGGTCACGGGCCCAGCCGCGCCCAAAAAAGAGCAGCCGAACCCCTTGGCACCAAGTTCCTCCTGCGGAAAAATGCTCAAAAAAGGGGTGGGCTATAGCCTTGGGGCGTGGGGCCGGCGAACTTCGTCCGCCGGACTCGGAATGGGCCGAGACATTGACCACCCCCTCCCCGCGACAAAAATAGGTGGCGGGCACAACCGCGCCCAAAAAAGAGCAGCCGAACCCCTTGGCGCCAAGTTCGTCCTGCGGAAGAATGCCCAAAAAAGGGGTGGGCTATATCCTTGGGGCGTGGGGCTGGCGAACTTCGTCCGCCGGACTCGGAATGGGCCGAGACTTTTCCCACCACCTCCCCGCGCCAAAAATAGGCCACGGGCACAGCCGCGTACAAAAAAGAGCAGCCGAACCCCTTGGCGCCAAGTTCGTCCTGCGGAAAAATGCCCAAAAAAGGGGTGGGCTATAGCCTTGGGGCGTGGGGCTGGCGAACATCGTTCGCCGGACTCAGAATGGGCCAATACTTTTCCCACCCACTCCCTACGACAAAAATAGGCCGCGGGCACAGCCGCGCCGAAAAACGAGCAGCCGAACCCCTTGGCGCCAAGTTCGTCCGGCGGAAAAATGCCCAAAAAGGGGGTGGGCTATAGCCTTGGGGCGTGGGGCAGGCGAACTTCGTCCGCCGGACTCGGAATGGGGCGAGACACTGACCACCCCCTCCCCGCGACAAAAATAGGTCACGGGCCCAGCCGCGCCCAAAAAAGAGCAGCCGAACCCCTTGGCACCAAGTTCATCCTGTGGAAAAATGCTCAAAAAAGGGGTGGGCTATAGCCTTGGGGCGTGGGGCCGGCAAAGTTCGTCCGCCGGACTCGCAATGGGCCGAGACTTTTCCCACCCCCTCCCCGCGACAAAAATAGGCCGCGGGCACAGCCGCGCCCAAAAAAGAGCTGGAGAAACCCTTGGCGCAAAATTCATCCTGCGGAAAAATGCCCAAAAAAGGGGTGTGCTATAGCCTTTGGGCATGGGGCCGGCAAAGTTCATCCGCCGGACTCGGAATGGGCCGAGACTTTGGCCACCCCCTCCCCGCGCCAAAAATAGGCTGTGGGCACAGCCACGCCCAAAAAAGGGCAGCCGAACCCCTTGGCCCCAAGTTCGTCCTGCGGAAAAATGCTCAAAAAAGGGTGGGCTATAGCCTTGGGGCGTTGGACTGGCGCACTTCGTCCGCCTTCCTAGGAATGGGCGGAGACTTTGCCCACCCCCTCCCCACGAAAAAAATAGGCCACGGACACAGCCGCGCCCAAAAAAGAGCAGGCGAACCCATTGTTGTCAAGTTCGTCCTGCGGAAAAATGCCCAAAAAAGGGGTGTGCTATAGCCTTGGGGCGTGGGGCTGCCGAAGTTCATCTGCCGGACTCCAAATGGGCCGAGACTTTTCCCACCCCCTCCCCGCGCCAAAAACAGGCCGCGGGCACAGCCTCGCCCAAAAAAGAGCAGCCGAACCCCTTGGCGCCAAGTTCGTCCTGCGGCAAAATGCCCAAAAAATGGGTATGCTATAGCCTTTGGGCGTGGGGCCGGCAAAGTTCATCCCCCTTCCTCGGAATGGGCCGAGACATTGCACACCCCCTCCCCGCGACAAAAATAGGCCGCGGGCACAGCCGCGTCAAAAAAGAGCAGCCGAACCCCATGGCGCCAAGTTCGTCCTGCGGAAAAATTCCCAAAAAAGGGGTGTGCTATAGCCTTGGGGCGTGGGGCTGGCGCACTTCGTCCGCCGGACTCGGAATGGGGCGAGACACTGACCACCCCCTCCCCGCGACAAAAATAGGTCACGGGCCCAGCCGCGCCCAAAAAAGAGCAGCCGAACCCCTTGGCACCAAGTTCCTCCTGCGGAAAAATGCTCAAAAAAGGGGTGGGCTATAGCCTTGGGGCGTGGGGCCGGCGAACTTCGTCCGCCGGACTCGGAATGGGCCGAGACATTGACCACCCCCTCCCCGCGACAAAAATAGGTGGCGGGCACAACCGCGCCCAAAAAAGAGCAGCCGAACCCCTTGGCGCCAAGTTCGTCCTGCGGAAGAATGCCCAAAAAAGGTGTGGGCTATATCCTTGGGGCGTGGGGCTGGCGAACTTCGTCCGCCGGACTCGGAATGGGCCGAGACTTTTCCCACCACCTCCCCGCGCCAAAAATAGGCTGTGGGCACAGCCACGCCCAAAAAAGGGCAGCCGAACCCCTTGGCCCCAAATTCGTCCTGCGGAAAAATGCTCAAAAAAGGGTGGGCTATAGCCTTGGGGCGTTGGACTGGCGCACTTCGTCCGCCTTCCTAGGAATGGGCGGAGACTTTGCCCACCCCCTCCCCACGAAAAAAATAGGCCACGGACACAGCCGCACCCAAAAAAGAGCAAGCGAACCCCTTGGCGCCAAGTTCGTGGTGCGGAAAAATGCCCAAAAAAGGGGTGTGCTATAGCCTTGGGGCGTGGGGCTGCCGAAGTTCGTCCGCCGGACTCGGAATGGGGTGAATTTTTTCCCACCCCCTCCCCGTGACAAACATAGGCCGCGGGCACAGCCGCGCCCAAAAAAGAGCAGCCGAACCCGTTGGCGCCAAGTTCGTCCTGCGAAAAAATGCCCAAAAAAGGGGTGGGCTATAGCCTTGGGGCGTGGGGCTGGCGAACTTCGTCCGCCTTCCTCGGAATGGGTGGAGACATTGCCCACCCCCTTCCCACGAAAAAAATAGGCCACGGACACAGCCGCGCCCAAAAAAGAGCAGGCGAACCCCTTGGCGCCAAGTTCGTGCTGCGGAAAAATGGCCAAAAAAGGGGTGTGCTATAGCCTTGGGGCGTGGGGCTGCCGAAGTTCGTCCGCCGGACTCGGAATGGGCCGAATTTTTTCCGACCCCCTCCCCGTGACAAAAATAGGCCGCGGGCACAGCCGCGCCCAAAAAAGAGCAGCCGAACCCGTTGGCGCCAAGTTCGTCCTGCGGAAAAATGCCCAAAAAAGGGGTGTGCTATAGCCTTGGGGCGTGGGGCTGGCGAACTTCATCCGCCGGACTCGCAATGAGCCGAGACTTTGCCCACCCCCTCCCCACGGCAAAAAATGCCGCGGGCACAGCCTTGCCCAAAAAATAGGAGCCGAACCCCTTGGCGCCAAGTTCGACCTGCGGAAAAATGCCCAAAAAAGGGGTGCACTATAGCCTTGGGGCGTGGGGCTGCCGAAGCTTGTCTGCCGGACACGGAATGGGCCGAGACTTTTCCCACCCCCTCCCCGCGACAAAAATAGGCCTCGGGCACAGCCGCGCCCAAAAAAGAGCAGCCGATCCCCTAGGCACTAAGTTCGTCCTGCGGAAAATGCCCAAAAAAGGGGTGTGCTATAGCCTTTGGGCGTGGGGCCGGTAAACTTCGTCCGCCTTCCTCGGAATAGGCCGAGACTTTGGCCGCCCCCTCCCCACGACAAAAATAGGCCGTGGGCACAGCCGCGCCCAAAAAAGAGCAGCCGAACCCCTTGGCGCCAAGTTCGTGCCGCGGAAAAATGCCCAAAAAAGGGGTGTGCTATAGCCTTGGGGCGTGGGGCTGCCGAAGTTCGTCCGCCGGACTCGGAATGGGCCGAATTTTTTCCCACCCCCTCCCGGTGACAAAAATAGGCCGTGGGCACAGCCGCGCCCAAAAAAGAGCAGCCGAACCCGTTGGCGTCAAGTTCGTCCTGCGGAAAAATGCCCAAAAAAGGGGTGTGCTATAGCCTTGGGGCGTGGGGCTGGCGGACTTCTTCCGCCGGACTCGGAATGAGCCGAGACTTTGCCCACCCCCTCCCCACGACAAAAAATTCCGCGGGCACAGCCGCACCCAAAAAAGAGCAGCCGAACCCGTTGGCGCCAAGTTCGTCCTCTGGAAAAATGCCCAAAAAAGGGGTGCACTATAGCCTTGGTGCGTGGGGCTGCCGAAGCTTCTCTGCCGGACTCAGAATGGGCCGAGACTTTTCCCACCCCCTCCCCGCGACAAAAATAGGCCTCGGGCACAGCCGCGCCCAAAAAAGAGCAGCCGATCCCCTAGGCACTAAGTTCGTCCTGCAGAAAATGCCCAAAAAAGGGGTGTGCTATAGCCTTTGGGCGTGGGGCCGGTAAACTTCGTCCGCCTTCCTCGGAATGGGCCGAGACTTTTCCCACCCCCTCCCCGCGCCAAACATAGGTCGCAGGCCCAGCCGCGCACAAAAAAGAGCAGCCGAACCCTTTGGCGCCAAGTTCGTCTTGCGAAAAACTGCCCAAAAAGGGGGTGGGCTATAGCCTTGGGGCGTGGGGCCGGCGAACTTCGTCCCCCAGACTCGGAATGGGCCGAGACTTTTCCCACCATCTCCCCGCGCAAAAAATAGGCCGCCGGCACAGCCATGCCCAAAAAAGAGCAGCCGAACCCCTTGGCGCCAACTTCGTCCTGTGGAAAAATGCCCAAAAAAGGGGTGGGCTATATCCTTGGGGCGTGGGGCGGGTGAACTTCGTCCGCCGGACTTGGAATGGGCCGAGACATTGACAACCCCCTCCCCGCGACAAAAATAGGCGGCGGGCACAACCGCGCCCAAAAAAGAGCAGCCGAACCCCTTGGCGCCAAGTTCGTCCTGCGGAAGAAAGCCAAAAAAAGGGGTGGGCTATAGCCTTGGGGCGTGGGGCGTGGGGCGGGCGGACTTCGTCCGCCGGACTCGGAATGGGCCGAGACTTTTCCCACCCCCTCCCCGCGCCAAACATAGGCCGCGGGCACAGCCGCGCACAAAATAGAGCAGCCTAACCCCTTGGCGCCAAGTTCGTCATGCGAAAAACTGCCCAAAAAGGGGGTGGGCTATAGCCTTGGGGCGTGGGGCCGGCGAACTTCGTCCCCCAGACTCGGAATGGGCCGAGACTTTTCCCACCCTTCCCCGTACATAAAATAGGCCGCGGGAACAGCCATGCCCAAAAAAGTGCAGCCGAACCCCTTGGTGCCAAGTTCGTCCTGTGGAAAAATGCTCAAAAAAGGGGTGGGCTATAGCCTTGGGGCGTGGGGCGGGCGAACTTCGTCCGCCGGACTTGGAATGGGCCGAGACATTGACCACCCCCTCCCCACGACAAAAATAGGCGGCGGGCACAACCGCGCCCAAAAAAGAGCAGCCGAACCCCTTGGCGCCAAGTTCGTCCTGCGGAAGAAAGCCCAAAAAAGGGGTGTGCTATAGCCTTGGGGCGTGGGGCTGGCGAACTTCGTCCGCCGGACTCGGAATGGGCCGAGACTTTTCCCACCCCCTCCCCGCGCCAAACATAGGCCGCGGGCACAGCCGCACACAAAAAAGAGCAGCCGAACCCCTTGGCGCCAAGTTCGTCATGCGAAAAACTGCCCAAAAAGGGGGTGGGCTATAGCCTTGGGGCGTGGGGCCGGCGAACTTCGTCCCCCAGACTCGGAATGGGCCGAGACTTTTCCCACCCTTCCCCGTACATAAAATAGGCCGCGGGAACAGCCATGCCCAAAAAAGTGCAGCCGAACCCCTTGGTGCCAAGTTCGTCCTGTGGAAAAATGCTCAAAAAAGGGGTGGGCTATAGCCTTGGGGCGTGGGGCGGGCGAACTTCGTCCGCCGGACTTGGAATGGGCCGAGACATTGACAACCCCCTCCCCGCGACAAAAATAGGCGGCGGGCACAACCGCGCCCAAAAAAGAGCAGCCGAACCCCTTGGCGCCAAGTTCGTCCTGCGGAAGAAAGCCCAAAAAAGGGGTGGGCTATAGCCTTGGGGCGTGGGGCGTGGGGCGGGCGGACTTCGTCCGCCGGACTCGGAATGGGCCGAGACTTTTCCCACCCCCTCCCCGCGCCAAACATAGGCCGCGGGCACAGCCGCGCACAAAATAGAGCAGCCTAACCCCTTGGCGCCAAGTTCGTCATGCGAAAAACTGCCCAAAAAGGGGGTGGGCTATAGCCTTGGGGCGTGGGGCCGGCGAACTTCGTCCCCCAGACTCGGAATGGGCCGAGACTTTTCCCACCCTTCCCCATACATAAAATAGGCCGCGGGAACCGCCATGCCCAAAAAAGTGCAGCCGAACCCCTTGGTGCCAAGTTCGTCCTGTGGAAAAATGCTCAAAAAAGGGGTGGGCTATAGCCTTGGGGCGTGGGGCGGGCGAACTTCGTCCGCCGGACTTGGAATGGGCCGAGACATTGACCACCCCCTCCCCACGACAAAAATAGGCGGCGGGCACAACCGCGCCCAAAAAAGAGCAGCCGAACCCCTTGGCGCCAAGTTCGTCCTGCGGAAGAAAGCCCAAAAAAGGGGTGTGCTATAGCCTTGGGGCGTGGGGCTGGCGAACTTCGTCCGCCGGACTCGGAATGGGCCGAGACTTTTCCCACCCCCTCCCCGCGCCAAACATAGGCCGCGGGCACAGCCGCACACAAAAAAGAGCAGCCGAACCCCTTGGCGCGAAGTTCGTCATGCGAAAAACTGCCCAAAAAGGGGGTGGGCTATAGCCTTGGGGCGTGGGGCCGTGAACTTCGTCCGCCGGCCTCGGAATGGGCCGAGACTTTTCCCACCCCCTCCCCGCGCAAAAAATAGGCCGCGGGCACAGTCATGCCCAAAAAAGAGCAGCCGAACCCCTTGGTGCCAAGTTGGTCCTGTGGAAAAATGCCCAAAAAAGGGGTGGGCTATAGCCTTGGGGCGTGGGGCGGGCGAACTTCGTCCGCCGGACTTGGAATGGGCCGAGACATTGACCACCCCCTCCCCACGACAAAAATAGGCGGCGGGCACAGCCGCGCCCAAAAAAGAGCAGCCAAACCCCTTGGCGCCAAGTTCGTCCTACGAAAAAATGCCCAAAAAAGGGGTGGGCTATAGCCTTGGGGCGTGGGGCTGGCGAACTTCGTCCGCCGGACTCGGAATGGGCCGAGGCGTTGCCCACCCCCTCCCCGTGACAAAAATAGGCCACGGGCACAGCCGCACCCAAAAAAGAGCAGCCGATCCCCTTGGCGCCAAGTTCGTCCTGCGGTAAAATGCCCAAAAAAGGGGTGGGCTATAGCCTTGGGGCGTGGGGCTGGCGAATTTCGTCCGCCGGACTCCGAATGGGCCGAGGCGTTGCCCACCCCCTCCCCGCGACAAAAATAGGCGATGGGCACAGCCGCGCCCAAAAAAGAGCAGGCGAACCCCTTGGCGCCAAGTTCGTCCTGCGGAAAAATGGCCAAAAAAGGGGTGGGCTGTAGCCTTGGGGCATGGGGCTGGCGAGCTTCGTCCGCCGGACTCGGAATGGGCCGAGACGTTTCCCACCCCCTCCCCACGCGAAAAATAGGGCGCGGGCACAGCCGCGCCCAAAAAAGAGCAGCCGAACCCCTTTGCGCCAAGTTCGTCCTGCGGAAAATGCCCAAAAAAGGGGTGGGCTATAGCCTTGGGGCGTGGGGCCGGCGCACTTCGTCCGCCTTCCCCGGAATGGGCCGAGACTTTGCCCACCCTTTCCCTGCGCCAAAAATAGGCCGCGGGCATAGCCGCGCCCAAAAAAGAGCAGTCGAACCCCTTGGCGCCAAGTTCGTCCTGCGGAAAAATGCCCAAAAAAGGGGTGTACTATACCCTTGGGGCATGGGGCTGCCGAAGTTCGTCCGCTGGACTCGGAGTGGGCTGAGACTTTTCCCACCCCCTCCCCACGACAAAAATAGGCCGCGGGCACAGCCGTACCCAAAAAATAGCAGCCGAACCCCTTGGCGCCAAGTTCGTCCTGCGGAAAAATGCCCAAAAAGGGGGTGGGCTATAGCCTTGGGACGTGGGGCTGGCGAACTTCGTCCGCTCGACTCGGAATGGGCCGAGACTTTGCCCACCGCCTCCCCACGACAAAAATAGGCCGTGGGCACAGCCTCGCCCAAAAAAGAGCAGCCGAACCACTTGGCACCAAGTACGTCCTGCGGAAAAATGCCCAAAAAAGGGGTGTGCTATAGCCTTTGGGCGTGGGGCCGGCACACTTCGTCCGCCTTCCTCGGAATGGGCAGAGACTTTGCCCACCGCCTCCCCACGACAAAAATAGGCCGTGGCCACAGCCTAACCCAAAAAAGAGCAGCCGAGCCCCTTGTCGCCAAGTTCGTCCGGCTGAAAAATGCCTAAAAAAGAGGTGTGCTATAGCCTTGGGGCGTGGGGCTGCCGGAGTTCGTCCGCCGGACTTGGAATGGGCCGAGACTTTGACCACCCCTCCCGGTGCCAAAAATAGGCTGCCGGCACAGCCGCGCCCGAAAAAGAGCAGCCGAACCCCTTGGCGCCAAGTTCGTCCGGCGGAAAAATGCTCAAAAAAGGGGTGTGCTATATCCTTGGGGCGTGGGGCCGGCAAAGTTCGTCCGCCGGACTTGGAATGGGCCGAACCTTTTCCCACCCCCTCCCCGTGACAAAAATAGGCCGCGGGCACAGCCGCACTCAAAATACAGCAGCGGAACCCCTTGGCGCCAAGTTTGTCCTGCGGAAAAATGCCCAAAAAAGGTGTGGGCTATAGCCTCAGGGCGTGGGGCTGGCGAACTTCGTCCGCCTTCCTCGGAATGGGCAGAGACATTGCCCACCCCCTCCCCAAAAAATAGCAGGCGAACCCCTTGGCGCCAAGTTCGTGCTACGGAAAAATGGCCAAAAAAGGGGTGTGCTATAGCCTTGGGGCGTGGGGCTGCCGAAGTTCGTCCGCCGGACTCGGAATGGGCCGAGACTTTTCCCACCCCCTCCCCGAGCCAAAAATAGGCCATGGGCGCAGCCGCGCCCAAAAAAGAACAGCCGAACACCTTGGCGCCAAGTTCGTCATGCGAAAAACGGCCCAAAAAGGGGGTGGGCTATAGCCTTGGGGCGTGGGGCAGGCGAACTTCTTCCGCCGGACTCGGAATGGGCCGAGACTTTTCCCACCACCTCCCCGCGCAAAAAATAGGCTGCGGGCACAGCCATGCCCAAAAAAGAGCAGCCGAACCCCTTGGGGCCAAGTTCGTCCTGTGGAAAAATGCCCAAAAAAGGGGTGGGCTATAGCCTTGGGGCGTGGGGCGGGCGAACTTCGTCCGCCAGACTTGGAATGGGCCGAGACATTCACCACCCCCTCCCCACGACAAAAATAGGCGGCGGGCACAACCGCGCCCAAAAAAGAGCAGCCGAACCCCTTGGCGCCAAGTTCGTCCTGCGGAAGAAAGCCCAAAAAAGGGGTGGGCTATAGCCTTGGGGCGTGGGGCTGGCGAACTTCGTCCGCCAGACTCGGAATGGGCCGAGACTTTTCCCACCCCCTCGCCGCGCCAAACATAGGCCGCGGGCACAGCCGCGAACAAAAAAGAGCAGCCGAACCCCTTGGCGCCAAGTTCGTCATGCGAAAAACTGCCCAAAAAGGGGGTGGGCTATAGCCTTGGGGCGTGGTGCCGGCGCATTTCGTCCGCCGGCCTCGGAATGGGCCGAGACTTTTCCAACCCCCTCCCCGTGCAAAAAATAGGCCGCGGGCACAGCCATGCCCAAAAAAGAGCAGCCGAACCCCTTGGTGCCAAGTTCGTCCTGTGGAAAAATGCCCAAAAAAGGGGTGGGCTATAGCCTTGGGGCGTGGGGCGGGCGAACTTCGTACGCCGGACTTGGAATGGGCCGAGACATTGACCACCCATTCCCCATGACAAAAATAGGTGGCGGGCACAACCGCGCCCCAAAAAGAGCAGCCGAACCCCTTGGCGACAAGTTCGTCCTGCGGAAGAAAGCCTAAAAAAGGGGTGGGCTATAGCCTTGGGGCGTGGGGCAGGCGAACTTCGTCCGCCGGACTCGGAATGGACCAAGACTTTTCCCACCCCCTCCCCGTGCCAAACATAGGCCGCGGGCACAGCCGCGCACAAAAAAGAGCAGCCGAACCCCTTGGCCCCAAGTTCGTCATGCGAAAAACTGCCCAAAAAGGGGGTGGGCTATAGCCTTGGGGCGTGGGGCCGACGAACTTCGTCCACCAGACTCGGAATGGGCCGAGACTTTTCCCACCCCCTCCCCGCGACAAAAATAGGCCGCGGGCACAGCCGCGCAGAAAAAAGAGCAGCCGAACCCCTTGGCGCCAAGTTCGTCAAGCGAAAAACTGCCCAAAAAGGGGGTGGGCAATAGCCTTGGGGCGTGGGGCCGACGAACTTCGTCCACCAGACTCGGAATGGGCCTAGACTTTTCCCACCCCCTCCCCGCGCAAAAAATTGGCCGCGGGCACAGCCAAGCCCAAAAAAGAGCAGCCGAACCCCTTGGCGCCAAGTTCGTCCTGCGGAAAATGCCCAAAAAGGGGGTGGGCTATAGCCTTGGGGCGTGGGGCGGGCGAACTTCGTCCGCCGGACTTGGAATGGGCCGAGACATTGACCACCCCCTCCCCGCGACAAAAATAGGCGGCGGGCACAACCGCACCCAAAAAAGAGCAGCCGAACCACTTGGCACCAAGTTCGTCCTGCGGAAAAATGCCCAAAAAAGGGGTGGGCTATAGCCTAGGGGCGTGGGGACGGTAAAGTTCATCCGCCTTCCTCGGAATGGGTCGAGACTTTACCCACCCCCTCCCCGCGATAGAAATAGGCCGCGGGCACAGCCGCGCCCAAAAAAGAGCAGCCGCACCCCACGGCGCCATGTTCGTCCTGCGGAAAAATGCCCAAAAAAGGGGTGTACTATACCCTTGGGGCATGGGGCTGCCGAAGTTCGTCCGCTGGACTCGGAGTGGGCCGATACTTTTCCCACCCCCTCCCCGTGACAAAATTAGGCCGCGGGCACAGCCGCGCCCAAAAAAGAGCAGCCGAACCCCTTGGCGCCAAGTTCGTCAAGCGAAAAACTGCCCAAAAAGGGGGTGGGCTATAGCCTTGGGGCGTGGGGCCGACGAACTTCGTCCACCAGACTCGGAATGGGCCTAGACTTTTCCCACCCCCTCCCCGCGCAAAAAATTGGCCGCGGGCACAGCCAAGCCCAAAAAAGAGCAGCCGAACCCCTTGGCGCAAGGTTCGTCCTGCGGAAAATGCCCAAAAAGGGGGTGGGCTATAGCCTTGGGACGTGGGGCGGGCGAACTTCGTCCGCCGGACTGGGAATGGGCCGAGACATTGACCACCCCCTCCCCGCGACAAAAATAGGCGGCGGGCACAACCGCGCCCAAAAAAGAGCAGCCGAACCCCTTGGCGCCAAGTTCGTCCTGCGGAAGAAAGCCTAAAAAAGGGGTGGGCTATAGCCTTGGGGCGTGGGGCAGGCGAACTTCGTCCGCCGGACTCGGAATGGGCCGAGACTTTTCCCACCCCCTCGCCGTGCCAAACGTAGGCCGCGGACACAGCCGCGCACAAAAAAGAGCAGCCTAAACCCTTGGCGCCAAGTTCGTCATGCGAAAAACTCCCCAAAAAGGGGGTGGGCTATAGCCTTGGGGCGTGGGGCCGGCGAACTTCGTCCACCAGACTCGGAATCGGCCGAGACTTTTCCCACCCCCTCCCCACGACAAAAATAGGCCGCGGGCGTAGCCGCGGCCAAAAATGAGCAGTCGAACCCCTTGGCGCCAAGTTCGTCCTGCGGAAAAATGCCCAAAAAGGGGGTCGGCTATAGACTTGGGACGTGGGGCTGGCGAACTTCGTCCGCTCGACTCGGAATGGGCCGAGACTTTGCGCACCACCTCCCCACGACAAAAATAGGCCGTGGGCACAGCCGCGTCCGAAAAAGAGCAGCCGAACCACTTGGCACCAAGTTCGTCCTGCGGAAAAATGCCCAAAAAAGGGGTGGGCTATAGCCTAGGGGCGTGGGGACGGTAAAGTTCATCCGCCTTCCTCGGAATGGGTCGAGACTTTACCCACCCCCTCCCCGCGATAGAAATAGGCCGCGGGCACAGCCGCGCCCAAAAAAGAGCAGCCGCACCCCACGGCGCCATGTTCGTCCTGCGGAAAAATGCCCAAAAAAGGGGTGTACTATACCCTTGGGGCATGGGGCTGCCGAAGTTCGTCCGCTGGACTCGGAGTGGGCCGATACTTTTCCCACCCCCTCCCCGTGACAAAATTAGGCCGCGGGCACAGCCGCGCCCAAAAAAGAGCAGCCGAACCCCTTGGCGCCAAGTTCGTCCTGCGGAAAAATGCCCAAAAAAGGGGTGTGCTATAGCCTTGGGGCGTGGGGAAGGCGAACTTCGTCCGCCGGACTCGGAATGTACCGTGACTTTGCCCACTCCCTCTCCGCAACAAAAATAGGCCGCGGGCACAGCCGCACTCAAAAAAGAGCAGCCGAACCCCTTGGCGCCAAGTTCGTACTGCGGAAAAATGCCCAAAAAGGGGGTGGGCTATAACCTTGGGACGTGGGGATGGCGAACTTCGTCCGCCGAACTCGGAATGGGCCGAGACATGGCCCACCCCCTCCCCACGCCAATAATGGGCCACGGGCACAGCCGCACCCAAAAAAGAGCAGGCGAACCCCTTGGTGCCAAGTTCGTCCTGCGGAAAAATGCCCAAAAAAGGGGTGTGCTATAGCCTTGGGGCGTGGGGCGGGCGAACTTCGTCCGCCGGACTCGGAATGTGCCGAGACTTTGCCCACTCCTTCTCCGACACAAAAATAGGCCGCGGGCACAGCCGCACACAAAAAAGAGCGGCCGAACCCCTTGGCGCCAAGTTCGTCCTGCGGAAAAATGCCCAAAAAAGGGGTGTGCTATAGCCTTTGGGCGTGGGGCTGGCGAACTTCGTCCGTCGGACTCGGAATGTGCCTAGACATTGCCCACCCCCTCTCCGCAACAAAAATAGGCCACGGGCACAGCCGCGTCCAAAAAAGGGCAGCCGAAACCCTTGGCGTCAAGTTCGTCCTGCGGAAAAATGCCCAAAAAGGGGGTGGGCTAAAGCCTTGGGTCGTGGGGCTGGCGAACTTCGTCCGCCGAACTCGGAATGGTCCGAGACATGGCCCACCCCCTCCCCGTGCCAATAATAGGCCTCGGGCACAGCCGCGCCCAAAAAAGAGCAGTCGAACCCCTTGGCGCGAAGTTCGTCCTGCGGAAAAATACCCAAAAAAGGGGTGGGCTGTAGCCTTGGAGTGTGGGGCTGGCGAACTTCGTCCGCCGGACTCGGAATGTGCTGACACTTTGCCCACCCCCTCCGCGCAACATAAATTGGCCCCGGGCACAGCCACGCCCAAAAAAGGGCAGCCGAACCCCTTGCAGCCAAGTTCGTCCTGCGGAAAAATGCCCAAAAAGGGGGTGGGCTATAGCCTCGGGGCGTGGGGAGGGCGAAGTTCGTCCGCCGGACTCGGAATGGGCCGTGACTTTGTCCACCCCCTCGCCGGGACAAAAATAGGCCGTGGGCACAGCCGTGCCCAAAAAAGAGCAGCCGAACCCCTTGGCGCCAAGTTCGTCCTGCGGCAAAATGCCCAAAAAATGGGTGTGCTATAGCCTTTGGGCGTGGGGCCAGCAAAGTTCATCCCCCTCCCTCCGAATGGGCCGAGACTTTGCCCACCCCCTCCCCGTGACAAAAATAGGCCGCGGTCACAGCCGCGCCCAAAAAATAGCAGCCGAACGCCTTGGCATCAAGTTCGTCCTGCAGAAAAATGCCCAAAAAAGGGGTGGGCTATAGCCTTGGGGCGTGGTGCTGGCGAACTTCGTCTGCCGGACTCGGAATGGGCCGAGACTTTGCCCACCCCCTCCCCGCCAAAAAAATAGGCCGCGGGCACAGCCTCGCCCAAAAAAGAGCAGCCGAACCCCTTGGCGCCAAGTTCGTCCTGTGGAAAAATGCCCAAAAAATGGGTGTGCTATATCCTTTGGGCGTGGGGCCGGAAAAGTTCGTCCCCCTTCCTCCGAATGGGCCGAGACTTTGCCCACCCCCTCCCCGCGACAGAAATAGGCCGCGGGCACAGCCGCGTCCAAAAAATAGAAGCCGAACCCCTTGGCGCCAAGTTCGTCCTGCGGAAAAATGCCCAAAAAATGGGTGTGCTATAGCCATTGGGCGTGGGGCCGGAAAAGTTCATCCCCCTTCCTCAGAATAGGCCGAGACTTTGCCCACCCCCTCCCCATGCCAAAAATAGGCCGCGGGCACAGCCGCGCCCAAAAAAAGGCAGCCGAACCCCTTTGCGCCAAGTTCGTCCTGCAGAAAAATGCCCAAAAAGGGGGTGGGCTATAGCCTTGGGGTGTGGGGCCGGCACACTTCGTCCGCCGGACTCGGAATGGACCGAGACTTTTCCCAGCCCCTCCCCGCCACAAAAATAGGCCGCGGGCACAGCAGCGCCCAAAAAAGAGCAGCCGAACCCCTTGGCGCCAAGTTCGTCTTGCGGAAAAATGCCCAAAAAAGGGGTGGGCTAAAGCCTTTGGGCGTGGGGCCCGGAAAGTTCATCCGCCTTCCTCGGAATGGGCCGAGACTCTGCCCACCCCTCCCCACGCCAAAAATAGGCCGCGGGCACAGCCGCGCCCAAAAAAAAGCAGCCGCACCCCACGGCGCCAAGTTCGTCCTGTAGAAAAATGCCCAAAAAAGGGGTGTGCTATAGCCTTTGGGCGTGGGGCCGGTGAACTTCGTCCGCCTTCCTCGGAATGGGCCGAGACATTGGCCACCCCCTCCCCGCGACAAAAATAGGCCACGGGCACAGCCGCGCCCAAAAAAGAGCAGCCGAACCCCTTGGCGCCAAGTTCGTCCTGCAGAAAAATGCCCAAAATGGGGGTGGGCCATAGCCTTGGGGCGTGGGGCCGGCGCACTTCGTCCGCCGGACTCGGAATGGACCAAGACTTTTCCCACCCCCTCCCTGTGACAAAAATAGGCCGCGGGCACCGCAGCGTCCAAAAAAGAGCAGCCGAACCCCTTGGCGCCAAGTTCGTCTTTTGGCAAAATGCCCAAAAAAGGGGTGTGCTATAGCCTTTGGGCGTGGGGACGGTGAACTTCGTTTGCCTTGGGCCGAGACTTTGGCCACCCCTCTCAGCGACAAAAATAGGCCGCGGACACAGCCGCGCCCAAAAAAGAGCAGCCGAACCCCTTGGCGCCAAGTTCGTCCTGCAGAAAAATGCCCAAAAAGGGGGTGGGCTATACCCTTGGGGCGTGGGGCCGGCGCACTTCGTCCGCCGGACTCGGAATGGACCAAGAGTTTTCCCACCCCCTCCCCGCGACAGAAATAGGCCGCGGGCACAGCAGCGCCCAAAAAAGAGCAGCCGAACCCCTTGGTGCCAAGTTCGTCTTGCGGCAAAATGCCCAAAAAAGGGGTGTGCTATAGCCTTTGGGAGTGGGGACGGTGAACTTCGTTTGCCTTGGGCCGAGACTTTGGCCACCCCTCCCAGCGACAAAAATTGGCCGCGGACACAGCCGCGCCCAAAAAAGAGCCGCCGAACCCCTTGGCGCCAAGTTCGTCCTGCGGCAAAATGCCCAAAAAAGGGGTGTGCTATAGCCTTTGGGCGTGGGGATGGCAAAGTTCATCCGCCTTCCTCGGAATGGGTTGAGACTTTGCCCACCCCCTCCCCGCGACAGAAATAGGCCGCGGGCACAGCCGCGCCCAAAAAACAGCAGCCACACCCCACGGTGCCAAGTTCGTCCTGCGGCAAAATGCCCAAAAAAGGGGTGGGCTACAGCCTTGGGGCGTGGGGCTGCCGAACTTCGTACGCCGAACTCGGAATGGGCCGAGACTTTGGCCACCCCTTCCCCGCGATAAAAATAGTCCGCGGGCACAGCCGCGTCCAAAAAAGAGCTGCCGAACCCCTTGGCGCCAAGTTCGTCCTGCGGAAAATGCCCAAAAAAGGGGTGTGCTATAGCCTTTGGGCGTGGGGCCGGCGAAGTTCATCCGCCTTCCTCGGATTGGGCCTAGACATTGGCCACCCCCTCCCCACGCCAAAACTAGGCTGCGGGCCCAGCCACGCCCAAAAAAGAGCAGCCGAACCCCTTGGCGCCAAGTTCGTCCTTCGGAAAAATGCCCAAAAAAGGGGTGTGCCATAGCCTTGGGGCATGGGGCTGGCGAACTTCGTCCGCCGGACTCGGAATGGGCCGAGACTTTGGCCGACCCCTCCCCGCGACAAAAATAGGCCCCGGGCACAGCCGCGCCCCAAAAAGAGAAGCCGAACCCCTTGGCGCCAAGTTCGTCCTGCGGAAAAAAGCCCAAAAAAGGGGTGGGCTATAGCCTAGGCACGTGGGGCTGGCGAACTTCGTCCCCCGGACTCGGAATGGGCCGAGACTTTTCCCACCCCCTCCCCGCGACAAAAATAGGCCGCGGGCACAGCCTCGCCCCAACAAGAGCTGGCGAACTCCTTGGTACCAAGTTCGTCCTGCGGAAAAATGCCCAAAAAAGGGGTGTGCTATTGCCTTGGGGCGTGGGGCTGCCGAAGTTCGTCCGCCGGACTCGAAATGGGCCGAGACTTTTCCCACCCCCACCCTGCAACAAAAATAGGCCATGGCCACAGCCGCGCTCAAAAAAGAGCAGCCAAACCCCTTGGCGCCAAGTTCGTCCTGCGGAAAAATGACCAAAAAAGGGGTGGCCTATAGCCTTGGGGCGCGGGGCTGGCGAAGTTCGTACGCCGAACTCGGAATGTGCCGAGACTTTGCCCACCCCCTCATCGCGACAAAAATAGTCCGCGGGCACAGCCGCGCTCAAAAAAGAGCAGCCGACTCCCTTGGCGCCAAATTCGTCCTGCGGAAAATGCCCAAAAAAGGGGTGTGGTATAGCCTTGGGGCGTGGGGCCGGCAAAGTTCATCCGCCTTCCTCGGATTGGGCCTAGACTTTGGCCACCCCCTCCCCGTGCCAAAACTAGGCTGCGGGCCCAGCCGCGCTCAAAAAAGAGCAGCCAAACCCCTTGGCGCCAAGTTCGTCCTGCGGAAAAAAGCCCAAAAAAGGGGTGGGCTATAGCCTTGGGGCGTGGGGCTGGCGAACTTCGTCCGCCTTCCTCGGAATGGGCCGAGACTTTGCCCACCCCCTCCCCGCGACAAAAATAGTCCGCGGGCACAGCCGCGCCCAAAAAGGAGCAGTCGAACCCTATGGCGCCAAGTTCGTCCTACGAAAAAATGCCCAAAAAAGGGGTGTGCTATAGCCTTGGGGCGTGGGGCTGCCGAAGTTCGTCCGCGGGACTCGGAATGGGCCGAGACTTTGGCCACCCCCTCCCCGCACCCAAAATAGGCTGTGGGCACAGCCGCGCCCAAAAAGGAGCAGCCGAACCCCTTGGCGCCAAGTTCGTCCAGCGGAAAAATGACCAAAAAAGGGGGGGGGGGGGGCTATAGCCTTGGGGCGCGGGGCTGGCGAAGTTCGTACGCCGAACTCGGAATGTGCCGAGACTTTGCCCACCCCCTCCCCAAGACAAAAATAGTCCGCGGTCACAGCCGCGCCCAAAAAGGAGCAGTCGAACCCCATGGCGCCAAGTTCGTCCTACGGAAAAATGCCCAAAAAAGGGGTGTGCTATAGCCTTGGGGCGTGGGGCTGCCAAAGTTCGTCCGCCGGACTCGGAATGGGCCGAGACTTTTCCCACCCCCTCCCTGCGACAAAAATAGGCCATGGCCACAGCCGCGCTCAAAAAAGAGCAGCCGAACCCCTTGGCGCCAAGTTCGTCCTGCGGAAAAATGACCAAAAAAGGGGGGGGGGGCTATAGCCTTGGGGCGCGGGGCTGGCGAAGTTCGTACGCCGAACTCGGAATGTGCCGAGACTTTGCCCACCCCCTCCCCGCGACAAAAATAGTCCACGGGCCCAGCCGCGCCCAAAAAGGAGCAGTCGAACCCCATGGCGCCAAGTTCGTCCTACGGAAAAATGCCCAAAAAAGGGGTGTGCTATAGCCTTGGGGCGTGGGGCTGCCAAAGTTCGTCCGCCGGACTCGGAATGGGCCGAGACTTTTCCCACCCCCTCCCTGCGACAAAAATAGGCCATGGCCACAGCCGCGCTCAAAAAAGAGCAGCCGAACCCCTTGGCGCCAAGTTCGTCCAGCGGAAAAATGACCAAAAAAGGGGGGGGGGGGCTATAGCCTTGGGGCGCGGGGCTGGCGAAGTTCGTACGCCAAACTCGGAATGTGCCGAGACTTTGCCCACCCCCTCCCCGTGACAAAAATAGTCCGCGGGCACAGCCGCGCCCAAAAAAGAGCAGCCGAACCCCTTGGCGCCAAATTCGTCCTGCGGAAAATGCCCAAAAATGGGGTGTGGTATAGCCTTGGGGCGTGGGGCCGGCAAAGTTCATCCGCCTTCCTCGGATTGGGCCTAGACTTTGGCCACCCCCTCCCCGCGCCAAAACTAGGCTGCGGGCCCAGCCGCGCCCAAAAAAGAGCAGCCAAACCCCTTGGCGCCAAGTTCGTCCTGCGGAAAAAAGCCCAAACAAGGGGTGGGCTATAGCCTTGGGGCGTGGGGCTGGCGAACTTCGTCCGCCTTCCTCGGAATGGGCCGAGACTTTGCCCATACCCTCCCCACGAAAAAAATAGGCCGCGGACAAAGCCGCGCCCAAAAAAGAGCACGCGAACCCCTTGGCACCAAGTTCGTTCTGCGGAAAAATGCCCAAAAAAGGGGTGTGCTATAGCCTTGGGGCGTGGGGCTGGCGAACTTCGTCCGCCGGACTCGGAATGCGCCAAGACTTTGCCCACCCCCTCCCCACGACAAAAAGTGCCATGGGCACAGCCGCGCCCAAAAAAGAGCAGCCGAACCCCTTGGCGCCAAGTTCGTCCTGCGGAAAAATGCCCAAAAAAGGGGTGCACTATAGCCTTGGGGCGTGGGGCTGCCGAAGCTCGTCTGTCAGATTCGGAATGGGCCGAGACTTTTCGCACCCCCTCCCCGCGTCAAAAATAGGCCTCGGGCACAGCCGCGCCCAAAGAAGAGCAGCCGAACCCCTAGGCACTAAGTTCGTCCTGCGGAAAATGCCCAAAAAAGGGGTGTGCTATAGCCTTTGGGCGTGGGGCCAGCAAAGTTCATCCGCCTTCCTCGGAATGGGCCGCGATTTTGCTCACCCCCTACCCGCGCGAAAAATAGGCCGCGGGCACAGCCGCGCCCAAAAAAGAGCAGGCGAACCCCTTGGCGTCAAGTTCGTCCTGCGGAAAAATGCCCAAAAAGGGGGTGTGCTCTAGCCTTGGGGCGTGGGGATGCCGAAGCTCATCCGCCGGACTCGGAATGGGCCGAGACTTTTCCCACCCCCTCCCCGCGCCAAAAATAGGCCATGGGCACAGCCGCACCCAAAAAAGAACCGCCGAACCCCATGGCACCAAGTTCGTCATGCGGAAAACCGCCCAAAAAGGGGGTGGGCTATAGCCTTGGGGCGTGGGGCCGGCGACCTTCGTCCGCCGGAATCGGAATGGGCCGAGACTTTTCCTACCCCCTCCCCACGACAAAAATAGGCCGCGGACACAGCCGTGCCCAAAAAAGAGCAGCCGAACCCCTCGGTGCCAAGTTCTTCCTCGGGAAAAATGACCAAAAAAGGGGTGTGCTATAGCCTTGGGGCGTGGGGCCGGCGAACTTCGTCCGCCGGACTCGGAATGGGCCGAGACTTTGCCCACCCCCTCCCCATGACAAAAATAGGTCGCGGGCACAGCCGTGCCCAAAAACGAGCAGCCGAACCCCTTGGCGCCAAGTTCGTCCTAAGGAAAAATGCCCAAAAGGGGGGTTGGCTATAGCCTTGGGGTGTGGGGCTGGCGAACTTCGTCCGCCTTCCTCGGAATGGGCCGAGACTTTGCCCACCCCCTCCCCGCGCCAAAAATAGGCCGCGGGCACAGCCTCGTCCAAAAAAGAGCAGCCGAACCCCTTCGCGCCAAGTTCGTCCTGCGGAAAAATGCCCAAAAAAGGAGTGTGCTATAGCCTTTGGGCGTGCGGCCGCCAAAGTTCATCCGCCTTCCTCGGAATGGGCCGAGACATTGCCAACTCCCTCCCCGTGCCAAGAATAGGCCGCGGGCACAGCCGCGCCCTAAAAAGAGCAGTCGAACCCCTTGGCGCCAAGTTCGTCCTACGGAAAAATGCCCAAAAAAGGGGTGTACTATAGCCTTGGGGCGTTGGGCTGCCGAAGTTCGTCCTCTGGACTCGGAATGGGCTGAGACTTTGCCCACTCCCTCCCCGTGACAAAAATAGGCTGCGGACGCAGCCGCGCCCAAAAAAGAGCAGCCGAACCCCTTGGCGCCAAGTTCATCCTGCGGATAAATGCCCAAAAAAGGGGTGGGCTATAGCCTTGGGGCGTGGGGCTGGCGAACTTCGTTCTCCGGACTCGGAATGGGCCGAGACTTCGCCCACTCCCTCCCTGCAACAAAAATAGGCCGCGGCCGCAGCCGCGCCCAAAAAGAGCAGCCGAACCCCTTGGCGCCAAGTTCGTCCTGTGGAAAAATGCCCAAAAAAGGGGTGGGCTATAGCCTTGGGGCATGGGGCTGGCGAACTTCGTCCGCCTTCCTCGGAATGGGCCGAGACTTTCCCCATCCCCTCCCTAAGACAAAAATAGGCTGCGGGCACAGCCGTACCCAAAAAAGTGCTGCCGAACCCCTTGGCGCCAAGTTCGTCCTGCGGAAAAATGCCCAAAAAGGGGGTGGGCTATAGCCTTGGGGCGTGGGGCTGGCGAACTTTGTCCGCCGGACTCGGAATGGGCCGAGACTTTGACCACCCCCTTCCCCGCGCCAAAAATAGGCCGCGGGCACAGCCTCGCCAAAAAAAGAGCAGCCGAACCCCTTGGCGCCAATTTCGTCCTGCGGAAAAATGCCCAAAAAAGGGGTGTGCTATAGCCTTTGGGCGTGGGGCCGCCAAAGTTCATCCGCCCTCCACGGAATGGGCCGAGCAATTGCCAACTCCCTCCCCGCACCAAAAATAGGCCGCGGGCACAGCCGCGCCCAAAAAAGAGCAGTCGAACCCCTTGGCCCCAAGTTCGTCCTGCGGAAAAATGCCCAAAAAAGGGGTGTACTATAGCCTTGGGGCGTGGGGCTGCCGAAGTTCGTCCGCGGGACTCGGAATGGGCCGAGACTTTTCCCACCCGCTCCACGTGAAAAAAATAGGCCGCGGGCACAGCCGCGCCCATAAAAGAGCAGCCGAACCCCTTGGCGCCAAGTTCGTCCTGCGGAAAAATGCCCAAAAAAGGGGTGTGCTATAGCCTTTGGGTGTGGGGCCGGCGCACTTCGTCCGCCTTCCTCGGAATGGGCTGAGACTTTGGCCACCCCATCCCCACGACAGAAATAGGCCGCGGGCACAGCCTCACCCAAAAAAGAGCAGCCGAACCCCTTGGCGCCAAGTTTGTCCTGCGGAAAAATGCCTAAAAAAGAGGTGTGCTATAGCCTTGGGGCGTGGGGCTGCCGGAGTTCGTCCGCCAGACTTGGAATGGGCCGAGACTTCGACCACCCCTCTCCGCACCAAAAATAGGCCGCGGGCACAGCCGCGCCCAAAAAAGAGCAGTCGAACCCCTTGGCGCCAAGTTCGTCCTGCGGAAAAATGCCCAAAAAAGGGGTGTACTATATCCTTGGGGCGTGGGGCTGCCGAAATTCGTCTGCCGGACTCGGAATGGGCCGACACTTTTCCCACCCCCTCCCCATGAAAAAAATAGGCCGCGGGCACAGCCGCGCCCAAAAAAGAGCAGCCGAACCACTTGGCGCTAAGTTCGTCGTTGCGGAAAAATGCCCAAAAAAGGGGTGTGCTATAGCCTTTGGGCGTGGGGCCGGCAAAGTTCCTCCGCCTTCCTAGGAATGGGCCGAGACTTTTCCCACCCCCTCCCCGTGACAAAAATAGGCCGCGGGCACAGCCGCGCCCAAAAAAGAGCAGCGAACCCCTTGGCGCCAAGTTCGTCCTGCGGAAAAATGCCCAAAAAAGGGGTGTGCTATAGCCTTTGGGCGTGGGGGGCCGCCAAATTTCGTCCGCCCTCCTCGGAATGGGCCGAGCAATTGCCAACTCCCTCCCCGCACCAAAAATAGGCCGCGGGCAGAGCCGCGCCCAAAAAAGTGCAGTCGAACCCCTTGGCCCCAAGTTCGTCCTGCGGAAAAATGCCCAAAAAAGGGGTGTACTATAGCCTTGGGGCGTGGGGCTGCCGAAGTTCATCCGCGGGACTCGGAATGAGCCGAGACTTTTCCCACCCGCTCCCCGTGAAAAAAATTGGCCGCGGTCACAGCCGCGCCCAAAAAAGGGCTGTGCTATAGCCTTTGGGTGTGGGGCCGGCGCACTTCGTCCGCCTTCCTCGGAATGGGCTGAGACTTTGGCCACCCCATCACCACGACAGAAATAGGCCGCGGGCACAGCCTCGCCCAAAAAAGAGTAGCCGAACCCCTTGGCGCCAAGTTCGTCCTGCGGAAAAATGCCTAAAAAAGAGGTGTGCTATAGCCTTGGGGCGTGGGGCTGCCGGAGTTCGTCCGCCAGACTTGGAATGGGCCGAGACTTCGACCACCCCTCTCCGCGCCAAAAATAGGCCGCGGGCACAGCCGCGCCCAAAAAAGAGCAGTCGAACCCCTTGGCGCCAAGTTCGTCCTGCGGAAAAATGCCCAAAAAAGGGGTGTACTATATCCTTGGGGCGTGGGGCTGCCGAAATTCGTCTGCCGGACTCGGAATGGGCCGACACTTTTCCCACCCCCTCCCCGTGAAACAAATAGGCCGCGGGCACAGCCGCGCCCAAAAAAGAGCAGCCGAACCACCTGCCGCTAAGTTTGTCGTTGCGGAAAAATGCCCAAAAAAGGGGTGTGCTATAGCCTTTGGGCGAGGGGGCCGGCAAAGTTCCTCCGCCTTCCTTGGAATGGGCCGAGACTTTTCCCACCCCCTCCCCGCGACAAAAATAGGCCGCGGGCACAGCCGCGCCCAAAAAAGAGCAGCGAACCCCTTGGCGCCAAGTTCGTCCTGCGGAAATATGCCCAAAAAAGGGGTGGGCTATATCCTTGGGGCGTGGGGCTGGCGAAATTCGTCCGCCGGACTCGGAATGGGCCGAGACTTTGCTCACCCCCTCGCCGCGCCAAAAATAGGCCGCGGGCACAGCCTCGGCAAAAAAAGAGTAGTCGAACCCCTTGGCCCCAAGTTCGTCCTGCGGAAAAATGCCCAAAAAAGGGGTGTAATATAGCCTTGGGGCGTGGGGCAACCGAAGTTCGTCCGCGGGACTCGGAATGGGCCGAGACTTTTCCCACCCGCTCCCCATGAAAAAAATAGGCCGCGGTCACAGCCGCGCCCAAAAAAGAGCAGCCGAACCCCTTGGCGCCAAGTTCGTCCTGCGGAAAAATGCCCAAAAAAGGGGTGTGCTATAGCCTTTGGGCGTGGGGCCGGCGCACTTCGTCCGCCTTCCTCGGAATGGGCTGAGACTTTGGCCACCCCATCCCCACGACAGAAATAGGCCGCGGGCGCAGCCACACCCAAAAAAGAGCAGCCGAACCCCTTGGCGCCAAGTTCGTCCTGCGGAAAAATGCCTAAAAAAGGGGTGTGCTATAGCCTTTGGGCGTGGGGCCGGCGCACTTCGTCCGCCTTCCTCGGAATGGGCTGAGACTTTGGCCACCCCATCCCCACGACAGAAATAGGCCGTGGGCACAGCCTCGCGCAAAAAAGAGCAGCCGAACCCCTTGGCGCCAAGTTCGTCCTGAGGAAAAATGCCTAAAAAAGAGGTGTGCTATAGCCTTGGGGCGTGGGGCTGCCGGAGTTCGTCCGCCAGACTCGCAATGGGCCGAGACTTTGACCACCCCTCCCCATGCCAAAAATAGGCCGCGGGCACAGCCGCGCCCAAAAAAGAGCAGTCGAACCCCTTGGCGCCAAGTTCGTCCTGCGGAAAAATGCCCAAAAAAGGGGTGTATTATAGCCTTGGGGCGTGGGGCTGCCGAAATTGGTCCGCCGGACTCGGAATGGGCCGACACTTTTCCCACCCCCTCCCCGTGAAACAAATAGGCCGCGGACACAGCCGCGCCCAAAAAAGAGCAGCCGAACCACTTGGCGCTAAGTTCGTCGTTGCGGAAAAATGCCCAAAAAAGGGGTGTGCTATAGCCTTTGGGCGTGGGGCCGGCAAAGTTCCTCCGCCTTCCTTGGAATGGGCCGAGACTTTTCCCACCCCCTCCCCGCGACAAAAATAGGCCGCGGGCACAGCCGCGCCCCAAAAAGAGCAGTCGAACCCCTTGGCGCCAAGTTCGTCCTGCGGAAAAATGCCCAAAAAAGGGGTGTGCTATAGACTTTGGGCGTGGGCCGGCAAAGTTCCTCCGCCTTCCTCGGAATGGGCCGAGACTTTGCCCACACCCTCCCCGCTCTTTTTTGGTCGCGGGCACAGTCGCGCCCAAAAAAGAGCAGCCGAATCCCTTGGCGCCAAGTTCGTCCTGCGGAAAAATGCCCAAAAAAGGGGTGTGTTATAGCCTTTGGGCGTGGGGCCGGCAAAGTTCATCCGCCTTCCTCGGAATGGGCCGAGACTTTACCCACCCCCTCCCAGCACCAAAAATAGGCCGCACGCACAGTCGCGCCCAAAAAAGAGCAGCCGAACCCCTTGGCGCCAAGTTCGTCCTACGGAAAAATGCCCAAAAAGGGGGTGGGCTATAGCCTTGGGGCGTGGGGCCGGCGCACTTCGTCCGCCGGACTCGGAATGGGCCGAGACTTTGGCCACCCCCTCCCCACGACAAAAATAGGCCACGGGCACAGACGCGCCCAAAAAAGAGCAGCCGAACCCCTTAGCGCCAAGTTCGTCCTGTGGAAAAATGCCCAAAAAGGGGTGTGCTATAGCCTTTGGGCGTGAGGCCAGCGAACTTCGTCCGCCTTCCTCGGAATGGGCCGAGACTTTGGCCACCCCCTCCCCGCGACAAAAATAGGCCGCGGGAACAGCCGCGCCCAAAAAAGAGCAGCCGAACCCCTTGGCGCCAAGTTCGTCTTGCGGAAAAATGCCCAAAAAAGGGGTGTGTTATAGCCTTTGGGCGAGGGGCCGGCAAAGTTCATCCGCCTTCCTCGGAATGGGCCGAGATTTTACCCACCCCCTCCCCGCACCAAAAATAGGCCGCGCGCACAGTCGCGTCCAAAAAAGAGCAGCCGAACCCCGTGGCGCCAAGTTCGTCTTGCGGAAAAATGCCCAAAAAAGGGGTGTGTTATAGCCTTTGGGCGAGGGGCCGGCAAAGTTCATCCGCCTTCCTCGGAATGGGCCGAGACTTTACCCACCCCCTCCCCGCACCAAAAATAGGCCGCACGCACAGTCGCGCCCAAAAAAGAGCAGCCGAACCCCTTGGCGCCAAGTTCGTCCTGCGGAAAAATGCCCAAAAAAGGGGTGGGCTATAGCCTTGGGGCTAGGGGCTGGCGAACTTCGTCCGCCGGACTCCGAATGGGCCGAGACTTTGCCCAACCCCTCCCCGCAACAAAAATAGGCCGCGGGCACAGCCACGCCCAAAAAAGAGCAGCCGAACCCCTTGGCGCCAAGTTCGTCCTGCGGAAAAATACCCAAAAAATGGGTGGGCTATAGCCTTGGGGCGTGGGGCTGGCGAACTTCGTCTGCCTTCCTCGGAATGGGCCGAGACTTTGGCCATCCCCTCCCGGCGACAAAAATGGGCTGCGGGCACAGCAACGCCTAAAAAAGAGCAGCCGAACCACTTGGTGCCAAGTTCGTCCTGCGGCAAAATGCGAAAAAAGGGGTGTGTTATAGCCTTTGGGCGTGGGGCCGGCAAAGTTCATCCGCCTTCCTCGGAATGGGCCGAGACTTTGCCCAACCCCTCCCCGAACCAAAAATAGGCCGCAGGCTCAGCCGCACCGAAAAAAGAGCAGCCGAACCCCGTGGCGCCAAGTTCGTCCTGCGGAAAAATGCCCAAAAAGGGGGTGGGCTATAGCCTTAGGGCGTTGGGCCGGCGTACTTCGTCCGCGGGACTCGGAATCAGCCGAGACTTTGCCCAACCCCTCCCCGCGACAACAATAGGCCACGGGCACAGCCGCGCCCAAAAAAGAGCAGCCGAACCCCTTGGCGCCAAGTTCGTCTTACGGAAAAATGCCCAAAAAAGGGGTGTGCTATAGCCTTTGGGCGTGGGGCCGGCGCAGTTCGTCCGCCTTCCTCAGAATGGGCCGAGACTTTGGCCACCCCCTCCCCGCGACCAAAATAGACCGCGGGCACAGTCGCGCCCAAAAAAGAGCAGCCGAACCCCTTGGCGCCAAGTTCGTCCTGCGGAAAAATGCCCAAAAAAGGGGTGTGTTATAGCCTTTGGGCGTGGGGCCGGCAAAGTTCATCCGCCTTCCTCGGAATGGGCCGAGACTTTACCCACCCCCTCCCCGCACCAAAAATAGGCCGCAGGCACAGTCGCGCCCAAAAAAGAGCAGCCGAACCCCTTGGCGCCAAGTTCGTCCTACGGAAAAATGCCCAAAAAGGGGGTGGGCTATAGCCTTGGGGCGTGGGGCCGGCGAACTTCGTCCGCCGGACTCGGAATGGGCCGAGACTTTGGCCACCCCCTCCCCATGACAAAAATAGGCCGCGGGCACAGACGCGCCCAAAAAAGAGCAGCCGAACCCCTTAGCACCAAGTTCGTCCTGTAGAAAAATGCCCAAAAAGGGGTGTGCTATAGCCTTTGGGCGTGAGGCCAGCGAACTTCGTCCGCCTTCCTCGGAATGGGTCGAGACTTTGGCCACCCCCTCCCCGCGACAAAAATAGGCCGCGGGAACAGCCGCGCCCAAAAAATTGTAGACGAACCCCTTGGCACCAAGTTCATCCTGCGGCAAAATGCCCAAAAAAGGGGTGTGCTATAGACTTTGGGCGTGGGGCCGGAAAACTTCATCCGCCTTCCTTGGAATGGGCCGAGACTTTGGCCACCCCCTCCCCGCGACCAAAATAGACCGCGGGCACAGTCGCTCCCAAAAAAGAGCAGCCGAACCCCTTGGCGCCAAGTTCGTCTTGCGGAAAAATGCCCAAAAAATGGGTGGGCTATAGCCTTGGGGCGTGGGGCCGGCGAACTTCGTCCGCCGGACTCGGAATTAGCCGAGACTTTGGCCACCCCCTCCCCATGACAAAAATAGGCCGCGGGCACAGACGCGCCCAAAAAAGAGCAGCCGAACCCCTTGGCGCCAAGTTCGTCCTACGGAAAAATGCCCAAAAAGGGGGTGGGCTATAGCCTTGGGGCGTGGGGCCGGCGAACTTCGTCCGCCGGACTCGGAATGGGCCGAGACTTTGGCCACCCCCTCCCCATGACAAAAATAGGCCGCGGGCACAGACGCGCCCAAAAAAGAGCAGCCGAACCCCTTAGCGCCAAGTTCGTCCTGTGGAAAAATGCCCAAAAAGGGGTGTGCTATAGCCTTTGGGCGTGAGGCCAGCGAACTTCGTCCGCCTTCCTCGGAATGGGCCGAGACTTTGGCCACCCCCTCCCCGCGACAAAAATAGGCCGCGGGAACAGCCGCGCCCAAAAAATTGTAGACGAACCCCTTGGCACCAAGTTCATCCTGCGGCAAAATGCCCAAAAAAGGGGTGTGTTATAGCCTTTGGGCGAGGGGCCGGCAAAGTTCATCCGCCTTCCTCGGAATGGGCCGAGACTTTACCCACCCCCTCCCCGCACCAAAAATAGGCCGCACGCACAGTCGCGCCAAAAAAAGAGCAGCCGAACCCCTTGGCGCCAAGTTCGTCCTACGGGAAAATGCCCAAAAAGGGGGTGGGCTATAGCCTTGGGGCGTGGGGCCGGCGAACTTCGTCCGCCGGACTCGGAATGGGCCGAGACTTTGGCCACCCCCTCCCCACGACAAAAATAGGCCGTGGGCACGGCCGCGCCCAAAAAAGAGCAGCCGAACCCCTCGGCGCCAAGTTCGTCCTGCGGAAAAATGCCCAAAAAAGGGGTGTGCTATAGCCTTTGGGCGTGGGACCGGCGAACTTCGTCCGGCTTCCTCGAAATGGACCGAAACTTTGGCCACCCCCTCCCCACGACAAAAATAGGCCGCGGGCACAGCCACGCCCAAAAAAGAGCAGCCGAACCCCTAGGCGCCATGTTCGTCCTGCAGAAAAATGGCCAAAAAAGGGGTGTGCTATAGCCTTTGGGCGTGGGGCCGGAAAAGTTCATCCGCCTTCCTCGGAATGGGCCGAACTTTGCCCACCCCCTCCCCGCACCAAAAATAGGCCGCAGGCACAGTCGCGCCCAAAAAAGGGCAGCCGAACCCCTTGGCGCCAAGTTCGTCCTGCGGAAAAATGCCCAAAAGGGGTTGGGCTACAGCCTTGGGGCGTGGGGCTGGCGAACTTCGTCCGCCGGACTCGGAATGGGCCGAGACTTTGGCCACCCCCTCCCCGTGACAAAAATAGGCCACGGGCACAGCCGTGCCCAAAAAAGAGCAGCCGAACCCCTTGGCGCCAAGTTCGTCCTGCGGCAAAAGGCCCAAAAAAGGGGTGTGCTATAGCCTTTGGCCATGGGGCCGGCAATGTTCATCCACCTTCCTCGGAATGGGCCGAGACTTTTCCCACCCCCTCCCCACGACAAAAATAGGCCGCGGGCACAGCCGCGCCCAAAAAAGTGCAGCCGAACCCCTTAGCGCCAAGTTCGTCCTGCGGAAAAATACCCAAAAAGGGGTGTGCTATAGCCTTTGGGCGTGAGGCCAGCGCACTTCGTCCGCCTTCCTCGGAATGGGCCGAGATATTGGCCACCCCCTCCCCGCGACAAAAATAGGCCGCGGGAACAGCCGCGCCCAAAAAAGTGCAGCCGAACCCCTTGGCACCAAGTTCGTCCTGCGGCAAAATGCCCAAAAAAGGGGTGGGCTATAGCCTTGGGGCGTGGGGCCGGCGACCTTCGTCCGCCGGACTCGGAATGGGCCGAGACTTTGGCCACCCCCTCCCCATGACAAAAATAGGCCGCGGGCACAGACGCGCCCAAAAAAGAGCAGCCGAACCCCTTAGCACCAAGTTCGTCCTGTGGAAAAATGCCCAAAAAGGGGTGTGCTATAGCCTTTGGGCGTGAGGCCAGCGAACTTCGTCCGCCTTCCTCGGAATGGGCCGAGACTTTGGCCACCCCCTCCCCGCGACAAAAATAGGCCGCGGGAACAGCCGCGCCCAAAAAATTGTAGACGAACCCCTTGGCACCAATTTCATCCTGCGGCAAAATGCCCAAAAAAGGGGTGTGCTATAGACTTTGGGCGTGGGGCCGGAAAACTTCATCCGCCTTCCTTGGAATGGGCCGAGACTTTGGCCACCCCCTCCCCGCGACCAAAATAGACCGCGGGCACAGTCGCTCCCAAAAAAGAGCAGCCGAACCCCTTGGCGCCAAGTTCGTCTTGCGGAAAAATGCCCAAAAAATGGGTGGGCTATAGCCTTGGGGCGTGTGGCCGGCGAACTTCGTCCGCCGGACTCGGAATTAGCCGAGACTTTGGCCACCCCCTCCCCATGACAAAAATAGGCCGCGGGCACAGACGCGCCCAAAAAAGAGCAGCCGAACCCCTTGGCGCCAAGTTCGTCCTACGGAAAAATGCCCAAAAAGGGGGTGGGCTATAGCCTTGGGGCGTGGGGCCGGCGAACTTCGTCCGCCGGACTCGGAATGGGCCGAGACTTTGGCCACCCCCTCCCCATGACAAAAATAGGCCGCGGGCACAGACGCGCCCAAAAAAGAGCAGCCGAACCCCTTAGCGCCAAGTTCGTCCTGTGGAAAAATGCCCAAAAAGGGGTGTGCTATAGCCTTTGGGCGTGAGGCCAGCGAACTTCGTCCGCCTTCCTCGGAATGGGCCGAGACTTTGGCCACCCCCTCCCCGCGACAAAAATAGGCCGCGGGAACAGCCGCGCCCAAAAAATTGTAGACGAACCCCTTGGCACCAAGTTCATCCTGCGGCAAAATGCCCAAAAAAGGGGTGTGTTATAGCCTTTGGGCGAGGGGCCGGCAAAGTTCATCCGCCTTCCTCGGAATGGGCCGAGACTTTACCCACCCCCTCCCCGCACCAAAAATAGGCCGCACGCACAGTCGCGCCAAAAAAAGAGCAGCCGAACCCCTTGGCGCCAAGTTCGTCCTACGGGAAAATGCCCAAAAAGGGGGTGGGCTATAGCCTTGGGGCGTGGGGCCGGCGAACTTCGTCCGCCGGACTCGGAATGGGCCGAGACTTTGGCCACCCCCTCCCCACGACAAAAATAGGCCGTGGGCACGGCCGCGCCCAAAAAAGAGCAGCCGAACCCCTCGGCGCCAAGTTCGTCCTGCGGAAAAATGCCCAAAAAAGGGGTGTGCTATAGCCTTTGGGCGTGGGACCGGCGAACTTCGTCCGGCTTCCTCGAAATGGACCGAGACTTTGGCCACCCCCTCCCCACGACAAAAATAGGCCGCGGGCACAGCCACGCCCAAAAAAGAGCAGCCGAACCCCTAGGCGCCATGTTCGTCCTGCAGAAAAATGGCCAAAAAAGGGGTGTGCTATAGCCTTTGGGCGTGGGGCCGGAAAAGTTCATCCGCCTTCCTCGGAATGGGCCGAACCTTGCCCACCCCCTCCCCGCACCAAAAATAGGCCGCAGGCACAGTCGCGCCCAAAAAAGGGCAGCCGAACCCCTTGGCGCCAAGTTCGTCCTGCGGAAAAATGCCCAAAAGGGGTTGGGCTACAGCCTTGGGGCGTGGGGCTGGCGAACTTCGTCCGCCGGACTCGGAATGGGCCGAGACTTTGGCCACCCCCTCCCCGTGACAAAAATAGGCCACGGGCACAGCCGCGCCCAAAAAAGAGCAGCCGAACCCCTTGGCGCCAAGTTCGTCCTGCGGCAAAAGGCCCAAAAAAGGGGTGTGCTATAGCCTTTGGCCATGGGGCCGGCAATGTTCATCCACCTTCCTCGGAATGGGCCGAGACTTTTCCCACCCCCTCCCCACGACAAAAATAGGCCGCGGGCACAGCCGCGCCCAAAAAAGTGCAGCCGAACCCCTTAGCGCCAAGTTCGTCCTGCGGAAAAATACCCAAAAAGGGGTGTGCTATAGCCTTTGGGCGTGAGGCCAGCGAACTTCATCCGCCTTCCTCGGAATGGGCCGAGATATTGGCCACCCCCTCCCTGCGACAAAAATAGGCCGCGGGAACAGCCGCGCCCAAAAAAGTGCAGCCGAACCCCTTGGCACCAAGTTCGTCCTGCGGCAAAATGCCCAAAAAAGGGGTGTGCTATAGACTTTGGACGTGGGGCCGGAAAACTTCGTCCGCCTTCCTCGGAATGGGCCGAGACTTTGTCCACCCCCTCCCCGCACCAAAAATAGGCCGCGGGCACAGCCGCGCCAAAAAAAGAGCAGCCGAACCCCTTGGCGCCAAGTTCGTCCTGCGGCAAAAGGCCCAAAAAAGGGGTGTGCTATAGCCTTTGGCCATGGGGCCGGCAATGTTCATCCCCCTTCCTCGGAATGGGCCGAGACTTATCCCACCCCCTCCCCACGACAAAAATAGGCCGCGGGCACAGCTGCGCCCAAAAAAGTGCAACCGAACCCCTTAGTGCCAAGTTCGTCCTGCGAAAAAATACCCAAAAAGGGGTGTGCTATAGCCTTGGGGCGTGGAGCCGGCGCACTTCCTTCGCCTTCCTCGGAATGGGCCGAGACTTTGGCCACCCGCTCCCCATGACAAAAATAGGCCACTGGCACAGCCGCGCCCAAAAAAGAGCAGCCAAACCTCTTGGAGCCAAATTCGTCTTGCGGAAAAATGCCCAAAAAAGGGGTGGGCTATAGCCTTTGGGCGTGGGGCCGGCAAAGTCCATCCGCCTACCTCGGAATGGGCCGAGACTTTGCCCAGCCCCTCCCCGGGCCAAAAATAGGCCGCGGGCGCAGCCTCGCCCAAAAAAGAGCAGCCGAACCCCTTGGCGCCAAGTTCGTCCTGCGGCAAAATGCCCAAAAAATGGGTGAGCTATAGCCATTGGGCGTGGGGCCGGCAAAGTTCGTCCCCCCTCCTCGGAATGGGCCGAGACTTTGCCCACCCCCTCCCCACGACAAAAATAGGCCGCGGGCACAGCCTCGCTGAAAAAAGAGCAGCCGAACCCCTTGGCGCCAAGTTCGTCGTGCGGCAAAATGCCCAAAAAAGGGGGGTGTTATAGCCTTTGGGCGTGGGGCCGGCGAACTTCGTTTGCCTTCCTCGGAATGGGCCGAGACTTTGCCCAGCCCCTCCCCGCGCCAAAAATAGGCCGCGGGCGCAGCCTCGGCCAAAAAAAAACAGCCGAACCCCTTGGCGCCAAGTTCGTCCTGCGGAAAAAATGCCCAAAAAAGGGGTGGGCTATAACCTTGGGGCTTGGGGCGGGCGAACTTCGTCCGCCGGACTCCGAATGGGCCGAGACTTTGCCCACCCCCTCCCCGCGACAAAAATAGGCCGCGGGTACAGCCACGCCCAAAAAATAGCAGCCGAACCCCTTGGCGTCAAGTTCGTCCTGCGGAAAAATGCCAAAAAAAGGGGTGGGCTATAGCCTTGGGGCGTGGGGCTGGCGAACTTCGTCTGCCGCACTCGGAATGGGCCGAGACTTTGGCCACGCCCTCCCCATGACAAAAATAGGCCGCGGGCGCAGCCGAACCCCTTGGCACCAAGTTCGTCCTGCGGAAAAATGCCCAAAAAAGGGGTGTGCTATAGCCTTAGGGCGTGGGGCCGGCGAACTTCGTTTGCCTTCCTCGGAATAAGCCGAGACCTTGGCCACCCCCTCCCCGTGACAAAAATAGCCCGCGGAGACCGCCACGCCCAAAAAAGAGCAGCCGAACCACTTGGCGCCAAGTTCGTCCTGCGGCAAAATGCCCAAAAAAGGGGTGTGCTATAGCCTTTGGGCGTGGGGCAGGCGAACTTCGTCCGCTGGACTCGGAATGGGCCGAGACTTTGCCCGCCCCCTCCCCGCGACAACAATAGGCCCCGGGCACAGCCGCGCGCAAAAAAGAGCAGCCGAACCCCTCGGCGCCAAGTTCGTCCTGTGCAAAAATGCCCAAAAATGGGGTTGGCTATAGCCTTGGGGCGTGGGGCAGGCGAACTTCGTCCGCCGGACTCGGAACGTGCCGAGAGTTTGCCCACCCCCTCCCACGACAAAAATAGGCCGCGGGCATAGCCGCGCCAAAAAAAGAGCAGCCGAACCCCTTAGCGCCAGGTTCGTCCTCCGGAAAAATGCCCAAAAAGGGGGTGGGCTATAGCCTTGGGGCGTGGGGCTGGCGAACTTCGTCCGCCTTCCTCGGAATGGGCCGAGACTTTGCCCACCCCCTCCCCGCGACAAAACAAGGCCGCGGCCACAGCCGCGCCCAAAAAAGAGCAGCCGAACCCCTTGGCGCCAAGTTCGGCCTGCGGAAAAATGCCCAAAAAAGGGGTGTGCTATAGCCGTTGGGCGTGGGGCCGGCAAAAATCATCCGCCTTCCTCGGATTGGGCTGAGACTTTGGCCACCCCCTCCCCGCACCAAAAATAGGCCGCGGGCAAAGCCTCGCCCAAAAAAGAGCATCCGAACCCCTTGGCGCCAAATTCGTCCTGCGGAAAAATGCCCAAAAAAGGGGTGGGCTATAGCCTTGGGGCGTGGGGCTGGCGCACTTCGTCCGCCTTCCTCGGAATGGGCCAAGACTTTGCCCACCCCCACCCCGGGAAAACATGGGCCGCGGGCACAGCCGCGCCCAAAAAAGAGCAGCCGAACCCCTCGGCGCCAAGTTCGTCCTGCGGAAAAATGGCCAAAAAAGGGGTGGGCTATGGCCTTGGGGCGTGGGGCTGGCGAACATCGTCCGCCGGACTCAGAATGGGCCGAGACTTTTCGCACCCCCTCCCCATGACAAAAATAGGCCACGGGCACAGCCGCGCCCAAAAAAGAGCAGACGAACCCCTCGGCGCCAAGTTCGTCCTGCGGAAAAATGGCCAAAAAAGGGGTGGGCTATGGCCTTGGGGCGTGGGGCTGGCGCACATCGTCCGACGGACTTGGAATGGGCCGAGACTTTTCCCACCCCCTCCCCATGACAAAAATAGGCCACGGGCACAGCCGCACCCAAAAAAGAGCAGCTGAACCCCATGGCGCGAACTTCATCCTGGGGAAAAATGACCAAAAAACCGGTGTGCTATAGCCTTGGGGCGTGGGGCTGGCGAACTTCGTCCGCCGGACTCGGAATGGGCCGAGACTTTGGCCACCCCCTCCCCGCGAAAAAAATAGGCCGCGGACACAGCCGTGCCCAAAAAAGAACAGCCGAACCCCTTGGCGCCAAGTTCGTCCTGCGGAAAAATGCCCAAAAAAGGGGTGGGCTATAGCCTTGGGGCGTGGGGCTCGTGAACTTCGTCTGCCGGACTCGGAATGGGCCGAGACTGTGCCCACCCCCTCCCCGCGACAACAATAGGCCGCGGGCACAGCCGCGCCCCAAATAGAGCTGCCGAACCCCTTGGCGCCAAGTTCGTCCTGCGGAAAAATGCCGAAAAAAGGGGCGTGTTATATCCTTTGGGCGAGGGGCCAGCGCACTTCGTCCGCCTTCCTCGGAATGGGCTGAGACTTTGGCCCCCCCCCCTCCCCACGACAGAAATAGGCTGCCGGCACAGGCTCGCCCAAAAAAGAGCAGCTGAACCCCTTGGCGCCAAGTTCGTCCTGCGGAAAAATGCCCAAAAATGGGGTGGGCTATAGCCTTGGGGCGTGGGGCTCGCAAACTTCGTCCGCCGGACTCAGAATGTGCCGAGACTTTGCCCAACCCCTCCCCGCGATAAAAATAGGCCGCGGGCACAGCCTTGCCAAAAAATGAGCAGCGGAACCCCTTGGCGCCAGGTTCGTCCTCCGGAAAAATGCCCAAAAAGGGGGTGGGCTATAGCCTTGGGGCGTGGGGCTGGCGAACTTCGTCCGCCTTCCTCGGAATGGGCCGAGACTTTGCCCACCCCCTCCCCGCAACAAAACAAGGCCGTGGCCACAGCCGCGCCCAAAAAAGAGCAGCCGAACCCCTTGGCGCCATGTTCGTCCTGCGGAAAAATGCCCAAAAAAGGGGTGTGCTATAGCTGTTGGGCGTGGGGACGGCAAAAATCATCCGCCTTCCTCGGATTGGGCCGAGACTTTGGCCACCCCCTCCCCGCTCCAAAAATAGGCCGCGGGCAAAGCCTCTCCCAAAAAAGAGCAGCCGAACCCCTTGGCGCCAAGTTCGTCCTGCGGAAAAATGCCCAAAAAAGGGGTGGGCTATAGCCTTGCGGCGAGGGGCTGGCGCACTTCGTCCGCCTTCCTTGGAATGGGCCAAGACTTTACCCACCCCCACCCCGGGAAAACATGGGCCGCGGGCACAGCCGCGCCCAAAAAAGAACAGCCGAACCCCTTGGCGCCAAGTTCGTCCTGCGGAAAAATGCTCAAAAATGGGATGTTCTATAGCCTTGGGGCGTGGGGCTGGCGAAGTTCGTCCGCCGGACTCGGAATGGGCCAAGACTTTTCCCACCCCCTCCCCATGACAAAAATAGGCCACGGGCACAGCCGCGCCCAAAAAAGAGCAGCCGAACCCCCTGGGGCCAAGTTCGTCCTGCGGAAAACTGCCCAAAAAAGGGTGTGCTATAGCCTTCGGGAGTGGGGCTGCCGAAGTTCGTCCGCCGGACTCGGAATGGGCCGAGACTTTTCCCACCCCCTCCCCATGACATAAATAGGCCGCGGGCACAGCCGCACCCAAAAAAGAGCAGCCGAACCCCTTGGCGCGAACTTCATCCTGGGGAAAAATGACCAAAAAACGGGTGTGCTATAGCCTTGGGGCGTGGGGCTGGCGAACTTCGTCCGCCGGACTCGGAATGGGCCGAGACTTTGGCCACCCCCTCCCCGCGACAAAAATAGGCCGCGGACACAGCCGTGCCCAAAAAAGAACAGCCGAACCCCTTGGCGCCAAGTTCGTCCTGCGGAAAAATGCCCAAAAAAGGGGTCGGCGATAGCCTTGGGGCGTGGGGCTCGTGAACTTCGTCCGCCGGACTCGGAATGGGCCGAGACTGTGCCCACCCCCTCCCCGCGACAACAATAGGCCGCGGGCACAGCCGCGCCCCAAAAAGAGCTGCCGAACCCCTTGGCGCCAAGTTCGTCCAGCGGAAAAATGCCCAAAAAAGGGGTCGGCTATAGCCTTGCGGCGTGGGGCTCGCAAACTTCGTCCGCCGGACTCGGAAGGGGCCCACACTTTGACCACCCCCTCCCCGCGACAAAAATAGGCCGCGGGCACAGCCTTGCCAAAGAATGAGCAGCGGAACCCCTTGGCGCCAGGTTCGTCCTCCGGGAAAATGCCCAAAAAGGGGGTGGGCTATAGCCTTGGGGCGTGGGGCTCGTGAACTTCGTCCGCCGGACTCGGAATGGGCCCACACTTTGACCACCCCCTCCCCGTGACAAAAATAGGCCGCAGGCACAGCTGCGCACAAAAAAGACCTGCCGAACCTCTTGGCGCCAAGTTCGTCCTGCGGAAAAATGCCCCAAAAAGGGGTGGGCTATAGCCTTGGGGCGTGGGGCTCGTGAACTTCGTCCGCCGGACTCGGAATGGGCCGAGACTGTGCCCACCCCCTCCCCGCGACAACAATAGGCCGCGGCACAGCTGCGCCCAAAAAAGAGCCGCCGAACCCCTTGGCGCCAAGTTCGTCCTGCGCAAAAATGACCAAAAAAGGGGTGGGCTATAGCCTTGGGGCGTGGGGCTCGCGAACTTCGTCCGCCGGACTTGGAATATGCCGAGACTTTGCCCAACCCCTCCCCGCGACAAAAATAGGCCGCGGGCACAGCCGCGCCAAAAAATGAGCAGCCGAACCCCTTAGCGCCAGGTTCGTCCTCCGGAAAAATGCCCAAAAAGGGGGTGGGCTATAGCCTTGGGGCTTGGGGCTGGCGAACTTCGTCTGCCTTCCTCGGAATGGGCCGAGACTTTGACCACCCCCTCCCCGTGACAAAAATAGGCCGCAGTCACAGCCGCGCCCAAAAAAGACCAGCCAAACCCTTGGGCGCCAAGTTCGTCCTGCGGAAAAATGCCCAAAAAGGGTGTGGGCTATAGCCTTGGGGCGTGGGGCGGGCGAACTTTGTCCGCCGGACTCGGAATGGGCCGAGACTTTTCCCACCCCCTCCCCGTGACAAAAATAGGCTGCGGGCGAAGCCGCGCCCAAACAAGAGCAGCCGAACCCATTTGCGCCAAGTTCGTGCTGCGAAAAAAAGCCCAAAAAACGGGTGTGCTATAGCCCTGGGGCGTGGGGCTGGCGAACTTCGTCCACCGGACTCGGAATGCGCCGAGACTTTGCCAACCCCCTCCCCATGACAAAAAATGCCGCGGGCAGAGCCGCGCCCAAAAAAGAGCAGCCGAACCCCTTGGCGCCAATTTCTTCCTGCGGAAAAATGCCCAAAAAAGGGGTGCACTATAACCTTGGGGCGTGGGGCTGCCGAAGCTCGTCTGCCGGACTCGGAATGGGCCGAGACTTTCCCCACCCCCTCCCCGCGACAAAAATAGGCCTCGGACACAGCCGCGCCCAAAAAAGAGCAGCCGAACCCCTAGGCACTAAGTTCGTCCTGCGGAAAATGCCCAAAAAAGGGGTGTGCTATAGCCTTTGGGCGTGGGGCCGGTGAACTTCGTCCGCCTTCCTCGGAATGGGCCGAGGCTTTGGCCACCCCCTCCCCACGACAAAAATAGGCCGCGGGCACAGCCGAGCCAAAAAAAGAGCAGCCGAAACCCTTGGCGCCAGGTTCGTCCTCCGGAAAAATGCCCAAAAAGGGGGTGGGCTATAGCCTTTGGGAGTGAGGCAGGCGAACTACGTCCGCCGGACTCGGAATGGGCCGAGACATTGACCACCCCCTCCCCGCCCCAAAAATAGGCAGCGGGCGCTGCCGCGCCTGAAAAAGAGCAGACGAACCCCTTGGCGCCAAATTCGTCCTGCGGAAAAATGCCCAAAAAGGGGGTGGGCTATAGCGTTGGGGCGTGGGGCTAGCGAACTTCGTCCGCCAGACTCGGAATGGGCCGAGGCGTTACCCACCCCCTCCCCGCGACAAAAATAGGCCACGGGCCCAGACGCGCCCAAAAACGAGCAGCCGAACCCCTTGGCGCCAAGTTCGTCCTGCGGAAAAATGGCCAAAAAAGGGGTGGGCTATAGCCTTGGGGCGTGGGGCTGGCGAATATCGTCCGCCGGACTCTGAACGGGCCGAGACTATTCCCACCCCCTCCCCGCGCAAAAAATAGGCCGCGGGCACAGCCGCGCACAAAAAAGAGCAGCCGAACCCCTTGGCGCCAAGTTCGTCCTGCGGAAAAATGCCCAAAAAAGGGGTGGGCTATAGCCATGGGGCGTAGGGCTGGCGCACTTCGTCTGCCGGACTCGGAATGGGCCGACACTTTTCCCACCCCCTCCCCGTACCAAAAATAGGCCGCGGGCACAGCCGCGCCCAAAAAAGAACAGGCGAATCCCTTGGCGCCAAGTTTGTCCTGCGGAAAAATGCCCAAAAAAGGGGTGGGCTATAGCCATGGGGCGTGGGGCTGGCGCACTTCGTCCGCCGGACTCGGAATGTGCCAAGACTTTGCCCACCCCCTCCCCGTGACAAAAATAGGCAACGGGCACAGCTGCGCCCAAAAAAGAGCAGCCGAACCCCTTGACGCCAAGTTCGTCCTGCGGAAAAATGCCCAAAAAGGGGGTGGGGTATAGCCTTGGGGCGTGGGCCAGGCGAACTACGTCCGCCGGACTCGGAATGGGCCGAGACTTTGCCCACCCCCTCCCCACGACAAAAAAATAAGCCACGGGCACAGCCGCACCCAAAAAAGAGCAGCCGAACCCCTTGGCGGCAAATTCGTCCAGCGGAAAAATGCCCAAAAAGGGGGTGGGCTATAGCCTTGGGGTGTGGGGCAGGCGAACTACGTCCGCCGGACTCGGAATGGGCCGAGACATTGACCACAGCCTCCTCGCAACAAAAATAGGCCGCGGGCGCAGCCGCGCCCAAAAAGAGCAGCCGAACCCCTTGGCGCCAAGTTCGTCCTGCGGAAAAATGCCCAAAAAAGGGGTCGGCGATAACCTTCGGGCGTGGGTCGGGCGAACTTCGTCCGCCGGACTCGGAATGGGCCGAGACTTTTCCCACCCCCTCCCCGCACCAAAAATAGGCCGCGAGCACAGCCGCACACAAAAAAGAGCAGCCGAACCCCTTGGCGCCAAGATCGTCCTGCGGAAAAATGTGCAAAAAGGGCGTGGGCTATAGCCTTGGGGCGTGGGGCTGGCGAACTACGTCCGCCGGACTCAGAATGGGCCAAAATGTTTCCCACCCCCTCCCCGCGATAGAAATAGGCCACGGGCACAGCCATGCCCAAAAAAGAGCAGCCGAACCCCTTGGGGCCAAGTTCGTCCTGCGGAAAAATGCCCAAAAAAGGGTGAGCTAAAGCCCTGGGGCGTGTGGGGGGCGCACTTCGTCCGCCGGACTCGGAATGGGACGAGACTTTGCCCACCCCCTCCCCGCGACAAAAATAGGCCGCGGGCACAGCCGCGCCCAAAAAAGAGCCGCCGAACCCTTTGGCGCAAAGTTCGTCCTGCGGAAAAATGCCCAAAAAAGGGGTGGGCTATAGCCTTGGGGCTCGGAGCTGGCGAACTTCGTCCGCCGGACTCGGAATGGGCCGAGACTTTTTCCACCCCTTCCCCGCGCTAAAAATAGGCTGCGGGCACAGCCGCGCCCAAAAAAGAGCAGCCGAACCCCTAGGCGCCAAGTTCGTCCTGCGGAAAAAAGCCCTAAAAGGGCGTGGGCTATAGCCTTGGGGCGTGGTGCTGGCGCACTTCGTCCGCCAGACTCGGAATGGGCCGAGGGGTTGCCCACCCCCTCCCCGTGACAAAAATAGGTCACGGGCACAGCCGCGCCCAAAAAATAGCAGCCGAACCCCTGGGCGCCAAGTTCGTCCTGCGGAAAAATGTCCAAAAAAGGGGTGGGCTATAGCCTTGGGGCGTGGGGCTGGCGAACATCGTCCGCCGGACTCGGAATGGGCCGAGACTTTTCCCACCCCCTCCCTGCGCAAAAAATAGGCCGCGAGCACAGCCGCGCACAAAAAAGAACAACCGAACCCCTTGGCGACAAGTTCGTCCTGCGGAAAAATGCCCAAAAAGGGGGTGGGCTATAGCCTTGGGGCTTGGGGCAGGCGAACTACGTCCGCCGGACTCGGAATGGGCCGAGACATTGACCACCCCCTCCCCGCGACAAAAATAGGCCATGGGCACAGCCGCGCCCAATAAAGAGCAGCCGAACCCCATGGCGCCAAGTTCGTCCTGCGGAAAAATGCCCAAAAATGGGCTGGGCTATAGCCTTGGGGCGTGGGGCAGGTGAACTACGTCCGCCGGACTCGGAATGGGCCGAGACATTGACCACCCCCTCCCCGCGACAAAAATAGGCCGCGGGCGCAGCCGCACCCGAAAAAGAGCAGACGAACCCCTTGGCGCCAAGTTCTTCCTGCGGAAAAATGCCCAAAAAAGGGGTGTGCTATAGCCTTGGGGCGTGGGGCTGCCGAAGTTCGTCCGCCGGACTCGGAATGGGCCGAGGCTTTGCCCACCCCCTCCCCGCGACAAAAATAGGCCACGGGCACAGACGCGCCCAAAAATGAGCAGCCGAACCCCTTGGCGCCAAGTTCGTCCTGCGGAAAAATGCCCAAAAAAGGGGTGGGCTATAGCCTTGGGGCGTGCGGCGGGCGAACATCGTCCGCCGGACTCGGAATGGGCCGAGACTTTTCCCAACCCCTCCCCGCGCAAAAAATAGGCCGCGGGCACAGCCGCGCACAAAAAAGAACAACCGAACCCCTTGGCGACAAGTTCGTCCTGCGGAAAAATGCCCAAAAAGGGGGTGGGCTATAGCCTTGGGGCGTGGGGCAGGCGAACTACGTCCGCCGGACTCGGAATGGGCCGAGACATTGACCACCCCCTCCCCGCGACAAAAATAGGCCATGGGCGCAGCCGCGCCCAATAAAGAGCAGCCGAACCCCTCGGCGCCATGTTCGTCCTGCGGAAAAATGCCCAAAAAAGGGGTGGGCTATAGCCTTCGGGCGTGAGGACGGCGCCCTTCATCCGCCGGACTCGGAATGGGCCGAGATTTTTCCCACCCCCTCCCTGCACCAAAAATAGGCCGCGGGCACAGCCGCGCTCAAAAAAGAGCAGCCGAACCCCTTGGCGCCATGTTCGTCCTGCGGAAAAATGCCCAAAAAATGGGTGGGCTATAGACATGGGGCGTGGGGCTGGCGCACGTCGCCCGCCCGACTCGGAATGTGCCGAGAGTTTGCCCACCCCCTCCCTGCGACAAAAATAGGCAACGGGCACAGCCGCGCCCAAAAAAGAGCAGCCGAACCCCTTGGCGCCATGTTCGTCCTGCGGAAAAATGCGCAAAAAGGGCGTGGGCTATAGCCTTGGGGCGTGGGGAAGGCGAACTTCGTCCGCCGGACCCAGAATGGGCCTGAACTTTTCCCATCCCCTCCCCGCGGTAAAAATAGGCCGTGGGCACAGCCGCGCCCAATATAGAGCAGCCGAACACCTTGGCGCCAAGTTCGTCCTGCGGAAAAATGCCCAAAAAAGGGGTGGGCTATAACCCTGGGGCGTGGGGGGGGGCACTTCGTCCGCCGGACTCGGAATGGGCCGAGACTTTCGCCACCCCCTCCCCGCGACAAAAATAGGCCGCGGGCGCAGCCTCGCCCAAAAAAGAGCAGCCGAACCCGTTGGCGCCAAGTTCGTCCTGCGGAAAAATGCCCAAAAAGGGGGTGGGCTATAGCCTTCAGGCGTGGGGCGGGCGAACTTCGTCCGACGGACTCGGAATGGGCCGAGACTCTGACCACCCCCTCCCCGCAACAAAAACAGGCCGCGGACACAGCCGTACCCAAAGAAGAGCAGCCGAACCCCTTGGCGCCATGTTCGTGCTGCGGAAAAATGCCCAAAAAAGGGGTGGGCTATAGCCTTGGGGCGTGGGGCTGGCGAACTTCGTCCGCTGGACTCCGAATGGGACGAGGCGTTGCCCACCCCCTCGCCACGACAAAAATAGGCCACGGGCCCAACCGCGCCCAAAAAAGAGCAGCCGAACCCCTTGGCGCCAAGTTCGTCCTGCGGAAAAATGCCCAAAAAAGGGGTGGGCTATAGCCTTGGGGCTCGGAGCTGGCGAACTTCGTCCGCCGGACTCGGAATGGGCCGAGACTTTTCCCACCCCCTCCCCGCACCAAAAATAGGCCGCGGGCACAGCCGCGTCCAAAAAAGAGAACCCGAACCCCATGGCGCCAAGTTCGTCCTGCGGAAAAATACCCAAAAAAGAGGTGGGCTATAACCTTGGGGCTTGGGGGCTGGCGCACTTCGTCCGCCGGACTCCGAATGGGACGAGGCGTTGCCCACCCCCTCGCCACGACAAAAATAGGCCACGGGCCCAACCGCGCCCAAAAAAGAGGAGCCGAACCCCTTGGCGCCAAGTTCGTCCTGCGGAAAATGCCCAAAAAGGGGGTGGGCTATAGCATTGGGGCGTGGGGCTGGCGAACTTCGTCCGCCGGGCTCCGAATGTGCCAAAACTTATCCCACCCCCTCCCCACGACAAAAATAGGCTGCGGGCACAGCCGCGCCCAAAAAAGAGCAGCCGAACCCCTTGGCGCCAAGTTCATCCTGCGGAAAAATGCCCAAAAAAGGGGTGGGCTATAGCCCTGGGGCGTGGGGGGGCGCACTTCGTCCGCCGGACTCGGAATGGGCCGAGACTTTCCTCACCCGCTCTCCGCGACAAAAATAGGCCGCGGACGCAGCCGCGCCCAAAAAAGAGCAGCCGAACCCCTTGGCGCCAAGTTCGTCCTGCGGACAAATGCCCAAAAAAGAGGTGGGCTATAACCTTGGGGTTTGGGGGCTGGCGCACTTCGTCCGCCGGACACGGAATGGGCCGAGACTTTGACCACCCCCTCCCCGCGTCAAAAATAGGCTGCGGGCGCAGCCGCGCCCAAAAAAGAGCTGTCGAACACCTTGGCGCCAGGTTCGTCCTGGGGAAAAAAGCCCAAAAAAGGGGTGTACTATAGCCTTGGGGCGTGGGGCTGCCGAAATTCGTCCGCTGGACTCGTAATGGGCCGACACTATTCCCACCCCCCTCCCCATGACAAAAATAGGCCACGGGCCCAGCCGCGCCCAAAAAAGAGCAGCCGAACCCCTTGGCGCCAAGTTCGTCCTGTGGACATATGCCCAAAAAAGAGGTGGGCTATAACCTTCGGGCTTGGGGGCTGGCGCACTTCGTCCGCCGGACACGGAATGGGCCGAGCCTTTGCCCACCCCTTCCCCGCACCAAAAATAGGCCGCGGGCACAGCCGCGCCCAAAACAGAGCAGCCGAACCCCTTGGCGCCTAGTTCATCCTGCGGAAAAATGCCGAAAAAAGGGGCGTGCTATATCCTTTGGGCATGGGGCCAGCGCACTTCGTCCGCCTTCCTCGGAATGGGCTGAGACTTTGGCCACCCCCTCCCCACGACAGAAATAGGCTGCGGGCACAGCCTCGCCCAAAAAAGAGCAGCCGAACCCCTTGGCGCCAAGTTCGTCCTGCGGAAAAATGCCCAAACAAGGGGCGTGCTATAGGCTTTGGGCGTGGGGCCGGCGCACTTCGTCCGCCTTCCTCGGAATGGGCTGAGACTCTGTCCACCCCCTCCCCGTGACAAAAATAGGCCACGGGCACAGCCGCGCCCAAAAAAGAGCAGCCGAACCCCTTGGCACCAAGTTCGTCCTGCGGAAAAATGCCCAAAAAGGGGGTGGGCTACAGCCTTGGGGCGTGGGGCAGGCGAACTACATCCGCCGGACTCGGAATGGGCCGAGACATTGACTACAGCCTCCCAGCGACAAAAATAGGCCGGGGGCGCAGCCGCGCCCGAAAAAGAGCCGATGAACCCCTTGGCGCCAAATTCGTCCTGCGGAAAAATGCCCAAAAAGGGGGTGGGCTATAGCCTTGGGGCGTGGGGCTGGCGAACTTCGTCCGCCAGACTTGGAATGGGCCGAGGCGTTGCCCACCCCCTCCCCATGACAAAAATAGGCCACGGGCACAGACGCGCCCAAAAACGAGCAGCCGAACCCCTTGGCGCCAAGTTCGTCCTGCGGAAAAATGCCCAAAAAAGGGGTGGGCTATAGCCTTGGGGCGTGGTGCTGGCGCACTTCGTCCGCCAGACTCGGAATGGGCCGAGACGTTGCCCACCCCCTCCCCGTGACAAAAATAGGTCACGGGCACAGCCGCGCCCAAAAAAGAGCAGCCGAACCCCTTGGCAACAAGTTCGTCCTGCGGAAAAATGCGCAAAAAGGGCGTGGGCTATAGCCTTGGGACGTGGGGCCGGCGAACTACGTCCGCCGGACTCAGAATGGGCCAAAACGTTTCCCACCCCCTTCCCGCGACAGAAATAGGCCGCGGGCACAGCCGCTCCCAAAAAAGAGCAGCCGAACCCCTTGGCGCCAAGTTCGTCCCGCGGAAAAATGCCCAAAAAAGGGGTGAGCTATAGCCCTGGGGCGTGGGGGGGGCGTACTTCGTCCGCCGGACTCGGAATGGGCCGAGACATTGCCCACCCCCTCCCCGCGACAAAAATAGACCGCGGGCACAGCCGCGGCCCAAAAAGAGCAGCCGAACCCCTTGGCGCCATGTTCGTCCTGCTGAAAAATGCCCGAAAAAGGGGTGGGCTATAGCCTTGGGGCGTGGGGCAGGCGAACTTCGTCCGCCGGACTCGGAATGTGCCGAGACTTTGCCCACCCCCTCCCCACGACAAAAATAAGCCGCGGGCACAGCCGCGCCCCAAAAAGAGCAGCCGAACCCCTTGGCGCCTAGTTCGTCCTGCGGAACAATGCCCAAAAAGGGAGTGCGCTATAGCCTTGGGGCGTGGGGCTGGCGAAGTTCGTCCGCCGTACTCAGAATGGACCGATACTTTGACCACCCCCTCCCCGCGACAAAAATAGGCCGCGGGCGCAGCCGCGCCCGAAAAAGAGCTGACGAACCCCTTGGCCCCAAGTTCGTCCTGCGGAAAAATGCCCAAATAAGGGGTGAGCTATAGCCCTGGGGCGTGGGGGGGGGCGCACTTCGTCCGCCGGACTCGGAATGGGCCGAGACATTGCCCACCCCCTCCCCGCGACACAAATAGACCGCGGGCACAGCCGCGGCCCAAAAAGAGCAGCCGAACCCCTTGGCGCCATGTTCGTCCTGCTGAAAAATGCCCGAAAAAGGGGTGGGCTATAGCCTTGGGGCGTGGGGCAGGCGAACTTCGTCCGCCGGACTCGGAATGTGCCGAGACTTTGCCCACCCCCTCCCCGCAACAAAAATAGGCCGTGGGCACAGCCACGCCCAAGAAAGAGCAGACGAACCCCTTGGCGCCAAGTTCTTCCTGCGGAAAAATGCCCAAAAAAGCGGTGTGCTATAGCCTTGGGGCGTGGGGCTGGCGCACTTCGTCTGCCAGACTCAGAATGTGCCGAGACGTTGTCCACCCCCTCCCCACGACAAATATAGGCAACGGGCACAGCCGCGCCCAAAAAAGAGGAGCCAAACCCCTTGGCGCCAAGTTCGTACTGCGGAAAAATGCGCAAAAAGGGCGTGGGCTGTAGCCTTGGAGCGTGGGGCGGGCGAACTTCGTCCGCTAAACTCGGAATGGGCCGAGGCTTTGCCCACCCCCTCCCCGTGACAAAAATAGGCCACGGGCACAGACGCGCCCAAAAACGAGCAGCCGAACCCCTTGGCGCCAAGTTCGTCCTGCGGAAAAATGCCCAAAAAAGGGGTTCGCTATAGCCTTCGGGCGTGGGGCTGGCGAACTTCGTCCGCCGGACTCGGAATGGGCCGAGACTTTTCCCACCCCCTCCCTGCACCAAAAATAGGTCACGGGGATACCCGCGCCCAAAAAAGAGCAGGCGAACCCCTTGGCGCCAAGTTCGACTTGCGGAAAAATGCCCAAAAAAGGGGTGGGCTATATAGCCTCGGGGCGTGGGGCAGGCGAACTTCGTCCCCCGGTCTCGGAGTGGGCCGAGACTTTTCCCACCCCCTCCCCTCGAAAAAATAGGCCGCGGGCTCGGCCGCACCCAAAAAAAAGCAACCGAACACCTTGGCACCAAGTTCGTCCTGCAGAAAAATACCCAAAAAATGGGTGGGCTATAGCCTTGGGGGGTGGGGCTGGCGAACTTCGTCCGCCGGTCTCGGAATGGGGCGAGACTTTGCCCACCCCCTCGCCGTGCCAAAAATAGGCCGCGGGCATAGCCGCACCCAATAAAGAGCAGTCGACCCCCTTGGCGCCAAGTTTGTACTGCGGGAAAATGCCCAAAACAGGGGTGTGCTATAGCCATTGGGCGTGGGGCCGGCAAAGTTCGTCCGCCGGGCTCGGAATGGGCCGAGACTCTGCCCACCTCTTCCCCGTGACAAAAATAGGCCGCGGGCACAGCCGCGCCAAAAAAAAGAGCAGCCGGACCCCTTGGTGCCAAGTTCGTCCTGCGGACAAATGGACAAAAAGGGGTGTGCTATAGCCTTGGGGCGTGGGGCAGCCAAAGTTCGTCCGCTGTACACAGAACGGGCCGAGACTTTTCCCACCCCCTCCCCACGATAAAAATAGGCCGCGGGCACAGCCGCGCCCAAAAAAGAGCAGCCGAACCCCTTGGCGCCAAGTTCGTCCTGCGGAAAAATCCCAAAAAAGGGTTGGGCTATAGCCTTGGGGCGTGGGGCAGGCGAACTTCGTCCGCCGGACTCGGAATGTGCCGAGACTTTGCCCACCCCCTCCCCGCAACAAAAATAGACCTTGGGCATAGCCACGCCCAAAAAAGAGCAGACGAACCCCTTGGCGCCAAGTTCTTACTGCGGAAAAAAGCCCAAAAAAGGGGTGTGCTATAGCCTTGGGGCGTGGGGCTGCCGAAGTTCGTCCGCCGGACTCGGAATGGGCCGAGACTTTTCTCACCCCCTCCCTGCGGCAAAAATAGGCTGCGGGCACAGCCACGTGCAACAAAGAGCAGCCGAACCCCTTGGCGCTAAATTCGTCCGGCGGAAAAATGCCCAAAAAAGGGGTGGGCTATAGCCTTGGGGCGTGGGGCTGGCGAACTTCGTCCGCCGGACTCAGAATGGGCCGAGACTTTGCCCACCCCCTCCCCGTGACAAAAATAGGTCGCTGGCACAGCCACGCCCAAAAAAGAGCAGCCGAACCCCTTGGCGCCTAGTCCGTCCTGCGGAAAAATGCCCAAAAAGGGGGTGGGCTATAGCCTTGGGGCGTGGGGCTGGCGTACTTCGTCCGCCTTCCTTGGAATAGGCCTCGACTTTGCCCACCGCCTCCCCGAAACAAAAATCGGCCGCGGGCACAGCCGCGCCCAAAAACGTGCTGCCGAACCCCTTGGCGCCATGTTCGTCATGCGGAAAAATGACCAAAAAAGGGGTGGGCTATAGGCTTGGGGCTTGGGGCTGCCGAACTTCGTCCGCCGGACTCGGAATGGGCCAAGACTTTGGTCACCCCCTCCGCGCACCAAAAATAGGCCGCCGGCACAGCCGCGCCCAAAAAAGGGCAGCCGAACCCCTTGGCGCCAAGTTCGTCCTGCGGAAATATGACCAAAAAAGGGGTGTGCTATAGCCTTGGGGGGTGGGGCCGGCTAAGTTCGTCCGCTGGACTCGGAATGGGCCGAGACTTTTCCCACCCCGTCCCCGCGACAAAAATAGGCCGCGGACGCAGCCGCGCCCAAAAAAGAGCAGCGGAACCCCTTGGCGCCAAGTTCGTCCTGCGGAAAAATGCCCAAAAAAGGGGTGGGCTATAGCCTTGGGGCGTGGGGCGGGCGAACTTCGTCCGCCGGACTCGGAATGTGCCGAAACTTTGCCCACCCCCTCCCCGCAACAAAAATAGGCCGCGGGCACAGCCGCGCCCAAAAAAGAGCAGACGAACCCCTTGGCGCCAAGTTCTTCCTGCGGAAAAATGCCCAAAAAAGGGGTGTGCTATAGCCTTGGGGCGTGGGGCTGCCGAAGTTCGTCCGCCGGACTCGGAATGGGCCGAGGCTTTGCCCACCCCCTCCCCGCGACAAAAATAGGCCACGGGCACAGACGCGCCCAAAAATGAGCAGCCGAACCCCTTGGCGCCAAGTTCGTCCTGCGGAAAAATGCCCAAAAAAGGGGTGTGCTATAGCCTTTGGGCGTGGGGCCGGCGAGCTTCGTCCGCCTTCCTCGGAATGGGCCGAGAATTTGCCCACCCCCCCCCCCCCCCCGCACTAAAAATAAGCTATGGGCACAGCCGCGCCCAAAAAAGAGCAGCCGAAGCCCTGGGCGCCAAGTTCGTCCTGCGGAAAAATGCCCAAAAAAGGGGTGTGCTATAGCCTTTGGGCGTGGGGCCGGCGCACTTCGTCCGCCTTCCTTGGAATGGGCCGAGACTTTGCCCACCACCTCCCCGCACTAAAAATAAGCTGCGGGCACAGCCGCGCCAAAAAAAGAGCAGCCGAACCCCTTGGCGCCACGTTCGTCCTGCGGAAAATTGCTCAAAAAGGGGGTGTGGGCTATAGCCTTGGGGCGTGGGGCGGGCGAACTTCGTCTGCCGGACTCGGAATGGGCCGAGACTTTTCCCACCCCCTCCCCACGACAACAATAGGCCGCGGGCACAACCGCGCCCAAAAAAGACCAGCCGAACCCCTTGGCGCCATGTTCGTCCTGTGGAAAAATGCCCAAAAAAGGGTGGGCTATATAGCCTTGGGTCGTGGGGCTGGCGAACTTCTTCCGCTGGACTCGGAATGGGCTGAGACTTTGCCCACCCCCTCCCCGCGACAAAAATAGGCCGCGGGCACAGCCGCTCCCAAAAAAGAGCAACCGAACCCCTTTGCGCCAAGTTCGTCCTGCGGAAAAATGCCCAAAAAAGGGCTGTGCTATAGCCTTGGGGCGTGGGGCTGCCGAAGTTCGTACGCCGGACTCGGAATGGGCCGAGACTTTTCCCACCCCCTCCCCGCAACAAAAATAGGCTGCAGGCACCGCCGCGCCCAAAAAAGAGCAGGCGAACCCCTTGGCGCCAAGTTCGTCCTGCGGAAAAATCCCCAAAAAAGTGTGGGCTATAGCCTTGGGGCGTGGGGCGGGCGAACTTCGTCCGCCGGACTCGGAATGGGCCGAGAATTTGTCCACCCCCTCCCCGTGACAAAAATAGGCCGTGGGCACAGCCGTGCCCAAAAAAGAGCAGCCGAACCCCTTGGCGCCAAGTTCGTCCTGCGGAAAAAAGCCCAAAAAGGGGGTGGGCTATAGCCTTGGGGCATGGGGCTCGCGAACTTCGTCCGCCGGACTTGGAATGGGCCAAGACTTTGCCCACCCCCTCCCCGCGACAAAAATAGGCCGCGGGCACAGCTGCGCCCAAAAAAGAGCAGCCGAACCCCTTGGCGTCAAGTTCGTCCAGCAGAAAAATGCCCAAAAAGGGGGTGGGCTATAGCCTTGGGGCGTGGGGCTCGCGAACTTCATCCGCCGGACTCGGAATGGGCCGAGACTTTCCCCACCCCGCGACAAAAATAGGCCGCGGGCACAGTCGCGCCCAAAAAAGAGCAGCCAAACCCCTTGGCGCCAAGTTCGTCCTGCGGAGAAATGCCCAAAAAAAGGGTGGGCTGTAGCCTTGGGGCGTGGGGCTGCCGAACTTCGTCCGCCGGACTCGGAATGGGCCGAGACTTTTCCCACCCCCTCCCCGCGACAAAAATAGGCCGCGGGCACCGCCGCGCCCAAAAAAGAGCAGCCGAACCCCTTGGCGCCAAGTTCTTACTGCGGAGAAATACCCAAAAAAGGGGTGGGCTGTAACCCTGGGGCGTGGGGCTGGCGAAGTTCGTCCGCCGGACTCGGAATGGGCCGAGACTTTGCCCACCCCCTCCCCGTGACAAAAATAGGCCGCGGGATCAGCCGCGCCCAAAAAAGAGCAGCCGAACCCCTTGGCGCCAAGTCCGTCCTGCGGAAAAATGCCCAAAAAAGGGGTGGGCGATAGCCTTGGGGCGTGGGGCGGGCGAACTTCGTCCGCCGGACTCTGAAAGGGCCGAGACTTTGCCCACCCCCTCCCCGTGACAAAAATAGGCCGCGGGATCAGCCGCGCCCAAAAAAGAGCAGCCGAACCCCTTGGCGCTAAGTTCGTCCAGCGGAAAAATGCCCAAAAAGGGGATGGGCTATAGCCTTGGGGCGTGGGGCTGACGAACTTCGTCCGCCGGACTCGGAATGGGCCGAGACTTTGCCCACCCCCTCCCCGCGACAAAAATAGGCCGTGGGCACAGCCGCGCCCAAAAAAGAGCAGCCGAACCCCTTGGCGCCAAGTTCGTCCTGCGGAAAAGTGCCCAAAAAAGGGGTGTGCTACAGCAGTAGGCCGTGGGGCTGCCGAAGTTCGTCCGCCGGACTCGGAATGGGCCGAGACTTTTCCCACCCCCTCCCCGCGACAAAAATAAGCCGCGGGCACCGCCGCGCCCAAAAAAGAGCAGCCGAACCCCTTGGCGCCAAGTTCGCCCGGCGGACAAATGCCCTAAAAAGGGGTGGGCTGTAGCCCTGGGGCGTGGGGCTGGCGAAGTTCATCCGCCGGACTCGGAATGGGCCGAGACTTTGCCCACCCCCTCCCCGCGACCAAAATAGGCCGCGGGCACAGCCGCGCCCAAAAAAGAGCAGCCGAACCCCTTGGCGCCAAGTTCGTCCTGCGGAAAAATGCCCAAAAAAGGGGTGTGCTATAGCCTTTGGGCGTGCGGCCGGCGAACTTCGTCCGCCTTCCACGGAATGGGCCGAGACTTTGGCCACCCCCTCCCTGTGACAAAAATAGGCCGCGGGCACAGCCGCTCCCAAAAAAGAGGAGCCGAACCCCTTGGCGCCAAGTTTCTCCGGCGGAAAAATGCCCAAAAAAGGGGTGTGCTATAGACTTTGGGCGTGGGGCCGGCAAAGTTCATCCGCCTTCCTCGGAATGGGCCGAGACTTTGGCAACCCCCTCCCCGTGACCATAATAGACCGGGGCACAACCGCGCCCAAAAAAGAGCAGCCAAACCCCTTGGCGCCAAGTTCTCCCTGCGGACAAAGCCCCAAAAAAGGGGTGGGCTGTAGCCTTGGGGCGTGGGGCTGGCGAAGTTCGTCTGCCAGACTCGGAATGGGCCGAGACTTTGCCCACCCCCTCCCCGTGACAAAAATAGGCCGCGGGCACAGCCGTGCCCAAAATAGAGAAGCCGAACCCCTTGGCGCCAAGTTTGTCCAGCGGAAAAATGCCCAAAAAAGGGGTGTGCTACAGCAGTAGGCCGTGGCGCTGCCGAACTTCGTCCGCCGGACTCGGAATGGGCCGAGACTTTTCCCACCCCCTCCCCGCGACAAAAATAGGCCGCGGGCACCGCCGCGCCCAAAAAAGAGCAGCCGAACCCCTTGGCGCCAAGTTCGCCCTGCGGACAAATACCCAAAAAAGGGGTGGGCTGTAGCCCTGGGGCGTGGGGCTGGCGAAGTTCGTCCGCCGGACTCGGAATGGGCCGAGACTTTGCCCACCCCCTCCCCGCGACAAAAATAGGCCGCGGGCACAGCCGCGCCGAAAAAAGAGCAGCCGAACCCCTTGGCGCCAAGTTCGTCCTGCGGAAAAATGCCCAAAAAGGGGGTGGGCTATAGCCTTGGGGCGTGGGGCTGGCGAACATCGTCCGCCGGACTCGGAATGGGCCGAGACTTTGCCCACCCCCTCCCCGCGACAAAAATAGACTGCGGGCACAGCCGTGCCCAAAAAAGAGCAGCCGAACCCCTTGGCGCCAAGTTCGCCCTGCGGACAAATGCCCAAAAAAGGGGTGGGCTGTAGCCCTTGGGCGTGGGGCTGGCGAAGTTTGTCCACCGGACTCGGAATGGGCCGAGACTTTGCCCACACCCTCCCCGTGACAAAAATAGGCCGCGGGCTCAGCCGCGCCCAAAAAAGAGCAGCCGAACCCCTTGGCGCCAAGTTCGCCCTGCGGACAAATGCCCAAAAAAGGGGTGGGCTGTAGCCTTGGGGGGGGGGGCTGGCGAAGTTCGTCCGCTGGCCTCGGAATGGGCCGAGACTTTGCCCACCCCCTCCCCGCGACAAAAATAGGCCGCGGGCACAGCCGCGACCAAAAAAGAGCAGCCGAAGCCCTTGGCGCCATGTTCGTCCTGCGGAAAAGTGCCCAAAAAAGGGGTGTGCTACAGCAGTAGGCCGTGGGGCTGCCGAACTTCGTCCGCCGGACTCGGAATGGGCCGAGACTTTTCCCACCCCCTCCCCGTGACAAAAATAGGCCGCGGGCACCGCCGCACCCAAAAAAGAGCAGCCGAACCCCTTGGCGCCAAGTTCGCCCTGCGGACAAATACCCAAAAACGGGGTGGGCTGTAGCCCTGGGGTGTGGGGCTGGCGGAGTTCGTCCGCTGGACTCGGAATGGGCCGAGACTTTGCCCACCCCCTTACCGCGACAAAAATAGGCCGCGGGCACAGCCGCACCGAAAAAAGAGCAGCCGAACCCCTTGGCGCCAAGTTCGTCCTGCGGAAAAATGCCCAAAAAGGGGATGGGCTTTAGCCTTGGGGCGTGGGGCTGGCGAACTTCGTCCCCCGGACTCGGAATGGGCCGAGACTTTGCCCACCCCCTCCCCGCGACAAAAATAGGCCGTGGGCACCGCCGCGCCCAAAAAAGAGCAGCCGAACCCCTTGGCGCCAAGTTCGTCCTGCGGAAAAGTGCCCAAAAAAGGGGTGTGCTACAGCAGTAGGCCGTGGGGCTGCCGAAGTTCGTCCGCCGGACTCGGAATGGGCCGAGACTTTTCCCACCCCCTCCCCGCGACAAACATAAGCCGCAGGCACCGCCGCGTCCAAAAAAGAGCAGCCGAACCCCTTGGCGCCAAGTTCGCCCTGCGGACAAATGCCCAAAAAAGGGGTGGGTTGTAGCCCTGGGGCGTGGGGCTGGCGAAGTTCGTCCGCCGGACTCGGAATGGGCCGAGACTTTGCCCACCCCCTCCCCGCGACCAAAATAGGCCGCGGGCACAGCCGAGCCCAAAAAAGAGCAGCCGAACCCCTTGGCGCCAAGTTCCTCCTGCGGAAAAATGCCCAAAAAGGGGATGGGCTATAGCCTTGGGGCGTGGGGCTGGCGCACTTTGTCCGCCGGACTCGGAATGGGCCGAGACTTTGCCCACCCCCTCCCCGGGACAAAAATAGGCCGCGGGCACAGCCGCGCCCAAAAAAGAGCAGCCGAACCCCTTGGCACCAAGTTTGTCCAGCGGAAAAATGGCCAAAAAGGGGGTGGGCTATAGCCTTGGGGCGTGGGGCTGGCGAACTTCGTCCGCCGGACTCGGAATGGGCCGAGACTTTGCCCACCCCCTCCCTGTGACAAAAATACGCCGCGGACACAGCCGCTCCCAAAAAAGAGGAGCCGAACCCCTTGGCGCCAAGTTTCTCCTGCGGAAAAATGCCCAAAAAAGGGGTGTGCTATAGCCTTTGGGCGTGGGGCCGGCAAAGTTCATCCGCCTTCCTCGGAATGGGCCGAGTCTTTGGCCACCCCCTCCCCGTGACCATAATAGACCGGGGCACAACCGCGCCCAAAAAAGAGCAGCCAAACCCCTTGGCGCCAAGTTCTCCCTGCGGACAAAGTCCCAAAAAAGGGGTGGGCTGTAGCCTTGGGGCGTGGGGCTGGCGAAGTTTGTCCGCCAGACTCGGAATGGGCCGAGACTTTGCCCACCCCCTCCCCGTGACAAAAATAGGCCGCGGGCACAGCCGTGCCCAAAATAGAGCAGCCGAACCCCTTGGCGCCAAGTTTGTCCAGCGGAAAAATGCCCAAAAAGGGGGTGGGCTATAGCCTATGGGCGTGGGGCTGGCGAACTTCGTCCGCCGGACTCGGAATGGGCCGAGACTTTGCCCACCCCCTCCCCGTGACAAAAATAGGCCGCGGGCACAGCCGCAACCAAAAAAGAGCAGCCGAACCCCTTGGCGCCAAGTTCGTCCTGCGGAAAAGTGCCCAAAAAAGGGGTGTGCTACAGCAGTAGGCCGTGGGGCTGCCGAACTTCGTCCGCCGGACTCGGAATGGGCCGAGACTTTTCCCACCCCCTCCCCGTAACAAAAATAGGCCGCGGGCAACGCCGCGCCCAAAAAAGAGCAGCCGAACCCCTTGGCGCCAAGTTCGTCCTGCGGAAAAGTGCCCAAAAAAGGGGTGTGCTACAGCAGTAGGCCGTGGGGCTGCCGAACTTCGTTCGCCGGACTCGGAATGGGCCGAGACTTTTCCCACCCCCTCCCCGTGACAAAAATAGGCCGCGGGCACAGCCGCAACCAAAAAAGAGCAGCCGAACCCCTTGGCGCCAAGTTCACCCTGCGGAAACGTGCCCAAAAAGGGGGTGGGCTACAACCTTGGGGAGTGGGGCTGGCGAACTACGTCCGCCGGACTCGGAATGGGCCGAGACTTTGCCCAGCCCCTCCCCGTGACAAAAATAGGCCGCGGGCACAGCCGCAACCAAAAAAGAGCAGCCGAACCCCTTGGCGCCAAGTTCGTCCTGCGGAAAAGTGCCCAAAAAAGGGGTGTGCTACAGCAGTAGGCCGTGGGGCTGCCGAACTTCGTCCGCCGGACTCGGAATGGGCCGAGACTTTTCCCACCCCCTCCCCATAACAAAAATAGGCCGCGGGCAACGCCGCGCCCAAAAAAGAGCAGCCGAACCCCTTGGCGCCAAGTTCGTCCTGCGGAAAAGTGCCCAAAAAAGGGGTGTGCTACAGCAGTAGGCCGTGGGGCTGCCGAACTTCGTTCGCCGGACTCGGAATGGGCCGAGACTTTTCCCACCCCCTCCCCGTGACAAAAATAGGCCGCGGGCACAGCCGCAACCAAAAAAGAGCAGCCGAACCCCTTGGCGCCAAGTTCACCCTGCGGAAAAGTGCCCAAAAAGGGGGTGGGCTACAACCTTGGGGAGTGGGGCTGGCGAACTACGTCCGCCTACCTCGGAATGGGCCGAGACTTTGCCCACCCCCTCCCCGCGACAAAAATAGGCCACGGACACAGCCACGTCCAAAAAAGAGCAGCCGAACCCCTTGGCGCCAAGTTCGTCCTGCGGAAAAATGCCCAAAAAGGGGGTGGGCTATAGCCTTGGGGCGTGGGGCAGGCGAACTTCGTCCGCCGGACTCGGAATGGGCCCAGACAATTCCCACCCCCTCCCCGTAACAAAAATAGGCCGCGGCCACAGCCGCGGCCACAGCCGCGCCCAAAAAAGAGCAGCCGAACCCCTTGGCGCCAAGTTCGTCCTGCGGAAAAATGCCCAAAAAGGGGATGGGCTTTAGCCTTGGGGCGTGGGGCTGGCGAACTTCGTCCGCCGGACTCAGAATGGGCCGAGACTTTCCCCACCCCCTCCCCGCGACAAAAATAGGCCGCGGGCACAGCCGCAACCAAAAAAGAGCAGCCGAACCCCTTGGCGCCAAGTTCGTCCTGCGGAAAAGTGCCCAAAAAAGGGGTGTGCTACAGCAGTAGGCCGTGGGGCTGCCGAACTTCGTTCGCCGGACTCGGAATGGGCCGAGACTTTTCCCACCCCCTCCCCGTGACAAAAATAGGCCGCGGGCACAGCCGCAACCAAAAAAGAGCAGCCGAACCCCTTGGCGCCAAGTTCACCCTGCGGAAAAGTGCCCAAAAAGGGGGTGGGCTACAACCTTGGGGAGTGGGGCTGGCGAACTACGTCCGCCTACCTCGGAATGGGCCGAGACTTTGCCCACCCCCTCCCCGCGACAAAAATAGGCCACGGACACAGCCACGTCCAAAAAAGAGCAGCCGAACCCCTTGGCGCCAAGTTCGTCCTGCGGAAAAATGCCCAAAAAGGGGGTGGGCTACAGCAGTAGGCCGTGGGGCTGCCGAACTTCGTCCGCCGGACTCGGAATGGGCCGAGACTTTTCCCACCCCCTCCCCATAACAAAAATAGGCCGCGGGCAACGCCGCGCCCAAAAAAGAGCAGCCGAACCCCTTGGCGCCAAGTTCGTCCTGCGGAAAAGTGCCCAAAAAAGGGGTGTGCTACAGCAGTAGGCCGTGGGGCTGCCGAACTTCGTTCGCCGGACTCGGAATGGGCCGAGACTTTTCCCACCCCCTCCCCGTGACAAAAATAGGCCGCGGGCACAGCCGCAACCAAAAAAGAGCAGCCGAACCCCTTGGCGCCAAGTTCACCCTGCGGAAAAGTGCCCAAAAAGGGGGTGGGCTACAACCTTGGGGAGTGGGGCTGGCGAACTACGTCCGCCTACCTCGGAATGGGCCGAGACTTTGCCCACCCCCCTCCCCGCGACAAAAATAGGCCACGGACACAGCCACGTCCAAAAAAGAGCAGCCGAACCCCTTGGCGCCAAGTTCGTCCTGCGGAAAAATGCCCAAAAAGGGGGTGGGCTATAGCCTTGGGGCGTGGGGCTGGCGAACTTCGTCCGCCGGACTCGGAATGGGCCCAGACAATTCCCACCCCCTCCCCGTAACAAAAATAGGCCGCGGCCACAGCCGCGCCCAAAAAAGAGCAGCCGAACCCCTTGGCGCCAAGTTCGTCCCGCGGAAAAATGCCCAAAAAGGGGGTGGGCTATAGCCTTGGGGCGTGGGGCTGGCGAACTTCGTCCGCCGGACTCGGAATGGGCCGAGACTTTGCCCACCCCCTCCCTGCGACAAAAATAGGCCGCGGGCACAGCCGCGCCCAAAAAAGATCAGCCGAACCCCTTGGCGCCAAGTTCGTCCTGCGGAAAAATGCCCAAAAAGGGGATGGGCTTTAGCCTTGGGGCGTGGGGCTGGCGAACTTCGTCCGCCGGACTCAGAATGGGCCGAGACTTTCCCCACCCCCTCCCCGCGACAAAAATAGGCCGCGGGCACAGCCGCAACCAAAAAAGAGCAGCCGAACCCCTTGGCGCCAAGTTCACCCTGCGGAAAAGTGCCCAAAAAGGGGTGTGCTACAGCAGTAGGCTGTGGGGCTGGCGAAGTTCGTCCGCCGGACTCGGAATGGGCCGAGACTTTTCCCACCCGCTCCCCGCGACAAAAATAGGCCGCGGGTACCACCGCGCCCAAAAAAGAGCAGCCGAACCCCTTGGCGCCAAGTTCGCCCAGCGGACAAATGCCCAACAAAGGGGTGGGCTGTAGCCCTGGGGCGTGGGGCTGGCGAAGTTCGACCGCCGGACTCGGAATGGGCCGAGACTTTGCCCACCCCCTCGCCGCGACAAAAATAGGCCGCGGGCACAGCTGCGACCAAAAAAGAGCAGCCGAACCCCTTGGCGCCAAGTTCGTCCTGCGGAAAAGTGCCCAAAAAAGGGGTGTGCTACAGCAGTAGGCCGTGGGGCGGGCGAACTTCGTCCGCCGGACTCGGAATGGGCCGAGACTTTTCCCACCCCCTCCCCGCGACAAAAATAGGCCGCGGGTACCGCCGCGCACAAAAAAGAGCAGCCGAACCCCTTGGCGCCAAGTTCGCCCTGCGGACAAATACCCAAAAAAGGGGTGGGCTGTAGCCCTGGGGCGTGGGGCCGGTGAAGTTCGTCCGCCGGACTCGGAATGGGCCGAGACTTTGCCCACGCCCTCCCCGCGACAAAAATAGGCCGCGGGCACAGCCGCGCCCAAAAAAGAGCAGCCAAACCCCTTGGCGCCAAGTTCATCCTGCGGAAAAATGCCCAAAAAGGGGGTGGGCTATAGCCCTGGGGCGTGGGGCTGGCGAAGTTCGTCCGCCGGACTCGGAATGGGCCGAGACTTTGCCCACCCTCCCCGCGACAAAAATAGGCCGCGGGCACAGCCGCGCCCAAAAAAGAGCAGCCAAACCCCTTGGCGCCAAGTTCGTCCTGCGGAAAAATGCCCAAAATGGTGGTGGGCTATAGCCCTGGGGCGTGGGGCTGGCGAAGTTCGTCCGCCGGACTCGGAATGGGCCGAGACTTTGCCCACCCACTCCCCGCAACAAAAATAGGCCGCGGGCACAGCCGCGCCCAAAAAAGAACAGCCGAACCTCTTGGCGCCAAGTTCGTGCGGCGGAAAAATGCCCAAAAAGGGGGTGGGCTATAGCCTTGGGGGGTGAGGCTGGCGAACTTCGTCCGCGAGGACTCGGAATGGGCCGAGAATTTTCCCATGCCCTCCCCGCGACAAAAATACGCCGCGGGCACAGCCGCTCTCAAAAAAGAGCAGCCGAACCCGTTGGCGCCATGTTCGTCCTGCGGAAAAATGCGCAAAAAAGGGGCGGGCTATAGCCTTGGGGCGTGGGGCTGGGGAACTTCGTCCGCCTTCCTCGTAATGGGCCGAGCCTTTTCCCACCGCCTCCCCGCAACAAATATAGGCCGCGGGCACAGCCGCGCCCAAAAAATGGGTGTGCTATAGCCTTGGGGTGTGGGGCTGGCGAACATCGTCCGCCGGACTAGGAATGGGCTGAGACTTTGCCCACCCCCTCCCCGAGACAAAAATAGGCCGCGGGCACAGCCGCTCCGAAAAAAGTGCAGCCGAACCCCTTGGCGCCAAGTTCGTCCTGCGGAAAAATGCCCAAAAAGGGGGTGGGCTATAGCCTTGGGGTGTGGGGTGGGCGGACTTCGTCCGCCGGACTCGGAATGGGCCGAGACTTCTCCCACCCCCTCCCCGCGACAAAAATAGGCCGCAGGCACAGCCGCGCCCAAAAAAGAGCAGCCGAACCCCTTGGCGCCAAGTTCGTCCTGTGGAAAAATGCCCAAAAAGGGGGTGGGCTACAACCTTGGGGAGTGGGGCTGGCGAACTACGTCCGCCTACCTCGGAATGGGCCGAGACTTTGCCCACCCCCTCCCCGCGACAAAAATAGGCCACGGACACAGCCACGCCCAAAAAAGAGCAGCCGAACCCCTTGGCGCCAAGTTCGTCCTGCGGAAAAATGCCCAAAAAGGGGGTGGGCTATAGCCTTGGGGCGTGGGGCTGGCGAACTTCGTCCGCCGGACTCGGAATGGGCCCAGACAATTCCCACCCCCTCCCCGTAACAAAAATAGGCCGCGGCCACAGCCGCGCCCAAAAAAGAGCAGCCGAACCCCTTGGCGCCAAGTTCGTCCTGCGGAAAAATGCCCAAAAAGGGGGTGGGCTACAGCCTTGGGGCGTGGGGCTGGCGAACTACGTCCGCCTACCTCGGAATGGGCCGAGACTTTGCCCACCCCCTCCCCGCGACAAAAATAGGCCGCGGACACAGCCGCGCCCAAAAAAGAGCAGCCGAACCCCTTGGCGCCAAGTTCGTCCTGATGAAAAATGCCCAAAAAAGTGGTGTGCTATAGCCTTGGGGCGTGGGGCAGGCGGACTTCGTCCGCCGGACTTGGAATGGGCCGAGACTCTGCCCACCCCCTCCCCGCTACAAAAATAGGCCGCGGGCTCAGCCGCGCCCAAAAAAGAGCAGCCGAACCCTTTGGCGCCAAGTTCGTCCTACGGAAAAATGCCCAAAAAGGGGGTGGGCTATAGCCTTGGGGTATGGGGTGGGCGGACTTCGTCCGCCGGACTCGGAATGGGCCGAGACTTCTCCCACCCCCTCCCCACGACAAAAATAGACTGCGGGCACAGGCGTGTCCCAAAAAAGAGCAGCCGAACCACTTGGCGCCAAGTTCGTCCTGCGCAAAAATGCCCAAAAAAGGGGTGGGCTATAGCCTTGGGGCGTGGGGCAGGCGGACTTCGTCCGCCGGACTTGGAATGTGCCGAGACTTTGCCCACCCCCTCCCCATGACATAAATAGGCCGCGGGCACAGCCGAACCCAAAAAAGAGCAGCCGAACCCCTTGGCGCCAAGTTCGTCCTGCGGAAAAATGCCGAAAAAGGGGGTGGGCTATTGCCTTGGGGCGTGGGGCTGGCGCACTTCGTCCGCGTTCCTCGGAATGGTCCGAGACTTTGCCCACCCCTCCCAGTGACAAAAATAGGCCGCGGGCACAGCCGTGGCCAAAAAAGAGCAGCCGAACCCCTTGGCGCCAAGTTCGTCCTGTGGAAAAATGCCCAAAAAGGGGATGGGCTATAGCCTTGGGGCGTGGGACCTGCGAACTTCATCCGCCGGACTCGGAATGGGCAGAGACTTTTCCCACCCCCTCCCCGCGACAAAAACCGGCCGCCGACACAGCCACGCCCAAAGAAGAGCAGCCGAACCCCTTGGCGCCTAGTTCGTCCTGCGGGAAAATGCCCAAAAAAGGGGTGTGCTATAGCCTTGGGGCGTGGGGCTGGCGTACTTCGTCCGCCTTCCTCGGAATGGGCCGAGACTTTGCCCACCCCCTCCCCGCGACAAAAATAGGCCGCGGCCACAGCCGCGCCCAAAAAAGAGCAGCCGAACCCCTTGGCGCCAAGTTCGGCCTGCGGAATAAAGCCCAAAAAGGGGGTGGGCTATAGCCTTGGGGCGTGGAGCTGGCGCACTTCGTCCGCCGGTCTCGGAATGGGCCGAGACTTTTCCCACCCCCTTCCCGCGACAAAAATAGGCTGCGGGCTCAGCCGCGCCCAAAAAAGAGCAGCCGAACCCCTGGGCGCCAAGTTCGTCCTGCGGAAAAATGCCCAAAAAGGGGGTCGGCTATGACCTTGGGGCGTGGGGCTGGCGAACTTCGTCCACCGGACTCGGAATGGGCCGAGACTTTTCCCACCCCCTCCTGTGACAAAAATAGGCCGAGGGCACAGCCGCGCCCAATAAAGAGCAGCCGAACCCCTTGGCGCCAAGTTCGTGCTACGGAAAAATGCCAAAAAGGGGTGTGCTATAGCCTTTGGGCGTGGGGCTGGCGAACCTCGTCCGCCGGACTCGGAATGGGCCAAGACTTTTCCCACCCCCTCCCCGAGACAAAAATAAGCCGCGGGCGCCGCCGCGCCCAAAAAAGAGCAGCCGATCCCCTAGGCGCCAAGTTCATCCTGCGGAAAAATGCCCAAAAAAAGCATGTGCTATAGCCTTGGGGCGTGGGGCGGGCGAACTACGTCCGCCGGACTCGGAATGGGCCGAGACTTTTCCCATTCCCTCCCCGCGACAAAAATAGCCCGCAGGCACAGCCGCGCCCAAAAAAGAGCAGTCGAACCCCTTGGCGCCAAGTTCGTCCAGCGAAAAAATGCCACAAAAAAGGGGTGTGTTATAGCCTTTGGGCGTGGGGCTGGCGAACTTCGTCCGCCGGACTCGGAATGGGCCGAGACTTTTCCCACTCCGTCCCCATGACAAAAATAGGCCGCAGGCACAGCCGCGCCCAAAGAAGAGCAGTCGAACCCCTTGGCGCCAAGTTCGTCGTGCGAAAAAATGCCACAAAAAAGGCGTGCGCTATAGCCTTGGGGCGTGGGGCGGGCGAACTACGTCCGCCGGACTCAGAATGGGCCGAGGCTTTGACCTCCCCCTCCCCATGGCAAAAATAGCCCGCGGACACAGCCGCGCCCAAAAAAGAGCAACCGAACCCCTTGGCGCCAAGTTCGTCATGCGGAAAAATGCCCAAAAAGGGGGTAGGCTATAGCCTTGGGGCGTGGGGCTGGCGAACTTCGTCTGCCTTCCTCGGAATGGGCTGAGACTTTGCCCACCCCCTCCCCGCGACAAAAATAGGCCGCAAGCACAGCCGCGCCCAAAAAAGAGCAGCCGAACCCTTTGGCGCCAAGTTCGTCCTGCGGAAAAATGCCCAAAAAGGGGGTGGGCTATAGCCTTGGGGTATGGGGTGGGCGGACTTCGTCCGCCGGACTCGGAATGGGCCGAGACTTCTCCCACCCCCTCCCCACGACAAAAATAGACTGCGGGCACAGGCGTGTCCCAAAAAAGAGCAGCCGAACCACTTGGCGCCAAGTTCGTCCTGCGCAAAAATGCCCAAAAAAGGGGTGGGCTATAGCCTTGGGGCGTGGGGCAGGCGGACTTCGTCCGCCGGACTTGGAATGTGCCGAGACTTTGCCCACCCCCTCCCCGTGACATAAATAGGCCGCGGGCACAGCCGCACCCAAAAAAGAGCAGCCGAACCCCGTGGCGCCAAGTTCGTCCTGCGGAAAAATGCCGAAAAAGGGGGTGGGCTATTGCCTTGGGGCGTGGGGCTGGCGCACTTCGTCCGCGTTCCTCGGAATGGTCCGAGACTTTGCCCACCCCTCCCAGTGACAAAAATAGGCCGCGGGCACAGCCGTGCCCAAAAAAGAGCAGCCGAACCCCTTGGCGCCAAGTTCGTCCTGTGGAAAAATGCCCAAAAAGGGGATGGGCTATAGCCTTGGGGCGTGGGACCTGCGAACTTCATCCGCCGGACTCGGAATGGGCAGAGACTTTTCCCACCCCCTCCCCGCGACAAAAACCGGCCGCCGACACAGCCACGCCCAAAGAAGAGCAGCCGAACCCCTTGGCGCCTAGTTCGTCCTGCGGGAAAATGCCCAAAAAAGGGGTGTGCTATAGCCTTGGGGCGTGGGGCTGGCGCACTTCGTCCGCCTTCCTCGGAATGGGCCGAGACTTTGCCCACCCCCCTCCCCGCGACAAAAATAGGCCGCGGCCACAGCCGCGCCCAAAAAAGAGCAGCCGAACCCCTTGGCGCCAAGTTCGGCCTGCGGAATAAAGCCCAAAAAGGGGGTGGGCTATAGCCTTGGGGCGTGGAGCTGGCGCACTTCGTCCGCCGGTCTCGGAATGGGCCGAGACTTTTCCCACCCCCTTCCCGCGACAAAAATAGGCTGCGGGCTCAGCCGCGTCCAAAAAAGAGCAGCCGAACCCCTGGGCGTCAAGTTCGTCCTGCGGAAAAATGCCCAAAAAGGGGGTCGGCTATGACCTTGGGGCGTGGGGCTGGCGAACTTCGTCCACCGGACTCGGAATGGGCCGAGACTTTTCCCACCCCCTACTGCGACAAAAATAGGCCGAGGGCACAGCCGCGCCCAATAACGAGCAGCCGAACCCCTAGGCGCCAAGTTCGTGCTGCGGAAAAATGCCAAAAAGGGGTGTGCTATAGCCTTTGGGCGTGGGGCTGGCGAACCTCGTCCGCCGGACTCGGAATGGGCCAAGACTTTTCCCACCCCCTCCCCGAGACAAAAATAAGCCGCGGGCGCCACCGCGCCCAAAAAAGAGCAGCCGATCCCCTAGGCGCCAAGTTCATCCTGCGGAAAAATGCCCAAAAAAAGCATGTGCTATAGCCTTGGGGCGTGGGGCGGGCGAACTACGTCCGCCGGACTCGGAATGGGCCGAGACTTTTCCCATTCCCTCCCCGCGACAAAAATAGCCCGCAGGCACAGCCGCGCCCAAAGAAGAGCAGTCGAACCCCTTGGCGCCAAGTTCGTCCAGCGAAAAAATGCCACAAAAAAGGGGTGTGTTATAGCCTTTGGGCGTGGGGCTGGCGAACTTCGTCCGCCGGACTCGGAATGGGCCGAGACTTTTCCCACTCCCTCCCCATGACAAAAATAGGCCGCAGGCACAGCCGCGCCCAAAGAAGAGCAGTCGAACCCCTTGGCGCCAAGTTCGTCGTGCGAAAAAATGCCACAAAAAAGGCATGCGCTATAGCCTTGGGGCGTGGGGCGGGCGAACTACGTCCGCCGGACTCAGAATGGGCCGAGGCTTTGACCTCCCCCTCCCCACGGCAAAAATAGGACGCGGACACAGCCGCGCCCAAAAAAGAGCAACCGAACCCCTTGGCGCCAAGTTCGTCATGCGGAAAAATGCCCAAAAAGGGGGTAGGCTATAGCCTTGGGGCGTGGGGCTGGCGAACTTCGTCTGCCTTCCTCAGAATGGGCTGAGACTTTGCCCACCCCCTCCCCGCGACAAAAATAGGCCGCAAGCACAGCCGCGCCCAAAAAAGAGCAGCCGAACTCCTTGGCGCCAAGTTCATCCTGCGGAAAAATGCCCAAAAAGGTGGTGGGCTATAAGCCTTGGGGCGTGGGGCTGACGAACTTCGTCCGCCGGACTCGGAATGGGCCGAGACGTTTCCCACCCCCTCCCCGCAACAAAAATAGGCAGCGGGCGCAGCCGCGCCCATTAAAGAGCAGCCGATCCCCTTGGCGCCAAGTTCGTCCTGCGGAAAAATGCCCAAAAAAGGGGTGTGCTATAGCCTTTGGGCGTGGGGCTGGCGAACTTCGTCCGCCGGACTCGGAATGGGCCGAGACTTTTCCCACTCCCTCCCCGCGACAAAAATAGGCCGCACGCACAGCCGCGCCCAAGAAAGAGCAGTCGAACCCCTTGGCACCATGTTCGACCTGCGAAAAAATGCCACAAAAAAGGGGTGTGCTATAGCCTTGGGGCGTGGGGTGGGCGAACTATGTCCGCTGAACTCAGAATGGGCCGAGGCTTTGACCACCCCCCTCCCCGTGACAGAAATAGGCCGCGGACACAGCCGCGCCCAAAAAAGAGCAGCCGAACCCCTTGGCGCCAAATTCGCCCTGCGGAAAAATGCCCAAAAAGGGGGTGGGCGATAGCCTTTGGGCGTGGGGCTGGCGAACTTCGTCCGCCTGCCTCGGTATGGGCCGAGACTTTGCCCACCAACTCCCCGTGACAAAAATAGGCCGCGGGCACAGCCGTGCCCAAAAAAGAGCAGCCGAACCCCTTGGCGCCAAGTTCGTCCTGCGGAAAAAATGCCTAAAAAAGGGGTGTGCTATAGCCTTTGGGCGTGGGTCCGACAAAGTTCCTCCGCCTTGCTCGGAATGGGCCGAGCCTTTTCCCACCCTCTGCCCAGGTAAAAAATAGGCCACGGGCACAGCCGCGCGCAAAAACGAGCAGCTGCACCCCTTGGCGCCAAGTTCGTCCTGCAGAAAAATGCCCAAAAAGGAGGTGGGCTATAGCCTGGGGGCGTGGGGCTGGCAAACTTCGCCCGCCTTACGCGGAATGGGCCGAGACTTTGCGCACCCCCTCCCTGAGGAAAAAATAGGCGGCGGCACAGCCGCGCCCAAAAAAGAGCAGCCGAACCCCTTGGCGCCAAGTTCGTCCTGCGGAAACATGCCCAAAAAGGGGGTGGGCTATATAGCCTTGGGGCGTGGGGCGGGCGAACTTCGTCCGCCGGAGTCGGAATGGGTCGAGACTTTGCCCACCCCCCTCCCTGCAACAAAAATAGGCCGCGGACACAGCCGCGCCCAAAAAAGTTCAGCCGAACCCCTTGGCGCCAAGTTCGTCCTGCGAAAAAATGCCCAAATAGGGGGTGGGCTATAGCCTTGGGGCGTGGGGCTGGCTAACTTCGTCCGCCGGACTCGGAATGGGTCGAGATTTTGCCCACCCCCCTCCCCGCGACAAAGATAGGCCGTGGACACAGCCGCGCCCAAAAAAGGGCAGCCGAACCCCTTGGCGCCCAGTTCGTCCTGTGGAAAAATGCCCACAAAGGGGGTGGGCTATAGCCCTGGGGCGTGGGGCCGGCGAACTCCGTCCGCCGGACTGCGAATGGGTCGAGACTTTGCCCACTCCCTCCCCATGACAAAAATAGGCCGCAGGCACAGCCGCGCCCAAAGAAGAGCAGTCGAACCCCTTGGCGCCAAGTTTGTCGTGCGAAACAATGCCACAAAAAAGGCGTGCGCTATAGCCTTGGGGCGTGGGGCGGGCGAACTACGTCCGCCGGACTCAGAATGGGCCGAGGCTTTGGCCACCCCCTCCCGGCAACAAAAATAGGCCGCGGACACAGCTGCACCCAAAAAAGAGCAGCCGAAACCCTTGGCGCCAAGTTCGTCATGCGGAAAAATGCCCAAAAAGGGGGTAGGCTATAGCCTTGGGGCGTGGGGCTGACGAACTTCGTCCGCCGGACTCGGAATGGGCCGAGACGTTTCCCACCCCCTCCCCGCGACAAAAATAGGCCGCGGGCACCGCCGCACCCAAAAAAAGAGCAGCCGAACCCCTTGGCTCCAAGTTCATCCTGCGGAAAAATGCCCAAATAGGGGGGTGGGCTATAGCCTTGGGGCGTGGGGCTGGCGAACTTCGTCCTCCGGACTCGGAATGGGTCGAGTCCTTGCCCACTCCCTCCCCGCGACAAAAATAGGCCGCGGACACAGCCGCGCCCAAAAAAGAGCAGCCGAACCCCTGGGCACCAAGTTCGTCCTGCGGAAAAATGCCCACAAAGGGGGTGGGCTATAGCCTTGGGGCGTGGGGCGGGCGAACTTCGTCCGCCGGACTCGGAATGGGTCGAGACTTTGCGCACCCCCTCCCCGGGACAAAGATAGGCCGTGGACACAGCCGCGCCCAAAAAAAGAATAGCCGAACCCCTTGGCGCCAAGTTCGTCCGGCGGAAAAATGCCCAAAAAAGGGGTGTGCTATAGCCTTGGGGCGTGGGGCAGCCGAAGTTCGTCCGCCGGACTCGGAATGGGCCGATACTTTTCCCACCACGCTCCACGACAAAAATAGGCCGCGGGCACAGCCGCGCCCAAAAAAGAGCAGCCAAAGGCCTTGGCGCCAAGTTCGTCCCGCGGAAAAATGCCCAAAAAAGGGGTGGGCTATAGCCTTGGGGCGTGGGGCTGGCGAACTTCACCCGCCGGACACGGAATGTGCCGAGACTTTACCCTCCCCCTCCGCTCAACAAAAATAGGCCCCGGGCACAGCCGTGCCCAAAAAAGAGCAGCCGAACCCGTTAGCGCCAAGTTCGTCCTGCGGAAAAATGCCCAACAAGGCGGTGGGCTATAGCCTTGGGGCGTGGGGCCGGCAAAGTTCGTCCGCCGGACTCGGAATGGGCCGAGACTTTTCCCACTCCCTCCCCGCGACAAAAATAGGCCGCACGTACAGCCGCGCCCAAGAAAGAGCAGTCGAACCCCTTGGCGCCAAGTTCGACCTGCGAAAAAATGCCACAAAAAAGGGGTGTGCTATATAGCCTTGGGGCGTGGGGTGGGCGAACTATGTCCGCTGAACTCAGAATGGGCCGAGGCTTTGACCACCCCCTCCCCGTGACAGAAATACGACGCGGACAAAGCCGCGCCCAAAAAAGAGCAGCCGAACCCCTTGGCGCCAAATTCGTCCTGCGGAAAAATGCCCAAAAAGGGGGTGGGCTATAGCCTTTGGGCGTGGGGCTGGCGAACTTCGTCCGCCTGCCTCGGAATGGGCCGAGACTTTGCCCACCCACTCTCCGCGACAAAAATAGGCCGCGGCACAGCCGCGCCGAAAAAAGAGCAGCCGAAGGCCTTGGCGCCAAGTTCGTCATGCGGAAAAATACCCAAATAGGGGGTGGGCTATAGCCTTGGGGCGTGGGGCTGGCGAACTTCGTCCGCCGGACTCGGAATGGGTCGAGACTTTGCCCAACCCCTCCCCGCGACAAAAATAGGCCGCGGACACAGCCGCGCCCAAAAAAGAGCAGCCGAACCCCTAGGCGCCAAATTCGTCCTGCGGAAAAATGTCCAAAAAGGGGGTGGGCTATAGCCTTTGGGCGTGGGGCTGGCTAACTTCGTCCGCCGGACTCGGAATGGGTCGAGACTTTGCCCACCCCCTCCCCGCGACAAAGATAGGCCGTGGACACAGCCGCGCCCAAAAAAGGGCAGCCGAACCCCATAGCGCCAAGTTCGTCCTGCGGAAAAATGCCCACAAAGGGGGTGGGCTATAGCCCTGGGGCGTGGGGCCGGCGAACTCCGTCCGCCGGACTCAGAATGGGTCGAGACTTTGCCCACCCCCCTCCCCGTGACAAAAATAGGCCGCGGACACAGCCGCACCCAAAAAAGAGCAGCCGAACCCCTTGGCGCCAAGTTCGTCCTGCGGAAAAATGCCCACAAAGGGGGTGGGCTATAGCCTTGGGGCGTGGGGCTGGCGCACTTCGTCCGCCGGACTCGAAATGTGCCAAGACTTTGCCAACCCCCTCCCCGCAACAAAAATAGGCCGTGGGCACAGCTGCGCCCAAAAAAGAGCAGCCGAACCCCTTGGCCCCAAGTTCGTCCTACGGAAAAATGCCCAAAAAAGGGGTGTGCTATAGCGTTTGGGCGTGGGGCCGGCAAAGTTCATCCGCCTTCCTCGGAATGGGCCGAGACTTTGCCCACCCCCTCCCCTCGCCAAAAATAGGCCGCGGGCACAGCCGTGCCCAAAAAAGAGCAGCCGAACCCCTTGGCGCCAAGTTTGTCCTGCGGAAAAATGCCGAAAAAAGGGGTGGGCTATAGCCTTGGGGCGTGGGGCTGGCGCACTTCGTCCGCCGGACTCGGAATGCGCCGAGACTTTGCCAACCCCCTCCCCGTGACAAAAATAGGCCGCGGGGACAGCCGCGCCAAAAAAACAGCAGCCGAACCCCCTGGCGCCAAGTTCGTCCTGCGGAAAAATGCCCAAAAAGGGGGTGGGCTATAGCCTTGGGGCGTGGGGTTGGCGCACTTCGTCCACCTTCCTCGGAATGGGCCGAGACTGTGGCCACACCCTCCCCGCGACAAAAATAGGCCGCTGACACAGCCGCGCCCAAAAAAGTTCAGCCGAACCCCTTGGCGCCAAGTTCGTCCTGCGAAAAAATGCCCAAATAGGGGGTGGGCTATAGCCTAGGGGCGTGGGGCTGGCTAACTTCGTCCGCCGGACTCAGAATGGGTCGAGACTTTGCCCACCCCCCCCCCCGGGACAAAGATAGGCGTGGACACAGCCGCACCCAAAAAAAGAGCAGCCGAACCCCTTGGCGCCAAGTTCGTCCAGCGGAAAAATGCCCAAAAAAGGGGTGTGCTATAGCCTTGGGGCGTGGGGCAGCCGAAGTTCGTCCGCCGGACTCGGAATGGGCCGATACTTTTCCCACCACGCTCCACGACAAAAATAGGCCGCGGGCACAGCCGCGCCCAAAAAAGAGCAGCCAAAGGCATTGGCGCCAAGTTCGTCCCGCGGAAAAATGCCCAAAAAAGGGGTGGGCTATAGCCTTGGGGCGTGGGGCTGGCGAACTTCATCCGCCGGACTCGGAATGTGCCGGGACTTTACCCTCCCCCTCCGCTCGACAAAAATAGGCCCTGGGCACAGCCGTACCCAAAAAAGAGCAGCCGAACCCGTTATCGCCAAGTTCGTCCTGAGGAAAAATGCCCAAAAAGGCGGTGGGCTATAGCCTTGGGGCGTGGGGCCGGCAAAGTTCGTCCGCCGGACTCGGAATGGGCCGAGACTTTTCCCACTCCCTCCCCGCGACAAAAATAGGCCGCACGCACAGCCGCGCCCAAGAAAGAGCAGTCGAACCCCTTGGCGCCAAGTTCGACCTGCGAAAAAATGCCACAAAAAAGGGGTGTGCTATAGCCTTGGGGCGTGGGGTGGGCGAACTATGTCCGCTGAACTCAGAATGGGCCGAGGCTTTGCCCACCCACTCCCCGTGACAAAAATAGGCCGCGGCTCAGCCGCGCCCAAAAAAGAGCTGCCGAACCCCTAGGTGGCTAGTTCGTCCTGCGGAAAAATGCCCAAAAAGGGGGTGGGCTATAGCCTTGGGGCGTCGGGCGGGCGAACTTCGTCCGCCAGACTCGGAATGGGCCAAGACTCTTCCCACCCCCTCCCCGCTACAAAAATAGGCTGTGGGCACAGCCGCGCCCAAAAAAGAGCAGCCGAACCCCTTGGCCCCAAGTTCGTCCTACGGAAAAATGCCCAAAAAAGGTGTGTGCTATAGCGTTTGGGCGTGGGGCCGGCAAAGTTCATCCGCCTTCCTCGGAACGGGCCGAGAGTTTGCCCACCCCGCCCCCGCGACAAAAATAGGCCGCGGCCACAGCCGCGCCCAAAAAAGAGCAGCCGAACCCCTTGGCACCATGTTCGTCCAGCGGAAAAATGCCCAAAAAGGGGGTGGGCTATATAGCCTTGGGGCGTTGGCGGGCGAACTTCGTCCGCCCGACTCGGAATGGGCCGAGACTTTTCCCACCCCCTCCCCATGTCAAAAATAGGCCATGGGCACAGTCGCGCCCAAAAAAGCGCAGCCGAAGCCCTTGGCGCCAAGTTCTCCTGCGGAAAAATGCCCGAAAAAGGGGTGTGCTATAGCCTATGGGCGTGGGGCTGGTGAACGTCGTCCGCCTTCCTCGGAATGGGCCGAGACTTTGGCCACCCCCTTCCCGTGCCTAAAATAGACCGCGTGCACAGCCGCGCCCAAAAAAGAGCAGCCGAACCCCTCGGCGCCAAGTTCGTCCTGCGGGAAAATGCCCAAAATAGAGGTGGGCGATAGCCTTGGGGCATGGGGCGGGCGAACATCGTCCGCCGGACTCGGAATGGGCCAAGACCTTTCCCACCCCCTCCCCACGACAAAAATAGGCCGCGGGCACAGCCGCGCCCAAAAAAGAGCAGCCGAACCCCTTGGCGCCAAGTTCGTCCTGCGGAAAAATGCCCAAGAAGGGGGTGGGCTATAGCCTTGGGGAGTGGGGCGGGCGAACTTCGTCCGCCGGACTCTGAAATGGTCGAGACTTTGACCCCCCTTCCCCGCGACAATAATAGGCGGCGGGCACAGCCGCACCCAAAAAATAGCAGCCGAACCCGTTGGCGCCATGTTCGTCCTGCAGGATAAAGCCCAAAAAGGGGGTGGGCTATAGCCTTCGGGCGTGGGGCTGGCGAACTTCGTCCCGACTCGGAATGGGCCAAGGCTTTTCCCACCCCCTCCCCGCGACAAAAATAGGCCGCGGGCACAGCCGCGCACAAAAAAGAGCAGCCGAACCCCTTGGCGCCAAGTTCGTCCTGTGGAAAAATGCCCAAAAAAGGGGTGTGCTATAGCCTTTGGCCGTGGGGCCGGCAAAGTTCATCCGCCTTCCTCGGAATGGGCCGAGACTTTGCCCACTCCCTCCCCTCGCGAAAAATAGGCCGGGGCACAACCGTGCCCAAAAAAGAGCAGCCGAACCCCTTGGCGCCAAGTTCATCCTGCGGAAAAATGCCGAAAAAAGGGGTGGGCTATAGCCTTGGAGCGTGGGGCGGGCGAACTTCGTCCGCCGGACTCGGAATGCGCCGAGACTTTGCCCACCCCTCCCCGCGAAAAAAATAGGCCGCGGGGACAGCCGCGCCAAAAAAACAGCAGCCGAACCCCCTGGCGCCAAGTTCGTCCTGCGGAAAAATGCCAAAAAGGGGGTGGGCTATAGCCTTGGGGCGTGGGGTTGGCGCACTTCATCCACCTTCCTCGGAATGGGCCGAGACTGTGGCCACACCCTCCCCGTGACAAAAATAGGCCGCTGGCACCGCCGCACCCAAAAAAAGGGCAGCCGAACCCCTTGGCGCCAAGTACGTCCTGCGGAAAAATGCCCAAAAAGGGGGTGGGCTATAGCCTTGGGGCGTGGGGTTGGCGCACTTCGTCCACCTTCCTCGGAGTGGGCCGAGACTGTGGCCACACCCTCCCCGCGACAAAAATAGGCCGCGGGCACAGCCGCGCCCAAAAAAGAGCAGCCGAACCCCTTGGCGCCAAGTTCGTCCTGCGGAAAAATGCCCAAGAAGGGGGTGGGCTATAGCCTTTGGGAGTGGGGCGGGCAAACTTCGTCCGCCGGACTCTGAAATGGTCGAGACTTTAACCCCCCTTCCCCGCGACAATAATAGGTGGCGGGCACAGCCGCGCCCAAAAAATAGCAGCCGAACCCGTTGGCGCCATGTTCGTCCTGCAGGATAAAGCCCAAAAAGGGGGTGGGCTATAGCCTTCGGGCGTGGGGCTGGCGAACTTCGTACGCTGGACTCGGAATGGGCCGAGACTTTTTCCACCCCCTCCCCGCGACAAAAATAGGCCGCGGGCAAATCCGCGCCAAAAAAAGAGCAGCCAAACCCCTTGGCGCCAAGTTCGTCCGGTGGAAAAATGCCCAAAAAAGGGGTGTGCTATAGCCTTGGGGCGTGGGGCAGCCGAAGTTCGTCCGCCGGACTCGGAATGGGCCGATACTTTTCCCACCACGCTCCACGACAAAAATAGGCCGCGGGCACAGCCGCGCCCAAAAAAGAGCAGCCAAAGGCATTGGCGCCAAGTTCGTCCCGCGGAAAAATGCCCAAAAAAGGGGTGGGCTATAGCCTTGGGGCGTGGGGCTGGCGAACTTCATCCGCCGGACTCGGAATGTGCCGAGACTTTACCCTCCCCCTCCGCTCGACAAAAATAGGCCCCGGGCACAGCCGTAGCCAAAAAAGAGCAGCCGAACCCGTTAGCGCCAAGTTCGTCCTGAGGAAAAATGCCCAAAAAGGCGGTGGGCTATAGCCTTGGGGCGTGGGGCCGGCAAAGTTCGTCCGCCCGACTCGGAATGGGCCGAGACTTTTCCCACTCCCTCCCCGCGACAAAAATAGGCCGCACGCACAGCCGCGCCCAAGAAAGAGCAGTCGAACCCCTTGGCGCCAAGTTCGACCTGCGAAAAAATGCCACAAAAAAGGGGTGTGCTATAGCCTTGGGGCGTGGGGTGGGCGAACTATGTCCGCTGAACTCAGAATGGGCCGAGGCTTTGACCACCCCCTCCCCGTGACAGAAATAGGACGCGGACACAGCCGCGCCCAAAAAAAGAGCAGCCGAACCGCTTGGCGCCAAATTCGTCCTGCGGAAAAATGCCCAAAAAGGGGGTGGGCTATAGCCTTTGGGCGTGGGGCTGGCGAACTTCGTCTGCCTACCTCGGAATGGGCCGAGACTTTGCCCCCCACTCCCCGTGACAAAAATAGGCCGCGGCACAGCCGCGCCCAAAAAAGAGCAGCCGAAGGCCTTGGCGCCAAGTTCGTCATGCGGAAAAATACCCAAATAGGGGGTGGGCTATAGCCTTGGGGCGTGGGGCTGGCGAACTTCGTCCGCCGGACTCGGAATGGGTCGAGACTTTGCCCAACCCCTCCCCACGACAAAAATAGGCCGCGGACACAGCCGCGCCCAAAAAAGAGCAGCCGAACCCCTTGGCGCCAAGTACGTCCTGCGGAAAAATGCCCAAAAAGGGGGTGGGCTATAGCCTTGGGGCGTGGGGTTGGCGCACTTCGTCCACCTTCCTCGGAATGGGCCGAGACTGTGGCCACACCCTCCCCGCGACAAAAATAGGCCGCGGGCACAGCCGCTCCCAAAAAAGAGCAGCCGAACCCCTTGGCCCCAAGTTCGTCCTACGGAAAAATGCCCAAAAAAGGTGTGTGCTATAGCGTTTGGGCGTGGGGCCGGCAAAGTTCATCCGCCTTCCTCGGAACGGGCCGAGAGTTTGCCCACCCCGCCCCCGCGACAAAAATAGGCCGCGGCCACAGCCGCGCCCAAAAAAGAGCAGCCGAACCCCTTGGCACCATGTTCGTCCAGCGGAAAAATGCCCAAAAAGGGGGTGGGCTATATAGCCTTGGGGCGTTGGCGGGCGAACTTCGTCCGCCGGACTCGGAATGGGCCGAGACTTTTCCCACCCCCTCCCCATGTCAAAAATAGGCCATGGGCACAGTCGCGCCCAAAAAAGCGCACCCGAATCCCTTGGCGCCAAGTTCTCCTGCGGAAAAATGCCCGAAAAAGGGGTGTGCTATAGCCTATGGGCGTGGGGCTGGTGAACGTCGTCCGCCTTCCTCGGAATGGGCCGAGACTTTGGCCACCCCCTTCCCGTGCCTAAAATAGACCGCGTGCACAGCCGCGCCCAAAAAAGAGCAGCCGAACCCCTCGGCGCCAAGTTCGTCCTGCGGGAAAATGCCCAAAATAGAGGTGGGCGATAGCCTTGGGGCATGGGGCGGGCGAACATCGTCCGCCGGACTCGGAATGGGCCAAGACCTTTCCCACCCCCTCCCCACGACAAAAATAGGCCGCGGGCACAGCCGCGCCCAAAAAAGAGCAGCCGAAACCCTTGGCGCCAAGTTCGTCCTGCGGAAAAATGCCCAAGAAGGGGGTGGGCTATAGCCTTGGGGAGTGGGGCGGGCGAACTTCGTCCGCCGGACTCTGAAATGGTCGAGACTTTGACCCCCCTTCCCCGCGACAATAATAGGCGGCGGGCACAGCCGCACCCAAAAAATAGCAGCCGAACCCGTTGGCGCCATGTTCGTCCTGCAGGATAAAGCCCAAAAAGGGGGTGGGCTATAGCCTTCGGGCGTGGGGCTGGCGAACTTCGTCCCGACTCGGAATGGGCCAAGGCTTTTCCCACCCCCTCCCCGCGACAAAAATAGGCCGCGGGCACAGCCGCGCACAAAAAAGAGCAGCCGAACCCCTTGGCGCCAAGTTCGTCCTGTGGAAAAATGCCCAAAAAAGGATTGTGCTACTGCCATTGGGCGTGGGGCCGGCAAAGTTCATCCGCCTTCCTCGGAATGGGCCGAGACTTTGCCCACCCCCTCCCCTCGCCAAAAATAGGCCGGGGCACAACCGCGCCCAAAAAAGAGCAGCCGAACCCCTTGGCGCCAAGTTCGTCCTGCGGAAAAATGCCCAAGAAGGGGGTGGGCTATAGCCTTTGGGAGTGGGGCGGGCGAACTTCGTCCGCCGGACTCTGAAATGGTCGAGACTTTAACCCCCCTTCCCCGCGACAATAATAGGTGGCAGGCACAGCCGCGCCCAAAAAATAGCAGCCGAACCCGTTGGCGCCATGTTCGTCCTGCAGGATAAAGCCCAAAAAGGGGGTGGGCTATAGCCTTCGGGCGTGGGGCTGGCGAACTTCGTCCGCTGGACTCGGAATGGGCCGAGACTTTTTCCACCCCCTCCCCGCGACAAAAATAGGCCGCGGGTAAATCCGCGCCAAAAAAAGAGCAGCCGAACCCCTTGGCGCCAAGTTCGTCCGGCGGAAAAATGCCCAAAAAAGGGGTGTGCTATAGCCTTGGGGCGTGGGGCAGCCGAAGTTCGTCCGCCGGACTCGGAATGGGCCGATACTTTTCCCACCACGCTCCACGACAAAAATAGGCCGCGGGCACAGCCGTGCCCAAAAAAGAGCAGCCAAAGGCCTTGGCGCCAAGTTCGTCCCGCGGAAAAATGACCAAAAAAGGGGTGGGCTATAGCCTTGGGGCGTGGGGCTGGCGAACTTCACCCGCCGGACTCGGAATGTGCCGAGACTTTACCCTCCCCCTCCGCACGACAAAAATAGGCCGCGGGCACAGCCGTGCCCAAAAAAGATCAGCCGAACCCGTTAGCGCCAAGTTCGTCCTGCGGAAAAATGCCCAAAAAGGCGGTGGGCTATAGCCTTGGGCCGTGGGGCCGGCAAAGTTCGTCCGCCGGACTCGGAATGGGCCGAGACTTTTCCCACCCCCTCCCCGCGACAAAAATAGGCCGCGGGCACAGCCGCGCCCAAAAAAGAGCAGCCGAACCCCTTGGCGCCAAGTTCGTCCTACGGAAAAATGCCCAAAAAGGGGGGGGGGGCTATAGCCTTGGGGCGTGGGGCAGGCGAACTTCGTCCGCCTTCCTTGGAATGGGCCGAGACTTTCCCACCCCCACCCCACGAAACAAAATAGGCCGCGGGCACAGCCACGCCCAAAAAAGAGCTGCCGAACCCCTTGGCGCCATGTTCGTCCTGCGGAAAAATGCCCAAAAAAGGGGTGTGCTATAGCCTTTGAGCGTGGGGCCGGCAAAGTTCATCCGCCTTCCTCGGAATGGGCTGAGATTTTGACCACCCTCTCCCCACGCCAAAAATAGGCCGCATACACAGCCGCGCCCAAAATAGGCCGCAGGCACAGCCGTGCCCAAAAAAGAGCAGCCGAAGGCCTTGGCGCCAATTTCCTCCGGCGGAAAAATGCCCAAAAAAGGGGTGGGCTATAGCCTTGGGGCGTGGGGATGGCAAACTACGTCCGCCGGACTCGGAATGGGCCAAGACTTTTCCCACCCCCTCCCCGCGAGAAAAATAGGCCGCGGGCACAGCCGCGCCCAAAAAACAGCAGCTGAACCCCTTGGCGCCAAGTTCGTCATGCGGAAAAATGCCCAAAAAAGGGGTGGGCTATAGCCTTGGGGCGTGGGGCTGGCGAACTTCATCCGCCGGACTCGGAATGTGCCGAGACTTTACCCTCCCCCTCCGCACGACAAAAATAGGCCGTGGACACAGCCGCGCCCAAGAAAGAGCAGCCAAACCCCTTGGCGCCAAGTTCGTCCTGCGGAAAAATGCCCAAGAAGGGGGTGGGCTATAGCCTTTGGGAGTGGGGCGGGCGAACTTCGTCCGCCGGACTCTGAAATGGTCGAGACTTTGACCCCCCTTCCCCGCGACAATAATAGGTGGCGGGCACAGCCGCGCCCAAAAAATAGCAGCCGAACCCGTTGGCGCCATGTTCGTCCTGCAGGATAAAGCCCAAAAAGGGGGTGGGCTATAGCCTTGGGGCGTGGGGCTGGCGAACTTCACCCGCCGGACTCGGAATGTGCCGAGACTTTACCCTCCCCCTCCGCACGACAAAAATAGGCCGCGGGCACAGCCGTGCCCAAAAAAGAGCAGCCGAACCCGTTAGCGCCAAGTTCGTCCTGCGGAAAAATGCCCAAAAAGGCGGTGGGCTATAGCCTTGGGCCGTGGGGCCGGCAAAGTTCGTCCGCCGGACTCGGAATGGGCCGAGACTTTTCCCACCCCCTCCCCGCGACAAAAATAGGCCGCGGGCACAGCCGCGCCCAAAAAAGAGCAGCCGAACCCCTTGGCGCCAAGTTCGTCCTACGGAAAAATGCCCAAAAAGGGGGGGGGGGCTATAGCCTTGGGGCGTGGGGCAGGCGAACTTCGTCCGCCTTCCTCGGAATGGGCCGAGACTTTCCCACCCCCTCCCCACGAAACAAAATAGGCCGCGGGCACAGCCACGCCCAAAAAAGAGCTGCCGAACCCCTTGGCGCCATGTTCGTCTTGCGGAAAAATGCCCAAAAAAGGGGTGTGCTATAGCCTTTGAGCGTGGGGCCGGCAAAGTTCATCCGCCTTCCTCGGAATGGGCTGAGATTTTGACCACCCTCTCCCCGCGCCAAAAATAGGCCGCATACACAGCCGCGCCCAAAATAGGCCGCAGGCACAGCCGTGCCCAAAAAAGAGCAGCCGAAGGCCTTGGCGCCAATTTCCTCCGGCGGAAAAATGCCCAAAAAAGGGGTGGGCTATAGCCTTGGGGCGTGGGGATGGCAAACTACGTCCGCCGGACTCGGAATGGGCCAAGAATTTTCCCACCCCCTCCCCGCGAGAAAAATAGGCCGCGGGCACAGCCGCGCCCAAAAAAGAGCAGCTGAACCCCTTGGCGCCAAGTTCGTCATGCGGAAAAATGCCCAAAAAAGGGGTGGGCTATAGCCTTGGGGCGTGGTGCTGGCGAACTTCATCCGCCGGACTCGGAATGTGCCGAGACTTTACCCTCCCCCTCCGCACGACAAAAATAGGGTGTGGACACAGCCGCGTCCAAAAAAGAGCAGCCAAACCCCTTGGCGCCAAGTTCGTCCTGTGGAAAATTGCCCAAAAAAGGGGTGTGCTATAGCCTTTGGGCGTGGGGCCGGCAAAGTTCATCCGCAATCCTCAGAATGGGCCGAGACTTTGGCCACCCCCTCCCCGCGCCAAAAATAGGCCGCGGGGACAGCCGCACCCAAAAAAGAGCAGCCGGACCACTTAGCGCCAAGTTCGTCCTGCGGAGAAATGCCCAAAAAAGGGGTGGGCTATAGCCTTGGGGCGTGGGGCGGGCGAACTTCGTCCGCCGGACTCGGAATGGGCCGAGACTTTGCCCGCCCCCTCCCCACGACAAAAATAGGCCGCGGCCACAGCCGCGCCCAAAAAAGAGCCGCCGAACCCCTTGGCGCCAAGTTCGTCCAGCGGAAAAATGCCCCAAGAGGGGGTGGGCTATAGCCTTCGGGCGTGGGCCTGGCGAACTTCGTCCGCCGGACTCGGAATGGGCCGAGACTTTTCCCACCCCCTCCCCGCGACAACAATAGGCCGTGGACACAGCTGCGCCCAAAAAAGAGCAGCCAAACCCCTTGGCGCCAAGTTCGTCCTATGGAAAATTGCCCAAAAAAGGGGTGTGCTATAGCCTTTGGGCGTGGGGCCGGCAAAGTTCATCCGCAATCCTCAGAATGGGCCGAGACTTTGGCCACCCCCTCCCCGAGCCAAAAATAGGCCGCGGGCACAGCCGCACCCAAAAAAGAGCAGCTGGACCACTTGGCGCCAAGTTCGTCCTGCGCAGAAATGCCCATAAAACGGGTGTGCTATAGCCTTGGGGCGTGGGGCTGCTGAAGTTCGTCCCCCAGACTCGGAATAGGTCGAGACTTTGCCCACCCCCTCCCCGTGACAAAAATAGGCCACGGGCACAGCCGCGCCCAAAAAAGAGCAGCCGAACCCCTTGGCGCCAAGTTCGTCCTGCGGAAAAATGCCCAAAAAACGGGTGGGCTATAGCCCTGGGGCGTGGGGCTTGCGCAATTCGTCCGCCAGACTCGGAATGGCCCGAGACATTGCCCACACCCTCCCCGTGAAAAAAATAGGCCGCGGGCACAGCCGCGCCCCAAAAAGAGCAGCCGATCCCCTTGGCGCCAAGTTCGTCCAGCGGAAAAATGCCCAAAAAGGGGGTGGGCTATAGCCTTGGGGCGTGGGGCTGGCGAACTTCGTCCGCCTTCCTCGGAATTGGCCGAGACTTTGCCCACACCCTCCCCACTAAAAAAATAGGCCGTGGGCACAGCCGCGCCCAAAAAAGAGCAGCCGAAACCCTTGGCGCCAAGTTCGTCCAGCGGAAAAATGCGCAAAAAGGGGGTGGGCTATAGCCTTGGGGCGTGGGGCTGGCGATCTTCGTCCGCCGGACTCGGAATGGGCCGGGACATTTCCCACCCCCTGCCCGCGACAAAAATAGGCCACGGGCGCAACTGCGCCCAAAAAAGAGCTGCTGAAACCCTTGGCGCCAAGTTCGTCCTGCGGAAAAATGCCCAAAAAAGGGGTGGGCTAGAGCCCTGGGGTGTGTGGCTGGCGAAGTTTGTCCGCCTTCCTCGGAATGGGCCGAGACATTGCCCACCCCCTCCCCGTGACAAAAATAGGCCGCGGGCACAGCCGCGCCCTAAAAAGAGCAGCCGAACCCCTTGGCGCCAAGTTCCTCCGGCGGAAAAATGCCCAAAAAAGGGGTGGGCTATAGCCTTGGGGTGTGGGGCTGGCGAACTTCGTCCGCCGGACTCGGAATGTGCCGAGACTTTGCCCACCCCCTCTCCGCTACAAAAGTAGCGCGCAGGCACAGCCGCGCCCAAAAGAGATCAGTCGAACACCTTGCGCCAAGTTCGTCCGGCGGAAAAATGCCCAAAAAACGGGTGGGCTATAGCCTTGGGGCGTGGGGCTGGCGCAATTCGTCCGCCAGACTCGGAATGGGCCGAGACTTTGCCCACACCCTCCCCGTAAAAAACAATAGGCCGCGGGCACAGCCGCGCCCAAAAAAGAGCAGCCGGTCCCCTTGGCGCCAAGTTCGTCCAGCGAAAAAATGCCCAAAAAGGGGGTGGGCTACAGCCTTGGGGCGTGGGGCTGGCGAACTCCGTCCGCCCTCCTCGGAATTGGCCGAGACTTTGCCCACACCCTCCCCGCCAAAAAAATAGGCCGTGGGCACAGCCGCGCCCAAAAAAGAGCAGCCGACACCTTGGCGCCAAGTTCGTCCTGGGGAAAAATGCCCAAAAAGGGGGTGGGCTATAGCCTTGGGGCGTGGGGCCGGCAAAGTTCATCCGCCTTCCTCGGAATGGGCCGAGACTTTGCCCACCCCTTCCCCGCGACAAAAATAGGCCGCGGGCACAGCCGCGCCCAAAAAAGAGCAGCCGAACCCTTTGGCGCCAAGTTCGTCCTGCGGAAAATTGCCCAAAAAAAGGGTGGGCTATAGCCTTGGGGCGTGGGGCTGGCGAACTTCGTCCGCCGGACTCGGAATGGGCCGAGACATTTCCCACCCCCTGCCCACAACAAAAATAGGCCACACGCACAACTGCGCCCAAAAAAGAGCAGCCGAACCCCTTGGCGCCAAGTTCATCCTGCGGAAAAATGCCCAAAAAGGGGGTGGGCTATAACCTTGGGGCGTGGGGCTGGCGAACTTCGTCCGCCGGACTCGCAATGGGCCGAGACATTTCCCACAACCTCCCCACGATAAAAATAGGCAGCGGGCACATCTACGCCTAAAAAAGAGCAGCCGAACCCCTTGGCGCCAAGTTCGTCCTGCGGAAAAATGCCAAAAAAAGGGGTGGGCTATAGCCTTGGGGCGTGGGGCGGGCAAAGTTCATCCGCCTTCCTCGGAATGGGCCGAGACTTTGGCCACCCCCTCCCCGCACCAAAAATAGGCCGCGGGCACAGCCGCGCCCAAAAAAGAGCAGCCGAACCCTTTGTACCAAGTTCGTCCTGCGGAAAAAAGCCCAGAAAAGTGGTGTGCTATAGCCTTGGGGCGTGGGGCTGCTGAAGTTCGTCCTGCGGAAAAATGCCCAAAAAAGGGGTGGGCTATAGCCTTGGGGAGTGGGGCGGGCGAACTTCGTCCGCCGGACTCGGAATGGGCCGAGACTTTGCCCACCCCCCCCTCCAGCGACAAAAATAGTCTGCGGGCACAGCCGCGCCCAAAAAAGAGCAGCCGAACCCCTTGGCGCCAAGTTCATCCCGCAGAAAAATGCCCAAAAAGGGGGCGGGCTATAGGCTTGGGGCGTGGGGCCGGAAAAGTTCATCCGCCTTCCTTGGAATGGGCCGAGACTTTTCCCACCCCCTCCCCGTGACAAAAATAGGCCGCGGGCACAGCCGCAGCCAAAAAGGAACAGCCGAACCCCTTGGCGCCGTGTTCGTCCTGTGGAAAAATACCCAACAAAGGGGTGGGCGATAGCCTTGGGGCGTGGGGCTGGCGAACTTCGTCCGCCGGACTCGGAATGTGCCGAGACTTTGCCCACCCCCTCCCCGCGACAAAAATAGGCCGCCGGCACAGCTGCGCCAAAAAGAGATCAGCCGAACCCCTTGGCGCCAAGTTCGTCCTGCGGAAAAATGCCCAAAAAAGGGGTGGGCTATAGCCTTGGGGCGTGGGGCTGGCGAACTTCGTCCGCCTTCCTCGGAATGGGCAGAGACTTTGCCCAACCCCCTCCTCGCGACAAAAATAGGCCGCGGGCACAGCCGCGCCCAAAAAAGAGCAGCCGAACCCCTTGGCGACAAGTTCGTCCTGCGGAAAAATGCCCAGAAAGGCGGTGGGCTATAGCCTTTGGGCGTGGGGCTGGCGAGCTTTGTCCGCCGGACTCGCAATGGGCCGAGACTTTGGCCATCGCCGCAATAAAAATAGGCCGCGGGCATACCGGCGCCCAAAAAAGAGCAGCCGAACCCCTTGGCGCCAATTTCGTCCTGCGGAAAAATGCCCAAAAAGGGGGTGGGCTATAACCTTGGGGCGTGGGGCTTGCGAACTTCGTCCGCCGGACTCAGAATGGGCCGAGACTTTTCCCACACCCTCCCCATGATGAAAATAGGCAGCGGGCACAGCCGCGCCCAAAAAAGAGCAGCCGAACCCCTTGGCGCCAAGTTCGTCCTGCGGAAAAATGCCCAAAAAAGGGGTGGGCTATAGCCTTGGGGAGTGGGGCGGGCGAACTTCGTCCGCCGGACTCGGAATGGGCCGAGACTTTGCCCACCCCCCCCCCCCGCGACAAAAATAGTCTGCGGGCACAGCCGCGCCCAAAAAAGAGCAGCCGAACCCCTTGGCGCCAAGTTCGTCCCGCAGAAAAATGCCCAAAAAGGGGGCGGGCTATAGCCTTGGGGCGTGGGGCCGGAAAAGTTCATCCGCCTTCCTTGGAATGGGCCGAGACTTTGGCCACCCTCTCCCAGCACCAAAAATAGGCCGCGGGCACTGCCGCACCAAAAAAGAGCAGCCGAACCCGTTGGCGCCGTGTTCGTCCTGTGGAAAAATAACCAAAAAAGGGGTGTGCTATAGCCTTTGGGCGTGCGGCCGGTAAAGTTCATCCGCCTTCCTCGGAATGCGCCGAGACTTTTCCCACCCCCTCCCCGAGACAAAAATAGGCCGCGGGCACAGCCGCACCCAAAAAAGAGCAGCCGAACCCCTTGCGCCAAGTTCGTCCTGCGGAAAAATGCCCAAAAAAGGGGTGGGCTATAGCCTTGGGGCGTGGGGCTGGCGAACTTCGTCCGCCGGACTCGGAAAGGGCCGAGACTTTGCCCACCACCTCCCCGAGACAAAAATAGGCCGCGGGCACAGCTGCGCCCAAAAAAGAGCGGCCGAACCCCTTGGCGACAAGTTCATCCTGCGGAAAAATGCCCAAAAAAGGGGCGTGCTATAGCCTTTGGGCGTGGTGTTGGCGAACTTCGTCCGCCTTCCTCGGAATGGGCCGAGACTTTGTCCACCCCCTCCACGCGACAAAAATAGGCCGCGGGCACAGCCGCGCCCAAAAAAGAGCAGCCGAACCCCTTGGCCCCAAGTTCATCCAGCGGGAAAATGCCCAAAAAAGGGGTGGGCTATAGCCAGGGGGCGTGGGGCTGGCGAACATCGTCCGCCTTCCTCGGAATGGGCCGAGACATTGACCACCCCCTCCCCGCGATAAAAATAGGCCGCGGGCACAGCCGCGCCCAAAAAAGAGCAGCCGAACCCCTTGGCGCCAAGTTCGTCCTGCGGAAAAATGCCCAAAAAAGGGGTGGGCTATAGCCTTGGGGCGTGGGGCTGGCGAACTTCGTCCGCCTTCCTCGGAATGGGCAGAGACTTTGCCCAACCCCCTCCTCGCGACAAAAATAGGCCGCGGGCACAGCCGCGCCCAAAAAAGAGCAGCCGAACCCCTTGGCGACAAGTTCGTCCTGCGGAAAAATGCCCAGAAAGGCGGTGGGCTATAGCCTTTGGGCGTGGGGCTGGCGAGCTTTGTCCGCCAGACTCGCAATGGGCCGAGACTTTGGCCATCGCCGCAATAAAAATAGGCCGCGGGCATACCGGCGCCCAAAAAAGAGCAGCCGAACCCCTTGGCGCCAATTTCGTCCTGCGGAAAAATGCCCAAAAAGGGGGTGGGCTATAACCTTGGGGCGTGGGGCTTGCGAACTTCGTCCGCCGGACTCAGAATGGGCCGAGACTTTTCCCACACCCTCCCCATGATGAAAATAGGCAGCGGGCACAGCCGCGTCCAAAAAAGAGCAGCCGAACCCCTTGGCGCCAAGTTCGTCCTGCGGAAAAATGCCCAAAAAAGGGGTGGGCTATAGCCTTGGGGAGTGGGGCGGGCGAACTTCGTCCGCCGGACTCGGAATGGGCCGAGACTTTGCCCACCCCCCCCTCCAGCGACAAAAATAGTCTGCGGGCACAGCCGCGCCCAAAAAAGAGCAGCCGAACCCCTTGGCGCCAAGTTCATCCCGCAGAAAAATGCCCAAAAAGGGGGCGGGCTATAGGCTTGGGGCGTGGGGCCGGAAAAGTTCATCCGCCTTCCTTGGAATGGGCCGAGACTTTTCCCACCCCCTCCCCGTGACAAAAATAGGCCGCGGGCACAGCCGCAGCCAAAAAGGAACAGCCGAACCCCTTGGCGCCGTGTTCGTCCTGTGGAAAAATACCCAACAAAGGGGTGGGCGATAGCCTTGGGGCGTGGGGCTGGCGAACTTCGTCCGCCGGACTCGGAATGTGCCGAGACTTTGCCCACCCCCTCCCCGCGACAAAAATAGGCCGCCGGCACAGCTGCGCCAAAAAGAGATCAGCCGAACCCCTTGGCGCCAAGTTCGTCCTGCGGAAAAATGCCCAAAAAAGGGGTGGGCTATAGCCTTGGGGCGTGGGGCTGGCGAACTTCGTCCGCCTTCCTCGGAATGGGCAGAGACTTTGCCCAACCCCCTCCTCGCGACAAAAATAGGCCGCGGGCACAGCCGCGCCCAAAAAAGAGCAGCCGAACCCCTTGGCGACAAGTTCGTCCTGCGGAAAAATGCCCAGAAAGGCGGTGGGCTATAGCCTTTGGGCGTGGGGCTGGCGAGCTTTGTCCGCCGGACTCGCAATGGGCCGAGACTTTGGCCATCGCCGCAATAAAAATAGGCCGCGGGCATACCGGCGCCCAAAAAAGAGCAGCCGAACCCCTTGGCGCCAATTTCGTCCTGCGGAAAAATGCCCAAAAAGGGGGTGGGCTATAACCTTGGGGCGTGGGGCTTGCGAACTTCGTCCGCCGGACTCAGAATGGGCCGAGACTTTTCCCACACCCTCCCCATGATGAAAATAGGCAGCGGGCACAGCCGCGCCCAAAAAAGAGCAGCCGAACCCCTTGGCGCCAAGTTCGTCCTGCGGAAAAATGCCCAAAAAAGGGGTGGGCTATAGCCTTGGGGAGTGGGGCGGGCGAACTTCGTCCGCCGGACTCGGAATGGGCCGAGACTTTGCCCACCCCCCCCCCCCCCCCCCCCGCGACAAAAATAGTCTGCGGGCACAGCCGCGCCCAAAAAAGAGCAGCCGAACCCCTTGGCGCCAAGTTCGTCCCGCAGAAAAATGCCCAAAAAGGGGGCGGGCTATAGCCTTGGGGCGTGGGGCCGGAAAAGTTCATCCGCCTTCCTTGGAATGGGCCGAGACTTTGGCCACCCTCTCCCAGCACCAAAAATAGGCCGCGGGCACTGCCGCACCAAAAAAGAGCAGCCGAACCCGTTGGCGCCGTGTTCGTCCTGTGGAAAAATAACCAAAAAAGGGGTGTGCTATAGCCTTTGGGCGTGCGGCCGGTAAAGTTCATCCGCCTTCCTCGGAATGCGCCGAGACTTTTCCCACCCCCTCCCCGAGACAAAAATAGGCCGCGGGCACAGCCGCACCCAAAAAAGAGCAGCCGAACCCCTTGCGCCAAGTTCGTCCTGCGGAAAAATGCCCAAAAAAGGGGTGGGCTATAGCCTTGGGGCGTGGGGCTGGCGAACTTCGTCCGCCGGACTCGGAAAGGGCCGAGACTTTGCCCACCACCTCCCCGAGACAAAAATAGGCCGCGGGCACAGCTGCGCCCAAAAAAGAGCGGCCGAACCCCTTGGCGACAAGTTCATCCTGCGGAAAAATGCCCAAAAAAGGGGCGTGCTATAGCCTTTGGGCGTGGTGTTGGCGAACTTCGTCCGCCTTCCTCGGAATGGGCCGAGACTTTGTCCACCCCCTCCACGCGACAAAAATAGGCCGCGGGCACAGCCGCGCCCAAAAAAGAGCAGCCGAACCCCTTGGCCCCAAGTTCATCCAGCGGGAAAATGCCCAAAAAAGGGGTGGGCTATAGCCAGGGGGCGTGGGGCTGGCGAACATCGTCCGCCTTCCTCGGAATGGGCCGAGACATTGACCACCCCCTCCCCGCGATAAAAATAGGCCGCGGGCACAGCCGCACCCAAAAAAGAGCAGCCGAACCCCTTGGCGCCAAGTTCGTCCTGCGGAAAAATGCCCAAAAAAGGGGTGGGCTATAGCCTTGGGGCGTGGGGCTGGCGAATTTCGTCCGCAGGACTCGGAAAGGGCTGAGACTTTGCCCACCACCTCCCCGAGACATAAATAGGCCGCGGGCTCAGCTACGCCCAAAAAAGTGCGGCCGAACCCCTTGGCGCCAAGTTCATCCTGCGGAAAAATGCCCAAAAAAGGGGCGTGCTATAGCCTTTGGGTGTGGTGTTGGCGAACTTCGTCCGCCTTCCTCGGAATGGGCCGAGACTTTGCCCACCCCCTCCCCGCAACAAAAATAGGCCGCGGGCACAGCCGCGCCCAAAAAAGAGCAGCCGAACCCCTTGGCCCCAAGTTCATCCCGCGGAAAAATGCCCAAAAAAGGGGTGGGCTATAGCCTTGGGGCGTGGGGCTGGCAAACTTCGTCCGCCTTCCTCGGAATGGGCTGAGACTTTGCCCATCCCCACCCCGCGACAAAAATAGGCCATGGGCACAGCCGAAACCCTTGGCGCCAAGTTCGTCCTGCAGAAAATGTCCAAAAAAGGGGTGTACTTTAGCCTTTGGGCGTGGGGCTGGCGAACTTCGTCCGCCTTCCTCGGAATGGGCCGAGACTTTGCCCACCCCCTCCCCACACCAATAATAGGCCGCGGGAACAGCCACGCACAAAAAAGAGCAGCCTAACCCCTTGGCGCGAAGTTCGTCCTGCGGAAAAATGCCCAAAAAAGGGGTGGGCTATAGCCTTGCGGCGTGCGGCTGGCGAACTTCGACCGCCGGACTCAGAATTTGCAGAGACCTTGCCCACCTCCTCCCCGTGACAAAAATAGGCCGCAGGCACAGCCGCGCCCAAAAAGGAGCAGCCGAACGCTTTGGCGCCAAGTTCGTCCTGCGGAAAAATGCCCAAAAAGGGGGTGGGCTATAGCCTTGGGGCGTGGGGCTGGTGAACTTCGTCCGCCGGACTCGGAATGGGCCGAGGCTTTGCCCACCCCATCACCGTGACAAAAATAGGCCGCGGGTACAGCCGTGCCCAAAAATGAGAAGCCGAACCCCTACGCGCCACGTTCGTCCTGCGGAAAAATGCCCAAAAAAGGGGTGGGCTATAGCCTTGGGGCGTGGGGCTGGCGAACTTCGTCCGCCAGAGTCGGAATGTGCCGAGACTTTGCGCACCCCCTCCCCGTGACAAAAATAGGCCGCGGGCACAGCTGCGCCCAAAAAAGAGCAGCCGAACCCCTTGGCGCCACGTTCGTCCTGCAGAAAAATGCACAAAAAGGGGGTGGGCTATAGCCTTGGGGCGTGGGGCGGGCGAACTTCATCCGCCGGACTCGGAATGGGCCGAGGCTTTTCCCACCCCCTCCCCGCGCAAAAAACAGGCTGCGGGCACAGCCGCACCCAAAAAACAGCAGTCGAACCCCTTGGCGCCAAGTTCGTCCGGCGGAAAAATGCCCAAAAAAGGGGTGTGCTATAGCCTCGGGGCGTGGGGCGGGCAAACTTCGTCCGCCGGACTCGGAATGCGTCGAGACATTGGCCACCCCCTCCCCGCGAGAAAAATAGGCCGTGGGCACAGCCGCGCCCAAAAAAGAGCAGCCGAACCCCTTGGCGCCAAGTTCGTCCTGCGGAAAAATGACCAAAAAGGGGTCGGCTATAGCCTTGGGGCGTGGGGCAGGCGAACTTCGTCCGTCGGACTCGGAATAAGCCAAGACTTTCCCCACCCCCTCCCCGTGACAAAAATAGGCCACGGGTACAGTGGCGCCCAAAAAGGAGTAGCCGAACCCCTTGGCGCCAAGTTCGTCCTTCGGAAAAATGCCCAAAAAGTTAATGGGCTATAGCCTTGGGGCGTGGGGCCGGCGCACTTCGTCCGCCAGACTCGGAAGGGGCCGAGGCTTTGCCCACCCCCTCCCTGCGATAAAAATAGGCCGCGGGCACAGCCGCGCCCAAAAAAGAGCAGCCGAACCCCTTGGCGCCAAGTTCGTCGTGCGGAAAAATGCCTAAAAAAGGGGTGGGCTATAGCCTTGGGGCGTAGGGATGGCGAACTTCGTCCGCCGAGCTCGGAATGGGCCGAGACTTTGCACACCCCCTCCCCGCGACAAAAATAGGCCTTGGGCACGGCCGCGCCAAAAAAATAACAGCCGAACCCCTTGGCGCCAAGTTCGTCCTGCGGAAAAATGCCCAAAAAAGGGGTGGGCTATAGCCATGGGGCGTGGGGCTGGCAAACTTCGTCCGCCGGACTCGGAATGGGCCGAGACTTTTTTCCCATCCCCTCCCCGTGACAAAAATAGGCCGCGGACACAGCAGTGCCCAAAAAAGAGCCGCCGAACCCCTTGGCGCCAAGTTTCTCCTGCGGAAAAATGCCCAAAAAGTTGATGGGCTATAGCCTTGGGGCGTGGGGCCGGCGCACTTCGTCCGCCAGACTCGGAAGGGGCCGAGGCTTTGCCCACCCCCTCCCCGCGACAAAAATAGGCCGCGGGCACAGCCGCGCCCAAAAAAGAGCAGCCGATCCCCTTGGCGCCAAGTTCGTCCTGCGGAAAAATGCCTAAAAAAGGGGTGGGCTATAGCCTTGTGGCGTAGGGACGGCGAACTTCGTCCGCCGGGCTCGGAATGGGCCGAGAATTTGCACACCTTCTCCCCACGACAAAAATAGAGCGCGGGCACGGCCGCGCCCAAAAAATAACAGCCGAACCCCTTGGCGCCAAGTTCGTCCTGCGGAAAAATGCCCAAAAAAGGGGTGTGCTATGGCCTTGGGGCGTGGGGCTGCCGAAGTTCGTCCGCCGGACTCGGAATGGGCCGAGACTTTTCCGACCCCCTCTCCGTGCCAAAAATAGGCCGCGGGCACAGCCGCGGCCAAAAAAGAGCAGCCGAACCCCTTGGCACCAAGTTCGTCCTGCGGAAAAATGCCCAAAAAAGGGGTGTGCTATAGCCTTCGGGCGTGGGGCAGGCGAACTTCGTCCACCGGACTCGGAATGGGCCGAACCATTGCCCACCACCTCCCCGTGACCAAAATAGGCCACGGGCACAGCCAATCTCAAAAAAGAGCAGCCGAACCCCTTGGGGCCAAGTTCGTCCTGCGGAAAAATGCCCAAAAAAGGGGTGGGCTATAGCCTTGGGGCGTAAGGATGGCGAACTTCGTCCGCCGGGCTCGGAATGGGCCGAGACTTTGAACACCCCCTCCCCGCGACAAAAATAGGCCGCGGGAGCAGCCGCGTCGAAAAAAGAGCAGCCGAACCCCTTGGCGCAAAGCTCGTCCTGCGGAAAAATGCCCAAAAAAGGGGTTTGCTATAGCCTTGGGGCGTGGGGCTGCCGAAGTTCGTCCGCCGGAGTCAGAATGGGCCGAGACCTTGCCCACCCCCTCCCCGTGACAAAAATAGGCCGCAGGCACAGCCACGCCCAAAAAAGAGCAGCCGAGCCCCTTGGTGCCAAGTTCGTCCTGCGGAAAATTGCCCAAAAAGGGGGTGGTCTATAGCCTCGGGGCGTGGGGCTGGCGAACTTCGTCCGCCTTCCTGGGAATGGGCCGAGACTTTGCCCACCCCCTCCCCGCGACAAAAATAGGCCGCGGGCATAGCCGCGCCCAAAAGAGAGCAGCCGAACCCCTTGCCGCCAAGTTCGTCCTGCCGAAAAATGCCCAAAAAGGGGGTGAGCTATAGCCTTGGGGCGTGGGCCTGACGAACTTCGTCCGCCTTCCTCGGAATGGGCCGAGACTTTGGCCACCCCCTCCCCGCGACAAAAATAGGCCGCGGGCACGGCCGCGCCCAAAAAATAACAGCCGAACCCCTTGGCGCCAAGTTCGTCCTGCGGAAAAATGCCCAAAAAAGGGATGTGCTATAGCCTTGGGGCGTGGGGCTGCCGAAGTTCGTCCGCCGGACTCGGAATGGGCTGAGACTTTTCCCACCCCCTCTCCGTGCCAAAAATAGGCCGCGGGCACAGCCGCGCCCAAGAAAGAGCAGCCGAACCCCTTGGCACCAAGTTCGTCCTGTGAAAAAATGCCCAAAAAGGGGTGTGCCATAGCCTTGGGGCGTGGGGCGGGCGAACTTCGTCCGCCGGACTCGGAATGGGCCGAGCCATTGCCCACCACCTCCCCACGAGCAAAATAGGCCGCGGGCACCGCCGATTCCAAAAAAGAGCAGCCGAACCCCTTGGCGCAAAGTTCGTCCTGCGGAAAAATGCCCGAAAAAGTGGTGGGCTATAGCCTTGGGGCGTGGGGCTGGCGAACTTCGTCCGCCGGACTCGGAATGGGTCGAGACTTTGGCCACCCCCTCCCCATGCCAAAAATAGGCCGCGGGCACAGCCTCGCCCAAAAAAGAGCAGCCGAACCCCTTGGCACCAAGTTCGTCCGGTGGAAAAATGCCCAAAAAAGGGGTGTGCTATAGCCTTGGGGCGTGGGGCGGGCGAACTTCGTCCGCCGGACTCGGGATGGGCCGAGACTTTGCCCACCCCCTCCCCGCGACAAAAATAGGCCGCGGGCACAGCCGCGCCCAAAAAAGAGCATCCGAACCCCTTGGCGCCAAGTTCGTCCTGCGGAAAAATGCCCAAAAAGGGAATGGGCTATAGCCTTGGGGCGTGGGGCTGACGAACTTCGTACGCGGTACTCGGAATGGGCCGAGACTTTGGCCACCCTCTCCCCGCGACAAAAATAGGCCGCGGGCACGGCCGCACCCAAAAAATAACAGCCGAACCCCTTGGCGCAAAGTTCGTCCTGCGGAAAAATGCCCGAAAAAGTGGTGGGCTATAGCCTTGGGGCGTGGGGCTGGCGAACTTCGTCCGCCGGACTCGGAATGGGTCGAGACTTTGGCCACCCCCTCTCCGTGCCAAAAATAGGCCGCGGACACAGCCGCGCCCAAAAAAGAGCAGCCGAACCCCTTGTCGCCAAGTTCGTCCTGCGGAAAAATGCCCAAAAAAGGGGTGGGCTATTGCCTTGGGGCGTGGGGCTGACGAACTTCGTCCGCCGGACTCAGAATGGGCCGAGACTTTTACCACCCCTCCCTGAGACAAAAATAGGCCACGGGCACAGCCGCGTCCAAAAAGGAGCAGCCGAACCCCTTGGTGCCAAGTTCGTCCTGTGGAAAACTGCCCAAAAAAGGGGTGGGCTATAGCCGTGTGGCGTGGGGCTGGCGAACTTCGTCCGCCTTCCTCAGAATGGGCCGAGACTTTTCCCACCCCCTCCCTGAGACAAAAATAGGCTACGGGAGCAGCCGCGCCCAAAAAAGAGCAGCCGAACCCCTTGGCGCCAAGTTCGTCCTGCGGAAAAATGCCCAAAAAAGGGGTGGGCTTTAGCCGTGGGGCGTGGGGCTGGCGAACTTCGTCCGCCTTCCTCAGAATGGGCCGAGACTTTTCCCACCCCCTCCCCACGACAAAAATAGGCCGTGGGCACAGCCGCGCCGAAAAAAGAACAGCCGAACCCCTTGGCGCCAAGTTCGTCCTGCGGAAAAATGCCCAAAAAAGGGGTGGGCTATAGCCTTGGGGCGTGGGGCTGGCGAGCGTCGTCCGCCAGACTCGGAAGGGGCCGAGGCTTTGCCCACCCCCTCCCCGCGACAAAAATAGGCCGCGGGCACAGCCGCGCCCAAAAAAGAGCAGCCGAACCGCTTAAAGCCTAGTTCGTCCTGCGGAAAAATGCCCAAAAAGGGGGTGGGCTATAGCCTTGGGGTGTGGGGCTGACAAACTTCATCCGCCTTCCACGGATTGGGCCGAGACTTTGCCCACCCCCTCCCCACGACAAAAGTAGGCCGCGGGCACAGCCGCGCCCAACAAAGAGCAGCCGAACCCCTTGGCGCCAAGTTCGTCCTGCGGAAAAATGCCCAAAAAAGGGGTGTGCCATAGCCTTCGGGCGTGGGGGTGGCGAACTTCGTCCGCCGGACTCGGAATGGGCCGAGACTTTGGCCACCCCCTCCCCATGACAAAAATAGGACGAGGGCACAACCGCACCCAACGAAGAGCTGCCGAACCCCTTAAAGCCAAGTTCGTCCTGCGGAAAAATGCCCAAAAAGGGGGTGGGCTATAGCCTTGGGGCGTGGGGCTGGCGAACTTCATCCGCCTTCCTCGGAATGGGCCGAGAATTTGCCCACCCCCTCCCCGTGACAAAAATAGGCCGCGGGCACAGCCGCGCCCAACAAAGAGCAGCCGAACCCCTTGGCGCCAAGTTCGTCCTGCGGAAAAATGCCCAAAAAAGGGGTATGCTATAGCCTTTGGGCGTGGGGCCGGCGCACTTCGTCCGCCTTCCTCGGAATGGGCCGAGACTTTGGTCACCCCCTCCCCGCTACCAAAATAGGCCACGGGCGCAGCCGAGTCCAAAAAAGAGCAGCCGAACCCCTTGGCGCCAAGTTCATCCGGCGGAAGAATGCCCAAAAAGGGGGAGGGCTATTGCCTTGGGGTGTGGGGCGGGAGCACTTCGTCCGCCGGACTCAGAATGGGCCGAGACTTTTCCCACAACCTCCCTGCAACAAAAATAGGCCGCGGGGACTGCCGCGCCCAAGAAATAGCAGCCGAACCCGTTGGCGCCAAGTTCGTCCTGCGGAAAAATGCCCAAAAAGGGGATGGGCTATTGCCTTGGGACGTGGGGCCGGCGAACTTCATCCACCGGACTCGGAATGGGCCGAGGCTTTGCCCACCCCCTCCCCGTGACAGAAATTGGCCGCGGGCACAGCCGAACCCCTTGCCGCCAAGTTCATCCTGCGGAAAAATGCCCAAAAAAGGGGTGTGCTATACCCTTTGGGCGTGGGGCCGGCGAACTTCGTCCGGCTTCCTCAGAATGGGCCGAGACTTTGGCTACCCCCTCCCCGCGCCAAAAATAGGCCGCGGGCACAGCTGCGCCCAGAAAAGAGCAGCCGACCCCTTGGTGCCAAGTTTGTCCTGCGGAAAAATGCCCAAAAAAGGGGTGTGCTATAGCCTTGGGGTGTGGGGCGGGCGAAGTTCGTCCGCCGGACTGGGAATGGGCCGAGACTTTTTCCCACCCCCTCTCCGTGCCAAAAATACGCCGCGGGCACAGCCGCGCCCAAAAAAGAGCAGCCGAACCCCTTGGCACCAAGTTCGTCCTGCGGAAAAATGCCCAAAAAAGGGGTGTGCTATAGCCTTGGGGCCGGACTCAGAATGGGCCGAGCCATTACCCACCACCTCCCCGCGACAAAAATAGGCCGCGGGCACAGCCGATCCCAAAAAAGAGCAGCCGAACCCCTTGGTACCAAGTTCGTCCTGCGGAAAAATGCCCAAAAAAAGGGTGGGCTATAGCCTTGGGGCGTAAGGATGGCGAACTTCGTCCGCCGGGCTCGGAATGGGCCGAGACTTTGCACACCCCCTCCCCGCGACAAAAATAGGCCGTGGGAGCAGCCGCGCCCAAAAAAGAGCAGCCGAACCCCTTGGCGCAAAGCTCGTCCTGCGGAAAAATGCCCGAAAATGGGGTGGGCTATAGCCTTGGGGCGTAGGGATGGCGAACTTCGTCCACGGGCTCGGAATGGGCCGAGACTTTGCCCAACCCCTCCCCGCGACAAAAATAGGCCGCGGGCACGGCCGCACCCAAAAAAGAGCAGCCGAACCCCTTGGCACCAAGTTCGTCCTGTGGAAAAATGCCCAAAAAAGGGGTTTGCTATAGCCTTGGGGAGTGGGGCTGGCGAAGTTCATCCGCCGGACTCAGAATGGGCCGAGGCTTTGCCCACCCCCTCCCCGCGACAAAAATAGGCCGCGGGCACAGCCGCGCACAAAAAAGAGCAGCCGACCCCTTGGCGCCAATTTCGTCCTGCGGAAAAATGCCTAAAAAATGGGTGGGCTACAGCCTTGGGGCGTGGGGCTGGCGAACATCGTCCGCCTTCCTCGGAATGGGCCGAGACTATGCCCACCCCCTCCCCGCGACAAAAATAGGCCGCGGGCACGGCCGCGCCCAAAAAAGAGCAGCCGAACCCCTTGGCGCCAAGTTCATCCTGCGGAAAAATGCCCAAGAAGGGGTGGGCTATAGCCTTGGGGCGGGGGGCGGGCGAACTTCGTCCGCCGGACTCGGAATGGGCCGAGACTTTGCCCACCCCCACCCCACAATAACAACAGGCCACGGGCACCGCCGCGTCCAAAAAAGAGCAGCCGAACCCCTTGGCGCCAAGTTCGTGCTACGGCAAAATGCCTAAAAAACGGGTGTGCTATAGCCTTTGGTCGTGGCGCTGGCGAACTTCATCCCCATGCCCCAAGGCTATAGCCCACCGAGACTTTGCCCACCCCCTCCTCGCGACAAAAATAGGCCGCGGGCACAGCCGCGCCCAAAAAGGAGCAGCCGAACCCCTTGGCGCCAAGTTCATCCTGCGGCAAAATGCCGAAAAAATGGGTGCGCTATAGCCTTTGGGCGTGGGGCCGGCAATGTTCGTCCGCTTTCCTTGGAATGGGCCGAGACTTTGCCCACCCCCTCCCCGTTCGAAAAATAGGCCGCGGGCACAGCTGCGCCCAAAAAAGAGCAGCCGAACCCCTTGACGCCAAGTTCGTACTGCGGCAAAATGCCCAAAAAACGGGTGTGCTATAGCCTTTGGCCGTGGGGCTGGCGAACTTCGTCCGCCGGACTCAGAATGGACCGAGACTTTGCCCACCCCCTCCCCGCGACAAAAATAGGCCGCGGGCACAGCCGCACCCAAAAAAGAGCTGCCGAATCCCTTGGCGCCAAGTTCGTCCTGCGGAAAAATGCCCAAAAAAGGGGTGGGCTATAGCCTTTGGGTGTGGGGCCGGCAAAGTTCATCCGCCTTCCTCGGAATGGGCCGAGACTTTGGCCACCCCCTCCCCGCGCCAAAAATAGGCCGCAGGCAAAGCCGCGCCCAAAAAAGAGCAGCCGAACCCCTTGGCGCCAAGTTCGTCTAGCGAAAAAATGCTCAAAAAAGGGGTGGGCTATAGCCCTTGGGCGTGGGGCCGGCAAAGTTCTTCCGCCTTCCTCAGAATGGGCCGAGACTTTGCCCACCCCTCCCCGCGACAAAAATAGGCCGCGGGCACAGCCACGCCCAAAAAAGAGCCGCCGAACCCCTTGGCGCCAAGTTCGTCCTGCGGAAAAATGCCCAAAAAAGGGGTGGGCTATAGCCTTTGGGCGTGGGGCCGGCAAAGTTCATCCGCCGGACTCGGAATGGGCCGAGACTTTGCCCACCCCCTCCCCGCGCCAAAAATAAGCCGCGGGCACAGCCGCGCCCAAAAAAGAGCAGCCGAACCCCTTGGCGCCAAGTTCGTCCTGCGGCAAAATGCCCAAAAAAGGGGTGTGCTATAGCCTTTGGGCGTGGGGCTGGCGAACTTCGTCCGCCGGACTCAGATTGGACCGAGACTTTTCCCACCCCCTCCCCACGACAAAAATAGGCCGCGGACACAGCCGCGCCCAAAAAAGAGCAGCCGAACCCCTTGGCGCCAAGTTCGTCCTACGGAAAAATGCCCAAAAAAGGGGTGTGCTATAGCCTTTGGGCGTGGGGCCGGCGAACTTCGTCCGCCTTCCTAGGAATGGGCCGAGACTTTGGCAACCCGCTCCCCACGACAAAAATAGGCCACGGGCACAGCCGCGCCCAAAAAAGAGCAGCCGAACCCCTTGGCGCCAAGTTCGTCTTGCGGAAAAATGCCCAAAAAAGAGGTGGGCTATAGCCCTTGGGCGTGGGGCCGGCAAAGTTCATCCGCCTTCCTCGGAATGGGCCGAGACTTTGCCCACCCCCTCCCCGCTCTAAAAATAGGCCGCGGGCACAGCCGCGCCCAAAAAAGAGCAGCCAAACCCCTTGGCGCCAAGTTCGTCTTGTGGAAAAATGCCCAAAAAGGGGGTGGGCTATAGCCTTGGGGCGTGGAGCCGGCGCACTTCGTCCGCCTTCCTCGGAATGGGCCGAGACTTTGGCCACCCGCTCCCCACGACAAAAATAGGCCACGGGCACAGCCGCGCCCAAAAAAGAGCAGCCGAACCCCTTGGCGCCAAGTTCGTCTTGCGGAAAAATGCCCAAAAAAGAGGTGGGCTATAGCCCTTGGGCGTGGGGCCGGCAAAGTTCATCCGCCTTCCTCGGAATGGGCCGAGACTTTGCCCACCCCCTCCCCGCTCTAAAAATAGGCCGCGGGCACAGCCGCGCCCAAAAAAGAGCAGCCAAACCCCTTGCCGCCAAGTTCGTCTTGTGGAAAAATGCCCAAAAAGGGGGTGGGCTATAGCCTTGGGGCGTGGAGCCGGCGCACTTCGTCCGCCTTCCTCGGAATGGGCCGAGACTTTGGCCACCCGCTCCCCACGACAAAAATAGGCCACGGGCACAGCCGCGCCCAAAAAAGAGCAGCCGAACCCCTTGGCGCCAAGTTCGTCTTGCGGAAAAATGCCCAAAAAAGAGGTGGGCTATAGCCCTTGGGCGTGGGGCCGGCAAAGTTCATCCGCCTTCCTCGGAATGGGCCGAGACTTTGCCCACCCCCTCCCCGCTCTAAAAATAGGCCGCGGGCACAGCCGCGCCCAAAAAAGAGCAGCCAAACCCCTTGGCGCCAAGTTCGTCTTGTGGAAAAATGCCCAAAAAGGGGGTGGGCTATAGCTTTGGGGCGTGGAGCCGGCGCACTTCGTCCGCCTTCCTCGGAATGGGCCGAGACTTTGGCCACCCGCTCCCCACGACAAAAATAGGCCACGGGCACAGCCGCGCCCAAAAAAGAGCAGCCGAACCCCTTGGCGCCAAGTTCATCTTGCGGAAAAATGCCCAAAAAGGGGGTGGGCTATAGCCTTTGGGCGTGGGGCCGGCAAAGTTCATCCCCCTTCCTCGGAATGGGCCGAGATTTTTCCCACCCCCTCCCCTCGCCAAAAATAGGCCGCGGGCACAGCCGCACCCGAAAAAGAGCAGCCGAACCCCTTGGCGCCAAGTTCGTCTTGTGGAAAAATGCCCAAATAGGGGGTGGGCTATAGCCTTGGGGCGTGGAGCCGGCGCACTTCGTCCACCTTCCTCGGAATGGGCCGAGACTTTGGCCACCCGCTCCCCACGACAAAAATAGGCCACGGGCACAGCCGCGCCCAAAAAAGAGCAGCCGAACCCCTTGGCGCCAAGTTCGTCTTGCGGAAAAATGCCCAAAAAAGGGGTGGGCTATAGCCTTTGGGCGTGGGGCCGGCAAAGTTCATCCGCCGGACTCGGAATGGGCCGAGACTTTGCCCCCCCCCCCTCCCAGCGCCAAAAATAAGCCGCGGGCACAGCCGCGCCCAAAAAAGAGCAGCCGAACCCCTTGGCGCCAAGTTCGTCCTGCGGCAAAATGCCCAAAAAAGGGGTGTGCTATAGTCTTTGGGCGTGGGGCTGGAGAACTTCGTCCGCCGGACTCAGAATGGACCGAGGCTTTGCCCACCCCCTCCCCGCGACAGAAATAGGCCGCGGGCACAGCCGCGCCCAAAAAAGAGCAGCCGAACCCCTTGGCGCCAAGTTCGTCCTGCGGAAAAATGCCCAAAAAAGGGGTGTGCTATAGCCTTTGGGTGTGGGGCCGGCAAAGTTCATCCCCCTTCCTCGGAATGGGCCAAGATTTTGCCCACCCCCTCCCCTCGCCAAAAATAGGCCGCGGGCACAGCCGCACCCGAAAAAGAGCAGCCGAACCCCTTGGCGCCAAGTTCGTCCTGTGGAAAAATGCCCAAAAAGGGGGTGGGCTATAGCCTTGGGGCGTGGAGCCGGCGCACTTCGTCCACCTTCCTCGGAATGGGCCGAGACTTTGGCCACCCGCTCCCCACGACAAAAATAGGCCACGGGCACAGCCGCGCCCAAAAAAGAGCAGCCGAACCCCTTGGCGCCAAGTTCGTCTTGTGGAAAAATGCCCAAAAAAGGGGTGGGCTATAGCCTTTGGGCGTGGGGCCGGCAAAGTTCATCCGCCTTCCACGGAATGGGCCGAGACTTTTCCAACCCCTCCCCGCGCCAAAAATAGGCCGCGGGCACAGCCGCGCCCAAAAAAGAGCAGCCGAACCCCTTGGCGCCAAGTTCGTCCTGCGGAAAAATTCCCAAAAAAGGGGTGTGCTATAGCCTTTGGGTGTGGGGCCGGCAAAGTTCATCCCCCTTCCTCGGAATGGGCCAAGATTTTGCCCACCCCCTCCCCTCGCCAAAAATAGGCCGCGGGCACAGCCGCACCCGAAAAAGAGCAGCCGAACCCCTTGGCGCCAAGTTCGTCCTGTGGAAAAATGCCCAAAAAGGGGGTGGGCTATAGCCTTGGGGCGTGGAGCCGGCGCACTTCGTCCACCTTCCTCGGAATGGGCCGAGACTTTGGCCACCCGCTCCCCACGACAAAAATAGGCCACGGGCACAGCCGCGCCCAAAAAAGAGCAGCCGAACCCCTTGGCGCCAAGTTCGTCTTGTGGAAAAATGCCCAAAAAAGGGGTGGGCTATAGCCTTTGGGCGTGGGGCCGGCAAAGTTCATCCGCCTTCCACGGAATGGGCCGAGACTTTTCCAACCCCTCCCCGCGCCAAAAATAGGCCGCGGGCACATCCGCGCCCAAAAAAGAGTAGCCGAACCCCTCGACGCCAGGTTCGTCCTGCGGAAAAAAGCCCAAAAAGGGGGTGGGCTATAGCCTTGGGGCGTGGAGCCGGCGCACTTCGTCCGCCTTCCTCGGAATGGGCCGAGACTTTGGCCACCCGCTCCCCACGACAAAAATAGGCCACGGGCACAGCCGCGACCAAAAAAGAGCAGCCGAACCCCTTGGCGCCAAGTTCGTCCTGCGGCAAAATGCCCAAAAAATGGGTGCGCTATAGCCTTTGGGCGTGGGGCCGGCAAAGTTTATCCGCCTTCCTCAGAATGGGCTGAGACTTTGCCCACCCCCTCCCCATTCAAAAAATAGGCCGCGGGCACAGCCGCGCCCAAAAAAGAGCAGCCGAACCCCTTGGCGCCAAGTTCGTCCTGCGGCAAAATGCCCAAAAAACGGGTGTGCTATAGCCTTTGGGCGTGGGGCTGGCGAACTTCGTCCGCCGCACTTAGAATGGACCGAGACTTTGCCCACCCCCTCCCCGCGACAAATATAGGCCGCGGGCACAGCCGCGCCCAAAAGAGAGCAGCCGACCCCATTGGCGCCAAGTTCGTCCAGCGGCAAAATGCCCAAAAAATGGGTGTGCTATAGCCTTTGGGCGTGGGGCCGGCATAGTTCATCCGCCTTCCTCGGAATGGGCCGAGACTTTACCCAACCCCTCCCCGTGCCAAAAATAGGCCGCGGGCACAGCCGCGCCCAAAAAATAGCAGCCGAACCCCTTGGCGCCAAGTTCGTCCTGCGGCAAAATGCCCAAAAAACGGGTGTGCTATAGCCTTTGGCCGTGGGGCTGGCGAACTTCGTCCGCCGGACTCAGAATGGACCGAGACTTTGCCCACCCCCTCCCCGCGACAAAAATAGGCCGCGGGCACAGCCGCACCCAAAAAAGAGCTGCCGAATCCCTTGGCGCCAAGTTCGTCCTGCGGAAAAAGGCCCAAAAAAGGGGTTGGCTATAGCCCTTGGGCGTGGGGCCGGCAAAGTTTATCCGCCTTCCTCGGAATGGGCCGAGACTTTGGCCACTCCCTCCCCGTGCAAAAAATAGGCCGCGGGCAAAGCCGCGCCCAAAAAAGAGCAGCCGAATCCCTTGGCACCAAGTTCGTCTTGCGAAAAAATGCTCAAAAAAGGGGTGGGCTATAGCCCTCGGGCGTGGGGCCGGCAAATTTCTTCCGCCTTCCTCGGAATGGGCCGAGACTTTGCCCACCCCTCCCCGCGACCAAAATAGGCCGCGGGCACAGCCGCGCCCAAAAAAGAGCAGCCGAACCCCTTGGGGCCAAGTTCGTCCTGCGGCAAAATGCTGAAAAAATGGGTGCGCTATAGCTTTTGGGCGTGGGGCCGGCAAAGTTTATCCGCCTTCCTCGGAATGGGCCGAGACTTTGCCCACCCCCTCCCCGTTCAAAAAATAGGCCGCGGGCACAGCCGCGCCCAAAAAAGAGCAGCCGAACCCCTTGGCGCCAAGTTCGTCCTGCGGCAAAATGCCCAAAAAACGGGTGTGCTATAGCCTTTGGGCGTGGGGCTGGCGAACTTCGTCCGCCGGACTCAGAATGGACCGAGACTTTGCCCACCCCCTCCCCGCGACAAATATAGGCCGCGGGCACAGCGGAGCCCAAAAAAGAGCAGCCGAACCCATTGGCGCCAAGTTCCTCCAGCGGCAAAATGCCCAAAAAATGGGTGTGCTATAGCCTTTGGGCGTGGGGCCGGCATAGTTCATCCGCCTTCCTCGGAATGGGCCGAGACTTTGCCCACCCCCTCCCCGCGCCAAAAATAGGCCGCGGGCACAGCCGCGCCCAAAAAATATCAGCCGAACCCCTTGGCGCCAAGTTCGTCCTGCGGCAAAATGCCCAAAAAACGGGTGTGCTATAGCCTTTGGACGTGGGGCTGGCGAACTTCGTCCAGCGGACTCAGAATGGACCGAGACTTTGCCCACCCCCTCCCCGCGACAAAAATAGGCCGCGGGCACAGCCGCGCCCAAAAAAGAGCAGCCGAATCCCTTGGCACCAAGTTCGTCTTGCGAAAAAATGCTCAAAAAAGGGGTGGGCTATAGCCCTCGGGCGTGGGGCCGGCAAATTTCTTCCGCCTTCCTCGGAATGGGCCGAGACTTTGCCCACCCCTCCCCGCGACCAAAATAGGCCGCGGGCACAGCCGCGCCCAAAAAAGAGCAGCCGAACCCCTTGGGGCCAAGTTCGTCCTGCGGCAAAATGCTGAAAAAATGGGTGCGCTATAGCTTTTGGGCGTGGGGCCGGCAAAGTTTATCCGCCTTCCTCGGAATGGGCCGAGACTTTGCCCACCCCCTCCCCGTTCAAAAAATAGGCCGCGGGCACAGCCGCGCCCAAAAAAGAGCAGCCGAACCCCTTGGCGCCAAGTTCGTCCTGCGGCAAAATGCCCAAAAAACGGGTGTGCTATAGCCTTTGGGCGTGGGGCTGGCGAACTTCGTCCGCCGGACTCAGAATGGACCGAGACTTTGCCCACCCCCTCCCCGCGACAAATATAGGCCGCGGGCACAGCGGAGCCCAAAAAAGAGCAGCCGAACCCATTGGCGCCAAGTTCCTCCAGCGGCAAAATGCCCAAAAAATGGGTGTGCTATAGCCTTTGGGCGTGGGGCCGGCATAGTTCATCCGCCTTCCTCGGAATGGGCCGAGACTTTGCCCACCCCCTCCCCGCGCCAAAAATAGGCCGCGGGCACAGCCGCGCCCAAAAAATATCAGCCGAACCCCTTGGCGCCAAGTTCGTCCTGCGGCAAAATGCCCAAAAAACGGGTGTGCTATAGCCTTTGGACGTGGGGCTGGCGAACTTCGTCCAGCGGACTCAGAATGGACCGAGACTTTGCCCACCCCCTCCCCGCGACAAAAATAGGCCGCGGGCACAGCCGCACCCAAAAAAGAGCTGCCGAATCCCTTGGCGCCAAGTTCGTCCTGCGGAAAAAGGCCCAAAAAAGGGGTGGGCTATATCCTTTGGGCGTGGGGCCGGCAAAGTTTATCCGCCTTCCTCGGAATGGGCCGAGACTTTGCCCACCCCCTCCCCGTTCAAAAAATAGGCCGCGGGCACAGCCACGCCCAAAAAAGAGCAGCTGAACCCCTTGGCGCCAAGTTCGTCCTGCGGCAAAATGCCCAAAAAACGGGTGTGCTATAGCCTTTGGGCGTGGGGCTGGCGAACTTCGTCCGCCGGACTCAGAATGGACCGAGACTTTGCCCACCCCCTCCCCGCGACACAAATAGGCCGCGGGCACAGCCGCACCCAAAAAAGAGCTGCCGAATCCCTTGGCGCCAAGTTCGTCCTGCGGAAAAAGGCCCAAAAAAGGGGTGGGCTATAGCCCTTGGGCGTGGGGCCGGCAAAGTTTATCCGCCTTCCTCGGAATGGGCCGAGACTTTGGCCACTCCCTCCCCGCGCCCAAAAAAGAGCAGCCGAACCCCTTGGCACCAAGTTCGTCTTGCGAAAAAATGCTCAAAAAAGGGGTGGGCTATAGCCCTTGGGCGTGGGGCCGGCAAAGTTCTTCCGCCTTCCTCGGAATGGGCCGAGACTTTGCCCACCCCTCCCCGCGACCAAAATAGGCCGCGGGCACAGCCACGCCCAAAAAAGAGCAGCCGAACCCCTTGGCGCCAAGTTCGTCCTGCGGAAACATGCCCAAAAAATGGGTGTGCTATAGCCCTTGGGCGTGGGGCCGGCATAGTTCATCCGCCGGACTCATAATGGACCGAGACTTTGCCCACCCCCTCCCCGCGACAAAAATAGGCCGCGGGCACAGCCACGCCCCAAAAAGAGCAGCCGAACCCCTTGGCGCCAAGTTCGTCCTGCGGAAAAATGCCCAAAAAAGGGGTGGGCTATAGCTTTTGGGCGTGGGAACGGCAAAGTTCATCCGCCGGACTCGGAATGGGCCGAGGCTTTGCCCACCCCCTCCCCGCGCCAAAAGTAGGCCGCGGGCAGAGCCGCGCACAAAAAAGAGCAGCCGAACCCCTTGGTGCTAAGTTCGTCCTGCGCCAAAATGCCCAAAAAAGGGGTATGCTATAGCCTTTGGACGTGGGGCTGGCGAACTTCGTCCGCCGGACTCAGATTGGACCGAGACTTTTCCCACCCCCTCCCCACGACAAAAATAGGCCGCGGGCACAGGCGCGCCCAAAAAAGAGCAGCCAAACCCCTTGGCGCCTAGTTCGCCCTGCGGCAAAATGCCCAAAAAAGGGGTGTGCTATAGCCTTTGGGCGTGGGGATGCAGAACTTCGTCCGCCGGACTCAGAATGGACCGAGACTTTGCCCACCCCCTCCCCGCGTCAAAAATAGGCCGTGGAGACAGCCGCGCCCAAAAAAGAGCAGCCGAACCCCTTGGCGCCAAGTTCGTCCTGTGGAAAAATGCCCAAAAAAGGGTGTGCTATAGCCTTTGGGCGTGGGGCCGGCAAAGTTCATCCGCCGGACTCGGAATGGGCTGAGACTTTGCCCACCCCCTCCCCGCGCCAAAAATAGGCCGCGGGCACAGCCGCGCCCAAAAAAGAGCAGCCGAACCCCTTGGCGCCAAGTTCGTCTTGCGGAAAAATGCCCAAAAAAGGGGTGGGCTATAGCCCTTGGGCGTGGGGCCGGCAAAGTTCATCCCCCTTCCTCGGAATGGGCCGAGACTTTGCCCACCCCCTCCCCACGCCAAAAATAGGCCGCGGGCACAGCCGCACCCAAAAAAGAGCAGCCGAACCCCTTGGCGCCAAGTTCGTCCTGTGGAAAAATGCCCAAAAAGGGGGTGGGCTATAGCCTTGGGGCGTGGAGCCGGCGCACTTCGTCCGCCTTCCTCGGAATGGGCCGAGACTTTGGCCACTCGCTCCCCACGACAAAAATAGGCCACGGGCACAGCCACGCCCCAAAAAGAGCAGCCGAACCCCTTGGCGCCAAGTTCGTCCTGCGGAAAAATGCCCAAAAAAGGGGTGGGCTATAGCTTTTGGGCGTGGGAACGGCAAAGTTCATCCGCCGGACTCGGAATGGGCCGAGACTTTGCCCACCCCCTCCCCGCGCCAAAAGTAGGCCGCGGGCAGAGCCGCGCCCAAAAAAGAGCAGCCGAACCCCTTGGTGCTAAGTTCGTCCTGCGCCAAAATGCCCAAAAAAGGGGTGTGCTATAGCCTTTGGACGTGGGGCTGGCGAACTTCGTCCGCCGGACTCAGATTGGACCGAGACTTTTCCCACCCCCTCCCCACGACAAAAATAGGCCGCGGGCACAGGCGCGTCCAAAAAAGAGCAGCCAAACCCCTTGGCGCCTAGTTCGCCCTGCGGCAAAATGCCCAAAAAAGGGGTGTGCTATAGCCTTTGGGCGTGGGGATGCAGAACTTCGTCCGCCGGACTCAGAATGGACCGAGACTTTGCCCACCCCCTCCCCGCGTCAAAAATAGGCCGTGGAGACAACCGCGCCCAAAAAAGAGCAGCCGAACCCCTTGGCGCCAAGTTCGTCCTGTGGAAAAATGCCCAAAAAAGGGTGTGCTATAGCCTTTGGGCGTGGGGCCGGCAAAGTTCTTCCGCCGGACTCGGAATGGGCTGAGACTTTGCCCACCCCCTCCCCGCGCCAAAAATAGGCCGCGGGCACAGCCGCGCCCAAAAAAGAGCAGCCGAACCCCTTGGCGCCAAGTTCGTCTTGCGGAAAAATGCCCAAAAAAGGGGTGGGCTATAGCCCTTGGGCGTGGGGCCGGCAAAGTTCATCCCCCTTCCTCGGAATGGGCCGAGACTTTGCCCACCCCCTCCCCGCGCCAAAAATAGGCCGCGGGCACAGCCGCACCCAAAAAAGAGCAGCCGAACCCCTTGGCGCCAAGTTCGTCCTGTGGAAAAATGCCCAAAAAGGGGGTGGGCTATAGCCTTGGGGCGTGGAGCCGGCGCACTTCGTCCGCCTTCCTCGGAATGGGCCGAGACTTTGGCCACTCGCTCCCCACGACAAAAATAGGCCACGGGCACAGCCGCGCCCAAAAAAGAGCAGCCGAACCCCTTGGCCCCAAGTTCGTCTTGCGGAAAAATGCCCAAAAAAGGGGTGGGCTATAGCCTTTGGGCGTGGGGCCGGCATAGTTCATCTGCCTTCCTCGGAATGGGCCGAGAGTTTGCCCACCCCCTCCCCGAGCCAAAAATAGGCCGCGGGCACAGCCTCGCCCAAAAAAGAGCAGCCGAACCCCTTGGCGCCAAGTTCGTCCTGCGGCAAAATGCCCAAAAAATGGGTGTGGTATAGCCTTTGGGCGTGGGGCCGGCAAAGTTCATCCCCCTTCCTCGGAATGGGCCAAGACTTTGCCCACCCCCTCCCTGCACCAAAAATAGGCCGCGGGCACAGCCGCACCCAAAAAAGAGCAGCCGAACCTCTTGGCGCCAAGTTCGTCCCGTGGAAAAATGCCCAAAAAGGGGGTGGGCTATAGCCTTGGGGCGTGGAACTGGCGCACTTCGTCCGCCTCCCTCGGAATGGGCCGAGACTTGGCCCACCCCCTCCCCGCGGCAAAAATAGGCCGCGGGCACAGCCTCGCCCAAAAAAGAGCAGCCGAACCCCTTGGCCCCAAGTTCGTCTTGCGGAAAAATGCCCAAAAAAGGTGTGGGCTATAGCCTTCGGGCGTGGGGCCGGCAAAGTTCATCCGCCTTCCTCGGAATGGGCCGAGACTTTTGCAGTCTCCCCGCGCAAAATATAGGCCGCGGGCACAGCCGCGCCCAAAAAGGAGCAGCCGAACCCCTTGGCGCCAAGTTCGTACTGCGGCAAAATGCCCAAAAAAGGGGTGTGCTATAGCCTTTAGGCGTGGAGCTGGAGAACTTCGTCCGCCGGACTCAGAATGGACTGAGACTTTGTCCACCCCCTCCCCGCGACAAAAATAGGCCGCCGGCACAGCCGCGCCCAAAAAAGAGCAGCCGAACCCCTTGGCGCCAAGTTCGTCTTGCAGAAAAATGCCCAAAAAAGGGGTGGGCTATAGCCTTTGGGCGTGGGGCTGGCAAAGTTCATCCGCCTTCCTCGGAATGGGCCGAGACTTTTCCCACCCCCTCCCCGCGCAAAAAATAGGCCGCGGGCACAGCCGCGCCCAAAAAAGAGCAGCCGAACCCCTTGGCGCCAATTTCGTCCTGCGGCAAAATGCCCAAAAAATGGGTGTGCTACAGCCTTTGGGCGTGGGGCCGGCGAACTTCAACCGCCTTCCTTGGAATGGGGCGAGACATTGCCCACCACCTCCCCGCGACAAAAATAGTCTGCGGCACAGCCGCGCCCAAAAAAGAGCAGCCGAACCCCTTGGCGCCAAGTTCGTCCTGCGGGAAAATGCCCAAAAAAGGGGTGGGCTATAGCCTTGGGGTGTGGGGCTGGCGAACTTCGTCTGCCGGACTCCGAATGGGCCGAGATTTTGGCCACCCCCACCCCCTGACAGGAATAGGCCGCGGGCACAGCCGCGCCCAAGAAAGAGCAGCCGAACCCCTTGGCGCCAAGTTCGTCCTGTGGAAAAATGACCAAAAGGGGGGTGGGCTATAGCCTGGGGGCGTGGGGCAGGCGAACTCGTCCGCCGGACTCGGAATGGGCCGAGACTTTTCCCACCCCCTCCCTACGACAAAAATACACCGTGGGCTCAGCCGCGCCCAAAAAAGAGCAGCCGAACCCCTTGGCGCCAAGTTCGTCCTGGGGAAAAATGACCAAAAAAGGGGTGTGCTATAGCCTTGGGGCGTGGGGCCGGCGCACTTCGTCCGCCGGACTCGGACTGGGCCGAGACTATGCCCACCCCCTCCCGGCGACAAAAATAGGCCGCTGGCACAGCCGCGCCCAAAAAAGAGCAGCCGAACCCCTTGGCGCCAAGTTCGTCCTGCGGAAAAATGCCCAAAAAGGGGATGGGCTATAGCCTTGGGTCGTGGGGCTGTCGAACTTCGTCTGCCGGACTCAGAATGTGCCGAGATTTGGCCCACCCCCTCCCCGTGTCAAAAATAGGCCGCGGGATCAGCTGCGCCCAAAAAAGAGCTGTCGAACCCCTTGGCGCCAAGTTCGTCCTGCGGAAAAATGCCCAAAAAAGGCGTCGGCTATAGCCTTGGGGCGTGGGGCTGGCGAACATCGTCCGCCGGACTCGGAATGGGCCGAGACTTTCCCCACCCACTCCCCACGACAAAAATAGGCCGCGGGCACAGCCGCGCCCAAAAAAGAGCAGCCAAACCCCTTGGCGCCAAGTTCGTCCTGCGGAAAAATGCCAGAAAAGGGGGTGGGCTATAGCCTTGGGGCGTGGGGCTGGCGAAGTTCGTCCGCCGGACTCGGAATGTGCCGAGACTTACCCCACCCCCTCCCCACGACAAAAATAGACCGCGGGCACTGCCGTGCCCAAAAAAGAGCAGCCGAACCCCTTGGCGCCAAGTTCGTCCTGCGGAAAAATGCCAAAAAAAGGGGTGGGCTATAGCCTTGGGGCGTGGGGCTGGCGAACTTCGTCCGCCGAACTCGGAATGGGCCGCGACTTTGTCCACCCCCTCCTTGCGACAAAAATAGGCCGCGGGCACAACCGTGCCCAAAAAAGAGCGGCCGAACCCCTTGGCGCCAAGTTCATCCTGCGGAAAAATGCCCAAAAAGGGGGTGGGCTATAGCCTTGGGGCGTGGGGCTGGCGAACATCGTCCGCCGGACTCGGAATGGGCCGAGACTTTCCCCACCCACTCCCCCATGACAAAAATAGGCCGCGGGCACAGCCGTGCCCAAAAAAGAGCAGCCGAACCCCTTGGCGCCAAGTTCGTCCTGCGGAAAAATGCCAAAAAAAGGGGTGGGCTATAGCCTTGGGGCGTGGGGCTGGCGAACGTCGTCCGCTGGACTCGGAATGGGCCGAGACTTTTTCCACCCACTCCCCATGACAAAAATAGGCCACGGGCACAGCCGCGCCCAAAAAAGAGCAGTCGAACCCCTTCGCGCCAAGTTCGTCCTGCGGAAAAATGCCCAAAAAAGGGGTGGGCTATAGCCTTGGGGCGTGGGGCTGGCGAACTTCGTCCGCCTTCATCGGAATGGGCCGAAACTTTGTCCACCCCCTCCTTGCGACAAAAATAGGCCGCGGGCACAACCATGCCCAAAAAAGAGCGGCCGAACCCCTTGGCGCCAAGTCCTGCGGAAAAATGCCCAAAAAGGTGGTGGGCTATAGCCTTGGGGCGTGGGGCTGTCGAACTTCGTCTGCCGGACTCAGAAAGTGCCGAGATTTGGCCCACCCCCTCCCCATGTCAAAAATAGGCCGCGGGATCAGCCGCGCCCAAAAAAGAGCAGTCGAACCCCTTGGCGCCAAGTTCGTCCTGTGCAAAAATGCCCAAAAAGGGGGTGGGCTATAGCCTTGGGGCGTGGGGCTGGCCTTGGGGCGTGGGGCCGCCGACCTTCGTCCGCCGGACTTGGAATGGGCCGAGAATTTGCCCACCCCCTCCCGGCGACAAAAATAGGCCGCGGGCACTGCCGCGCCCAAAATAGAGCAGTCGAACCCCTTGGCGCCAAGTTCGTCCTGCGGAAAAATGCCCAAAAAAGGGGTGGGCTATAGCCTTGGGGCGTGGGGCAGGCGAACTTCGTCCGTCGGACTCCGACTGGGCCGAGACTTTGCCCACCCCCTCCCCATGACAAAAATAGGCCGCGGAATCAGCCGCGCCCAAAAAAGAGCAGCCGAACCCCTTGGCGCGAAGCTCGTCCTGCGGAAAAATGCCCAAAAAGGGGGTGGGCTATAGCCTTGGGGCGTGGGGCTGCCGAATGGGCCGAGACTTTCGAAACTTCAAGTGAGGTAATTAAACTTCAATCTTTCCTCTTGATTTTCGTTTTTGAATGAAGTCGATCCGAGGTTTCTAGAGCTTCCGCCATCTGTTTTAATTTTACTGCGCAATAGTTGCGTTTTTAGGAACCTCATGGACAAATGTTGTCCTTCAGCGTGGGGCTGGCGAACTCCATCCGCCATCCTCGGAATGGGCCGAGACTTTGGCCACCCCCTCCCCGCGACAAAAATGGGCCGCGGCCACAGCCGCGCCAAAAAAGAGCAGCCGAACCCCTTGGCGCCAAGTTCGTCCTGCGGAAAAATGTCCAAAATGGGGGTAGGCTATAGCCTTGGGGCGTGGGGCTGGCGAACTTCGTCCGCCTTCCTCGGAAGGGGCCGAGACTTTGCCCACCCCCTCCCATCAACAAAAATAGGCCGCGGGCACAGCCGCGCCCAAAAAAGAGCAGCCGAACCCCTTGGCGCCAATTTCATCCTGCGGAAAAATGCCCAAAAAGGGGGTGGGCTATAGCCTTGGGGCGTGGGGCTGGCGAACTTCGTCCGCCGGACTCGGAATGGGCCGAGACTTTTCCCACCCCCTCCCCGCGACAAAAATAAGCCGCGGGCACAACCGCGCCCAAAAAAGAGCAGCCGAACCCCTTCGCGCTATGTTCGTCCTGCGGAAAAATGCCCAAAAAAGGGGTCTGCTATAGCCTTTCGGCGTGGGGCCGGCAAAGTTCATCGGCCTTCCTCGGAATGTGCCGAGACTTTGCCCACCCCCTCCCCGTGACAAAAATAGGCCGCGGGATCAGGCGCGCCCAAAAAAGAGCAGCCGAACCCCTTGGCGCCAAGTTCGTCCTGCGGCAAAATGCCCAAAAAAGGGGTGGGCTATAGCCTTGCGGCGTGGGGCTGGCGAAGTTCGTCTGCCGAACTCGGAATGGGCCGAGACTTTGTACCACCCCTCCCCGTGACAAAAATAGGCCGCGGGCATAGCCGCGCCCAAAAAAGAGCAGCCGAACCCCTTGGCGCCAAGTTCGTCCTGCGGAAAAATGCCCAAAAAAGGGGTGGGCTATAGCCTTGGGGCGTGGGGCTGGCGAAGTTCGTCCGCCGGACTCGGAATGGGCCGAGACTTTTCCCACCCCCTCCCCGCGACAAAAATAGGCCGCTGGCACAACCGCGTCCAAAAAAGAGCAGCCGAACCCCTTCCCGCCATGTTCGTCCTGTGGAAAAATGCCCAAAAAAGCGGTGGGCTATAGCCTTGGGGCGTGGGGCTGGCGAACTCCATCCGCCATCCTCGGAATGGGCCGAGACTTTGGCCACCCCCTCCCCACGACAAAAAAGGGCCGCTGGCACAGCCGCACCCAAAAAAGTGCAGCCGAACCCCTTGGCGTCAAGTTCGTCCTGCGGAAAAATGCCTAAAAAGGGGGTGGGCTATAGCCTTGGGGCGTGGGGCAGGCGAACTTCGTCCGCCGGACTCTGAGTGGGCCGAGACTTTGCCCACCCCCTCCCCGTGACAAAAATAGGCCGCGGGATCAGCTGCGCCCAAAAAAGAGCAGCCGAACCCCTTCCCGCCATGTTCGTCCTGTGGAAAAATGCCCAAAAAAGGGGTGGGCTATAGCCTTGGAGCGTGGGGCTGGCGAACTCCATCCGCCATCCTCGGAATGGGCCGAGACTTTGGCCACCCCCTCCCCGGGACAAAAATGGGCCGCGGGCACAGCCGCGTCCAAAAAAGAGCAGCCGAACCCCTTGGCGCCAAGTTCTTCCTGCGGAAAAATGTCCAAAATGGGGGTGGGCTATAGCCTTGGGGCGTGGGGCTGGCGAACTTCGTCCGCCTTCCTCGGAAGGGGCCGAGACTTTGCCCACCCCCTCGCCGCTACAAAAATAGGCCGCGGGCATAGCCGCGCCGAAAAAAGAGCAGCCGAACCCCTTGGCGCCAATTTCGTCCTGCGGAAAAATGCCCAAAAAGGGGGTGGGCTATAACCTTGGGGAGTGGGGCGGGCGAACTTCGTCCGCCGGACTCGGAATGGGCCGAGACATTTCCCACCCCCTCCCCGTGATAAAAATAGGCAGCGGGCACAGCCGCGCCTAAAAAAGAGCAGCCAAACCCCTTGGCGCAAGGTTCGTCCTGCGGAAAAATGCCCAAAAAAGGGTGGGCTATAGCCTTGGGGCGTGGGGCCGGCCAAGTTCATCCGCCTTCCTCAGAATGGGCCGAGACTTTGGACACCCGATCCCCGCTCCAAAAATAGGCCGCGGGCACAGCCGTGCCCGAAAAAGAGCAGCCGAACCCCTTGGCGCCAAGTTCGTCCTACGGAAAAATGCCCAAAAAAGGGGTGTGCTATAGCATTGGGGCCTGGGGCCGGCAAAGTTCATCCACCTTCCTCAGAATGGGCCGAGACTTTGCCCACCCGCTCCCCGCTCCAAAAATCGGCCGCGGAAACAGCCGCGCCCAAAAAAGAGCAGCGGAATCCCTTGGCGCCAAGTTCTTCCTGCGGAAAAATGTCCAAAATGGGGGTGGGCTATAGCCTTGGGGCGTGGGGCTGGCGAACTTCGTCCGCCTTCCTCGGAAGGGGCCGAGACTTTGCCCACCCCCTCGCCGCTACAAAAATAGGCCGCGGGCATAGCCGCGCCGAAAAAAGAGCAGCCGAACCCCTTGGCGCCAATTTCGTCCTGCGGAAAAATGCCCAAAAAGGGGGTGGGCTATAACCTTGGGGAGTGGGGCGGGCGAACTTCGTCCGCCGGACTCGGAATGGGCCGAGACATTTCCCACCCCCTCCCCGTGATAAAAATAGGCAGCGGGCACAGCCGCGCCTAAAAAAGTGCAGCCGAACCCCTTGGCACAAAGTTCGTCCTGCGGAAAAATGCCCAAAAAAGGGGTGTGCTATAGCCTTGGGGTGTGGGGCCGGCAAAGTCCGTCCGCCTTCCTCGGAATGGGCCGAGACTTTGCCCACCGCCTCCCCGTGCCAAAAATAAGCTGCGAGCATAGCTGCGCCCAAAAAAGAGCAGCCGAACCCCTTGGCGCCATGTTCGTCCTGCGAAAAAATGCTCAAAAAGGGGGTGGGCTACAGCCTTGGGGCGTGGGCCGGGCACACTTCGTCCGCCGGACTCGGAATGGGCCGAGATGTTGCCCACCCCTTCCCCGCGACAAAAATCGGCCGCGGGCACAGCCGCGCCCAAAAAAGAGCAGCCGAACCCCCTGGCGCGAAGTTCGTCCTGCGGAAAATTGCCCAAAAAAGGGGTGTGCTATAGCCTTGGGGCGTGGGGCCGGCGAACTTCGTCCGGCGAACTTGGAATGGGCCGAGACTTTTCCCACCCCCTCCCCGCACAAAAAATAGGCCGCGGGCACAGTCATGCCCAAAAAAGAGCAGCCGAACCCCTTGGTGCCAAGTTCGTCCTGGGGAAAAATGCCCAAAAAAGGGGTGGGCATTAGCCTTGGGGCGTGGGGCTGGCGAACTTCGTCCGCCGGACTCGGAATGCGCCGAGACATTGGCCACCCCCCTCCGCACGACAAAAATAGGCCGCGGGCACAACCGCGCCCAAAAAAGAGCAGCCGAACCCCTGGGCGCCAAGTTCGTCCTGCGGAAGAATGCCCAAAAAAGGGGTGGGCTATAGCCTTGGGGCGTGGGGCTGGCGCACTTCGTCCGCCGGACTCGGAATGGGCCGAGACTTTTCCCACCCCCTCCCCGTGCAAAAAATAGGCCGCGGGCACAGCCGCGCACCAAAAAGAGCAGCCGAATCCCTTGGCGCCAAGTTCGTCATGCGGAAAAATGCCCAAAAACGGGGTGGGCTATAGCCTTGGGGCGTGGGGCAGGCGCACTACGTCCGCCGGACTCAGAATGGGCCGAGATTTTGCCTATCCCCTCCCCGCGATAAAAATAGGCCGCGGGGACAGCCGCTCCGAAAAAAGAGCAGCCGAACCCCTTGGCGCCAAGTTCGTCCTGCCAAAAATGCCCAAAAAAGGGGTGCGCTATAGCCTTTGGGCGTCGGGCCGGCAAAGTTCATCCGCCTTCCTCGGAATGGGCCGAGACTTTGGCCACCCCCTCCCCGCACCAAAAATAGGCTGCGGGCACAGCCGCGCCCAAAAAAGAGCAGCTGACCCCCTTGGCGCCAAGTTCGTCCTGCGGAAAAATGCCCAAAAGAGGGGTGGGCTATAGCCTTGGTGCGTGGGGCTGGCGAACTTCGTCCGCCGGACTCAGAATGTGCCCAGATTTTACCCACCCCCTCCCCGTGACAAAAATAGGCCGCGCGCACAACCGCGCCCAAAAAGGAGCAGCCGAATCCCTTGGCGCCAAGTTCGTCCTGCGGAAATATGCGCAAAAAAGGGGTGGGTTATAGACTTGGGGCGTGGGGCCGGCGAACTTCGTCCGCCAGACTCGGAATGGGCCGAGACTTTGCCTATCCCCTCCCCGCGATAAAAATAGGCCGCGGGGACAGCCGCGCCGAAAAAAGAGCAGCCGAACCCCATGGCGCCAAGTTCGTCCTGCAAAAAATGCCCAAAAAAGGGGTGGGCTATAGCCTTGGGGCGTGGGGCTGGCGAACTTCGTCCGCCGGACTCGGAATGGGCCGAGACTTTGGCCACCCCCTCCCCTCACCAAAAATAGGCCGCGGGCACAGCCGCGCCCAAAAAAGAGCAGCCGACCCCCTTGGCGCCAAGTTCGTCCTGCGAAAAAATGCCCAAAAAAGGGGTGGGCTATATAGCCTTGGGGAGTGGGGCCGGCGAACGTCATCTCCCGGACTCGGAATGGGCCAAGACTTTTCCCACCCCCTCCCCACGACAAAAATAGGCCGCGCGCTCATCCGCGCCCAAAAAAAAGCAGCCGAACCCCTTGGCGCCAAGTTCGTCCTGCGGAAAAATGCCCAAAAAAGGGGTGGGCTATAGCCTTGGGGGGTGGGGCTGGCGAACTTCGTCCGCCGGTGTCGGAATGGGGCAAGACTTTGCCCACTCCCTCACCGTGCCAAAAATAGGCCGCGGGCACAGCCGCGCCGAAAAAAGAGCAGTCGACCCCCATCGCACCAAGTTTGTCCTGCGGAAAAATGCCCAAAAAAGGGGTGTGCTATAGCCCTGGGACGTCGGGCTGCCGAACTTCGTGGGCCGGACTCGGAATGGGCCGAGACTTTGCCCACCCCCTCCCCGCGACAAAAATAGGCCGCGCGCACAGCCGCGCCCAAAAAAGAGCAGCCGAATCCCTTGGCGCCAAGTTCAACCTTCGGAAAAATGCCCAAAAAAGGGGTGGGCTATATAGCCTTGGGGCGTGGGGCCGGCGAACTTCGTCCCCCGGACTCGGAATGGGACGAGACTTTTCCCAGCCCCTCCCCGGGACACAAATAGGCCGCGGGCTCAGCCGCGCCAAAAAAAAAGCAGCCGAACACCTTGGCGCCAAGTTCGTCCTGCGGAAAAATGCCCAAAAAAGGGGTGGGCGATAGCCTTGGGGGCTGGGGCGGGCGAACTTCGTCCGCCGGTCTCGGAATGGGGCGAGACTTTGCCCACCCCCTCACCGTGCCAAAAATAGGCCGCGGGCATAGCCGCGCCCAAAAAAGAGCAGTCGACCCCCTTGGCGCCAAGTTCGTCCGGCGGAAAAATGCCCAAAAAAGGGCTGTGCTATAGCGTTGGGGCGTGGGGCCGCCGAAGTTCGTCCGCCGGACTCGGAATGGGCCGAGACTTTTCGCACCCCTCCCCACGACAAAAATAGGCCGCGGGCACAGCGGCGCCCAAAAAAGAGCAGCCGAACCCCTTGGCGCCAAGTTCGTCCTGCGGAAAAATGCCCAAAAAACGGGTGTGTAATAGCCTTTGGGCGTGGGGCCGGCGCACTTCGTCCGCCTTCCTCGGAATGGGCCGAGACTTTGCCCACCCCCTCCCCATAACAAAAATAGGCCGCGGGCACAGCCGCGCCCAAAAAAGAGCAGCCAAACCCCTTGGCGTTAAGTTCGTCCTGCGGAAAAATGCCCAAAAAAGGGGTGTGCTATAGCTTTTGGGCGTGGGGCCGGCAAAGTTTATCCGCCTTCCTCGGAATGGGCCAAGACTTTGGCCACCCCCTCCCCGCGCCAAAAATAGCCCGCGGCCACAGCCGCGCCCAAAAAAGATCGGTCGAACCCCTTGGCGCCAAGTTCGAACTGCAGAAAAATGCCCAAAAAAGGGGTGTGCTATAGCCTTGGGGCGTGGGGCTGCCGAAGTTCGTCCGCCGCACTCGGAATGGGCCGAGACTTTGTTCACCCCCTCCCTACAACAAAAATAGGCCGCGGGCACAGCCGCACCCAAAAAAGAGCAGCCGAACCCCTTGGTGCCAAGTTCGTCCTGCGGAAAAATGCCCAAAAAAGGGGTGGGCTATAGCCTTGGGGCGTGGGGCTGGCGAACTTTGTCCGCCGGACTCAGAATGGGCCGATACTTTGCCCACCCCTCCCCACAATAAAAATAGGCCGCGGGCACAGCCGCGCCCAAAAAAGAGCAGCCGAACCCCTCGGCGCCAACTTCGACCTGCGGAAAAATGCCCAAAAAAGGGGTGTGCTATAACCTTTGGGCGTGGGGCCGGCAAAGTTCATCCGCCGTCCTCGGAATGGGCCGAGACTTTGGCCACCCCCTCCCCGCGCCAAAAATAGGCCGCGGGCACAACCGCGCCCAAAAAAGAGCAGCCGAACCCCTTGGCGCCAAGTTCGTCCTGCGGAAAAATGCCCAAAAAAGGGGTGCGCTATAGCCTTGGGGCGTGGGGCAGGCGGACTTCGTCCGCCGGACTCGGAATGTGCTCAGGGTTTGCCCACCCCCTCCCCGTGATAAAAATAGGACGCGGGCGCAGCCGCGCCCAAAAAAGAGTACCCGAACCCCTTGGCGCCAAGTTCGTCCTGCTGAAAAATGCCCAAAAAAGGGGTGTGTTATAGCCTTTGGGCGTGGGGCTGGCGAACTTCGTCCGCCTTCCTCGTAATGGGCCGAGACTTTGGCCACCCCTTCCCCATGACAGAAATAGGGCCCGGGCACAGTCGCGCCCAAAAAAGAGCAACCGAACCCCTTGGCGCCAAGTTCGACCTGCGGAAAAATGCCCAAAAAGGGGGTGGGCTATAGCCTTAGGGCGTGGGGCTGGGGCACTTCGTCCGCCTTCCTCGGAATGGGCCGAGACTTTGGCCACCCCCTCCCGACGACAAAAATAGGCCGCAGGCACAGCCGCGCCCAATAAAGAGCAGCCGAACCCCTTGGCGCCATGTTCGCCCTACGGAAAAATGCCGAAAAAGGGGTTGGGCTATAGCCTTGGGGCGTGGGGCCGGCGCACTTCGTCCGCCGGACTCGGAATGGGCCGAGACTTTTCCCACCCCATCCCCACGACAAAAATAGGCCGCGCCCAAAAAAGAGCAGCCGAACCCCTTGGCGCCAAGTTCGTCCGGCGGAAAAATGCCCAAAAAAGGGGTGGACTATAGCCTTGGGGCGTGGGGCCGGTGCACTTCGTCCGCCGGACTCGGAATGGCCGGAGACTATTCCCACCCCCTCCCCACGCCAAAAATAGGCCGTGAGCACAGCCGCGCCCAAAAAAGAGCCGCCGAACCCCTTGGCGCCAAGTTCGTCCAGCGGCAAAATGCCCAAAAAAGGGGTGTGTTATAGCCTTTGGGCGTGGGGCTGGCGCACTTCGTCCGCCTTCCTCGGAATGGGCCGAGACTTTGCCCACCCCCTCCCCACGACAAAAATAGGCCGCGGGCACAGCCGCGCCCAATAAAGAGCAGCCAAACCCCTTGGCGCCATGTTCGCCCTGCGGCAAAATGCCCAAAAAAGGGGTGTGCTATAGCCTTTGGGCGTGGGGCTGGCGCACTTCGTCCGCCTTCCTCGGAATGGGCCGAGACTTTTCCCACCCCATCCCCACGACAAAAATAGGCCGCGGGCACTGCCGCGCCCAAAAAAGAGCTGCCGAACCCCTTGGCGCCAAGTTCGTCTGGCGGAAAAATGCCCATAAAAGGGGTGGACTATAGCCTTGGGGCGTGGGGCCGGCACACTTCGTCCGCCGGACTCGGAATGGGCGGAGACTATTCCCACCCCCTCCCCGCGCCAAAAATAGGCCGCGAGCACAGCCGCGCCCAAAAAAGAGCAGCCGAACCCCTTGGCGCCAAGTTCGTCCTGCGGCAAAATGCCCAAAAAAGGGGTGTGCTATAGCCTTTGGGCGTGGGGCTGGCGCACTTCGTCCACCTTCCTCGGAATGGGCCGAGACTTTGGCCACCCCCTCCCCACGACAAAAATAGGCCGCGGCACAGCCGCGCCCAATAAAGAGCAGCCGAACCCGTTAGTGCCAAGCTCGTCCTGCGGCAAAATACCGAAAAAAGGGGTGTGCTATAGCCTTTGGGCGTCGGGCCGGCAAAGTTCATCCGCCTTCCTCAGAATGGGCCGAGACTTTGCCCACCCCCTCCCCGTGCCAAAAATAGGCCGCGGGCACAGCCGCGTCTAAAAACGAGCAGCCGAACCCCTTGGCGCCAACTTCGTCCTGCAGACACAGAATGGGGGGAGACTTTTGCCACTGCCTCCCCACGACAAAAATAGGCCGCGGCCACAGCCGCACGCAAAAAAGCCAGCCGAACCCCTTGGTGCCAATTTCGTCCTGTGGCAAAATGCCTAAAAAAGGGGAGTGCTATAGCCTTTGGGCGTCGGCCGGCAAAGTTCATCCGCCTTCCTCAGAATGGGCCGAGACTTTGCCCACCCCCTCCCCTCACCAAAAATAGGCCGCGGGCACAGCCGAGCCCAAAAAAGAGCAGCCGAACCCCTTGGCGCCAACTTCGTCCTGCGGAAAAATGCCCAAAAAGGGGGTGGGCTATAGCCTTGGGGCGTGGGGCCGGCGAATTTCATCCGCCGGACTTGGAATGGGCCGAGACATTGGCCACCCCCTCCCCACGACACAAATCGGCCGCGGGCACAGCCGCTTCCAAAAAAGAGCCGCCGAACACCTTGGCGCCAAGTTAGTCCAGCGGAAAAATTCCCAAAAAAGGGGTGTGCTATCGCCTTTGGGCGTGGGGCCGGCGCACTTCGTCCGCCTTCCTCGGAATGGGCCGAGACTTTGGCCACCCCCTCCCTGCGACAAAAATAGGCCGCAGGCACAGCCGCGCCCAAAAGAGAGCAGCCGAACCCCTTGGCGCCAAGTTCGTCCTGCGGAAAAATGCCCAAAAAGGGGGTGGGCTATAGCCATGGGGCGTGGGGCCGGCGTACTTCATCCACCGGACACGGAATGGGCTGAGACTTCGGCCACCGCCTCCCCGAGACAAAAATAGGCCGCGGGCACAGCCGCGCCCAAAAAAGAGCAGCCGAACCCCTTGGTGCCAAGCTCGTCCTGTGGCAAAATGCCCAAAAAACGGGTGTGCTATAGCCTTTGGGCGTCGGCCGGCAAAGTTCATCCGCCTTACTCAGAATGGGCCGAGACTTTGCCCATCCCCGCCCCGCGCCAAAAATAGGCCGCGGGCACAGCCGCGTCCAAAAAAGAGCAGCCGAACCCCATGGCGCCAAGTTCGACCTGCGGAAAAATGCCCAAAAAAGGGGTGTGCTATAGCCTTTGGGCGTGGGGCCGGCGAACTTCGTACACCTTCCTCGGAATGGGCCGAGACAGCGGGCACAGCCGTGCCCAAAAAAGAGCAGCCGCACCCCTTGGCGCCAAGTTCGTCCTGCGGAAAAATGCCCAAAAAGGGAGTGGGCTATAGCCTTGGGGCGTGGGGCCGGCGAACTTCATCCGCCGGACTCGGAATGGGCCGAGACATTGGCCACCCCCTCCCCGCGACAAAAAATAGGCCGCGGGCACAGCCGCACCCAAAAAAGAGCAGCCGAACACCTTGGCGCCAAGTTAGTCCAGCGGAAAAATTCCCAAAAAAGGGGTGTGCTATAGCCTATGGGCGTGGGGCCGGCGCACTTCGTCCGCCTTCCTCGGAATGGGCCGAGACTTTGGCCACCCCCTCCCTGCGACAAAAATAGGCCGCAGGCACAGCGGCACCCAAAAGAGAGCAGCCGAACCCCTTGGCGCCAAGTTCGTCCTGCGGAAAAATGCCCAAAAAGGGGGTGGGCTATAGCCTTGGGGCGTGGGGCCGACGTACTTCATCCGCCGGACACGGAATGGGCTGAGACTTTGGCTCACCCCCGCCCCGCGTCAAAAATAGGCCGCGGGCACAGCCGCGCCCAAAAAAGAGCAGCCGAACCCCTTGGGGCCAAGTTTGTCCCGCGGAAAAATGCCCAAAAAGGGGGTGGGCTATAGCCTTGGGGCGTGGGGCCAGCGAACTTCGTCCGCCGGAATCAGAATGGGCCGAGACATTGGACACCCCCTCCCCGCAACAAAAATAGGCCGCGGGCACAGCCGCGCCCAAAAAAGAGCAGCCGAACCCCTTGGTGCCAAGCTCGTCCTGTGGCAAAAAGCCCAAAAAACGGGTGTGCTATAGCCTTTGGGCGTCGGCTGGCAAAGTTCATCCGCCTTCCTCAGAATGGGCCGAGACTTTGCCCACCCCCTCCCCGCGCCAAAAACAGGCCGCGGGCACAGCCGCGCCTAAACAAGAGCAGCCGAACCCCTTGGTGCCAAGTTCGTCCTGCGGAAAAATGCCCAAAAAAGGGGTGTGCTATAGCCTTTGGGCGTGGGGCCGGCGAACTTCGTACACCTTCCTCGGAATGGGCCGAGACATTGGCCACGCCCTCCACGCGACAAAAATAGGCCGCGGGCACAGCCGTGCCCAAAAAAGAGCAGCCGAGCCCCTTGGCGCCAAGTTCGTCCTGCGCAAAAATTCTCAAAAAAGGGGTGTGCTATAGCCTTTGGGCGTGGCGCCGGCGCACTTCGTCCGCCTTCCTTGGAATGGGCTGAGACATTGGCCACCCCCTCCCTGTGGCAAAAATAGGCCGCGGGCACAGCCGCGCCCAAAAAAGAGCAACCGAACCCCTTGGTGCCAAGTTCGTCCTGCGGCAAAATGCCCAAAAAAGGGGTGTGCTATAGCCTTTGGGCGTCGGCCGGCAAAGTTCATCCGCCTTCCTCAGAATGGGCCGAGACATTGCCCACCGCCTCCCCGCGCCAAAAATAGGCCGCGGGCACAGCCGCGCCTAAAAAAAAGCAGCCGAACCCCTTGGTGCCAAGCTCGTCCTGTGGCAAAATCCCCAAAAAAGGGGTGTGCTATAGCCTTTGGGCGTCGGCCAGCAAAGTTCATTCGCCTTCCTCAGAATGGGCCGAGACTTTGCCCACCCCCTCCCCGCGCCAAAAATAGGCCGCGGGCACAGCCGCGCCTAAAAAAGAGCAGCCGAACCCCTTGGCGCCAAGTTCGTCCTGCGGGCAAATACCCAGAAAGGGGGTGGGCTATAGCCTAGGGCCGTGGGGCCAGCGTACTTTGCACGCCGGACTCAGAATGAGCCGAGACATTGGCCCACCCCCTCCCCGCGACAAAAATAGGCCGCGGGCACAGCCGCGCCCAAAAAAGAGCCGCCGAACCCCTGGGCGCCAAGTTTGTCCTGCGAAAAAATGCCCGAAAAAGGGGTGTGCTATAGCCTTTTGGCGTGGGGCCGGCGAACTTCGTCCTCCTTCCTCGGAATGGGTCGAGACTTTGCCCACCCCCTCCCCTCACCAAAAATAGGCTGCGGGCACAGCCGCGCCTAAAAAAGAGCAGCCGAACCCCTTGGCGCCAAGTTCGTCCTGCGGAAAAATGCCCAAAAAGGGGGTGGGCTATGGCCTTGGGGCGTGGGGCCGGCGAACTTCGTCCGCCGGACTCAGAATGGGCCGAGACTTTGCCACCGCCTCCCCACGACAAAAATAGGCCGCGGGCAAAGCCGCGCCCAAATAAGAGCAGCCGAACCCCTTGGTACCAAGCTCGTCCTGTGGCAAAATGCCCAAAAAAGGGGTGTGCTATAGCCTTTGGGCGTCAGCCGGCAAAGTTCATCCGCCTTCCTCATAATGGGCCGAGACTTTGCCCACCCCCGCCCCGTGCCAAAAATAGGCCGCGGGCACAGCCGCGCCTAAAAAAGAGCAGCCGAACCCCTTGGCGCCAAGTTCGTCCTGCGGAAAAATGCCAAAAAGGGGGTGGGCTATAGCCTTGGGGCGTGGGGCCCGTAAACTTCGTCCGCCGGACTCAGAATGGGCCAAGACATTGGCCACCCCCTCCCCGCGACAAAAATTGGCCGCGAGCACAGCCGCGCCCAAAAAAGAGCAGCCGAACCCCTTGGCGCCATGTTCGTCCTGCCGAAAAATTCCCAAAAAAGGGGTGTGCTATAGCCTTTGGGTGTGGGGCCGGCGCACTTCGTCCGCCTTCCTCGGAATGGGCCGAGACCTTGGCCACCCCCTCCCTATGACAAAAATAGGCCGCGGGTACAGCCGCGAATAAAAAAGAGCAGCCGAACCCCTTGCTGCCAAATTCGTCCTGCGGCAAAATGCCCAAAAAAGGGATGTGCTATAGCCTTTGGGCGTCGGCCGGCAATGTTCATCCGCCTTCCTCAGAATGGGCCGAGACTTTGCCCATGCCATCCCCGCGCCAAAAATAGGCCGCGGGCACAGCCGCGCCTAAAAAAGAGCAGCCGAACCCCTTGGCGCCAAGTTCGTCCTGCGGAAAAATGCCCAAAAAGGGGGTGGGCTATAGCCTTGGGGCGTGGGGCCCGCGAACTTCGTCCGTCGGACTCAGAATAGGCCGAGACATTGGCCACCCCCTCCCCGCGACAAAAATAGGCCGCGCGCACAGCCGCGCCCAAAAAAGAGCAGCCCAACCCCTTGGCGCCAAGTTCGTTCTGCGGAAAAATTCCCAAAAAACGGGTGTGCTATAGCCTTTGGGCGTGGGGCCGGCGCACTTCGTCCGCCTTCCTCGGAATGGACCGAGACCTTGGCCACCCCCTCCCTATGACAAAAATAGGCCGTGGGCACAGCCGCGAATAAAAAAGAGCAGCCGAACCCCTTGCAGCCAAATTCGTCCTGCGGTAAAATGCCCAAAAAAGGGGTGTGCTATAGCCTTTGGGCGTCGGCCGGCAATGTTCATCCGCCTTCCTCAGAATGGGCTGAGACTTTTCCCACCCCATCCCCGCGCCAAAAATAGGCCGCGGGCACAGCCGCGACTAAAAAAGAGCAGCCGAACCCCTTCGCACCATGTTCGTCCTGCAGAAAAATGCCCAAAAAAGGGGTGTGCAATAGCCTTTGGGCGTGGGGCCGGCAAAGATCATCCGCCTTCCTCGGAATGGGCCGTGATTTTGCCCACCCCTACCCGTGCCAAAAATAGGCCGCGGGCACAGCCGCGCCCAAAAAAAGAGCAGCCGAACCCCTTGGCGCCAAGTTCGTCCTGCGGAAAAATGCCCAAAAAAGGGGTGGACTATAGCCTTGGGGAGTGGGGCTGCAAAGTTCATCCGCCTTCCTCAGAATGGGTCGAGACATTGCATACCGCCTCCCCACGCCAAAAATCAGCCGCGGGCACAGCCGCGCCTAAAAAAGAGCAGCCGAGCCCCTTGGTGCCAAGCTCGTCCTGTGGCAAAATCCCCAAAAAAGGGGTGTGCTATAGCCTTTGGGCGTCGGCCGGCAAAGTTCATCCGCCTTCCTCAGAATGGGCCGAGACTTTGCCCACCCCCTCCCCTCACCAAAAATAGGCCGCGGGCACAGCCGCGCCCAAAAAAGAGCAGCCGAACCCCATGCCGCCAAGTTCGTCTTGCGGAAAAATGCCCAAAAAGGGGTTGGCTATAGCCTTGGGACGTGGGGCGTGCGAACTTCGTCCGCCGGACTCGGAATGGGCTGAGACTTTGCCCACCACCTCCCCGCGACCAAAATAGGCCGCGGGCACAGCCGCGCCCAAAAAAGAGCAGCCGAACCCCTGGGCGCCAAGTTTGTCCTGCGAAAAAATGCCCGAAAAAGGGGTGTGCTATAGCCTTTTGGCGTGGGGCCGGCGAACTTCGTCCTCCTTCCTCGGAATGGGTCGAGACTTTGCCCACCCCCTCCCCTCACCAAAAATAGGCCGCGGGCACAGCCGCGCCTAAAAAAGAGCAGCCGAACCCCTTGGCGCCAAGTTCGTCCTGCGGAAAAATGCCCAAAAAGGGGGTGGGCTATGGCCTTGGGGCGTGGGGCCGGCGAACTTCGTCCGCCGGACTCAGAATGGGCCGAGACTTTGCCACCGCCTCCCCACGACAAAAATAGGCCGCGGGCAAAGCCGCGCCCAAATAAGAGCAGCCGAACCCCTTGGTACCAAGCTCGTCCTGTGGCAAAATGCCCAAAAAAGGGGTGTGCTATAGCCTTTGGGCGTCGGCCGGCAAAGTTCATCCGCCTTCCTCAGAATGGGCCGAGACTTTGCCCACGCCCGCCCCGTGCAAAAAATAGGCCGCGGGCACAGCCGCGCCTAAAAAAGAGCAGCCGAACCCCTTGGCGCCAAGTTCGTCCTGCGGAAAAATGCCAAAAAGGGGGTGGGCTATAGCCTTGGGGCGTGGGGCCCGCGAACTTCGTCCGCCGGACTCAGAATGGGCCGAGACATTGGCCACCCCCTCCCCGCGACAAAAATTGGCCGCGAGCACAGCCGCGCCCAAAAAAGAGAAGCCGAACCCCTTGGCGCCATGTTCGTCCTGCCGAAAAATTCCCAAAAAAGGGGTGTGCTATAGCCTTTGGGCGTGGGGCCGGCTCACTTCGTCCGCCTTCCTCGGAATGGGCCGAGACCTTGGCCACCCCCTCCCTATGACAAGAATAGGCCGCGGGTACCGCCGCACCTAAAAAAGAGCAGCCGAACCCCTTCGCACCATGTTCGTCCTGTAGAAAAATGCCCAAAAAAGGGGTGTGCAATAGCCTTTGGGCGTGGGGCCGGCAAAGATCATCCGCCTTCCTCGGAATGGGCCGTGATTTTGCCCACCCCTACCGGTGCCAAAAATAGGCCGCGGGCACAGCCGCGCCCAAAAAAAGAATCGCCGAACCCCTTGGCGCCAAGTTCGTCTTGCGGAAAAATGCCCAAAAAGGGGTTGGCTATAGTCTTGGGGCGTAGGGCGGGCGAACTTCGTCCGCCGGACTCGGAATGGGCCGAGACATTGGCCACCCCCTCCCCGCGACCAAAATAGGCTGCAGGCACAGCCGCGCCCAAAAAAGAGCAGCCCAACCCCTTGGCGCCAAGTTCGTCCTGCGGAAAAATTCCCAAAAAAGGGGTGTGCTATAGCCTTTGGGCGTGGGGCCGGCGCACTTCGTCCGCCTTCCTCCGAATGGACCGAGACCTTGGCCACCCCCTCCCTATGACAAAAAAAGGCCGCGGGCACAGCCGCGAATAAAAAAGAGCAGCCGAACCCCTTGCTGCCAAATTCGTCCTGCGGCAAAATGCCCAAAAAAGGGGTGTCCTATAGCCTTTGGGCGTCGGCCGGCAAAGTTCATCCGCCTTCCTCAGAATGGGCCGAGACTTTGCCCACCCCATCCCCGCGCCAAAAATAGGCCGCGGGCACAGCCGCACCTAAAAAAGAGCCGCCGAACCCCTTGGCACCAAGTTCGTCTTGCGGAAAAATGCCCAAAAAGGGGTTGGCTATAGCCTTGGGGCGTGGGGCGGGCGAACTTCGTCCGCTGGACTCGGAATGGGCCGAGACTTTGGCCACCCCCTCCCCACGACCAAAATAGGCTGCGGGCACAGCCGCGCCCAAAAAAGAGCAACCGAACCCCTTGGCGCCAAGTTCGTCCTGCAGAAAAATGCCCAAAAAGGGGGTGGGCTATAGCCTTGGGGCGTGGGGCCCGCGAACTTCGTCCGCCGGACTCAGAATGGGCCGAGACATTGGCCACCGCCTCCCTGCGACAAAAGTAGGCCGCGGGCACAGCCGCGTCCAAAAAAGAGCAGCCGAACCCCTTGGCGCCAAGTTCTTCCTGCGGAAAAATGCCCAAAAAAGGGGTGTGCTATAGCCTTGGGGCGTGGGGCTGCCGAAGTTCATCCGCCGGACTCGGAATGTGCCGAGACATTGCCCACCCCATCCCCATGACAAAGATAGGCCGCGGGCACAGCCGAGCCCACAAAAGAGCAGCGGAAACCCTTGGCGCCAAGTTCGTCCTGCGGAAAAATGCCCAACAAGGGGGTGGGCTATAGCCCTGGGGCGTGGGGCCCGTGAACTTCGTCCGCCGGACTCGGAATAGGCCGAGACTAAGGCCACCCCATCCCCGTGAAAAAAATAGGCCGCGGGCACAGCCGCGTTAAATAAAGAGCAGCCGAACCCCTTGGCGCCAAGTTCGTCCTGCGGAAAAATGCCCAAAAAAGGGGTGTGCTATAGCCTTGGGGCGTGGGGCTGCCGAAGTTCATCCGCCGGACTCGGAATGTGCCGAGACTTTGCCCACACCATCCCCACGACAAAAATAGGCCGCGGGCACAGCTGCGCCCAAAAAAGAGCAGCCGAACCCCTTGGCGCCAAGTTCATCCTGCGGAAAAATGTCAAAAAGGGGGTGGGCTTTAGCCTTGGGGCGTGGGGCTGGCGAACTTCATCCGCCTTCCTCGGAATGGGCTGAGACTTTGCCCACCCCCTCCCCGCGACAAAAATAGGCCGCGGGAACAGCCGCGCCTAAAAAAGAGCCGCCGAACCCCTTGGCGCCAAGTTCGTCTTGCGGAAAAATGCCCAAAAAGGGGTTGGCTATAGCCTTGGGGCGTGGGGCAGGCGAACTTCGTCCGCCGGACTCGGAATGGGCCGAGACTTTGGCCACCCCCTCCCCACGACCAAAATAGGCTGCGGGCACAGCCGCGCCCAAAAAAGAGCAGCCGAACCCCTTGGCGCCAAGTTCGTCCTGCAGAAAAATGCCCAAAAAGGGGGTGGGCTACAGCCTTGGGGCGTGGGGCCCGCGCACTTCGTCCGCCGGACTCAGAATGGGCCGAGACATTGGCCACCGCCTCCCTGCGACAAAAGTAGGCCGCGGGCCCAGCCGCGTCCAAAAAAGAGCAGCCGAACCCCTTGGCGCCAAGTTCTTCCTGCGGAAAAATGCCCAAAAAAGGGGTGTGCTATAGCCTTGGGGCGTGGGGCTGCCGAAGTTCATCCGCCGGACTCGGAATGTGCCGAGACATTGCCCACCCCATCCCCATGACAAAGATAGGCCGCGGGCACAGCCGAGCCCACAAAAGAGCAGCGGAAACCCTTGGCGCCAAGTTCGTCCTGCGGAAAAATGCCCAAAAAGGGGGTGGGCTATAGCCCTGGGGCGTGGGGCCCGTGAACTTCGTCCTCCGGACTCGGAATAGGCCGAGACTAAGGCCACCCCATCCCCGTGACAAAAATAGGCCGCGGGCACAGCCGCGTTAAATAAAGAGCAGCCGAACCCCTTGGCGCCAAGTTCGTCCTGCGGAAAAATGCCCAAAAAAGGGGTGTGCTATAGCCTTGGGGCGTGGGGCTGCCGAAGTTCATCCGCCGGACTCGGAATGTGCCGAGACTTTGCCCACACCATCCCCACGACAAAAATAGGCCGCGGGCACAGCTGCGCCCAAAAAAGAGCAGCCGAACCCCTTGGCGCCAAGTTCATCCTGCGGAAAAATGTCCAAAAAGGGGGTGGGCTTTAGCCTTGGCGCGTGGGGCTGGCGAACTTCATCCGCCATCCTCAGAATGGTCCCCGCGACAAAAATTGGTCGCGGGCACAGCCGCGCCCAAAAAAGAGCAGCCGAGCCCTTGGCGCCAAGTTCGTCCTGCGGAAAAATGCCCAAAAAAGGGGTGTGCTATAGCCTTTGGGCGTGGGGCCGGCAAAGTTCATCCGCCTTCCTCAGAATTGGCCGAGACTTTGCCCGCCCCCTCCCTGCGCATAAAATAAGCCGCGGGCACAGTCGCGCGCAAAAAAGAGCGGCCGAACCCCTTGGTGCCATGTTCGTCCCGCGGAAAAATGCCCAAAAAGGGTTGGGCTATAGCCTTGGGGCGTGGGGCTGGCGAACTTCATCCGCCTTCAGCAGAATGGGCCGAGACTTTGCCCACCCCCTCACCGCGACAAAAATAGGCCGCGGGCACAGCCGCGCCCAAAAAATAGCAGCCGAACCCCTGGGCGCCTGGTTCGTCCTCCGGAAAAATGCCCAAAAAGGGGGTGGGCTATAGCCTAGGGGCGTGGGGCTGGCGAACCCTCCCCGCGACAAAAATAGGCCGTGGGCATAGCCGCGCCCAAAAAAGAGCAGCCGAACCCCTTGGCGCCAAGTTCGTCCTGGAGAAAAATGCCCAAAAAAGGGGTGGGCTATAGCCTTGGGGCGTGGGGCTGCCGAAGTTCGTCCGCCGGACTCGGAATGGGCCGAGACTTTGCCCACCCCCTCCCCGTGACAAAAATAGGCCGCGGGGACAGCCACGCCCAAAAAAGAGCAGCCGAACCCCTTGGCGACAAGTTCGTCCGGCAGAAAAATGCCCAAAAAAGGGGTGGGCTATAGCCTTGGGGCGTGGGGCTTGCGAACTTCGTCCGCCGGACTCGTAATGTGCTGAGACTTTGCCCACCCCCTCCCCGCGACAGAAATAGGCTGCGGGCATAGCCGCGCCCAAAAAAGAGCAGCCGATCCCCTGGGCGCCAAGTTCGTCCCGCGGAAAAATTCCAAAAAAAGGGGTGTGCTATAGCCTTTGGGCGTGGGGCCGGCGAACTTTGGACACCTTCCTCGGAATGGACCGAGACTTTGGCCACCCCCTCCCAGCGACAAAAGTAGGCCGCGCGCCCAAAAAAGAGCAGCCGAACCCCTTGGCGCCAAGTTCCTCCTGCGGCAAAATGCCCAAAAAGGGGGTGTGCTATAGCCTTTGGGCGTGGGGCCGGCAAAGTTCCTCCGCCTTCCTCGGAATGGGCCTAGACTTTGCCCACCCCCTACCTTCACCAAAAATACGCCGTGGGCACAGCCGAACACCTTGGCGCCAAGTTCGTCTTGTGGAAAAATGCCCAAAAAGGGGTTGGCTATAGCCTTGGGGCATGGGGCGGGCGAACTTCGTCCGCCTGACTCGAAATGGGCCGAGACTTTGCCCACCCTCTCCCCGTGACAAAATAGCCCGCGGGCACAGCCGCGCCCAGAAAAGAGTAGCCGAACCCCTTGGCGCCAAGTTCGTCCTGCGGAAAAATGACCAAAAAAGGGTTGGACGATAGCCTTGGGGCGTGGGGCTGGCGAACTTCGTCCGCCGGACACGGAATGTGCCGAGACTTTGCCCACCCCATCCCCACGACAAAAATAGGCCGCGGGCACAGCCGCGCCCAAAAAAGAGCAGCCGAACCCCTTGGCGCCAAATTCATCCTGCGGAAAAATGTCCAAAAAGGGGGTGGGCTTTAGCCTTGGGGCGTGGGGCTGGCGAACTTCATCCGCCTTCCTCGGAATGGGCCGAGACTTTGGCCACCCCCTCCCCGCGACAAAAATAGGCCGCGGGCACAGCCGCGCCCAAAAAAGAGCAGCCGAGCCCCTTGGCGCCAAGTTCGTCCTGCGAAAAAATGCCCAAAAAAGGGGTGGGCTATAGCCTTGGGGCGTGGGGCTTGCGAACTTCGTCCGCCGGACTCGGAATGTGCTGAGACTTTGCCCACCCCCTCCCCGTGACAAAAATAGGCCGCGGGCACAGCCGCGCCAAAAACTGAGTAGCCGAACCCCTTGGCGCCAGGTTCGTCCTCCGTAAAAAAGCCCAAAAAGGGGGTGGGCTATAGCCTTGGGGCGTGGGGCTGGCGAACTTCATCCGCCTTCCTCGGAATGGGCTGAGACTTTGCCCACCCCCTCCCCGCGACAAAAATAGGCCGCGGGCACAGCCGCGCCAAAAAAAGAGCAGCCGAACCCCTTGGCGCCAAGTTCGTCCAGCGGAAAAATGCCCAAAAAAGGGGTGGGCTATAGCCTTGGGGCGTGGGGCGGGCGAACTTCATCCGCCGGACTTGGAATGGGCCGAGACTTTGCCCACCCCCTCCCCGCGACAGAAATAGGCCGCGGGCACAGCCGCACCCAAAAAAGAGCAGTTGAACCCCTTGGCGCCAAGTTCGTCCTGCGGAAAAATGCCCAAAAAAGGGGTGGACTATAGCCTTGGGGCGTGGGGCTGCCGAAGTTCGTCCCCCGGACTCGGAATGGGCCGAGACTTTTCCCACCCCTTCCCCGCGACAGAAATAGGGTGCGGGCACAGCCGCACCCAAAAAAGAGCAGGCGAACCCCTCGGCGTCGAGTTCGCCCTGCGGAAAAATGCCCAAAAAGGGGTGTGCTATAGCCTTGGGGCGTGGGGCTGCCGAAGTTCGTCCGCCGGACTCGGAATGGGCCGAGACTTTTCCCACCCCCTCCCAGCGACCGAAATAGGCCGCGGGCACAGCCGCGCCCAAAAAAGAGCAGCCGAACGCCTTGGCGCAAAGTTCATCCTGCGGAAAAATGCCCAAAAAGTGGGTGGGTTATAGCCTTGGGGCGTGGGGCCGGCGCACTTCGTCCGCGGGAAAAGCCGCACCCAAAAAAGAGCAGCCGAACCCCTTGGCGCCAAGTTCGTCCTGCGGAAAAATGCCCAAAAAAGGGGTGTGCTATAGCCTTGGGGTGTGCGGCCGGTAAAGTTCATCCGCCTTCCTCAGAATGGGCCGAGACTTTGGCCACCCACTCCCCGCTCCAAAAATCGGCCGAGGGCACGGCCGAGCCCAAAAAAGAGCAGCGGAATCCCTTGGCGCCAAGTTCGTCCGGTGGAAACATGCGCAAAAAAGGGGTGGGCAGTAGCCTTGGGGCGTGGGGCTGGCGAACTTCGTCCTCCGTCCTCGGAATGGGCTGAGACTTTGGCCACCACCTCCCCGCGACAAAAATAGGCTGCGGCCACAGCCGCGCCCAAAAAGGAGCAGCCGAACCCCTTGGCGCCAAGTTCGTCTTGCGGAAAAATGCCCAAAAAAGGAGTGTGCTATAGCCTTTCGGTGTGGGGTCGGCGAACTTCGTCCGCCTTCCTCGGAATGGGCTGAGACTTTGCCCACCTCCTCCCCGTGCCAAAAATAGGCCGCGGGCACAGTCGCGCCGAAATAAGAGCAGCCGAAACCCTTGGCGCCAAGTTCCTCCTGCGGAAAAATGCCCAAAATAGTGGTGTGCTATAGCCTTGGGGCGTGGGGCAGGCGACCTTCGTCCATCCGGACTCGGAATGGGCCGAGACTTTTCCCACCCCCTCCCTGCGACAAAAATAGGGCTCGGACACAGCCGCGCCGAAAAAAGAGTAGCCGAACCCCTAGGCGCCAAGTTCGTCCTGCAGAAAAATGCCCAAAAAAGGGATGTGCTATAGCCTTTGGGCGTGGGGCCGGCGAACTTAATCCGCCTTCCTTGGAATGGGCCGAGACTTTGGCCACCCCCTCCCAGCGACCAAAATAGGACGCGGGCACAGCCTCGCCCAAAAAAGAGCAGCCGAACCCCTCGGCGCCAAGTTCGTCCTGCGGCAAAATGCCCAAAAAATGGGTGTGCTATAGCCTTTGGGCGTGGGGCCGGCAAAGTTCATCCCCCTTCCTCAGAATGGGCAGAGACTTTTCCCACCCCCTCCCCGTGGCAAAAATAGGCCGCGGGCACAGCTGCGCCCAAAAAAGAGCAGCCGAACCCCTTGGCTGGCCAACTTCGTCCGCCGGACTCGGAATGGGCCGACACTTTTCCCACCCCCTCCCCGCGCAAAAAATAGGCCACGGGCACAGCCATGCCCAAAAAAGAGCAGCCGAACCCCTTGGCGCCAACTTCGTCCTGCGGAAAAATGCCCAAAAAAAGGGTGTGCTATAGCCTTTGGGCGTGGGGCCGGCGCACTTCGTCCACCTTCCTCGGAATGGGCCGAGACTTTGGCCACGCCCTCCCCGCGACAAAAATCGGCCGCGGTCACAGCTGCGCCCAAAAAAGAGCAGCCAAACCCCTTGGCGCCAAGTTCGTCCTGCGGCAAAATGCCCAAAAAAGGGGTGTGCTATAGCCTTTGGGCGTGGGGCCGGGAAAGTTCGTCCGCATTCCTCGGAATGGGCCGAGACTTTTCCCACCCCCTCCCCGCGCAAAAAATAGGCCACGGGCAAAGCCGCGCCCAAAAAAGAACAGCCGAACCCTCGGCGCCAAGTTCGTCATGCGGAAAAATGACGAAAAAAGGGGTGTGCTATAGCCTTTGGGCGTGGGGCCGGCGAACTTAATCCCCCTTCCTTGGAATGGGCCGAGACTTTGGCCACCCCCTCCCCGCAACAAAAATAGGCCGCGGGCACAGCCTCGCCCAAAAAAGAGCAGCCGACTCCCTTGGCGCCAAGTTCGTCCTGCGGCAAAATGCCCAAAAAATGGGTGTGCTATAGCCTTTGGGCGTGGGGCCGGCAGAGTTCCTCCCCCTTCCTCAGAATGGGCCGAGACTTTTCCCACCCCCTCCCCACGGAAAAAATAGGCCACGCGCACAGCCATGCCCAAAAAAGAGCAACCGAACCCCTTGGCGCCAAGTTCGTCCTGCATAAAAATGCCCAAAAAAGGGGTGGGCTATAGCCTTGGGGCGTGGGGCTGGCGAACATCGTCTGCCGGACTCGGAATTGGCCGAGACTTTGCCCACCCCCTCCCCGCGACAAAAATAGGCTGCGGGCACAGGCGCGCCCAAAAAAAAGCAGCCGAACCCCTGGGCGCCAAGTTCGTCCTGCGGCAAAATGCCCAAAAAAGGGGTGGGCTATAGCCTTGGGGCGTGGGGCTGGCGAACTTCGTCTGCCGGACTCGGAATGGGCCGAGACTTTGGCCACCCCCTCCCGACGACAGAAATATGCCGCGGGCACAGCCGCGCCCAAAAAAGAGCAGCCGAACCCCTTGGCGCCAAGTTCGTACTGCGGAAAAAATGCCCAAAAAAGGGGTGGGCTATAGCCTTGGGGCGTGGGGCTGGCGAACATCGTCTGCCGGACTCGGAATTGGCTGAGACATTGCCCACCCCCTCCCCGCGACCAAAATAGGCTGCGGGCAGAGCCGCGCCCAAAAAAGAGAAGCCGAACCCCTGGGCGCCAAGTTCGTCCTGCGGCAAAATGCCCAAAAAGGGGGGTGGGCTATAGCCTTGGGCCGTGGGGCGGCCGAACTTCGTCCGCCGGACTCGGAATGGGCCGAGACTTGCCCACTCCCAGCAATAACAATAGGCTGCGGGCACAGCCGCGTCCCAAAAAGAGCAGCTGAACCCCTAGGCGCCAAGTTGCTCCTGCGGAAAAAATGCCCAAAAAAGGGGGTGTGCTATAGCCTTTGGGCGTGGGGCCGGCGGACTTCGTCCGCCTCCCTCGGAATGGGCCGAGACTTTACTCCCCACCTCCCCACGACAAAAATAGGCTGCGGGCACAGCCGCGCCCAAAAAATAGCAGCCAAACCCCTGGGCGCCAAGTTCGCCCTGCGGCAAAATGCCCAAAAAAGGGGTGGGCTATAGCCTTGGGGCGTGGGGCTGGCGAACTTCGTCTGCCGAACTCGGAATGGGCCGAGACTTTGGCCACCCCCTCCCCACGACAGAAATAGGCCGCGGGCACGGCCGCCCCCAAAAAGAGCAGCCGAACCCCTTGGCGCAATGTTTGTCCTAGGGAAAAATGACCAAAAAAGGGGTGTGCTATAGCCTTGGGGCGTGGGGCTGGCGAAGTTCGTCCGCCGGACTCGGAATGGGCCGAGACTTTGCCCACCCCCTCCCCGCAAAAAAAATAGGCTGCGTGCACAACCGCGCCCAAAAAAGAGCAGCCGAACCCCTTGGCGCCAAGTTCGTCCTATGGCAAAATGCCCAAAAAATGGGTGTGCTATAGCCTTTGGGCGTGGGGCCGGCAAAGTTAATCCCCCTTCCTCGGAATGGGCCGAGACTTTGCCCACCCCCTCCCCGTGCCAAAAATAGGTCGCGGGCACAGCTGCGCCGAAAAAAGAGCAGCCGAACCTCTTGGCGCCAAGTTCGTCCTGCGGCAAAATGCCCAAAAAAGGGGTGTGCTATAGCCTTTGAGCGTGCGGGCTGGCGAACTTCGTCCGCCGGACTCGGAATGGGCCGAGACTTTGTCCACCCACTCCCCGCGACCAAAATAGGGTTCGGGCACAGCCGTGCCCAAAAAAGAGCAGCCAAACCCCCTGGCGCGAAGTTCGTCCTGCGGAAAATTGCCCAAAAAAGGGGTGTGCTATAGCCTTTTGGCGTGGGGCCGGCAAAGTTCGTCCGCCATCCTCGGATTGGGCCTAGACTTTGGCCTCCCCCTCCCCGCAACAAAAATAGGCCACGGGCACAGCCGCCCCCAAAAAAGAGCAGCCGAACCCCTCGGCACCAAGTTCATCCTGCGGAAAAATGCCCAAAAAAGGGGTGTGCTATAGCCTTTGGGCGTGGCGCCGGCGAACTTCGTCCGCCTTCCTCGGAATGGGCCGAGACATTGACCACCCCCTCCCCGCGACAAAAATAGGCCGCGGGCACAGCCGCACCCAAAAAGGAGCAGCCGAAGCCCTTGGCGCCAAGTTCGTCCTGCGGCAAAATGCCCAAAACAGGGGTGTGCTATAGCCTTTGGGCGTGGGGCTGGCGAACTTCGTCCGCCGGACTCGGAATGGGCCGAGACTTTGCCCACCCCCTCCCCGTGAGAAAAATTGGCCGCGGGCACAGCCGCTCCCAAAAAAGAGCAGCCGAACCCCTCGGCACCAAGTTCATCCTGCGGAAAAATGCCCAAAAAAGGGGTGTGCTATAGCCTTTGGGCGTGGGGCCGGCGAACTTCGTCCGCCTTCCTCGGAATGGGCCGAGACATTGACCACCCCCTCCCCGCGACAAAAATAGGCCGCGGGCACAGCCGCACCCAAAAAGGAGCAGCCGAACCCCTTGGCGCCAAGTTCATCCTGCGGAAAAATGCACAAAAAAGGGGGTGTGCTGTAGCCTTGGGGCGTGGGGCCGGCGCAATTCGTCCGCCTTCCTCAGAATGGGCCGAGACTTTTGTCACCCCCTCTCCGCGACAAAAATATGCCGCGGGCACAGCCACGCCAACAAAAGATCAGCCGAACCCCTTGGCGCCAAGTTCGTCCTGCGGAAAAATGCCCAAAAAAGGGGTGGGCTATAGCCTTGGGGCGTGGGGCTGGCGCACTTCGTCCGCCGGACTCGGAATGGGCCGAGACTTTGCCCACCCCCTCCCCGCGATAAAAATAGGGTTCGGGCACAGCCGAGCCCAAAAAAGAGCAGCCGAACCCCTCGGCGCCAAGTTCGTCCTGCGGAATAATGCAGAAAAAAGGAGTGTGCTATAGCCTTTGGGCGTGGGGCCGGCGAACTTCGTCCGCCTTCCTCGGAATGGGCCGAGACATTGGCCACCCCCTCCCCACGACAAAAATAGGCCGCGGGCAGAGCCGCGCCCAAAAAAGAGCAGCCGAACCCCTGGGCGCCAAGTTCGTCCTGCGGCAAAATGCCCAAAAAGGGGGTGGGCTATAGCCTTGGGCCGTGGGGCGGCCGAACTTCGTCCGCCGGACTCGGAATGGGCCGAGACTTGCCCACTCCCAGCAATAACAATAGGCTGCGGGCACAGCCGCGTCCCAAAAAGAGCAGCTGAACCCCTAGGCGCCAAGTTGCTCCTGCGGAAAAATGCCCAAAAAAGGGGTGTGCTATAGCCTTTGGGCGTGGGGCAGGCGGACTTCGTCCGCCTCCCTCGGAATGGGCCGAGACTTTACCCCCCACCTCCCCACGACAAAAATAGGCTGCGGGCACAGCCGCGCCCAAAAAATAGCAGCCAAACCCCTGGGCGCCAAGTTCGCCCTGCGGCAAAATGCCCAAAAAAGGGGGTGGGCTATAGCCTTGGGGCGTGGGGGCTGGCGAACTTCGTCTGCCGAACTCGGAATGGGCCGAGACTTTGGCCACCCCCTCCCCACGACAGAAATAGGCCGCGGGCACGGCCGCCCCCAAAAAGAGCAGTCGAACCCCTTGGCGCAATGTTTGTCCTAGGGAAAAATGACCAAAAAAGGGGTGTGCTATAGCCTTGGGGCGTGGGGCTGGCGAAGTTCGTCCGCCGGACTCGGAATGGGCCGAGACTTTGCCCACCCCCTCCCCGCAATAAAAATAGGCTGCGGGCACAACCGCGCCCAAAAAAGAGCAGCCGAACCCCTTGGCGCCAAGTTCGTCCTACGGCAAAATGCCTAAAAAATGGGTGTGCTATAGCCTTTGGGCGTGGGGCCGGCAAAGTTAATCCCCCTTCCTCGGAATGGGCCGAGACTTGGCCCACCCCCTCCCCGTGCCAAAAATAGGTCGCGGGCACAGCTGCGCCGAAAAAAGAGCAGCCGAACCTCTTGGCGCCAAGTTCGTCCTGCGGCAAAATGCCCAAAAAAGGGGTGTGCTATAGCCTTTGAGCGTGCGGCTGGCGAACTTCGTCCGCCGGACTCGGAATGGGCCGAGACTTTGCCCACCCACTCCCCGTGACCAAAATAGGGTTCGGGCACAGCCGTGCCCAAAAAAGAGCAGCCAAACCCCCTGGCGCGAAGTTCGTCCTGCGGAAAATTGCCCAAAAAAGGGGTGTGCTATAGCCTTTTGGCGTGGGGCCGGCAAAGTTCGTCCGCCATCCTCGGATTGGGCCTAGACTTTGGCCTCCCCCTCCCCGCAACAAAAATAGGCCACGGGCACAGCCGTCCCCAAAAAAGAGCAGCCGAACCCCTCGGCACCAAGTTCATCCTGCGGAAAAATGCCCAAAAAAGGGGTGTGCTATAGCCTTTGGGCGTGGGGCCGGCGAACTTCGTCCGCCTTCCTCGGAATGGGCCGAGACATTGACCACCCCCTCCCCGCGACAAAAATAGGCCGCGGGCACAGCCGCACCCAAAAAGGAGCAGCCGAAGCCCTTGGCGCCAAGTTCGTCCTGCGGCAAAATGCCCAAAACAGGGGTGTGCTATAGCCTTTGGGCGTGGGGCTGGCGAACTTCGTCCGCCGGACTCGGAATGGGCCGAGACTTTGCCCACCCCCTCCCCGTGAGAAAAATTGGCCGCGGGCACAGCCGCGCCCAAAAAAGAGCAGCCGAACCCCTTGGCGCCAAGTTCATCCTGCGGAAAAATGCACAAAAAAGGGGTGTGCTGTAGCCTTGGGGCGTGGGGCTGGCGCAATTCGTCCGCCTTCCTCAGAATGGGCCGAGACTTTTGTCACCCCCTCTCCGCGACAAAAATATGCCGCGGGCACAGCCACGCCAACAAAAGATCAGCCGAACCCCTTGGCGCCAAGTTCGTCCTGCGGAAAAATGCCCAAAAAAGGGGTGGGCTATAGCCTTGGGGCGTGGGGCTGGCGCACTTCGTCCGCCGGACTCGGAATGGGCCGAGACTTTGCCCACCCCCTCCCCGCGATAAAAATAGGGTTCGGGCACAGCCGAGCCCAAAAAAGAGCAGCCGAACCCCTCGGCGCCAAGTTCGTCCTGCGGAATAATGCAGAAAAAAGGAGTGTGCTATACCCTTTGGGCGTGGGGCCGGCGAACTTCGTCCGCCTTCCTCGGAATGGGCCGAGACATTGGCCACCCCCTCCCCACGACAAAAATAGGCCGCGGGCACAGCCGTGCCCAAAAAAGAGCAGCCGAACCCCTTGGCGCCAAGTTCGTCCTGCGGAAAAATGCCCAAAAAAGGTGTGGGCTATAGCCTTTGGGCGTGGGGCTGGCGAACTTCGTCCGCCGGACTCGAAATGGGCCGAGACTTTGCCCACCCCCTCCCCACGAAAAAAATAGGGTTCGGGCACAGCCGCGCCCAAAAAAGAGCAGCCGAACCCCTTGGCGCCAAGTTCGTCCTGCGGAAAAATGCCCAAAAAAGGGGTGGGCTATAGCCTTGGGGCGTGGGGCTGGCGCACTTCGTCCGCCGGACTCGGAATGGGCCGAGACTTTGCCCACCCCCTCCCCGCGATAAAAATAGGGTTCGGGCACAGCCGAGCCCAAAAACGAGCAGCCGAACCCCTCGGCGCCAAGTTCGTCCTGCGGAATAATGCAGAAAAAAGGAGTGTGCTATAGCCTTTGGGCGTGGGGCCGGTGAACTTCGTCCGCCTTCCTCGGAATGGGCCGAGACATTGGCCACCCCCTCCCCACGACAAAAATAGGCCGCGGGCACAGCCGTGCCCAAAAAAGAGCAGCCGAACCCCTTGGCGCCAAGTTCGTCCTGCGGAAAATTGCCCAAAAAAGGGGTGTACTATAGCCTTTGGGCGTGGGGCCGGCAAAGTTCATCCGCCTTCCTCGGATTGGGCCGAGACTTTGGCTACCCCCTCCCCACGCCAAAAATAGGCCGCAGGTACAGCCGCGCCCAAAAAAGAGCAGCCGAACCCCCTGGCGTGAAGTTCGTCCTGCGGAAAATTGCCCAAAAAAGGGGTGTGCTACAGCCTTTGGGCGTGGGGCCGGCAAAGTTCATCCGCCTTCCTCGGATTGGGCCTAGACTTTGGCCTCCCCCTCCCCACGACAAAAATAGGCCACGGGCACAGCCGCGCCCAAAAAAGAGCAGCCGAACCCCTCGGCGCCAAGTTCGTCCTGCGGAAAAATGCCCAAAAAAGGGGTGTGCTATAGCCTTTGGGCGTGGGGCCGGCGCACTTCGTCCGCCTTCCTCGGAATGGGCCTAGACATTGACCAGCCCCTCCCCGCAACAAAAATAGGCCGCGGGCACAGCCGCACCCAAAAGGAGCAGCCGAAGCCCTTGGCGCCAAGTTCGTCCTGCGGCAAAATGCCCAAAACAGGGGTGTGCTATAGCCTTTGGGCGTGGGGCTAGCGAACTTCGTCCGCCGGACTCGGAATGGGCCGAGACTTTTCCCACCCCCTCCGCGCGACAAAAATAGGCTGCGGCCACAGCCGCGCCCAAAAAAGAGCAGCCGAACCCCTAGGCACCATGTTCATCCTGCGGAAAAATGCCCGAAAAAGGGGTGTGCTATAGCCTTTGGGCGTGGGGCCGGCGCACTTCGTCCGCCTTCCTCGGAATGGGCCGAGACATTGACCAGCCCCTCCCCGCAACAAAAATAGGCCGCGGGCACGGCCGCACGCAAAAGGAGCAGCCGAAGCCCTTGGCGCCAAGTTCGTCCTGCGGCAAAATGCCCAAAACAGGGGTGTGCTATAGCCTTTGGGCGTGGGGCTAGCGAACTTCGTCCGCCGGACTCGGAATGGGCCGAGACTTTTCCCACCCCCTCCCCGCGACAAAAATAGGCTGCGGCCACAGCCGCGCCCAAAAAAGAGCAGCCGAACCCCTAGCACCATGTTCGTCCTGCGGAAAAATGCCCGAAAAAGGGGTGTGCTATAGCCTTTGGGCGTGGGGCCTGCAATGTTCATCCGCCTTCCTCGGAATGGGCCGCGATTTTGGTCACCCCCTACCCACGCCAAAAATAGGCTATGGGCATAGCCGCCCACAAAAAACAATAGCCGAACCCCTTGGCGCCAAGTTCGTCATGCGGAAAACTGCCCAAAAAGGGGGTGGGCTATAGCCTTGGGGCGTGGGGCCGGCGAACTTCGTCCGCCGGACTTGGAATGGGCCGAGACTTTTCCCACCCCCTCCCCGCACAAAAAATAGGCCGCGGGCACAGCCATGCCCAAAAAAGACCAGCCGAACCCCTTGGTGCCAAGTTCGTCCTGGGGAAAAATACCCAAAAAAGGGGTGGGCATTAGCCTTGGGGCGTGGGGATGGCGAACTTCGTCCGCCTTCCTCGGAATGGGCCTAGACATTGACCACCCCCTCCCCGCGACAAAAATAGGCCGTGGGCACAACCGCGCCCAAAAAAGAGCAGCCGAACCCCTGGGCGCCAAGTTCGTCCTGCGGAAAAATGCCCAAAAAAGGGGTGGGCTATATAGCCTTGGGGCGTGGGGCCGGCGAACGTCATCTCCCGGACTCGGAATGGGCCAAGACTTTTCCCACCCCCTCCCCACGACAAAAATAGGCCGCGGGCTCAGCCGCGCCCAAAAAAAAGCAGCCGAACCCCTTGGCGCCAAGTTCGTCCTGCGGAAAAATGCCCAAAAAAGGGGTGGGCTATAGCCTTGGGGGGTGGGGCTGGGGAACTTCGTCCGCCGGTGTCGGAATGGGGCGAGACTTTGCCCACCCCGTCACCGTGCCAAAAATAGGCCGCGGGCACAGCCGCGCCGAAAAAAGAGCGGTCGACCCCCTTCGCGCCAAGTTTGTCCTGCGGAAAAATGCCCAAAAAAGGGGTGTTCTATAGCCCTGGGGCGTGGGGCTACCGAACTTCGTCCGCCGGACTCGGAATGGGCCGAGACTTTGCCCACCCCCTCCCCACGACAAAAATAGGCCGCGCGCACAGCCGCGCCCAAAAAAGAGCAGCCGAACCCCTTGGCGCCAAGTTCAACCGTCGGAAAAATACCCAAAAAAGGGGTGGGCTATATAGCCTTGGGGCGTGGGGCCGGCGAACTTCGTCCGCCGGACTCGGAATGGGCCGAGACTTTTCCCACCCCCTCCCCGCGACACAAATAGGCCGCGGGCTCAGCCGCGCCCAAAAAAAAAGCAGCCGAATACCTTGGCGCCAAGTTCGTCCTGCGGAAAAATACCCAAAAAAGGGGTGGGCGATAGCCTTGGGGGGTGAGGCTGGCGAACTTCGTCCGCCGGTCTCGGAATGGGGCGAGACTTTGCCCACCCCCTCACCGTGCCAAAAATAGGCCGCGGGCATAGCCGCGCCCAAAAAAGAGCAGTCGACCCCCTTGGCGCCAGGTTCGTCCGGCGGAAAAATGCCCAAAAAAGGGGTGTGCTATAGCGTTGGGGCGTGGGGCCGCCGAAGTTCGTCCGCCGGACTCGGAATGGGCCGAGACATTTCCCACCCCCTCCCCACGACAAAAATAGGCCGCGGGCACAGCGGCGCCCAAAAAAGAGCAGCCGAACCCCTTGGCGCCAAGTTCGTCCTGCGGAAAAATGCCCAAAAAAGGGGTGTGTAATAGCCTTTGGGCGTGGGGCCGGCGAACTTCGTCCGCCTTCCTCGGAATGGGCCGAGACTTTGCCCACCCCCTCCCCACGACAAAAATAGGCCGCGGGCACAGCGGCGCCCAAAAAAGAGCAGCCAAACCCCTTGGCGCTAAGTTCGTCATGCGGAAAAATGCCCAAAAAAGGGGTGTGCTATAGCTTTTGGGCGTGGGGCCGGCAAAGTTTATCCGCCTTCCTCGGAATGGGCCAAGACTTTGCCCACCCCCTCCCCGCGCCAAAAATAGCCCGCGGCCACAGCCGCGCCCAAAAAAGATCGATCGAACCCCTTGGCGCCAAGTTCGAACTGCAGAAAAATGCCCAAAAAAAGGGTGTGCTATAGCCTCGGGACGTGGGGCTGCCGAAGTTCGTCCGCCGCACTCGGAATGGGCCGAGACTTTGTTCACCCCCTCCCTGCAACAAAAATAGGCTGCGGGCACAGCCACGCCCAAAAAAGAGCAGCCGAACCCCTTCGTGCAAAGTTCGTCCTGCGGAAAAATGCCCAAAAAAGGGGTGGGCTATAGCCTTGGGGCGTGGGGCTGGCGAACTTTGTCCGCCGGACTCAGAATGGGCCAAGACTTTGCCCACCCCCTCCCCACAATAAAAATAGGCCGCGGGCACAGCCGCGCCCAAAAAAGAGCAGCCGAACCCCTCGGCGCCAACTTCGCCCTGCGGAAAAATGCCCAAAAAAGGGATGTGCTATAACCTTTGGGCGTGGGGCCGGCAAAGTTCATCCGCCGTCCTCGGAATGGGCCGAGACTTTGGCCACCCCCTCCCCGCGCCAAAAATAGGCCGCGGACACAGCCGCGCCCAATAAAGAGCAGCCGAACCCCTTGGCACCATGTTTGCCCTGCGGCAAAATGCCCAAAAAAGGGGTGTGCTATAGCCTTTGGGCGTGGGGCTGGCGCACTTCGTCCGCCTTCCTCGGAATGCGCCGAGACTTTTCCCACCCCATCCCCACGACAAAAATAGGCCGCGGGCACTGCCGCGCCCAAAAAAGAGCAGCCGAACCCCTTGGCGCCAAGTTCGCCCTGCGGAAAAATGACCAAAAAAGGGGTGCGCTATAGCCTTGGGGCGTGGGGCCGGCGAACTTCGTCTGCCGGACTCGGAATGGGCCGAGACTTTGCCCACCCCCTCCCCGGGACAAAAATGGGCAGCGGATACAGCCGCGCCCAAAAAAGAGCAGCCGAACTCCTTGGCCCCAAGTTCGTCCTGCTGAAAAATGCCCAAAAAAGGGGTGTGTTATAGCCTTTGTGCGTGGGGCTGGCGAACTTCGTCCGCCTTCCTCGTAATGGGCCGAGACTTTGGCCACCCCCTCCCCATGACAGAAATAGGGCCCGGGCACAGTCGCGCCCAAAAAAGAGCAACCGAACCCCTTGGCACCAAGTTCGACCTGCGGAAAAATGCCCAAAAAGGGGGTGGGCTATAGCCTTTGGGCGTGGGGCTGGGGCGCTTCGTCCGCCTTCCTCGGAATGGGCCGAGACTTTGGCCACCCCCTCCCCACGACAAAAATAGGCCGCAGGCACAGCCGCGCCCAATAAAGAGCAGCCGAACCCCTTGGCGCCATGTTCGCCCTGCGGAAAAATGCCGAAAAAGGGGTAGGGCTATAGCCTTGGGGCGTGGGGCCGGCGCACTTCGTCCGCCAGACTCGGAATGGGCCGAGACTTTTCCCACCCCATCCCCACGACAAAAATAGGCCGCGGGCACTGCCGCGCCCAAAAAAGAGCAGCCGAACCCCTTGGCGCCAAGTTCGTCCGGCGGAAAAAATGCCCAAAAAAGGGGTGGACTATAGCCTTGGGGCGTGGGGCCGGTGCACTTCGTCCGCCGGACTCGGAATGGGCGGAGACTATTCCCACCCCCTCCCCGTGCAAAAATAGGCCGCGAGCACAGCCGCGCCCTAAAAAGAGCCGCCGAACCCCTTGGCGCCAAGTTCGTCCTACGGCAAAATGCCCAAAAAAGGGGTGTGTTATAGCCTTTGGGCGTGGGGCTGGCGCACTTCGTCCGCCTTCCTCGGAATGGGCCGAGACTTTGGCCACCCCCTCCCCACGACAAAAATAGGCCGCGGGCACAGCCGCGCCCAATAAAGAGCAGCCGAACCCCTTGGCGCCATGTTCGCCCTGCGGCAAAATGCCCAAAAAAGGGGTGTGCTATAGCCTTTGGGCGTGGGGCTGGCGCACTTCGTCCGCCTTCCTCGGAATAGGCCGAGACTTTTCCCACCCCATCCCCACGACAAAAATAGGCCGCGGGCACTGCCGCGCCCAAAAAAGAGCAGCCGAACCCCTTGGCGCCAAGTTCGTCCGGCGGAAAAATGCCCAAAAAAGGGGTGGACTATAGCCTTGGGGCGTGGGGCCGGCGCACTTCGTCCGCCGGACTCGGAATGGGCCGAGAATTTTCCCACCCCATCCCCATGACAAAAATAGGCTGCGGGCACTGCCAAGCCCAAAAAAGAGCAGCCGAACTCCTTGGCGCCAAGTTCGTCCGGCGGAAAAATGCCCAAAAAAGGGGTGGACTATAGCCTTGGGGCGTGGGGCCGGCACACTTCGTCCGCCGGACTCGGAATGGGCGGAGACTATTCCCACCCCCTCCCCGCGCCAAAAATAGGCCGCGAGCACAGCCGTGCCCAAAAAAGAGCAGCCGAACCCCTTGGCGCCAAGTTCGTCCTGCGGCAAAATGCCCAAAAAAGGGGTGTGCTATAGCCTTTGGGCGTGGGGCTGGCGCACTTCGTCCACCTTCCTCGGAATGGGCCGAGACTTTGGCCACCCCCTCCCCACGACAAAAATAGGCCGCGGCACAGCCGCGCCCAATAAAGAGCAGCCGAACCCGTTAGTGCCAAGCTCGTCCTGCGGCAAAATACCGAAAAAAGGGGTGTGCTATAGCCTTTGGGCGTCGGGCCGGCAAAGTTCATCCGCCTTCCTCAGAATGGGCCGAGACTTTGCCCACCCCCTCCCCGTGCCAAAAATAGGCCGCGGGCACCGCCGCGTCAAAAAAATAGCAGCCGAACCCCTTGGCGCCAACTTCGTCCTGCGGACACAGAATGGGGGGAGACTTTTCTCACCGCCTCCCCGCGACAAAAATAGGCCGCGGCCACAGCCGCACGCAAAAAAGCCAGCCGAACCCCTTGGTGCCAATTTCGTCCTGTAGCAAAATGCCTAAAAAAGGGGAGTGCTATAGCCTTTGGGCATCGGCCGGCAAAGTTCATCCGCCTTCCTCAGAATGGGCCGAGACTTTGCCCACCCCCTCCTCGTGCCAAAAATAGGCCGCGGGCACAGCCGCGCCTAAAAAAGAGCACGAACCCCTTGGCGCCAACTTCGTCCTGCGGAAAAATGCCCAAAAAGGGGGTGGGCTATAGCCTTGGGGCGTGGGGCCAGCGAACTTCGTCCGCCGGACTCAGAATGGGCCGAGACGTTGGCCACGCCCTCCTCACGACAAAAATAGGCAGCGGGCACAGCCGCGCCCAAAAAAGAACAGCCGAACACCTTGGCGCCAAGTTCGTCCTGCGGAAAAATTCCCAAAAAAGGGGTGTGCTATAGACTTTGGGCGTGGGGCCGGCGGACTTCGTCCGCCTCCCTCGGAATGGGATGAGACTTTGGCCACCCCCTCCCTGCGACAAAAATAGGCCACGGGCACAGCCACACCCAAAAATGAGCAGCCGAACCCCTTGGTGCCAAGTTCGTCCTGCGGCAAAATGCCCAAAAAAGGGGTGTGCTATAGCCTTTGGGCGTGGGGCCTGCAAAGTTCATCCGCCGTCCTCGGACTGGGCCGAGACTTTTCCCAACCCCTCCCCGTGCAAAAAATAGGCCGCGGGCACAGCCGCGCCCAAAAAAGAGCAGACAAGCCCCTTGGCGCCAAGTTCGTCCTGCGGAAAAATTCCCAAAAAGGGGGTGGGCTATAGCCTTGGTCCGTGGGGCCGACGCACATTGTCCGCTGGACTCGGAATGGGCGGAGACTTTTCCTACCCCCTCCCCGCGCCAAAAATAGGCCGCGGGCACAGACGCGCCAAAAATAGAGCAGCCGAACCCCTGGGCGCCAAGTTCGTCCTGCGGCAAAATGCCCTAAAAAGGGGTGTGCTATAGCCTTTGGGTGTCGGGCCGGCAAAGTTCATCCGCCTTCCTCAGAATGGGCCGAGACTTTCCCCACCCCCTCCCCGCGCCAAAATTAGGCCGCGGGCACAGCCGTGCCTAAAGAAGAGCAGCCGAACCCCTTGGCGCCAAGTTCGTCCTGTGGAAAAATGCCCAAAAAGGGGGTGGGCTATAGCCTTGGGGGGTGGGGCCAACGAACTTCGCCCGCCGGACTCGGAGTGGGCAGAGACTTTTCCCACCCCCTCCCCACGCCAAAAATAGGCCGCGGGCACAGCCGCACCTAAAAAAGAGCAGCCGATCCCCTTGGCGCCAAGTTCGTCCTGCGGCAAAATGCCCAAAAAAGGGGTGTGCTATAGCCTTTGGGCGTGGGGCTGGCGCACTTCGTCCACCTTCCTCGGAATGGGCCGAGACTTTGGCCACCCCCTCCCCACGACAAAAATAGGCCGCGGCACAGCCGCGCCCAATAAAGAGCAGCCGAACCCGTTAGTGCCAAGCACGTCCTGCGGCAAAATACCGAAAAAAGGGGTGTGCTATAGCCTTTGGGCGTCGGGCCGGCAAAGTTCATCCGCCTTCCTCAGAATGGGCCGAGACTTTGCCCACCCCCTCCCCGTGCCAAAAATAGGCCGCGGGCACCGCCGCGTCAAAAAAATAGCAGCCGAACCCCTTGGCGCCAACTTCGTCCTGCGGACACAGAATGGGGGGAGACTTTTCCCACCGCCTCCCCGCGACAAAAATAGGCCGCGGCCACAGCCGCACGCAAAAAAGCCAGCCGAACCCCTTGGTGCCAATTTCGTCCTGTAGCAAAATGCCTAAAAAAGGGGAGTGCTATAGCCTTTGGGCATCGGCCGGCAAAGTTCATCCGCCTTCCTCAGAATGGGCCGAGACTTTGCCCACCCCCTCCTCGTGCCAAAAATAGGCCGCGGGCACAGCCGCGCCTAAAAAAGAGCACGAACCCCTTGGCGCCAACTTCGTCCTGCGGAAAAATGCCCAAAAAGGGGGTGGGCTATAGCCTTGGGGCGTGGGGCCAGCGAACTTCGTCCGCCGGACTCAGAATGGGCCGAGACGTTGGCCACGCCCTCCTCACGACAAAAATAGGCAGCGGGCACAGCCGCGCCCAAAAAAGAACAGCCGAACACCTTGGCGCCAAGTTCGTCCTGCGGAAAAATTCCCAAAAAAGGGGTGTGCTATAGACTTTGGGCGTGGGGCCGGCGGACTTCGTCCGCCTCCCTCGGAATGGGATGAGACTTTGGCCACCCCCTCCCTGCGACAAAAATAGGCCACGGGCACAGCCACACCCAAAAATGAGCAGCCGAACCCCTTGGTGCCAAGTTCGTCCTGCGGCAAAATGACCAAAAAAGGGGTGTGCTATAGCCTTTGGGCGTGGGGCCTGCAAAGTTCATCCGCCGTCCTCGGACTGGGCCGAGACTTTTCCCAACCCCTCCCCGTGCAAAAAATAGGCCGCGGGCACAGCCGCGCCCAAAAAAGAGCAGACAAGCCCCTTGGCGCCAAGTTCGTCCTGCGGACAAATTCCCAAAAAGGGGGTGGGCTATAGCCTTGGTCCGTGGGGCCGGCGCACATTGTCCGCTGGACTCGGAATGGGCGGAGACTTTTCCTACCCCCTCCCCGCGCCAAAAATAGGCCGCGGGCACAGACGCGCCAAAAAAAGAGCAGCCGAACCCCTGGGCGCCAAGTTCGTCCTGCGGCAAAATGCCCTAAAAAGGGGTGTGCTATAGCCTTTGGGTGTCGGGCCGGCAAAGTTCATCCGCCTTCCTCAGAATGGGCCGAGACTTTCCCCACCCCCTCCCCGCGCCAAAATTAGGCCGCGGGCACAGCCGTGCCTAAAGAAGAGCAGCCGAACCCCTTGGCGCCAAGTTCGTCCTGTGGAAAAATGCCCAAAAAGGGGGTGGGCTATAGCCTTGGGGGGTGGGGCCAACGAACTTCGCCCGCCTTACTCAGAATGGGCCGAGACTTTGCCCATCCCCACCCCGCGCCAAAAATAGGCCGCGGGCACAGCTGCGCCTAAAAAAGAGCAGCCGAACCCCTTGGCGCCAAGTTCTTCCTGCGGAAAAATGCCCAAATTGGGGGTGGGCTATAGCCTTGGGGCGTGGGGCCAGCGAACTTCGTCCGCCGGACTCATAATGGGCCGAGACATTGGCCACCTCCTCCCCGCGACAAAAATCGGCCGCGGGCACAGCCGCGCCCAAAAAAGAGCAGCCGAAGACCTTGGCGCCAAGTTCGTCCAGCGGAAAAATTCCCAAAAAAGGGGTGTGCTATAGCCTTTGGGCGTGGGGCCGGCGCACTTCGTCCGCCTTCCTCGGAATGGGCCGAGACTTTGGCCACCCCCTCCCTGCGACAAAAATAGGCCGCGGGCACAGCCGCGCCCAAAAAAGAGCAGCCGAACACCTTGGCGCCAAGTTCGTCCAGCGGAAAAATTCCCAAAAAAGGGGTGTGCTATAGCCTTTGGGCGTGGGGCCGGCGCACTTCGTCCGCCTTCCTCGGAATGGGCCGAGACTTTGGCCACCCCCTCCCTGCGACAAAAATAGGCCGCGGGCACAGCTGCGCCCATAAAAGAGTAGCCGAACCCCTTGGTGCCAAGTTCGTCCTGCGGCAAAATGCCAAAAAAAGCGGAGTGCGATAGCCTTTGGGCGTCGGCCGGCAAAGTTCATCCGCCTTCCTCAGAATGGGCCGAGACTTTGCCCACCCCCTCCCCGCGCCAAAAATAGGCCGCGGGCACAGCCGCGCCCAAAAAAGAGCCGCCGAACCCCTTGGTGCCATGTTCGTCCTGCGGCAAAATGCCCAAAAAAGGGGTGTGCGATAGCCTTTGGGCGTCGGCCGGCAAAGTTCATCCGCCTTCCTCAGAATGGGCCGAGACTTTGCTCACCCACGCCCCGCGCTAAAAATAGGCCGCGGCCACAGAGGCGCCCAAAAAAGAGCAGCCGAACCTCTTGGTACGAAGTTCGTCCTGCGGCAAAACTCCCAAAAAAGGGGTGTGCTATAGCCTTTGGGCGTCGGCCGGCAAAGTTCATCCGCCTTCCTCAGAATGGGCCGAGACTTTGCCCACCCCCTCCCCGCGCCAAAAATAGGCCGCGGGCACAGCCGCGTCCAAAAAAGAGCAGCCGAACCCCATGGCGCCAAGTTCGTCCTGCGGAAAAATGCCCAAAAAGGGGGTGGGGTATAGCCTTGGGGCGTGGGGCTAGCGAACTTCGTCCGCCGGACTCAGAATGGGCCGAGACATTGGCCACCCCCCTCCCCGCGACAAAAATCGGACGCGGGCACAGCCGCGCCCAAAAAAGAGCAGCCGAACACCTTGGCGCCAAGTTCGTCCAGCTGAAAAATTCCCAAAAAAGGGGTGTGCTATAGCCTTTGGGCGTGGGGCCGGCCCACTTCGTCCGCCTTCCTCGGAATGGGCCGAGACTTTGGCCACCCCTCGCTGCGACAAAAATAGGCCGCGGGCACAGCCGCGCCCAAAAGAGAGCAGCCGAACCCCATGGCGCCAAGTTTGTCCTGCGGAAAAATGCTCAAAAAGGGGGTGGGCTATAGCCTTGGGGCGTGGGGCCGGCGTACTTCATCCGCCGGACTCGGAATGGGCTGAGACTTTGGCCACCGCCTCCCCGAGACAAAAATAGGCCGCGGGCATAGCCGCGCCCAAAAAAGAGCAGCCGAACCCCTTGGTGCCAAGCTCGTCCTGTGGCAAAATGCCCAAAAAACGGGTGTGCTATAGCCTTTGGACGTCGGCCGGCAAAGTTCATCCGCCTTCCTCGGAATGGGCCGAGACTTTGCCCATCCCCGCCCCGCGCCAAAAATAGACCGCGGGGACAGCCGCACCTAAAAAAAAGCAGCCGAACCCCTTGGCTCCAAGTTCTTCCTGCGGAAAAATGCCCAAATTGGGGGTGGCCTATAGCCTTGGGGCGTGGGGCCAGCGAACTTCGTCCGCCGGACTCATAATGGGCCGAGACATTGGCCACCCCCTCCCCGCGACAAAAATCGGACGCGGGCACAGCCGCGCCCAAAAAAGAGCAGCCGAACACCTTGGCGCCAAGTTCGTCCAGCTGAAAAATTCCCAAAAAAGGGGTGTGCTATAGCCTTTGGGCGTGGGGCCGGCCCACTTCGTCCGCCTTCCTCGGAATGGGCCGAGACTTTGGCCACCCCTCGCTGCGACAAAAATAGGCCGCGGGCACAGCCGCGCCCAAAAAAGAGCAGCCGAACCCCTTGGCGCCAAGTTCGTCCTGCGGAAAAATGCCCAAAAAAGGGGTGTGCTATAGCCTTTGGGCGTGGGGCCGGCGAACTTCGTACACCTTCCTCGGAATGGGCCGAGACATTGGCCACCCCCTGCCTGCGACAAAAAATAGGCCGCGGGCACAGCCGCGCCCAAAAAAGAGCAGCCGAACCCCTTGGCGCCAAGTTCGTCCTGCGGAAAAATGCCCCAAAAGGGGGTGGGCTATAGCCTTGGGGCGTGGGGCCGGCGAACTTCATCCGCCGGACTTGGAATGGGCCGAGACATTGGCCACCCCCTCCCCGCGACAAAAATCGGCCGCGGGCACAGCCGCGTCCAAAAAAGAGCAGCCGAACACCTTGGCCCCAAGTTAGTCCAGCGGAAAAATTCCCAAAAAAGGGGTGTACTATAGCCTTTGGGCGTGGGGCCGGCGCACTTCGTCCGCCTGCCTCGGAATGGGCCGAGACTTTGGCCACCCCCTCCTTGCGACAAAAATTGGCCGCAGGCACAGCCGCGCCCAAAAGAGAGCAGCCGAACCCCTTGGCGCCAAGTTCGTCCTGCGGAAAAATGCCCAAAAAGGGGGTGGGCAATAGCCTTGGGGCGTGGGGCCGACGTACTTCATCCGCCGGACACGGAATGGGCTGAGACTTTGGCCACCGCCTCCCCGAGACAAAAATAGGCCGCGGGCACAGCCGCGCCCAAAAAAGAACAGCCGAACCCCTTGGCGCCAAGTTCGTCCTGCGGAAAAATGCCCAAAAAAGGGGTGTGCTATAGCCTTTGGGCGTGGGGCCGGCGAACTTCGTACACCTTCCTCGGAATGGGCCGAGACATTGGCCACCCCCTCCCTGCGACAAAAATAGGCCGCGGGCACAGCCGCGCCCAAAAAAGAGCAGCCGAACCCCTTGGCGCCAAGTTCGTCCTGCGGAAAAATGCCCAAAAGGGGGGTGGGCTATAGCCTTGGGGCGTGGGGCCGGCGAACTTCATCTGCCGGACTCGGAATGGGCCGAGACATTGGCCACCCCCTCCCTGCGACAAAAATAGGCCGCGGGCACAGGCGTGCCCAAAAAAGAGCAGCCGAACCCCTTGGTGCCAAGTTCGTCCTGCGGCAAAATGCCCAAAAAAGGGGTGTGCGATAGCTTTTGGGCGTCGGCCGGCAAAGTTCATCTGCCTTCCTCAGAATGGGCCGAGACTTTGCTCACCCCCGCCCCGCGCCAAAAATAGGCCGCGGCCACAGACGCGCCCAAAAAAGAGCAGCCGAACCTCTTGGTACGAAGTTCGTCCTGCGGTAAAACGCCCAAAAAAGGGGTGTGCTATAGCCTTTGGGCGTCGGCCGGCAAAGTTCATCCGCCTTCCTCAGAATGGGCCGAGACATTGCCCACCGCCTCCCCACGCCAAAAATAGGTCGCGGGCACAGCCGCGCCTAAAAAAAAGCAGCCGAACCCCTTGGTGCCAAGCTCGTCCTGTGGCAAAATCCTCAAAAAGGGGGTGTGCTATAGCCTTTGGGCGTCGGCCGGCAAACTTCATCCGCCTTCCTCAGAATGGGCCGAGACTTTGCCCACCCCCTCCCCGCGCCAAAAATAGGCCGCGGGCACAGCCGCGCCTAAAAAAGAGCAGCCGAACCCCTTGGCGCAAAGTTCGTCCTGCGGACAAATGCCCAGAAAGGGGGTGGGCTATAGCCTAGGGCCTTGGGGCTAGCGAACTTTGTACGCCGGACTCAGAATAGGCTGAGACATTGGCCCACCCCCTCCCCGCGACAAAAATAGGCCGCGGGCACAGCCGCCCCCAAAAAGGAGCCGCCGAACCCCTTGGCGCCAAGTTCGTCCTGCGGAAAAATGCCCAAAAAAGGGGTGTGCTATAGCCTTTGGGCGTGGGGCCGGCGAACATCGTCCGCCTTCCTCAGAATGGGCCGAGACTTTGGCCACCCCCTTCCCACGACAAAAATAAGCCGCGGGCACAGCCGCGCCCAAAAAAGAGGAGCCGAACCCCTTGGCGCCAAGTTCGTCCTGCGGAAAAATGCCCAAAAAGGGGGTGGGCTATAGCCTTAGGGCGTGGGGCCGGCGCACTTCATCCGCCGGACTCGGAATGGGCCGAGACTTTGGACACCGCATCCCCGCGACAAAAATAGGCTGCGGGCACAGCCGCGCCCAAATAAGAGCAGCAGAACCCCTTGGTTCCAACCTCGTGCTGCGGAAAAATGCCCAAAAAAGGGGTGTGCTATAGCCTTTGGCCGTGGGGCCGGCGAACTTCGTACACCTTCCTCGGAATGGGCCGAGACTTTGGCCACCCCCTCCCTGCGACAAAAATAGGCCACGGGCACAGCCGCGCCCAGAAAAGAGCAGCCGAACCCTTCGCGCCAAGTTTGTCCTGAGGCAAAATGCCCAAAAAATGGGTGTGCTATAGCCTTTGGGCATGGGGCCGGCAAAGTTCTTCCCCCTTCCTCGGAATGGGCCGAGACTTTGCCCACCCCCTCCCCGTGCCAAAAATAGGCCGCGGGCACAGCCGCGCCCAAAAAAGAGCAGCCGAACCCCTTGGCGCCAAGTTCGTCCTGCGGAAAAATTCCCAAAAAAGGGGTGTGCTATAGCCTTTGTGCGTGGGGCCAGCGAACTTCGTACACCTTCCTCGGAATGGGCCGAGACTTTGCCCACCCCCTCCCCTCACCAAAAATAGGCCGCGGGCACAGCCGCGCCCAAAAAAGAGCAGCCGAACCCCATGCCGCCAAGTTCGTCTTGCGGAAAAATGCCCAAAAAGGTGTTGGCTATAGCCTTGGGACGTGGGGCGTGCGAACTTCGTCCGCCGGACTCGGAATGGGCTGAGACTTTGAACACCACCTCCCCGCGACCAAAATAGGCCGCGGGCACAGCCGCGCCCAAAAAAGAGCAGCCGAACCCCTGGGCGCCAAGTTCGTCCTGCGAAAAAATGCCCGAAAAAGGGGTGTGCTATAGCCTTTTGGCGTGGCGCCGGTGAACTTCGTCCTCCTTGCTCGGAATGGGTCGAGACATTGCCCACCCCCTCCCCTCACCAAAAATAGGCCGCGGGCACAGCCGCGCCTAAAAAAGAGCAGCCGAATCCCATGGCGCCAAGTTCGTCCTGCGGAAAAATGCCCAAAAAGGGGGTGGGCTATGGCCTTGGGGCGTGGGGCCGGCGAACTTCTTCCGCCGCACTCAGAATGGGCCAAGACTTTGCCACAGCCTCCCCGCGACAAAAATAGGCTGCGGGCAAAGCCGCGCCCAAATAAGAGCAGCCGAACCCCTTGGTACCAAGCTCGTCCTGTGGCAAAATGCCCAAAAAAGGGGTGTGCTATAGCCTTTTGGCGTCGGCCGGCAAAGTTAATCCGCCTTCCTCAGAATTGGCCGAGACTTTGCCCACCCCCGCCCCGCGCCAAAAATAAGCCGCGGGCACAGCCGCGCCTAAAAAAGAGCAGCCGAAACCCTTGGCGCCAAGTTCGTCCTGCGGAAAAATGCCCAAAAAGGGGGTGGGCTATAGCCTTGGGGCGTGGGGCCTGCGAACTTCGTCCGCCGGACTCAGAATGGGCCGAGACATTGGCCACCCCCTCCCCGCGACAAAAATAGGCCGCGAGCACAGCCGCGCCCAAAAAAGAGCAGCCGAACCCCTTGGCGCCAAGTTCGTCCTGCCGAAAAATTCCCAAAAAAGGGGTGTGCTATAGCCTTTGGGCGTGGGGCCGGGGCACTTCGTCCGCCTTCCTCGGAATGGGCCGAGACCTTGGCCACCCCCTCCCTATGACAAAAATAGGCCGCGGGCACAGCCGCGAATAAAAAAGAGCAGCCGAACCCCTTGCTGCCAAATTCGTCCTGCGGCAAAATGCCCAAAAAAGGGGTGTGCTATAGCCTTTGGGCGTCGGCCGGCAATGTTAATCCGCCTTCCTCAGAATGGGCCGAGACTTTGCCCACCCCATCCCCGTGCCAAAAATAGGCCGCGCGCACAGCCGTGCCTAAAAAAGAGCAGCCGAACCCCTTGGCGCCAAGTTCGTCCTGCGGAAAAATGCCAAAAAGGGGGTGGGCTATATCCTTGGGGCGTGGGGCCCGCGAACTACGTCCGCCGGACTCAGAATGGGCCGAGACATTGGCCACCCCCTCCCCGCGACAAAAATAGGCCGCGAGCACAGCCGCGCCCAAAAAAGAGCAGCCGAACCCCTTGGCGCCAAGTTCGTCCTGCCGAAAAATTCCCAAAAAAGGGGTGTGCTATAGCCTTTGGGCGTGGGGCCGGCGCACTTCGTCCGCCTTCCTCGGAATGGGCCGAGACCTTGGCCACCCCCTCCCTATGACAAAAATAGGCCGCGGGCACAGCCGCGAATAAAAAAGAGCAGCCGAACCCCTTGCTGCCAAATTCGTCCTGCGGCAAAATGCCCAAAAAAGGGGTGTGCTATAGCCTTTGGGCGTCGGCCGGCAATGTTAATCCGCCTTCCTCAGAATGGGCCGAGACTTTGCCCACCCCATCCCCGTGCCAAAAATAGGCCGCGCGCACAGCCGTGCCTAAAAAAGAGCAGCCGAACCCCTTGGCGCCAAGTTCGTCCTGCGGAAAAATGCCAAAAAGGGGGTGGGCTATATCCTTGGGGCGTGGGGCCCGCGAACTACGTCCGCCGGACTCAGAATGGGCCGAGACATTGGCCACCCCCTCCCCGCGACAAAAATAGGCCGCGAGCACAGCCGCGCCCTAAAAAGAGCAGCCGAACCCCTTGGCGCCAAGTTCGTCCTGCCGAAAAATTCCCAAAAAAGGGGTGTGCTATAGCCTTTGGGCGTGGGGCCGGGGCACTTCGTCCGCCTTCGTCGGAATGGGCCGAGACCTTGGCCACCCCCTCCCTATGACAAAAATAGGCCGCGGGCACAGCCGCGAATAAAAAAGAGCAGCCGAACCCCTTGCTGCCAAATTCGTCCTGCGGCAAAATGCCCAAAAAAGGGGTGTGCTATAGCCTTTGGGCGTCGGCCGGCAATGTTCATCCGCCTTCCTCAGAATGGGCCGAGACTTTGTCCACGCCATCCCCGCGCCAAAAATAGGCCGCGCGCACAGCCGCGCCTAAAAAAGAGCAGCCGAACCCCTTGGCGCCAAGTTCGTCCTGCGGAAAAATGCCCAAAAAGGGGGTGGGCTATAGCCTTGGTACGTGGGGCCCGCGAACTTCGTCCGCCGGCTTCAGAATCGGCCGAGACATTGGCCACCCACTCCCCGCGACAAAAATAGGCCGCGAGCACAGCCGCGTTTAAAAAAGAGCAGCCGAACCCCTTGGCGCCAAGTTCGTCCTGCGGAAAAATGCCCAAAAAGGGGGTGGGCTATAGCCTTGGGGCGTGGGGCCGGCGAACTTCGTCCGCCGGACTCAGAATGGGCCGAGACTTTGCCACCGCTTCCCCACGACCAAAATAGGCTGCGGACAAAGCCGCACCCAAATAAGAGCAGCCGAACCCCTTGGTGCCAAGCTCGTCCTGTGGCAAAATGCCCAAAAAAGGGGTGTGCTATAGCCTTTGGGCGTCGGCCGGCAAAGTTCATCCGCCTTCCTCAGAATGGGCCGAGACTTTGCCCACCCCCGCCCCGCGCCAAAAATAAGCCGCGGGCACAGCCGCGCCTAACAAAGAGCAGCCGAACCCCTTGGCGCCAAGTTCGTCCTGCGGAAAAATGCCCAAAAAGGGGGTGGGCTATAGCCTTGGGGCGTGGGGCCTGCGAACTTCGTCCGCCGGACTCAGAATGGGCCGAGACATTGGCCACCCTCTCCCCGCGACAAAAATAGGCCGCGAGCACAGCCGCGCCCAAAAAAGAGCAGCCGAACCCCTTGGCGCCAAGTTCGTCCTGCCGAAAAATTCCGAAAAAAGGGGTGTGCTATAGCCTTTGGGCGTGGGGCCGGCGCACTTCGTCCGCCTTCCTCGGAATGGGCCGAGACCTTGGCCACCCCCTCCCTATGACAAAAATAGGCCGCGGGCACAGCCGCGAATAAAAAAGAGCAGCCGAACCCCTTGCTTGCAAATTCGTCCTGCGATAAAATGCCCAAAAAAGGGGTGTGCTATAGCCTTTGGGCGTCGGCCGGCAATGTTCATCCGCCTTCCTCAGAATGGGCCGAGACTTTACCCACCCCATCCCCGCGCCAAAAATAGGCCGCGCGCACAGCCGCGCCTAAAAAAGAGCAGCCGAACCCCTTGGCGCCAAGTTCGTCCTGCGGAAAAATGCCCAAAAAGGGGGTGGGCTATAACCTTGGTGCGTGGGGCCCTCGAACTTCGTCCGCCGGCTTCAGAATCGGCCGAGACATTGGGCACCCACTCCCCGCAACAAAAATAGGCCGCGAGCACAGCCGCGCCCAAAAAAGAGCAGCCGAACCCCTTGGCGCCAAGTTCGTCTTGCGAAAAAATGCCCAAAAAGGGGTTGGCTATAGCCTTGGGGCGTGGGGCGGGCGAACTTCGTCCGCCGGACTCAGAATGGGCCGAGACATTGCCCACCCCTTCCCCGTGACCAAAATAGGCTGCGGGCACAGCCGCACCCAAAAAAGAGCAGCCCAACCCCTTGGCGCCAAGTTCGTCCTGTGGAAACATTCCCAAAAAAGGGGTGTGCTATAGCCTTTGGGCGTCGGCCGGCAAAGTTCATCCGCCTTCCTCAGAATGGGCCGAGACTTTGCCCACCCCCGCCCCGCGCCAAAAATAGGCCGCGGGCACAGCCGCGCCTAACAAAGAGCAGCCGAACCCCTTGGCGCCAAGTTCGTCCTGCGGAAAAATGCCCAAAAAGGGGGTGGGCTATAGCCTTGGGGCGTGGGGCCCGCGAACTTCGTCCGCCGGACTCAGAATGGGCCGAGACATTGGCCACCCCCTCCCCGCGACAAAAATAGGCCGCGAGCACAGCCGCGCCCAAAAAAGAGCAGCCGAACCCCTTGGCGCCAAGTTCGTCCTGCCGAAAAATTCCGAAAAAAGGGGTGTGCTATAGCCTTTGGGCGTGGGGCCAGCGCACTTCGTCCGCCTTCCTCGGAATGGGCCGAGACCTTGGCCACCCCCTCCCTATGACAAAAATAGGCCGCGGGCACAGCCGCGAATAAAAAAGAGCAGCCGAACCCCTTGCTTGCAAATTCGTCCTGCGGCAAAATGCCCAAAAAAGGGGTGTGCTATAGCCTTTGGGCGTCGGCCGGCAATGTTCATCCGCCTTCCTCAGAATGGGCCGAGACTTTACCCACCCCATCCCCGCGCCAAAAATAGGCCACGCGCACAGCCGTGCCTAAAAAAGAGCAGCCGAACCCCTTGGCGCCAAGTTCGTCCTGCGGAAAAATGCCCAAATAGGGGGTGGGCTATAGCCTTGGGGCATGGGGCCAGCGAACCTCGTCCGCCGAACTCAGAATGGGCCGAGACATTGGCCACCGCCTCCCCGCGACAAAAATAGTCCGCGAGCACAGCCGCGCCCAAAAAAGAGCAGCCCAACCCCTTGGCGCCAAGTTCGTCCTGCGGAAAAATTCCCAAAAAAGGGCTGTGCTATAGCCTTTGGGCGTGGGGCCGGCGCACTTCGTCCGCCTTCCTCGGAATGAACCGAGACCTTGGCCACCCCCTCCCTATGACAAAAATAGGCTGCGGGCACAGCCGCGAATAAAAAAGAGCAGCCGAACACCTTGCTGCCAATTTCGTCCTGCGGCAAAATGCCCAAAAAAGGGGTGTGCTATAGCCTTTGGGCGTCGGCCGGCAATGTTCATCCGCCTTCCTCAGAATGGGCCGAGACTTTGCCCACCCCATCCCCGCGCCAAAAATAGGCCGCGCGCACAGTCGCGCCTAAAAAAGAGCTGCCGAACCCCTTGGCGCCAAGTTCGTCCTGCGGAAAAATGCCCAAAAAGGGGGTGGGCTATAGCCTTGGGGCGTGGGGCCCGCGAACTTCATCCGCCGGACTCGGAATCGGCCGAGACATTGGCCACCCCCTCCCCGCGACAAAAATAGGCCACGAGCACAGCCGCGGCCAAAAAAGAGCAGCTGAACCCCTTGGCGCCAAGTTCGTCTTGCGGAAAAATGCCCAAAAAGGGGGTGGGCTATAGCCTTGGGGCGTGGGGCCGGCGAACTTCGTCCGCTGGACTCAGAATGGGCCGAGACTTTCCCACCGCCTCCCCGCGACAAAAATAGGCCGCGGGCAAAGCCGCGCCCAAATAAGAGCAGCCGAACCCCTTGGTGCCAAGCTCGTCCTGTGGCAAAATGCCCAAAAAAGGGGTGTGCTATAGCCTTTGGGCGTCGGCCGGCAAAGTTCATCCGCCTTCCTCAGAATGGGCCGTGAATTTACCCACCCCCGCCCCGCGCCAAAAATAGGATGCGGGCACAGCCGTGCCTAAAAAAGAGCAGCCGAACCCCTTGGCGCCAAGTTCGTCCTGCGGAAAAATGCCCAAAAAGGGGGTGGGCTATAGCCTTGGGGCGTGGGGCCCGCGAACCTCATCCGCCGGACTCAGAATGGGCCGAGACATTGGCCACCCCCTCCCCGCGACAAAAATAGGCCGCGGGAACAGCCGCGCCCAAAAAAGAGCAGCCCAACCCCTTGGCGCCAAGTTCGTCCTGCGGAAAAATTCCTAAAAAAGGGGTGTGCTATAGCCTTTGGGCGTGGGGCCGGCGCACTTCGTCCGCCTTCCTCGGAATGGGCCTAGACCTTGGCCACCCTCTCCCTGCGACAAAAATAGGCCGCGGGCACAGCCGCGAATAAAAAAGAGCAGCCGAACCCCTTGCTGCCAAGTTCGTCCTGCGGCAAAATGCCCAAAAAAGGGGTGTGCTGTGGCCTTTGGGCGTCGGCCGGCAAAGTTCATCCGCCTTCCTCAGAATGGGCCGAGACTTTGCCCACCCCCTCCCCGTGCCAAAAATAGGCTGCGGGCACAGCCGCGCCTAAAAAAGAGCCGCCGAACCCCTTGGCGCCAAGTTCGCCTTGCGGAAAAATGCCCAAAAAGGGGTTGGCTATAGCCTTGGGGCGTGGGGCGGGCGAACTTCGTCCGCCGGACTCCGAATGGGCCGAGACTTTGCCCACCCCCTCCCCGCGACCAAAATAGGCTGCGGGCACAGCCGCGCCCAAAAAAGAGCAGCCCAATCCCTTGGCGCCAAGTTCGTCCTGCGGAAAAATTCCCAAAAAAGGGGTGTGCTATAGCCTTTGGGCGTGGGGCCGGCGCACTTCGTCCGCCTTCCTCGGAATGGACCGAGACCTTGGCCACCCCCTCCCTATGACAAAAATAGGTCGCGGGCACAGCCACGAATAAAAAAGAGCAGCCGAACCGCTTGCTGCCAAATTCGTCCTGCGGCAAAATGCCCAAAAAAGGGGTGTCCTATAGCCTTTGGGCGTCGGCCGGCAATGTTCATCCGCCTTCCTCAGAATGGGCCGGGACTTTGCCCACCCCATCTCCGCGCCAAAAATAGGCTGCGGGCAAAGCCGCGCCTAAATAAGAGCAGCCGAACCCCTTGGCGCCAAGTTCATCCTGCGGAAAAATGCCCAAAAAGGGGGTGGGCTATAGCCTTGGGGCGTGGGGCCCGCGAACTTCGTCCGCCGGACTCAGAATCGGCCGAGACATTGGCCACCCCCTCCCCGCGATAAAAATAGGCCGCGAGCACAGCAGCGCCCAAAAAAGAGCTGCCGAACCCCTTGGCGCCAGGTTCGTCCTGCGGAAAAATTCCCAAAAAAGGGGTGGGCTATATAGCCTTTGGGCGTCGGCCGGCAAAGTTCATCCGCCTTCCTCAGAATGGGCCGAGACTTTGCCCACCCCCTCCACGCGCCAAAAATAGGCCGCGGGCACAGCCGCGCCTAAAAAAGAGCCGCCGAACCCCTTGGCGCCAAGTTCGTCTTGCGGAAAAATGCCCAAAAAGGGGTTGGCTATAGCCTTGGGGCGTGGGGCGGGCGAACTTCGTCCGCCGGACTCCGAATGGGCCGAGACTTTGCCCACCCCCTCCCCGCGACGAAAATAGGCTGCGGGCACAGCCGCGCCCAAAAAAGAGCAGCCCAATCCCTTGGCGCCAAGTTCGTCCTGCGGAAAAATTCCCAAAAAAGGGGTGGGCTATATAGCCTTTGGGCGTCGGCCGGCAAAGTTCATCCGCCTTCCTCAGAATCGGCCGAGACTTTGCCCACCCCCGCCCCGCGCCAAAAATAGGCCGCGGGCACAGCCGCGCCTAAAAAAGAGCAGCCGAACCCCTTGGCGCCAAGTTCGTCCTGCGGAAAAATGCCCAAAAAGGGGGTGGGCTATAGCCTTGGGGCGTGGGGCCCGCGAACTTCGTCCGCCGGACTCAGAATCGGCCGAGACATTGGCCACCCCCTCCCCGCGATAAAAATAGGCCGCGAGCACAGCAGCGCCCAAAAAAGAGCTGCCGAACCCCTTGGCGCCAAGTTCGTCCTGCGGAAAAATTCCCAAAAAAGGGGTGGGCTATATAGCCTTTGGGCGTCGGCCGGCAAAGTTCATCCGCCTTCCTCAGAATCGGCCGAGACTTTGCCCACCCCCGCCCCGCGCCAAAAATAGGCCGCGGGCACAGCCGCGCCTAAAAAAGAGCAGCCGAACCCCTTGGCGCCAAGTTCGTCCTGCGGAAAAATGCCCAAAAAGGGGGTGGGCTATAGCCTTGGGGCGTGGGGCCCGAGAACTTCGTCCGCCGGACTCAGAATGGGTCAAGACATTGGCCAACCCCTGGCCGCGACCAAAATAGGCCGCGGGCACAGCCGCGCCCAAAAAACAGCAGCCCAACCCCTTGGCGCCAAGTTCGTCGTGCGGAAAAATGCCGAAAAAGGGGGTGGGCTATAGCCTTGGGGAGTGGGGCGCGCGAACCTCGTCCGCCGGACTCAGAATGGGCCGAGACATTGGCCACCGCCTCCCCGCGACAAAAATAGGCCGCGGGAACAGCCGCGCCCAAAAAAGAGCAGCCCAACCCCTTGGCGCCAAGTTCGTCCTGCGGAAAAATTCCCAAAAAAGGGGTGTGCTATAGCCTTTGGACGTGGGGCCGGCGCACTTCGTCCACCTTCCTCGGAATGGGCCGAGACCTTGGACACCCTCTCCCTGCGACAAAAAAAGGCCGCGCGCACAGCCGCGAATAAAAAAGAGCAGCCGAACCCCTTGCTGCCAAGTTCGTCCTGCGGTAAAATGCCCAAAAAAGGGGTGTGCTATGGCCTTTGGGCGTCGGCCGGCAAAGTTCATCCGCCTTCCTCAGAATGGGCCGAGACTTTGCCCACCCCCTCCCCGCGCCAAAAATAGGCCGCGGGCACAGCAGCGCCTAAAAAAGAGCCGCCGAACCCCTTGGCGCCAAGTTCGTCTTGCGGAAAAATGCCCAAAAAGGGGTTGGCTATAGCCTTGGGGCGTGGGGCGGGCGAACTTCGTCCGCCGGACTCCGAATGGGCCGAGACTTTGCCCACCCCCTCCCCGCGACCAAAATAGGCTGCGGGCATAGCCGCGCCCAAAAAAGAGCAGCCCAACCCCTTGGCGCCAAGTTCGTCCTGCGGAAAAATTCCCAAAAAAGGGGTGTGCTATAGCCTTTGGGCGTGGGGCCGGCGCACTTCGTCCACCTTCCTCGGAATGGGCCGAGACCTTGGCCACCCTCTCCCTGCGACAAAAAAAGGCCGCGCGCACAGCCGCGAATAAAAAAGAGCAGCCGAACCCCTTGCTGCCAAGTTCGTCCTGCGGCAAAATGCCCAAAAAAGGGGTGTGCTATGGCCTTTGGGCGTCGGCCGGCAAAGTTCATCCGCCTTCCTCAGAATGGGCCGAGACTTTGCCCACCCCCTCCCCGCGCCAAAACTAGGCCGCGGGCACAGCAGCGCCTAAAAAAGAGCCGCCGAACCCCTTGGCGCCAAGTTCGTCTTGCGGAAAAATGCCCAAAAAGGGGTTGGCTATAGCCTTGGGGCGTGGGGCGGGCGAACTTCGTCCGCCGGACTCCGAATGGGCCGAGACTTTGCCCACCCCCTCCCCGCGACCAAAATAGGCTGCGGGCACAGCCGCGCCCAAAAAAGAGCAGCCCAACCCCTTGGCGCCAAGTTCGTCCTGCGGAAAAATTCCCAAAAAAGGGGTGTGCTATAGCCTTTGGGCGTGGGGCCGGCGCACTTCGTCCGCCTTCCTCGGAATAGACCGAGACCTTGGCCACCCCCTCCCTATGACAAAAATAGGCCGCGGGCACTGCCGCGAATAAAAAAGAGCAGCCGAACCCCTTGCTGCCAAGTTCGTCCTGCGGCAAAATGCCCAAAAAAGGGGTGTCCTATAGCCTTTGGGCGTCGGCCAGCAATGTTCATCCGCCTTCCTCAGAATGGGCCGAGACTTTGCCCACCCCAACCCCGCGCCAAAAATAGGCTGCGGGCACAGCCGCGCCTAAATAAGAGCAGCCGAACCCCTTGGCGCCAAGTTCGTCCTGCGGAAAAATGCCCAAAAAAGGGGTGTGGTATAGCCTTGGGGGGTGGGGCTGCTGAAGTTCGTCCACCGGACTCGGAATGGGCCGAGACTTTGCCCACAGCATCCCCACGACAAAAATAGGCCGCGGGCACAGCCGCGCCCAAAAAAGAGCAGCCGAACCCCTTGGCGCCAAGTTCATCCTGCGGAAAAATGTCCAAAAAGGGGGTGGGCTTTAGCCTTGGGGCGTGGGGCTGGCGAACTTCATCCGCCTTCCTCAGAATGGGCCGAGACTTTGGCCACCCCCTCCCCGCGACAAAAATTGGCCGCGGGCACAGCCGCGCCCAAAAAAGAGCAGCCGAGCCCTTGGCGCCAAGTTCGTCCTGCGGAAAAATGCCCAAAAAAGGGGTGTGCTATAGCCTTTGGGCGTGGGGCAGGCAAAGTTCATCCGCCTTCCTTGGAATGGGCCGAGACTTTGCCCGCCGCCTCCCCGCGCCAAAAATAAGCCACGGGCACAGCCGCGCGCAAAAAAGAGCGGCCGAAACCCTTGGTGCCAAGTTCGTCCTGCGGAAAAATGCCCAAAAAGGGGGTGGGCTATAACCCTGGGGCATGGGGCTGGCGAACTTCGTCCGTCGGACTCGGAATAGGCCAAGACTTTGAACACCCCCTCCCCGCGACAAAAATAGGCCGCGGGCACAGCCGCGCCCAAAAAGGAGCAGTCGAACCCCTTGGTGCCATGTTCGTCCCGCGGAAAAATGCCCAAAAAGGGGTGGGCTATAGCCTTGGGGCGTGGGGCTGGCGAACTTCATCTGCCTTCAACAGAATGGGCCGAGACTTTGCCCACCCCCTCACCGCGAAAAAAATAGGCCGCGGGCACAGCCGCGCCCAAAAAATAGCAGCCGAACCCCTTGGCGCCTGGTTCGTCCTCCGGAAAAATGCCCAAAAAGGGGGTGGGCTATTGCCTAGGGGCGTGGGGCTGACGAACCCTCCCCGCGACAAAAATAGGCCGTGGGCACAGCCACGCCAAAAAAAGAGCAGCCGAACCCCTTGGCGCCAAGTTCGTCCTGCAGAAAAATGCCCAAAAAAGGGGTGGGCTATAGCCTTGGGGCGTGGGGCTGCCGAAGTTCGTCCGCCGGACTCGGAATGGGCCGAGACTTTGCCCACCCCCTCCCCGTGACAAAAATAGGCCGCGGGGACAGCCACGCCCAAAAAAGAGCAGCCGAACCCCTTGGTGACAAGTTCGTCCGGCAGAAAAATGCCCAAAAAAGGGGTGGGCTATAGCCTAGGGGCGTGGGGCTTGCGAACTTCGTCCGCCGGACTCGTAATGTGCTGAGACTTTGCCCACCCCCTCCCCGCGACAAAAATAGGCTGCGGGCATAGCCGCGCCCATAAAAGAGCAGCCGAACCCCTGGGCGCCAAGTTCGTCCTGTGGAAAAATTCCCAAAAAAAGGGTGTGCTATAGCCTTTGGGCGTGGGGCCGGCGAACTTTGTACACCTTCCTCGGAATGGGCCGAGACTTTGGCCACCCCCTCCCAGCGACAAAAGTAGGTCGCGCGCACAGCCACGCCCAAAAAAGAGCAGCCGAACCCCTTGGCGCCAAGTTCGTCCTGCGGCAAAATGCCCAAAAAGGGGGTGTGCTATAGACATTGGGCGTGGGGCCGGCAAAGTTCCTCCGCCTTCCTCGGAATGGGCCTAGACTTTGCCCACCCCCTACCTTCACCAAAAATACGCCGTGGGGCTGGAGAACTTCATCCGCCTTCCTCGGAATGAGCCGAGACTTTGGCCACCCCCTCCCCACGACAAAAATAGGCCGCGGGCAAAGCCGTGCCAAAAAAGAGCAGCCGAGCCCCTCGGCGCCAAGTTCGTCCTGCGAAAAAATGCCCAAAAAAGGGGTGGGCTATAGCCTTGGGGCGTGGGGCTTGCGAACTTCGTCCGCCGAACTCGGAATGTGCTGAGAATTTGCCCACCCCCTCCCCGCGACAAAAATAGGCCGCGGGCACAGCCGCACCAAAAAAAGAGCAGCCGAACCCCTTGGCGCCAGGTTCGTCCTCCGGAAAAAAGCCCAAAAAGGGGGTGGGCTATAGCCTTGGGGCGTGTGGCTGGCGAACTTCGTCCGCCTTCCTCGGAATGGGCCGAGACTTTGCCCACCCCCTCCCCGCAACAAAAATAGGCCGCGGGCACAGCCGCGCCAAAAAAAGAGCAGTCGAACACCATGGCGCCAAGTTCGTCCTGCGGAAAAATGCCCAAAAAAGGGGTGGGCTATAGCCTTGGGGCGTGGGGCTGGCGAAGTTCGTCCGCCGAACTCGGAATGGGCCGAGACTTTTTCCAACCCCTCCCCGCGACAAAAATAGGCCGCGGGCACTGCCGCGCCCAAAAAAGAGCAGCCGAACCCCTTGGCGCCAAGTTCGTCCTGCGGAAAAATGCCCAAAAAAGGGGTGGGCTAAAGCCTAGGGGTGTGGGGCGGGCGAACTTCGTCCGCCGGACTCGGAATGCGCCGAGACTTTGCCCACCCTCTCCGCGCGACAAAATAGGCCGCGGGCACAGCCGCGCCCAAAAAAGAGCAGCCGAACCCCTTTGCGCCAAGTTCGTCCTGCGGAAAAATGCCCAAAAAAGGGGTGAGCTATAGCCTTTGGGCGTGGGGCCGGCAAAGATCATCCGCCTTCCTGGGAATGGACCGTGATTTTACCCACCCCCTACCCGCGCCAAAAATAGGCCGCGGGCACAGCCGCGCCCAAAAAAGAGCAGGCGAACCCCTAGGCGTCGAGTTCGCCCTGTGGAAAAATGCCCAAAAAGGGCTGTGCTATAGCCTTGGGGCGTGGGGCTGCCGAAGTTCTTCCGCCGGACTCGGAATGGGCCGAGACTTTTCCCACCCCCTCCCCGCGACAGAAATAGGCCGCGGGCACAGCCGCGTCCAAAAAACAGCAGCCGAACCCCTTGGCGCGAAGTTCGTCATGCGGAAAAATTCCCAAAAAGGGGGTGGGCTATAGCCTTTGGGCGTGGGGCTGGCGAACTTCGTCCGCCTTCCTTGGAATGGGCCGAGACTTTGCCCACCCCCTCGCTGCGCCAAAAATAGGCCGCGGGCACAGCCGCGCCCAATAAAGAGGAGCCGAACCCCTTGGCGCCAAGTTCGTCCTGCGGAAAAATGCCCAAAAAAGGGGTGTGCTATAGCCTTGGGGGGTGGGGCTGCTGAAGTTCGTCCACCGGACTCGGAATGGGCCGAGACTTTTCCCACCCCCTCCCCACGACAAAAATAGAACGACGGCACAGCCGCGCCCAAAAAAGAGCAGCCGAGCCCGTTGGCACCAAATTCGTCCTGCGGAAAAATGCCCAAAAAAGCGGTGTGCTATAGCCTTAGGACGTGTGGCTGCCGAAGCTCGTCCGCCGGAGCCGGAATGGGCTGAGACTTTTCATACCCCCTCCTCGCGACAAACATAGGCCGCGGGCACCGCCGCGCCCAAAAAAGAGCAGCCGAACCCCTTGGCGCCAAGTTCGTCCTGCGGAAAAATGCCCAAAAAATGGGTGTGCTACAGCCTTGGGGCGTGGGGCGGGCGAACTTCGTCCGCCGGACTCGGAATGGGCCGAGACTTTGCCCACCCCCTCCCCGCGACAAAAATAGGCCGAGGGCATTGCCGCGCCCAAAAATGAGCAGCCGAAACCCTTGGCGCCAAGTTCGTCCTGCGGAAAAATTCCCAAAAAGGGGATGGGCTATAGCCTTGGGGCGTGGAGCCGGCTCACTTCGTCCGCTGGACTCGGAATGGGCCGAGGCTTTGCCTACCCTCTCCCCGTGACAAACATAGGCCGCGGACACAGCCGCGCCCAAAAAAGAGTCGCCAAACCTCCTGGCGCCAAGTTCGTCCTGCGGAATAATGCGCAAAAAGGAGGTGGGCTATAGCCTTGGGGCGTGGGGCTGGCGAACTTTGTCCACCGGACTCATAATGGGCCGAGACATTTCCCACCCCCTCCCCGCGACAAAAATAGGCCGAGGGCACAGCCGCGCCCAAAAAAGAGCAGCCGAAACCCTTGGCGCCAAGTTCGTCCTGCGGAAAAATTCCCAAAAAGGGGATGGGCTATAGCCTTGGGGCGTGGAGCCGGCGCACTTCGTCCGCCGGACTCGGAATGGGCCGAGGCTTTGCCTACCCCCTCCCCGCGACAAAAATAGGCCGCGGGCACAGCCGCGCCCTAAAAAGAGCCGCCAAACCCCTTGGCGTCAAGTTCGTCCGGCGGAAAAATGCGCAAAAAAGGGGTGTGCTATAGCCTTTGGGCGTGGGGCCGGTAAACTTCGTCCGCCTTCCTCGGAACGGGCCGAGACTTTGGCCACCCCCTCCCCGCGACAAAAATTGGCCGCGGGCACAGCTGAGCCCAAAAAAGAGCAGCCGAACACCTTGGCGCCAATTTCGTCCTGCGGAAAAATGCCCAAAAAGGGGATGGGCCATAGCCTTGGGGCGTGGGGCCAGCGAACTTCGTCCGCCGGACTCGGAACGGGCCGAGACTTTGGCCACCCCCTCCCCGTGACAAACATAGGCCGCGGGCACCGCCGCGCCCAAAAAAGAGCAGCCAAACCCCATAGCGCCAAGTTCGTCCTGCGGAAAAATGCCCAAAAAAGGGGTGTGCTATAGCCTTGGGGCGTGGGGCGGGCGAACTTCGTCCGCCGGACTCGGAATGGGCCGACACTTAGCCCACCCCCTCCCCGTGACATAAATAGGCCGCGGGCAAAGCCGCGCCCAAAAAAGACCAGCCGAACCCCTTGGCGCCAAGTTCGTCCTGCGAAAAAATGCCCCAAAAAGGGGTGTGCTATAGCCTTGGGGCGTGGGGCTGGCGAACTTCGTCCGCTGGACGCGGAATGGGCCGAGACTTTGACCACCCCCTCCCCGAGACAAAAATAAGCCGCGGGCAAAGCCGCGCCCAAAAAAGAGCAGCCGAACCCCGTGGCGCCAAGTTCGTCCTGCGGAAAAATGCCCAAAAAAGGGATGGGCTATAGCCTTGGGGAGTGGGGCCAGCGAACTTCGTCCGCCGGACTCGGAATTGGCCGACACTTTTCCTACCCCCTCCCCGCGACAAAAATAGGCCGCGGGCACAGCCGCACCCAAAAAAGAGCAGCCAAACCCCTTGGCGCCAAGTTCGTCCTGCGGAAAAATGCCCAAAAAAGGGGCGGGCTATATCCTTTGGGCGTGGGGCTGGCGCACTTCGTCCGCCGGACTCGGAACGGGCCGAGACTTTGCCCACCCCCACCCCGCGACAAACATAGGCCGCGGGCACCGCCGCACCCAAAAAAGAGCAGCCGAACCCCTTGGCGCCAAGTTCGTCCTGCGGAAAAATGCCCAAAGAATGGGTGTGCTATGGCCTTGGGGCGTGGGGCTGGCGAACTTCGTCCGCCGGACTCGGAATGGGCCGAGACTTTGGCCACCCCCTCCCCATGACAAAACTAGGCCGCGGGCGCAGCCGCGCCCAAAAAAGAGCAGCCGAACCCCTTGGCGCCAAGTTCGTCCTGCGGAAAAATGCCCAAAAAAGGGGTGTGCTATAGCCTTGGGTCGTGGGGCTGGCGAACTTCGTCCGCCGGACGCGGAATGGGCCGAGACTTTGACCACCCCCTCCCCGCGACAAAAATAAGCCGCGGGCACAGCCGCGCCCAAAAAAGAGCAGCCGAACCCCTTGGCGCCAAGTTCATCCTGCGGAAAAATGCCCAAAAAAGGGGTGTGGTATAGCCTTGGGGCGTGGGGCGGGCGAACTTCGTTCGCCGGACTCGGAATGGGCCGAGACTTTGCCCACCCCCTCCCCGTGACAAAAATAGGCCGCGGGCACAGCCGCGCCCAAAAAAGAGCAGCCGAACCCCTTGGCGCCAAGTTCGTCCTGCGGAAAAATGCCCAAAAAAGGGGTGTGCTATAGCCTTGGGGCGTGGGGCAGGCGCACTTCGTCCGCCGGACGCGGAATGGGCCGAGACTCAGACCTCCCCCTCCCAGCAACAACAATAAGCCGCGGGCACAGCCGCGCCCAAAAAAGAGCAGCCGAACCCCTTGGCGCCAAGTTTGTCCTGCGGAAAAATGCCCAAAAAAGGGGTGTGGTATAGCCTTGGGGCGTGGGGCAGGCGAACTTCGTCCGCCGGTCGCGGAATGGGCCGAGACTTGGCCCACCCCCTCCCCAAGACAAAAATAAGCCGCGGGCACAGCCGCGCCCAAAAAAGAGCAGCCGAACCCCTTGGCGCCAAGTTCATCCTGCGGAAAAATGCCCAAAAAAGGGGTGTGCTATAGCCTTGGGGCGTGGGGCTGGTGAAGTTCGTCCGCCGGACGCGGAATGGGCTGAGACTTTGACCACCCCCTCCCCGCGACAAAAATATGCCGCGGGCACAGCTGCGCCCAAGAAAGAGCTGCCGAACCCCTTTGCGCCATGTTCGTCCTGCGGAAAAATGCCCAAAAAAAGGGGTGTGGTATAGCCTTGGGGCGTGGGGCGGGCGAACTTCGTCCGCCGGACGCGGAATGGGCCGAGACTTGGCCCACCCCCTCCCCAAGACAAAAATAAGGCGCGGGCACAGCCGCGGCCAAAAAAGTGCAGCCTATCCCCTTGGTGCCAAGTTCGTCCTGCGGAAAAATGCGCAAAAAAGGGGTGTGCTATAGCCTTGGGGAGTGGGGCTGGCGAACTTCGTCCGCCTTCCTTGGAATGGGCCGAGACTTTGGCCACCCCCTCCCCGCGACAAAAATAGGCCGTGGGCACAGCTGCGCCCAAAAAAGAGCAGCCGAACACCTTGGCACCAATTTCGTCCTGCGGAAATGTGCCCAAAAAGGGGATGGGCTATAGCCTTGGGGCGTGGGGCGAGCGAACTTCGTCCGCCGGACTCAGAATGGGCCGAATTTTTTCCTACCCCCTCCCCACGACAAAAATAGACCGCGGGCACAGCCGCGCCCAAAAAAGAGCAGCCAAACCCCTTGGCGCCAAGTTCGTCCTGCGGAAAAATGCCCAAAAAAGGGGTGGGCTATATCCTTGGGGCGTGGGGCGGGCGCACTTCGTCCGCCGGGCTCGGAATGGGCCAAGACTTTGCCCACCCCCTCCCCGCGACAAACATAGGCCGCGGGCACAGCCGCGCCCAAAAAAGAGCAGCCGAACCCCACGGCGCCAAGTTCGTCCTGCGGAAAAATGCTCAAAAAAGGGGTTTGGTATAGCCTTGGGGCGTGGGGCGGGCGTACTTCGTCCGCCTTCCTCGGAATGGGCCGAGACTTGGCCCACCCCCTCCCCAAGACAAAAATAAGCCGCGGGCACAGCCGCGCCCAAAAAAGTGCGGCCGAACCCCTTGGCGCCAAGTTCGTCCTGCGGAAAAATGCCCAAAAAAGGGGTGTGCTATAGCCTTGGTGCGTGGGGCTGGCGAACTTCGTCCGTCGGACTCGGAATGGGGCGAGACTTTCCGCACCCCCTCCCCGCGACAAAAATAGGCCACGGGCACAGCCGCGTCCAAAAAACAGCGGCCGAACCCCTTGGCGCCAAGTTCGTCCTGCGGAAAAATGCCCAAAAAAGGGGTGGGCTATAGCCTTCGGGCGTGGGACCGGCGAACTTCGTCCGCCTTCCTCGGAATGGGCCGAGACTTTGCCCACCTTCTCCCCGTGACAAAAATAGGCCGCGGGCACAGCCGCGCCGAAAAAAGAACAGCCGAACCCCCTGGCGCCAAGTTCGTCCGGCGGAAAAATGCCCAAAAAGGGGGTGGGCTATAGCCTTGGGGCGTGGGGCCGGCGGACGAACTCGGAATGGGCCGAGAATTTTCCCACCGCCTCCCCGCGACAAAAATAAGCCGCGGGCACAGCCGCGCCCAAAAAAGAGAAGCCGAACCCCTTGGCGCCAAGCTCGTCCTGCGGACAAATGCCCAAAAAAGGGGTGGGCTATACCCTTCGGGGGTCAGGCTAGCGAACTTCGTACGCCACCCTCGGAATGGGCCGAGACATTGCCCACCCCCTCCCTGCGACAAAAATAGGCCGTGGGCACACCCGCGCCCAAAAAAGAGCAGCCGAACCCCTTGGCGCCAAGTTCGTCCAGCGGAGAAATGCCCAAAAAGGGGGTGGGCTATAGCCTTGGGGCGTGGGGCTGGCGCACTTCGTCCACGTTCCTCGGAATGGGCCGAGACTTTGCCCACCCCTTCCCCGTGACAAAAATAGGCCGTGGGCACAGCCGCGCCCAAAAAAGAGCAGTCGAACCCCTTGGCGCCAAGTTCGTCGTGCGGAAAAATGCCCAAAAAAGTTGTGTGCTATAGCCTTGGGGCGTGGGGCGGGCGAACTTCGTCTGCAAATTCGGAATGGGCCGAGACTTTACCGACCCCCTCCCCACAACAAAACTAGACCGCGGGCACAGCCGCGCCCAAAAAAGAGCAGCTGAACCCCTTGGGGCCAAGTTCGTCCTGCCGAAAAATGCCCAAAAAGGGGGTGGGCTATAGCCTTGGGGCGTGGGGCGGGCGAACATCGTCCGCCGGACTCGGAATGGGCCGAGACTTTTCCGACCCCCTCCCCAAGATAAAAATAGGCCGCAGGCACAGCCGCGTCCAAAAAAGAGCTGCCGAACCCCTTGGCGCCTAGTTTGCCCTGCGGAAAAATGCCCAAAAAAGGGGTGGGCAATAGCCTTGGGGCATGGGGCTGGCAAACTTCGTCCGCCGGACTCGGAATGGGCCGAGACTTCCCCCCCCCCTGCGACAAAAATAGGGTGCGGGCACAGCCGCGCCCAAAAAAGAGCAGCCGAACCCCTTGGCGCCATGTTCGTCCTGCCGAAAAATGCCCAAAAAAGGTGTGGGCAATAGCCTTGGGTGTGGGGCTGGCGAACTTCGTCCGCCGGACTCGGAATGGGCCGAGATTTCCCCCCCCCCCTCCCAGCGACAAAAATAGGGTGCGGGCACAGCCGTGCCCAAAAAAGAGGAGCCGAACCCCTTGGCGCCATGTTCATCCTGCCGAATAGTGCCCAAAAAGGGGGTGGGCTATCGCCTTGGGGCGTAGGGCTGGCGCACTTCGTCCGCCGGACTCGGAATGGGCCGAGACTTTTCCCACCCCCTCCCCGCGAAAAAAATAGGCCGCGGGCACAGAAATGCCCAAAAAAGAGCAGCCGAACCCCATGGCACCAGGTTCGTCCTGCCGAAAAATGACGAAAAAAAAGGTGGGCTGTAGCCTTGGGGCGTGGGGCTGGCGAACTTCGTACGCCGGGCTCGGAATGGGCCGAGACTTTGCCCACCCCCTCCCCGCGACAAAAATAGGCCGCGGGCATGGCCGCGCCCAAAAAAGAGCAGCCGAAGCCCTTGGCGCCAAGTTCGTCCTCCGGAAAAATGCCCAAAAAGGGGGTGGGCTATAGCCTATGGGCGTGGGGCTGGCGAACTTCGTCCGCCGGACTCGGAATGGGCCGAGACTTTTCCCACCCCCTCCCCGTGACAAAAATAGGCCGTGGGCACAGCCGCACCCAAAAAAGAGCAGTCGAACCCCTTGGCGCCAAGTTCGTCGTACGGAAAAATGCCCAAAAATGGGGTGGGCTATAGCCTTGGGGCGTGGGGCTGCCGAAGTTCGTCTGCCGGACTCGGAATGGGCTGAGACTTTTCCCACCCCCTCCTCGTGACAAAAATAGACCGCGGCCACAGCCGCGCCCAAAAAAGATAAGCCGAACCCCTTGGCGCCAAGTTCGTCCTGCGGAAAAGTGCCCAAAATAGGGGTGGGCTATAGCCTTGGGGCATGGGGCTGGCGCACTTCGTCCGCCGGACTCGGAATGGGCCTAGACTTTTCCCAACCCCTTCCCATGACAAAAATAGGCCGCGGGCACAGCTGCGCCCAAAAAAGAGCTGCCGAACCCCTTGGCGCCAAGTTCGTCGTGCGGAAAAATGCCCAAAAAAGGGGTGGGATATAGCCTTGGGGCGTGGGAAGGGCGCACTTCGTCCGCCGGACTCGGAATGCGCCGAGACTTTGCCCACCCCCTCCTGTGACAAAAATATGCCGCGGGCACAGCCGCACCCAGAAAAGAGCAGCCGAACCCCTTGGCGCCAAGTTCGTCCTGCGGAAAAATGCCCAAAAAAGCTGTGTGCTATAGCCATTGGGCGTGGGGCCGGCAAAGTTCATCCGCCTTCCTCGGAATGGGCCGAGACTTTGCCCACCCCCTCCTCGTGCCAAAAATAGGCCGCGGGCACGGCCGCGCCCAAAAAAGAGCTACCGAACCCCTTGGCGCCAAGTTCGTCCTGCGGAAAAATGCCCAAAAAGGGGGTGGGCTATAGCCTTGGGGCGTGGGGCTGGTGAACTTCGTCCGCCGGCCTCGGAATGGGCCGAGACTTTTCCCACCCCCTCCCCGTGACAAAAATAGGCCGTGGGCACAGCCGCGCCCAAAAAAGAGCAGTCGAACCCCTTGGCGCCAAGTTCGTCGTGCGGAAAAATGCCCAAAAAAGTGGTGTGCTATAGCCTTGGGGCGTGGGGCTGCCGAAGTTCGTCTGCCGGACTCGGAATGGGCTCAGAATTTTCCCACCCCCTCCTCGTGACAAAAATAGGCCGCGGCCACAGCCGCGCCCAAAAAAGAGCAGCCGAACCCCTTGGCGCCAACTTCGTCCTGCGGAAAACTGCCCCAAAACGGGGTGGGCTATAGCCTTGGGGTGTGGAGCTGGCGAACTTCGTCTGCCGCACTCGGAATGGGCCTAGACTTTTCCCAACCCCTTCCCATGACAAAAATAGGCCGCGGGCACAGCTGCGCCCAAAAAAGAGCTGCCGAACCCCTTGGCGCCAAGTTCGTCGTGCGGAAAAATGCCCAAAAAAGGGGTGGGATATAGCCTTGGGGCGTGGGAAGGGCGCACTTCGTCCGCCGGACTCGGAATGCGCCGAGACTTTGCCCACCCCCTCCTGTGACAAAAATATGCCGCGGGCACAGCCGCACCCAGAAAAGAGCAGCCGAACCCCTTGGCGCCAAGTTCGTCCTGCGGAAAAATGCCCAAAAAAGCTGTGTGCTATAGCCATTGGGCGTGGGGCCGGCAAAGTTCATCCGCCTTCCTCGGAATGGGCCGAGACTTTGCCCACCCCCTCCTCGTGCCAAAAATAGGCCGCGGGCACGGCTTCGCCCAAAAAAGAGCAACCGAACCCCTTGGCGCCAAGTTCGTCCTCCGGAAAAATGCCCAAAAAGGGGGTGGGCTATAGCCTTGGGGCGTGGGGCTGGTGAACTTCGTCCGCCGGCCTCGGAATGGGCCGAGACTTTTCCCACCCCCTCCCCGTGACAAAAATAGGCCGTGGGCACAGCCGCGCCCAAAAAAGAGTAGTCGAACCCCTTGGCGCCAAGTTCGTTGTGCGGAAAAATGCCCCAAAAAGCTGTGTGCTATAGCCTTGGGGCGTGGGGCGGGCGAACTTCGTCTGCCAGATTCGGAATGGGCCGAGACTTTACCGACCCCCTCCCTACAACAAAACTAGACCGCCGGTACAGCCGCGCCCAAAAAAGAGCAGCCGAACCCCTTGGGGCCAAGTTCGTTATGCGGAAAAATGCCCAAAAAAAGGGTGGGCTATAGCCTTGGGGTGTGGGGTCGGCGAACTTCGTCCGCCTTCCCCGGAATGGGCGGAGACTTTGCCCACCCCTCCCCGTGGAAACAATAGGCCGCGGGAACAGCCACGCTGAAAAAAGAACAGCCGAACCCCTTGGCGCCAAGTTCGTCCAGCCGAAAAATGCCCAAAAAAGGGGTGGCCTATAGCCTTGGGGCGTGGGGCCGGCGCACTTCGTCCGCCGGACTCGGAATGTGCCGGGACTTTGCCCACCCCCTCCCCGAGACAAAAATAGGCCGCGGGCACAGCCGCGCCCAAAAAAGAGCAGCCGAACCCCTTGGCGCCACGTTCGTCCTGCCGAAAAATGCCCAAAAAGGGGGTGGGCTATAGCCTTGGGGCGTGGGGCTGGCGCACTTCGTCCGCCGGACACAGAATGGGCCGAGACTTTTCCCACCCCCTCCCCGCGACAAAAATAAGCCGCGGGCTCAGCCGCGCACAAAAAAGAGCAGCCGAACCCCTTGGCGCCAAGTTCGTCCTGCAGAAAAAAGCGCAAAAAGGGGGTGGGCTATAACCTTGGGGCGTGGGGCGGGCGCACTTCGTCCGCCGGACTCGGAACGGGCCGAGACTTTGCCCACCCCCTCCCCGTGACAAAAATAGGCCTCGGGCACAGCCGCGCCCAAAAAAGAGCAGCCGAACCCGTTGGCGCCAAGTTCATCCTGTGGAAAAATACCCAAAAAAGGGGTGTGCTATAGCCTTGGGGCGTGGGGCTGGCGAACATCGTCCGCCAGACACAGAATGGGCTAAGACTTTTCCCACCCCCTCCCCACAACAAAAATAGGCCGCGGGCTCAGCCGCGCCCAAAAAAGAGCAGCCGAACCCCTTGGCGCCAAGTTCGTCCTGCGGAAAAATGCGCAAAAAGGGGGTGGGCTATAGCCTTGGGGCGTGGGGCGGGCGCACTTCGTCCGCCGGACTCGGAATGGGCCGAGACTTTGCCCACCCCCTCCCCGCGACAAAAATAGGCCGCGGGCAGAGCCACGCCCAAAAAATAGCTGCCGAACCCCTTGGCGCCAAGTTCGTCCTGCCGAAAAATGCCCATAAAAGGGGTGGGCTATAGCCTTGTGGCGTGGCGCTGGCGGACTTCGTCCGCCGGACTCGGAATGGGCCGAGAATTTTCCCACCCCCTCCCCGCGACAAAAATACGCCGCGGGCACAGCCGCGTCCAAAAAAGAGCAGCTGAACCCCTTGGCGCCAAGTTCGTCCTCCGGAAAAATGCCCAAAAAGGGGGTGGGCTATAGCCTTGGGGCGTGGGGCTGGCAAACTTCGTCCGCCGGACTCGGAATGGGCCGAGAATTTTCCCACCGCCTCCCTGTGACAAAAATAGGCCGTGGGCACAGCCGCGCCCAAAAAAGAGCAGTCGAACCCCTTGGCGCCAAGTTCGTCGTGCGGAAAAATGCCCAAAAAAGGGGTGGGCTATAGCCTTGGGGCGTCGGGCTGCCGAAGTTCGTCTGCCGGACTCGGAATGGGCTGAGACTTTTCCCACCCCCTCCTTGTGACAAAAATAGGCCGCGGCCACAGCCGCGCCCAAAAAAAAGCAGCCGAACCCCTTAGCGCCAAGTTCGTCCTGCGGAAAAATGCCCCAAAACGGGGTTGGCTATAGCCTTGGGGTGTGGAGCTGACGAACTTCGTCTGCCGCACTCGGAATGGGCTGAGACTTTTCCCAACCCCTCCCCAGGACAAAAATAGGCCGCGGGCACAGCCGCGCCCAAAAAAGAGCTGCCGAACCCCTTGGCGCCATGTTCGTCGTGCGGAAAAATGCCCAAAAAAGGGGTGGGATATAGCCTTGGGGCGTGGGAAGGGCGCATTTCGTCCGCCGGACTCGGAATGGGCCGAGACTTTGGCCACCCCCTCCCCGCGACAAAAATAGGCCGTGGGCACAGCCGTGCCCAAAAAAGAGCAGCCGAACCCCCTGGCGCCAAGTTCGTCCTGCGGAAAAATGCCCAAAAAAGGGGTGTGCTATAGCCTTCGGGCGTGGGGCCGGCAAAGTTCGTCCGCCGGACTCAGACTGGGCCGAGACTTTTCCCACCCCCTCCCCGCAAGAAAAATAGGCCGCGGGCACAGCCGCGCCGAAAAAAGACCAGCCGAACCCCTTGGGGCCAAGTTCGTCCTGCGGAAAAATGCCCAAAACAAGGGTGGGCTATAGCCTTGGGGTGTGGGGCGGGCGAACTTCGTCCGCCGGACTCGGAATGGGCCGAGACTTTGTCCACCCCCTCCCCACGACAAAAATAGGCCGCGGGCACAGCCGCGCCCAAAAAAGAAAAGCCGAACCCCTTGGCGCCGTGTTCGTCCTGCGGAAAAATGCCCAAAAAAGGAGTGTGCGATAGCCTTGGGGCGTGGGGCTGCCGAAGTTCATCCGCCTGACTCGGAATGGGCCGAGACTTTGCCCACCCTCTCCCCGCGACAAAAATAGGCCGCGGGCATAGCCGCACCCAAAAAAGAGCAGCCGAACCCCTTGACGCCAAGTTCGCCCTGCGGAAAAATGCCCAAAAAAGGGGTGGGCTGTAGCCTTGGGGCGTGGGGCTGGCGAAGTTCGTCCGCCGGACTCAGAATGTGCCGAGACTTTGCGCACCCCCTCCCCGTGAACAAAATTGGCTGCGGACACAGCCGCGCCAAAAAAAGAGCAGCCGAACCCCTTAGCGCCAAGTTCGACCTGCGGTAAAATGCCCAAAAAAGGGGTGGGCTATAGCCTTGGGGCGTGGGTTGGCGAACTTCGTCCGCCGGACTCGGAATGCGCCGAGACTTTGCCCACCCCCTCCCCGCGACAAAAATAGCCCGCGGGCACCACCGCGCCCAAGAAAGAGCAGCCGAACCCCTTGGCGCCAAGTTCGTCCTGCGGAAAAATACCCAAAAAAGGGGTGTGCTATAGCCTTTGGCCGTGGGGCCGGCAAAGTTCATCCGCCTTCCTCGGAATAGGTCGAGACTTTGGCCACCCCCTCCCCGTGACAAAAATAGGCCGTGGGCACAGCCGCGCCCAAAAAAGAGCAGTCGAACCCCTTGGCGCCAAGTTCGTCGTGCGGAAAAATGCCCAAAAAAGTGGTGTGCCATAGCCTTGGGGCGTGGGGCTGCCGAAGTTCGTGCGCTGGACTTGGAATGGGCTGAGACTTTTCCCACCCCCTCCTCGTGACAAAAATAGGCCGCGGCCACAGCCACGCCCAAAAAAAACCAGCCGAACCCCTTCACGCCAAGTTCGTCCTGCGGAAAAATGCCCCAAAACGGGGTGGGCTATAGCCTTGGGGTGTGGAGCTGGCGAACTTCGTCTGCCGCACTCGGAATGGGCCGAGACTTTTCCCAACCCCTCCCCATGACAAAAATAGGCCGCGGGCACAGCCGCGCCCAAAAAAGAGCTGCCGAACCCCTTGGCGCCAAATTCGTCGTGCGGAAAAATGCCCAAAAAAGGGGTGGGATATAGCCTTGGGGCGTGGGAAGGGCGCACTTCGTCCGCCGGGCTCGGAATACGCCGAGACTTTGCCCACCCCCTCACCGCGACAAAAATAGGCCGCGGGCACCGCCGCGCCCAAGAAAGAGCAGCCGAACCCCTTGGCGCCAAGTTCGTCCTGTGGAAAAATACCCAAAAAAGGGGTGTGATATAGCCTTTGGCCGTGGGGCCGGCAAAGTTCATCCGCCTTCCTCGGAATGGGCCGAGACTTTGGCCACCCCCTCCCCGCGACAAAAATAGGCCGTGGGCACAGCCGTGCCCAAAAAAGAGCAGCCGAACCCCCTGGCGCCAAGTTCGTCGTGCGGAAAAATGCCCAAAAAAGGGGTGTGCTATAGCCTTCGGGCGTGGGGCCGGCAAAGTTCGTCCGCCGGACTCGGACTGGGCCGAGACTTTTCCCACCCCCTGCCCGCAACAAAAATACGCCGCGGGCACCGCCGCGCCCAAGAAAGAGCAGCCGAACTCCTTGGCGCCAAGTTCGTCCTGCGGAAAAATACCCAAAAAAGGGGTGTGCTATAGCCTTTGGCCGTGGGGCCGGCAAAGTTCATCCGCCTTCCTCGGAATGGGCCAAGACTTTGGCCACCCCCTCCCCGCGACAAAAATAGGCCGTGGGCACAGCCGTGCCCAAAAAAGAGCAGCCGAACCCCCTTGCGCCAAGTTCGTCCTGCGGAAAAATGCCCAAAAAAGGGGTGTGCTATAGCCTTCGGGCGTGGGGCCGGCAAAGTTCGTCCGCCGGACTCGGACTGGGCCGAGACTTTTCCCACCCCCTGCCCGCAACAAAAATAGGCCGCGGGCACAGCCGCGCCCAAAAAAGAGCAGCCGAACCCCTTGGTGCCCAGCTGGTCCTGCGGAAAAATGCCCAAAAAAGGGGTGGGCAATAGCCTTGGGGCGTGCGGCTGGCGAACTTTGTCCGCCGGACTCTGAATGGGCCGAGACTTTTCCCACCCCCTCCCCGCGACAAAAATAGGCCGGGGGCATAGCCGCGCCGAAAAAAGAGCAGCCAAACCCCTTCGCGCCAAGTTCGCCCTGCGGAAAAATGCCCAAAAAAGGGGTGGGCTGTAGCCTTGGGGCGTGGGGCTGGCGAAGTTCGTCCGCCGGACTCGGAATGGGCCGAGACTTTGCCCACCCCTCCCCGTGACAAAAATAGGCCGCGGGCATAGCCACACCCAAAAAAGAGCAGCTGAACCCCAAGACGCCAAGTTCGCCCTGCGGAAAAATGCCCAAAAAAGAGGTGGGCTGTAGCCTTGGGGCGTGGGGCTGGCGAAGTTCGTCCGCCGGACTCAGAATGTGCCGAGACTTTGCGCACCCCCTCCCCGTGAATAAAATTGGCTGCGGGCACAGCCGCACCAAAAAAAGAGCAGCCGAACCCCTTAGCGCCAAGTTCGACCTGCGGTAAAATGCCCAAAAAAGGGGTGTGCTATAGCCTTTGGGTGTGGGGCCGGCAAAGTTCATCGGCCTTCCTCGGAATGGGCCGCGACTTTTTCCACCCCCGCCCCGCGACAAAAATAGGCCGCGGGCACAGCGGCGCCCAGAAAAGAGCAGCCGAACCCCTTGGTACCCAGCTGGTCCTGCGGAAAAATGCCCAAAAAAGGGGTAGGCAATAGCCTTGGGGCGTGCGGCTGGCGAACTTTGTCCGCCGGACTCGGAATGGGCCGAGACTTTTCCCACCCCCTCCACGAGACAAAAATAGGCCGGGGGCACAGCCGCGCCGAAAAAAGAGCAGCCAAACCCCTTCGCGCCAAGTTCGCCCTGCGGAAAAATGCCCAAAAAAGGGGTGGGCTGTAGCCTTGGGGCGTGGGGCTGGCGAAGTTCGTCCGCCGGACTCGGAATGGGCCGAGACTTTGCCCACCCCTTCCCCACGACAAAAATAGGCCGCGGGCCCAGCCGCGCCCAAAAGAGAGCTGCCGAACCCCTTGGCGCCAAGTTCGCCCTGCGGAAAAATGCCCAAAAAAGGGGTGGGCTGTAGCCTTGGGGCGTGGGGCTGGCGAAGTTCGTCCGCCAGACTCGGAATGGGCCGAGACTTTTTCCACCCCCGCCCCACAACAAAAATAGGCCGCGGGCTCCGCCGCGTCCAAAAAAGAGCAGCCGAGCCCCTTGGCGCCAAGTTCATCCAGCGGAAAAATGCCCAAAAGGGGGGTGGGCTATAGCCTTGGGGCGTGGGGCTGGCGAACTTCGTCCTCCGGACTCGGAATGGGCGGAGACTTTATCCACCCTCTCCCCGTGACACAAATAGGCCGCGGGCTCCGCCGCGTCCAAAAAAGAGCAGCCGAGCCCCTTGGCACCAAGTTCATCCTGCGGAAAAATGCCCAAAAATGGGGTGAGCTATACCCTTGGGGCGTGGGGCTGGCGAACTTCGTCCGCCGGACTCAGAATGGGTCGAGACTTTTCCCACCCCCCCTGCGACAAAAATAGGGCGCGCGCACAGCCGCGCCCAAAAAAGAGCAGCCGAACCCCTTGGCGCCAGGTTCGTCCTGCCGAAAAATGACGAAAAAAAGGGCGGGCTATAGCCTTGGGGCGTGCGGCTGGCGTACTTCGTCCTCCGGACTCGGAATGGGCCGAGACTTTCCCACCCCCTCCCCATGACAAAAATAGGCTGCAGGCACAGCCGCGCCGAAAAAATTTCAGCCGAACCCCTTGGCGCCAAGTTCATCCTGCGGAAAAATGCCCATAAGGGGCGTGGGCTATAGCCTTGGGGCGTGGGGTTGGCGAACTTCGTCCACCGGACTCGGAATGGGCGGACACTTTTCCCGCCCTCTCCCCGCGATAAAAATAGCTTGCGGGCACAGCCGCGCCCAAAAAAGAGCAGCCGAACCCCTTGACGCCATGTTCGTCCTGCCGAAAAATGCCCAAAAAGTGGGTGGGCTATAGCCTTGGGGCGTGGGGCTGGCGAACTTCATCCGCCGGACTAGGAATGGGCCGAGACTTTTCCCACCCCCTCCCCGTGACACAAATAGGCCGTGGGCACAGCCGCGCCCAAAAAAGAGCAGCCGAACCCCTTGGCGCCAGGTTCGTCCTGCCGAAAAATGACAAAAAAAAGGGTGGGCTATAGCCTTGGGGCGTGGGGCTGGCGAACTTCGTCCGGTGGACTAGGAATGGGCTGAGACTTTTCCCACCCCCTCCCTGCTACAAAAATAGGCCGTGGGCACAGCCGCGCCCAAAAAAGAGCAGCCGAACCCCTTGGCGACATGTTCGTCCTGCCGAAATATGCCCAAAAAGTGGGTGGGCTATAGCCTTGGGGCGTTGGCCTGGCGAACTTCGTCCGTCGGACTCGGAATGGGCCAAGACTTTTCCCACCCCCTCCCCGCGACAAAAATAGGCCGTGGGCACAGCCGCGCCCAAAAAAGAGCAGCCGAACCCCTTGGCGCCAGTTTCGTCCTGCCGAAAAATGACGAAAAAAAGGGTGGGCTACAGCCTTGCGGCGTGCGGCTGGCAAACTTCGTCCTCCGGACTCGGAATGGGCCAAGAGTTTGCACACCCCTCCCCGCGAAAAAAAGAGGCCGCGGGTACAGCCGCGCCCAAAAAAGAGCAGTCGAACCCCTTGGCGCCAAGTCCGTCCTGCGGAAAAATGCCCAAAAAAGGGGTGTGCTATAGCCTTTGGGCGTGGGGCTGGCGAACTTCGTCCGCCTTCCTCGCAATGGGCCGAGACTTTGGCCACCCCCTCCCCGTGACAAAAATAGGCTGCAGGCACAGCCGCGCCCAAAAAAGAGCAGCCGAACCCCTTGGCGCCAAGTTCGTCCTGCGGAAAAATGCCCAAAAAAGGGGTGGGCTATAGCCTTGGGGCGTGGGGCTGGCGAACTTCGTCCGCCGGGCTCGGAATGGGACGCGACTTTGGCCACCCCCTCCCCGTGACAAAAATAGGCTGCGGGCACAGCCGCGCCCAAAAAAGAGCAACCGAACCCCATGGCGCGAAGTTCGTCCTGCGGAAAAATGCCCAAAAAAGGGGTGGGCTGTAGCCTTGGGCCGTGGGGCTGGCGAACTTCGTCCGCCAGACTCGGAATGGGCCGAGACTTTTCCCACCCCCCCTGCAACAAAAATAGGCCGCGGGCACAGCTGTGCCCAAAAAAGAGCAGCCGAACCCCTTGGCGCCATGTTCGTCCTGCCGAAAAATGCCCAAAAAGGGGGTGGGCTATAGCCTTGGGGCGTGGGGCGGGCGAACTTCGTCCGCCAGACTCGGAATGGGCCGAGACTGTGACCACCCCCTCCCCGCGACAAAAATAGGCCGCGGGAACAGCCGCGTCCAAAAAAGAGCGGCCGAGCTCCTTGGCGCCTAGTTCATCCTGCGGAAAAATGCCCAAAAGGGGGGTGGGCTGTAACCTTGGGGCGTGGGGCTGGCGAACTTCGTCCGCCTTCCTCGGAATGGGCCGAGACTTTGCCCACCCCCTCACCGCGACAAAAATAGGCCGCGGGCACAGCCGCGCCAAAAAAAGAACTGCTGAACCCCTTGGCGCCAAGTTTGTCCGGCGAAAAATGCCCAAAAAGGGGGTGGGCTATAGCCTTGGGGCGTGGGGCCGGTAGACGAACTCAGAATGGGCCGAGACTTTTCCCTCCGCCTCCCCACGACAAAAATAATACGCGGGCACAGCCGCGCCCAAAAAAGAGCAGCCAAACCCCATGGCGCCAAGCTCGTCTTGCGGAAAAATGCCCAAAAAAGGGGTGGGCTATACCCTTTGGGCGTCGGGCTAGTCAACTTCCTCCGCCTTCCTCGGAATGGGCCGTGACATTGCCCACCCCCTCCTTGTGACAAAAATAGGCCACGGGCACAGCCGCGCCCAAAAAAGAGCAGCCGAACACCTTGGCGTCAAGTTCGTCCAGCGGAAAAATGCCCAAAAAAGGGGTGTGCTATAGCCTTTGGGCGTGGGGCCGGGAAAGTTCATCCGCCTTCCTTGGAATGGGCCGAGACTTTGGCCACCCTCTCCCCGCACCAAAAATAGGCCGCGGGCACTGCCGCGCCAAAAAAGAGCAGCCGAACCCCTTGGCGCCGTGTTCGTCCTGCGGAAAAATGCCGAAAAATGGGGTGTGCTATAGCCTTGGGGCGTGGGGCCGGCAAAGTTCGTCCGCCGGACTCGGAATGGGCCGAGGATTGGTCCACCCCCTCCCCGCGACAAAAATAGGCCGCGGGCACGGCCGCGCAAATAAAGAGCAGCCGAACCCCTTGGCGCCAGGTTCGTCCTGCGGAAAAATGCCCAAAAACGGGGTGGGCTATAGCCTTGGGGTGTGGGGCCGACGCACTTCGTCCGCCGGACTCGGAATGGGCCGAGGCTTTGCCCACCCCCTCCCCGCGAGAAAAATAGGCTGCGGGCACAGCCGCGCCCAAAAAAGGGCAGCCGAACCCCATGGTGCCAAGCTCGTCTTGCGGAAAAATGCCCAAAAAAGGGATGGGCTATACCCTTTGGGCGTCGGGCTAGGGAACTTCGTCCGCCTTCCTCGGAATGGGCCGAGACATTGCCCACCCCCTCCTTGCGACAAAAATAGGCCGCGGGCTCCGCCGCGCCCAAAAAAGAGCAGCCGAACCCCTTGGCGCCAAGTTCGTCCAGCGGAAAAATGCCCAAAAAACGGGTGTGCTATAGCCTTTGGGCGTGGCGCCGGGAAAGTTCATCCGCCTACCTTGGAATGGGCCGAGACTTTGGCCACCCTCTCCCCGCACCAAAAATAGGCCGCGGGCACCGCCGCGCCAAAACAGAGCAGCCGAACCCCTTGGCGCCGTGTTCGTCCTGCGGAAAAATGCCCAAAAAAGGGGTGTGCTATAGCATTGGGCCGAGGATTGGTCCACCCCCTCCCCGAGACAAAAATAGGCCGCGGGCACAGCCGCGCGCAAAAAACAGCAGCCGAACCCCTTGGCGCCAAGTTCGTCCTGCGCAAAAATGCCCAAAAAGATGGTGGGCTATAGCCTTGGGGCGTGGGGCTGGCGAACTTCGTCCGCCTTCCTCGGATTGGGCCAACACTTTGCCCACCCCCTCCCCACGAAAAAAATAGGCCGCGGGCACAGCCGCGCCCAAAAAAGAGCAGCCGACCCCTTGGCGCAAGTTCGTCCTGCGGAAAAATGCCCAAAAAGGGCGTGGGCTATAGCCTTGGGGCGTGGGGCTGGCGAACTTCATCCGCCGGACTCGGAATGGGCCGAGACCTTTCCCTCCCCCGCCCCGCGACAAAAATAGGCCGCGAGCACAGCCGCGCCCAAAAAAGAGCAGCCGAACCGCTAGGCGCCAAGCTCGTCCTGCGGAAAAATGCCCAAAAAAGGGGTGGGCTATAGCCTTGGGGCGTGGGGCTGGCGAACTTCGTCCGCCGGACTCGGAATGGGCCGAGACTTTTCCCACCCCCTCCCTGCAACAAAAATAGGTTGCGGGCACAGTCGCGCCCAAAAAAGTGCAGCCAAACCCCTTGGTGCCATGTTCGTCTTGCCGAAAAATGCCCAAAAAGGGGGTGGGCTGTAGCCTTGGGGCATGGGGCTAGCGAACTTCGTCCGCCGGACTCGGAATGGGCCGAGACTTTTCCCAACCCCTCCCCGAGACAAAAATAGGCCGCGGGCACAGCCGCGCCCAAAAAAGAGCAGCCGAACCCCTTGGCGCCAAGTTCGTCCTGCGAAAAAATGCCCAAAAAAGGGGTGGGCTATAGCCTTGGGGCGTGGGGCGGGCGAACTTCGTCCGCCGGTCTCGGAATGGGACGAGACTGTGACCACCCCCTCCCCGTGACAAAAATAGGCCGCGGGAACAGCCGCGTCCAAGAAAGAGCAGCCGAGCTCCTTGGCACCTAGTTCATCCTGCGGAAAAATGCCCAAAAGGGGGGTGGGCTGTAACCTTGGGGCGTGGGGCTGGCGAACTTCGTCCGCCGGACTCGGAATGGGGGGAGACTTTTCCCACCCTCTCCCCGCGACAAAAATAGCTTGCGGGCACAGCCGCGCCCAAAATAGACCAGCCGAACCCCTTGGCGCCAAGTTCGTCCTGCCGAAAAATGACAAAAAAAGGCGTGCGCTATAGCCTTGGTGCGTGGGGCTGGCGAACTTCGTCCGCCTGACTCGGAATGGGCCGAGACTTTGCCCACCCCCGCGCCGAGACAAAAATAGGCCGCGGGCACAGCCGCGCCCAAAAACGAGCAGCCGAACCCCTTGGCGCCTAGTCCGTCCTGTGGAAAAATGCCGAAAAAAGGGGCGCGCTATAGCCTTTGGGCGTGGGGCCGGCGAACTTCGTCCGCCTTCCTCGCAATGGGCCGAGACTTTGGCCACCCCCTCCCTGTGACAAAAATAGGCTGCGGGCACAGCCGCGCCCAAAAAAGAGCAGCCGAACCCCATGGCGCCAAGTTCGTACTGTGGAAAAATCCCCAAAAAAGGGGTGTGCTATAGCCTTCGGGTGTGGGGCCGGCAAAGTTCATCCGCCTTCCTCGGAATGGGCCGAGACTTTTCCCACCCCCGCCCCGCGACAAAAATAGGCCGCGAGCACAGCCAAGCCCAAAAAAGAGCTGCCGAACCGCTTGGTGCCAAGCTCGTCCTGCGGAAAAATGCCCAAAAAAGGGATGGGCTATAGCCTTGGGGCGTGGGGCTGGCGAACTTCGTCCGCCGGACTCGGAATGGGCCGAGACTTTTCCCACCCACTCCCTGCGACAAAAATGCCCACGCCCAAAAATGAGCAGCCAAACCCCTTGGCGCCATGTTCGTCCTGCCGAAAAAAGCCCAAAAGTGGGTGGGCTATAGCCTTGGGGCGTGGGGCAGGCGTACCTCGTCCGCCGGACTCGGAATGGGCCGAGACGTTGCCCACCCCCTCCCCACGACAAAAATAGGCCGCGGGCACAGCCGCGCCCAAAAAAGAGCAGCCGAACCCCTTGGCGCCAAGTTCGTCCTGCGGAAAAATGCCCAAAAAAGGGGTGGGCGATAGCCTTGGGGCGTGGGGCTGGCGAACTTCGTCCGCCGGACTCGGAATGGGCCGAGACTTTGCCCACCCCCTCCCCGAGACAAAAATAGGCCGCGGGCACAGCCGCGCCCAAAAAAGAGCAGCCGAACCCCTTGGCGCCTACTCCGTCCTGCGGAAAAATGCCCAAAAAAGGGGTGGGCTATAGCCTTGGGGCATGGGGCGGGCGAACTTCGTCCGCCGGTCTCGGAATGGGACGTGACTTTTACCACCCCCTCCCCGTGATTAAAATAGGACGCGGGAACAGCCGCGTCCAAAAAAGAGCGGCCGAGCTCCTTGCCGCCTAGTTCATCCTGCGGAAAAATGCCCAAAAGGGGGCTGGGCTGTAGCCTTGGGGCGTGGGGCTGGCGAACTTCGTCCGCCGGACTCGGAATGGGCCGAGGCATTGCCCACCCCCTCCCCGCGAGAAAAATAGGCCGCGGGCACAGCCGCGCCCAAAAAAGAGCAGCCGAAACCCTTGGCGCCAAGTTCATCCTGCGCAAAAATGCCCAAAAAGATGGTGGGCTATAGCCTTGGGGCGTGGGGCTGGCGAACTTCGTCCGCCTTCCTCGGATTGGGCCAACACATTGCCCACCCCCTCCCCACGAAAAAAATAGGCCGCGGGCACAGCCGCGCCCAAAAAAGATCAGCCGACCCCTTGGCGCAAGTTCGTCCTGCGGAAAAACGCGCAAAAAGGGCGTGGGATATAGCCTTGGGGCGTGGGGCTGGCGAACTTCGTCCGCCAGACTCGGAATGGGCGAGACTTTTCCCACCCCCTCCCCACGACAAAAATAGGCCACGGGTACAGCCGCGCCCAAAAAAGAGTAGCCGAACCCCTTGGCGCCACGTTCGTCCTGCGGAAAAATGCCCAAAAAAGGGGTGGGCTATAGCCTTGGGGCGTGGGGCGGGCGAATTTCGTCCGCCGGTCTCGGAATGGGACGAGAATGTGACCACCCCCTCCCCGCGACAAAAATTGGCCGCGGGAACAGCCGCTTCCAAAAAAGAGCGGCCGAGCTCCTTGGCGCCTAGTTCATCCTGCGGAAAAATGCCCAAAAGGGGGGTGGGCTGTAGCCTTGGGGTGTGGGGCTGGCGCACTTCGTCCGCCGGTCTCGGAATGGGCCGAGACTTTTGGCACCCCCTCCCCGCGACAAAAATAGGCCACGGGGCCAGCCGTTTCCAAAATAGAGCAGCCGAACCCCTTGGCGCCAAGTTCGTCCTGCCGAAAAATGGCCAAAAAGGGGGTGGGCTATAGCCTTGGGGCGTGGGGCGGGCGAACTCCGTCCGCCGGACTCGGAATGGGCCGAGACATTTCCCACCTCCTCCCGCGACAAAAATAGGCAGCAGGCACAGCCGCGCCCAAAAAAGAGCAGCCGAACCCCTTGGCGCCAAGTTCTCCAGCGGAAAAATGCCCCAAAAAGGGGTGGGCTATAGCCTTGGGGCATGGGGCTGGTGAACTTCGTCCGCCGTCCTCGGAATGGGCCGAGACTTTTCCCACCCCCTCCCTGCAACAAAAATAGGCCTCGGGCACAGCCGTGCCCAAAAAAGAGCGGCCGAACCCCTTGGCGCCAAGTTCGTCCTGCGGAAAAATGCCCAAAAAAGGGGTAGGCTATAGCCTTGGGGCGTGGGGCTGGCGAACTTCGTCCCCCTTACTCGGAATGGGCCGAGACATTCCCACCCCCTCCCTGCAACAAAAATAGGCCTCTGGCAAAGCCGCTCCCCCAAAAGAGCAGCCGAACCCCTTGGCGCCAAGTTCGTCCTGCGGAAAAATGTCCAAAAAAGGGGTGAGCTATAGGCTTGGGGTGTGGGGCTGGCGAACTTCATCCGCCTTCCTCGGAATGGGCCGCGACTTTTCCCACCCCCTCCCTGAGACAAAAATAGGCCGCGGGCACAGCCGCGCCCAAAAAAGAGCAGCCGAACCCCTTGGCGCCAAGTTCGCCCTGCGGAAAAATGCCCAAAAAAGGGGTGGGCTATAGCCTTGGGGCTTGGGGCTGGCGAACTTCGTCCGCCGGACTCGGAATGGGCCGAGACTTCGCCCACCCCCTCCCTACGACAAAAATAGGCCGCGGGCACAGCCACGCCCAAAAAAGACCAGCCGAACCCCTTGGCGCCAAGTTCGCCCTGCGGAAAAATGCCCAAAAAAGGGGTGTGCTATAGGCCTTGGGCGTGGGGCCGGCAAAGTTCATCCGTCTTCGTCGGAATGGGCCGAGACTTTGGGGACCCCCTCCCCATGACAAAAATAGGCCGCGGGCACAGCCGCGTCTAAAAAAGAGCAGCCAAACCCCTTGGCGCCACATTCGTCCTGCGGAAAAATGCCCAAAAAGGGGGTGGGCTATAGCCTTGGGGCGTGGGGCTGGCGAACTTCGTCTGCCGGACTCGGAATGGACCGAGACTTTGCCCACCCCCTTACCGTGCCAAAAATAGGCCGCGGGCACAGCCGCGCCCAAAAAAGAGCAGCCGAACCCCTTGGCGCCAAGTTCGTCCTGCGGAAAAATGCCCAAAAATGGGGTGGGCAATAGCCTTGGGGCGTGGGGCTGGCGAGCTTCGTCCGCCGGACTCGGAATGGGCCGAGGACGGCCCACCCCTTCCCCGTGCGAAAAATAGGCTGCTGGCACAGCCGCGCCCAAAAAAGAGCAGCCGAACCCCTTGGGGCCAAGTTCGTCCTGCGGAAAAATGCCCAAAAAAGGGGTGGGCTATAGCCTTGGGGCGTGGGGCTGGCGAACTTCGTCCGCCGGACTCGGAATGGGCCGAGCCTTTTCCCAACCCCTCCCCGCGACAAAAATAGGCCGCGGGCACAGCCGCGCCCAAAAAAGAGCAGCCGGACCCCATGCCGCCAAGTTCGTCCTGCAGAAAAATGCCCAAAAAAGGGGTGGGCTATAGCCTTGGGCCGTGGGGCTGGCGCACTTCGTCCGCCGAACTCGGAATGGGCCGAGACGATGCCCACCCCCTCCACGCGATAAAAATAGGCCGCAGGCACAGCCGCGCCCAAAAAAGTGCAGCCAAACCCCTTGGGGCCACGTTCGTCCTGCGGAAAAATCCCCAAAAAAGGGGTGTGCTATAGCCTTGGGGCGTGGGGCTGGCGAATTTCGTCCGCCGGACTCGGAATGGGCCGAGACGTTGCCCACCCCCTCCCCACGACAAAAATAGGCCGCGGGCACAGCCGCGTCCAAAAAAGAGCAGCCGAACCCCTTTGCGCCAAGTTCGTCCTGCGGAAAAATGCCCAAAAAGGGGGTGGGCTATAGCCTTGGGGCGTGGGGCTGGCGAACTTCGTCCGCCGGACTCGGAATGGGCCGAGACTTTGCCCACCCCCTTCCCGTGCCAAAAATAGGCCGCGGGCACAGCCACGCCCAAAAAAGAGCAGCCGAACCCCTTGGCGCCAAGTTGGTCCTGCGGAAAAATGCCCAAAAAAGGGGTGTGCTATAGCCTTTGGGCGTGGGGCCGGCAAAGTTCATCCGCCTTCTTCGGAATGGGCTGAGACTTTACTCACCCCCTCCCCGTGATAAAAATAGGCCGCGGGCACAGCCACGTCCAAAAAAGAACAGCCGAACCCCTTGGCGCCAAGTTCGTCCTGCGGAAAAATGCCCAAAAAAGGGGTGGGCTATAGCCTCAGGGCATGGGGCTTGCGAACTTCGTCCGCCGGACTCGGAATGGGCCGAGACTTTGCCCACCCCCTTCCCGTGCCAAAAATAGGCCAAGGGTACAGCCGCGTCCAAGAAAGAGCAGCATAACCCCTTGGCTTCAAGTTGGTCCTGCAGAAAAATGCCCAAAAAAGGGGTGTGCTATAGCCCTTGGGAATGGGGCCAGCAAAGTTCATCTGCCTTCCTCGGAATGGGCCGAGGCTTTGCGCACCCCCTCCCCGCGACAAAAAAAGGCCGCGGGCACAGCCACTCCCAAAAAAGAACAGCCGAACCCCTTGGCGCCAAGTTCGTCCTGCGGAAAAATGCCCAAAAAAGGGGTGGGCTATAGCTTTGGGGCGTGGGGCTGGTAAACTTCGTCCGCCGGACTCCGAATGGGCCGAGACTTTGTCCACCCCCTTCCCGTGCCAAAAATAGGCCAAGGGCACAGCCGCGTCCGAGAAAGAGCAGCATAACCCCTTGGCGCCAAGTTCGTCCTGCGGAAAAATGCCCAAAAAAGGGGTGCGCTATAGCCTTTGGGCGTGGGGCTGGCAAAGTTCATCCGCCTTCCTCGGAATGCGCCGACACTTTGCCCACCCCCTCCCCGCGATAAAAATAGGCCGCGGGCACAGCCGCGCCCAAAAAAGGGCAACCCCTTGGCCCCAAGTCCGTCCTGCGGAAAAATGCCCAAAATAGGGGTGGGCTATAGCCTTGGGGCGTGGGGCTGGCGCACTTCGTCCGCCGGACTCGGAATGGGCCGAGACTTTGCCCACCCCCATCCCGTGCCAAAAATAGGCCGCGGGCACAGCCGCGCCCAAAAAAGAACAGCCGAACCCCTTGGCGCCATGTTCGTCCTGCGGAAAAATGCCCAAAAAAGGGGTGTGCTATAGCCTTTGGGCATGGGGCCGGCAAAGTTCATCCGCCTTCTTCAGAATGGGCCGAGACTTTGCCCACCCCCTCCCCGCGATAAAAATAGGCCGTGGGCACAGCCACGCCCAAAAAAGAAAAGCCGAACCCCTTGGCGCCAAGTTCGTCCTGCGGAAAAATGCCCAAAAAAGGGGTGGGCTATAGCCTCGGCGCGTGGGGCTGGCGAACTTCGTCCGCCGGACTCGGAATGGGCCGAGACTTTGCCCACCCCCTTCCCGTGCCAAAAATAGGCCAAGGGCACAGCCGCGTCCAAGAAAGAGCAGCATAACCCCTTGGCGCCAAGTTCGTCCTGCGGAAAAATGCCCAAAAAAGGGGTGTGCTATAGCCTTTGGGAATGGGGCCGGCAAAGTTCATCCGCCTTCCTCCGAATGGGCCGAGCCTTTGCGCACCCCCTCCCTGCGACAAAAATAGGCCGCGGGCACAGCCGCGTCCAAAAAAGAGCAGCCGAACCCCTTGGCGCCAAGTCCGTCCTGCGGAAAAGTGCCCAAAATAGGGGTGGGCTATAGCCTTGGGGCATGGGGCTGGCGCACTTCGTCCGCCGGACTCGGAATGGGCCGAGACTTTGCCCACCCCCATCCCGTGCCAAAAATAGGCTGCGGGCACAGCCGCGTCCAAAAAAGAGCAGCCGAACCCCTTGGTGCCAAGTTCGTCCGGCGGAAAAATGCCCAAAAAAGGTGTGCTATAGCCTTTGGGCGTGGGGCCGGCAAAGTTCATCCGCCTTCCTTGTAATGGGCCGAGACTTTGCCCACCCCCTCGCTGCGAAAAAAATAGGCCGCGGACACAGCCACGCCCAAAAAAGAGCAGCCGAATCCCTTGGCGCCAACTTCGTCGTGCGGAAAAATGCCCAAAAAAGGGGTGGGCTAGAGCCTTGGGGCGTGGGGCTGGCGAACTTCGTCCGCCGGACTCGGAATGGGCCGAGACTTTGCCCACCCTCTCCCCTGGACACAAATAGGCCACGGGCACAGCCGCGCCCAAAAAAGAGTAGCCGAACCCCTTGGCTCCAAGTCCGTCCTGCGGAAAAATGCCCAAAATAGGGGTGGGCTATAGCCTTGGGGCGTGGGGCTGGCAAACTTCGTCCGCCAGACTCCGAATGGGCCGAGACTTTGCCCACCCCCTTCCCGTGCCAAAAATAGGCCAAGGGCACAGCCGCGTCCAAGAAAGAGCAGCATAACCCCTTGGCGCCAAGTTCGTCCTGCGGAAAAATGCCCAAAAAAGGGGTGTGCTATAGCCTTTGGGCGTGGGGCCGGCAAAGTTCATCCACCTTCCTCGGAATGCGCCGACACTTTGCCCACCCCCTCCCCGCGATAAAAATAGGCCGCGGGCACAGCCACGCCCAAAAAAGAGCAGCCGAACCCCTTGGCGCCAAGTTCGTCCTGCAGAAAAATGCCCAAAAAAGGGGTGGGCTATAGCCTTGGGGCGTGGGGCTGGCGAACTTCGTCCGCCTTCCTTGGAATGGGCTGAGACTTTGGCCACCCCCTCCCCGCGATAAAAATAGGCCGCGGGCACAGCCGTGCCCAAAAAAGAGCGGCCGAACCTCTTGGCGCCAAGTTCGTCCTGCGGAAAAATGCCCAAAAAAGGGGTGGGCTATAGCCTTGGGGCGTGGGGCTGGCGAACTTCATCCGCCCTCCTCGGAATGGGCCGAGACATTTCCCACCCCCTCCCCGCGACAAAAATAGGCCGCGGGCACAGCCGTGCCCAAAAAAGAGCAGCCGAACCTGTTGGCGCCGAGTTCGTCCTGCGGAAAAATGCCCAAAAAATGGGTGTGCTATAGCTTTTGGGCGTGGGGCCGGCAAAGTTCATCCGCCTTCCAAGGAATGCACCGACACTTTGCCCACCCCCTCCCCGCGTTAAAAATAGGCCGCGGGCATGGCCACGCCCACGCCCAAAAAAGAGCAGCCGAACCAGTTGGCGACAACTTCGTCGTGCGGAAAAATGCCCAAAAAAGGGGTGGGCTAGAGCCTTGGGGCGTGGGGTGGGCAAACTTCGTCCGCCGGACTCGGAATGGGCTGAGACTTTGCCCACCCTCTCCCCGAGACAAAGATAGGCCGCGGGCACAGCCGCGCCCAAAAAAGAGCAGCCGAACCAGTTGGCGCCAAGTTCGTCCTGCGGAAAAATGTCCAAAAAAGGGGTGGGCTATAGCCTTGGGGCGTGGGGCTGGCGAACTTCGTCCGACTTCCTGGGAATGGGCCGAGACTTTGCCCACCCCCTCCCCGCGACAAAAATAGGCCGTGGGCACAGCCGTGCCCAAAAAAGAGCAGCCGAACCTCTTGGCGCCACGTTCGTCCTGCGGAAAAATGCCCAAAAAAGGGGTGGGCTATAGCCTTGGGGCGTGGGGCTGGCGCACTTCGTCCGCCTTCCTCGGAATGGGCCGAGACTTTGCCCACCTTCTCCCCAAGACAACGATAGGCCGCGGGCACAGCCGCGCCCCAAAAAGAGCAGCCGAACCAGTTGGCGCCAAGTTCGTCCTGCGGAAAAATGCCCAAAAAAGGTGTGCTATAGCCTTTGGGCGTGGGGCCGGCAAAGTTCATCCGCCTTCCTTGGAATGGGCCGAGACTTTGCCCACCCCCTCGCTGTGAAAAAAATAGGCCACGGGCACAGCCACGCCCAAAAAAGAGCAGCCGAACCCCTTGGCGCCAACTTCATCGTGCGGAAAAATGCCCAAAAAAGGGGTGGGCTAGAGCCTTGGGGCGTGGGGCTGGCAACCTTCGTCCGTCCGCTGGACTCGGAATGGGCCGAGGCTTTGCCCACCGCCTCCCTGCGACAAAAATAGGCCGTCGGCACAGCCGCGTCCAAAAAAGAGCAGCCGAACCACTTGGCGCCAAGTTCGTCCAGCGGAAAAATGCCCAAAAAAGGGGTGTGCTATAGCCTTTGGGCGTGGGGCCGGCGCACTTCGTCCGCCTTCCTCAGAATGGGCTGAGACTTTGGCCACCCCCTCCCCACGACAGAAATAGGCCGCGGGCACAGCCTCGCCCAAAAAAGAGCAGCCAAACCCCTTGGCGCCAAGTTCGTCCTGCGGAAAAATGCCTAATAAAGAAGAGTGCTATAGCCTTGGGGAGTGGGGCCGCCGGAGTTCGTCCGCCGGACTCGGAATGGGCCGAGACTTTGACCACCCCTCCCCATGACAAAAATAGGCAGCGGGGACAGCCGCGCCCAAAAAAGAGCAGTCGAACCCCTTGGCGCCATGTTCGTCCTGCGGAAAAAAGCCCAAAAAAGGGGTGTACTATAGCCTTGGGGCGTGGGGCTGCTGAAATTCGTCCGCTGGACTCGGAATGGGCCAAGACTTTTCCCACCCCCTCCCCGCGACAAAAATAGGCCGCGGGCACAGCTGCGCCCAAAAAAGAGTAGCCGAACCCCTTGGCACCAAGTTCGTCCTGCGGAAAAATGTCCAAAAAAGGGTGGGCTATAGCCTTGGGGCGTGGGGCTGGCAAACTTCGACCGCTATACTCGGAATGGGCCGAGGCTTTGCCCGCCCCCTCCCCGCGACAAAAATAGGCCGCGGGCACAGCCGCACCCAAAAAATAGCAGCCGACCCCCTTGGCGCCAAGTTCGTCCAGCGGAAAAATGCCCAAAAAAGGGGCGTGCTATAGCCTTTGGGCGTGGGGCCGGCGCACTTCGTCCGCCTTCCTCGGAATGGGCTGAGACTTTGGCCACCCCCTCCCCATGACAGAAATAGGCCGCGGGCACAGCCTCGTCCAAAAAAGAGCAGCCGAACCCCTTGGCGCCAAGTTCGTCCTGCGGAAAAATGCCTAATAAAGAAGAGTGCTATAGCCTTGGGGCGTGGGGCCGCCGGAGTTCGTCCGCCGGACTCGGAATGCGCCGAGACTTTTCCCACCCGTCCCCACGACAAAAATAGGCCGCGGGGACAGCCGCGCCCAAAAAAGATCAGTCGAACCCCTTGGCGCCAAGTTCTTCCTGTGGAAAAAAGCCCAAAAAAGGGGTGTACTATAGCCTTGGGGCGTTGGGCTGCCGAAGTTCGTCCGCCGGACTCGGAATGGGCCGACACTTTTCCCACCCCCTCCCCGAGAAACAAATAGACCGCGGGCACAGCCGCGTCCAAAAATGAGTATCCGAACCCCTTGGCGCCAAGTTTATCCTGCTGAAAAATGTTCAAAAAAGGGGGTGGGCTATAACCTTGGGGCGTGGGGCGGGCGAACTTCGTCCGCCGGACTCAGAATGGGCCGAGACTTTTCCCACCCGTCCCCGCGACAAAAATAGGCCGCGGGCACAGCCGCGCCCAAAAAAGAGCAGCTGAACCCCTTGGCGCCAAGTTCGTCCTGCGGAAAAATACCCAAAATGGGGGTGCGCTCTAGCCTTGGGGCGTGGGGCTGGCAAACTTCGTCCGCCGGACTCCGAATGGGCCAAGACTTCTCCAACCCCCTCCCCACGACAAAAATAGGCCTCGGGCACAGCCGCGCCCAAAAAAGAGCAGCCGAACCCCTTGGAGCCAAGTTCGTCCTGCGGAAAAATGCCCAAAAAGGGGCTGGGCTATAGCCTTGGGGCGTGGGGCTGGCAAACTTCGTCCGCCGGACTCGGAATGGGCCGAGACTTTGCCCACCCCCTCCCCTCAACAAAAATAGGCCGCGGGGACAGCCGCGCGCAAAAAAGAGAGCCGAACCCCTTGGCGCCAAGTTCGTCCTGCGGAAAAATGCCCAAAAAAATGGGTGGGCTATAGCCTTGGGGCGTGGGGCTAGCGAACTTCATCCGCCTTCCTCGGAATGGGCCGAGACATTGCCCACCCCTTCCCCGCGACAAAAATAGGCCGTGGGCACTGCCGCGCCCCGAAAAGAGCAGCCGAACCCCGTGGCGCCAAGTTCGTCCTGCGGAAAAATGACAAAAAAGGGGGTGCGCTATAGCCTTGGGGCGTGGGGCGGGCGAACTTCGTCCGCCGGACTCTGAATGGGCCGAGAGTATTCCAACCCCCTCCCCGCAACAAAAATAGGCCACGGGCACAGCCACGCCCAAAAAAGAACAGCCGAACCCCTTGGCGCCAAGTTCGTCCTCCGGGAAAATGCCCAAAAAGGGGGTGGGCGATAGCCTTGGGGCTATGGCTGGCGACTTTCATCCGCCGGACTCGGAATGGGCCGAGACTTTTCCCACCCCCTCCCCGCGACAAAAATAGGCCACGGGCACGGCCGCGCCCAAAAAAGAGCAGCCAAACCTCTTGGCACCAAGTTCGTCCTGCGGAAAAATGCCCAAAAAGGGGGTGGGCTATAGCCTTGGGGCGTGGGACTGCCGAACTTCGTCCGCCGGACTCGGAATGGGCCGAGACATTGCCCACCCCCTCCCCGCGACAAAAATAGGCCGCGGGCACAGCCGCGCCCAAAAAAGAGCTGCCAAACCCCTTGGCGCCAAGTTCGTCCTGCGGAAAAATGCCCAAAAAAGGGGTGGGCTATAGCCTTCGGGCGTGGGGCGGGGGAACTTCGTCCGCCGGATTCGGAATGGGCTGAGACTTTGCCCACCCCCTCCCCGCGACAAAAATAGGCCGCGGGCACAGCCGCGCCCAAAAAAGAGAGCCGAACCCCTTGGCGCCAAGTTCGTCCTGCGGAAAAATGCCCAAAAAGGGGGTGGGCCATAGCCTTGGGGCGCGGGGCTGGCGAACTTCGTCCGCCGGACTAGGAATGGGCCGAGACTTTTCCCACCCCCTCCCCACCACAAAAATAGGCCGCGGGCATAGCCGCACCCAAAAAAGAGCAGCCGAACCCCTTGGCGCCAAGGTCGTCCTGCGGAAAAATGCCCAAAAAAGGGGTGTGCTATAGCCCTTGGGCGTGGGGCCGGCGTACTTCGTCTGCCTTCCCCGGAATGGGCCGAGACTTTGGCCACCCCCTCCCTGCTACAAAAATAGGCCGTGGTCGCAGCCGCGCCCAAAAAACAGCAGCCGAACCCCTTGGCGGCATGTTCGTCCTGCGGCAAAATCCCCAAAAAAGGGGTGTGCTATAGCCTTGGGGCGTGGGCCGGCAAAGTTCATCCGCCTTCCTCGGAATGGGCCGAGACTTTTCCCACCCCCTCCCCGCGACAAAAATAGGCCGCGGGCACAGCCGCGCCCAAAAAAGAGCAGCCGAACCCCTTGGCACCTTGTTCGTCCTGCGGAAAAATGCCCAAAATGGGGGTGCGCTATAGCCTTGGGGCGTGGGGCTGGCGAACTTCGTCCGCCGGACTCCGAATGGGCCAAGAATTCTCCAACCCCCTCCCCACGACAAAAATAGGCCGCGGGCACAGGCGCGCCCAAAAAAGAGCAGCCGAACCCATTGGCGCCAAGTTCCTCCTGCGGAAAAATGCCCAAAAAGGGGGTGGGCTCTAGCCTTGGGGCGTGGGGCCGGCGAACTTTGTCCGCCGGACTCGGAATGGGCCGAGACTTTTCCCAGCCCCTCCCCGCGAAAAAAATAGGCCGCGGGCACAGCCGCCCCAAAAAAGAGCAGCCGAACCCCTTGGCGCAATGTTCGTCCTGCGGAAAAATGCCCAAAAAAGGGGTGTGCTATAGCCTTGGGGCGTGGGCCGGCAAAGTTCATCCGCCTTGCTCAGAATGGGCCGAGACTTTTCCCACCCCCTCCCCGCGAAAAAAATAGGCCATAGGCACAGCCGCGCCCAAAAAAGAACTGCGGAACCCCTTGGCGCCTAGATCATCATGCGGAAAACATCCCAAAAAGGGGGTGGGCTATAGCCTTCGGGCGTGGGCCGGCAAAGTTCATCCGCCTCCCTCGGAATGGGCCGAGACTTTGCCCACCTCCTCCCCGCGCCAAAAATTGGCCGCGGGCACAGGCGCGCCCAAAAAAGAGCAGCCGAACCCATTGGCGCCAAGTTCGTCCTGCGGAAAAATGCCCAAAAAGGGGGTGGACTATAGCCTTGGGGCGTGGGGCGGGCGAACTTCGTCCGCCGGACTCGGAATGGGCCGAGACTTTGCCCACCCCCTCCCCGCGCCAAAAATAGGGCGCGGGCACAGGCGCGCCCAAAAAAGAGCAGCCAAACCCATTGGCGCCAAGTTCGTCCTGCGGAAAAATGCCCAAAAAGGGGGCGGGCTCTAGCCTTGGGGCGTGGGGCCGGCGAACTTTGTCCGCGGGACTCGGAATGGGACGAGACTTTTCCCATCCCCTCCCCGCGACCAAAATAGACCGCGGGCACAGCCGCGCCCAAAAAAGAGCAGCCAAACCCCGTGGCGCCAAGTTCGTCCTGCGGAAAAATGCCCAAAAAAGGGGTGTGTTATAGCCTTTGGGCGTGGGGCCGGCAAAGTTCATCCGCCTTCCTCGAAAAGGGCCGAGACTTTGCCCACCCCTTCCCCGCACCAAAAATAGGCCGCAGGCACAATCGCGCCCAAAAAAGAGCAGCCGAACCACTTGGCGCCAAGTTCGTCCTACGGAAAAATGCCCAAAAAGGGGGTGGGCTATAGCCTTGGGACGTGGGGACGGCGCACTTCGTCCGCTGGACTCGGAATGGGCCGACACTTTTCCCACCCCCTCCCCGCGACAAAAATAGGCCGCGGGCACAGCCGCGCCCAAAAAAGAACAGCCGAACCCCTTAACGCCATGTTCGTCCAGCGGCAAAAGGCCCAAAAAATGGGTGTGCTACAGCCTTTCGGCGTGGGGCCGGCGCACTTCGTCCGCCTTCCTCGAAATGGGCCAAGACTTTGGGCACCCACTCCCCGCGACAAAAATAGACCGTGGGCACAGCCGCACCCAAAAAACAGCAACCGAATCCCTTGGCGCCAAGTTCGTCCTGCGGCAAAATGCCCAAAAAAGGGGTGTGCTATAGCCTTTGGGCGTGGGGCCGGAAAAGTTCATCCGCCTTCCTCGGAATGGGCCGAGACTTTGCCCACCCCCTCCCTGCATCCAAAATAGACCGCGGGCACAGCCGCGCTCAAAATATAGAAGCCGAACCCCGTGGCACCAAGTTCGTCCTGCGGAAAAAAGCCCAAAAAAGGGGTGTGCTATAGCCTTTGGGCGTGGAGCCGGCAAAGTTCATCCGCCTTCCTCGGAATGGGCCGAGACTTTGCCCACCCCTTCCCCGCACCAAAAATAGGCCACAGGCACAGTCGCGCTGAAAAAAGAGCAGCCGAACCCCTTGGCACCAAGTTCGTCCTACGGAAAAATGCCCAAAAAGGGGGTGGGCTATAGCCTTGGGACGTGGGGACGGCGCACTTCGTCCGCCGGACTCGGAATGGGCCGACACTTTCCCCACCCCCTCCCCACAACAAAAATAGGCCGCGGGCACAGCCGCGCCCAAAAAAGAACAGCCGAACCCCTTAGCGCCATGTTCGTCCAGCGGCAAAAGGCCCAAAAAATGGGTGTGCTACAGCCTTTGGGCGTGGGGCCGGCGAACTTCGTCCGCCTTCCTCGAAATGGGCCAAGACTTTGGGCACCCACTCCCCACGACAAAAATAGACCGTGGGCACAGCCGCACCCAAAAAACAGCAACCGAATCCCTTGGCGCCAAGTTCGTCCTGCGGCAAAATGCCCAAAAAAGGGGTGTGCTATAGCCTTTGGGCGTGGGGCCGGAAAAGTTCATCCGCCTTCCTCGGAATGGGCCAAGACTTTGCCCACCCCCTCCCCGCGTCCAAAATAGACCGCGGGCACAGCCGCGCCCAAAAAATAGTAGCCGAACCCCGTGGCGCCAAGTTCGTCCTGCGGAAAAATGCCCAAAAAAGGGGTGTGTTATAGCCTTTGGGCGTGGAGCCGGCAAAGTTCATCCGCCTTCCTCGGAATGGGCCGAGACTTTGCCCACCCCTTCCCCGCACCAAAAATAGGCCGCAGGCACAGTCGCGCCCAAAAAAGAGCAGCCGAACCCCTAGGCACCAAGTTCGTCCTACGGAAAAATGCCCAAAAAGGGGGTGGGCTATAGCCTTGGGACGTGGGGCCGGCGCACTTCGTCCGCCGGACTCGGAATGGGCCGACACTTTTCCCACCCCTTCCCCACGACAAAAATAGGCCGCGGGCACAGCCGCGCCCAAAAAAGAGCAGCCGAACCCCTTAGCGCCAAGTTCGTCTAGCGGCAAAAGGCCCAAAAAAGGGGTGTGCTATAGCCTTTGGGCGTGGGGCCGGCGAACTTCGTCCGCCTTCCTTGAAATGGGCCAAGACTTTGCCACCCACTCCCCGCGACAAAAATAGACCGTGGGCACAGCCGCGCCCAAAAAGCAGCTGCCGAATCCCTTGGCGCCAAGTTCGTCCTGCGGCAAAATGCCCAAAAAAGGGGTGTGCTATAGCCTTTGGGCGTGGGGCCGGAAAAGTTCATCCGCCTTCCTCGGAATGGGCCGAGACTTTGCCCACCCCCTCCCCGTGACCAAAATAGACCTTGGCCACAGCCGCGCCCAAAAAAGAGCAGCCGAACCCCGTGGCGCCAAGTTCATCCTGCGGAAAAATGCCCAAAAAAGGGGTGTGTTATAGCCTTTGGGAGTGGGGCCGGCAAAGTTAATCCGCCTTCCTCGGAATGGGCCGAGACTTTGCCCACCCCTTCCCCGCACCAAAAATAGGCCGCAGGCACAGTCGCGCCCAAAAAAGAGCAGCCGAACCCCTTGGCGTCAAGTTCGTCCTACAGAAAAATGCCCAAAAAGGGGGTTGGCTATAGCCTTGGAACATGGGGCCGGCGCACTTCGTCCACCGGACTCGGAATGGGCCGACACTTTTCCCACCCCCTCCCCACGACAAAAATAGGCCGCGGGCACAGCCGCGCCCAAAAAAGAGCAGCCGAACCCCTGACCGCCAAATTCGTCCTGCGGCAAAATGCCCAAAAAAGGGGTGTGCTACAGCCTTTGGGCGTGGGGCCGGGGCACTTCGTCCGCCTTCCTCAGAATGGCCCGAGACTTTAACCATCCCCTCTCCGTGACAAAAATAGGCCGCGGGCACAGTCGCGCCCAAAAAAGAGCAGCCGAACCACTTGGCACCAAGTTCGTCCTGCGGCAAAATGCCCAAAAAGAGGTGTGCTATAGCCTTTGGACGTGAGGCCAGCGAACTTCGTCCGCCTTCCTCGGAATGGGCCGAGACTTTGGCCACCTACTCCCCGTGACAAAAATAGGACGCGGGCACAGCCGCGCCCAAAAAAGAGCGGCCGAACCCCTTGGCACCAAGTTCGTCCTACGGCAAAATGCCCAAAAAAGGGGTGTGCTATAGACTTTGGGCGTGGGGCCGGAAAACTTCATCCGCCTTCTTCGGAATTGGCCAAGACTTTGCCCACCCCCTCCCCATGCCAAAAATAGGACGCGGGCACAGCCGCGCCCAAAAAAGAGCAGCCGAACCCCTTGGCACCAAGTTCGTCCTACGGCAAAATGCCCAAAAAAGGGGTGTGCTATAGACTTTGGGTGTGCTATAGCCTTACTCGGAATGGGCGGAGACTTTGCCCACCCCCTCCCCGCGGCAAAAATAGGCCACGGGCACAGCCTCGACCAAAATATAGCAGCCGAACCCGTCGGCGCCAAGTTCGTCCTGAGGAAAAATGCCCAAAAAGGGTATGGGCGATAGCCTTGGGGCGTGGTGCCGGCGCACTTCGTCCGCCGGACTAGGAATGGGCCGAGACTTTGACCACCCCCTCCCCGCAACGAAAATAGGCTGCGGGCAAAGCCGCGCCAAAAAAAGAGCAGCCGAGCCCCTTGGCGCAAATTCGTCCTACGGAAAAATGCCCAAAAAGGGGGTAGGCTATAGCCTTGGAGCGTGGGGATGGGGAACTTCGTCCGCCGGACTTGGAATTGGCCGAGACTTTTCCCACCTCCTCCCCATGACAAAAATAGGCCGCGGGAACAGCCGTGCCCAAAAAAGAGCAGCCGAACCGCTTGGCGCCAAGTTCGTCCTGCGGAAAAATGCCCAAAAAGTGGGTGGGCAATAGCCTTGGGGCGTGGGGCGGACGAACTTCGTCCGCCGGACTCGGAATGTGCCGAGACTTTGACCACCCCCTGCCCACGACAAAAATAGGCCGCGGGCACAGCGGCGCCCAAAGAAGAGCTGCCGAGCCCCTTGGCACCAAGTTCGTCCTATGGAAAAATGCCCAAAAAGTGGGTAGGCTATAGCCTTGGGGCGTGGGTCGGGCGAACTTCGTCCGCCGGACTCGGAATGGGCCGACACTTTTCCCACCCCCTCCCCGCGAAAAAAATAGGCCGCGGGACAGCCGCACCCAAAAAAGAGCAGCCGAACCCCTTGGCTTCAAGTTCATCCTGCGGAAAAATGCCCAAAAAAGGGGCGGGCTATAGCCTTGGGGCGTGTGGCTGGCGAACTTCGTCCGCCTTCTTCGGAGTGGGCCTAGACTTTCCCACCCCCTCCCCACGACAAAAATAGGCCGCGGGCACTGCCGTGCCCAAAAAAGAGCAGCCGAACCCGTTGGCGCCAAGTTCGTCCTGCCGAAAATGCCCAAAAAGGGGGTGGGCTATAGCCTTGGGGCGTGGGGCGGGCGAACTTCGTCCGCCGGACTCGGAATGGGCCGAGAATTTTCCCACTCCCTCCCCGTGACAAAAATAGGCCGCGGGCACAGCCGTGCCCAAAAAAGAGCAGCCGAACCCCTTGGTGCCATGTTCGTCCTGCAGAAAAATGCCCAAAAAAGTGGTGGGCTATAGCCTTGGGGCGTGGGGCGGGCGAACTTCGTCCGCCGGACTCGGAATGGGCCGAGAATTTTCCCACCCCCTCCCCACAACGAAAATAGGCTGCGGGCAAAGCTGCGCCCAAAAAAGAGCAGTCGAGCCCCTTGGCGCCAAATTCGTCCTACGGAAAAATGCCCAAAAAGGGGGTAGGCTATAGCCTTGGAGCATGGGGTTGGGGAACTTCGTCCGCCGGACTCGGAATGGGCCGAGACTTTTCCCACCTCCTCCCCGCGACAAAAATAGGCCGCGGGACAGCCGGACCCAAAAAAGAGCAGCCGAACCCCTTGTCGCCTAGTTCGTCCTGCGGAAAAATGCACAAAAAAGGGGTGGGCTATCCTTGGGGCATGGGGCTGGCGAATTTCGTCCGCCTTCTTCGGAATGGGCCGAGACCTCGCCCACCCCCTCCCCACGACAAAAATAGGCCGCGGGCACATCCGCGCCCAAAAAAGAGCAGCCGAACCCCTTGGCGCCATGTTCGTCCTGCGAAAAAATGCCCAAAAAAGTGGTGGGTCATAGCCTTGGGGCGTGGGGCTGGCGAACTTCGTATGCCGGACTCGGAATGGGCCGAGACTTTGCCCACCCCCTCCCCGCGACAAATATAGGCCGCGGGCACAGCCGTGACCAAAAAAGAGCAGCCAATCCCCTTGGCGCCAAGTTCGTCCTGCGGAAAAAAGCCCAAAAAAGGGGTGTGCTATAGCCTTTGGGCGTGGGGCTGGCGAACTTCGTCCACCTTCTTCGGAGTGTGCCGAGACTTTGCCCACCCCCTCCCCGTGACAAATATAGGCTGCGGCCACAGCCGTGCCCAAAAAAGAGCAGCCGAACCCCTTGGCGCCATGTTCATCCTGCGGAAAAATGCCCAAAGAAGAGGTGGGCTATAGCCTTGGGGCTTGGGGCTGGCGAACTTCGTCCGCCGGACTCGGAATGGGCCGGGACATAGCCCACCCCCTCCCCGTGACAAAAATAGGCCGCGGGCACAGCCGCGCCCAAAAAAGAGCAGACGAACCCCTTGGCGCCATGTTCGTCCTGCGAAAAAATGCCCAAAAAAGTGGTGGGCCATAGCCTTGGGGCGTGGGGCTGGCGAACTTCGTATGCCGGACTCGGAATGGGCCGAGACTTTGTCCACCCCCTCCCCGCGACAAATATAGGCCGCGGGCACAGCCGTGACCAAAAAAGAGCAGCCAATCCCCTTGGCGCCAAGTTCGTCCTGCGGAAAAAAGCCCAAAAAAGGGGTGTGCTATAGCCTTTGGGCGTGGGGCTTGCGAACTTCGTCCACCTTCTTCGGAGTGTGCCGAGACTTTGCCCACCCCCTCCCCGTGACAAATATAGGCTGCGGGCACAGCCGTGCCCAAAAAAGAGCAGCCGAACCCCTTGGTGCCATGTTCATCCTGCGGAAAAATGCCCAAAGAAGAGGTGGGCTATAGCCTTGGGGCTTGGGGCTGGCGAACTTCGTCCGCCGGACTCGGAATGGGCCGGGACTTAGCCCACCCCCTCCCCGTGACAAAAATAGGCCGCGGGCACAGCCGCGCCCAAAAAAGAGCAGCGGAACCCCTTGGCGCCAAGTTCGTCCAGCGGAAAAATGCCCAAAGAAGAGGTGGGCTATAGCCTTGGGGCTTGGGGCTGGCGAACTTCGTCCGCCGGACTCGGAATGGGCCGGGACTTAGCCCACCCCCTCCCCGTGACAAAAATAGGCCGCGGGCACAGCCGCGCCCAAAAAAGAGCAGCGGAACCCCTTGGCGCCAAGTTCGTCCAGCGGAAAAATGCCCAAAAAAGGGGTGGGCTATAGCCTTGGGGCGTGGGGCTGGCGAACTTCGTCCGCCGGACTCGGAATGAGCCGAGACTTTTCCCACCCCCTCCCCGCGACAAAAATAGGCCACGGGCATAGCCGTGGCCAAAAAATAGCACCCGAACCCATTGTCGCCAAGTTCGTCCTGCGGAAAAATGCCCAAAAAGGGGATGGGCTATAGCCTTGGGGCGTGGGGCCGGCGCACTTCGTCCGCCGGACTCGGAATGCGCCGAGGCTATGCCCACCCTCTCCCCGCCACAAAAATAGGAAGCGGGCACAGCCGCGCCCCAAAAAGAGCAGCCGAACCCCTTGGCGCCAAGTTCGTCCTGCAGAAAAATGCCCAAAAAAGGGGTGTGCTATAGCCATTGGGCCTGGGGCCGGCGAAATTCGTCAGCCTTCCTCGGAATGGGCCGTGACTTTGGCCACCCCCTCCCCGCACCAGGAATAGGCCGCGGGCACAGCCGCGCCCAAAAAAGAGTATCCGAACCCCTTGGCGCCAAGTTCGTCCTGCTGAAAAATGCCGAAAAAGGGGGTGGGCTATAGCCTTGGGGCGTGGGGCAGGCGAACTTCTTCCGCCTTCCTCGGAATGGGCCGAAAGTTTGCCCACCCCCTCCCAGCGACAAAAATAGGCCGCGGGCACAGCAGCGCCCAAAAAAGAGCAGCCGAACCCCCTGATGCCATGTTCGTCCTGCGGAAAAATGCCCAAAAAAGGGGTGGGCTATAGCCTTGGGGCGTGGGGCGGGCGAACTTCGTCCGCCGGACTCGGAATGAGCTGAGACTTTTCCCACCCCCTCCCTGCAACAAAAATAGGCCGCGGGCACAGCCGCGCCCAAAAAAGAGCAGCGGAACCCCTTGGCGCCAAGTTTGTCCTCTGAAAAAATGGCCAAAAAAGGGGTGTGCTATAGCCTTTGGGCGTGGGGCTGGCGAACTTCGTCCGCCGGATTCGGAATGGGCCGAGACTTTGCCCACCCCCTCCCCACGGCAAAAATAGGCCGCGGGCACAGCCGCGCCCAAAAAAGAGCAGCCGACCCCTTTGCGCCAAGTTCGTACTGCAGAAAAATGCCCAAAAAGGGGGTGGGCTATAGCCTTGGGGCGTGGGGCTGGCGAAGTTCATCGGCCTTCCTCAGAATGGGCCGAGAGGTTGACAACCCCTCCCCGCACCAAAAAATAGGCAGCGGGCACAGCCGCACCCAAAAAAGAGCAGTCGAACCCCTTGGCGCCAAGTTCGTCCAGCGGAAAAATACCCAAAAAAGGGGTGGGCTATAGCCTTGGGGTGTGGGGCTGGCGAACTACGTCCGCTATACTCGGAACGGGCCGAGACTTTGGCCACCCCCTCCCCTCAACAAAAATAGGCAGCGGGCACAGCCGCGCCCAAAAAAGAGCAGCCAAACCCCTTGGAGCCAAGTTCGTCCTGCGGAAAAATACCCAAAATAGGGGTGGGCTATAGCCTTGGGGCGTGGGGCTGGCGAACTTCGTCCGCCGGAGTCGGAATGGGCCGAGATTTTCCCACCCCCTCCCCGCGACAAAAATAGGCCGCGGGCACAGCCGCACCCAAAAAAGAGCAGCCGAACCCCTTTGTGCCAAGTTCGTACTGCGGAAAAATGCCCAAATAGGCGGTGGGCTATAGCCTTGGGGCGTGGGGCTGGCACACTTCGTCTGCCTTCCTCAGAATCGGCCGAGACTTTGCCCACCCCCTCCCCGCGACAAAAATAGGCCGTGACCAAAGCCGCACCCAAAAAGGAGCAGCTGAACACCTTGGCACAAAGTTCGTCCTGCGGAAAAATGCCTTAAAAAGTTGTGTGCTATAGCCTTGCGGCGTGGGGCTGCCGAAGTTCGTCCGCCGGAATCGGAATGGGCCGAGACTTTTCCCACCCCCTCCCCGCGACAGAAATAGGCTGTGGGAACAGCCGCGCCCAAAAAAGAGCAGCTGAACCCCTTGGCGCCAAGTTCGTCCTGCGGAAAAATGCCCGAACAGGGGGAGGGCTATTGCCTTCGGGCGTGGGGTTGGCAAACTTCGTCTGCCAGACTTGCAATGGGCCGAGACTTTGCCCACCCCCTCCCCGCGACAAAAATGGGCCGCGGACACCACCGCGCCCAAAAAAGAGCAGCCGAACCCTTGGCGGCAAGTTCGTCCTGCGGAAAAATGCCCAAAAAAGGGGTGGGCTATAGCCTTGGGGCGTGGGGCTGGCGAACTTCATACGCGGGACTCGGAATGCGCCGAGGCTATGCCCACCCCCTCCTAGCCACAAAAATAGGCCGCGGGCACAGCCGCACTCAAAAAAGAGCAGCTGAACCCCTTGGCGCCAAGTTCGTCCTGCGGAAAAATGCCCAAAAAAGGGGTGGGCTACAGCCTCGGGGCGTGGGGCTGGCGAACTTCGTCCGACTTCCTCAGAATGGGCGGAGACATTGCCCACCCCCTCCCCAAAAAATAGCAGGCGAACCCCTTGGTGCCAAGTTCGTGCTGCGGAAAAATGGCCAAAAAAGGGGTGTGCTATAGCCTTGGGGCGTGGGGCTGCCGAAGTTCGTCCGCCGGACTCGGAATGGGCCGAGACTTTTCCCACCCCCTCCCAACGACAAAAATACACCGCGGGCACAGCCGCACACAAAAAAGAGCAGGCGAACCCCTTGGCGCCAAGTTCGTGCTGCGGAAAATGCCCAATAAAGGGGTGGGCTATAGCCTTGGGGCGTGGGGCCGGCTTACTTCGTCCGCCGGACTCGGAAGGGGCCGAGACTTTTCCCACCCCCTCCCCGAGCCAAAAATAGGCCATGGGCGCAGCCGCGCCCAAAAAAGAACAGCCGAACACCTTGGCGCCAAGTTCGTCATGCGAAAAACGGCCCAAAAAGGGGGTGGGCTATAGCCTTGGGGCGTGGGGCAGGCGAACTTCTTCCGCCGGACTCGGAATGGGCCGAGACTTTTCCCACCACCTCCCCACGCAAAAAATAGGCCGCGGGCACAGCCATGCCCAAAAAAGAGCAGCCGAACCCCTTGGGGCCAAGTTCGTCCTGTGGAAAAATGCCCAAAAAAGGGGTGGGCTATATCCTTGGGGCGTGGGGCGGGCGAACTTCGTCCGCCGGACTTGGAATGGGCCGAGACATTCACCAACCCCTCCCCACGACAAAAATAGGCGGCGGGCACAACCGCGACCAAAAAAGAGCAGGCGAACCCCTTGGCGCCAAGTTCGTGCTGCGGAAAATGCCCAATAAAGGGGTGGGCTATAGCCTTGGGGCGTGGGGCCGGCTTACTTCGTCCGCCGGACTCGGAATGGGCCGAGACTTTTCCCACCCCCTCGCCGCGCCAAACATAGGCCGCGGGCACAGCCGCGCACAAAAAAGAGCAGCCGAACCCCTTGGCCCCAAGTTCGTCATGCGAAAAACTGCCCAAAAAGGGGGTGGGCTATAGCCTTGGGGCGTGGGGCCGGCGCACTTCGTCCGCCGGCCTCGGAATGGGCCAAGACTTTTCCCACCCCCTCCCCGTGCAAAAAATAGGCCGCGGGCACAGCCATGCCCAAAAAAGAGCAGCCGAACCCCTTGGTGCCAAGTTCGTCCTGCGGAAAAATGCCTAAAAAAGGGGTGGGCTATAGCCTTGGGGCGTGGGGCTGGCGAACTTCGTCCGCCGGACTTGGAATGGGCCGAGACATTGACCACCCATTCCCCGTGACAAAAATAGGTGGCGGGCACAACCGCGCCCCAAAAAGAGCAGCCGAACCCCTTGGCGCCAAGTTCGTCCTGCGGAAGAAAGCCCAAAAAGGGGGTGGGCTATAGCCTTGGGGCGTGGGGCCGACGAACTTCGTCCACCAGACTCGGAATGGGCCGAGACTTTTCCCACCCCCTCCCCGCGCAAAAAATTGGCCGCGGGCACAGCCAAGCCCAAAAAAGAGCAGCCGAACCCCTTGGCGCCAAGTTCGTCCTGCGGAAAAATGCCCAAAAAGGGGGTGGGCTATAGCCTTGGGGCGTGGGGCGGGCGAACTTCGTCCGCCGGACTTGGAATGGGCCGAGCCATAGACCACCCCCTCCCCGGGACAAAAATAGGTGGCGGGCACAACCGCGCCCAAAAAAGAGCAGCCGAACCCTTGGCGCCAAGTTCGTCCTGCGGAAGAAAGCCTAAAAAAGGGGTGGGCTATAGCCTTGGGGCGTGGGGCAGGCGAACTTCGTCCGCTGGACTCGGAATGGGCCGAGACTTTTACCACCCCCTCGCCGTGCCAAACATAGGCCACGGGCACAGCCGCGCACAAAAAAGAGCAGCCTAACCCCTTGGCGCCAAGTTCGTCATGCGAAAAACTCCCCAAAAACGGGGTGGGCTATAGCCTTGGGGCGTGGGGCCAGCGAACTTCGTCCACCAGACTCGGAATCGGCCGAGACTTTTCCCACCCCCTCCGCACGACAAAAATAGGCCGCGGGCGTAGCCGCGCCCACAAATGAGCAGTCAAACCCCTTGGCGCCAAGTTCGCCCTGCGGAAAAATGCCCAAAAAGGGGGTCGGCTATAGACTTGGGACGTGGGGCTGGCGAACTTCGTCCGCTCGACTCGGAATGGGCCGAGACTTTGCGCACCGCCTCCCCACAACAAAAATAGGCCGTGGGCGCAGCCGCGCCCAAAAAAGAGCAGCCGAACCACTTGGCACCAAGTTCGTCCTGCGGAAAAATGCCCAAAAAAGGGGTGGGCTATAGCCTAGGGGCGTGGGGACGGCAAAGTTCATCCGCCTTCCTCGGAATGGGTCGAGACTTTGCCCACCCCCTCCCCGCGACAGAAATAGAACGCGGGCACAGCCGCGCCCAAACAAGAGCAGCCGCACCCCACGGCGCCATGTTCGTCCTGCGGAAAAATGCCCAAAAAAGGGGTGTACTATACCCTTGGGGCATGGGGCTGCCGAAGTTCGTCCGCTGGACTCGGAGTGGGCCGATCCTTTTCCCACCCCCTCCCCGTGACAAAATTAGGCCGCGGGCACAGCCGCGCCCAAGAAAGAGCAGCCGACCCCTTGGCGCCAAGTTTGTCCTGCGGAAAAATGCCCAAAAAGGGGGTGGGCTATAGCCTTGGGACGTGGGGCTGGCGAACTTCGTCCGCCGAACTCGGAATGGGCTGAGACATGGCCCACCCCCTCCCCACGCCAATAATGGGCCACGAGCACAGCCGCGCCCAAAAAAGAGCAGTCGAATCCCATGGCGCCAAGTTCGTCCAGCGGAAAAAAGCCCAAAAAAGGGGTGTACTATAGCCTTGGGGCGTGGGGCTGCCGAAGTTCGTCCGCTAGACTCGGAATGGGCCGAGACTTTTCCCACCCCCGCCCCGTGACAAAAATAGGCCGCGGGCACAGCCGCGCCCAAAACAGAGCAGCCGAACCACTTGGCGCCAAGTTCGTCCTGCCGAAAAATGCCCAAAAAAGGGGTGTGCTATAGCCGTTGGGCGTGGGGCTGGCGAACTTCGTCCGCCGGACTCGGAATGTGCCGAGACTTTGCCCACTCCCTCGCCGCAACAAAAATACGCCGCGGGCACAGCCGTACCCAAAAAAGAGCAGACGAACCCCTTGGTGCCAATTTCGTCCTGCGGAAAAATGCCTAAAAAAGGGGTGGGCTATAGCCTTGGGGCGTGGGGCTGGCGAACTTCGTCCGCTGGACTCGGAAAGGGCCGAGACTTTGCCCACCGCCTCCCCGCGACAAAAATAGGCCGTGGGCAGAGCTGCGCCCAATAAAACAGCAGCCGAACCACTTGGCGCCAAGTTCGTCCTGCGGAAAATGCCCAAAAAAGGGGTGTGCTATAGCCTTTGGGCGTGGGGCAGGTGAACTTCGTCCGCCTTCCTCGGAATCGGCTGGGACTTTACCAACCCCCTCCCCGCGACAACAGTAGGCCGCGGGCACAACCGCGCCCAAAAAAGAGCAGCCGAACCCCTTGGCACCAAATTCGTCCTGCGGAAAAATGCCCAAAAAAGGGGTGTGCTATAGCCTTGGGGCGTGGGGCCGGCTAAGCTCGTCCGCCGGACTCGGAATGGGCCGAGACTTTTCCCACCCCCTCCCCGCGACAAAAATAGGCCGCGGGCACAGCCGCGCCCAAAAAAGAGCAGCCGAACCCCTTGGCGCCAAGTTCGTCCTGCGGAAAAATGCCCAAAAAAGGGGTGTGCTATAGCCTTGGGGCGTGGGGCGGGCGAACTTCGTCCGCCGGACTCGGAATGGGCCGAGACTTTTCCCTCCCCCTCCCCGTGACAAAAATAGGCCGCGGGCACAGCCGTGCCCAAAAAAGAGGAGCCGAACCCCTTGGCGCCAAGTTCGTCCTGCGGAAAAATGCCCAAAAAAGGGGTGTGCTATAGCCTTGGGGCGTGGGGCCGGCTAAGCTCGGCCGCCGGACTCGGAATGGGCCGAGACTTTTCCCACCCCCTCCCCGCGACAAAAATAGGCCGCGGGCACAGCCGCGCCCAAAATAGAGCAGCCGAACCCCTTGGTGCCAAGTTCGTCCTGCGGAAAAATGCCCAAAAAAGGGGTGTGCTATAGCCTTGGGGAGTGGGGCCGGCTAAGCTCGTCCGCCGGACTCGGAATGGGCCGAGACTTTTCCCTCCCCCTCCCCCCGACAAAAATAGGCCGCGGGCACAGCCGCGCCCAAAAAAGAGCAGCCGAACCCCTTGACCCCTAGTTTGTCCTGCGGAAAAATGCCCAAAAAAGGGGTGTGCTATAGCCTTGGGGCGTGGGGCTGGCGAACTTCGTCCACCGGACTGGGAATGGGCCGAGACTTTGTCCACCCCCTCCCCGCGACAAAAATAGACCGCGGGCACAAGTGTGCCCAAAAAAGAGCAGACGAACCCCTTGGCGTCAAGTTCGTCCTGCGGAAAAATACCCAAAAAGGCGGTGGGCTATAGCCTTGGGGCGTGGGGCAGGCGAAGTTCGTCCGCCGGACTCGGAATGGGCCGAGACTTTTCCCTCCCCCTCCCCATGACAAAAATGGGCCACGGGCACTGCCGCGCCAAAAAAAGAGCTGCCGAACCCCTTGGCGCCAAGTTCGTCCTGCGGAAAAATGCCCAAAAAGGGGGTGGGCTATAGCCTTGGCACGTGGGGCTGGTGAACTTCTTCCGCCGGACTCGGAATGGGCCGAGACTTTTCCCACCCCCTCCCCGCGACAAAAATAGGCCGCGGGCACTGCCGCGCCAAAAAAAGAGCTGCCGAACCCCTTGGCGCCAAGTTCGTCCTGCGGAAAAATGCCCAAAAAGGGGGTGGCCTATATCCTTGGCGTGTGGGGCTGGCGAACTTCGTCCGCTGGACTCGAAATGGGCCAAGGCTTTGCCCACCCCCTCCCCACGACAAAAATAGGCCGCGGGCACAGCCGCGCCCACAAAAGAGCAGCCGAACCCCTTGGCGCCAAGTTCGTCCTGTAGAAAAATGCCCAAAAAAGGGGTGTGCTATAGCCTTGGGGCGTGGGGCAGCCGAAGTTCGTCCGCCGTACTCAGAACGGGCCGAGACTTTTCCCACCCCCTCCCCATGATAAAAATAGCCGCGGGCACAGCCTCTCCCAAAAAAGAGCAGCCGAACCCCTTGGCGCGAAGTTCGTCCTGCGGAAAAATACCCAAAAAAGGGGTGGGCTATAGCCTTGGAGTGTGGGGCTGGCGAACTTCGTCCGCCGGACTCGGAATTTGCTGACACTTTGCCCACCCCCTCCGCGCAACATAAATTGGCCCCGGGCACAGCCACGCCCAAAAAAGGGCAGCCTAACCCCTTGCCGCCAAATTCGTCCTGCGGAAAAATGCCCAAAAAGGGGGTGGGCTATAGCCTCGAGGCGTGGGGAGGGCGAAGTTCGTCCGCCGGACTCGGAATGGGCCGTGACTTTGTCCACCCCCTCGCCGGGACAAAAATAGGCCGTGGGCACAGCCATGCCCAAAAAAGAGCAGCCGAACCCCTTGGCGCCAAGTTCGTCCTGCGGCAAAATGCCCAAAAAAATGGGTGTGCTACAGCCTTTGGGCGTGGGGCCGGCAAAGTTCATCCCCCTCCCTCCGAATGGGCCGAGACTTTGCCAACCCCCTCCCCGTGAAAAAAATAGGCCGCGGGCACAGCCGCGCCCAAAAAATAGCAGCCGAACGCCTGGGCATCAAGTTCGTCCTGTAGAAAAATGCCCAAAAAAGGGGTGGGCTATAGCCTTGGGGCGTGGTGCGGGCGAACTTCGTCTGCCGGACTCGGAATGGGCCGAGACTTTGCCCACCCCCTCCCCGCGATAAAAATAGGCCGCGCGCACAGCCTTGCCCAAAAAAGAGCAGCCGAACCCCTTGGCGCCAAGTTCGTCCTGTGGAAAAATGCCCAAAAAATGGGTGTGCTATAGCCTTTGGGCGTGGGGCCGGAAAAGTTCGTCCCCCTTCCTCCGAATGGGCCGAGACTTTGCCCACCCCCTCCCCGCGACAGAAATAGGCCGCGGGCACAGCCGCGTCCAAAAAATAGAAGCCGAACCCCTTGGCGCCAACTTCGTCCTGCGGAAAAATGCCCAAAAAATGGGTGTGCTATAGCCATTGGGCGTGGGGCCGGAAAAGTTCATCCCCCTTCCTCAGAATAGGCCGAGACTTTGCCCACCCCCTCCCCACACCAAAAATAGGCCGCGGGCACAGTCGCGCCCAAAAAAAGGAAGCCGAACCCCTTTGCGCCAAGTTTGTCCTGCAGAAAAATGCCCAAAAAGGGGGTGGGCTATAGCCTTGGGGTGTGGGGCCGGCACACTTCGTCCGCCGGACTCGGAATGGACCGAGACTTTTCCCAGCCCCTCCCCGTGACAAAAATAGGCCGCGGGCACAGCAGCGCCCAAAAAAGAGCAGCCGAACCCCTTGGCGCCAAGTTCGTCTTGCGGAAAAATGCCCAAAAAAGGGGTGGGCTAAAGCCTTTGGGCGTGGGGCCCGGAAAGTTCATCCGCCTTCCTCGGAATGGGCCGAGACTCTGCCCACCCCTCCCCACGCCAAAAATAGGCCGCGGGCACAGCCGCGCCCAAAAAAGAGCAGCCGCACCCCACGGCGCCAAGTTCGTCCTGCAGAAAAATACCCAAAAAAGGGGTGTGCTATAGCCTTTGGGCGTGGGGCCGGTGAACTTCGTCCGCCTTCCTCGGAATGGGCCGAGACATTGGCCACCCCCTCCCCGCGACAAAAATAGTCCGCGGGCACAGCCGCGCCCAAAAAAGAGCAGCCGAACCCCTTGGCGCCAAGTTCGTCCTGCAGAAAAATGCCCAAAAAGGGGGTGGGCTATCGCCTTGGGGCGTGGGGCCGGCGCACTTCGTCCGCCGGACTCGGAATGGACCAAGACTTTTCCCACCCCCTCCCCGTGAACAAAATAGGCCGCGGGCACAGCAGCGCCCAAAAAAGAGCAGCCGAACCCCTTGGCGCCACGTTCGTCTTTCGGCAAAATGCCCAAAAAAGGGGTGTGCTATAGCCTTTGGGCGTGGGGACGGCGAACTTCGTTTGCCTTGGGCCGAGACTTTGGCAACCCCTCCCAGCGACAAAAATAGGCCGCGGACACAGCCGCGCCCAAAAAAGAGCAGCTGAACCCCTTGGCGCCAAGTTCGTCCTGCAGAAAAATGCCCAAAAAGGGGGTGGGCTATACCCTTGGGGCGTGGGGCCGGCGCACTTCGTCCGCCGGACTCGGAATGGACCAAGAGTTTTCCCACCCCCTCCCCGCGACAAAAATAGGCCGCGGGCACAGCAGCGCCCAAAAAAGAGCAGCCGAACCCCTTGGCGCCAAGTTCGTCTTGCGGCAAAATGCCCAAAAAAGGGGTGTGCTATAGCCTTTGGGCGTGGGGACGGCGAACTTCGTTTGCCTTGGGCCGAGACTTTGGCCACCCCTCCCAGTGACAAAAATAGGCCGCGGACAAAGCCGCGCCCAAAAAAGAGCCGCCGAACCCCTTGGCGCCAAGTTCGTCCTGCGGCAAAATGCCCAAAAAAGGGGTGTGCTATAGCCTTTGGGCGTGGGGACGGCAAAGTTCATCCGCCTTCCTCGGAATGGGTTGAGACTTTGCCCACCCCCTCCCCGCGACAGAAATAGGCCGCGGGCACAGCCGCGCCCAAAAAAGAGCAGCCACACCCCACGGTGCCAAGTTCGTCCTGCGGAAAAATGCCCAAAAAAGGGGTGTGCTATAGCCTTTGGGCGTGGGGCCGGCGAACTTCGTCCGCCTTCCTCGGAATGGGCCGAGACATTGGCCACCCCCTCCCCGCGACAAAAATAGGCCGCGGCCACAGCCGCGCCCAAAAAAGAGCAGCTGAACCCCTTGGCGCCAAGTTCGTCCTGCGGCAAAATGCCGAAAAAAGGGGTGGGCTACAGCCTTGGGTCGTGGGGCTGGCGAACTTCGTCCGCCTTCCTCGGAATGGGCCGAGACTTTACCCACCCCGTCCCCACGACAAAAATAGGCAGCGGGCACAGCCGCATCCAAAAAAGAGCAGCCGAACCCCTTGGCGCCAAGTTCATCCTGCGGAAAAATGCCCAAAAGGAGGGTGGGCTATAGCCTTGGGGCGTGGGGCTGGCGAACTTCGTCCGCCGGACTCGGAATGGGCCGAGACTTTTCCCACACCCTCCCTGCGACAAAAATAGGCTGCGGGCACAGCCGCACCGAAAAAAGAGCAGCCGCACCCCACGGCGCCAAGTTCGTCCTGCGGAAAAATGCCCAAAAAAGGGGTGTGCTATAGCCTTTGGGCGTGGGCCGGCGCACTTCGTCCGCCTTCCTCGGAATGGGCCGAGACATTGGCCACCCCCTCCCCGCGACAAAAATAGGCCGCGGGCACAGCCGCGCCCAAAAAAGAGCAGCCGAACCACTTGGCGCCAAGTTCGTCCTGCAGAAAAATGCCCAAAAAGGGGGTGTGCTATACCCTTGGGGCGTGGGGCCGGCGCACTTCGTCCGCCGGACTCGGAATGGACCAAGAGTTTTCCCACCCCCTCCCCGCGACAAAAATAGGCCGCGGGCAGAGCAGCGCCCAAAAAAGAGCAGCCGAACCCCTTGGCGCCAAGTTCGTCTTGCGGCAAAATGCCCAAAAAATGGGTGTGCTATAGCCTTTGGGCGTGGGGACGGCGAATTTCGTTTTCCTTGGGCCGAGACTTTGGCCACCCCTCCCCGCGACAAAAATAAGACGCGGGCACAGCCGCGCCCAAAAAAGAGCAGCCGAACCCCTTGGCGCCAAGTTCGTCCTGCGGCAAAATGCCCAAAAAAGGGGTGGGCTACAGCCTTGGGGCGTGGGCCTGGCGAACTTCGTCCGCCTTCCTCGGAATGGGCCGAGACTTTACCCTCCCCGTCCCCACGACAAAAATAGGCAGCGGGCACAGCCGCATCCAAAAAAGAGCAGCCGAACCCCTTGGCGCCAAGTTCATCCTGCGGAAAAATGCCCAAAAGGAGGGTGGGCTATAGCCTTGGGGCGTGGGGCCGGCGAACTTCGTCCGCCGGACTCGGAATGGGCCGAGACTTTGCCAACCCCCTCCCCGCGATAAAAATAGGCCGCGGGCACAGCCGCGCCTAAAGAAGAGCAGCCGAACCCCTTGGCGCCAAGTTCATCCTGCGGAAAAATGCCCAAAAGGGGGGTTGCCATAGCCTTGGGGCGTGGGGCTGCCGAACTTCGTCCGGCGGACTCGGAATGGGCCGAGACTTTTCCCCCTCTCCCTGCGACAAAAATAGTCCGCGGGCACAGCCGCGCCAAAAATAGAGCAGCCGAACCCCTTGGCGCCAAGTTCGTCCTGGGGAAAAATGACCAAAAAAGGGGAGTGCTATAGCCTTGGGGCGTGGTGCGGGCGAACATCGTCCGCCGGACTCGGAATGGGCAAAGACTATGGCCACCCCCTCCGCGCGACAATAATAGGCCGCGGGCACAGCCGCGCCAAAAAAAGGACAGCCGAATCCCTTGGCGCCAAGTTCGTCGTGCGGAAAAATGCCCAAAAAAGGGGTGGGCTATAGCCTTCGGGTGTTGGGCGGGCGCACTTCGTCCGCCGGACTCGGAATGGGCTGAGGTATTGCCCACCCCCTCCCCGCGACAAAAAAAGGCCGCGGGGAAAGCCACGCCGAAAAAAGAGCAGCCGAACCCCTCGGCGCCAAGTTCGTCCTGCGGCAAAATGCCCAAAAAATGGGTGTGCTATAGCCTCTGCGCGTGGGGCCGGCAATGTTCATCCCCCTTCCTCGGAATGAGCCGAGACTTTGCCCACCCCCTCCCCGTGCCAAAAATAGGTCGCGGGCACAGCCGCGCCCAAAAAAGAGCAGCCGAACACCTTGGCGCCAAGTTCGTCCTGCGGAAAAATGCCCAAAAAAGGGGTGCGCTATAGCCTTTGGGCGTGGGGCCGGCGCACTTCGTCCGCCTTCCTCGGAATGAGCCGAGACTTTGGCCGCCCCCTCCCCACGACAAAAATAGGCCGCGGGCACAGCCGCGCCCAAAGAAGTGGAGCCGAAACCCTTGGCGCCAAGTTCGTCCTGCGGCAAAATGCCCAAAAAAGGGGTGTGCTATAGCCTTTGGGTGTGGGGCTGGCGGACTTCCTCCGCCGGACTCGGAATGGGCCGAGACTTTGCCCACCCCCTCCCCGTGACAAAAATAGGCCGCGGGCACAGCCGCGCCCAAAAAAGAGCAGCCGAAACCCTTGGCGCCAAGTTCGTCCTGCGGAAAAATGCCCAAAAGGAGGGTTGGCAAAAGCCTTGGGGCGGGGGGGTTGGCAAAAGCCTTGGGGCGTGGCGAATTTCGTCCGCCGGACTCGGAATGGGCCGAGACTTCCCCCCCTCCCTGCGACGAAAATAGTCCGCGGGCACAGCCGCGCTGAAAAAAGAGCAGCCGAACCCCTTGGCGTCAAGTTCGCCCTGCGGAAAAATGACCAAAAAAGGGGGTGCTATAGCCTTGGGGCATGGGGCGGGCGAACTTCGTTCGCCGGACTCAGAATGGGCCTAGACATTGACCACCCCCTCCCCGCGACAAAAATAGGCCGCGGGCACAGCCGCGCCCTAAAAAGAGCAGCTGAAGCCCTTGGCGCCCAGTTCGTCCTGCGGCAAAATGCCCAAAAAAGGAGTGTGCTATAGCCTTTGGGCGTGGGGCTGGCGAACTTCATCCGCCGGACTCGGAATGGGCGGAGCATTTGCCCATCCCCTCCCCATGACAAAAATAGGCCGCGGGCACAGCCGCGCCCAAAAAAGAGCTGCCGAACCCCTTGGCACTAAATTCGTCCCGCGGAAAAATGCCCAAAAAAGGGGTGTTCTGTAGCCTTTGGGCGTGGGGCTGGTGAAATTCGTACGCCTTCCTCGGAAAAGGCCGAGACTTCGCCCACCCCCTCCCCGCGCCAAAACTAGGCTGCGGGCACGGCCGTGCCCAAAAACGAGCAGCCGAACCCCTTGGAGACAAGTTCGTCCTGCGGAAAAATGCCCAAAAAAGGGGTGTGCTATAGCCTTTGGGCGTGGCGCCGGCGCACTTCGTCCGCCTTCCTCGGAATGGGTCGAGACTTTGGCCACCCCCTCCCCGCGACAAAAATAGGCCGCGGGGACAGCCGCGCCCAAAAAAGAACAGCCGAACCCCTTGGCGCCAAGTTCGTCGTGCGGAAAATGCCCAAAAAAGGGGTGTGCTATAGCCTTTGGGCGTGGGGCCGGTAAAGTTCATCCGCCTTCCTCGGAATGGGCCGAGACTTTGCCCACCCCCTCCCCGCGCCAAAAATAGGCCGCGGCACAGCCGCGCCCAAATATGAGCAGCCGAACCCCTTGGCGCCAAGTTCGTCCTGCGGAAAAATGCCCAAAAAAGGGGTGTGCCATAGCCTCGGGGCGTGGGGCTGACGAACTTCGTCCGCCGCACTCGGAATGGGCTGAAACTTTTCCCACCCCACCCCATGGCAAAAATAGGCCGCGGCCACAGCCGCGCCCAAAAAAGAGCAGCCGAACCCCTTGCCGCCCAGTTCGTCCTGCGGCAAAATGCCCAAAAAAGGAGTGTGCTATAGCCTTTGGGCGTGGGGCTGGCGAACTTCATCCGCCGGACTCGGAATGGGCGGAGAATTTGCCCATCCCCTCCCCACGACAAAAATAGGCCGCGGCCACAGCCGCGCCCAAAAAAGAGCTGCCGAACCCCTTGGCACCAAGTTCGTCCTGCGGAAAAATGCCCAAAAAAGGGGTGTGCTATAGCCTTGGGGCGTGGGGCTGCCGAAGTTCGTCCGCCGGACTCGGAATGGGCCGAGACTTTTCCCACCCCCACCCTGCGACAAAAATAGGCGATGGCCACAGCTTCGCTCAAAAAAGAGCAGCCGAACCCCTTGGCGCCAAGTTCGTCCTGCGAAAAAATGACCAAAAAAGGGGGGGCTATAGCCCTGGGGCGCGGGGCTGGCGAAGTTCGTACGCCGAACTCGGAATGTGCCGAGACTTTGGCCACCCCTTCCCCGCGACAAAAATAGTCCGCGGGTGCAGCCGCGTCCAAAAAAGAGCAGCCGAACCCCTTGGCGCCAAGTTCGTCCTGCGGAAAATGCCCAAAAAAGGGGTGTGCTATAGCCTTTGGGCGTGGGGCCGGCAAAGTTCATCCGCCTTCCTCGGATTGGGCCTAGACTTTGGCCACCCCCTCCCCACGCCAAAACTAGGCTGCGGGCCCAGCCGCGCCCAAAAAAGAGCAGCCGAACCCCTTGGCGCCAAGTTCGTCCTGCGGAAAAATGCCCAAAAAAGGGGTGTGCCATAGCCTTGGGGCGTGGGGCCGGCGAACTTCGTCCGCCGGACTCGGAATGGGCCGAGACTTTGCCCGACCCCTCCCCGCGACAAAAATAGGCCCCGGGCACAGCCGCGCCCCAAAAAGAGAAGCTGAACCCCTTGGCGCCAAGTTCGTCCTGCGGAAAAAAGCCCAAAAAAGGGGTGGGCTATAGCCTTGGCACGTGCGGCTGGCGAACTTCGTCCCCCGGACCTGGAATGGGCCGAGACTTTTCCCACCCCCTCCCCGCGACAAAAATAGGCCGCGGGCACAGCCTCGCCCCAACAAGAGCTGGCGAACTCCTTGGCACCAAGTTCGTCCTGCGGAAAAATGCCCAAAAAAGGGGTGTGCTATAGCCTTGGGGCGTGGGGCTGCCGAAGTTCGTCCGCCGGACTCGGAATGGGCCGAGACTTTTCCCACCCCCACCCTGCGACAAAAATAGGCCATGGCCACAGCCGCGCTCAAAAAAGAGCAGCCGAACCCCTTGGCGCCAAGTTCGTCCTGCGGAAAAATGACCAAAAAAGGGGTGGGCTATAGCCTTGGGGCGCGGGGCTGGCGAAGTTCGTACGCCGAACTCGGAATGTGCCGAGACTTTGCCCACCCCCTCCCCGTGACAAAAATAGTCCGCGGGCACAGCCGCGTCCAAAAAAGAGCAGCCGAACCCCTTGGCGCCAAATTCGTCCTGCGGAAAATGCCCAAAAAAGGGGTGTGGTATAGCCTTGGGGCATGGGGCCGGCAAAGTTCATCCGCCTTCCGCGGATTGGGCCTAGACTTTGGCCACCCCCTCCCCGCGCCAAAACTAGGCTGCGGGCCCAGCCGCGCCCAAAAAAGAGCAGCCAAACCCCTTGGCGCCAAGTTCGTCCTGCGGAAAAAAGCCTAAAAAAGGGGTGGGCTATAGCCTTGGGGCGTGGGGCTGGCGAACTTCGTCCGCCTTCCTCGGAATGGGCCGAGACTTTGCCCACCCCCTCCCCGCGACAAAAATAGTCCGCGGGCACAGCCGCGCCCAAAAAAGAGCAGCCGAACCCCTTGGCGCCAAATTCGTCCTGCGGAAAATGCCCAAAAAAGGGGTGTGGTATAGCCTTGGGGCGTGGGGCCGGCAAAGTTTATCCGCTTTCCTCGGATTGGGCCTAGACTTTGGCCACCCCCTCCCCGCGCCAAAACTAGGCTGCGGGCCCAGCCGCGCCCAAAAAAGTGCAGCTAAACCCCTTGGCGCCAAGTTCGTCCTGCGGAAAAAAGCCCAAAAAAGGGGTGGGCTATAGCCTTGGGGCGTGGGGCCGCCAAAGTTCATCCGCCTTCCTCGGAATGGGCCGAGACATTGCCAACTCCCTCCCCGTGCCAAGAATAGGCCGCGGGCACAGCCGCGCCCAAAAAAGAGCAGTCGAACCCCCTGCCGCCAAGTTCGTCATGCGGAAAACCGCCCAAAAAGGGGGTGGGCTATAGCCTTGGGGCGTGGGGCCGGCGACCTTCATCCGCCGGAATCGGAATGGGCCGAGACTTTTCCCACCCCCTCCCCGAGCCAAAAATAGGCCATGGGCACAGCCGCGCCCAAAAAAGAGCAGCCGAACCCCCCGGCGCCATGTTCGTCCTGCGGAAAAATGCCCAAAAAAGGGGTGGGCTATAGCCTTGGGGCGTGGGGCTGGCGAACTTCGTCCGCCGGACTCGGAATGGGCCGAGACACTGACAACCCCCTCCCCGCGACAAAAAATGCCGCGGGCACCGCCGCACCCAAAAAAGAGCAGCCGAGCCCCTTGGCGCCAAGTTCGTCCTGTGGAAAAATGCCCAAAAAAGGGGTGGGCTATAGGCTTGGGGCGTGGGGTGGGCGAACTTCGTCCGCCGGGCTCGGAATGGGCCGAGACATTGCCCACCCCCTCCCCGAGCCAAAAATAGGCCATGGGCACAGCCGCGACCAAAAAAGAGCAGCCGAACCCCTTGGCGCCAAGTTCGTCCTGCGGAAAAATGCGCAAAAGGGGGGGTGGGCTATAGCCTTGGGGCATGGGGCTGGCGAACTTCGTCCGCCGGACTCAGAATGGGCCAAAACTTTTCGAACCCCCTCCCCGCGACAAAAATAGGCCGCGGTCACCGCTGCACCCAAAAAAGAGCATGCGAACCCCTTGGCACCAAGTTCGTTCTGCGGAAAAATGCCCAAAAAAGGGGTGTGCTATAGCCTTGGGGCGTGGGGCTGGCGAACTTCGTCCGCCGGACTCGGAATGCGCCAAGACTTTGCCCATCCCCTCCCCACGACAAAAAGTGCCACGGGCACAGCCGTGCCCAAAAAAGACCAGCCGAACCCCTTGGCGCCAAGTTCGTCCAGCGGAAAAATGCCCATAAAGGGGGTGGGCTATAGCCTTGGGGCGTGGGGCGGGCGAACTTCGTCCGCCGGACTCGGAATGCGCCGAGACTTTGACCACCCCCTCCCCAGGACAAAGATAGGCCGCGGGCACAGCCACGTACAAAAAAGAGCAGCCGAACCCCTTGGCGCCAAGTTCGTCCTGCCCAAAAATGGGGTGGGCTATAGCCTTGGGGCGTGGGACTGGCGAACTTCGTCCGCCGGACTCGGAATGGGCCGAGGCTTTTCCCACCCCCTCCCTGCGACAAAAATAGGCTGCACGCACAGCCGCGCCCAAAAAAGAGCAGCCGAACCCCTTGGTGCCAAGTTCGTCCAGCGGAAAAATGCCCAAAAAGGGGGTGGGCTATAGCCATGGGACGTGGGGCGGGCGAACTTCGTCCGCCGGACTCGGAATGGGCCGAGACATTGACCACCCCTTCCCCAGGACAAAGATAGGCCGCGGGCACAGCCGAACCCCTTGGCGCCAAGTTCGTCCTGCGGAAAAATGCCCAAAAAAGGGGTGGGCTATAGCCTTGGGGCGTGGGGCTGGCGAACTTCGTCCGCCGGACTCGGAAAGGGCTGAGACTTTGCCCACCACCTCCCCGAGACAGAAATAGGCCGCGGGCACAGCTGCGCCCAAAAAAGTGCGGCCGAACCCCTTGGCGCCAAGTTCATCCTGCGGAAAAATACCCAAAAAAGGGGCGTGCTATAGCCTTTGGGTGTGGTGCTGGCGAACTTCGTCCGCCTTCCTCGGAATGGGCTGAGACTTTGCCCACCCCCTCCCCGCGACAAAAATAGGCCACGGGCACAGCCGCGCCCAAAAAAGAACAGCCGAACCCCTTGGCCCCAAGTTCATCCCGCGGAAAAATGCCCAATAAAGGGGTGGGCTATAGCCTTGGGGCGTGGGGCTGGCAAACTTCGTCCGCCTTCCTCGGAATGGGCTGAGACTTTGGCCACCCCCTCCCCACGCCAATAATAGGCCGCGGGAACAGCCACGAACAAAAAAGAGCAGCCTAACCCCTTGCCGCGAAGTTCGTCCTGCGGAAAAATGCCCAAAAAAGGGGTGGGCTATAGCCTTGCGGCGTGCGGCTGGCGAACTTCGACCGCCGGACTCGGAATGGGCCGAGGCTTTGCCCACCCCCTCACCGTGACAAAAATAGGCCGCGGGTACAGCCGTGCCCAAAAATGAGCAGCCGAACCCCTACGCGCCAAGTTCGTCCTGCGGAAAAATGCCCAAAAAAGGGGTGGGCTATAGCCTTGGGGCGTGGCGCTGGCGAACTTCGTCCGCCAGGGTTGGAATGCGCCGAGACTTTGCCCACCCCCTCCCCGCGACAAAAATAGGCCGCGGGCACATCTGCGCCCAAAAAAGAGCAGCCGAACCCCTTGGCGCCACGTTCGTCCTGCAGAAAAATGCACAAAAAGGGGGTGGGCTATAGCCTTGGGGCGTGGGGCGGGCGAACTTCATCCGCCGGACTCGGAATGGGCCGAGGCTTTTCCCACCCCCTCCCCGCGACAAAAATAGGCCGCGGGCACAGCTGCGCCCAAAAAAGAGCAGCCGAACCCCTTGGCGCCACGTTCGTCCTGCAGAAAAATGCACAAAAAGGGGGTGGGCTATAGCCTTGGGGCGTGGGGCGGGCGAACTTCATCCGCCGGACTCGGAATGGGCCGAGGCTTTTCCCACCCCCTCCCCGTGCAAAAACCAGGCTGCGGGCACAGCCGCACCCAAAAAACAGCAGTCGAACCCCTTGGCGCCAAATTCGTCCGGCGGAAAAATGCCCAAAAAAGGGGTGTGCTATAGCCTCGGGGCGTGGGGCGGGCAAACTTCGTCCGCCGGACTCGGAATGCGCCGAGACATTGGCCACCCCCTCCCCGTGAGAAAAATAGGCCGTGGGCACATCCGCGCCCAAAAAAGAGCAACCGACCCCTTGGCGCCAAGTTCGTCCTGCGGAAAAATGCCCAAAAAGGGGTCGGCTATAGCCTTGGGGCGTGGGGCTGGCGAACTTCGTCCATCGGACTCGGAATAAGCGAAGACTTTCCCCACCCCCTCCCCGTGACAAAAATAGGCCGCGGGTACAGCGGCGCCCAAAAAGTTAATGGGCTATAGCCTTGGGGCGTGGGGCCAGCGCACTTCGTCCACCAGACTCGGAAGGGGCCGAGGCTTTGCCCACCCCCTCCCCGCGATAAAAATAGGCCATGGGCACAGCCGCGCCCAAAAAAGCGCAGCCGAACCCCTTGGCACCAAGTTCGTCGTGCGGAAAAATGCCTAAAAAAGGGGTGTGCTATAGCCTTGGGGCGTGGGGCCAGCGCACTTCGTCCGCCAGACTCGGAAGGGGCCGAGGCTTTGCCCACCCCCTCCCCGCGATAAAAATAGGCCACGGGCACAGCCGCGCCCAAAAAAGCGCAGCCGAACCCCTTGGCACCAAGTTCGTCGTGCGGAAAAATGCCTAAAAAAGGGGTGTGCTATAGCCTTGGGGCGTAGGGATGGCGAACTTCGTCCGCCGGGCTCGGAATGGGCCGAGACTTTGCACACCCCCTCCCCGCGACAAAAATAGGCCGCGGGCATGCCCGCACCCAAAAAATAACAGCCGAACCCCTTGGCGCCAAGTTCGTCCTGCGGAAAAATGCCCAAAAAAGGGGTGGGCTATAGCCATGGGGCGTGGGGCTGGCGAACTTCGTCCGCCGGACTCGGAATGGGCCGAGACTTTTTTCCCACCCCCTCCCCGCTCTAAAAATAGGCCGCGGACACAGTAGCGCCCAAAAAAGAGCTGCCAAACCCCTTGGCACCAAGTTTCTCCTGCGGAAAAATGCCCAAAAAGTTGATGGGCTATAGCCTTGGGGCGTGGGGCCGGCGCACTTCGTCTGCCAGACTCGAAAGGGGCCGAGGCTTTGCCCACCCTCTCCCCGCGACAAAAATAGGCCGCGGACACAGCCGCGCCCAAAAAAGAGCAGCCGAACCCCTTGGCGCCAAGTTCGTCCTGCGGAAAATTGCCCAAAAAGGGGGTGGTCTATAGCCTTGGGGCGTGGGGCTGCCGAAGTTCGTCCGCCGGACTCGGAATGGGCCGAGACTTTTCCCACCCCCTCTCCGCGCCAAAAATAGGCCGCGGGCACAGCCGCGCCCAAAAAAGAACAGCCGAACCCCTTGGCACCAAGTTCGTCCTGCGGAAAAATGCCCAAAAAAGGGGTGTGCTATAGCCTTCGGGCGTGGGGAGGGCGAACTTCGTCCACCGGACTCGGAATGGGCCGAACCATTGCCCACCACCTCCCCGTGACCAAAATAGGCCGCGGACACAGCCGATCCCAAAAAAGAGCAGCCGAACCCCTTGGGGCCAAGTTCGTCCTGCGGAAAAATGCCCAAAAAAGGGGTGGGCTATAGCCTTGGGGCGTAAGGATGGCGAAGTTCGTCCGCCGGGCTCGGAATGGGCCGAGACTTTGCACAACCCCTCCCGCGACAAAAATAGGCCGCGGGAGCAGCTGCGCCGAAAAAAGAGCTGCCGAACCCCTTGGCGCAACGCTCGTCCTGCGGGAAAATGCCCGAAAATGGGGTGGGCTATAGCCTTGGGGCGTAGGGATGGCGAACTTCGTCCACGGGCTCGGAATGGGCCGAGACTTTGCCCAACCCCTCCCCGCGACAAAAATAGGCTGCGGGCACGGCCGCACCCAAAAAAGAGCAGCCGAACCCCTTGGCACCAAGTTCGTCCTGTGGAAAAATGCCCAAAAAAGGGGTTTGCTATAGCCTTGGGGCGTGGGGCTGCCGAAGTTCGTCCGCCGGACTCAGAATGCGCCGAGGCCTTTCCCACCCCCTCCCCCCGCGACAAAAATAGGCCGCAGGCACAGCCACGACCAAAAAAGAGCAGCCGAGCCCCTTGGTGCCAAGTTCGTCCTGCGGAAAATTGCCCAAAAAGGGGGTGGTCTATAGCCTTGGGGCGTGGGGCTGGCGAACTTCGTCCGCCTTCCTGGGAATGGGCCGAGACTTTGCCCACCCCCTCCCCGCGACAAAAATAGGCCGCGGGCACAGCCACGCCCAAAAGAGAGCAGCCGAACCCCTTGCCGCCAAGTTCGTCCTGCAGAAAAATGCCCAAAAAGGGGGGTGACCTATAGCCTCGGGGCGTGGGCCTGACGAACTTCGTCCGCCTTCCTCGGAATGGGCCGAGACTTTGGCCACCCCCTCCCCGCGACAAAAATAGGCCGCGGGCACGGCCGCGCCCAAAAAATAACAGCCTAACCCCTTGGCGCCAAGTTCGTCCTGCGGAAAAATGCCCAAAAAAGGGGTGTGCTATAGCCTTGGGGCGTGGGGCTGCCGAAGTTCGTCCGCCGGACTCGGAATGGGCGGAGACTTTTCCCACCCCCTCTCCGCGCCAAAAATAGGCCGCTGGCACAACCGCGCCCAAAAAAGAGCAGCCGAACCCCTTGGCACCAAGTTCGTCTTGTGGAAAAATGCCCAAAAAGGGGTGTGCTATAGCCTTGGGGCGTGGGGCGGGCGAACTTCGTCCGCCGGACTCGGAATGGGCCGAGCCATTGCCCACCACCTCCCCATGACCAAAATAGGCCGCGGGCACCGCCGATCCCAAAAAAGAGCAGCCGAACCCCTTGGCGCAAAGTTCGTCCTGCGGAAAAATGCCCGAAAAAGTGGTGGGCTATAGCCTTGGGGCGTGGGGCTGGCGAACTTCGTCCGCAGTACTCGGAATGGGTCGAGACTTTGGCCACCCCCTCCCCGTGCCAAAAATAGGCCGCGGGCACAGCCTCGCCCAAAAAAGAGCAGCCGAACCCCTTGGCACCAAGTTCGTCCTGCGGAAAAATGCCCAAAAAAGGGGTGTGCTATAGCCTTGGGGCGTGGGGCGGGCGAACTTCGTCCGCCGGACTCGGGATGGGCCGAGACTTTGGCCACCCCCTCCCCGCGACAAAAATAGGCCGCGGGCACGGCCGCGCCCAAAAAAGAACAACCTAACCCCTTGGCGTCAAGTTCGTCCTGCGGAAAAATGCCCAAAAAAGGGGTGTGCTATAGCCTTGGGGCGTGGGGCTGCCGAAGTTCGTCCGCCGGACTCGGAATGGGCCGAGACTTTTCCCACCCCCTCTCCGCGCCAAAAATAGGCCGCGGGCACAACCGCACCCAAAAAAGAGCAGCCGAACGCCTTGGCACCAAGTTCGTCCTGTGGAAAAATGCGCAAAAAAGGGGTTTGCTATAGCCTTGGGGCGTGGGGCTGCCGAAGTTCGTCCGCCGGACTCAGAATGCGCCGAAGCCTTTCCCACACCCTCCCCGCGACAAAAATAGGCCGCAGGCACAGCCACGCCCAAAAAAGAGCAGCCGAGCCCCTTGGTGCCAAGTTCGTCCTGCGGAAAATTGCCCAAAAAGGGGGTGGTCTGTAGCCTTGGGGCGTGGGGCTGGCGAACTTCGTCCGCCTTCCTGGGAATGGGCCGAGACTTTGCCCACCCCCTCCCCGCGACAAAAATAGGCCGCGGGCACAGCCACGCCCAAAAGAGAGCAGCCGAACCCCTTGCCGCCAAGTTCGTCCTGCGGAAAAATGCCCAAAAAGGGGGTGACCTATAGCCTTGGGGCGTGGGCCTGACGAACTTCGTCCGCCTTCCTCGGAATGGGCCGAGACTTTGGCCACCCCCTCCCCTCGACAAAAATAGGCCGCGGGAACGGCCGCGCCCAAAAAATAACAGCCTAACCCCTTGGCGCCAAGTTCGTCCTGCGGAAAAATGCCCAAAAAAGGGGTGTGCTATAGCCTTGGGGCGTGGGGCTGCCGAAGTTCGTCCGCCGGACTCGGAATGGGCCGAGACTTTTCCCACCCCCTCTCCGCACCAAAAATAGGCCGCGGGCACAACCGCGCCCAAAAAAGAGCAGCCGAACCCCTTGGCACCAAGTTCGTCTTGTGAAAAAATGCCCAAAAAGGGGTGTGCTATAGCCTTGGGGCGTGGGGCGGGCGAACTTCGTCCGCCGGACTCGGAATGGGCCGACCCATTGCCCACCACCTCCCCATGACCAAAATAGGCCGCGGGCACCGCCGATCCCAAAAAAGAGCAGCCGAACCCCTTGGCGCAAAGTTCGTCCTGCGGAAAAATGCCCGAAAAAGTGGTGGGCTATAGCCTTGGGGCGTGGGGCGGGCGAACTTCGTCCGCCGTACTCGGAATGGGTCGAGACTTTGGCCACCCCCTTCCCGTGCCAAAAATAGGCCGAGGGCACAGCCTCGCCCAAAAAAGAGCAGCCGAACCGCTTAAAGCCTAGTTCGTCCTGCGGAAAAATGCCCAAAAAAGGGGTGGGCTATAGCCTTGGGGCGTGGGGCTGGCGAACTTCGTCCGCCTTCCTCAGAATGGGCCGAGACTTTTCCCACCCCCTCCCCACGACAAAAATAGGCCGTGGGCACAGCCGCGCCGAAAAAAGAACAGTCGAACCCCTTGGCGCGAAGTTCGTCCTGCGGAAAAATGCCCAAAAAAGGGGTGGGCTATAGCCTTGGGGCGTCGGGCTGGCGAGCTTCGTCCGCCGGACTCGGAATGGGCTGAGACTTTTTTCCCACCCCCCTCCCCGCGACAAAAATAGGCCGCGGACACAGCAGCGCCCAAAAAAGAGCTGCCGAACCCCTTGGTGCCAAGTTCGTCCGGCGGAAAAATGCCCAAAAAGTTGATGGGCTATAGCCTTGCGGCGTGGGACCGGCACACTTCGTCCGCCAGACTCGGAAGGGGCCGAGGCTTTGCCCACCCCCTCCCCGTGACAAAAATAGGCCGCGGGCACCGCCGCGCCCAAAAAAGAGCAGCCGAACCGCTTAAAGCCTAGTTCGTCCTGCGGAAAAAATGCCCAAAAAGGGGGTGGGCTATAGCCTTGGGGCGTGGGGCTGACAAACTTCATCCGCCTTCCACGGATTGGGCCGAGACTTTGCCCACCCCCTCCCCACGACAAAAGTAGGCCGCGGGCACAGCCGCGCCCAACAAAGAGCAGCCGAACCCCTTGGCGCCAAGTTCGTCCTGCGGAAAAATGCCCAAAAAAGGGGTGTGCCATAGCCTTCGGGCGTGGGGGTGGCGAACTTCGTCCGCCGGACTCGGAATGGGCCAAGACTTTGGCCACCCCCTCCCCGCGACAAAAATAGGACGAGGGCACAACCGCACCCAACGAAGAGCTGCCGAACCCCTTAAAGCCAAGTTCGTCCTGCGGAAAAATGCCCAAAAAGGGGGTGGGCTATAGCCTTGGGGCGTGGGGCTGGCGAACTTCATCCGCCTTCCTCGGAATGGGCCGAGAATTTGCCAACCCCCTCCCTGTGACAAAAATAGGCCGCGGGCACTGCCGCGCCCAACAAAGAGCAGCCGAACCCCTTGGCGCCAAGTTCGTCCTGCGGAAAAATGCCCAAAAAAGGGGTATGCTATAGCCTTTGGGCGTGGGGCCGGCGCACTTCGTCCGCCTTCCTCGGAATGGGCCGAGACTTTGGTCACCCCCTCCCCGCTACAAAAATAGGCCGCGGGCGCAGCCGAGTCCAAAAAAGAGCAGCCGAACCCCTTGGCGCCAAGTTCGTCCGGTGGAAGAATGCCCAAAAAGGGGGTGGGCTATTGCCTTGGGGTGTGGGGCGGGCGCACTTCGTCCGCCGGACTCAGAATGGGCAGAGACTTTTCCCACAACCTCCCCGCAACAAAAATAGGCCGCGGGGACAGCCGCGCCCAAGAAATAGCAGCCAAACCCGTTGGCGCCAAGTTCGTCCTGCGGAAAAATGCCCAAAAAGGGGATGGGCTATTGCCTTGGGACGTGGGGCCGGCGAACTTCGTCCGCCGGACTCGGAATGGGCCGAGGCTTTGCCCACCCCCTCCCCGTGACAGAAATTGGCCGCGGGCACAGCCGAACCCCTTGCCGCCAAGTTCGTCCTACGGAAAAATGCCCAAAAAAGGGGTGTGCTATACCCTTTGGGCGTGGGGCCGGAGAACTTCGTCCGGCTTCCTCAGAATGGGCCGAGACTTTGGCCACCCCCTCCCCGCGCCAGAAATAGGCCGCGGGTACAGCTGCGCCCAGAAAAGAGCAGCCGACCCCTTGATGCCAAGTTTGTCCTGCGGAAAAATGCCCCAAAAAGGGGTGTGCTACAGCCTTGGGGTGTGGGGCGGGCGAAGTTCGTCCGCCGGACTGAGAATGGGCCGAGACTTTTCCCACCCCCTCTCCGTGCCAAAAATACGCCGCGGGCACAGCCGCGCCCAAAAAAGAGCAGCCGAACCCCTTGGCACCAAGTTCGTCCTGCGGAAAAATGCCCAAAAAAGGGGTGTGCTATAGCCTTGGGGCCGGACTCGGAATGGGCCGAGCCATTGCCCACCACCTCCCCGCGACCAAAATAGGCCGCGGGCACAGCCGATCCCAAAAAAGAGCAGCCGAACCCCTTGGGGACAAGTTCGTCCTGTGGAAAAATGCCCAAAAAAGGCGTGGGCTATAGCCTTGGGGCGTAAGCATGGCGAACTTCGTCCGCCGGGCTCGGAATGGGCCGAGACTTTGCACACCCCCTCCCCGCGACAAAAATAGGCCGCGGGAGCAGCCGCGCCCAAAAAAGAGCAGCCGAACCCCTTGGCGCAAAGCTCGTCCTGCGGAAAAATGCCCGAAAATGGGGTGGGTTATAGCCTTGGGGCGTAGGGATGGCGAACTTTGTCCACGGGCTCGGAATGGGCCGAGACTTTGCCCAACCCCTCCCCGTGACAAAAATAGGCCGCGGGCACGGCCGCACCCAAAAAAGAGCAGCCGAACCCCTTGGCACCAAGTTCGTCCTGTGGAAAAATGCCCAAAAAAGGGGTTTGCTATAGCCTTGGGGCGTGGGGCTGCCAAAGTTCGTCCGCCGGACTCAGAATGGGCCGACGCTTTACCCAACCCCTCCCCGCGACAAAAATAGGCCGCGGGCACAGCCGCGCACAAAAAAGAGCAGCCGACCCCTTGGCGCCAATTTCGTCCTGCGGAAAAATGCCCAAAAAATGGGTGGGCTACAGCCTTGGGGCGTGGGGCTGGCGAACATCGTCCGCCTTCCTCGGAATATGCCCACGCCCTCCCCGCGACAAAAATAGGCCGCGGGCACGGCCGCGCCCAAAAAAGAGCAGCCGAACCCCTTGGCGCCAAGTTCATCCTGCGGAAAAATGCCCAAGAAGGGGTGGGCTATAGCCTTGGGGCGGGGGGCGGCCGAACTTCGTCCGCCGGACTCGGAATGGGCCGAGACTTTTCCCAACCCCTCCCTACGACAAAAATAGGCCGCGGGCACAGCGGCACCGAAAAAAGAGCTGCCAAACCCCTTTGCGCCAAGTTCGTCCTGCGGAAAAATGCCCAAAAACTTGATGGGCTATAGCCTTGGGGCGTGGGGCCGGCGCACTTCGTCCGTTAGACTCGGAAGGGGCCGAGGCTTTGCCCACCCCCTCCCCGCGACAAAAATAGGCCGCGGGCACAGCCGCGCCCAAAAAAGAGCAGCCGAACCCCTTGGCGCCAAGTTCGTCCTGCGGAAAAATGCCTAAAAAAGGGGTGGGCTATAGCCTTGGGGCGTAGGGATGGCGAACTTCGTCCGCCGGGCTCGGAATGGGCCGAGACTTTGCACACCCACTCCCCGCGAATAAAATAGGCCGCGGGCACGGCCGCGCCCAAAAAATAACAGCCGAACCCCTTGGCGCCAAGTTCGTCCTGCGGAAAAATGCCCAAAAAAAGGGTGTGCTATCGCCTTGGGGCGTGGGTCTGCCGAAGTTCGTCCGCGGGACTCGGAATGGGCCGAGACTTTTCCCACCCCCTCTCCGCGCCAAAAATAGGCCGCGGGCACAGCCGCGCCCAAAAAAGAGCAGCCGAACCCCTTGGCACCAAGTTCGTGCTGCGGAAAAATGCCCAAAAAAGGGGTGTGCTATAGCCTTGGGGCGTGGGGCGGACGAACTTCGTCCGCCGGACTTAGAATGGACCGAGACTTTGCCCACCCCCTCCCCGCGACAGAAATAGGCCGCGGGCACAGCCGCGCCCAAAAAACAGCAGCCGAACCCCTTGGCCCCAAGTTCGTCCAGCGGAAAAATGCCCAAAAAAGGGGTGTGCTATAGCCTTTGGGCGTGGGGCCGGCAAAGTTCATCCCCCTTCCTCGGAATGGGCCGAGATTTTGCCCACCCCCTCCCCTCGCCAAAAATAGGCCGCGGGCACAGCCGCACCCGAAAAAGAGCAGCCGAACCCCTTGGCGCCAAGATCGTCTTGTGGAAAAATGCCCAAAAAGGGGGTGGGCTATAGCCTTGGGGCGTGGAGCCGGCGCACTTCGTCCGCCTTCCTCGGAATGGGCCGAGACTTTGGCCACCCGCTCCCCACGACAAAAATAGGCCACGGGCACAGCCGCGCCCAAAAAAGAGCAGCCGAACCCCTTGGCGCCAAGTTCGTCTTGCGGAAAAATGCCCAAAAAAGGGGTGGGCTATAGCCTTTGGGCGTGGGGCCGGCAAAGTTCATCCGCCTTCCACGGAATGGGCCGAGACTTTTCCAACCCCTCCCCGCGCCAAAAATAGGCCGCGGGCACATCCGCGCCCAAAAAAGAGCAGCCGAACCCCTCGACGCCAAGTTCGTCCTGCGGAAAAATGCCCAAAAAGGGGGTGGGCTATAGCCTTGGGGCTTGGAGCCTGCGCACTTCGTCCGCCTTCCTCGGAATGGGCCGAGACTTTGGCCACCCGCTCCCCACGACAAAAATAGGCCACGGGCACAGCCGCGCCAAAAAAAGAGCAACCGAACCCCTTGGCGCCAAGTTCGTCCTGCGGCAAAATGCCGAAAAAATGGGTGCGCTATAGCCTTTGGGCGTGGGGCCGGCAAAGTTTATCCGCCTTCCTCGGAATGGGCCGAGACTTTGCCCACCCCCTCCCCGTTCAAAAAGTAGGCCGCCGGCACAGCCGCACCCAAAAAAGAGCAGCCGAACCCCTTGGCGCCAAGTTCGTCCTGCGGCAAAATGCCCAAAAAACGGGTGTGCTATAACCTTTGGGCGTGGGGCTGGCGAACTTCGTCCGCCGGACTCAGAATGGACCGAGACTTTGCCCACCCCCTCCCCGCGACAAATATAGGCCGCGGGCACAGCCGCGCCCAAAAAAGAGCTGCCGAATCCCTTGGCGCCAAGTTCGTCCTGCGGAAAAATGCCCAAAAAAGGGGTGGGCTATAGCACTTGGGCGTGGGGCCGGCAAAATTTATCCGCCTTCCTCGGAATGGGCCAAGACTTTGGCCACCCCCTCCCCGCGCCAAAAATAGGCCACGGGCAATGCCGCGCCCAAAAAAGAGCAGCCGAACCCCTTGGCGCCAAGTTCGTCTTGCGGAAAAATGCCCAAAAAAGGGGTGGGCTATAGCCTTGGGGCGTGGAGCCGGCGCACTTCGTCCGCCTTCCTCGGAATGGGCCGAGACTTTGGCCACCCGCTCCCGACGACAAAAATAGGCCACGGGCACAGCCGCGCCCAAAAAAGAGCAGCCGAACCCCTTGGCGCCAAGTTCGTCTTGCGGAAAAATGCCCAAAAAAGGGGTGGGCTATAGCCTTTGGGCGTGGGGCCGGCAAATTCTTCCGCCTTCCATGGAATGGGCCGAGACTTTTCCCACCCCCTACCCGCGCCAAAAATAGGCCGTGGGCACAGCGGCCCCCAAAAAAGAGCAGCCGAACCCCTTGGCGCCAAGTTCGTCCTGCGGCTAAATGCCGAAAAAATGGGTGTGCTATAGCCCTTGGGCATGGGGCCGGCAAAGTTCATCCGCCTTCCACGGAATGGGCCGAGACTTTTCCACCCCCTCCCCGCGCCAAAAAATAGGCCGCGGGCACAGCCGCGCCCAAAAAAGAGCAGCCGAACCCCTTGGCCCCAAGTTCGTCATGCGGCAAAATGCCCAAAAAAGGGGTGTGCTATAGCCCTTGGGCGTGGGGCCGGCAAAGTTCATCCCCCTTCCTCGGAATGGGCCGAGACTTTGCCCACCCCCTCCTCACGCCAAAAATAGGCCGCGGGCACAGCCGCGCCCAAAAAAGACCAGCCGAACCCCTTGGCACCAAGTTCGTCCTGCGGCAAAATGCCCAAAAAATGGGTGTGCTATAGCCTAGGGGCGTGGGGCCGGCATAGTTCATCTGCCTTCCTCGGAATGGGCCGAGAGTTTGCCCACCCCCTCCCCGCGCCAAAAATAGGCCACGGGCACAGCCGCGCCCAAAAAAGAGCAGCCGAACCCCTTGGCGCCAAGTTCGTCTTGCGGAAAAATGCGAAAAAAAGGGGTGGGCTATAGCCTTTGGGCGTGGGGCCGGCAAAATTCTTCCGCCTTCCATGGAATGGGCCGAGACTTTTCCCACCCCCTCCCCGCGCCAAAAATAGGCCGTGGGCACAGCGGCCCCCAAAAAAGAGCAGCCGAACCCCTTGGCGCCAAGTTCGTCCTGCGGCAAAATGCCGAAAAAATGGGTGTGCTATAGCCCTTGGGCGTGGGGCCGGCAATGTTCATCCGCCTTCCTCGGAATGGGCCGAGACTTTGCCCACGCCCTCCCCGCGCCAAAAATAGGCCGCGGGCACAGCCGCACCCAAAAAAGACCAGCCGAACCCCTTGGCACCAACTTCGTCCTGCGGCAAAATGCCCAAAAAATGGGTGTGCTACAGCCTTTGGGCGTGGGGCCGGCATAGTTCATCTGCCTTCCTCGGAATGGGCCGAGAGTTTGCCCACCCCCTCCCCGCGCCAAAAATAGGCCGCGGGCACAGCCGCGCCCAAAAAAGAGCAGCCGAACCCCTTGGCGCCAAGTTCGTCCTGCGGCAAAATGCCCAGAAAACGGGTGTGCTATAGCCTTTGGGCGTGGGGCCGGCATAGTTCATCCGCCGGACTCAGAATGGACCGAGACCTTGCCCACCCCCTCCCCACGACAAAAATAAGCCGCGGGCACAGCCGCGCCCAAAAAAGAGCAGCCGAACGCCAAGTTCGTCCTGCGGAAAAATGCCCAAAAAAGGGGTGGGCTATAGCCTTTGGGCGTGGGGCCGGCAAAGTTCATCCGCCGGACTCGGAATGCGCCGAGACTTTGTCCACCCCCTCCCCGCGCCAAAAATAGGCCGCGGGCACAGCCGCGCCCAAAAACGAGCAGCCGAACCCCTGGACGCCAAGTTCGTCCTGCGGAAAAATGCCCAAAAAAGGGGTGGGCTATAGCCTTGGGGCGTGCGGCTGGCGAACTTCGTCTGCCGGACCCCGAATGGGCCGAGATTTTGGCCACCCCCACCCCCTGAAAAGAATAGGCCACGGGCACAGCCGCGCCCAAGAAAGAGCAGTCGAACCCCTTGGCGCCAAGTTCGTCCTGTGGAAAAATGACCAAAAGGGGGGTGGGCTATAGCCTGGGGGCGTGGGGCAGGCGAACTCGTCCGCCGGACTCGGACTGGGCCGAGACTATGCCCACCCCCTCCCGGCGACAAAAATAGGCCGCGGGCACAGCCGCGCCCAAAAAAGAGCAGCCGAACCCCTTGGAGCCAAGTTCGTCCTGCGGAAAAATGCCCAAAAAGGGGGTGGGCTATAGCCTTGGGGCGTGGGGCTGTCGAACTTCGTCTGCCGGACTCAGAATGTGCCGAGATTTGGCCCACCCCTCCCCGTGTCAAAAATAGGCCGCGGGATCAGCTGCGCCCAAAAAAGACCTGTCGAACCCCTTGGCGCCAAGTTCGTCCTGCGGAAAAATGCCCAAAAAAGGGGTCGGCTATAGCCTTGGGGCGTGGGGCTGGCGAACATCGTCCGCCGGACTCGGAATGGGCCGAGACTTTCCCCACCCACTCCCCACGACAAAAATAGGCCGCGGGCACAGCCGCGCCCAAAAAAGAGCAGCTAAAACCCTTGGCGCCAAGTTCGTCCTGCGGAAAAATGCCAGAAAAGGGGGTGGGCTTTAGCCTTGGGGCGTGGGGCTGGCGAGGTTCGTCCGCCGGACTCGGAATGCGCCGAGACTTTGCCCACCCCCTCCCCGCGCCAAAAATAGGCCGCGGGCACAACCGTGCAAAAAAAAAGAGCGGCCGAACCCCCTGGCGCCAAGTTCGTCCTGCGGAAAAATGCCCAAAAAGGGGGTGGGCTATAGCCTTGGGGCGTGGGGCTAGCGAACATCGTCCGCCGGACTCGGAATGGGCCGAGACTTTGTCCACCCACTCCCCATGATAAAAATAGGCCGCGGGCACAGCCACGCCCAAAAAAGAGCAGTCGAACCCCTTGGCGCCAAGTTCGTCCTGCGGAAAAATGCCCAAAAAAGGGGTGGGCTATAGCCTTGGGGCGTGGGGCTGGCGAACTTCGTCCGCCTTCATCGGAATGGGCCAAAACTTTGTCCACCCCCTCCTTGCGACAAAAATAGGCCGCGGGCACAGCCGTGCCCAAAAAAGAGCGGCCGAACCCCTTGGCGCCAACTTCGTCCTGCGGAAAAATGCCCAAAAAGGTGGTGGGCTATAGCCTTGGGGCGTGGGGCTGCCGAAGTTCGTCCGCCGGACTCGGAATGGGCCGAGAATTTTCCCACCCCCTCCCCGTGACAAAAGTAGGCCGCGGGCAGGGTCGCGCCCAAGAAAGAGCAGCGGAATCCCTTGGCGCCAAGTTCGTCCGGTGGAAAAATGCCCAAAAAAGGGGTGGGCTGTAGCCTTGGGGCGTGGGGCTGGCGAACTTCGTCCTCCTTCCTCGGAATGGGCCGAGACTTTGGCCACCACCTCCCCACGACAAAAATAGGCTGCGGGCACAGCCGCGACCAAAAAAGTGCAGCCGAACCCCTTGGCGCCAAGTTCGTCCTGCGGAAAAATGCCCAAAATGGGTGTGGGCTATAGCCTTGGCGCGTGGGGCCGGCAAAGTTCATCCGCCTTCCTCGGAATGGGCCGAGACTTTGGCCACCCCCTCCCCATGACAAAAATTGGCCGCGGGCACAGCCGCGCCCAAAAAGGAGCAGCCGAACCCCTTTGGGCCAAGTTCGTCCAGCGCAAAAATGCCCAAAAAAGGGGTGTGCTATAGCCTTGGGGCGTGGGGCTGCCGAAGTTCATCCCTCGGACTTGGAATAGGCCGAGACTTTTCCCACCCCTTCCCCATGACAAAAATAGGCTGCGGGCACGGCCGTGCCCAAAAACGAGCAGCCGAACCCCTTGGCGCCAAGTTCGTCCTGCGGAAAAATGCCCAAAATGAGGGTGGGCTATATCCTTGGGGCGTGGGGCTGGCGAACTTCGTCCGCCGGACTCGGAATGTGCCGAGACTTTGGCCACACCCTCCCCGCGACAAAACTAGGCCGCGGGCACAGCCGCGCCCAAAAAGGAGCAGCCGAACCCCTTGGCGCCAATTTCGTCCTGCGGAAAAATGCCCAGAGAGGCGGTGGGCTATAGCCTTTGGGCGTGGGGCTGGCGAGCTTCGTCCGCCGGACTCGGAATGGGCTGATACTTTGCCCACCCCCTCGCCGCTACAAAACTAGGCCGCGGGCACAGCCGCGCCCAAAAAAGAGCAGCCGAACCCCTTGGCGCCAATTTCGTCCTGCGGAAAAATGCCCAAAAAGGGGGTGGGCTATAACCTTGGGGCGTGGGGCTGGCGAACTTCGTCCGCCGGACTCGGAATGGGCCGAGACTTTTCCCACCCCCTCCCCGCGATAAAAATAGGCAGCGGGCACAGCCGCGCCTAAAAAAGAGCAGCCGAACCCCTTGGCGCCAAGTTCGTCCTGCGGAAAAATGCCCAAAAAAGGGGGGTGGGCTATAGCCTTGGGGCGTGGGGCTGGCAAAGTTCGCCAGCCGGACTCGGAATGGGCAGAGACTTTGTCCACAGCCTCCCCGTGGCAAAAATAGGCCGCGGGCACAGCCGCGGCCGAAAAAGAGCAGCCTAACCCCTTGGTGCCAAGTTCGTCCTACGGAAAAATGCGCACAAAAGGGGGTGTGCTATAGCCTTGGGGCGTGGGGCCGGCAAAGTTCATCCGCCTTCCTCAGATTGGGCCGTGATTTTGCCCAACCCCTCCCCGTGAAAGAAATAGGCCGCGGGCACAGCCGCGTCAAAAAAAGAGCAGCCGAACCCCTTGGCGCCAAGTTCGTCCTGCGGAAAAGTGCCCAAAAAAGGGGTGTGCGATAGCCTTTGGGCGTGGGGCCGGCAAAGTTCATCCGCCTACCTCGGAATGGGCCGAGACTTTGGCCACCCCCTCCCCACGCCAAAAATAGGCCGCGGGCACAGCCGCGCCCAAAAAAGAGCAGCCAAACCCCTTGGCACCAAGTTCGTCCTGCGGAGAAATGCCCAAAAAAGGGGTGTGCTATAGCCTTGGGGCGTGGGGCCGGCAAAGTTCGTCCGCTGGACTCGGAATGGGCTGAGACTTCTCCCACCCCCTCCGCGGGACAAAAATAGGCAGCGGGCACAGCCGCGCCTAAAAAAGAGCAGCCAAACCCCCTGGCGCGGAGTTCGTCCTGCGGAAAATTGCCAAAAAAGGGGTGTGCTATAGCCTTTGGGCGTGGGGCCGGCAAAGTTCGTCCGCCATCCTCGGATTGGGCCTAGACTTTGGCCTCCCCCTCCCCGCGACAAAAATAGGCCACGGGCACAGCCGCGCCCAAAAAAGAGCAGCCGAACCCCTCGGCGCCAAGTTCGTCCTGCGGAAAAATGCCCAAAAAAGGGATGTGCTATAGCCTTTGGGCGTGGGGCCGGCGAACTTCGTCCGCCTTCCTCGGAATGGGCCGAGACATTGACCACCCCCTCCCCGCGACAAAAATAGGCCGCGGGCACAGCCGCACCCAAAAAGGAGTAGCCGAAGCCCTTGGCGCCAAGTTCGTCCTGCGGCAAAATGCCCAAAACAGGGGTGTGCTATAGCCCTGGGACGTGGGGCGTGCGAACTTCGTCCGCCGGACTCGGAATGGGCTGAGACTTTGCCCACCACCTCCCCGCGACCAAAATAGGCCGCGGGCACAGCCGCGCCCAAAAAAGAGCAGCCGAACCCCTGGGCGCCAAGTTCGTCCTGCGAAAAAATGCCCGAAAAAGGGGTGTGCTGTAGCCTTTTGGCGTGGGGCCGGCGAACTTCGTCCTCCTTCCTCGGAATGGGTCGAGACTTTGCCCACCCCCTCGCCTCACCAAAAATAGGCCGCGGGCACAGCCGCGCCTAAAAAAGAGCAGCCGAACCCCTTGGCTCCAAGTTCGTCCTGCGGAAAAATGCCCAAAAAGGGGGTGGGCTATGGCCTTGGGGCGTGGGGCCGGCGCACTTCGTCCGCCGGACTCAGAATGGGCCGAGACTTTGCCACCGCCTCCCCGCGACAAAAATAGGCTGCGGGCAAAGCCGCGCCCAAATAAGAGCAGCCAAACCCCTTGGTACCAAGCTCGTCCTGTGGCAAAATGCCCAAAAAAGGGGTGTGCTATAGCCTTTGGGCGTCGGCCGGCAAAGTTCATCCGCCTTCCTCAGAATGGGCCGAGACTTGGCCCACCCCCGCCCCATGCCAAAAATAGGCCGCGGGCACAGCCGCGCCTAAAAAAGAGCAGCCGAACCCCTTGGCGCCAAGTTCGTCCGGCGGAAAAATGCCAAAAAGGGGGTGGGCTATAGCCTTGGGGCGTGGGGCCCGCGAACTTCGTCCGCCGGACTCAGAATGGGCCGAGACATTGGCCACCCCCTCCCCGCGACAAAAATAGGCCGCGAGCACAGCCGCGCCCAAAAACGAGCAGCCGAACCCCTTGGCGCCAAGTTCGTCCTGCCGAAAAATTCCAAAAAAAGGGGTGTGCTATAGCCTTTGGGCGTGGGGCCGGCGCACTTCGTCCGCCTTCCTCGGAATGGGCCGAGACCTTGGCCACCCCCTCCCTATGACAAAAATAGGCCGCGGGTACAGCCGCGAAAAAAAAAGAGCAGCCGAACCCCTTGCTGCAAAATTCGTCCTGCGGCAAAATGCCCAAAAAAGGGATGTGCTATAGCCTTTGGGCGTCGGCCGGCAATGTTCATCCGCCTTCCTCAGAATGGGCCGAGACTTGGCCCACGCCATCCCCGCGCCAAAAATAGGCCGCGGGCCCAGCCGCGCCTAAAAAAGAGCAGCCGAACCCCTTGGCGCCAAGTTCGTCCTGCGGAAAAATGCCCAAAAAGGGGGTGGGCTATAGCCTTGGGGCGTGGGGCCCGCGAACTTCGTCCGTCGGACTCAGAATCGGCCGAGACATTTGCCACCCCCTCCCCGCGACAAAAATAGGCCGCGCGCACAGCCGCGCCCAAAAAAGAGCAGCCCAACCCCTTGGCGCCAGGTTCGTCCTGCGGAAAAATTCCCAAAAAACGGGTGTGCTATAGCCTTTGGGCGTGGGGCCGGCGCACTTCGTCCGCCTTCCTCGGAATGGACCGAGACCTTGGCCACCCCCTCCCTATGACAAAAATAGGCCGTGGGCACAGCCGCGAATAAAAAAGAGCAGCCGAACCCCTTGCTGCCAAACTCGTCCTGCGGCAAAATGCCCAAAAAAGGGGTGTGCTATAGCCTTTGGGCGTCGGCCGGCAATGTTCATCCGCCTTCCTCAGAATGGGCCAAGACTGTGCCCACCCCATCCCCATGCCAAAAATAGGCCGCGGGCACAGCCGCGCCTAAAAAAGAGCAGCCGAACCCCTTGGCGCCAAGTTCGTCCAGCGGATAAATTCCCAAAAAGGGGGTGGGCTATATCCTTGGGGCGTGGGGCCGGCAAACTTTGTCCGCCGGACTCAGAATGGGCCGAGACTTTGCCACCGCCTCCCCACGACAAAAATAGGCTGCGGGCAAAGCCGCGCCCAAATAAGAGCAGCCGAACCCCTTGGTGCCAAGCTCGTCCTGTGGCAAAATGCCCAAAAAAGGGGTGTGCTATAGCCTTTGGGCGTCGGCCGGCAAAGTTCATCCGCCTTCCTCAGAATGGGCCGAGACTTGGCCCACCCCCGCCCCGTGCCAAAAATAGGCCGCGGCCACAGCCGCGCCTAAAAAAGAGCAGCCGAACCCCTTGGCACCAAGTTCGTCCTGCGGAAAAATGCCAAAAAGGGGGTGGGCTATAGCCTTGGGGCGTGGGGCCCGCGAACTTCGTCCGCGGGACTCAGAATGGGCCGAGACATTGGCCACCCCCTCCCCGCGACAAAAATAGGCCGCGAGCACAGCCGCGCCCAAAAAAGAGCAGCCGAACCCCTTGGCGCCAAGTTCGTCCTGCCGAAAAATTCCAAAAAAAGGGGTGTGCTATAGCCTTTGGGCGTGGGGCCGACGCACTTCGTCCGCCTTCCTCGGAATGGGCCGAGACCTTGGCCACCCCCTCCCTATGACAAAAATAGGCCGCGGGTACAGCCGCGAAAAAAAAAGAGCAGCCGAACCCCTTGCTGCAAAATTCGTCCTGCGGCAAAATGCCCAAAAAAGGGATGTGCTATAGCCTTTGGGCGTCGGCCGGCAATGTTCATCCGCCTTCCTCAGAATGGGCCGAGACTTGGCCCACGCCATCCCCGCGCCAAAAATAGGCCGCGGGCCCAGCCGCGCCTAAAAAAGAGCAGCCGAACCCCTTGGCGCCAAGTTCGTCCTGCGGAAAAATGCCCAAAAAGGGGGTGGGCTATAGCCTTGGGGCGTGGGGCCCGCGAACTTCGTCCGTCGGACTAAGAATCGGCCGAGACATTGGCCACCCCCTCCCCGCGACAAAAATAGGCCGCACGCACAGCCGCGCCCAAAAAAGAGCAGCCCAACCCCTTGGCGCCAAGTTCGTCCTGCGGAAAAATTCCCAAAAAACGGGTGTGCTATAGCCTTTGGGCGTGGGGCCGGCGCACTTCGTCCGCCTTCCTCGGAATGGACCGAGACCTTGGCCACCCCCTCCCTATGACAAAAATAGGCCGTGGGCACAGCCGCGAATAAAAAAGAGCAGCCGAACCCCTTGCTGCCAAACTCGTCCTGCGGCAAAATGCCCAAAAAAGGGGTGTGCTATAGCCTTTGGGCGTCGGCCGGCAATGTTCATCCGCCTTCCTCAGAATGGGCCAAGACTGTGCCCACCCCATCCCCATGCCAAAAATAGGCCGCGGGCACAGCCGCGCCTAAAAAAGAGCAGCCGAACCCCTTGGCGCCAAGTTCGTCCAGCGGATAAATTCCCAAAAAGGGGGTGGGCTATATCCTTAGGGCGTGGGGCCGGCAAACTTTGTCCGCCGGACTCAGAATGGGCCGAGACTTTGCCACCGCCTCCCCACGACAAAAATAGGCTGCGGGCAAAGCCGCGCCCAAATAAGAGCAGCCGAACCCCTTGGTGCCAAGCTCGTCCTGTGGCAAAATGCCCAAAAAAGGGGTGTGCTATAGCCTTTGGGCGTCGGCCGGCAAAGTTCATCCGCCTTCCTCAGAATGGGCCGAGACTTGGCCCACCCCCGCCCCGTGCCAAAAATAGGCCGCGGCCACAGCCGCGCCTAAAAAAGAGCAGCCGAACCCCTTGGCACCAAGTTCGTCCTGCGGAAAAATGCCAAAAAGGGGGTGGGCTATAGCCTTGGGGCGTGGGGCCCGCGAACTTCGTCCGCCGGACTCAGAATGGGCCGAGACATTGGCCACCCCCTCCCCGCGACAAAAATAGGCCGCGAGCACAGCCGCACCCAAAAAAGAGCAGCCGAACCCCTTGGCACCAAGTTCGTCCTGCCGAAAAATTCCAAAAAAAGGGGTGTGCTATAGCCTTTGGGCGTGGGGCCGGCGCACTTCGTCCGCCTTCCTCGGAATGGGCCGAGACCTTGGCCACCCCCTCCCTATGACAAAAATAGGCCGCGGGTACAGCCGCGAAAAAAAAAGAGCGGCCGAACCCCTTGCTGCCAAATTCGTCCTGCGGCAAAATGCCCAAAAAAGGGATGTGCTATAGCCTTTGGGCGTCGGCCGGCAATGTTCATCCGCCTTCCTCAGAATGGGCCGAGACTTTGCCCATGCCATCCCCGCGCCAAAAATAGGCCGCGGGCACAGCCGCGCCTAAAAAAGAACAGCCGAACCCCTTGGCGCCAAGTTCGTCCTGCGGCAAAATGCCCAAAAAGGGGGTGGGCTATAGCCTTGGTGCGTGGGGCCCGCGAACTTCGTCCGCCGGACTCAGAATGGGCCGAGACATTGGCCACCCCCTCCCCGCGACAAAAATAGGCCGCGAGCACAGCCGCGCCCAAAAAAGAGCAGCCGAACCCCTTGGCGCCAAGTTCGTCCTGCCGAAAAATTCCAAAAAAAGGGGTGTGCTATAGCCTTTGGGCGTGGGGCCGGCGCACTTCGTCCGCCTTCCTCGGAATGGGCCGAGACCTTGGCCACCCCCTCCCTATGACAAAAATAGGCCGCGGGTACAGCCGCGAAAAAAAAAGAGCAGCCGAACCCCTTGCTGCCAAATTCGTCCTGCAGCAAAATGCCCAAAAAAGGGATGTGCTATAGCCTTTGGGCGTCGGCCGGCAATGTTCATCCGCCTTCCTCCGAATGGGCCGAGACTTGGCCCACGCCATCCCCGCGCCAAAAATAGGCCGCGGGCCCAGCCGCGCCTAAAAAAGAGCAGCCGAACCCCTTGGCGCCAAGTTCGTCCTGCGGAAAAATGCCCAAAAAGGGGGTGGGCTATAGCCTTGGGGCGTGGGGCCCGCGAACTTCGTCCGTCGGACTCAGAATCGGCCGAGACATTGGCCACCCCCTCCCCGCAACAAAAATAGACCGCGCGCACAGCCGCGCCCAAAAAAGAGCAGCCCAACCCCTTGGCGCCAAGTTCGTCCTGCGGAAAAATTCCCAAAAAACGGGTGTGCTATAGCCTTTGGGCGTGGGGCCGGCGCACTTCGTCCGCCTTCCTCGGAATGGACCGACACCTTGGCCACCCCCTCCCTATGACAAAAATAGGCCGTGGGCACAGCCGCGAATAAAAAAGAGCAGCCGAACCCCTTGCTGCCAAATTCGTCCTGCGGCAAAATGCCCAAAAAAGGGGTGTGCTATAGCCTTTGGGCGTCGGCCGGCAATGTTCATCCGCCGTCCTCAGAATGGGCCTAGACTTTGCCCACCCCATCCCCACGCCAAAAATAGGCCGCGGGCACAGCCGCGCCTAAAAAAGAGCAGCCGAACCCCTTGGCGCCAAGTTCGTCCAGCGGATAAATGCCCAAAAAGGGGGTGGGCTATAGCCTTGGGGCGTGGGGCCGGCAAACTTCGTCCGCCAGACTTACAATGGACCGAGACCTTGGCCACCCCCACCCTATGACAAAAATAGGCCGTGGGCACAGCCGCGAATAAAAAAGAGCAGCCGAACCCCTTGCTGCCAAACTCGTCCTGCGGCAAAATGCCAAAAAAAGGGGTGTACTATAGCCTTTGGGCGTCGGCCGGCAAAGTTCATCCGCCTTCCTCAGAATGGGCCGAGACTTTGCCCACCCCCGCCCCGCGCCAAAAATAGGCCGCGGGCACAGCCGCGCTTAAAAAAGAGCAGCCGAACCCCTTGGCGCCAAGTTCGTCCTGCGGAAAAATGCCCAAAAAGGGCGTGGGCTATAGCTTTGGGGCGTGGGGCCCGCGAACTTCGTCCGCCGGACTCAGAATGGGCCGAGACATTGGCCACCCCCTCCCCGCGACAAAAATAGGCCGCGAGCACAGCCGCGCCCAAAAAAGAGCAGCCGAACCCCTTGGCGCCAAATTCGTCCTGCGGCAAAATGCCCAAAAAAGGGGTGTGCTATATCCTTTGGGCGTCGGACGGCAATGTTCATCCGCCTTCCTCAGAATGGGCCGAGACTTTGCCCACGCCATCCCCGCGCCAAAAATAGGCCGCGGGCACTGCCGCGCCCAAAAAAGAGCAGCCGAACCCCTTGGCGCCAAGTTCGTCCTGCGGAAAAATGCCCAAAAACGGGGTGGGCTATAGCCTTGGGGCGTGGGGCCCGCGAACTTCGTCCGTCGGACTCAGAATGGGCCGAGACTTTGCCACCGCCTCCCCACGACAAGAATAGGCTGCGGGCAAAGCCGCGCCCAAATTAGAGCAGCCGAACCCCTTGGTGCCAACCTCGTCCTGTGGCAAAATGCCCAAAAAAGGGGTGTGCTATAGCCTTTGGGCGTCGGCCGGCAAAGTTCATCCGCCTTCCTCAGAATGGGCCGAGAGTTGGCCCACCCCCGCCCCGCGCCAAAAATAGGCCGCGGGCACAGCCGCGCCTAAAAAAGAGAAGCCGAACCCCTTGGCGCCAAGTTCGTCCTGCGGAAAAATGCCCAAAAAGGGGGTGTGCTATAGCCTTGGGGCGTGGGGCCCGCGAACCTCGTCCGCCGGACTCAGAATGGGCCGAGACATTGGCCACCCCCACCCCGCGACAAAAATAGGCCGCGAGCACAGCCGCGCCCAAAAAAGAGCAGCCCAACCCCTTGGCGCCAAGTTCGTCCTGCCGAAAAATTCCCAAAAAAGGGGTGTGCTATAGCCTTTGGGCGTGGGGCCGGGGCACTTCGTCCGCCTTCCTCGGAATGGGCCGAGACCTTGGCCACCCCCTCCCTATGGCAAAAATAGGCCGCGGGCACAGCCGCGAATAAAAAAGAGCAGCCGAACCCCTTGCTGCCAAATTCGTCCTGCGGCAAAATGCCCAAAAAAGGGGTGTGCTATAGCCTTTGGGCGTCGGCCGGCAATGTTCATCCACCTTCCTCAGAATGGGCTGAGACTTTGCCCAACCCATCCCCGCGCCAAAAATAGGCCGCGCGCACAGCCGCGCCTAAAAAAGAGCAGCCGAACCCCTTGGCGCCAAGTTCGTCCTGCGGAAAAATGCCCAAAAAGGGGGTGGGCTATAGCCTTGGGGTGTGGGGCCCGCGATCTTCGTCCGCCGGACTCAGAATCGGCCGAGACTTTTCAAACCCCCTCCCCACGATAAAAATAGGCAACGGGCACAGCCGCGCCTAAAAAAGAGCAGCCGAACCTCTTGGCGCCAAGTGCGTCCGGCGGAAAAATGCCCAAAAAAGGGGTGGGCTATAGCCTTGGGGTTGTATCCGAAGACATGGAAAGGGATACTTTTATGTCAGCAACAGAAGCCCAAGCTCATGGACTTGTTGATCTTGTAGCGGTTGGATAAAACATAGCAGTCACTTCTTAAGGGTTTAATATTCTATTAAACAGATGAAATTCATAATCATCCGGTTAGGATCGATCTAAACCAGCCCATAATGGATAATTCAGCATGCCAACTATTAAACAACTTATTAGAAACCCAAGACAGCCAATCAGAAATGTTACCAAATCCCCCGCTCTGCGGGGATGTCCTCAGCGCCGAGGAACATGTACAAGGGTGTATGTGCGACTCGTTTCAATCATGGGCTGAGACAAACCAAAAGAAAGAAACCCTTTTTTAAGTATCAATGATCAGTACCTGTGAATCGGATAGAATAGAAGAAGAAGAACTCCATTCATTATCTAAAAAAAGATCGATCTATCATATCTTTCTATTGTGTATGAAATTTATGGTTTCCACTGGCGCAAATTCCACCACCTCAATTTGCAATTAATTTAAGGTGAGAAAGAATTCCCCATTGGTAACAAATAGTTATCCATTAAGCGGGGGAAATACTATAAAAAAGCAGAAAGATTATCTTCTCGGAATGGGCCGAGACTTTGCCCACCCCCTCCCCACGATAAAAATAGTCCGCGGGCACAGCCGCGCCCAAAAAAGAGCAGCCGAACCCCTTGGCGCCAAGTTCGTCCTGCGGAAAAATGCCCAAAAAAGGGGTGTGCTATAGCCTTTGGGCGTGGGGCCGGCAAAGTTCATCCGCCTTCCTCGGAATGGGCCGAGACTTTGCCCAACCCCTCCCCGTGAAAAAAAAATGCTGCGGGCACAGCCGCGCCCAAAAAAGAGCAGCCGAACCCCTTGGCACCAAGTTCGTCCTGCGGAGAAATGCCCAAAAAAGGGGTGTGCTATAGCCTTGGGGCGTGGGGCCGGCAAAGTTCGTCCGCTGGACTCGGAATGGGCTGAGACTTCTCCCACCCCCTCCGCGGGACAAAAATAGGCCACGGGCACAGCCGCGCCCAAAAAAGAGCAGCCGAACCCCTTGGCGCCAAGTTCGTCCAGCGGAAAAATGACCAAAAAAGGGGTGGGCTATAGCCTTGGGGCGTGGGGCTGGCGAACTTCGTCTGCCTTCCTCGGAATGGGCCGAGACTTTGCCCAACCCCCTCCCCGCAACAAAAATAGGCCGCGGGGACAGCCGTTCCCAAAAAAGAGCAGCCGAACCCGTTGGCGCCAAGTTCGTCCTGCGGAAAAATGCCAAAAAAAAGGGTGGGCTATAGCCGTGGGGCGTGGGGCTGGCGAACTTCATCCGCCTTCCTCGGAATGGGCCGAGACTTTGCCCAACCCCTCCCCGTGAAAGAAATAGGCCGCGGGCACAGCCGCGCCCAAAAAACAGCAGCCGAATTCCTTGGCGTCAAGTTCGTCCTGCGGAAAAGTGCCGAAAAAAGGGGTGTGCGATAGCCTTTGGGCGTGGGGCCGGCAAAGTTCATCCGCCTTCCTCGGAATGGGCCGAGACTTTGGCCACCCCCTCCCCACGCCAAAAAATAGGCCGCAGGGCACAGCCGCGCCCAAAAAAGAGCAGCCGAACCTCTTGGTGCCAAGTTCGTCCTGCGGAAAAGTGCCCAAAAAAGAGGTGGGCTATAGCCTTGGGGCGTGGGGCTAGCGAACTTCGTCCGCCGGACTCGGAATGGGCCGAGACTTTGGCCACCCCCTCCCCGCGAGAAAAATAGGCCGCGGGCACAGCCGCGCCCAAAAAAGAGCAGCTGAACCCCTTGGCGCCAAGTTCGCCCGGCGGAAAAAAGCCCAAAAAGGAGGTGGGCTCTAGCCTATGGGCGTGGGGCCGGCAAAGTTCATCCGCCTTCCTCGGAATGGGCCGAGACTTCGGCCACCCCCTCCCCACACCAAAAATAGGCCGCGGGCTCAGCCGCGCCCAAAAAAGAGCAGCCGAACCCCTTGACGCCAAGTTCGTCCAGCGGAAAAATGACCAAAAAAGGGGTGGGCTATAGCCTTGGGGCGTGGGGCTGGCGAACTTCGTCTGCCTTCCTCGGAATGGGCCGACACTTTGGCCGCCCCCTCCCCGCGCCAAAAATAGGCCGCGGGCACAGCTGCGCCCAAAAAAGAGCAGCCGAACCCCTTGGCGCCAAGTTCGTCCTGCGGAAAAATGCCCAAAAAAGAGGTGGGCTATAGCCTTGGGGCGTGGGGTGGGCGGACTTCGTCCGCCGGACTCGGAATGGGCCGAGACTTCCACCACCCCCTCCCCGCGACAACAATAGGCCGCGAGCACAGCCGCGCCCAAAAAAGAGCAGCCGAACCCCTTGGCGCAAAGTTCGTCCTGCGGAAAAATGCCCAAAAAGTGGGTGGGTTATAGCCTTGGGGCGTGGGGCCGGCGAACTTCGTCCACGGGAAAAGCCGCACCCAAAAAAGAGCAGCCGAACCCCTTGGCGCCAAGTTCGTCCTGCGGAAAAATGCCCAAAAAAGGGGTGTGCTATAGCCTTGGGGCGTGGGGCCGGCAAAGTTCATCCGCCTTCCTCAGAATGGGCCGAGACTTCGGCCACCCACTCCCCGCTCCAAAAATCGGCCGCGGGCACGGCCGCGCCTAAAAAAGAGCTGCGGAATCCCTTGGCGCCAAGTTCGTTCGGTGGAAAAATGCGCAAAAAAGGGGTGGGCTGTAGCCTTGGGGCGTGGGGCTGGCGAACTTCGTCCTCCGTCCTCGGAATGGGCCGAGACTTTGGCCACCACCTCCCCGCGACAAAAATAGGCTGCGGGCACAGCCGCGCCCAAAAAAGAGCAGCCGAACCCCTTGGCGCCAAGTTCGTCTTGCGGAAAAATGCCCAAAAAAGGAGTGTGCTATAGCCTTTGGGTGTGGGGTCGGCGAACTTCGTCCGCCTTCCTCGGAATGGGCTGAGACTTTGCCCACCCCCTCCCCGCGCCAAAAATAGGCCGCGGGCACAGTCGCGCCGAAATAAGAGCAGCCGAAACCCTTGGCGCCAAGTTCCTCCTGCGGAAAAATGCCCAAAATAGTGGTGTGCTATAGCCTTGGGGCGTGGGGCGGGCGACCTTCGTCCATCCGGACTCGGAATGGGCCGAGACTTTTCCCACCCCCTCCCTGCGACAAAAATAGGCCGCGGGCACAGCCGCGCCGAAAAAAAAGCAGCCGAACCCCTAGGCGCCAAGTTCGTCCTGCAGAAAAATGCCCAAAAAAGGGATGTGCTATAGCCTTTGGGCGTGGGGCCGGCGAACTTAATCCGCCTTCCTTGGAATGGGCCGAGACTTTGGCCACCCCCTCCCAGCGACCAAAATAGGCCGCGGGCACAGCCTCGCCCAAAAAAGAGCAGCCGAACCCCTAGGCGCCAAGTTCGTCCTGCGGCAAAATGCCCAAAAAATGGGTGGGCTATAGCCTTGGGGCGTGGGCTGGCGAACTTCGTCTGCCGAACTCGGAATGGGCCGAGACTTTGGCCACCCCCTCCCCATGACAGAAATAGGCCGCGGGCACGGCCGCGCCCAAAAAGAGCAGCCGAACCCCTTGGCTCAATGTTTGTCCTGGGGAAAAATGACCAAAAAAGGGGTGTGCTATAGACTTGGGGCGTGGGGCTGGCGAACTTTGTCCACCGGACTCATAATGGGCCGAGACTTTTCCCACCCCCTCCCCGCGACAAAAATAGGCCGAGGGCACAGCCGCGCCCAAAAAAGAGTAGCCGAAACCCTTGGCGCCAAGTTCGTCCTGCGGAAAAATTCCCAAAAAGGGGATGTGCTATAGCCTTGGGGCGTGGAGCCGGCGCACTTCGTCCGCCGGACTCGGAATGGGCCGAGGCATTGCCTACCCCCTCCCCGCGACAAAAATAGGCCGCGGGCACAGCCGCGCCCTAAAAAGAGCAGCCAAACCCCTTGGCGCCAAGTTCGTCCGGCGGAAAAATGCGCAAAAAAGGGGTGTGCTATAGCCTTTGGGCGTGGGGCCGGCGAACTTCGTCCGCCTTCCCCGGAATGGGCCGAGACTTTGGCCACCCCCTCCCCGCGACAAAAATTGGCCGCGGGCACAGCCGCTCCAAAAAAAAGCAGCCGAACCCCTTGGCGAAAAGTACGTCCTGCAGAAAAATGCCCAAAAAAGGGGTGGGCTATAGCCTTGGGGCATGGGGCTGGCGCATTTCGTCCCCCGGACTCGGAATGGGCCGAGACTTTGCCCACCCCCTCCCCGCGACAAACATAGGCCGCAGGCACAGCTGCGCCCAAAAAAGAGCAGCCAAACCCCTTGGCGCGAAGTTCGTCCTGCGGAAAAATGCGCAAAAAAGGTGTGTGATATAGCCTTTGGACGTGGGGCCGGTGAACTTCGTCCGCCTTCCTTGGAATGGGCCGAGACTTTGGCCACCCCCTCCCCGCGACAAAAATAGGCCGCGGGCACAGCTGCGCCCAAAAAAGAGCAGCCGAACCTCTTGGTGCCAAGTTCGTCCTGCGGAAAAGTGCCCAAAAAAGAGGTGGGCTATAGCCTTGGGGCGTGGGGCTAGCGAACTTCGTCCGCCGAACTCGGAATGGGCCGAGACTTTGGCCACCCCCTCCCCGCGAGAAAAATAGGCCGCGGGCACAGCCGCGCCCAAAAAAGAGCAGCTGAACCCCTTGGCGCCAAGTTCGCCCGGCGGAAAAATGCCCAAAAAGGAGGTGGGCTCGAGCCTTTGGGCGTGGGGCCGGCAAAGTTCATCCGCCTTCCTCGGAATGGGCCGAGACTTCGGCCACCCCCTCCCCACACCAAAAATAGGCCGCGGTCTCAGCCGCGCCCAAAAAAGGGTAGCCGAACCCCTTGGCACCAAGTTCGTCCTGCGGAGAAATGCCCAAAAAAGGGGTGTGCTATAGCCTTGGGGCGTGGGGCCGGCAAAGTTCGTCCGCAGGACTCGGAATGGGCCGAGACTTTTCCCACCCCATCCGCGGGACAAAAATAGGCCACGGGCACAGCCGCGCCCAAAAAAGAGCAGCCGAACCCCTTGACGCCAAGTTCGTCCAGCGGAAAAATGACCAAAAAAGGGGTGGGCTATAGCCTTGGGGCGTGGGGCCGGCGAACTTCGTCCGCGGGAAAAGCCGCACCCAAAAAAGAGAAGCCGAACCCCTTGGCGCCAAGTTCGTCCTGCGGAAAAATGCCCAAAAAAGGGGTGTGCTATAGCCTTGGGGCGTGGGGCCGGCAAAGTTCATCCGCCGTCCTCAGAATGGGCCGAGACTTCGGCCACCCACTCCCCGCTCCAAAAATCGGCCGCGGGCACGGCCGCGCCTAAAAAAGAGCAGCGGAATCCCTTGGCGCCAAGTTCGTTCGGTGGAAAAATGCGCAAAAAAGGGGTGGGCTGTAGCCTTGGGGCGTGGGGCTGGCGAACTTCGTCCTCCGTCCTCGGAATGGGCCGAGACTTTGGCCACCACCTCCCCGCGACAAAAATAGGCTGCGGGCACAGCCGCGCCCAAAAAAGAGCAGCCGAACCCCTTGGCGCCAAGTTCGTCTTGCGGAAAAATGCCCAAAAAAGGAGTGTGCTATAGCCTTTGGGTGTGGGGTCGGCGAACTTCGTCCGCCTTCCTCGGAATGGGCTGAGACTTTGCCCACCCCCTCCCCGCGCCAAAAATAGGCCGCGGGCACAGTCGCGCCCAAAAAAGAGCAGCCGAACCCCTTGGCGCCAAGTTCGTCTTGCGGAAAAATGCCCAAAAAAGGAGTGTGCTATAGCCTTTGGGTGTGGGGTCGGCGAACTTCGTCCGCCTTCCTCGGAATGGGCTGAGACTTTGCCCACCCCCTCCCCGCGCCAAAAATAGGCCGCGGGCACAGTCGCGCCGAAATAAGAGCAGCCAAAACCCTTGGCGCCAAGTTCCTCCTGCGGAAAAATGCCCAAAATAGTGGTGTGCTATAGCCTTGGGGCGTGGGGCGGGCGACCTTCGTCCATCCGGACTCGGAATGGGCCGAGACTTTTCCCACCCCCTCCCTGCGACAAAAATAGGCCGCGGGCACAGCCGCGCCGAAAAAAGAGCAGCCGAACCCCTAGGCGCCAAGTTCGTCCTGCAGAAAAATGCCCAAAAAAGGGATGTGCTATAGCCTTTGGGCGTGGGGCCGGCGAACTTAATCCGCCTTCCTTGGAATGGGCCGAGACTTTGGCCACCCCCTCCCAGCGACCAAAATAGGCCGCGGGCACAGCCTCGCCCAAAAAAGAGCAGCCGAACCCCTAGGCGCCAAGTTCGTCCTGCGGCAAAATGCCCAAAAAATGGGTGGGCTATAGCCTTGGGGCGTGGGCTGGCGAACTTCGTCTGCCGAACTCGGAATGGGCCGAGACTTTGGCCACCCCCTCCCCATGACAGAAATAGGCCGCGGGCACGGCCGCGACCAAAAAGAGCAGCTGAACCCCTTGGCGCAATGTTTGTACTGGGGAAAAATGACCAAAAAAGGGGTGTGCTATAGACTTGGGGCGTGGGGCTGGCGAACTTTGTCCACCGGACTCATAATGGGCCGAGACTTTTCCCACCCCCTCCCCGCGACAAAAATAGGCCGAGGGCACAGCCGCGCCCAAAAAAGAGTAGCCGAAACCCTTGGCGCCAAGTCCGTCCTGCGGAAAAATTCCCAAAAAGGGGATGTGCTATAGCCTTGGGGCGTGGAGCCGGCGCACTTCGTCCGCCGGACTCGGAATGGGCCGAGGCATTGCCTACCCCCTCCCCGCGACAAAAATAGGCCGCGGGCACAGCCGCACCCTAAAAAGAGCAGCCAAACCCCTTGGCGCCAAGTTCGTCCGGCGGAAAAATGCGCAAAAAAGGGGTGTGCTATAGCCTTTGGGCGTGGGGCCGGCGAACTTCGTCCGCCTTCCTCGGAATGGGCCGAGACTTTGGCCACCCCCTCCCCGCGACAAAAATTGGCCGCGGGCACAGCCGCTCCAAAAAAAAGCAGCCGAACCCCTTGGCGAAAAGTACGTCCTGCAGAAAAATGCCCAAAAAAGGGGTGGGCTATAGCCTTGGGGCATGGGGCTGGCGCATTTCGTCCCCCGGACTCGGAATGGGCCGAGACTTTGCCCACCCCCTCCCCGCGACAAACATAGGCCGCAGGCACAGCTGCGCCCAAAAAAGAGCAGCCAAACCCCTTGGCGCGAAGTTCGTCCTGCGGAAAAATGCGCAAAAAAGGTGTGTGATATAGCCTTTGGACGTGGGGCCGGCGAACTTCGTCCGCCTTCCTTGGAATGGGCCGAGACTTTGGCCACCCCCTCCCCGCGACAAAAATAGGCCGCGGGCACAGCTGCGCCCAAAAAAGAGCAGCCGAACCTCTTGGTGCCAAGTTCGTCCTGCGGAAAAGTGCCCAAAAAAGAGGTGGGCTATAGCCTTGGGGCGTGGGGCTAGCGAACTTCGTCCGCCGGACTCGGAATGGGCCGAGACTTTGGCCACCCCCTCCCCGCGAGAAAAATAGGCCGTGGGCACAGCCGCGCCCAAAAAAGAGCAGCTGAACCCCTTGGCGCCAAGTTCGCCCGGTGGAAAAATGCCCAAAAAGGAGGTGGGCTCTAGCCTTTGGGCGTGGGGCCGGCAAAGTTCATCCGCCTTCCTCGGAATGGGCCGAGACTTCGGCCACCCCCTCCCCACACCAAAAATAGGCCGCGGGCTCAGCCGCGCCCAAAAAAGGGTAGCCGAACCCCTTGGCACCAAGTTCGTCCTGCGGAGAAATGCCCAAAAAAGGGGTGTGCTATAGCCTTGGGGCGTGGGGCCGGCAAAGTTCGTCCGCAGGACTCGGAATGGGCCGAGACTTTTCCCACCCCCTCCGCGGGACAAAAATAGGCCACGGGCACAGCCGCGCCCAAAAAAGAGCAGCCGAACCCCTTGACGCCAAGTTCGTCCAGCGAAAAAATGACCAAAAAAGTGGGTGGGTTATAGCCCTGGGGCGTGGGGCCGGCGAACTTCGTCCGCGGGAAAAGCCGCACCCAAAAAAGAGCAGCCGAACCCCTTGGCGCCAAGTTCGTCCTGCGGAAAAATGCCCAAAAAAGGGGTGTGCTATAGCCTTGGGGCGTGGGGCCGGCAAAGTTCATCCGCCTTCCTCAGAATGGGCCGAGACTTCGGCCACCCACTCCCCGCTCCAAAAATCGGCCGCGGGCACGGCCGCGCCTAAAAATGAGCAGCGGAATCCCTTGGCGCCAAGTTCGTTCGGTGGAAAAATGCGCAAAAAAGGGGTGGGCTGTAGCCTTGGGGCGTGGGGCTGGCGAACTTCGTCCTCCGTCCTCGGAATGGGCCGAGACTTTGGCCACCACCTCCCCGCGACAAAAATAGGCCGCGGGCTCAGCCGCGCCCAAAAAAGGGTAGCCGAACCCCTTGGCACCAAGTTCGTCCTGCGGAGAAATGCCCAAAAAAGGGGTGTGCTATAGCCTTTGGGCGTGGGGCGGGCGAACTTCGTCCGCCGGACTCGTCATGGGCCGAGACTTTGCCCACCCCCTCCCCGTGACATAAATAGGCCGCGGGCACAGCCGCGCCCAAAAAAGAGCAGCCGAACCCCTTGGCGCCAATTTCGTCCTGCGGAAAAATGCCCAAAAAAGGGGTGTGCTATAGCCTTGGGGCGTGGCGCTGGCGCACTTCGTCCGCCAGACGCGGAATGGGCCGAGACTTTGACCACCCCCTCCCCGCGACAAAAATAAGCCGCGGGCAAAGCCGCGCCCAAAAAAGAGCAGCCGAACCCCATGGCGCCAAGTTCGTCCTGCGGAAAAATGCCCAAAAAAGGGGTGTGCTATAGCCTTGGGGCGTGGGGCGTGGGGCGGGCGAACTTCGTCCGCCGGACTCAGAATGGGCCGAGACTTGTACCACCCCCTCCCCAAGACAAAAATAAGCCGCGGGCACAGCCGCGCCCAAAAAAGAGCAGCCAAACCCCTTGGCACCAAGTTCGTCCTGCGGAAAAATGCCCAAAAAAGGGGCGGGCTATATCCTTGGGGCGTGGGGCTGGCGCACTTCGTCCGCCGGACTCGGAACGGGCCGAGACTTTGCCCACCCCCACCCCGCGACAAACATAGGCCGCGGGCACCGCCGCACCCAAAAAAGAGCAGCCGAACCCCTTGGCGCCAAGTTCGTCCTGCGGAAAAATGCCCAAAGAATGGGTGTGCTATGGCCTTGGGGCGTGGGGCGGGCGAACTTCGTCCGCCGGACTCGGAATGGGCCGAGACTTTGGCCACCCCCTCCCCATGACAAAAATAGGCCGCGGGCACAGGCGCGCCCAAAAAAGAGCAGCCGAACCCCTTGGCGCCAAGTTCGTCCTGCGGAAAAATGCCCAAAAAAGGGGTGTGCTATAGCCTTGGGTCGTGGGGCTGGCGAACTTCGTCCGCCGGACGCGGAATGGGCCGAGACTTTGACCACCCCCTCCCCACGACAAAAATAAGCCGCGGGCACAGCCGCGCCCAAAAAAGAGCAGCCGAACCCCTTGGCGCCAAGTTCGTCCTGCGGAAAAATGCCCAAAAAAGGGGTGTGCTATAGCCTTGAGGCGTGGGGCTGGCGAAGTTCGTCCGCTGGATGCGGAATGGGGCGAGACTTTCCGCACCCCCTTCCCGCGACAAAAATAGCCCACAGGCACAGCCGCGCCCAAAAAAGAGCAGCCGAACCCCTTGGCGCCAAGTTCGTCCTGCGGAAAAATGCCCAAAAAAGGGGTGTGCTATAGCCTTGGGGCGTGGGGCAGGCGAACTTCGTCCGCCGGACGCGGAATGGGCCGAGACTCAGACCTCCCCCTCCCCGCGACAACAATAAGCCGCGAGCACAGCCGCGCCCAAAAAAGAGCAGCCGAACCCCTTGGCTCCAAGTTCGTCCTGCGGAAAAATGCCCAAAAAAGGGGTGGGCTATAGCCTTCGGGCGTGGGACCAGTGAACATCGTCCGCCTTCCTCGGAATGGGCCGAGACTTTGCCCACCCCCTCCCTGCGACAAACATAAGCCGCGGGCACAGCCGCGCCCAAAAAAGAGCAGCTGAACCCCTTGGCGCCAAGTTCTTCGTGCGGAAAAATGCCCAAAAAAGGGGTGTGCTATAGCCTTGGGGCGTGGGGCTGCCGAAGTTCATCCGCCGGACTCGGAATGGGCCGAGACTTTTCCCACCCCCTCCCCACGACAAAAATAGGCCGCCGGCACAGCCGCGCCCAGAAACGAGCAGCCAAACCCCGTGGCGCCAAGTTCGTCCTGCTGAAAAATGCCCAAAAAAGCAGTGTGCTAAAGCCTTAGGACGTGGGGCTGCCGAAGTTCGTCCGCCCGACCCGGAATGGGCCGAGACTTTTCACACCCCCTCCCCGTGACAAAAATAGGCCGCGGTCACAGCCGCGCCCAAAAAAGAGCAGCCGAACCCCTTGGCACCAAGTTAGTCCTGCGGAAAAATGCCCAAAGAGGGGGTGGGCTATAGCCTTGGTGCGTGGGGCTGGCGAACTTCGTCCGTCGGACTCGGAATGGGGCGAGACTTTCCGCACCCCCTCCCCGCGACAAAAATAGGCCACGGGCACAGCCGCACCCAAAAAAAAGCAGCCGAACCCCTTGGCCCCAAGTTCGTCCTGCGGAAAAATGCCCAAAAAAGCGGTGTGCTAAAGCCTTAGGACGTGGGGCTGCCGAAGTTCGTCCGCCCGACCCGGAATGGGCCGAGACTTTTCACACCCCCTCCCCGTGACAAAAATAGGCCGCGGGCACAGCCGCGCCCAAAAAAGAGCAGCCGAACCCCTTGGCACCAAGTTAGTCCTGCGGAAAAATGCCCAAAGAGGGGGTGGGCTATAGCCTTGGTGCGTGGGGCTGGCGAACTTCGTCCGTCGGACTCGGAATGGGGCGAGACTTTCCGCACCCCCTCCCCGCGACAAAAATAGGCCACGGGCACAGCCGCACCCAAAAAAAAGCAGCCGAACCCCTTGGCCCCAAGTTCGTACTGCGGAAAAATGCCCAAAAAAGGGGTGGGCTATAGCCTTCGGGCGTGGGACTGGCGAACTTCGTCCGCCTTCCTCGGAATGGCCCGAGACTTGGGCCACCCCCTCCCCGCAACAAAAATAGGCCGCGGGCACAGCCGCGCCCAAAAAAGAGCTGCCGAACCCCTTGGCGCCAAGTTCGTCCTGCGGAAAAATGCCCAAAAAAGGGGTGTGATATAGCTTTGGGGCGTGGGGCGGGCGAACTTCGTCCGCCGGGCGCGGAATTAGCCGAGACTTGGCCCACCCGCTCCCCAAGACAAAAATAAGCCGCGGGCACAGCCGCGCCCAAAAAAGAGCAGCCGAACCCCTTGGCGCCAAGTTCGTCCTGCGGAAAAATGCCCAAAAAAGGGGTGTGCTATAGCCTTGGGGCGTGGGGCTGCCGAAGATCATCTGCCGGACTCGGAATGGCCCAAGACTTTTCCCACCCCCTCCCCACGACAAAAATAGGCCGCCGGCACAGCCGCGCCCAAAAAAGAGCAGCCGAACCCCGTGGCGCCAAGTTCGTCCTGCCGAAAAATGCCCGAAAAAGCGGTGTGCTATAGCCTTAGGACGTGGGGCTGCCGAAGTTCGTCCGCCGGACCCGGAATGAGCCGAGACTTTTCACACCCCCTCCCCCTGACAAAACTAGGCTGCGGACACAGCCGCGCCCAAAAAAGAGCAGCCGAACCCCTTGGCACCAAGTTAGTCCTGCGGAAAAATGCCCAAAGAGGGGGTGGGCTATAGCCTTGGTGCGTGGGGCTGGCGAACTTCGTCCGTCGGACTCGGAATGGGGCGAGACTTTCCGCACCCCCTCCCCGCGACAAAAATAGGCCACGGGCACAGCCGCGCCAAAAAAACAGCAGCCGAACCCCTTGGCGCCAAGTTCGTCCTGTGGAAAAATGCCCAAAAAAGGGGTGGGCTATAGCCTTGGGGCATGGGGCTGGCGAACTTCGTCCGCCGGACTCGGAATGGGCCGAGACTTTGCCCACCCCCTCCCCGCGACAAAAATAGGCCGCGGGTTCAGCCGCGCCCTAAAAAGAGCAGCCGAACCCCATGGCACCAAGTTAGTCCTGCGGAAAAATGCCCAAAAAGGGGGTGGGCTATAGCCTTGGTGCGTGGGGCTGGCGAACTTCGTCCGTCAGACTCGGAATGGGGCGAGACTTTCCGCACCCCCTCCCCGAGACAAAAATAGGCCACGGGCACAGCCGCTCCCAAAAAACAGCAGCCGAACCCCTTGGCGCCAAGTTCGTCCTGCGGAAAAATGCCCAAAAAAGGGGTGGGCTATAGCCTTCGGGCGTGGGACCGGTGAACATCGTCCGCCTTGCTCGGAATGGGCCGAGACTTTGGCCACCCCCACCCCGCGACAAAAATAGGCCGCGGGCACAGCCGCGCCCAAAAAGAGCAGCCGAACCCCGTGGCGCCAAGTTCGTCCTGCGGAAAAATGCCCAAAAAAGGGGTGTGCTATAGCCTTGGGGCGTGGGGCCGGCGAACTTCGTCCGCCTTCCTCGGAATGGGCCGAGACTTCGGCAACCCCCTCCCCATGACAAAAATAGGCCGCCGGCACAGCCGGGCCCAAAAAAGAGCAGCCGAACCCCTTGGAGCCAAGTTCGTCCCGCGGAAAAATGCCCAAAAAAGGGGTGGGCTATAACCTTGGGGCGTGGTGCTGGCGAACTTCGTCCGTCGGACTCGGAATGGGGGGAGACTTTCCGCACCCCCTCCCCGAGACAAAAATAGGCCACGGGCACAGCCGCGCCCAAAAAACAGCAGCCGAATCCCTTGGCGCCAAGTTCGTCCTGCGGAAAAATGCCCAAAAAAGGGGTGGGCTATAGCGTTGTGGCATGGGGCTGGCGAACTTCGTCCGCCGGACTCGGAATGGGCCGAGACTTTGCCCACCCCCTCCCCGCGACAAAATAGGCCGTGGGCTCAGCCGCGCCCTAAAAAGAGCAGCCGAACCCCTGGGCGCCAATTTCGTCCTGCGGAAAAATGCCCAAAAAAGGGGTGGGCTATAACCTTGGGGCGTGGGGGTGATGAACTTCGTCCGCCAGACTCGGAATGGGCCGAGACTTTACCCACCCCCTCCCCGCGACAAAAATAGGCCGCGGGCACACCTGCACCCAAAAGAGAGCAGCGGAACCCCTTGGCGCCAAGTTCGTCCTGCGGAAAAATGCCCAAAAAAGGGGTCTGATATAGCCTTGGGGTGTGGGGCTGCCGAAGTTCGTCCGCCGGACCCGGAATGGGCCGAGACTTTTCACACCCCCTCCCCATGACAAAAATAGGCCACGGACTTAGCCGCGCCCAAAAAAGAGCAGACGAACACCTTGGCACCAAGTTCGTCCTGCGGAAAAATGCCCAAAAAAGGGGTGGGCTATAGCCTTAGGGCGTGGGGCTGGCGAACGTCGTCCGCCGGACTTGGAATGTGCTGAGACTTTGACCACCCCCTCCTCGCGACAAAAATAAGCCGCGGGCACAGCCGCGCCCAAAAAAGAGCAGCCGAACCCCTTGGCGCCAAGGTCGTCCTGCGGAAAAATGTCGAAAAAGGGGGTGGGCTATAGCCTTGGGGCATGGGGCTGGCGAACTTCGTCCCCCGGGCTCGGAATGGGCGGAGATTATTCCCACCCCCTCCCCGCGACAAAAATAGGCCGCGGGAACACCCGCTTCCAAAAAAAAGTAGCCGAAACCCTTGGCGCCAAGTTCGTCCTGCAGAAAAATGCCCAAAAAAGGGGTGGGCTATAGCCTTGGGGCATGGGGCGGGCGAACTTCGTCCGCCGGACTCGGAATGGGCCGAGAATTTGCCCACCCCCTCCCCACGACAAAAATAGGCCGCCGGCTCGGCCGCGCCCGAAAAAGAGCAGCCGAACCCCTTGGCGCCAAGTTCGTCCCGCGGAAAAATGCCCAAAAAAGGGGTGGGCTATAACCTTGGGGCGTGGTGCTGGCGAACTTCGTCCGTCGGACTCGGAATGGGGGGAGACTTTCCGCACCCCCTCCCCGAGACAAAAATAGGCCACGGGCACAGCCGCGCCCAAAAAACAGCAGCCGAATCCCTTGGCGCCAAGTTCGTCCTGCGGAAAAATGCCCAAAAAAGGGGTGGGCTATAGCCTTGTGGCATGGGGCTGGCGAACTTCGTCCGCCGGACTCGGAATGGGCCGAGACTTTGCCCACCCCCTCCCCGCGACAAAATAGGCCGTGGGCTCAGCCGCGCCCTAAAAAGAGCAGCCGAACCCCTGGGCGCCAATTTCGTCCTGCGGAAAAATGCCCAAAAAAGGGGTGGGCTATAACCTTGGGGCGTGGGGGTGATGAACTTCGTCCGCCGGACTCGGAATGGGCCGTGACTTTACCCACCCCCTCCCCGCGACAAAAATAGGCCGCGGGCACACCTGCACCCAAAAAAGAGCAGCGGAACCCCTTGGCGCCAAGTTCGTCCTGCGGAAAAATGCCCAAAAAAGGGGTCTGATATAGCCTTGGGGTGTGGGGCTGCCGAAGTTCGTCCGCCGGACCCGGAATGGGCCGAGACTTTTCACACCCCCTACCCATGACAAAAATAGGCCACGGACTTAGCCGCGCCCAAAAAAGAGCAGACGAACACCTTGGCACCAAGTTCGTCCTGCGGAAAAATGCCCAAAAAAGGGGTGGGCTATAGCCTTAGGGCGTGGGGCTGGCGAACGTCGTCCGCCGGACTTGGAATGTGCTGAGACTTTGACCACCCCCTCCCCGCGACAAAAATAAGCCGCGGGCACAGCCGCGCCCAAAAAAGAGCAGCCGAACCCCTTGGCGCCAAGGTCGTCCTGCGGAAAAATGCCGAAAAAGGGGGTGGGCTATAGCCTTGGGGCATGGGGCTGGCGAACTTCGTCCCCCGGGCTCGGAATGGGCGGAGATTATTCCCACCCCCTCCCCGCGACAAAAATAGGCCGCGGGCACACCCGCTTCCAAAAAAAAGTAGCCGAAACCCTTGGCGCCAAGTTCGTCCTGCAGAAAAATGCCCAAAAAAGGGGTGGGCTATAGCCTTGGGGCATGGGGCGGGCGAACTTCGTCCGCCGGACTCGGAATGGGCCGAGAATTTGCCCACCCCCTCCCCACGACAAAAATAGGCCGCCGGCTCGGCCGCGCCCGAAAAAGAGCAGCCGAACCCCTTGGCGCCAAGTTCGTCCCGCGGAAAAATGCCCAAAAAAGGGGTGGGCTATAACCTTGGGGCGTGGTGCTGGCGAACTTCGTCCGTCGGACTCGGAATGGGGGGAGACTTTCCGCACCCCCTCCCCGAGACAAAAATAGGCCACGGGCACAGCCGCGCCCAAAAAACAGCAGCCGAATCCCTTGGCGCCAAGTTCGTCCTGCGGAAAAATGCCCAAAAAAGGGGTGGGCTATAGCCTTGTGGCATGGGGCTGGCGAACTTCGTCCGCCGGACTCGGAATGGGCCGAGACTTTGCCCACCCCCTCCCAGCGACAAAATAGGCCGTGGGCTCAGCCGTGCCCTAAAAAGAGCAGCCGAACCCCTGGGCGCCAATTTCGTCCTGCGGAAAAATGCCCAAAAAAGGGGTGGGCTATAACCTTGGGGCGTGGGGGTGATGAACTTCGTCCGCCGGACTCGGAATGGGCCGAGACTTTACCCACCCCCTCCCCGCGACAAAAATAGGCCGCGGGCACACCTGCACCCAAAAAAGAGCAGCGGAACCCCTTGGCGCCAAGTTCGTCCTGCGGAAAAATGCCCAAAAAAGGGGTCTGATATAGCCTTGGGGTGTGGGGCTGCCGAAGTTCGTCCGCCGGACCCGGAATGGGCCGAGACTTTTCACACCCCCTCCCCATGACAAAAATAGGCCACGGACTTAGCCGCGCCCAAAAAAGAGCAGACGAACACCTTGGCACCAAGTTCGTCCTGCGGAAAAATGCCCAAAAAAGGGGTGGGCTATAGCCTTAGGGCGTGGGGCTGGCGAACGTCGTCCGCCGGACTTGGAATGTGCTGAGACTTTGACCACCCCCTCCCCGCGACAAAAATAAGCCGCGGGCACAGCCGCGCCCATAAAAGAGCAGCCGAACCCCTTGGCGCCAAGGTCGTCCTGCGGAAAAATGCCGAAAAAGGGGGTGGGCTATAGCCTTGGGGCATGGGGCTGGCGAACTTCGTCCCCCGGGCTCGGAATGGGCGGAGATTATTCCCACCCCCTCCCCGCGACAAAAATAGGCCGCGGGCACACCCGCTTCCAAAAAAAAGTAGCCGAAACCCTTGGCGCCAAGTTCGTCCTGCAGAAAAATGCCCAAAAAAGGGGTGGGCTATAGCCTTGGGGCATGGGGCGGGCGAACTTCGTCCGCCGGACTCGGAATGGGCCGAGAATTTGCCCACCCCCTCCCCACGACAAAAATAGGCCGCCGGCTCGGCCGCGCCCGAAAAAGAGCAGCCGAACCCCTTGGCGCCAAGTTCGTCCCGCGGAAAAATGCCCAAAAAAGGGGTGGGCTATAACCTTGGGGCGTGGTGCTGGCGAACTTCGTCCGTCGGACTCGGAATGGGGGGAGACTTTCCGCACCCCCTCCCCGCGACAAAAATAAGCCACGGGCACAGCCGCGCCCAAAAAACAGCAGCCGAATCCCTTGGCGCCAAGTTCGTCCTGCGGAAAAATGCCCAAAAAAGGGGTGGGCTATAGCCTTGTGGCATGGGGCTGGCGAACTTCGTCCGCCGGACTCGGAATGGGCCGAGACTTTGCCCACCCCCTCCCCGTGACAAAAATAGGCCGCGGGCACAGCCGCGCCGAAAAAAGAGCGGCCGAACCCCCTGGCGCCAAGTTCGTCCGGCGGAAAAATGCCCAAAAAGAGGGTGGGCTATAGCCTTGGGGCGTGGGGCCGGCGGACGAACTCGGAATGGGCCGAGAATTTCCCAACCGCCTCCCCGCGACAAAAATAAGCTGCGGGCACAGCCGCGCCCAAAAAAGAGAAGCCGAACCCCTTGGCGCCAAGCTCGTCCTGCGGACAAATGCCCAAAAAAGGGGTGGGCTATACCCTTCGGGCGTCAGGCTAGCGAACTTCGTCCGCCGCCCTCGGAATGGGCCGAGACATTGCCCACCCCCTCCCTACGACAAAAATAGGCCGCGGGCACACCCGCGCCCAAAAAAGAGCAGCCGAACCCCTTGGCGCCAAGTTCGGCCAGCGGAAAAATGCCCAAAAAGGGGGTGGGCTATAGCCTTGGGGCGTGGGGCTGGCGCACTTCGTCCGCCTTCCTCGGAATGGGCCGAGACTTTGCCCACCCATTCCCCGTGACAAAAATAGGCCGTGGGCACAGCCGCCCCCAAAAAAGAGCAGTCGAACCCCTTGGCGCCAAGTTCGTCGTGCGGAAAAATGCCCAAAAAAGCTGTGTGCTATAGCCTTGGGGCGTGGGGCGGGCGAACTTCGTCTGCCAAATTTGGAATGGGCCGAGACTTTACCGACCGCCTCCCCACAACAAAATTAGACCGAGGGCACAGCCGCGCCCAAAAAAGAGCAGCCGAACCCCTTGGGGCCAAGTTCGTCCTGCCGAAAAATGCCCAAAAAGGGGGTGGGCTATAGCCTTGAGGCGTGGGGCTGGCGAACATCGTCCGCCGGACTCGGAATGCGCCGAGACTTTTCCCACCCCCTCCCCGCGATAAAAATAGGCCGTAGACACAGCCGCGCCCAAAAAAGAGCAGCTGAACCCCTTGGCGCCAAGTTTGCCCTGCGGAAAAATGCCCAAAAAAGGGGTGGGCAATAGCCTTGGGGCGTGGGGCTGGCGAACTTCGTCCGCCGGACTCGGAATGGGCCGAGACTCCCCCCCCCCCCTCCCTGCGACAAAAATAGGGTGCGGGCACAGCCGTGCCCAAAAAAGCGCAGCCGAACCCCTTGGCGCCATGTTCGTCCTGCCGAACAGTGCCCAAAAAGGGGGTGGGCTATAGCCTTGGGGCGTGGGGCTGGCGAACATCGTCCGCCGGACTCGGAATGCGCCGAGACTTTTCCCACCCCCTCCCCGCGATAAAAATAGGCCGCAGACACAGCCGCGCCCAAAAAAGAGCAGCTGAACCCTTGGCGCCAAGTTTGCCCTGCGGAAAAATGCCCAAAAAAGGGGTGGGCAATAGCCTTGGGGCGTGGGGCTGGCGAACTTCGTCCGCCGGACTCGGAATGGGCCGAGACTTCCCCCCCCCCTCCCTGCGACAAAAATAGGGTGCGGGCACAGCCGTGCCCAAAAAAGCGCAGCCGAACCCCTTGGCGCCATGTTCGTCCTGCCGAAAAATGCCCAAAAAGGGGGTGGGCTATAGTCTTGGGGCGTGGGGCTGGCGCACTTCGTCCGCCGGACTCGGAATGGGCCGAGACTTTTCCGACCCCCTCCCCGCGAAAAAAATAGGCCGCGGTCACAGCCGCGCCCAAAAAAGAGCGGTCGAACGCCTTGGCGCCAAGTTCGCCCAGCGGAAAAATGCCCAAAAAAGGGGTGGGCAATAGCCTTGGGGCGTGGGGCTGGCGAACTTCGTCCGCCGGACTCGGAATGGGCCGAGACTTCCCCCCCCCCTCCCTGCGACAAAAATAGGGTGCGGGCACAGCCGTGCCCAAAAAAGCGCAGCCGAACCCCTTGGCGCCATGTTCGTCCTGCCGAACAGTGCCCAAAAAGGGGGTGGGCTATAGTCTTGGAGCGTGGGGCTGGCGCACTTCGTCCGCCGGACTCGGAATGGGCCGAGACTTTTCCGACCCCCTCCCCGCGAAAAAAATAGGCCGCGGGCACAGCCGCGCCCAAAAAAGAGCGGTCGAACGCCTTGGCGCCAAGTTCGCCCAGCGGAAAAATGCCCAAGAAAGGAGTGGGCTGTAGCCTTGGGGCGTGGGGCAGGCGAACTTCGTACGCCGGACTCGGAATGGGCCGAGACTTTTCCCACCCCCTCCCTGCGACAAAAATAGGGCGCGGGCACAGCCGCACCCAAAAAAGAGCAGCCGAACCCCTTGGCGCCATGTTCGTCCAGCCTAAAAATGCCCAAAAAGGGGGTGGGCTATAGCCTTGGGGCGTGGGGCTGGCGAACTTCGTCCGCCGGACTCGGAATGGGCCGAGACTTCCCCCCCCCCCCCCCCCCCGCGACAAAAATAGGGTGCGGGCACAGCCGCGCCCAAAAAACAGCAGCCGAACCCCTTGGCGCCATGTTCTTCCAGCCGAAAAATGCCCAAAAATGGGGTGGGCTATAGCCTTGGGGCGTGGGGCTGGCGAACATCGTCCGCCGGACTCGGAATGGGCCGACACTTTTCCCACCCCCTCCCCGCGATAAAAATAGGCCGTAGGCACAGCCGCGCCCAAAAAAGAGCAGCCGAACCCCTTGGCGCCAAGTTCGCCCTGTGGAAAAATGTCCAAGAAAGGGGTGGGTTGTAGCCTTGGGGCGTGGGGATGGCGAAGTTCGTCCGCCGGACTCGGAATAGGCCGAGACTTCGCCCACCCCCTCCCCGCGACAAAAATAGGCCGCGGGCCCAGCCGCGCCCAAAAAAGAGCAGCCGAACCCCTTAGTGCCAAGTTCGTCCTGCGGTAAAACGCCCAAAAAAGGGGTGTGCTATAGCCTTTGGGTGTGGGGCCGGCATAGTTCATCCGCCTTCCTCGGAATGGGACGAGACATTGCCCACCCCCTCCCCATGCCAAAAATAGGCCGCGGGCACGGCCGCGCCCAAAAAAGAGCAGCCGATCCCCTTGGCGCCAAGTTCGTCCTCCGGAAAAATGCCCAAAATGGGGGTGGGCTATAGTCTTGGGGCGTGGGTGGGCGAACATCGTCCGCCGGACTCGGAATGGGCCGAGACTTTTCCCACCCCTCCCTGCAACAAAAATAGGCCGTGGGCACAGCCGCGCCCAAAAAAGAGCAGCCGAACCCCATGGCGCCAGGTTCGTCCTGCCAAAAAATGACGAAAAAAAAAGTGGGCTATAGCCTTTGGGCGTGGGGCCGGCGAACTTCGTCCGCCTTCCCCGGAATGGGCGGAGACTTTGCCCACCCCCTCCCCGTGGAAAAAATAGGCCGCGGGAACAACCGCGCTGAAAAAAGAACAGCCGAGCCCCTTGGCGCCAAGTTCGTCCGGCCGAAAAATGCCCAAAAAGGGGGTGGCCTATAGCCTTGGGGCGTGGGGCCGGCGCACTTCGTCCGCCGGACTCGGAATGTGCCGGGACTTTGCCCACCCCCTCCCCGTGACAAAAATAGGCCGCGGGCAAAGCCGCGCCCAAAAAAGAGCAGCCGAACCCCTTGGCGCCACGTTCGTCCTGCCGAAAAATGCCCAAAAAGGGGGTGGGCTATAGCCTTTGGGTGTGGGGCTAGCGAACTTCGTCCGCCGGCCACAGAATGGGCCGAGACTTTTCCCACCCCCTCCCCGCGACAAAAATAAGCCGCGGGCTCAGCCGCGCCCAAAAAAAAGCAGCCGAACCCCTTGGCGCCAAGTTCGTCCTGCGGAAAAAAGCGCAAAAAGGGGGTGGGCTATAGCCTTGGGGCGTGGGGCGGGCGCACTTCGTCCGCCGGACTCGGAATGGGCGGAGACTTTGCCCACCCCCTCCCCGCGACAAAAATAGGCCGAGGGCACAGCCGCGCCCAGAAAATAGCTGCCGAACCCCTTGGCGCCAAGTTCATCCTGCAGAAAAATGCCCAAAAAGGGGGTGGGCTATAGCCTTGGGGTGTGGCGCTGGCGGACTTCGTCTGCCGGACTCGGAATGGGCCGAGACTTTTCCCACCCCCTCCCCGCGACAAAAATGGGCCGCGGGCACAGCCACGCACAAAAAAGAGCTGCCGAACCCGTTGGCGCCAAGTTCGTCCTGTGGAAAAATACCCAAAAAAGGGGTGTGCTATAGCCTTGGGGCGTGGGGCTGGCGAACATCGTCCGCCAGACACAGAATGGGCCGAGACTTTTCGCACCCCCTCCCCACAACAAAAATAGGCCGCGGGCTCAGCCGCGCCCAAAAAAGAGCAGCCGAACCCCTTGGCGCCAAGTTCGTCCTGCGGAAAAATGCCCAAAAAGGGGGTGGGCTATAGCCTTGGTGCGTGGGGCGGGCGCACTTCGTCCGCTGGACTCGGAATGGGCCGAGACTTTGCCCACCCCCTCCCCGCGACAAAAATAGGCCGCGGGCTGAGCCACGCCCAAAAAATAGCTGCCGAACCCCTTGGCGCCAAGTTCGTCCTGCCGAAAAATGCCCATAAAAGGGGTGGGCTATAGCCTTGTGGCGTGGCGCTGGCGGACTTCGTCCGCCGGACTCGGAATGGGCCGAGAATTTACCCACGCCCTCCCCGTGACAAAAATAGGCCGCGGGCACAGCCGCGTCCAAAAAAGAGCAGCTGAACCCCTTGGCGCCAAGTTCGTCCTCCGGAAAAATGCCCACAAAGGGGGTGGGCTATAGCCTTGGGGCGTGGGGCTGGCAAACTTCGTCCGCCGGACTCGGAATGGGCCGAGCCTTTTCCCACCGCCTCCCTGTGATAAAAATAGGATGTGGGCACAGCCGCGCCCAAAAAAGAGCAGTCGAACCCCTAGGCGCCAAGTTCGTCGTGCGGAAAAATGCCCAAAAAAGGGGTGTGCTATAGCCTTGGGGCGTGGGGCTGCCGAAGTTCGTCTGCCGGACTCGGAATGGGCTGAGACTTTTCCCACCCCCTCCTCGTGACAAAAATAGGCCGCGGCCACAGCCGCGCCCAAAAAAAAGCAGCCAAACCCCTTCGCGTCAAGTTCGTCCTGCGGAAAAATACCCCAAAACGGGGTTGTCTATAGCCTTGGGGTGTGGAGCTGGCGAACTTCGTCTGCCGCACTTGGAATGGGCCGAGACTTTTCCCAACCCCTCCCCATGACAAAAATAGGCCGCGGGCACAGCCGCGCCCAAAAAAGAGCTGCCGAACCCCTTGGCGCCAAGTTCGTCGTGCGGAAAAATGCCCAAAAAAGGGGTGGGATATAGCCTTGGGGTGTGGGAAGGGCGCACTTCGTCCGCCGGACTCGGAATGCGCCGAGACTTTGCCCACCCCCTCCCCGCGACAACAATAGGCCGCGGGCACCGCCGCGCCCAAGAAAGAGCAGCCGAACCCCTTGGCGGCAAGTTCGTCCTGCGGAAAAATACCCAAAAAAGGGGTGTGCTATAGCCTTTGGCCGTGGGGCCGGCAAAGTTCATCCGCCTTCCTCGGAATGGGCCGAGACTTTGGCCACCCCCTCCCCGCGACAAAAATAGGCCGTGGGCAAAGCCGTGCCCAAAAAAGAGCAGCCGAACCCCCTGGCACCAAGTTCGTCCTGCGGAAAAATGCCCAAAAAAGGGGTGTGCTACAGCCTTCGGGCGTGGGGCCGGCAAAGTTCGTCCGCCGGACTCGGACTGGGCCGAGACTTTTCCCACCCTCTCCCCGCAACAAAAATAGGCCGCGGGCACAGCCGCGCCCAAAAAAGAGCAGCCGAACCCCTTGGGGCGAAGTTCGTCCTGCGGAAAAATGCCCAAAACAATGGTGGGCTATAGCCTTGGGGTGTGGGGCTGGCGAACTTCGTCCGCCGGACTCGGAATGGGCCGAGACTTTGTCCACCCCCTCCCCACGACAAAAATAGGCCGCGGGCATAGCCGCACCCATAAAATAGAAGCCGAACCCCTTGACGCCAATTTCGCCCTGCGGAAAAATGCCCAAAAAAGGGGTGGGCTGTAGCCTTGGGGCGTGGGGCTGGCGAAGTTCGTCCGCCGGACTCAGAACGTGCCGAGACTTTGCGCACCCCCTCCCCGTGAACAAAATTGGCTGCGGGCATAGCCGCGCCAAAAAAAGAGCAGCCGAACCCCTTAGCGCCAAGTTCGACCTGCGGTAAAATGCCCAAAAGAGGGGTGGGCTATAGCCTTGGGGCGTGGGTGGGCGAACTTCGTCCGCCGGACTCGGAATGCGCCGAGACTTTGCCAACCCCCTCCCCGCGACAAAAATAGGCCGCGGGCACCACCGCGCCCAAGAAAGAGCAGCCGAACCCCTTGGCGCCAAGTTCGTCCTGCGGAAAAATACCCAAAAAAGGGGTGTGCTATAGCCTTTGGCCGTGGGGCCGGCAAAGTTCATCCGCCTTCCTCGGAATACGTCGAGACTTTGGCCACCCCCTCCCCGTGACAAAAATAGGCCGTGGGCACAGCCGCGCCCAAAAAAAAGCAGTCGAACCCCTTGGCGCCAAGTTCGTCGTGCGGAAAAATGCCCAAAAAAGGGGTGTGCTATAGCCTTGGGGCGTGGGGCTGCCGAAGTTCGTCTGCCGGACTCGGAATGGGCTGAGACTTTTCCCACCCCCTCCTCGTGACAAAAATAGGCCGTGGCCACAGCCGCGCCCAAAAAAAAGCAGCCGAACCCCTTCGCGCCAAGTTCGTCCTGCGGAAAAATGCCCCAAAATGGGGTGGGCTATAGCCTTGGGGTGTGGAGCTGGCGAACTTCGTCTGCCGCACTCGGAATGGGCCGAGACTTTTCCCAACCCCTCCCCATGACAAAAATAGGCCGCGGGCACAGCCGCGCCCAAAAAAGAGCTGCCGAACCCCTTGGCGCCAAGTTCGTCATGCGGAAAAATGCCCAAAAAAGGGGTGGGATATAGCCTTGGGGCGTGGGAAGGGCGCACTTCGTCCGCCGGACTCGGAATGTGCCGAGACTTTGTCCACCCCCTCACCGTGACAAAAATAGGCCGCGGGCACCGCCGCGCCCAAGAAAGAGCAGCCGAACCCCTTGGCGCCAAGTTCGTCCTGCGGAAAAATACCCAAAAAAGGGGTGTGCTATAGCCTTTGGCCGTGGGGCCGGCAAAGTTCATCCGCCTTCCTCGGAATGGGCCGAGACTTAGGCCACCCCCTCCCCGCGACAAAAATAGGCTGCGGGCTCCGCCGCGTCCAAAAAAGAGCAGCCGAGCCACTTGGCGCCAAGTTCATCCTGCGGAAAAATGCCCAAAAGGGGGGTGGGCTATAGCCTTGGGGCGTGGGGCGGGCGAACTTCGTCCGCCGGACTCGGAATGGGCTGAGACTTTTCCCACCCCCTCCCTGCGACAAAAATAGGCCGCAGGCACAGCCGCGTCCAAAAAAGAGCAGCCGAGCCCCTTGGCGCCAAGTTCGTCCTGCGGAAAAATGCCCAAAAAAGGGGTGGGCTATAGCCTTGGGGCGTGGGGCCGGCAAAGTTCATCCGCCTTCTTCGGAATGGGACGCGACTTTAACCATCCCGTCCCCGTGACAAAAATAGGCCGCGGGCACAGCTGCGCCCAAAAAAGAGCAGCCGAACCCCTTGACGCCATGTTCGTCCTGCCGAAAAATGCCCAAAAAGTGGGTGCGCTATAGCCTTGGGGCGTGGGGCTGGCGAACTTCGTCCGCCGGACTAGGAATGGGCCGAGACTTTTCCCACCCCCTCCCCGTGACACAAATAGGCCGTGGGCGCAGCCGCGCCCAAAAAAGAGCAGCCGAACCCCTTGTCGCCAGGTTCGTGCTGCCGAAAAATGACGAAAAAAAGGGTGGGCTATAGCCTTGGGGCGTGGGGCGGGCGAACTTCGTCCGGCGGACTAGGAATGGGCTAGGACTTTTCCCACCCCCTCCCCGCGACAAAAATAGGGCGCGGGCACAGCCGCGTCCAAAAAAGAGCAGCCGAACCCCTTGGCGCCACGTTCGTCCGGCGGAAAAATCCCCAAAAAAGGGGTGTGCTATAGCCTTGGGGCGTGGGGCTGGCGAATTTCGTCCGCCGGACATGGAATGGGCCGAGACTTTGCCCACCCCCTCCCCACGACAAAAATAGGCCGCGGGCACAGCCGCGTCCAAAAAAGAGCAGCCGAACCCCTTGGCGCCACATTCGTCCTGCGGAAAAATGCCCAAAAAGGGGGTGGGCTATAGCCTTGGGGTGTGGGGCTGGCGAACTTCGTCTGCCGGACTCGGAATGGACCGAGACTTTGCCCACCCCCTTCCCGTCCCAAAAATAGGCCGTGGGCACAGCCGCGCCCAAAAAAGAGCAGCCGAACCCCTTGGCGCCAAGTTGGTCCTGCGGAAAAATGCCCAAAAAAGGGGTGTGCTATAGCCTTTGGGCGTGGGGCCGGCAAAGTTCATCCGCCTTCTTCGGAATGGGCCGAGACTTTACTCACCCCCTCCCCGCGATAAAAATAGGCCGCGGGCACAGCCACGTCCAAAAAAGAACAGCCGAACCCCTTGGCGCCAAGTTCGTCCTGCGGAAAAATGCCCAAAAAAGGGGTGGGCTATAGCCTCAGGGCATGGGGCTTGCGAACTTCATCCGCCGGACTCAGAATGGGCCGAGACTTTGCCCACCCCCTTCCCGTGCCAAAAATAGGCCAAGGGCACAGCCGCGTCCAAGAAAGAGCAGCATAACCCCTTGGCGCCAAGTTGGTCCTGCGGAAAAATGCCCAAAAAAGGGGTGTGCTATAGCCTTTGGGAATGGGGCCGGCAAAGTTCATCTGCCTTCCTCGGAATGGGCCGAGGCTTTCCGCAGCCCCTCCCCGCGACAAAAATAGGCCGCGGGCACAGCCACGCCCAAAAAAGAACAGCCGAACCCCTTGGCGCCAAGTTCGTCCTGCGGAAAAATGCCCAAAAAAGGGGTGGGCTATAGCTTTGGGGCATGGGGCTGGTAAACTTCGTCCGCCGGACTCGGAATGGGCCGAGACTTTGCCCACCCCCTTCCCGTGCCAAAAATAGGCCAAGGGCACAGCCGCGTCCAAGAAAGAGCAGCATAACCCCTTGGCGCCAAGTTCGTCCTGCGGAAAAATGCCCAAAAAAGGGGTGTGCTATAGCCTTTGGGCGTGGGGCCGGCAAAGTTCATCCGCCTTCCTCGGAATGCGCCGACAATTTGCCCACCCCCTCCCCGCGATAAAAATAGGCCGCGGGCACAGCCGCGCCCAAAAAAGAGCAGCCGAACCCCTTGGCCCCAAGTCCGTCCTGCGGAAAAATGCCCAAAATAGGGGTGGGCTATAGCCTTGGGGCGTGGGGCTGGCGCACTTCGTCCGCCGGACTCGGAATGGTCCGAGACTTTGCCCACCCCCATCCCGTGCCAAAAATAGGCCGCGGGCACAGCCGCGCCCAAAAAAGAGCAGCCGAACCCCTTGGCGCCATGTTCGTCCTGCGGAAAAATGCCCAAAAAAGGGGTGTGCTATAGCCTTTGGGCATGGGGCCGGCAAAGTTCATCCGCCTTCTTCAGAATGGGCCGAGACTTTGTCCACCCCCTCCCCGCGATAAAAATAGGCCGCGGGCACAGCCACGCCCAAAAAAGAACAGCCGAACCCCTTGGCGCCAAGTTCGTCCTGCGGAAAAATGCGCAAAAAAGGGGTGGGCTGTAGCCTCGGCGCGTGGGGCTGGCGAACTTCGTCCGCCGGACTCGGAATGGGCCGAGACTTTGCCCACCCCCTTCCCATGCCAAAAAGAGGCCAGGGGCACAGCCGCGTCCAAGAAAGAGCAGCATAACCCCTTGGCGCCAAGTTCGTCCTGCGGAAAAATGCCCAAAAAAGGGGTGTGCTATAGCCTTTGGGAATGGCGCCGGCAAAGTTCATCCGCCTTCCTCCGAATGGGCCAAGCCTTTGCGCACCCCCTCCCTGCGACAAAAATAGGCCGCGGGCACAGCTGCATCCAAAAAAGAGCAGCCGAACCCCTTGGCGCCAAGTCCGTCCTGCGGAAAAGTGCCCAAAATAGGGGTGGGCTATAGCCTTGGGGCATGGGACTGGCGCACTTCGTCCGCCGGACTCGGAATGGGCCGAGACTTTGCCCACCCCCATCCCGTGCCAAAAATAGGCTGCGGGCACAGCCGCGTCCAAAAAAGAGCAGCCGAACCCCTTGGCGGCAAGTTCGTCCGGCGGAAAAATGCCCAAAAAAGGTGTGCTATAGCCTTTGGGCGTGGGGCCCGCAAAGTTCATCCGCCTTCCTTGTAATGGGCCGAGACTTTGCCCACCCCTTCGCTGCGAAAAAATGCCCAAAAAAGGGGTGGGCTAGAGCCTTGGGGCGTGGGGCTGGCGAACTTCGTCCGCCGGACTCGGAATGGGCCGAGACTTTGCCCACCCTCTCCCCTAGACACAAATAGGCCACGGGCACAGCCGCGCCCAAAAAAGAGTAGCTGAACCCCTTGGCGCCAAGTCCGTCCTGCGGAAAAATGCCCAAAATAGGGGAGGGCTATAGCCTTGGGGCGTGGGGCTGGCAAACTTCGTCCGCCGGACTCCGAATGGGCCGAGACTTTGCCCACCCCCTTCCCGCGCCAAAAATAGGCCAAGGGCACAGCCGCGTCCAAGAAAGAGCAGCATAACCCCTTGGCGCCAAGTTCGTCCTGCGGAAAAATGCCCAAAAAAGGGGTGTGCTATAGCCTTTGGGCATGGGGCCGGCAAAGTTCATCCACCTTCCTCGGAATGCGCCGACACTTTGCCCACCCCCTCCCCGCGAAAAAAATAGGCCGCGGGCACAGCCGTGCCCAAAAAAGAGCAGCCGAACCTGTTGGCACCGAGTTCGTCCTGCGGAAAAATGCCCAAAAAAGGGGTGTGCTATAGCTTTTGGGCGTGGGGCCGGCAAAATTCATCCGCGTTCCTCGGAAAGCACCGACACTTTGCCCACCCCCTCCCCGCGATAAAAATAGGCCGCGGGCATGGCCACACCCACGCCCAAAAAAGAGCAGCCGAACCAGTTGGCGCCAACTTCGTCGTGCGGAAAAATGCCCAAAAAAGGGGTGGGCTAGAGCCTTGGGGCGTGGGGTGGGCAAACTTCGTCCGCCGGACTCGGAATGGGCCGAGACTTTGCCCACCCTCTCCCCGAGACAAAGATAGGCCGCGGGCACAGCCGCGCTCAAAAAAGAGCAGCCGAACCGGTTGGCGCCAAGTTCGTCCTGCGGAAAAATGCCCAAAAAAGGGGTGGGCTATAGCCTTGGGGCGTGGGGCTGGCGAACTTCGTCCGACTTCCTGGGAATGGGCCGAGACTTTGCCCACCCCCTCCCCGCGACAAAAATAGGCCGTGGGCACAGCCGTGCCCAAAAAAGAGCAGCCGAACCTCTTGGCGCCACGTTCGTCCTGCGGAAAAATGCCCAAAAAAGGGGTGGGCTATAGCCTTGGGGCGTGGGGCTGGCGAACTTCGTCCGCCTTCCTCGGAATGGGCCGAGACTTTGCCCACCCTCTCCCCAAGACAACGATAGGCCGCGGGCACAGCCGCGCCCCAAAAAGAGCAGCCGAACCAGTTGGCGCCAAGTTCGTCCTGCGGAAAAATGCCCAAAAAAGGTGTGCTATAGCCTTTGGGCGTGGGGCCGGCAAAGTTCATCCGCCTTCCTTGGAATGGGCCGAGATTTTGCACACCCCCTCGCTGTGAAAAAAATAGGCCGCAGGCACAGCCACGCCCAAAAAAGAGCAGCCGAACCCCTTGGCGCCAACTTCGTCGTGCGGAAAAATGCCCAAAAAAGGGGTGGGCTAGAGCCTTGGGGCGTGGGGCTGGCAAACTTCGTCCGCCGGACTCGGAATGAGCCGAGACTTTGCCCACCCTCTCCCCTAGACAAAAATAGGCCACGGGCACAGCCGCGCCCAAAAAAGAGCAGCCGAACCCCTTGGCGCCAAGTCCGTCCTGCGGAAAAATGCCCAAAATAGGGGTGGGCTATAGCCTTTGGGCGTGGGGCTGGCGAACTTCGTCCGCCGGACTCGGAATGGGCCGAGACTTTGCCCACCCCCTTCCCGTGTCAAAAATAGGCCGCTGGCACAGCCGCGCCCAAAAAAGAGAAGCCGAACCCTTGGCGCCAAACTCGTCCTGCGGAAAAATGCCCAAAAAAGGGGTGTGCTATAGCCTTTGGGCGTGGGGCCGGCAGAGTTCATCCGCCTTCCTTGGAATGGGCCGAGACTTTGCCCACCTCCTCCCCGCAACAAACGTAGGCCGCGGACACAGCCGGGCCCAAAAAAGAGCAGCCGAACCCCTTGGCGCCAAGTTCGTCCTGTGGAAAAATGCCCAAAAAGGGGGTGGGCTATAGCCTTGGGGTGTGGGGCTGGCGTACTTCGTCCGCCGGGCTCGGAATGGGCCGAGCCTTTTCCCACCCTTTCCCCACGACAAAACTAGGCCGCGGGCACAGCCGCTCCCAAAAAAGAGCAGCCAAACCCCTTCACGCGAAGTTCGTCCAGCGGAAAAATGCCCAAAAAGGGGTTGGGCTATATCCTTGGGGCGTGGGGCTGGCGAACTTCGTCTGCCGGACTCGGAATGGGCCGAGCCTTTGCCCACCCCCTTCCCGTGCCAAAAATAGGCCGCGGCCCCTCCCCACGCCCAAAAAAGAGCTGCCGAACCCCTTGGCGCCAACTTCGTCGTGCGGAAAAATGCCCACCCTCTCCCCGAGACAAAGATAGGCCGCGGGCACAGCCGCGCCCAAAAAAGAGCAGCCGAACCAGTTGGCGCCAAGTTCGTCCTGCGGAAAAATGCCCAAAAAAGGGGTGGGCTATAGCCTTGGGGCGTGGGACTGGCGAACTTCATCCGCGTTCCTGGGAATGGGCCGAGACTTTGCCCACCCCCTCCCCGCGACAAAAATAGGCCGTGGGCACAGCCGTGCCCAAAAAAGAGCAGCTGAACCTCTTGGCGCCAAGTTCGTCCTGCGGAAAAATGCCCAAAAAAGGGGTGGGCTATAGCCTTGTGGTGTGGTGCTGGCGAACATCGTCCGCCTTCCTCGTAATGGGCCGAGACTTTGGCCACCCCCTCCCCCCAACAAAAATAGGCCGCGGGCACAGCCGTGCCCAACAAAGAGCAGCCGAACCTCTTGGCGCCAAGTTCGTCCTGCGGAAAAGTGCCCAAAAAAGGGGTGGGCTATAGCCTTGGGGTGTGGGGTTGGCGAACTTCGTCCGCCGGACTCGGAATGGGCCGAGACTTTTCCCACCCCCTCCCCGTGACAAAAATAGGCCACGGGCACAGCCGCCCCCAAAAAAGAGCAGCGGAACCCCTTGGCGCCGAGTTAGTCCTGCGGAAAAATGCCCAAAAAAGGGGTGGGCTATAGCCTTGAGGCGTGGGGCGGGCGAACTTCGTCCGCCGGACTCGGAATGGGCCGAGACTTTTCCCACCCCCTCCCCGCGACAAAAATGGGCCACGGGGACAGCCGCCCCCAAAAAAGAGCAGTGGAACCCTTGGCGCCGAGTTCGTCCTGCGGAAAAATGCCCAAAAAAGGGGTGGGCTATAGCCTTGGGGCGTGGGGCGGGCGAACTTCGTCCGCCGGACTCGGAAAGGGCCGACACTTTCCCCACTCCCTCCCTGCGACAAAAATAGGCCACGGACACAGCCGCGCCCAAAACAGAGTAGCCAAACCCCTGGCCGCCAAGTTCGTCCTGCGGAAAAATGCCAAAAAAAGGGGTGGGCTATAGCCTTAGGGCGTGGGGCGGGCGAACTTCGTCAGCCGGACTCGGAATTGGCCGAGACTTTTCCCACCCCCTCCCCGCGACAAAAATAGGCCGCGGGCACAGCCGCGCCCAAAAAAGAGCAGCCGAACGCCATGGCCGCAAGTTCGTCCGGCGGAAAAATGCCCAAAAAATGGGGTGTGCTATAGCCTTGGGGCGTCGGCTGCCAAAGTTCGTCTGCCGGACTCGGAATTGACCGAGACTTTTCCCACCCCCACCCCACGACAACAATAGGCCACGGGCACAGCCGCGCCCAAAAACGTGCAGCCAAACCCCTGGCCGCCAAGTTCGTCCTGCGGAAAAATGCCAAAAAAAGGGGTGGGCTATAGCCTTAGGGCGTGGGGCGGGCGAACTTCGTCAGCCGGACTCGGAATTGGCCGAGACTTTTCCCACCCCCTCCCCACGACAAAAATAGGCCGCGGGCACAGCCGCGCCCAAAAAAGAGCAGCCGAACGCCATGGCCGCGAGTTCGTCCGGCGGAAAAATGCCCAAAAAAGGGGTGTGCTATAGCCTTGGGGCGTCGGCTGCCAAAGTTCGTCTGCCGGACTCGGAATTGGCCGAGACTTTTCCCACCCCCTCCCTGCGACAAAAATAGCCCGCGGTCACAGTCGCGCCCAAAAAAGAGCAGCCGAACCCCTTGGCGCCAAGTTCGTCCTGCGGAAAAATGACCAAAAAGGGGGTGGGCTATAGCCTTGCGGCGTGGGGCTGGCGAACTTTGCCCGCCGGACTCAGAATGGGCCGAGACCTTTCCCACCCCCTCCCCGCGACAAAAATAGGCTGCGGGATAGCCGCGCCCAAAAAAGAGCCGCCGAACCCCTTGGCGCCAAGTTCGTCCTGCGGAAAAATGCCCAAAAAAGCGGGGTGTGCTATAGCCTTTGGGCGTGGAGCCGGAAAAGTTCATACGCCTTCCTCAGAATGGGCCGAGACTTTGCCCAACCCCTCCCCGCAACAAAAATCGGCCGCGGGCACAGCCGCGCCCAAAAAAGAGCAGCCGAACCCCTTGCCGCCAAGTTTGTCCTGCGGAAAAATGCCCAAAAAAGGGGTGGGCTATAGCCTTGGGGCGTGGGGCGGGCGAACTTCGTTCTCCGGACTCGGAAAGAGCCGAGACTTTGGCCACCCCCTTCCCGTGCCAAAAATAGGCCGCGGGCACAGCCTCACCCAAAGAAGAGCAGCCGAACCCCTTGGCGCCAAGTTCGTCCTGCGGAAAAATGGCCAAAAAAGGGGTGTACTATAGCATTTGGTCGTGGGGCCGGCATAGTTCATACGCCTTCCTCGGAATGGGCCAAGACTTTGCCCAACCCCTCCCCGTGACGAAAATAGGCCGCGGACACAGCCGCGCCCAAAAATAGCAGCCGAACCCCTTGGCGACAAGTTCGTCCTGCGGAAAAATGCCCAAAAAGGGGTGGGCTATAGCCTTTGGGCGTGGGGCCGGCAAAGTTCATACGCCTTCCTCGGAATGGGCCGAGACTTTGCCCAACCCCTCCCCACAACAAAAATAGGCCGCGAACACAGCCGCGCCCAAAAAAGAGCAGCCGAACCCCTTGCCGCCAAGTTTGTCCTGCGGAAAAATGCCCAAAAAAGGGGTGGGCTATAGCCTTGGGGCGTGGGGCGGGCGAACTTCGTTCGCCGGACTCGGAAAGCGCCGAGACTTTGGCCACCCCCTTCCCGTGCCAAAAATAGGCCGCGGGCACAGCCTCGCCCAAAGAAGAGCAGCCGAACCCCTTGGCGCCAAGTTCGTCCTGCGGAAAAATGGCCAAAAAAGGGGTGTACTATAGCATTTGGTCGTGGGGCCGGCATAGTTCATACGCCTTCCTCGGAATGGGCCAAGACTTTGCCCAACCCCTCCCCGTGACGAAAATAGGCCGCGGACACAGCCGCGCCCAAAAATAGCAGCCGAACCCCTTGGCGACAAGTTCGTCCTGCGGAAAAATGCCCAAAAAGGGGTGGGCTATAGCCTTTGGGCGTGGGGCCGGCAAAGTTCATACGCCTTCCTCGGAATGGGCCGAGACTTTGCCCAACCCCTCCCCACAACAAAAATAGGCCGCGGGCACAGCCGCGCCTGAAAAAGAGCAGCCAAACCCCTTGCCGCCAAGTTTGTCCTGCGGAAAAATGCCCAAAAAAAGGGTGCGCTATAGCCTTGGGGCGTGGGGTTGGTGGACTTCGTCCGTCGGACTCGGAAAGAGCCGAGACTTTGCCCACCCGCTTCCCGTGCCAAAAATAGGCTGCGGGCACAACCGTGCCCAAAAAAGAGCAGCCGGACCCCTTGGCGCCAAGTTCGTCCTGCGGAAAAATGCCCAAAAAAGTGGTGGGCTATAGCCTTGGGGCGTGGGGCTGGCGAACTTCCTCCGCCGGACCAAGATTGGGCCGAGACTTTTCCCACCCCCTCCCCGTGACAAAAATAGGCCGCGGGCACACCCGCGCCCAAAAAATAGCAGCCGAACCCCCTTGGCGCCAAGTTCGTCCTGCGGAAATATGCCCAAAAAAGGGGTGTGCTATAGCCTTTGGGCGTGGGGCCGGCAAAGTTCATACGCCTTCCTCGGAATGGGCCGAGACTTTTCCCACCCCCTCCCCGCGACAAAAATAGTCCGCGGGCACAGCTGCACCCAAATAAGAGTTGCCGAACACCTTGGCGACAAGTTCGTCCAGCGGAAAAATGCCCAAAAAATGGGGTGGGCTATAGCCTTGGGCCGTGGGGCTGGCGCACTTCGTCCGCCTTCCTAGGAATGGGCCGAGACTTCGGCCACCCCCTCCCCGCGACAAAAATAAGCCGCGGGCACAGCCGCGCCCAAAAAAGAGCAGCGGAACCCCTTGCCGCCAAGTTTGTCCTGCGGAAAAATGGCCAAAAAAGGGGTGGGCCATAGCCTTGGGGCGTGGGGTTGGCGAACTTCGTCCGCCGGACTCGGAAAGAGCCGAGACTTTGCCCACCCCCTTCCCGTGCCAAAACTAGGCCGCGGGCACAGCCGCGCCCAAAAAAGAGCAACCGAACCCCTTGCCGCCAAGTTTGTCCTGTGGAGAAATGCCCAACAAAGGGGTGGGCTATAGCCTTGGGGCGTGGGGCGGGCGAACATTGTCCGCCGGACTCGGAATGGGCCGGGACTTTGCCCACCCCCTCCCCGCGACAAAAGTAGACCGCGGGCACAGCCGTACCCAAAAAAGAGCAGCCGAACCCCTTGGCGCCAAGTTCGTCCAGCGGAAAAATGCCCAAAAAAGGGGTGGGCTATAGCCTTGGGGAGTGGGGCGGGCGCACTTCGTCCGCCTACCTCGGAATGGGCCGAGACTTTGCCCACCCCCTCCCCATGACAAAAATAGGCCGCGGGCACCGCCGCACCCAAAAAAGAGCAGCCGAACACCTTGGCGCCAAGTTCGTCCTGCGGAAAAATCCCAAAAAGGGGGTGGGCTATAAACTTCTGGCGTGGGGCGGGCGAATATCGTCCGCCGGACTCGAAATGGGCCGAGATATTGCCCACCCCCTCCCCGCGACACAAATAGGCCGCGGGCACAGCCGCGCCCAAAAAAGAGTAGCCGAACCCCTTGGCGCCAAGTTCGTCCTGCGGAAAAATGACCAAAAAGGGGGTGGGCTATACCCTTGTGGCGTGGGGCGGGCGAATATCGTCCGCCGGAATCGGAATGGGCCGAGACATTGACCACTCCCTCCCCGCGACAAAAATAGGCCGTAGGCACGGCCACACCAAAAAAAGAGCAGCCGAACCATTTGGCGCCAAGTTCGTCCTGCGGAAAAATGCCCCAAAAAGGGGTGGGCTATAGCCTTGGGGCGTGGGGCTGGCGAACATCGTCCGCCGGACTCGGAATGGGCCGAGACTTTGGCCACCCCCTCCCCATGACCAAAATAGGCCGCGGGCACAGCCGCACTCAAAAAAGAGCAGCCGAACCCCTTGGCGCCAAGTTCGTCCTGCGGAAAAATGCCCAAAAATGGGGTGGGCTATAGCCTTGGGGCGTGGGGCTGGCGAACTTCGTCCGCCGGCCTCGGAACGAGCCGAGACTTCCCCCCCCCCGACAAAAATAGGCCGCGGGCACAGGCACGCCCAAAAAAGAGCAGCCGAACCCCTTGGCGCCATGTTCGTCCTGCGGAAAAATGCCCAAAAAAGGGGTGGGCTATAGCCTTGGGGCGTGGGGTTAGCGAACTTCTTCCGTCTTCCTCAGAATGGGCGGAGACTTTCCCCACCCCCTCCCCGCGACAAAAATAGGCCGCGGGCACATCCGCGCCCAAAAAAGAGCAGCCGAACCCCGTGGCGCCAAGTTCGTCCTGCGGAAAAATGCCCAAAAAGGGGGTGGGCTATAGCCTTGTGGCGTGGGGCGGGCGAACTTCGTCCGCCGGACTCGGAATGGGCCGAGACTTTGGCCACCCCCTCCCTGCGACAAAAATTGGCCGTGGGCAAAGCCGTACCCAAAAAAGAGCTGCCGAACCCCTTGGCGCCAAGTGCGTCCTGCGGAAAAATGCCCAAAAAAGGGGTGGGCTATAGCCTTGGGGCGTGGGGCTGGCGGACTTCGTCCGCTGGACTCGGAATGGGCCGAGACTTTCCCACCCCCTCCTCACGAGAAAAATAGGCCGCGGGCACAGCCGTGCCCAAAGAAGCGCAGCAGAACCCTTTGGCGCCAAGTTCGTCCTGCGGAAAAATCCCAAAAAGGGCGTGGGCGATAAACTTCTGGCGTGGGGCGGGCGAATATCGTCCGCCGGACTCGAAATGGGCCGAGATATTGCCCACCCCCTCCCCACGACAAAAATAGGCCGCGGGCACAGCCACACCAAAAAAAGAGCAGCCGAACCATTTGGCGCCAAGTTCGTCCTGCGGAAAAATGCCCAAAAAAGGGGTGGGCTATAGCCTTGGGGCGTGGGGCTGGCGCACTTCGTCCGCCTTCCTAGGAATGGGCCGAGACTTTGCCCACCCCCTCCCCGTGACAAAAATAGGCCATGGGCATAGCCGCACCCAAAAAAGAGTAGCCGAACCCCTTGGCGCCAAGTTCGTCCCGCGGAAAAATGCCCAAAAAGGGGGTGGGCTGTAGCCTTGGGGAGTGGGGCTCGCGCACTTCGTCCGCCTGACTCGGAATGGGCCGAGACATTGCCCACCTCCTCCCCACGACAAAAATAGGCCGCGGGCACAGCCACACAAAAAAAAAGAGCAGCCGAACCATTTGGCGCCAAGTTCGTCCTGCGGAAAAATGCCCAAAAAAGGGGTGCGCTATAGCCTTGGGGCGTGGGCCTGGCGAACTCAGTCCGCCTTCCTCGGAATGGGCCGAGACTTTGCCCACCCCCGCCCCACAACAAAAATAGGCCGCGGGCACAGCCGCGCCCAAAAAAGGGCTGCCGAACCCCTTGGCGCCAAGTTCGTCCGGCGGAAAAATGCCCAAAAATGGGAGGGCTATAGCCTTGTGGCGTGGGGTGGGCGAATATCGTCTGCCGGACTCGGAATGGGGCCAGACTTTGCGAGGCCCCTCCGTGTGCCAAAAATAGGACGCGGGCACAGCCGCGCCCAAAAAAGAGCAGCCGAACCCCTTGGCGTCAAGTTCGTCCCGCGGAAAAAAGCCCAAAAAGGGGGTGGGCTATAGCCTTTGGGCGTGGGGCTGGTGAACTTCGTCCCCCGGACTCGGAATGGGACGAGACTTTGTCCACCCCCTAACCGTGACAAAAATAGGCCGCGGGCACAGCCGCGCCCAAAAAAGAGCAGCCGAACCCTTTGGCGCCAAGTTCATCCTGCGAAAAATGCCCAAAAAATGGGTGGGCTACAGCCTTGGGGCGTGGAGCTGGCGAACTTCGTCTGCCTTCCTCGGAATGGGCCGAGACTTTGCCCACCCCCTGCCCGCGACAAAAATAGGCCGCGGGCACAGCCGCGACCAAAAAAGAGCTGCCGAACCCCTTGGCGCCAAGTTCGTCCTGCGGAAAAATGCCCAAAAAAGGGGTGGGCTATAGCCTTGGGGCGTGGGGCTGGCGCACTTCGTCCGCCTTCCTAGGAATGGGCCGAGACTTTGCCCACCCCCTCCCCATGACAAAAATAGGCCATGGGAATAGCCGCGCCCAAAAAAGAGCAGCCGAGCCCATTGGCGCCAAGTTCGTCCTGCGGAAAAATGCCCAAAAAAGGGGTGTGCTATAGCCTTTGGGCGTTGGGCCGGGAAAGTTCATCCGCCTTCCTCGGAATGGGCCGAGACATTGGTGACCCCCTCCCCGTGATAAAAATAGGCCGCGGGCACAGCCGCGCCCAAAAAAGAGCAGCCGAACATCTTGGCGCCAAGTTCGTCCTGCGGAAAAATGCCCAAAAAAGGGGTGGGCTATAGCCTTGGGGCGTGGGGCTGGCGAACTTCGTCCGCCTTCCTTGGAATGGGCCGAGACATTGCCCACCCCCTCCCCGCGATAAAAATAGGCCGCGGGCACAGCGCGCCCAAAAAAGAGCAGCTGAACCCCTTGGCGCCAAGTTCGTCCTGCGGAAAAATGCCCAAAAAAGGGAGTGGGCTACAGCCTTGGGGCGTGGAGCCGGCGAACTTCGTCTGCCTTCCTCGGAATGGGCCGAGACGTTGCCCACCCCCTCCCCGTGACAAAAATAGGCCGCGGGCACAGCCGCGACCAAAAAAGAGCAGCCGAACCCCTTGGCGCCAAGTTCGTCCTGCGGAAAAATGCCCAAAAATGGGGTGGGCTATAGCCTTGGGACGTGGGGCTGGCGAACTTCGTCCGCCGGCCTCGGAATGGGCCGAGACTTTGTCCACCCCCTCCCCGCAACAAAAATAGGCCGTGGGCACAGCCGCACCAAAAAAAGAGCAGCCGAACCCCTTGGTGCAAAGTTCGTCCTGCGGAAAAATGCCCAAAAAAGGGGTGGGCTATAGCCTTGGGGCGTGGGGCGGGCGAACTTCGTCCTCCGGACTCAGAATGGGCCGAGACTTTGCCCACCCCCTCCCCAGGACAAAAATAGGCCGCGGGCACAGCCGCACCGAAAAAAGAGCTGCCGAACCCCTTGGCGCCAAGTTCGTCCTGCGGAAAAATGCCCAAAAAAGGGGTGGGCTATAGCCTTGGGGCGTGGGGCGGGCGAACTTCATCCGCCGGACTCGGAATGGGCCGAGACTTTGCCCACCCCCTCCCCGCGACAAGAATAGGCCGCGGGCACAGCCGCGTCCAAAAAAGCGCAGCCGAACCCTTTGGCGCCAAGTTCGTCCTGCGGAAAAATGCCAAAAAAAGGGGTGTGCTATAGCCTTTGGGCGTGGGGCCGGCAAACTTCGTCCGCCTTCCTCGGAATGGGCCGAGACTTTGCCCACCCCCTCCCCGTGACAAAAATAGGCTGCGGGCACAGCCGCGCCCAAAAAAGAGCAGCCGAACCCTTTGGCGCCAAGTTCGTCCTGTGGAAAAATGCCCAAAAAGGGGGTGGGCTATAGCCTTGGGGGGTGGGGCTTGTTAACTTCGTCCGCCGGGCTCGGAATGGGCCGAGACTTTGTCCACCCCCTCCCCGCGACAAAAATAGGCCACGGGCACAGCCGCGGCCAAAAAAGAACAGCCGAACCCCTTGGCGCCAAGTTCGTCCCGCGGAAAAAAGCCCAAAAAGGGGGTGGGCTATAGCCTTTGGGCATGGGGCTGGTTAACTTGGTCCCCCGGGCTCGGTGTGGGCCGAGACGTTGTCCACCCCCTCCCCGCAACAAAAATAGGCCGCGGGCACAGCCGCGGCCAAAAAAGAGCAGCCGAACCCCTTAGCGCCAAGTTCGTCCTGCGGAAAAATGCCCAAAAAAGGGGTGGGCTATAGCCTTGGGGGGTGGGGCTGGTTAACTTCGTCCGCCGGGCTCGGAATGGGCCGAGACTTTGTCCACCCCCTCCCCTCAACAAAAATAGGCCGGGGGCACATCCGCGCCGAAAAAAGAGCGGCCGAACCCTTTGGCGCCGTGTTTGTCCTGCGGAAAAATGCCGAAAAAAGGGGTGTGCAATAGCCTTGGGGCGTGGGGCGGAAAAGTTCATCCGCCGGACTCGGAACGAGCCGAGACTTCCCCCCCCTCCCCGTGATAAAAATAGGCCGCGGGTACAGCCGCACCCAAAAAAGAGCAGCCGAACCCCTTGGCGCCAAGTTCATCCTGCGGAAAAAATGCCCAAAAAGGGGGCGGGCTATAGCCTCGGGGCGTGGGGCTGGCGAACTTCGTCCGCCGGACTCAGAATGGGCCGAGACTTTGCCCACCCCCTCCCCGCGACAAAAATAGGCCGCGGGCACATCCGCACCGAAAAAAGAGCGGCCGAACCCCTTGGCGCCGTGTTTGTCCTGCGGAAAAATGCCCAAAAAAGGGGTGTGCTATAGCCTTGGGGCGTGGGGCCGGAAAAGTTCATCCGCCGGACTCGGAATGGGCCGAGACTTTTCTCGCCCCCTCCCCGTGACAAAAATAGGCCGCGGGCACATCCGAGCCCAAAAAAGAGCAGTCGAACCCCTTGGCCCCAAGTTCGTCCTGCGGAAAAATGCCCAAAAAAGGGGTGGGCTATAGCCTTTGGGCGTGGGGCCGGGAAAGTTCATCCGCCTTCCGCGGAATGTGCCAAGACTTTGGCCACCCTCTCCCCACACCAAAAATAGCCCCGGGCACAGCCGCGCCAAAAAAGAGCAGCTGAACCCGTTGGAGCCGTATTCGTCCTGCGGAAAAATGCCCAAAAAAGGGGTGTGCTATAGCCTTGGGGCGTGGGGCCGGCAAAGTTCGTCCGCCAGACTCGGAATGGGCCGAGACTTTTCCCACCCCCTTCCCATGACAAACATAGGCCGCGGGCACAGCCGTACCGTAAAAAGAGCAGCCGAGCCCCTTGGCGCCAAGTTCGTCCGGCGGAAAAATGCCCAAAAAAGGGTTGGGCTATAGCCTTGGGGCGTGGGGCGGGCGAACTTCGTCCGCCGGACTCAGAATAGGCCGAGACTTTTCCCACCCCCTCCCAGCGATAAAAATAGGCCACGGGCACAGCCGCGCCCAAAAACGAGCAGCCGAACCCCTTGGCGCCAAGTTCGTCCAGCGGGAAAATGCCGAAAAAAGGGGTGGGCTATAGCCTTGGGGCGTGGGCTGGCGAACTTCGTCCGCCTTCCTTGGAACGGGCTGAGACCTTTCCCACCCCTCCCCGCGACAAAAATAGGCCGCGCGCAGAGCCGCGCCCAAAAAAGAGCAGCCGAACCCCTTGGCGCCAAGTTCGTCCTGCGGAAAAATGCCCAAAAAAGGGGTGTGCTATAGCCTTGGGGAGTGGGGCTGGCGAACTTCGTCCGCCGGACCCGGAATGGGCCGAGACTTTGCCCACCCCCTCCCAGCGATAAAAATAGGCCGCGGGCACAGCCGCGCACAAAAAAGAGCAGCCGAACCCCTTGGCGCCAAGTTCGTCCTGCGGAAAAATGCCCAAAAAAGTGGTGTGCTATAGCCTTGGGGCGTGGGGCGGGCGTACTTCGTCCGCCGGGCTCGGAATGGGCTGAGACCTTTCCCACCCGCTCCCCGTGACAAAAATAGGCCGCGGGCACAGCCGCGCACAAAAAAGTGCAGCCGAACCCCTTAGCGCCAAGTTCGTCCTGCGGAAAAATGCCCAAAAAGGGGATGGGCTATAGCCTTTGGGCGTGGGGCGGGCGGACTTCGTCCGCCGGACTCGGAATGGGCGGAGACTTTTCCCACCCCCTCCCCGTGACAAAAATAGGCCGAGTCCGAAAAAGAGCAGACGAACCCCTTGGCACCAAGTTCGTCCTGCGGAAAAATGCCCAAAAAAGGGGTGGGCTATAGCCTTGGGGCGTGGGGATGGCGAACTTCTTCCGCCGGACTCAGAATGTGCCGAGACTTTGCCCACCCACTCCCCGCGACAAAAATAGGCCGCGGGCACAGCCGCGCCCAAAAAAGAGCAGCCTAACCCCTTAGCGCTAAGTTCGTCCTGCGGAAAAATGAACAAAAAGCGGGTGGGCTATTCCCTTAGGGCGTAGGGCGGGCGAACTTCGTCCGCCGCACTCGGAAGGAGCTGAGACTTTTCCCACCCCCTCCCCGCGACAAAAATAGGCCGCGGGTAAAGCCGCGCCCAAAAAAGAGCAGCCGAACCCCTTGGCGGCAAGTTCGTCCTGCGGAAAAATGAACAAAAAGGGGGCGGGCTACTGCCTTGGGGCGTGGGGCTGGCGAACGTCGTCCGCCGGACTCGGAATGTGCCGAGACTTTGACCACCCCCTCCCCACGACAAAAATAGGCCGCCGGCACAGCCGCTACCAAAAAAGAGCAGCCGATCCCCTTGGCGCCAAGTTCGTCCTGCGGAAAAATGAACAAAAAGGGGGTGGGCTATTGCTTTGGGGCGTGGGGCTTGCGAACTTCGTCCGCCAGACTCGGAATGGGCCGACACTTTTCACACCCCCTCCCAGTGATAAAAATTTGCCACGGGCACAGCCGTGCCCAAAAAAGAGCAGCCGAACCCCTTGGCGCCAAGTTCGTCCTGCGGGAAAATGCCAAAAAAAGGGGTGGGCTATAGCCTTGGGGCGTGGGGCTGGCGAACTTCGTCCGCCTTCCTTGGAACGGGCTGAGACCTTTCCCACCCCCTCCCTGCTACAAAAATAGGCCGCGCGCAGAGCCGCGCCCAAAAAAGAGCAGCCGAACCCCTTGGCGCCAAGATCGTCCTGCGGAAAAATGCCCAAAAAAGGGGTGTGCGATTGCCTTGGGGCGTGGGGCTGGCGAACTTCGTCCGCCGGACTCGAAATGGGCCGAGACTTTGCCCACCCCCTCCCAGCGATAAAAATAGGCCGCGGGCACAGCTGCGCACAAAAAAGAGCAGCCGAACCCCTTGGCGCCAAGTTCGTCCTGCGGAAAAATGCCCAAAAAAGGGGTGTGCTACAGCCTTGGGGCGTGGGGCGGGCGTACTTCGTCCGCCGGGCTCGGAATTTGCTGAGACCTTTCCCACCCCCTCCCCATGACAAAAATAGGCCGCGGGCAACACCGCGCACAAAAAAGGGCAGCCGAACCCCTTAGCGCCAAGATGGTCCTGCGGAAAAATGCCCAAAACGGGGGTGGGCTATAGCCTTTGGGCGTGGGGCGGGCGGACTTTGTCCGCCGGACTCGGAATGTGCCGAGTAATTCCCACCCCCTCCCCGCGACAAAAATAGGCCGCGGGCACAGCCGCGCACAAAAAGAGCAGCCGAACCCCTTGGCGCCAAGTTCGTCCTGCGGAAAAATGCCCAAAAAGGGGGTGGGCTATATAGCCTTTGGGCGTGCGGCGGGCGGACATTGTCCGCCGGACTCAGAATAGGCCGAGACTTTTCCCACCCCCTCCCCGCGACAAAAATAGGCCACAGGCACAGCCGCGCCCAAAAAAGAGCAGCCGAACCCCTTGGCGCCAAGTTCGTCCTACGGAAAAATGCCCAAAAAAGGGGTGGGCTATAGCCTTGGGGCGTTGGGCTGGCGAACGTCGTCCGCCGGACTCGGAATGTGCCGAGACTTTGCCCACCCCCTCCCCGCGACAAAAATAGGCCGTGGGCACAGCCGCGCCCAAAAACGAGCGGCCGAACCCCTTGGCGCCAAGTTCGTCCTGCGGAAAAATGCCTAAAAAGGGGGTGGGCTACAGCCTAGGGGCATGGGGCTGGCGAACTTCGTCTCCCGGGCTTGGAATGGGCCTAGACTTTTCCCACCCCCTCCCCACGACAAAAATAGTCGGCGGGCACGGCCGCGCCCAAAAAAGGGGGTGGGCTATAGCCTTTGGGCGTGGGGCTGGCGGACTTCGTCCGCCGAACTCGGAATGGGCCGAGACTTTTCCAACCCCCTGCCCATGACAAAAATGGGCGCGCCCAAAAAAGAGCAGACGAACCCCGTGGCACCAAGTTCGTTCGGCGGAAAAATGCCCAAAAAAGGGGTGGGCTATAGCCTTGGGGTGTGGGGCTGGCGAACTTCGTCTGCCGGACTCGGAATGTGCCGAGACTTTGCCCACCCACTCCCCGCGACAAAAATAGGCCACGGGCTCAGCCCCGTTCAAAAAAGAGCAGCCGAACCCCTTGGCGCCAAGTTCGTCCTGCGGAAAAATGCCCAAAAAGGGGGTGGGCTATAGCCTTGGGGCGTGGGGCTGGCGAAGTTCGTCTGCCGGACTCGAAATGGGCGTAGACTTTTACCACCCCCTCCCCGTGACAGAAATAGGCCGCGGGCACAGCCCGCCCAAAAAAGAGCCGCCGAACCCCTTGGCGCCAAGTTCGTCCTGCGGAAAAATGCCCAAAAAGGGGGTGGGCTATAGCCTTGGGGCGTGGGGCTGGCGAAGTTCGTCTGCCGGACTCGAAATGGGCGTAGACTTTTACCACCCCCTCCCCGTGACAGAAATAGGCCGCGGGCACAGCCCGCCCAAAAAAGAGCCGCCGAACCCCATGGCGCCAAGTTCGTCCTGCAGAAAAATGCCCAAAAACGGGGTGGGCTATAGCCTTGGGGCGTGGGGCTGGCAAACTTCGTCCGCTGGACTCGGAATGGGCCGAGACATTGCCCACCGCCTCCCCGCGACAAAAATAGGCCGTGGGCGCAGCCGCGCCAAAAAAAGGGCAGCCGAACCACTTGGCACCAAGTTCGTCCTGCAGAAAAATGCCCAAAAAAGGGGTGGGCTATACCCTTAGGGCGTGGGGCGGGCGAACTTCGTCTGCCGGACTCGGAATGGGCCGAGACTTTGCCCACACCCTCGCCGCAACAAAAATAGGCCGCGGGCACAGCCGCGCCCAAAAAAGAGCTGCCGAACCCCTTGGCACCAAGTTCATCCTGTAGAAAAATGCCCAAAAAGGGGGTGGGCTATAGCCTTGGGGCATGGGGCTGGCGAACTTCGTCCGCCAGACTCGGAATGGGCCGAGACTTTTCTCACCCTCTCCCCGCGACAAAAATAGTCCACGGACACAGCCGCGCCCAAAAAAGAGCCGCCGAACCCCTTGGCGCCAAGTTCGTCCTGCAGAAAAATGCCCAAAAAAGGGGTGGGATATAGCCTTGGGGCGTGGGCAGGGCGAACTTCGTCCGCCGGACTCGGAATGGGCCGAGACTTTTCCCACCCCCTCCCCGCCACAAAAATAGGCCGCGGGCACAGCCACGCCCAAAAAAGAGCTGCCGAACCCCTTGGGGCCAAGTTCGTCCTGCGGAAAAATGCCCAAAAAAAGGGTGGGCTATAGCCTTGGGGTGTGGGGCGGGCGAACTTCATTCGCCGGACTCGGAATGGGCCGAGACTATGCCCGACCCCTCCCCACCACTAAAATAGGCCGCGGGCACAGCCGCGACCAAAAAAGAGAAGCCGAACCCCTTGGCGCCAAGTTCGTCCTGTGGAAAAATGCCCAAAAAAGGGGTGTGCTATAGCCTTGGGGCGTGGGGCTGGCGAAGTTTGTCCACCGGACTCGGAATGGGCCGAGACATTGCCCACCCCCTCCCCGCGACAAAAATAGGCCCCGGGCACAGCCGAACCCAAAAAAGAGTAGCCGAACCCCTTGGCCCCAAGGTCGTCCTGCGGAAAAATGCCCAAAAAGGGGGTGGGCAATAGCCTTGGGGCATGGGGCTGACGAACTTCGTCCGCCGGACTCGGAATGGGCCGAGACTTTTCGCACCCCCTCCCCGCGACAAAAATAGGCTGCGGGCACAGCCGCGCCCAAAAAAGAGCCGCCGAACCCCTTGGCGCCAAGTTCGTACTGCAGAAAAATGCCCAAAAAAGGGGTGGGATATAGCCTTGGGGCGTGGGCAGGGCGAACTTCGTCCGCCGGACTCCGAATGGGCCAAGACTTTGTCCAACCCCTCCACACGACAAAAATAGGCCGCGGGCACAGCCGCGCCAAAAAAAGAGCTGCCGAACCCCTTGGCGCCAAGTTCGTCCTGCGGAAAAATGCCCAAAAAAGGGGTGGGATATAGCCTTGGGGCGTGGGGAGGGCGAACTTCGTCGGCCGGACTCGGAATGGGCCGAGACTTTGCCCATCGGCTCCCGGCGACAAAAATAGGCCGCGGGCACAGCCGCGCCCAAAAAAGGGCAGCCGAACCCCTTGGCGCCAAGTTCGTCCTGTGGAAAAATGCCCAAAAAACCTGTGTGCTATAGCCTTTGGGAGTAGGGCCGGCAAAGTTCATGCGCCGTCCTCGGAATGGGCTGGGAATTTGCCCACCCCCTCCCCGCGCCATAAATAGGCCTCGGGCACAGCCGCGCCCAAAAAAGAGGAGCCAAACCCCTTGGCGCCAAGTTCGTCCTGCGGAAAAATGCCCAAAAAGAGGGTGGGCTATAGCCTTGGGGCGTGGGGCTGGCGAACTTCGTCCGCCGGACACAGAATGGGCCGAGACTTTTCCCACCCCCTCCCCGCGACAAAAATAGGCCGCGGGTACCGCTGCGCTCAAAAAAGAGCAGCCGAACCCCTTGGCGCCAAGTTCGTCCTGCGGAAAAATGCCCAAAATGGGGGTGCGCTATAGCCTTGGGGCGTGGGGCTGGCGTACTTCGTCCGCCGGACTCCGAAGGGGCCGAGACTTTTCCTATCCCCTCCCGGCGACAAAAATAGGCCGCGGGCACAGCCGCGCCCAGAAAAGAGCAGCTGAACCCCTTGGCGCCATGTTCGTCCTCCCGAAAAATGACGAAAAAAGGGGTGGGCTATAGCCTTGGGGCGTGGGGCTGGCGAACTTCGTCCGCCGGACTCGGAATGGGCCGAGACTTTGCCCACCCCCTCCCCGCGACAAAAATAGACCGAGGGCACAGCCGCGCCCAAAAAAGAACAGCCAAACCCCTTGGCGCCAAGTTCATCCTGCGGAAAAATGCCCAAAAAAGGGGTGGGCTATAGCCTTCGGGCGTGGGGCGGGCGAACTTCGTCCGCCGGACTCGGAATGGGCCGACACTATGCCCACCCCCTCCCCACGACAAAAATAGGAAGCGGGCACAGCCGCGCCCAAAAAAGAGAAGCCGAACCCCTTGACGCCAAGTTCGTCCTGTGGAAAAATGCACAAAAAAGGGGTGTGCTATAGCCTTGGGGCGTGGGGCTCCCGAAGTTCGTCCGCCGGACGCGGAATGCACCGAGACTTTGCCCACCCCCTCCCCGCGACAGAAATTGGCCACGGGCACAGCCGCGCCCAAAAAAGAGCAGCTGAACCCCTTGACGCCAAGTTCGCCCTGCGGAAAAATGCCCAAAAAAGGGGTGGGCTGTAGCCTTGGGGCATGGGGCTGGCGAAGTTCGTCCGCCGGACTCGGAATGGGCCGAGAGTTTGCCCACCCCCTCCCTGCAACAAAAATAGGCCGCGGACACAGCCGCGCCCAAAAAAGGGCAGCCGAACCCCTTGGCGCCAAGTTCGTCCTGCGGAAAAATGCCCAAAAAAGCTGTGTGCTATAGCCTTTGGGCGTGGGGCTGGCAAAGCTCATCCGCCTTCCTCCGAATGGGCCGAGACTTTGCCCACCCCCTCCCCGCGCCAAAAAAAGTCCGCGGGCACAGCCGCCCCCAAAAGAGAGCAGCCGAACCCCTTTGCGCCAAGTTCGTCCTGCAGCAAAATGCCCAAAAAGGGGGTGGGCTATAGCCTTGGGGCGTGGAGCTGGCGCACTTCCTTCGCCTTCCTCGGAATGGGCCGAGACTTTGGCCACCCGCTCCCCACGACAAAACTAGGCCACTGGCACAGCCGCGCCCAAAAAAGAGCTGCCGAACCCCTTGGCGCCAAGTTCGTCCTGCGGCAAAATGCCCAAAAAAGGGGGTGCTATAGCCCTTGGGCGTGGGGCCGGCGAACTTTGTCCGCCTTCCTCGGAATGGGCCGAGACTTTGGCCACCCCCTCCCCACGACAAAAATAGGCCGCGGGCACAGCTGCGCCCAAAAAAGAGCAGCCGACCCCCTTGGCGCCAAGTTCGTCCTGCGGCAAAATGCCCAAAAAGGGGGTGGGCTATAGCCTTGGGGCGTGGAGCCGGCGCACTTCCTTCACCTTCCTCGGAATGGGCCGAGACTTTGGCCACCCGCTCCCCATGACAGAAATAGGCGACTGGCACAGCCGCGCCCAAAAAAGAGCAGCCGAACCCCTTGGAGCCAAGTTCGTCCTGCGGCAAAATGCCCAAAAAAGGGGTGTGCTATAGCCTTTGGGCGCGGGGACGGCAAAGTTCATCAGCCTTCCTCGGAATGGGTCAAGACTTTGCCCACCCCCTCCCCGCACCAAAAATAGGCCGCGGGCATAGCCGCGCCCAAAAAAGAGCATCCGAACCCCTTGGCGCCAAGTTCGTCCTGCGGAAAAATGCCCAAAAAGGGGGAGGGCCATAGCCTTGGGGCGTGGGGCTGGCGAACTTCGTCCGCCTTCCTCGGAATGGGCCGAGACTTTGCCCACCTCGTCCCGGTGACAAAAATAGTCCGCGGCACAGCCGCGCCCAGAAAATAGCAGCCGAACCCCTTGGCGCCAAGTTCGTCCTGCGGAAAAATGCCCCAAAGGGGGGTTGGCTATAGCCTTGGGGCGTGGAGCTGGCGAACTTCGTCCGCCTGACTCGGAATGGGCCGAGACTTTTCCTACCCCCTCCCCGCGCCAAAAATAGGCCGCGGACACAGCCGTGCCCAAAAAAGAGCAGCCGAATCCCTCGGCGCCAAGTTCCTCCTGGGGAAAAATGACCAAAAAAGGGGTGTGCTATAGCCTTGGGGCGTGGGGCTGGCGAACTTCGTCCGCCGGACTCGGAATGGGCCGAGACTTTGCCCACCCCCTCCCCATGACAAAAATAGGTCGCGGGCACAGCCGTGCCCAAAAACGAGCAGCCGAACCCCTTGGCGCCAAGTTCGTCCTACGGAAAAATGCCCAAAAGGGGGGTTGGCTATAGCCTTGGGGCGTGGGGCTGGCGAACTTCGTCCGCCGGACTCGGAATGGGCCGAGAGTTTGCCCACCCCCTCCCTGCAACAAAAATAGGCCGCGGACACAGCCGCGCCCAAAAAAGGGCAGCCGAACCCCTTGGCGCCAAGTTCGTCCTGCGGAAAAATGCCCAAAAAAGCTGTGTGCTATAGCCTTTGGGCGTGGGGCTGGCAAAGCTCATCCGCCTTCCTCCGAATGGGCCGAGACTTTGCCCACCCCCTCCCCGCGCCAAAAAAAGTCCGCGGGCACAGCCGCCCCCAAAAGAGAGCAGCCGAACCCCTTTGCGCCAAGTTCGTCCTGCAGCAAAATGCCCAAAAAGGGGGTGGGCTATAGCCTTGGGGCGTGGAGCTGGCGCACTTCCTTCGCCTTCCTCGGAATGGGCCGAGACTTTGGCCACCCGCTCCCCACGACAAAACTAGGCCACTGGCACAGCCGCGCCCAAAAAAGAGCTGCCGAACCCCTTGGCGCCAAGTTCGTCCTGCGGCAAAATGCCCAAAAAAGGGGTGTGCTATAGCCTTTGGGCGTGGGGACGGCAAAGTTCATCAGCCTTCCTCGGAATGGGTCAAGACTTTGCCCACCCCCTCCCCGCACCAAAAATAGGCCGCGGGCATAGCCGCGCCCAAAAAAGAGCATCCGAACCCCTTGGCGCCAAGTTCGTCCTGCGGAAAAATGCCCAAAAATGGGGAGGGCCATAGCCTTGGGGCGTGGGGCTGGCGAACTTCGTCCGCCTTCCTCGGAATGGGCCGAGACTTTGCCCACCTCGTCCCGGTGACAAAAATAGTCCGCGGCACAGCCGCGCCCAGAAAATAGCAGCCGAACCCCTTGGCGCCAAGTTCGTCCTGCGGAAAAATGCCCCAAAGGGGGGTTGGCTATAGCCTTGGGGCGTGGAGCTGGCGAACTTCGTCCGCCTGACTCGGAATGGGCCGAGACTTTTCCTACCCCCTCCCCGCGCCAAAAATAGGCCGCGGACACAGCCGTGCCCAAAAAAGAGCAGCCGAATCCCTCGGCGCCAAGTTCCTCCTGGGGAAAAATGACCAAAAAAGGGGTGTGCTATAGCCTTGGGGCGTGGGGCTGGCGAACTTCGTCCGCCGGACTCGGAATGGGCCGAGACTTTGCCCACCCCCTCCCCATGACAAAAATAGGTCGCGGGCACAGCCGTGCCCAAAAACGAGCAGCCGAACCCCTTGGCGCCAAGTTCGTCCTACGGAAAAATGCCCAAAAGGGGGGTTGGCTATAGCCTTGGGGCGTGGGGCTGGCGAACTTCGTCCGCCGGACTCGGAATGGGCCGAGAGTTTGCCCACCCCCTCCCTGCAACAAAAATAGGCCGCGGACACAGCCGCGCCCAAAAAAGGGCAGCCGAACCCCTTGGCGCCAAGTTCGTCCTGCGGAAAAATGCCCAAAAAAGCTGTGTGCTATAGCCTTTGGGCGTGGGGCTGGCAAAGCTCATCCGCCTTCCTCCGAATGGGCCGAGACTTTGCCCACCCCCTCCCCGCGCCAAAAAAAGTCCGCGGGCACAGCCGCCCCCAAAAGAGAGCAGCCGAACCCCTTTGCGCCAAGTTCGTCCTGCAGCAAAATGCCCAAAAAGGGGGTGGGCTATAGCCTTGGGGCGTGGAGCTGGCGCACTTCCTTCGCCTTCCTCGGAATGGGCCGAGACTTTGGCCACCCGCTCCCCACGACAAAACTAGGCCACTGGCACAGCCGCGCCCAAAAAAGAGCTGCCGAACCCCTTGGCGCCAAGTTCGTCCTGCGGCAAAATGCCCAAAAAAGGGGGTGCTATAGCCCTTGGGCGTGGGGCCGGCGAACTTTGTCCGCCTTCCTCGGAATGGGCCGAGACTTTGGCCACCCCCTCCCCACGACAAAAATAGGCCGCGGGCACAGCTGCGCCCAAAAAAGAGCAGCCGACCCCCTTGGCGCCAAGTTCGTCCTGCGGAAAAATGCCCAAAAAGGGGGTGGGCTATAGCCTTGGGGCGTGGAGCCGGCGCACTTCCTTCACCTTCCTCGGAATGGGCCGAGACTTTGGCCACCCGCTCCCCATGACAGAAATAGGCGACTGGCACAGCCGCGCCCAAAAAAGAGCAGCCGAACCCCTTGGAGCCAAGTTCGTCCTGCGGCAAAATGCCCAAAAAAGGGGTGTGCTATAGCCTTTGGGCGTGGGGACGGCAAAGTTCATCAGCCTTCCTCGGAATGGGTCAAGACTTTGCCCACCCCCTCCCCGCACCAAAAATAGGCCGCGGGCATAGCCGCGCCCAAAAAAGAGCATCCGAACCCCTTGGCGCCAAGTTCGTCCTGCGGAAAAATGCCCAAAAAGGGGGAGGGCCATAGCCTTGGGGCGTGGGGCTGGCGAACTTCGTCCGCCTTCCTCGGAATGGGCCGAGACTTTGCCCACCTCGTCCCGGTGACAAAAATAGTCCGCGGCACAGCCGCGCCCAGAAAATAGCAGCCGAACCCCTTGGCGCCAAGTTCGTCCTGCGGAAAAATGCCCCAAAGGGGGGTTGGCTATAGCCTTGGGGCGTGGAGCTGGCGAACTTCGTCCGCCTGACTCGGAATGGGCCGAGACTTTTCCTACCCCCTCCCCGCGACAAAAATAGGCCGCGGACACAGCCGTGCCCAAAAAAGAGCAGCCGAATCCCTCGGCGCCAAGTTCCTCCTGGGGAAAAATGACCAAAAAAGGGGTGTGCTATAGCCTTGGGGCGTGGGGCTGGCGAACTTCGTCCGCCGGACTCGGAATGGGCCGAGACTTTGCCCACCCCCTCCCCATGACAAAAATAGGTCGCGGGCACAGCCGTGCCCAAAAACGAGCAGCCGAACCCCTTGGCGCCAAGTTCGTCCTACGGAAAAATGCCCAAAAGGGGGGTTGGCTATAGCCTTGGGGCGTGGGGCTGGCGAACTTCGTCCGCCTGACTCGGAATGGGCCGAGACGTTGTCCACCCCCACCCCGTGACAAAAATAGGCCGCGGACACAGCCACACCCAAAAAAGAGCAGCCGAAGCCCTTGGCGGCAAGTTCGTCTGGCGGAAAAATGCCCAAAAAAGGGGTGGGCTATAGCCTTGGGGCGTGGGGCGGGCGAACTTTGTCCGCCGGACTCGGAATGGGCCGAGACTTTTCCCACCCCCACCCCATGACAAAAATAGGCCGCGGGCACAGCCACACCCAAAAAAGAGCAGCCGAACCCCTTGGCGCCAAGTTCGTCCAGCGGCAAAATGCCCAAACAAGGGGTGTGCTATAGCCTTTGGGCGTGGGGACGGGAAAGTTCATCAGCCTTCCTCGGTATGGGTCAAGACTTTGCCCACCCCCTCCCCGCACCAAAAATAGGCCGCGGGCATAGCCGCGCCCAAAAAAGAGCATCCGAACCCCTTGACGCCAAGTTCGTCCTGCGGAAAAATGCCCAAAAAGGGGGAGGGCCATAGCCTTGGGGCGTGGGGCTGGCGAACTTCGTCCGCCTCCCTCGGAATGGGCCGAGACTTTGCCCACCTCGTCCCGGTGACAAAAATAGTCCGCGGCACAGCCGCGCCCAGAAAATAGCAGCCGAACCCCTTGGCGCCAAGTTCGTCCTGCGGAAAAATGCCCCAAAGGGGGGTTGGCTATAGCCTTGGGGCGAGGAGCTGGCTAACTTCGTCCGCCAGACTCGGAATGGGCCGAGACTTTTCCTACCCCCTCCCCGTGACAAAAATAGGCCGCGGACACAGCCATGCCCAAAAAAGAGCAGCCGAATCCCTCGGCGCCAAGTTCCTCCTAGGGAAAAATGACCAAAAAAGGGGTGTGCTATAGCCTTGGGGCGTGGGGCTGGCGAACTTCGTCCGCCGGACTCGGAATGGGCCGAGACTTTGCCCACCCCCTCCCCATGACAAAAATAGGTTGCGGGCACAGCCGTACCCAAAAACGAGCAGCCGAACCCCTTGGCGCCAAGTTCGTCCTGCGGAAAAATGCCCAAAAGTGTGGTTGGCTATAGCCTTGGGGCGTGGGGCTGGCGAATTTCGTCCGCCTGACTCGGAATGGGCCGAGACTTCCCCCCCCCTCCCTGCAACAAAAATAGGCCACGGGCACAGCTGCGCCCAAAAAAGAGCAGCCGACCCCTTGGTGCCAAGTTCGTCCTGGGGAAAAATGACCAAAAAAGGGGTGTGCTATAGCCTTGGGTCGTGGGGCTGGCGAACTTCGTCCGCCGGACTCAGAATGGGCCGAGACTTTGGCCACGCCCTCCCCACGACAAAAATAGGCCGCGGGCGCAGCCTCGCCCAAAAAAGAGCAGCCGAACCCCTTGGCACCAAGTTCGTCCTGCGGAAAAATGCCTAAAAAAGTGGTGTGCTATAGCCTTTGGGCGTGGGGCCGGCGAACTTCGTTTGCCATCCTCGGAATGGGCCGAGACCTTGGCCACCCCCTCCCCGTGACAACAATAGGCCGCGGACACAGCCTCGCCCAAAAAAGAGCAGCCGAACCCCTTGGCACTAAGTTCGTCCTGCGGAAAAATGCCCAAAAAAGGGGTGTGCTATAGCCTTTGGGCGTGGGGCCGGCGAACTTCGTTTGCCATCCTCGGAATGGGCCGAGACCTTGGCCACCCCCTGCCCGTGACAACAATAGGCCGCGGACAGAGCCGCGCCCAAAAAAGAGCAGCCGAACCCCTTGGCGCCAAGTTCGTCCTGCGGCAAAATGCCCAAAAAAGGGGTGCGCTATAGCCTTTGGGCGTGGGGCTGGCGACCTTCGTCTGCCGGACTCAGAATGGGCAGAGACTATGCCCACCCTCTCCCCGCGAAAAAAATAGGCCGCGGGCACAGCCGCGCCCAAAAAAGAGCAGCCGAACCACTTGGCGCCAAGTTCGTCCTACGGAAAAATGCCCAAAAGGGGTGTGCTATAGCCTTCGGGCGTGGGGCCGGCGCACTTCGTCTGCCTTCCTCAGAATGGGCCGAGACTTTGTCCACCCCCACCCCGGGACAAAAATAGGCCGCGGACACAGCCGCGCCCAAAGAAGAGCAGGCGAACCCCTCTGCGCCAAGTTCGTCCTGCGGAAAAATGCCCAAAAAAGGGGTGTGCTATAGCCTTTGGGCGTGGGGCCGGCAAACTTCGTCCGCCTTCCTCGGAATGGGCCGAGACATTGGCCACCCCCTCCCCGCAACAAAAATTGGCCGCGGGCATAGCCGCACCCAAAAAAGAGCAGCCGAACCCCTTGGCGCCAAGTTCGTCCTGCGGCTAAATGCCCAAAAAAGGGGTGTGCTATAGCCTTTGGGCGTCGGGCTGGCGAACTTCGTCCGCCGGACTCGGAATGGGCCGAGACTTTGGCCACCCCCTCCCCGCGACAAAAATAGGCCGCGGGCACAGCCGCGCCCAAAAAAGAGCAGCCGAACCCCTTGGCACCAAGTTCGTCCTGCGGAAAAATGCCCAAAAATGGGGTGTGCTATATCCTTTGGGCGTGGGGCCAGCGAACTTTGTTTGCCTTCCTCGGAATGGGGCGAGACCTTGGCCACCCCCTCCCCGCGACAAAAAGAGGCCGCGGACACAGCCGCGCCCAAAAAAAGTGCAGCCGAACCCCTTGGCGCCAAGATCGTCCTGCGGCAATATGCCCAAAAAATGGGTGTGCTATAGCCTTTGGGCGCGGGGGCCGGTAAAGTTCATCCCCCTTCCTCGGAATGGGCCGAGACTTTGCCCACCCCCTCTCCGTGCAAAAACTAGGTCGTGGGCACAGCCGCGGCCATAAAAGAGCAGCCGAGCCCCTTGGCGCCAAGTTCGTCCTGCGGAAAAATGCCCAAAAAAGGGGTGTGCTATAGCATTTGGGCGTGGGGCCGGCGCACTTCGTCCGCCTTCCACGGAATGGGCCGAGACTTTGGCCACCCCCTCCCCGTGACAAAAATAGGCCACGGACACAGCCGCGCCCAAAAAAGAGCAGCCGAACCCCTTGGCGCCAAGTTCGTCCTGCGAAAAAATGCCCAAAAAAGGGGTGTGCTATAGCCTTTGGGCGTGGGGCCGGCAAAGTTCATCCGCCTTCCTCGGATTGGGCCTAGACTTTGGCCAACCCCTCCCCGCGCCAAAAATAGGCTGCGGGCACAGCCGCGCCCAAAAAATAGCAGTCGAACCCCTTGGCAACAAGTTCGTCCTGCAGAAAAATGCCCAAAAAGGGGGTGGGCTATAGCCTTGGGGCATGGGGCTGGTGAACCCTCCACGCGACAAAAATAGGCCGCGGGTACAGCCGTAGCCAAAAAAGAGCAGCCGAACCCCTTGGCGCCAAGTTCGTCCTGCGGAAAAATGCCCAAAAAAGGGGTGGGCTATAGCCTTGGGGCGTGGGGCTGGCGAACTTCGTCCGCTGGACTCGAAATGGGCCGAGACTTTGCCCGCCCCCTCCCCGCGACAACAATAGGACCCGGGCATAGCCGCGCGCAAAAAAGAGCAGCCGAACCCCTTGGCGCCAAGTCCGTCCTGTGGAAAAATGCCCAAAAATGGGGTTGGCTATAGCCTTGGGGCGTGGGGCAGGCGAACTTCGTCCGCCGGACACGGAACGTGCCGAGACTTTGCCCACCCCCTCCCCACGACAAAATTAGGCCGCGGGCACAGCCGCGCTAAAAAAAGAGCAGCCGAACCCCTTGGCGCCAGGTTCGTCCTCCGGAAAAATGCCCAAAAAGGGGGTGGGCTATAGCCTTGGGGCGTGGGGCTGGCGAACTTCGTCCGCCTTCCTCGGAATGGGCCGAGACTTTGCCCACCCCCTCCCCGTGACAAATCAAGGCCACGGCCACAGCCGCGCGCAAAAAAGAGCAGCCGAACCCCTTGGCGCCAAGTTCGTCCTGCGGAAAAATGCCCAAAAAAGGGGTGTGCAATAGCCATTGGGCGTGGGGCCGGCAAAAATCATCCGCCTTCCTCGGATTGGGCCGAGACTTTGGCCACCCCCTCCCCGCGCCAAAAATAAGCCGCGGGCAAAGCCTCGCCCTAAAAAGAGCAGCCGAACCCCTTGGCGCCAAGTTCGTCCTGCGGAAAAATGCCCAAAAAAGGGGTGTGCTATAGCCCTTGGGCGTGGGGCCGGCAAAAATCATCCGCCTTCCTCGGATTGGGCCGAGACTTTGGCCACCCCCTCCCCGCGCCAAAAATAGGCCGCGGGCAAAGCCTCGCCCAAAAAAGAGCAGCCGAACCCCTTGGCGCCAAGTTCGTCCTGCGGAAAAATGCCCAAAGGCTATAGCCTTGGGGCGTGGGGCTGGCGCACTTCGTCCGCCCTCCTCGGAATGGGCCAAGACTTTTCCCACCCCCACCCCGGGAAAACATGGGCCGTGGGCACAGCCGCGCCCAAAAAAGAGCAGCCGAACCCCTTGGCGCCAAGTTCGTCCTGCGGAAAAATGCCCAAAAATGGGATGTGCTATAGCCTTGAGGCGTGGGGCTGCTGAAGTTCGTCCGCCGGACTCGGAATTGACCGAGACTTTTCCCACCCCCTCCCCATGACAAAAATAGGCCACGGGCACAGCCACGACCAAAAAAGAGCAGCCAAACCCCCTGGCGCCAAGTTCGTCCTGCGGAAAACTGCCCAAAAAAGCGGTGTGCTATAGCCTTGGGGAGTGGGCCCGGCAAAGTTCATCCCCCTGCCTCGGAATGGGCCGAGACTTTGCCCACCCCCTCCCCGTGCCAAAAATAGGCCGCGGGCACAGCCGCTCCCAAAAAAGAGCAGCCGAACCCCTTGGCGCCAAGTTCGTCCTGCGGAAAAATGCCCAAAAAGGAGGTGGGCTATAGCCTTGGGGCGTGGGGCCGGCGAACTTCGTCCGCCTTCCTCGGAATGGGCCGAGACTTTGGCCACCCCCTCCCCGCGAAAAAAATAGGCCGCGGGCAAAGCCCCGCCCAAAAAAGAGCAGCCGAACCCCTTGGCGCCAAGTTCGTCCTGTGGGAAAATGCCCAAAAAAGGGGTGGGCTATAGCCTTGGGGCGTGGGGCGGGCGAACTTTGTCCGCCGGACTCGGAATGGCCCGAGACTTTTTCCACCCCCTCCCCGTGACAAAAATAGGCCGCACGCACAGCCGCGCACAAAAAAGACCAGCCGAACCCCTTGGCGCCAAGTTCGTCCTGCGGAAAAATGCCCAAAAAAGGGGTGGGCTATAGCCTTGGGGCGTGGGGCTCGTGAACTTCGTCCGCTGGACTCGGAATGGGCCCAGACTGTGCCCACCCCCTCCCCGCGACAACAATAGGCCGCGGGCACAGCCGCGCCAAAAAAAGAGCAGCCGAACCCCTTGGCGCCTAGTTCGTCCTGCGGAAAAATGCCCAAAAAACGGGTGGGCTATAGCCTTTGGGCGTGGGGCTCGCGAACTTCGTCCGCCGGACTTGGAATGTGCCGAGACTTTGCCCAACCCCTCCCCGTGCCAAAAATAGGCCGCGGGCACAGCCGCACCGAAAAAAGAGCAGCAGAACCCCTTGGCGCCAAGTTCGTCCTGCGGAAAAATGCCCAAAAAGGAGGTGGGCTATAGCCTTGGGGCGTGGGGCCGGCGAACTTCGTCCGCCTTCCTCGGAATGGGCCGAGACTTTGGCCACCCCCTCCCCGTGACAAAAATATGCCGCGGGCACAGCCGCGCCCAAAAAAGAGCAGCCGAACCCCTAGGCGCCAAGTTCGTCCTGCGGAAAAATGCCCAAAAAAGGGGTGTGCCATAGCGTTTGGGCGTGGGGCCGGCGCACTTCGTCGGAATGGGCAGAGACTTTGGCCACCCCCCTCCCCGCGACAAAAATAGGCCGCGGGCGCAGCCTCGCCCAAAAAAGAGCAGCCGAACCCCTTGGCACCCAGTTCGTACTGCGGAAAAATGCCCAAAAAAGGGGGTGGGCTATAGCGTTGGGGCATCGGGCTGGCGAACTTCGTCCGCCAGACTCGGAATGCGCCGAGGCGTTGCCCACCCCCTCCCCGCGACAAAAATAGGCCACGGGCACAGACGCGCCCAAAAACGAGCAGCCGAACCCCTTGGCGCCAAGTTCGTCCTGCGGAAAAATGCCCAAAAAAGGGGTTGGCTATAGCCTTCAGGCGTGGGGCCGGCGAACTTCGTCCGCCGGACTCGGAATGGGCCGAGACTTTTCCCACCCCCTCCCTGCACCAAAAATAGGCCGCGGGCACAGCCACACCCAAAAAAGAGCAGCCGAAGCCCTTGGCGGCAAGTTCGTCTGGCGGAAAAATGCCCAAAAAAGGGGTGGGCTATAGCCTTGGGGCGTGGGGCCGGCGAACTACGTCCGCCGGACTCGGAATGGGCCGAGACTTTGGCCACCCCCTCCCCATGAAAAAAATAGGTCACAGGCACAGCCGCGCCCAAAAAAGAGCAGCCGAACCCCTTGGCAACAAGTTCCTCCTGTGGAAAAATGCGCAAAAAGGGCGTGGGCTATAGCCTTGGGGCGTGGGGCTGGCGAACTACGTCCGCCGGACTCAGAATGGGCCAAAACTTTTCCCACCCCCTCCCCGCGACAGAAATAGGCCGCGGGCACAGCCGCGCCCAAAAAAGAGTAGCCGAACCCCTTGGCGCCAAGTTCGTCCTGCGGGAAAATGCCGAAAAAACGGGTGAGCTATAGCCCTGGGGCGTGGGGGGGGGCGCACTTCGTCCGCCGGACTCGGAATGGGCCGAGACATTGCCCACCCCCTCCCCACGACAAAAATAGGCCGCGGGCACAGCCGAACCCCAAAAAGAGCAGCCGAACCCCTTGGCGCCAAGTTCGTCCTGCGGAAGAATGCCCAAAAAGGGAGTGGGCTATAGCCTTGGGGCGTGGGGCTGGCGAACTTCGTCCGCCGTACTCGGAATGGACCGAGACTTTGACCACCCCCTCCCCGCGACAAAAATAGGCCGTGGGCGCAGCCGCGTCCCAAAAAGAGCTGACGAACCCCTTGGCGCCAAGATCGTCCTGCGGAAAAATGCCCAAATATGGGGTGAGCTATAGCCCTGGGGCGTGGGGGGGGGGGGGCGCACTTCGTCCGCCGGACTCGAAATGGGCCGAGACATTGCCCACCCCTCCCCGCGACAAAAATAGGCCGCGGGCACAGCCGCGCCCCAAAAAGAGCAGCCGAACCCCTTGGCGCCATATTCGTCCTGCTGAAAAATGCCCAAAAAAGGGGTGGGCTATAGCCTTGGGGCGTGGGGCTGGCGAACTTCGTCCGCCGGACTCCGAATGGGCTGAGTCGTTTGTCACCCCCTCCCCGCGACAAAAATAGGCCTCGGGCCCAGCCGCGCCGAAAAAAGAGCAGCCGAACCCCTTGGCGCCAAGTTCGTCCAACGGAAAAATGCCCAAAAAAGGGGTGGGCTATAGCCTTGGGGCGTGGGGCAGGCGAACATCGTCCGCCGGACTTCGAATGGGCCGAGACTTTTCCCACCCCCTCCCCGCGCAAAAAATAGGCTGCGGGCACGGCCGCGCACAAAAAAGAGCAACCGAACCCCTTGGCGCCAAGTTCGTCCTGCGGGAAAATGCCCAAAAAAGGGGTGGGCTATAGCCTTGGGGCGTGGGGCAGGCGAACATCGTCCGCCGGACTCGGAATGGGCCGAGACTTTTTCCACCCCCTCCCCGCGCAAAAAATAGGCTGCGGGCACAGCCGCGCACAAAAAAGAGCAACCGAACCCCTTGGCACCAAGTTCGTCCTGCGGGAAAATGCCCAAAAAAGGGGTGGGCGATAGCCTTGGGGCGTGGGGCTGGCGAACTTCATCCGCCGGACTCGAAATGTGCCAAGACTTTGGCCACCCCCTCCCCGCAACAAAAATAGGCCACGGGCACAGCCGCGCCCAAAAAAGGGCAGCCGAACCCCTTGGCGCCAAGTTCGTCCTGTGGGAAAATGCCCAAAAAAGGGGTGGGCTATAGCCTTGGGGCGTGGGGCAGGCGAACTACGTCCGCCGGACTCGGAATGGGCCGAGACATTGACCACCCTCTTCCCGCGACAAAAATAGGCTGCGGGCGCAGCCGCGCCTGAAAAAGAGCAGACGAACCCCTTGGCGCCAAATTCGTTCTGCGGAAAAATGCCCAAAAAGGGGGTGGGCTATAGCGTTGGGGCATCGGGCTGGCGAACTTCGTCCACCAGACTCGGAATGCGCCGAGGCGTTGCCCACCCCCTCCCCGCGACAAAAATAGGCCACGGGCACAGACGCGCCCAAAAACGAGCAGCCGAACCCCTTGGCGCCAAGTTCGTCCTGCGGAAAAATGCCCAAAAAAGGGGTTGGCTATAGCCTTCAGGCGTGGGGCCGGCGAACTTCGTCCGCCGGACTCGGAATGGGCCGAGACTTTTCCCACCCCCTCCCTGCACCAAAAATAGGCCGCGGGCACAGCCGCGCCCAAAAAAGAGCAGCCGAACCCCTCGGCGCCAAGTTCGTCCTGCGGAAAAATGCCCAAAAAAGGGGTGGGCTATAGCCATGGGGCGTGGGGCTGGCGCACTTCATCCGCCCGACTCGGAATGTGCCGAGAGTTTGCCCACCCCCTCCCCGCGACAAAAATAGACCGCGGGCACAGCCGCGTCCAAAAAAGAGCAGCCGAACCCCTTGGCGCCAAGTTCGTGCTGCGGAAAAATGCCCAAAAAAGGGGTGGGCAATAGCCCTGGGGCGTGGGGGGGCGCACTTCGTCTGCCGGACTCAGAATGGGCCGAGACTTTTCCCACCCGCTCCCTGCGCCAAAAATAGGCCGCGGGCACAGCCGCGTCCAAAAAAGAGCAGCCGAACCCCTCGGCGCCATGTTCGTCCTGCGAAAAAAAGCCCAAAAAGGGGGTGGGTTATAGCGTTGTGGCGTGGGGCTGGCGAACTTCGTCCGCCGGATTCGGAATGCGCCGAGACGTTGTCCACCCCCTCCCCGCGACAAAAATAGGCAACGGGCACAGCCACGCGCAAAAAAGAGAACGCGAACCCCTTGGAGCCAAGTTTGTCCTGCGGAAAAATGCCCAAAAAAGGGGTGCGCTATAGCCTTGGAGCGTGGGCCGGGCGAACTTCGTCCGCCGGACTCGGACTGGGCCCAGACTTTGCCCACCCCCTCCCCGCGACAAAAATAGGCCGCGGGCGCAGCCGCGCCCAAATGAGCTGTCGACCCCCATGGCGCCAAGTTCGTCCTGCGGAAAAATGGCCAAAAAAGGGGTATGCTATAGCCTTGGGGCAAGGGGCTGCCGAAGTTCGTCCGCCGGACTTGGAATGGGCCAAGATATTTCCCACCCTCTCCCCGTGACAAAAATAGGCCACGGGCACAGCCGCGCCCAAAAAAGAGCAGCCGAACCCCTTGGCGCCAAGTTCGTCCTGCGGGAAAATGCCCAAAAAAGAGGTGTGCTATAACCTTGGGGCTTGGGGCTGGCGCACTTCGTCCGCCGGACACGGAATGGGCCGAGACTTTGACCACCCCCTCCCCGCATCAAAAATAGGCTGCGGGCACAGCCACGCCCAAAAAAGAGCTGTCGAACCCCTTGGCGCCAGGTTCGTCCGGCGGAAAAAAGCCCAAAAAAGGAGTGGGCTATAGCCTTGGGGCGTGGGGCTGGCGAACTTCGTCCGCCGGACTCGGAATGTGCCGAGACTTTGCACACCCCCTCCCCCTGACAAAAATATGCCGCGCCCAAAAAAAGCAGCCGAACCTCTTGGCGCCAAGTTCGTCCTGCGGAAAAATGCCTAAAAAAGGGGTGGGCTATAGCCTTGGGGCATGGGGCTGGCGAACTTCGTCCGCCCCGACTCGGTATGGGCCGAGACTTTGCCCACCCCCTCCCCGCGGAAAAATAGGCCACGGGCACAGACGCGCCCAAAAACGAGCAGCCGAACCCCTTGGCGCCAAGTTCGTCCTGCGGAAAAATGCCCAAAAAAGGGGTGGGCTATAACCTTGGGGCGTCGGGCTGGCGCACTTCGTCCGCCGGACACGGAATGGGCCGAGACTTTGACCACCCCCTCCCCGTGACAAAAATCGGCTGCGGGAACAGCCGCGCCCAAAAAATAGCAGCCGAACCCCTTGGCGCCTAGTTTGTCCAGCGGAAAAATGTCAAAAAAAGTGGTGGGCTATACCCTTGGGGCGTGGGGCAGGCGAACTTCGTCCACCGGACTCGGAATGGGCCAAGGCTTTGTCCACCCCCTCCCCACGACAAAAATAGGCCGTGGGCACAGCCGCGCCCAAAAAAGAGCTGCCGAACCCCTTGGCACCAAGTTCGTCCTGCGGAAAAATGCCCAAAAAAGGGGTGGGCTATAAAGCCTTGGGGCGTGGGGCCGGCGAACTTCATCCCCCGGACTCGGAATGGGCCGAGACTTTTCCCACCCCCTCCCCGCGCCAAAAATAGCCCGCGGCCACAGCCGCGCCGAAAAAAGAGCAGTCGAACCGCTTGGCGCCAACTTCGTCCTGCGGAAAAATGCCCAAAAAAGGGGTGTACTATAGCCTTGGGCCGTGGGGCTGCCGAAGTTCGTCCGCCGGACTCGGAATGGGGCGAGACTTTTCCCACCCCCTCCCCACGACAAAAATAGGCCGCGGGCACAGCCGCACCCAAAAAGAGCAGCCGAACCCCTTGGCGCCAAGTTCGTCCTGCGGAAAAATGCCCAAAAAAGGGGTGGGCTATAGCCTTGGGGCGTGCGGCAGGCGAACTTCGTCCGCCGGACTCGGAATGGGCCGAGACTTTGCCCACCCCCTGCCTGTGACAAAAATAGGCCGCGGGCACAGCCGCGCCCAAAAAAGAGCAGCCGAACCCCTTGGCGCCAAGTTCGAATTGCGCAAAAATGCCCAAAAAAGGGGTGGGCTATATAGCCTTGGGGCGTGGGGCAGGCGAACTTCGTCCCCCGGACTCGGAATGGGCCGAGACTTTCCCCACCCCCTCCCCTCGACATAAATAGGCCGCGGGCACATCCGCACCCAAAAAGAGCAGCCGAACCCCTTCGCGCCAAGTTCGTCCTGCGGAAAAATGCCCAAAAAAGGGGTGGGCTATAGCCTTGGGGCGTGGGGCGGGCGAACTTCGTCCGCCGGACTCGAAATGGGCCGAGACTTTGCCCACCCCCTCGCTGTGACAAAAATAGGCCGCGGGCACAGCCGCGCCCAAAAAACAGCAGCCGAACCCCTTGGCGCCATGTTCGTCCTGCGGAAAAATGCCCAAAAAAGGGGTGGGCTATAGCCTTGGGGCGTGCGGCAGGCGAACTTCGTCCGCCGGACTCGGAATGGGCCGAGACTTTGCCCACCCCCCTCCCTGTGACAAAAATAGGCCGCGGGCACAGCCGCGCCCAAAAAAGAGCAGCCGAACCCCTTGGCGCCAAGTTCGAATTGCGCAAAAATGCCCAAAAAAGGGGTGGGCTATATAGCCTTGGGGCGTGGGGCAGGCGAACTTCGTCCCCCGGACTCGGAATGGGCCGAGACTTTCCCCACCCCCTCCCCTCGACATAAATAGGCCGCGGGCACATCCGCACCCAAAAAGAGCAGCCGAACCCCTTCGCGCCAAGTTCGTCCTGCGGAAAAATGCCCAAAAAAGGGGTGGGCTATAGCCTTGGGGCGTGGGGCGGGCGAACTTCGTCCGCCGGACTCGAAATGGGCCGAGACTTTGCCCACCCCCTCCCTGTGACAAAAATAGGCCGCGGGCACAGCCGCGCCCAAAAAACAGCAGCCGAACCCCTTGGCGCCATGTTCGTCCTGCGGAAAAATGCCCAAAAAAGGGGTGTACTATAGCCTTGGGCCGTGGGGCTGCCGAAGATCGTCCGCCGGACTTGGAATGGGCCGAGACCTTTCCCACCCCCTCCCCGCGACAAAAATAGGCCGCGGGCACAGCCGCGCCCAAAAAAGAGCAGCCAAACCCCTTGGCACCAAGTTCGTCCTGTGGAAAAATGCCCGAAAAAGTGGTGGGCTATAGCCTTGGGGCGTGGGCCTGGCGTACTCCGTACGCCGGACTCGGAATGGGCCGAGACTCTGCCCACCTCTTCCCCGTGACAAAAATAGGCCGCGGGCACATCCGCGCCAAAAAGAATAGCAGCCGAACCCCTTGGCGCCAAGTTCGTCCTGCGGACAAATGGACAAAAAGGGGTGTGCTATAGCCTTGGGGCGTGGGGCAGCCGAAGTTCATCCGCCGTACACAGAACGGGCCGAGACTTTTCCCACCCCCTCCCAACGATAAAAATAGGCCGCGGGCACAGCCGCGCCCAAAAAAGAGCAGCTGAACCCCTTGGCGCCAAGTTCGTCCTGTGGAAAAATCCCAAAAAAGGGGTGGGCTATAGCCTTGGGGCTTGGGGCGGGCGAACTTCGTCCGCCGGACTCGGAATGTGCCGAGACTTTGGCCACCCCCTCCCCGCAACAAAAATAGGCCGTGGGCACAGCCGCGCCCAAAAAAAAGCAGACGAACCCCTTGGCGCCAAGTTCTTCCTGCGGAAAAATGCCCAAAAAAGGGGTGTGCTATAGCCTTGGGGCGTGGGGCTGCCGAAGTTCATCCGCTGGACTCGGAATGGGCCGAGACTTTTCTCACCCCCTCTCCGCGGCAAAAATAGGCCGCGGGCACAGCCACGTGCAAAAAAGAGCAGCCGAACCCCTTGGCGCTAAATTCGTCCGGCGGAAAAATGCCCAAAAAAGGGGTGGGCTATAGCCTTGGGGCGTGGCGCGGGCGAACTTCGTCCGCCTTCCTCGGAATGGGCCGAACCTTTGCCCACCCCCTCCCCGCGACAAACGTAGGCCGCGGGCACAGCCTCGCGCAAAAAAGAGCAGCCGAACCGCTTGGCGCCAAGTTCGTCCTGCGGAAAAATGCCCAAAAAAGGGGTGCGCTATAGCCTTTGGGCGTGGGGCTGGCGAACTTCGTCCGCCTTCCTCGGAATGGGCCGAGACTTTGACCACCACCTCCCCGCACTAAAAATAAGCTACGGGCACAGCCGCGCCCAAAAAATAGCAGCCGAACCCCTTGGCGCCAAGTTCGTCCTGCGGAAAAATGCTCAAAAAGGGGGTGGGCTATACAGCCTTGGAGCGTGGGGCGGGCGAACTTCGTCCGCGGGACTCGGAATGGGCCAAGAGTTTGGCCACCCCCTCCCTAGGACAAAAATAGGCCGCGGGCACAACCGCGCCCAAAAAAGAGCAGCCGAACCCCTTGGCGCCAAGTTCGTCCTGCGGAAAAATGCCCAAAAAAGGGGTGTGCTATAGCCTTTGGGCGTGGGGCCGGCGAACTTCGTCCGCCTTCCTCGGAATGGGCCGAGAATTTGCCCACCCCCCCCCCCCCCCCCCGCACTAAAAATAAGCTATGAGCACAGCCGCGCCCAAAAAAGAGCAGCCGAACCCCTTGGCGCCAGGTTCGTCCTGCGGAAAAATGCTCAAAAAGGGGGTGGGCTATAGCCTTGGGGTGTGGGGCGGGCGAACTTCGTCCGCCTTCGACGGAACGGGCCGAGACTTTGCCCACCCCCTCCCCACGACAAAAATAGGCCGTGGGCACAACCTCGCATAAAAAAGAGCAGCCGAACCCCTTGGCGCCAAGTTCGTCCTGCGGAAAAATGCCCAAAAAAGGGGTGGGCTATAGCCTTTGGGCGTGGGGCTGGCGAACTTCGTCTGCCTTCCTCGGAATGGGCCGAGAGTTTGCCCACCCCCTCCCTGCACTAAAAATAAGCTGCGGGCACAGCCGCGCCCAAAAAAGAGCAGCCGAACCCCTTAGCGCCATGTTCGTCCTGTGGAAAAATGCCCAAAAAAGGGTGGGCTATAGCCTTGGGTCGTGGGGCTGGCGAACTTCGTCCGCCGGACTCGGAATGAGCCGAGAGTTTGCCCACCCCCTCCCCACGACAAAAATAGGCCGCGGGCACAGCCGCATCCAAAAAAGAGCAGCCGAACCCCTTGGCGCCAAGTTCGTCCTGCGGAAAAATGCCCAAAAAAGGGGTGTGCTATAGCCTTTGGGCGTGGGGCCGGCGAACTTCGTCCGCCTTCCTCGGAATGGGCCGAGACTTTTCCCACCCCCTCCAGCGACAAAAATAGGCTGCGGGCCCAGCCGCGCCCAAAAAAGTGCAGGCGAACCCCTTGGCGCCAAGTTCGTCCTGCGGAAAAATGCCCAAAAAAGGGTGTGCTATAGCCTTTAGGCGCGGGGCTGGCGAACTTCGTCCGCCTTCCTCGGAATGGGCCGGGAATTTGCACACCCCCCCCCCCCCCCCCCCCGCACTAAAAATAAGCTACGGGCACAGCCGCGCCCAAAAAAGAGCAGCCGAACCCCTTGGCGCCAGGCTCGTCCTGCGGAGAAATGCCCAAAAAGGGGGTGGGCTATAGCCTTGGGGCGTGGGGCGGGCGAACTTCGTCCGCCTTCCTCGAAATGGGCCGAGACTTTGCCCACCCCCTCCCCACGACAAAAATAGGCCGCGGGCACAGCCTCGCGCAAAAAAGAGCAGCCGAACCCCTTTGTGCCAAGTTCGTCCGGCGGAAAAATGCCCAAAAAAGGGGTGGGCTATAGCCTTTGGGCGTGGGGCCGGCGAACTTCGTCCGCCTTCCTCGGAATGGGCCGAGTCTTTGCCCACCCCCTCCCCGCACTAAAAGTAAGCTGCGGGCACAGCCGCGCCCAAAAAAGAGCAGCCGAACCCCTTAACGCCATGTTCGTCCTGTGGAAAAATGCCCAAAAAAGGGTGGGCTATAGCCTTGGGTCGTGGGGCTGGCGAACTTCGTCCGCCGGACTCGGAATGAGCCGAGAGTTTGCCCACCCCCTCCCCACGACAAAAATAGGCCGCGGGCAGAGCCGCATCCAAAAAAGAGCAGCCAAACCCCATTGCGCCAAGTTCGTCCTGCGGAAAAATGCCCAAAAAAGGGGTGTGCTATAGCCATGGGGCGTGGGGCTGCCGAAGTTCGTACGCCGGACTCGGAATGGGCCGAGACTTTTCCCACCCCCTCCCTGCGACAAAAATAGGCCGCGGGCCCAGCCGCGTACAAAAAAGAGCAGCCGAACCCCTTGGCGCCAAGTTCGTCCTGCAGAAAAATTCCCAAAAAAGGGGTGTGCTATAGCCTTTGGACGTGGGGCCGGCGAACTTCGTCCGCCTTCCTCGGAATGGGCCGAGTCTTTGCCCACCCCCTCCCCGCACTAAAAGTAAGCTGCGGGCACAGCCGCGCCCAAAAAAGAGCAGCCGAACCCCTTGGCGCCAGGTTCGTCCTGCGGAAAAATGCCCAAAAAGGGGTGGGCTATAGCCTTGGGGCGTGGGGCCGGCGAACTTCATCCGCCTTCCTTGGAATGGGCCGAGACTTTGCCCACCCCCTCCCCGCGACAAAAATAGTCCGCGGGCACAGCCTCGCCCAAAAAAGAGCAGCCGAACCCCTTGGCACCAAGTTCGTCCTGCGGAAAAATGCCCAAAAAAGGGGTGTGCTATAGCCTTTGGGCGTGGGGCCGGCGAACTTCGCCCGCCTTCCTCGGAATGGGCCGAGACTTTGCCCACCCCCTCCCCGCACTAAAAATAAGCTGCGGGCACAGCCGCGCCCAAAAAAGAGCAGCCGAACCCCTTGGCGCCACGTTCGTCCTGCGGAAAAATGCTCAAAAAGGGGGTGGGCTATAGCCTTGGGTCGTGGGGCGGGTGAACTTCGTCCGCCGGACTCGGAATGGGCTGAGACTTTTCCCACCCCCTCCCGGCGACAAAAATAGGCCGCGGGCAGAGCCGCGCCCAAAAAAGAGCAGCCGGAACCCTTGGCGCCAAGTTCGTCCTGCGGAAAAATGCCCAAAAAAGGGTGGGCTATAGCCTTGAGTCGTGGGGCTGGCGAACTTCGTCCGCTGGACTCGGAATGAACCGAGACTTTGCCCACCCCCTCCCCGCGAAAAAAATAGGCCGCGGGCACCACCGCTCCCAAAAAAGAGCAGCCGAACCCCATTGCGCCAAGTTCATCCTGCGGAAAAATGCCAAAAAAGGGGTGTGCTATAGCCTTGGGGCGTGGGGCTGCCGAAGTTCGTACGCCGGAGTCGGAATGGGCCGAGACTTTTCCCACCCCCTCCCTGCGACAAAAATAGGCCGCGGGCCCAGCCGCGCGCAAAAAAGAGCAGCCGAACCCCTTGGCGCCAAGTTCGTCCAGCGGAAAAATTCCCTAAAAAGGGGTGTGCTATAGCCTTTGGGCGTGGGGCCGGCGAACTTGGTCCGCCTTCCTCGGAATGGGCCGAGTCTTTGCCCACCCCCTCCCCGCACTAAAAGTAAGCTTCGGGCACAGCCGCGCCCAAAAAAGAGCAGCCGAACCCGTTAACGCCATGTTCGTCCTGTGGAAAAATGCCCAGAAAAGGGGTGGGCTATAGCCTTGGGGTGTGGGGCTGGCCAACTTCGTCCACCGGACTTGGAATGGGCCGAGACTTTTCTCACCCCCTCCCGGCGACAAAAATAGGCCGCGGGCACAACCGCGCCCATAAAAGAGCAGCCGAACCCCTTGGCGCCATGTTCGTCCTGTGGAAAAATGCCCAAAAAAGGGTGGGCTATAGCCTTGAGTCGTGGGGCTGGCGAACTTCGTCCGCTGGACTCGGAATGAACCGAGACTTTGCCCACCCCCTCCCCGCAAAAAAAATCGGCCGCGGGCACCGCCGCTCCCAAAAAAGAGCAGCCGAACCCCATTGCGCCAAGTTCATCCTGCGGAAAAATGCAAAAAAAGGGGTGTGCTATAGCCTTGGGGCGTGGTGCTGCCGAAGTTCGTACGCCGGAGTCGGAATGGGCCGAGACTTTTCCCACCCCCTCCCTGCGACAAAAATAGGCCGCGGGCCCAGCCGCGCGCAAAAAAGAGCAGCCGAACCCCTTGGCGCCAAGTTCGTCCTGCGGAAAAATTCCCAAAAAAGGGGTGTGCTATAGCCTTTGGACGTGGGGCCGGCGAACTTCGTCCGCCTTCCTCGGAATGGGCCGAGTCTTTGCCCACCCCCTCCCCGCACTAAAAGTAAGCTGCGGGCACAGCCGCGCCCAAAAAAGAGCAGCCGAACCCCTTGGCGCCAGGTTCGTCCTGCGGAAAAATGCCCAAAAAGGGGTGGGCTATAGCCTTGGGGCGTGGGGCCGGCGAACTTCATCCGCCTTCCTTGGAATGGGCCGAGACTTTGCCCACCCCCTCCCCGCGACAAAAATAGTCCGCGGGCACAACCTCGCCCAAAAAAGAGCAGCCGAACCCCTTGGCGCCAAGTTCGGCCTGCGGAAAAATGCCCAAAAAAGGGGTGTGCTATAGCCTTTGGGCGTGGGGCCGGCGAACTTCGCCCGCCTTCCTCGGAATGGGCCGAGACTTTGCCCACCCCCTCCCCGCACTAAAAATAAGCTGCGGGCACAGCCGCGCCCAAAAAAGAGCAGCCGAACCCCTTGGCGCCACGTTCGTCCTGCGGAAAAATGCTCAAAAAGGGGGTGGGCTATAGCCTTGGGTCGTGGGGCGGGTGAACTTCGTCCGCCGGACTCGGAATGGGCTGAGACTTTTCCCACCCCCTCCCGGCGACAAAAATAGGCCGCGGGCAGAGCCGCGCCCAAAAAAGAGCAGCCGGAACCCTTGGCGCCAAGTTCGTCCTGCGGAAAAATGCCCAAAAAAGGGTGGGCTATAGCCTTGAGTCGTGGGGCTGGCGAACTTCGTCCGCTGGACTCGGAATGAACCGAGACTTTGCTCACCCCCTCCCCGCGAAAGAAATAGGCTGCGGGCACCACCGCTCCCAAAAAAGAGCAGCCGAACCCCATTGCGCCAAGTTCATCCTGCGGAAAAATGCCAAAAAAGGGGTGTGCTATAGCCTTGGGGCGTGGGGCTGCCGAAGTTCGTACGCCGGAGTCGGAATGGGCCGAGACTTTTCCCACCCCCTCCCTGCGACAAAAATAGACCGCGGGCCCAGCCGCGCGCAAAAAAGAGCAGCCGAACCCCTTGGCGCCAAGTTCGTCCTGCGGAAAAATTCCCAAAAAAGGGGTGTGCTATAGCCTTTGGACGTGGGGCCGGCGAACTTCGTCCGCCTTCCTCGGAATGGGCCGAGTCTTTGCCCACCCCCTCCCCGCACTAAAAGTAAGCTGCGGGCACAGCCGCGCCCAAAAAAGAGCAGCCGAACCCCTTGGCGCCAGGTTCGTCCTGCGGAAAAATGCCCAAAAAGGGGTGGGCTATAGCCTTGGGGCGTGGGGCCGGCGAACTTCATCCGCCTTCCTTGGAATGGGCCGAGACTTTGCCCACCCCCTCCCCGCGACAAAAATAGTCCGCGGGCACAGCCTCGCCCAAAAAAGAGCAGCCGAACCCCTTGGCGCCATGTTCGTCCTGCGGAAAAATGCCCAAAAAAGGGGTGTGCTATAGCCTTTGGGCGTGGGGCCGGCGAACTTCGCCCGCCTTCCTCGGAATGGGCCGAGACTTTGCCCACCCCCTCCCCGCACTAAAAATAAGCTGCGGGCACAGCCGCGCCCAAAAAAGAGCAGCCGAACCCCTTGGCGCCACGTTCGTCCTGCGGAAAAATGCTCAAAAAGGGGGTGGGCTATAGCCTTGGGTCGTGGGGCGGGTGAACTTCGTCCGCCGGACTCGGAATGGGCTGAGACTTTTCCCACCCCCTCCCGGCGACAAAAATAGGCCGCGGGCAGAGCCGCGCCCAAAAAAGAGCAGCCGGAACCCTTGGCGCCAAGTTCGTCCTGCGGAAAAATGCCCAAAAAAGGGTGGGCTATACCCTTGAGTCGTGGGGCTGGCGAACTTCGTCCGCTGGACTCGGAATGAACCGAGACTTTGCTCACCCCCTCCCCGCGAAAGAAATAGGCCGCGGGCACCACCGCTCCCAAAAAAGAGCAGCCGAACCCCATTGCGCCAAGTTCATCCTGCGGAAAAATGCCAAAAAAGGGGTGTGCTATAGCCTTGGGGCGTGGGGCTGCCGAAGTTCGTACGCCGGAGTCGGAATGGGCCGAGACTTTTCCCACCCCCTCCCTGCGACAAAAATAGGCCGCGGGCCCAGCCGCGCGCAAAAAAGAGCAGCCGAACCCCTTGGCGCCAAGTTCGTCCAGCGGAAAAATTCCCTAAAAAGGGGTGTGCTATAGCCTTTGGGCGTGGGGCCGGCGAACTTGGTCCGCCTTCCTCGGAATGGGCCGAGTCTTTGCCCACCCCCTCCCCGCACTAAAAGTAAGCTTCGGGCACAGCCGCGCCCAAAAAAGAGCAGCCGAACCCCTTAACGCCATGTTCGTCCTGTGGAAAAATGCCCAGAAAAGGGGTGGGCTATAGCCTTGGGGCGTGGGGCTGGCCAACTTCGTCCACCGGACTTGGAATGGGCCGAGACTTTTCCCACCCCCTCCCGGCGACAAAAATAGGCCGCGGGCACAACCGCGCCCAAAAAAGAGCAGCCGAACCCCTTGGCGCCATGTTCATCCTGTGGAAAAATGCCCAAAAAAGGGTGGGCTATAGCCTTGAGTCGTGGGGCTGGCGAACTTCGTCCGCTGGACTCGGAATGAACCGAGACTTTGCCCACCCCCTCCCCGCGAAAAAAATCGGCCGCGGGCACCGCCGCTCCCAAAAAAGAGCAGCCGAACCCCATTGCGCCAAGTTCATCCTGCGGAAAAATGCAAAAAAAGGGGTGTGCTATAGCCTTGGGGCGTGGTGCTGCCGAAGTTCGTACGCCGGAGTCGGAATGGGCCGAGACTTTTCCCACCCCCTCCCTGCGACAAAAATAGACCGCGGGCCCAGCCGCGCGCAAAAAAGAGCAGCCGAACCCCTTGGCGCCAAGTTCGTCCTGCGGAAAAATTCCCAAAAAAGGGGTGTGCTATAGCCTTTGGACGTGGGGCCGGCGAACTTCGTCCGCCTTCCTCGGAATGGGCCGAGTCTTTGCCCACCCCCTCCCCGCACTAAAAGTAAGCTGCGGGCACAGCCGCGCCCAAAAAAGAGCAGCCGAACCCCTTGGCGCCAGGTTCGTCCTGCGGAAAAATGCCCAAAAAGGGGTGGGCTATAGCCTTGGGGCGTGGGGCCGGCGAACTTCATCCGCCTTCCTTGGAATGGGCCGAGACTTTGCCCACCCCCTCCCCGCGACAAAAATAGTCCGCGGGCACAACCTCGCCCAAAAAAGAGCAGCCGAACCCCTTGGCGCCAAGTTCGGCCTGCGGAAAAATGCCCAAAAAAGGGGTGTGCTATAGCCTTTGGGCGTGGGGCCGGCGAACTTCGCCCGCCTTCCTCGGAATGGGCCGAGACTTTGCCCACCCCCTCCCCGCACTAAAAATAAGCTGCGGGCACAGCCGCGCCCAAAAAAGAGCAGCCGAACCCCTTGGCGCCACGTTCGTCCTGCGGAAAAATGCTCAAAAAGGGGGTGGGCTATAGCCTTGGGTCGTGGGGCGGGTGAACTTCGTCCGCCGGACTCGGAATGGGCTGAGACTTTTCCCACCCCCTCCCGGCGACAAAAATAGGCCGCGGGCAGAGCCGCGCCCAAAAAAGAGCAGCCGGAACCCTTGGCGCCAAGTTCGTCCTGCGGAAAAATGCCCAAAAAAGGGTGGGCTATAGCCTTGAGTCGTGGGGCTGGCGAACTTCGTCCGCTGGACTCGGAATGAACCGAGACTTTGCTCACCCCCTCCCCGCGAAAGAAATAGGCTGCGGGCACCACCGCTCCCAAAAAAGAGCAGCCGAACCCCATTGCGCCAAGTTCATCCTGCGGAAAAATGCCAAAAAAGGGGTGTGCTATAGCCTTGGGGCGTGGGGCTGCCGAAGTTCGTACGCCGGAGTCGGAATGGGCCGAGACTTTTCCCACCCCCTCCCTGCGACAAAAATAGGCCGCGGGCCCAGCCGCGCGCAAAAAAGAGCAGCCGAACCCCTTGGCGCCAAGTTCGTCCAGCGGAAAAATTCCCTAAAAAGGGGTGTGCTATAGCCTTTGGGCGTGGGGCCGGCGAACTTGGTCCGCCTTCCTCGGAATGGGCCGAGTCTTTGCCCACCCCCTCCCCGCACTAAAAGTAAGCTTCGGGCACAGCCGCGCCCAAAAAAGAGCAGCCGAACCCCTTAACGCCATGTTCGTCCTGTGGAAAAATGCCCAGAAAAGGGGTGGGCTATAGCCTTGGGGCGTGGGGCTGGCCAACTTCGTCCACCGGACTTGGAATGGGCCGAGACTTTTCCCACCCCCTCCCGGCGACAAAAATAGGCCGCGGGCACAACCGCGCCCAAAAAAGAGCAGCCGAACCCCTTGGCGCCATGTTCGTCCTGTGGAAAAATGCCCAAAAAAGGGTGGGCTATAGCCTTGAGTCGTGGGGCTGGCGAACTTCGTCCGCTGGACTCGGAATGAACCGAGACTTTGCCCACCCCCTGCCCGCGAAAAAAATCGGCCGCGGGCACCGCCGCTCCCAAAAAAGAGCAGCCGAACCCCATTGCGCCAAGTTCATCCTGCGGAAAAATGCAAAAAAAGGGGTGTGCTATAGCCTTGGGGCGTGGTGCTGCCGAAGTTCGTACGCCGGAGTCGGAATGGGCCGAGACTTTTCCCACCCCCTCCCTGCGACAAAAATAGGCCGCGGGCCCAGCCGCGCGCAAAAAAGAGCAGCCGAACCCCTTGGCGCCAAGTTCGTCCTGCGGAAAAATTCCCTAAAAAGGGGTGTGCTATAGCCTTTGGGCGTGGGGCCGGCGATCTTCGTCCGCCTTCCTCGGAATGGGCCGAGTCTTTGCCCACCCCCTCCCCGCACTAAAAGTAAGCTTCGGGCACAGCCGCGCTCAAAAAAGAGCAGCCGAACCCCTTAACGCCATGTTCGTCCTGTGGAAAAATGCCCAGAAAAGGGGTGGGCTATAGCCTTGGGGCGTGGGGCTGGCCAACTTCGTCCACCGGACTCGGAATGAGCCGAGACTTTTCCCACCCCCTCCCCGCGACAAACATAGGCCGCGGGCACAGCCGTGCCCTAAAAAGAGCAGCCGAACCCCTTGGCGCCAAGTTCGTCCTGCGGAAAAATGCCCAAAAAAGGGGTGGCCTATAGCCTTGGGGCGTGGGGCTGGCGAACTTCGTCCGTCGGACTCGGAATGGGCCGAGACTTTTCCCACCTCCTCCCCGAAACAAAAATAGGCTGCGGGCACCGCCGCGCCCAAAAAAGAGCAGGCGAACCCCTTGGCGCCAAGTTCGTCCTGTGGAAAAATCCCCAAAAAAAGTGTGGGCTATAGCCTTGGGACGTGGGGCGGGCGAACTTCGTACGCCTTCCTCGGAATGGGCCGAGAATTTGCCCACCCCCTCCCCGTGACAAAAATAGGCCGCGGGCACAGCCGTTCCCAAAAAAGAGCAGCCGAACCCCTTGGCGCCAAGTTCGTCCTGCGGAAAAAAGGCCAAAAGGGGGTGGGCTATAGCCTTGGGGCGTGGGGCTCGCGAATTTCGCCCGCCGGACTTGGAATTGGCCAAAACTTTGCCCACCCCCTCCCCGCGACAAAAATAGGCCGCGGGCACAGCTGCGCCGAAAAAAGAGCAGCCGAACCCCTTGGCGTCAAGTTCGTCCTGTGGAAAAATCCCCAAAAAAAGTGTGGGCTATAGCCTTGGGGCGTGGGGCGGGCGAACTTTGTTCGCCTTCCTCGGAATGGGCCGAGAATTTGCCCACCCCCTCCCCGCGACAAAAATAGGCCGCGGGCACTGCCGTGCCCAAAAAAGAGCAGCCGAACCCCTTGGCGCCAAGTTCGTCCTGCGGAAAAAAGCCCAAAAAGGGGGTGGGCTATAGCCTTGGGGCGTGGGGCTCGCGAATTTCGCCCGCCGGACTTGGAATGGGCCAAGACTTTGCCCACCCCCTCCCCGCGACAAAAATAGGCCGCGGGCGCAGCTGCGCCGAAAAAAGAGCAGCCGAACCCCTTGGCGTCAAGTTCGTCCTGCAGAAAAATGTCCAAAAAAGGGGGTGGGCTATAGCCTTGTGGCGTGGGGCGGGCGAACTTCATCCGCCGGACTCGGAATGGGCCGAGACTTTCCCCACCCCGTGACAAAAATAGGCCGCGGGCACAGCCGCACCCAAAAAAGAGCAGCCAAACCCCTTGGCGCCAAGTTCGTCCTGCGGAGAAATGCCCAAAATAGGGGTGGGCTGTAGCCTTGGGGCGTGGGGCTGGCGAACATCGTCCGCCGGACTCGGAATGGGCCGAGACTTTCCGCACCCCCTCCCCAGGACAAAAATAGGCCGCGGGCACAGCTGCGCCCAAAAAAGAGCAGTCAAACCCCTTGGCGCATAGTTCGTCCTGCGGAAAAATGCCCAAAAAGGGGGTGGGCTACAGCCTTGGGGCGTGGGGCGGGCGAACTTCGTCCGCCGGACTCCGAATGGGCTGAGACTTTTCCCACCCCCTCCCGGCGACAAAAATAGGCCGCGGGCAGAGCCGCGCCCAAAAAAGAGCGGCCGGAACCCTTGGCGCCAAGTTCGTCCTGCGGAAAAATGCCCAAAAAGGGGGTGGGCTATAGCCATGGCGCGTGGGGCGGGCGAACATCGTCCGCCGGACTTGGAATGGGACGAGACTTTCCACACCCCCTCCCCGCGACAAAAATAGGCCGCGGGCACAGCCGCTCCGAAAAAAGAGCTGCCAAACCCCGTGGCGCCAACTTCGTCCTGCGGAAAAATGCCCAAAAAGCGGGTGGGCTGTAGCCTTGGGGCGTGGGGCCGGCGCACTTCGTCCGCCGGACTCGGAATGGGCCGAGACTTTTCCCACCCCCTCCACACGACCAAAATAGGCCGTGGGCACCGCAGCGCCCAGAAAAGGGCAGCCAAACCCCTTGGCGCCAAGTTCGTCCTGCGGAAAAATGCCCAAAAACGGGGTGTGCTATGGCCTTGGGGCGTGGGGCTGGCGAAGTTCGTCCGCCGGCCTCAGAACGGGCCGAGACTTTTCCCACCCCCTCCCCGCGACAAAAATAGGCCGCAGGCACAGCCGCGCCCAAAAAAGAGCATCCGAACCCCTTGGCGCCAAGTTCGTCCTGCGGAAAAATGCACAAAAAAGGGGTGGCCTATAGCCTTGGGGCGTGGGGCTAGCGAACTTCGTCCGTCGGACTCGGAATGGGCCGAGACTTTTCCCACCTCCTCCCCGCAACAAAAATAGGCTGCGGGCACCGCCGCGCCCAAAAAAGAGCAGGCGAACCCCTTGGCGCCAAGTTCGTCCTGTGGAAAAATCCCCAAAAAAAGTGTGGGCTATAGCCTTGGGGCGTGGGGCGGGCGAACTTCGTTCGCCTTCCTCGGAATGGGCCGAGAATTTGCCCACCCCCTCCCCGCGACAAAAATAGGCCACGGGCACAGGCGTGCCCAAAAACGAGCAGCCGAACCCCTTGGCGCCAAGTTCGTCCTGCGGAAAAAAGCCCAAAAAGGGGGTGGACTATAGCCTTGGGGCGTGACGCTCGCGAATTTCGCCCGCCGGACTTGGAATGGGCCAATACTTTGCCCACCGCCTCCCCGCGACAAAAATAGGCCGCGGGCACAGCCGCACCCAAAAAAGAGCAGCCAAACCCCTTGGCGCAAAGTTCGTCCTGCGGAGAAATGCCCAAAAAAGGGGTGGGCTGTAGCCTTGGGGCGTGGGGCTGGCGAACATCGTCCGCCGGACTCGGAATGGGCCGAGACTTTCCGCACCCCCTCCCCATGACAAAAATAGGCCGCGGGCACAGCTGCGCCCAAAAAAGAGCAGTCAAACCCCTTGACGCATAGTTTGTCCGGCGGAAAAATGCCCAAAAAGGGGGTGGGCTACAGACTTGGGGCGTGGGGCGGGCGAACTTCGTCCGCCGGACTCCGAATGGGCTGAGACTTTTCCCACCCCCTCCCGGCGACAAAAATAGGCCACGGGCAGAGCCGCGCCCAAAAAAGAGCAGCCGGAACCCTTGGCGCCAAGTTCGTCCTGCGGAAAAATGCCCAAAAAGGGGGTGGGCTAAAGCCATGGCGAGTGGGGCGGGCGAACTTCGTCCGCCGGACTTGGAATGGGACGAGACTTTCCACACCCCCTCCCCGCGACAAAAATAGGCCGCGGGCACAGCTGCTCCAAAAAAAGAGCTGCCAAACCCCGTGGCGCCAACTTCGTCCTGCGGAAAAATGCCCAAAAAGCGGGTGGGCTGTAGCCTTGGGGCGTGGGGCCGGCGCACTTCGTCCGCCGGACTCGGAATGGGCCGAGACTTTTCCCACCCCCTCCACACGACAAAAATAGGCCGCGGGCACAGCCGCGCCCAAAAAAGAGCAGCCGAACCCCTTGGCGCCAAGTTCGTCCTGCGGAAAAATGCCCAAAAAAGGGGTGTGCTATAGCCTTGGGGCGTGGGGCTGGCGAAGTTCGTCCGCCGGCCTCAGAACGGGCCGAGACTTTTCCCACCCCCTCCCCGCGACAAAAATAGGCCGCGGGCACAGCCGCGCCCAAAAAAGAGCAGCCGAACCCCTTGGCGCCAAGTTCGTCCTGCGGAAAAATGCCCAAAAAAGGGGTGGCCTATAGCATTGGGGCGTGGGGCTGGCGAACTTCGTCCGTCGGACTCGGAATGGGCCGAGACTTTTCCCACCTCCTCCCCGAAACAAAAATAGGCTGCGGGCACCGCCGCGCCCAAAAAAGAGTAGGCGAACCCCTTGGCCTCAAGTTCGTCCTGTGGAAAAATCCCCAAAAAAAGTGTGGGCTATAGCCTTGGGGCGTGGGGTGGGCGAACTTCGTTCGCCTTCCTCGGAATGGGCCGAGAATTTGCCCACCCCCTCCCCGCGACAAAAATAGGCCGTGGGCACGGCCGTGCCCAAAAAAGAGCAGCCGAATCCCTTTGCGCCAAGTTCGTCCTGCGGAAAAAAGCCCAAAAAGGGGGTGGGCTATAGCCTAGCGGCGTGGGGCTCGCGAATTTCGCCCGCCGGACTTGGAATGGGCCAAGACTTTGCCCACCCCCTCCCCGCGACAAAAATAGGCCTCGGGCACAGCTGCGTCGAAAAAAGAGCAGCCGAACCCCTTGGCGTCAAGTTCGTCCTGTAGAAAAATGCCCAAAAAGGGGGTGGGCTATAGCCTTGTGGCGTGGGGCGGGCGAACTTCATCCGCCGGACTCGGAATGGGCCGAGACTTTCCCCACCCCGCGACAAAAATAGGCCGCGGGCACAGCCGCACCCAAAAAAGAGCAGCCAAACCCCTTGGCACCAAGTTCGTCCTGCGGAGAAATGCCCAAAAAAGGGGTTGGCTGTAGCCTTGGGGCGTGGGGCTGGCGAACATCGTCCGCCGGACTCGGAATGGACCGAGACTTTCCGCACCCCCTCCCCGTGACAAAAATAGGCCGCGGGCACAGCTGCGCCCAAAAAAGAGCAGTCAAACCCCTTGGCGCATAGTTCGTCCTGCGGAAAAATGCCCAAAAAGGGGGTGGGCTACAGACTTGAGGCGTGGGGCGGGCGAACTTCGTCCGCCGGACTCCGAATGGGCTGAGACTTTTCCCACCCCCTCCCGGCAACAAAAATAGACCGCGGGCAGAGCCGCGCCCAAAAAAGAGCAGCCGGAACCCTTGGCGCTAAGTTCGTCCTGCGGAAAAATGCCCAAAAAGGGGGTGGGCTATAGCCATGGCGCGTGGGGCGGGCGAACTTCGTCCGCCGGACTTGGAATGGGACGAGACTTTCCACACCCCCTTCCCGCGACAAAAATAGGCCGCGGGCACAGCCGCTCCGAATAAAGAGCTGCCAAACCCCGTGGCGCCAACTTCGTCCTGCGGAAAAATGCCCAAAAAGCGGGTGGGCTGTAGCCTTGGGGCGTGGGGCCGGCGCACTTCGTCCGCCGGACTCGGAATGGGCCGAGACTTTTCCCACCCCCTCCACACGACAAAAATAGGCCGCGGGCACAGCCGCGCCCAAAAAAGAGCAGCCGAACCCCTTGGCGCCAAGTTCGTCCTGCGGAAAAATGCCCAAAAAAGGGGTGGCCTATAGCCTTGGGGCGTGGGGCTGGCGAACTTCGTCCGTCGGACTCGGAATGGGCCGAGACTTTTCCCACCTCCTCCCCGAAACAAAAATAGGCTGCGGGCACCGCCGCGCCCAAAAAAGAGCAGGCGAACCCCTTGGCGCCAAGTTCGTCCTGTGGAAAAATCCCCAAAAAAAGTGTGGGCTATAGCCTTGGGACGTGGGGCGGGCGAACTTCGTACGCCTTCCTCGGAATGGGCCGAGAATTTGCCCACCCCCTCCCCGCGACAAAAATAGGCCGCGGGCACAGCCGTTCCCAAAAAAGAGCAGCCGAACCCCTTGGCGCCAAGTTCGTCCTGCGGAAAAAAGGCCAAAAGGGGGTGGGCTATAGCCTTGGGGCGTGGGGCTCGCGAATTTCGCCCGCCGGACTTGGAATTGGCCAAAACTTTGCCCACCCCCTCCCCGCGACAAAAATAGGCCGCGGGCACAGCTGCGCCAAAAAAAGAGCAGCCGAACCCCTTGGCGTCAAGTTCGTCCTGCAGAAAAATGCCCAAAAAGGGGGTGGGCTATAGCCTTGTGGCGTGGGGCGGGCGAACTTCATCCGCCGGCCTCGGAATGGGCCCAGACATTCCCCACCCCGCGACAAAAATAGGCCGCGGGCACAGCCGCACCCAAAAAAGAGCAGCCAAACCCCTTGGCGCCAAGTTCGTCCTGCGGAGAAATGCCCAAAAAAGGGGTGGGCTGTAGCCTTGGGGCGTGGGGCTGGCGAACATCGTCCGCCGGACTCGGAATGGGCCGAGACTTTCCGCACCCCCTCCCCATGACAAAAATAGGCCGCGGGCACAGCCGTGCCCAAAAAAGAGCAGCCGAACCCCTTGGCGCCAAGTTCGTCCTGCGGAAAAAAGCCCAAAAAGGGGGTGGGCTATAGCCTTGGGGCGTGGGGCTCGCGAATTTCGCCCGCCGGACTTGGAATAGGCCAAGACTTTGCCCACCCCCTCCCCGCGACAAAAATAGGCCGCGGGCACAGCTGCGCCGAAAAAAGAGCAGCCGAACCCCTTGGCGTCAAGTTCGTCCTGCAGAAAAATGCCCAAAAAGGGGGTGGGCTATAGCCTTGTGGCGTGGGGCGGGCGAACTTCATCCGCCGGACTCGGAATGGGCCCAGACTTTCCCCACCCCGCGACAAAAATAGGCCGCGGGCACAGCCGCACCCAAAAAAGAGCAGCCAAACCCCTTGGCGCCAAGTTCGTCCTGCGGAGAAATGCCCAAAAAAGGGGTGGGCTGTAGCCTTGGGGCGTGGGGCTGGCGAACATCGTCCGCCGGACTCGGAATGGGCCGAGACTTTCCGCACCCCCTCCCCATGACAAAAATAGGCCGCGGGCACAGCCGTGCCCAAAAAAGAGCAGCCGAACCCCTTGGCGCCAAGTTCGTCCTGCGGAAAAAAGCCCAAAAAGGGAGTGGGCTATAGCCTTCGGGCGTGGGGCTCGCGAATTTCGCCCGCCGGACTTGGAATGGGCCAAGACTTTGCCCACCCCCTCCCCGCGACAAAAATAGGCCGCGGGCACAGCTGCGCCGAAAAAAGAGCAGCCGAACCCCTTGGCGTCAAGTTCGTCCTGCAGAAAAATGCCCAAAAAGGGGGTGGGCTATAGCCTTGTGGCGTGGGGCGGGCGAACTTCATCCGCCGGACTCGGAACGGGCCGAGACTTTTCCCACCCCCTCCCCGCGACAAAAATAGGCCGCGGGCACAGCCGCGCCCAAAAAAGAGCAGCCGAACCCCTTGGCGCCATGTTCGTCCTGCGGAAAAATGCCCAAAAAAGGGGTGGCCTATAGCCTTGGGGCGTGGGGCTGGCGAACTTCGTCCGTCGGACTCGGAATGGGCCGAGACTTTTCCCACCCCCTCCCCATTAAAAAAATAGGCCGTGGGCACAGCCGCGCCCAAAAAAGAGCAGCCGAACCCCTTGGCGCCGAGTTCGTCCTGCGGAAAAATGCCCAAAAAAGGGGTGTGCTATAGCCTTGGGGCGTGGGGCTGCCGAAGTTCGTCCGCCGGCCTCAGAACGGTCCGAGACTTTTCCCACCCCCTCCCCGAAACAAAAATAGGCCGCAGGTACAGCCGCGCCCAAAAAAGAGCAGCCGAACCCCTTGGCGCCAAGTACGTCCTGCGGAAAAATACCCAAAAAAGAGGTGGGCTATAGCCTTGGGGCTTGGGGCTGGCGAACTTCGTCCGCCGGACTCGGAATGGGCCGAGACTTTCCCCACCCCCTCCCCGTGACAAAAATAGGCCACGGGCACAGCCATGCCCAAAAAAGAGCAGCCTAACCCCTAGGCGCCAAGTTCGTCCTGCGGAAAAAAGCCCAAAAAGGGGGTGGGCTATAGCCTTGGGGCGTGGGGCGGGCGAAGTTCGTCCGCCGGACTTGGAATGGGCCGAGACATTTCCCACCCCCTCCCCACGACAAAAATAGGCCGTGGGCACAGCCGCGCCCAAAAAAGAGCAGCCGAACCCCTTGGCGCCGAGTTCGTCCAGCGGAAAAATGCCCAAAAAAGGGGTGTGCTATAGCCTTGGGGTGTGGGGCTGCCGAAGTTCGTCCGCCGGCCTCAGAACGGTCCGAGACTTTTCCCACCCCCTCCCCGAAACAAAAATAGGCCGCAGGTACAGCCGCGCCCAAAAAAGAGCAGCCGAACCCCTTGGCGCCAAGTACGTCCTGCGGAAAAATACCCAAAAAAGAGGTGGGCTATAGCCTTGGGGCTTGGGGCTGGCGAACTTCGTCCGCCGGACTCGGAATGGGCCGAGACTTTCCCCACCCCCTCCCCCCAACAAAAATCGGCGGCGGGCACAGCCGCCCCAAAAAATAGCAGTCGATCCCCTTGGCGCGAAGTTCGTCCTGCGGAAAAATGCCCAAAAAAGGGGTGGGCTATAGCCTTGGCGCGTGGGGCTGGCGAACTTCGTCCGCCGGACTCGGAAAGGGCCGAGACATTCCCCACCCCCTCCCCGCGACAAAAATAGGCCGCGGGTGCAGCCGTGCCCAAAAAAGAGCAGCCGAACATCTTGGCGCCAAGTCAGTCCTGGGGAAAAATGTCCAAAAAAGGGGTGGGCTATAGCCTTGGGGTGTGGGGCTGGCGAACTTCGTCCGCCATCCCCGGAATCGGCCGAGACTTTGCGCACCCCCTCCCCGCAACAATAATAGGCCGCGGGCACAGCCGCACCCAAAAAAGAGCAGCCGAACACCTTGGCACCAAGTCCGTCCTGGGGAAAAAAGTCCAAAAAAGGGGTGTGCTATAGCCTTTGCGCGTGGGGCCGGCGAACTTCGTCCGCCATCCCCGGAATCGGCCGATACTTTGCCCACCCCCTCTCTGCAACAATAATAGGCCGCGGGCACAGCCGCGCCCAAAAAAGAGCAGCCGAACCCCATTGCGCCAAGTTCGTCCTGCGGAAAAATGCCCAAAAAAGGGGTGTGCTATAGCCTTGGGGCGTGGGGCTGCCGAAGTTCATACGCCGGACTCGGAATGGGCCGAGACTTTTCCCACCCCCTCTTGCGACAAAAATACGCTGCGGGCCCAGCCGCGCCCAAAAAAGAGCAGGCGAACCCCTTGGCGCCAAGTTCGTCCTGCAGAAAAATCCCCAAAAAAAGGGTGGGCTATAGCCTTGGGGCGTGGGGCTGGCGAACTTCGTCCACCTTCCTCGGAATGGGCCGAGAATTTGCCCACCCCCTCCGCGCGACAAAAATAGGCCGCGGGCACAGCCGCGCCCAAAAAAGAACAGCCGAACCCCGAGGCGCCAAGTTCGTCCTGCGGAAAAATACCCAAAAATGGGGTGTGCTACAGCCTTGCGGCGTGGGGCCGGCAAAGTTGATCCGCCTTCCTTGGAATGGGCCGAGACTTTGTCCACCCACTCTCCACACCAAAAATAGGCCACGGGCACAGCCGCGCCCAAAAATTCGTCCCCCGGACTCGGAATGGGCCGAGACTTTGCCCACCCCCTCCCCGCGACAAACATAGGCCGCAGGCACAGCTGCGCCCAAAAAAGAGCAGCCAAACCCCTTGGCGCGAAGTTCGTCCTGCGGAAAAATGCGCAAAAAAGGTGTGTGATATAGCCTTTGGACGTGGGGCCGGCGAACTTCGTCCGCCTTCCTTGGAATGGGCCGAGACTTTGGCCACCCCCTCCCCGCGACAAAAATAGGCCGCGGGCACAGCTGCGCCCAAAAAAGAGCAGCCGAACCTCTTGGTGCCAAGTTCGTCCTGCGGAAAAGTGCCCAAAAAAGAGGTGGGCTATAGCCTTGGGGCGTGGGGCTAGCGAACTTCGTCCGCCGGACTCGGAATGGGCCGAGACTTTGGCCACCCCCTCCCCGCGAGAAAAATAGGCCGTGGGCACAGCCGCGCCCAAAAAAGAGCAGCTGAACCCCTTGGCGCCAAGTTCGCCCGGTGGAAAAATGCCCAAAAAGGAGGTGGGCTCTAGCCTTTGGGCGTGGGGCCGGCAAAGTTCATCCGCCTTCCTCGGAATGGGCCGAGACTTCGGCCACCCCCTCCCCACACCAAAAATAGGCCGCGGGCTCAGCCGCGCCCAAAAAAGGGTAGCCGAACCCCTTGGCACCAAGTTCGTCCTGCGGAGAAATGCCCAAAAAAGGGGTGTGCTATAGCCTTGGGGCGTGGGGCCGGCAAAGTTCGTCCGCAGGACTCGGAATGGGCCGAGACTTTTCCCACCCCCTCCGCGGGACAAAAATAGGCCACGGGCACAGCCGCGCCCAAAAAAGAGCAGCCGAACCCCTTGACGCCAAGTTCGTCCAGCGAAAAAATGACCAAAAAAGTGGGTGGGTTATAGCCCTGGGGCGTGGGGCCGGCGAACTTCGTCCGCGGGAAAAGCCGCACCCAAAAAAGAGCAGCCGAACCCCTTGGCGCCAAGTTCGTCCTGCGGAAAAATGCCCAAAAAAGGGGTGTGCTATAGCCTTGGGGCGTGGGGCCGGCAAAGTTCATCCGCCTTCCTCAGAATGGGCCGAGACTTCGGCCACCCACTCCCCGCTCCAAAAATCGGCCGCGGGCACGGCCGCGCCTAAAAATGAGCAGCGGAATCCCTTGGCGCCAAGTTCGTTCGGTGGAAAAATGCGCAAAAAAGGGGTGGGCTGTAGCCTTGGGGCGTGGGGCTGGCGAACTTCGTCCTCCGTCCTCGGAATGGGCCGAGACTTTGGCCACCACCTCCCCGCGACAAAAATAGGCCGCGGGCTCAGCCGCGCCCAAAAAAGGGTAGCCGAACCCCTTGGCACCAAGTTCGTCCTGCGGAGAAATGCCCAAAAAAGGGGTGTGCTATAGCCTTTGGGCGTGGGGCGGGCGAACTTCGTCCGCCGGACTCGTCATGGGCCGAGACTTTGCCCACCCCCTCCCCGTGACATAAATAGGCCGCGGGCACAGCCGCGCCCAAAAAAGAGCAGCCGAACCCCTTGGCGCCAATTTCGTCCTGCGGAAAAATGCCCAAAAAAGGGGTGTGCTATAGCCTTGGGGCGTGGCGCTGGCGCACTTCGTCCGCCAGACGCGGAATGGGCCGAGACTTTGACCACCCCCTCCCCGCGACAAAAATAAGCCGCGGGCAAAGCCGCGCCCAAAAAAGAGCAGCCGAACCCCATGGCGCCAAGTTCGTCCTGCGGAAAAATGCCCAAAAAAGGGGTGTGCTATAGCCTTGGGGCGTGGGGCGTGGGGCGGGCGAACTTCGTCCGCCGGACTCAGAATGGGCCGAGACTTGTACCACCCCCTCCCCAAGACAAAAATAAGCCGCGGGCACAGCCGCGCCCAAAAAAGAGCAGCCAAACCCCTTGGCACCAAGTTCGTCCTGCGGAAAAATGCCCAAAAAAGGGGCGGGCTATATCCTTGGGGCGTGGGGCTGGCGCACTTCGTCCGCCGGACTCGGAACGGGCCGAGACTTTGCCCACCCCCACCCCGCGACAAACATAGGCCGCGGGCACCGCCGCACCCAAAAAAGAGCAGCCGAACCCCTTGGCGCCAAGTTCGTCCTGCGGAAAAATGCCCAAAGAATGGGTGTGCTATGGCCTTGGGGCGTGGGGCGGGCGAACTTCGTCCGCCGGACTCGGAATGGGCCGAGACTTTGGCCACCCCCTCCCCATGACAAAAATAGGCCGCGGGCACAGGCGCGCCCAAAAAAGAGCAGCCGAACCCCTTGGCGCCAAGTTCGTCCTGCGGAAAAATGCCCAAAAAAGGGGTGTGCTATAGCCTTGGGTCGTGGGGCTGGCGAACTTCGTCCGCCGGACGCGGAATGGGCCGAGACTTTGACCACCCCCTCCCCACGACAAAAATAAGCCGCGGGCACAGCCGCGCCCAAAAAAGAGCAGCCGAACCCCTTGGCGCCAAGTTCGTCCTGCGGAAAAATGCCCAAAAAAGGGGTGTGCTATAGCCTTGAGGCGTGGGGCTGGCGAAGTTCGTCCGCTGGATGCGGAATGGGGCGAGACTTTCCGCACCCCCTTCCCGCGACAAAAATAGCCCACAGGCACAGCCGCGCCCAAAAAAGAGCAGCCGAACCCCTTGGCGCCAAGTTCGTCCTGCGGAAAAATGCCCAAAAAAGGGGTGTGCTATAGCCTTGGGGCGTGGGGCAGGCGAACTTCGTCCGCCGGACGCGGAATGGGCCGAGACTCAGACCTCCCCCTCCCCGCGACAACAATAAGCCGCGAGCACAGCCGCGCCCAAAAAAGAGCAGCCGAACCCCTTGGCTCCAAGTTCGTCCTGCGGAAAAATGCCCAAAAAAGGGGTGGGCTATAGCCTTCGGGCGTGGGACCAGTGAACATCGTCCGCCTTCCTCGGAATGGGCCGAGACTTTGCCCACCCCCTCCCTGCGACAAACATAAGCCGCGGGCACAGCCGCGCCCAAAAAAGAGCAGCTGAACCCCTTGGCGCCAAGTTCTTCGTGCGGAAAAATGCCCAAAAAAGGGGTGTGCTATAGCCTTGGGGCGTGGGGCTGCCGAAGTTCATCCGCCGGACTCGGAATGGGCCGAGACTTTTCCCACCCCCTCCCCACGACAAAAATAGGCCGCCGGCACAGCCGCGCCCAGAAACGAGCAGCCAAACCCCGTGGCGCCAAGTTCGTCCTGCTGAAAAATGCCCAAAAAAGCAGTGTGCTAAAGCCTTAGGACGTGGGGCTGCCGAAGTTCGTCCGCCCGACCCGGAATGGGCCGAGACTTTTCACACCCCCTCCCCGTGACAAAAATAGGCCGCGGTCACAGCCGCGCCCAAAAAAGAGCAGCCGAACCCCTTGGCACCAAGTTAGTCCTGCGGAAAAATGCCCAAAGAGGGGGTGGGCTATAGCCTTGGTGCGTGGGGCTGGCGAACTTCGTCCGTCGGACTCGGAATGGGGCGAGACTTTCCGCACCCCCTCCCCGCGACAAAAATAGGCCACGGGCACAGCCGCACCCAAAAAAAAGCAGCCGAACCCCTTGGCCCCAAGTTCGTCCTGCGGAAAAATGCCCAAAAAAGCGGTGTGCTAAAGCCTTAGGACGTGGGGCTGCCGAAGTTCGTCCGCCCGACCCGGAATGGGCCGAGACTTTTCACACCCCCTCCCCGTGACAAAAATAGGCCGCGGGCACAGCCGCGCCCAAAAAAGAGCAGCCGAACCCCTTGGCACCAAGTTAGTCCTGCGGAAAAATGCCCAAAGAGGGGGTGGGCTATAGCCTTGGTGCGTGGGGCTGGCGAACTTCGTCCGTCGGACTCGGAATGGGGCGAGACTTTCCGCACCCCCTCCCCGCGACAAAAATAGGCCACGGGCACAGCCGCACCCAAAAAAAAGCAGCCGAACCCCTTGGCCCCAAGTTCGTACTGCGGAAAAATGCCCAAAAAAGGGGTGGGCTATAGCCTTCGGGCGTGGGACTGGCGAACTTCGTCCGCCTTCCTCGGAATGGCCCGAGACTTGGGCCACCCCCTCCCCGCAACAAAAATAGGCCGCGGGCACAGCCGCGCCCAAAAAAGAGCTGCCGAACCCCTTGGCGCCAAGTTCGTCCTGCGGAAAAATGCCCAAAAAAGGGGTGTGATATAGCTTTGGGGCGTGGGGCGGGCGAACTTCGTCCGCCGGGCGCGGAATTAGCCGAGACTTGGCCCACCCGCTCCCCAAGACAAAAATAAGCCGCGGGCACAGCCGCGCCCAAAAAAGAGCAGCCGAACCCCTTGGCGCCAAGTTCGTCCTGCGGAAAAATGCCCAAAAAAGGGGTGTGCTATAGCCTTGGGGCGTGGGGCTGCCGAAGATCATCTGCCGGACTCGGAATGGCCCAAGACTTTTCCCACCCCCTCCCCACGACAAAAATAGGCCGCCGGCACAGCCGCGCCCAAAAAAGAGCAGCCGAACCCCGTGGCGCCAAGTTCGTCCTGCCGAAAAATGCCCGAAAAAGCGGTGTGCTATAGCCTTAGGACGTGGGGCTGCCGAAGTTCGTCCGCCGGACCCGGAATGAGCCGAGACTTTTCACACCCCCTCCCCCTGACAAAACTAGGCTGCGGACACAGCCGCGCCCAAAAAAGAGCAGCCGAACCCCTTGGCACCAAGTTAGTCCTGCGGAAAAATGCCCAAAGAGGGGGTGGGCTATAGCCTTGGTGCGTGGGGCTGGCGAACTTCGTCCGTCGGACTCGGAATGGGGCGAGACTTTCCGCACCCCCTCCCCGCGACAAAAATAGGCCACGGGCACAGCCGCGCCAAAAAAACAGCAGCCGAACCCCTTGGCGCCAAGTTCGTCCTGTGGAAAAATGCCCAAAAAAGGGGTGGGCTATAGCCTTGGGGCATGGGGCTGGCGAACTTCGTCCGCCGGACTCGGAATGGGCCGAGACTTTGCCCACCCCCTCCCCGCGACAAAAATAGGCCGCGGGTTCAGCCGCGCCCTAAAAAGAGCAGCCGAACCCCATGGCACCAAGTTAGTCCTGCGGAAAAATGCCCAAAAAGGGGGTGGGCTATAGCCTTGGTGCGTGGGGCTGGCGAACTTCGTCCGTCAGACTCGGAATGGGGCGAGACTTTCCGCACCCCCTCCCCGAGACAAAAATAGGCCACGGGCACAGCCGCTCCCAAAAAACAGCAGCCGAACCCCTTGGCGCCAAGTTCGTCCTGCGGAAAAATGCCCAAAAAAGGGGTGGGCTATAGCCTTCGGGCGTGGGACCGGTGAACATCGTCCGCCTTGCTCGGAATGGGCCGAGACTTTGGCCACCCCCACCCCGCGACAAAAATAGGCCGCGGGCACAGCCGCGCCCAAAAAGAGCAGCCGAACCCCGTGGCGCCAAGTTCGTCCTGCGGAAAAATGCCCAAAAAAGGGGTGTGCTATAGCCTTGGGGCGTGGGGCCGGCGAACTTCGTCCGCCTTCCTCGGAATGGGCCGAGACTTCGGCAACCCCCTCCCCATGACAAAAATAGGCCGCCGGCACAGCCGGGCCCAAAAAAGAGCAGCCGAACCCCTTGGAGCCAAGTTCGTCCCGCGGAAAAATGCCCAAAAAAGGGGTGGGCTATAACCTTGGGGCGTGGTGCTGGCGAACTTCGTCCGTCGGACTCGGAATGGGGGGAGACTTTCCGCACCCCCTCCCCGAGACAAAAATAGGCCACGGGCACAGCCGCGCCCAAAAAACAGCAGCCGAATCCCTTGGCGCCAAGTTCGTCCTGCGGAAAAATGCCCAAAAAAGGGGTGGGCTATAGCGTTGTGGCATGGGGCTGGCGAACTTCGTCCGCCGGACTCGGAATGGGCCGAGACTTTGCCCACCCCCTCCCCGCGACAAAATAGGCCGTGGGCTCAGCCGCGCCCTAAAAAGAGCAGCCGAACCCCTGGGCGCCAATTTCGTCCTGCGGAAAAATGCCCAAAAAAGGGGTGGGCTATAACCTTGGGGCGTGGGGGTGATGAACTTCGTCCGCCAGACTCGGAATGGGCCGAGACTTTACCCACCCCCTCCCCGCGACAAAAATAGGCCGCGGGCACACCTGCACCCAAAAGAGAGCAGCGGAACCCCTTGGCGCCAAGTTCGTCCTGCGGAAAAATGCCCAAAAAAGGGGTCTGATATAGCCTTGGGGTGTGGGGCTGCCGAAGTTCGTCCGCCGGACCCGGAATGGGCCGAGACTTTTCACACCCCCTCCCCATGACAAAAATAGGCCACGGACTTAGCCGCGCCCAAAAAAGAGCAGACGAACACCTTGGCACCAAGTTCGTCCTGCGGAAAAATGCCCAAAAAAGGGGTGGGCTATAGCCTTAGGGCGTGGGGCTGGCGAACGTCGTCCGCCGGACTTGGAATGTGCTGAGACTTTGACCACCCCCTCCTCGCGACAAAAATAAGCCGCGGGCACAGCCGCGCCCAAAAAAGAGCAGCCGAACCCCTTGGCGCCAAGGTCGTCCTGCGGAAAAATGTCGAAAAAGGGGGTGGGCTATAGCCTTGGGGCATGGGGCTGGCGAACTTCGTCCCCCGGGCTCGGAATGGGCGGAGATTATTCCCACCCCCTCCCCGCGACAAAAATAGGCCGCGGGAACACCCGCTTCCAAAAAAAAGTAGCCGAAACCCTTGGCGCCAAGTTCGTCCTGCAGAAAAATGCCCAAAAAAGGGGTGGGCTATAGCCTTGGGGCATGGGGCGGGCGAACTTCGTCCGCCGGACTCGGAATGGGCCGAGAATTTGCCCACCCCCTCCCCACGACAAAAATAGGCCGCCGGCTCGGCCGCGCCCGAAAAAGAGCAGCCGAACCCCTTGGCGCCAAGTTCGTCCCGCGGAAAAATGCCCAAAAAAGGGGTGGGCTATAACCTTGGGGCGTGGTGCTGGCGAACTTCGTCCGTCGGACTCGGAATGGGGGGAGACTTTCCGCACCCCCTCCCCGAGACAAAAATAGGCCACGGGCACAGCCGCGCCCAAAAAACAGCAGCCGAATCCCTTGGCGCCAAGTTCGTCCTGCGGAAAAATGCCCAAAAAAGGGGTGGGCTATAGCCTTGTGGCATGGGGCTGGCGAACTTCGTCCGCCGGACTCGGAATGGGCCGAGACTTTGCCCACCCCCTCCCCGCGACAAAATAGGCCGTGGGCTCAGCCGCGCCCTAAAAAGAGCAGCCGAACCCCTGGGCGCCAATTTCGTCCTGCGGAAAAATGCCCAAAAAAGGGGTGGGCTATAACCTTGGGGCGTGGGGGTGATGAACTTCGTCCGCCGGACTCGGAATGGGCCGTGACTTTACCCACCCCCTCCCCGCGACAAAAATAGGCCGCGGGCACACCTGCACCCAAAAAAGAGCAGCGGAACCCCTTGGCGCCAAGTTCGTCCTGCGGAAAAATGCCCAAAAAAGGGGTCTGATATAGCCTTGGGGTGTGGGGCTGCCGAAGTTCGTCCGCCGGACCCGGAATGGGCCGAGACTTTTCACACCCCCTACCCATGACAAAAATAGGCCACGGACTTAGCCGCGCCCAAAAAAGAGCAGACGAACACCTTGGCACCAAGTTCGTCCTGCGGAAAAATGCCCAAAAAAGGGGTGGGCTATAGCCTTAGGGCGTGGGGCTGGCGAACGTCGTCCGCCGGACTTGGAATGTGCTGAGACTTTGACCACCCCCTCCCCGCGACAAAAATAAGCCGCGGGCACAGCCGCGCCCAAAAAAGAGCAGCCGAACCCCTTGGCGCCAAGGTCGTCCTGCGGAAAAATGCCGAAAAAGGGGGTGGGCTATAGCCTTGGGGCATGGGGCTGGCGAACTTCGTCCCCCGGGCTCGGAATGGGCGGAGATTATTCCCACCCCCTCCCCGCGACAAAAATAGGCCGCGGGCACACCCGCTTCCAAAAAAAAGTAGCCGAAACCCTTGGCGCCAAGTTCGTCCTGCAGAAAAATGCCCAAAAAAGGGGTGGGCTATAGCCTTGGGGCATGGGGCGGGCGAACTTCGTCCGCCGGACTCGGAATGGGCCGAGAATTTGCCCACCCCCTCCCCACGACAAAAATAGGCCGCCGGCTCGGCCGCGCCCGAAAAAGAGCAGCCGAACCCCTTGGCGCCAAGTTCGTCCCGCGGAAAAATGCCCAAAAAAGGGGTGGGCTATAACCTTGGGGCGTGGTGCTGGCGAACTTCGTCCGTCGGACTCGGAATGGGGGGAGACTTTCCGCACCCCCTCCCCGAGACAAAAATAGGCCACGGGCACAGCCGCGCCCAAAAAACAGCAGCCGAATCCCTTGGCGCCAAGTTCGTCCTGCGGAAAAATGCCCAAAAAAGGGGTGGGCTATAGCCTTGTGGCATGGGGCTGGCGAACTTCGTCCGCCGGACTCGGAATGGGCCGAGACTTTGCCCACCCCCTCCCAGCGACAAAATAGGCCGTGGGCTCAGCCGTGCCCTAAAAAGAGCAGCCGAACCCCTGGGCGCCAATTTCGTCCTGCGGAAAAATGCCCAAAAAAGGGGTGGGCTATAACCTTGGGGCGTGGGGGTGATGAACTTCGTCCGCCGGACTCGGAATGGGCCGAGACTTTACCCACCCCCTCCCCGCGACAAAAATAGGCCGCGGGCACACCTGCACCCAAAAAAGAGCAGCGGAACCCCTTGGCGCCAAGTTCGTCCTGCGGAAAAATGCCCAAAAAAGGGGTCTGATATAGCCTTGGGGTGTGGGGCTGCCGAAGTTCGTCCGCCGGACCCGGAATGGGCCGAGACTTTTCACACCCCCTCCCCATGACAAAAATAGGCCACGGACTTAGCCGCGCCCAAAAAAGAGCAGACGAACACCTTGGCACCAAGTTCGTCCTGCGGAAAAATGCCCAAAAAAGGGGTGGGCTATAGCCTTAGGGCGTGGGGCTGGCGAACGTCGTCCGCCGGACTTGGAATGTGCTGAGACTTTGACCACCCCCTCCCCGCGACAAAAATAAGCCGCGGGCACAGCCGCGCCCATAAAAGAGCAGCCGAACCCCTTGGCGCCAAGGTCGTCCTGCGGAAAAATGCCGAAAAAGGGGGTGGGCTATAGCCTTGGGGCATGGGGCTGGCGAACTTCGTCCCCCGGGCTCGGAATGGGCGGAGATTATTCCCACCCCCTCCCCGCGACAAAAATAGGCCGCGGGCACACCCGCTTCCAAAAAAAAGTAGCCGAAACCCTTGGCGCCAAGTTCGTCCTGCAGAAAAATGCCCAAAAAAGGGGTGGGCTATAGCCTTGGGGCATGGGGCGGGCGAACTTCGTCCGCCGGACTCGGAATGGGCCGAGAATTTGCCCACCCCCTCCCCACGACAAAAATAGGCCGCCGGCTCGGCCGCGCCCGAAAAAGAGCAGCCGAACCCCTTGGCGCCAAGTTCGTCCCGCGGAAAAATGCCCAAAAAAGGGGTGGGCTATAACCTTGGGGCGTGGTGCTGGCGAACTTCGTCCGTCGGACTCGGAATGGGGGGAGACTTTCCGCACCCCCTCCCCGCGACAAAAATAAGCCACGGGCACAGCCGCGCCCAAAAAACAGCAGCCGAATCCCTTGGCGCCAAGTTCGTCCTGCGGAAAAATGCCCAAAAAAGGGGTGGGCTATAGCCTTGTGGCATGGGGCTGGCGAACTTCGTCCGCCGGACTCGGAATGGGCCGAGACTTTGCCCACCCCCTCCCCGTGACAAAAATAGGCCGCGGGCACAGCCGCGCCGAAAAAAGAGCGGCCGAACCCCCTGGCGCCAAGTTCGTCCGGCGGAAAAATGCCCAAAAAGAGGGTGGGCTATAGCCTTGGGGCGTGGGGCCGGCGGACGAACTCGGAATGGGCCGAGAATTTCCCAACCGCCTCCCCGCGACAAAAATAAGCTGCGGGCACAGCCGCGCCCAAAAAAGAGAAGCCGAACCCCTTGGCGCCAAGCTCGTCCTGCGGACAAATGCCCAAAAAAGGGGTGGGCTATACCCTTCGGGCGTCAGGCTAGCGAACTTCGTCCGCCGCCCTCGGAATGGGCCGAGACATTGCCCACCCCCTCCCTACGACAAAAATAGGCCGCGGGCACACCCGCGCCCAAAAAAGAGCAGCCGAACCCCTTGGCGCCAAGTTCGGCCAGCGGAAAAATGCCCAAAAAGGGGGTGGGCTATAGCCTTGGGGCGTGGGGCTGGCGCACTTCGTCCGCCTTCCTCGGAATGGGCCGAGACTTTGCCCACCCATTCCCCGTGACAAAAATAGGCCGTGGGCACAGCCGCCCCCAAAAAAGAGCAGTCGAACCCCTTGGCGCCAAGTTCGTCGTGCGGAAAAATGCCCAAAAAAGCTGTGTGCTATAGCCTTGGGGCGTGGGGCGGGCGAACTTCGTCTGCCAAATTTGGAATGGGCCGAGACTTTACCGACCGCCTCCCCACAACAAAATTAGACCGAGGGCACAGCCGCGCCCAAAAAAGAGCAGCCGAACCCCTTGGGGCCAAGTTCGTCCTGCCGAAAAATGCCCAAAAAGGGGGTGGGCTATAGCCTTGAGGCGTGGGGCTGGCGAACATCGTCCGCCGGACTCGGAATGCGCCGAGACTTTTCCCACCCCCTCCCCGCGATAAAAATAGGCCGTAGACACAGCCGCGCCCAAAAAAGAGCAGCTGAACCCCTTGGCGCCAAGTTTGCCCTGCGGAAAAATGCCCAAAAAAGGGGTGGGCAATAGCCTTGGGGCGTGGGGCTGGCGAACTTCGTCCGCCGGACTCGGAATGGGCCGAGACTCCCCCCCCCCCCTCCCTGCGACAAAAATAGGGTGCGGGCACAGCCGTGCCCAAAAAAGCGCAGCCGAACCCCTTGGCGCCATGTTCGTCCTGCCGAACAGTGCCCAAAAAGGGGGTGGGCTATAGCCTTGGGGCGTGGGGCTGGCGAACATCGTCCGCCGGACTCGGAATGCGCCGAGACTTTTCCCACCCCCTCCCCGCGATAAAAATAGGCCGCAGACACAGCCGCGCCCAAAAAAGAGCAGCTGAACCCTTGGCGCCAAGTTTGCCCTGCGGAAAAATGCCCAAAAAAGGGGTGGGCAATAGCCTTGGGGCGTGGGGCTGGCGAACTTCGTCCGCCGGACTCGGAATGGGCCGAGACTTCCCCCCCCCCTCCCTGCGACAAAAATAGGGTGCGGGCACAGCCGTGCCCAAAAAAGCGCAGCCGAACCCCTTGGCGCCATGTTCGTCCTGCCGAAAAATGCCCAAAAAGGGGGTGGGCTATAGTCTTGGGGCGTGGGGCTGGCGCACTTCGTCCGCCGGACTCGGAATGGGCCGAGACTTTTCCGACCCCCTCCCCGCGAAAAAAATAGGCCGCGGTCACAGCCGCGCCCAAAAAAGAGCGGTCGAACGCCTTGGCGCCAAGTTCGCCCAGCGGAAAAATGCCCAAAAAAGGGGTGGGCAATAGCCTTGGGGCGTGGGGCTGGCGAACTTCGTCCGCCGGACTCGGAATGGGCCGAGACTTCCCCCCCCCCTCCCTGCGACAAAAATAGGGTGCGGGCACAGCCGTGCCCAAAAAAGCGCAGCCGAACCCCTTGGCGCCATGTTCGTCCTGCCGAACAGTGCCCAAAAAGGGGGTGGGCTATAGTCTTGGAGCGTGGGGCTGGCGCACTTCGTCCGCCGGACTCGGAATGGGCCGAGACTTTTCCGACCCCCTCCCCGCGAAAAAAATAGGCCGCGGGCACAGCCGCGCCCAAAAAAGAGCGGTCGAACGCCTTGGCGCCAAGTTCGCCCAGCGGAAAAATGCCCAAGAAAGGAGTGGGCTGTAGCCTTGGGGCGTGGGGCAGGCGAACTTCGTACGCCGGACTCGGAATGGGCCGAGACTTTTCCCACCCCCTCCCTGCGACAAAAATAGGGCGCGGGCACAGCCGCACCCAAAAAAGAGCAGCCGAACCCCTTGGCGCCATGTTCGTCCAGCCTAAAAATGCCCAAAAAGGGGGTGGGCTATAGCCTTGGGGCGTGGGGCTGGCGAACTTCGTCCGCCGGACTCGGAATGGGCCGAGACTTCCCCCCCCCCCCCCCCCCCGCGACAAAAATAGGGTGCGGGCACAGCCGCGCCCAAAAAACAGCAGCCGAACCCCTTGGCGCCATGTTCTTCCAGCCGAAAAATGCCCAAAAATGGGGTGGGCTATAGCCTTGGGGCGTGGGGCTGGCGAACATCGTCCGCCGGACTCGGAATGGGCCGACACTTTTCCCACCCCCTCCCCGCGATAAAAATAGGCCGTAGGCACAGCCGCGCCCAAAAAAGAGCAGCCGAACCCCTTGGCGCCAAGTTCGCCCTGTGGAAAAATGTCCAAGAAAGGGGTGGGTTGTAGCCTTGGGGCGTGGGGATGGCGAAGTTCGTCCGCCGGACTCGGAATAGGCCGAGACTTCGCCCACCCCCTCCCCGCGACAAAAATAGGCCGCGGGCCCAGCCGCGCCCAAAAAAGAGCAGCCGAACCCCTTAGTGCCAAGTTCGTCCTGCGGTAAAACGCCCAAAAAAGGGGTGTGCTATAGCCTTTGGGTGTGGGGCCGGCATAGTTCATCCGCCTTCCTCGGAATGGGACGAGACATTGCCCACCCCCTCCCCATGCCAAAAATAGGCCGCGGGCACGGCCGCGCCCAAAAAAGAGCAGCCGATCCCCTTGGCGCCAAGTTCGTCCTCCGGAAAAATGCCCAAAATGGGGGTGGGCTATAGTCTTGGGGCGTGGGTGGGCGAACATCGTCCGCCGGACTCGGAATGGGCCGAGACTTTTCCCACCCCTCCCTGCAACAAAAATAGGCCGTGGGCACAGCCGCGCCCAAAAAAGAGCAGCCGAACCCCATGGCGCCAGGTTCGTCCTGCCAAAAAATGACGAAAAAAAAAGTGGGCTATAGCCTTTGGGCGTGGGGCCGGCGAACTTCGTCCGCCTTCCCCGGAATGGGCGGAGACTTTGCCCACCCCCTCCCCGTGGAAAAAATAGGCCGCGGGAACAACCGCGCTGAAAAAAGAACAGCCGAGCCCCTTGGCGCCAAGTTCGTCCGGCCGAAAAATGCCCAAAAAGGGGGTGGCCTATAGCCTTGGGGCGTGGGGCCGGCGCACTTCGTCCGCCGGACTCGGAATGTGCCGGGACTTTGCCCACCCCCTCCCCGTGACAAAAATAGGCCGCGGGCAAAGCCGCGCCCAAAAAAGAGCAGCCGAACCCCTTGGCGCCACGTTCGTCCTGCCGAAAAATGCCCAAAAAGGGGGTGGGCTATAGCCTTTGGGTGTGGGGCTAGCGAACTTCGTCCGCCGGCCACAGAATGGGCCGAGACTTTTCCCACCCCCTCCCCGCGACAAAAATAAGCCGCGGGCTCAGCCGCGCCCAAAAAAAAGCAGCCGAACCCCTTGGCGCCAAGTTCGTCCTGCGGAAAAAAGCGCAAAAAGGGGGTGGGCTATAGCCTTGGGGCGTGGGGCGGGCGCACTTCGTCCGCCGGACTCGGAATGGGCGGAGACTTTGCCCACCCCCTCCCCGCGACAAAAATAGGCCGAGGGCACAGCCGCGCCCAGAAAATAGCTGCCGAACCCCTTGGCGCCAAGTTCATCCTGCAGAAAAATGCCCAAAAAGGGGGTGGGCTATAGCCTTGGGGTGTGGCGCTGGCGGACTTCGTCTGCCGGACTCGGAATGGGCCGAGACTTTTCCCACCCCCTCCCCGCGACAAAAATGGGCCGCGGGCACAGCCACGCACAAAAAAGAGCTGCCGAACCCGTTGGCGCCAAGTTCGTCCTGTGGAAAAATACCCAAAAAAGGGGTGTGCTATAGCCTTGGGGCGTGGGGCTGGCGAACATCGTCCGCCAGACACAGAATGGGCCGAGACTTTTCGCACCCCCTCCCCACAACAAAAATAGGCCGCGGGCTCAGCCGCGCCCAAAAAAGAGCAGCCGAACCCCTTGGCGCCAAGTTCGTCCTGCGGAAAAATGCCCAAAAAGGGGGTGGGCTATAGCCTTGGTGCGTGGGGCGGGCGCACTTCGTCCGCTGGACTCGGAATGGGCCGAGACTTTGCCCACCCCCTCCCCGCGACAAAAATAGGCCGCGGGCTGAGCCACGCCCAAAAAATAGCTGCCGAACCCCTTGGCGCCAAGTTCGTCCTGCCGAAAAATGCCCATAAAAGGGGTGGGCTATAGCCTTGTGGCGTGGCGCTGGCGGACTTCGTCCGCCGGACTCGGAATGGGCCGAGAATTTACCCACGCCCTCCCCGTGACAAAAATAGGCCGCGGGCACAGCCGCGTCCAAAAAAGAGCAGCTGAACCCCTTGGCGCCAAGTTCGTCCTCCGGAAAAATGCCCACAAAGGGGGTGGGCTATAGCCTTGGGGCGTGGGGCTGGCAAACTTCGTCCGCCGGACTCGGAATGGGCCGAGCCTTTTCCCACCGCCTCCCTGTGATAAAAATAGGATGTGGGCACAGCCGCGCCCAAAAAAGAGCAGTCGAACCCCTAGGCGCCAAGTTCGTCGTGCGGAAAAATGCCCAAAAAAGGGGTGTGCTATAGCCTTGGGGCGTGGGGCTGCCGAAGTTCGTCTGCCGGACTCGGAATGGGCTGAGACTTTTCCCACCCCCTCCTCGTGACAAAAATAGGCCGCGGCCACAGCCGCGCCCAAAAAAAAGCAGCCAAACCCCTTCGCGTCAAGTTCGTCCTGCGGAAAAATACCCCAAAACGGGGTTGTCTATAGCCTTGGGGTGTGGAGCTGGCGAACTTCGTCTGCCGCACTTGGAATGGGCCGAGACTTTTCCCAACCCCTCCCCATGACAAAAATAGGCCGCGGGCACAGCCGCGCCCAAAAAAGAGCTGCCGAACCCCTTGGCGCCAAGTTCGTCGTGCGGAAAAATGCCCAAAAAAGGGGTGGGATATAGCCTTGGGGTGTGGGAAGGGCGCACTTCGTCCGCCGGACTCGGAATGCGCCGAGACTTTGCCCACCCCCTCCCCGCGACAACAATAGGCCGCGGGCACCGCCGCGCCCAAGAAAGAGCAGCCGAACCCCTTGGCGGCAAGTTCGTCCTGCGGAAAAATACCCAAAAAAGGGGTGTGCTATAGCCTTTGGCCGTGGGGCCGGCAAAGTTCATCCGCCTTCCTCGGAATGGGCCGAGACTTTGGCCACCCCCTCCCCGCGACAAAAATAGGCCGTGGGCAAAGCCGTGCCCAAAAAAGAGCAGCCGAACCCCCTGGCACCAAGTTCGTCCTGCGGAAAAATGCCCAAAAAAGGGGTGTGCTACAGCCTTCGGGCGTGGGGCCGGCAAAGTTCGTCCGCCGGACTCGGACTGGGCCGAGACTTTTCCCACCCTCTCCCCGCAACAAAAATAGGCCGCGGGCACAGCCGCGCCCAAAAAAGAGCAGCCGAACCCCTTGGGGCGAAGTTCGTCCTGCGGAAAAATGCCCAAAACAATGGTGGGCTATAGCCTTGGGGTGTGGGGCTGGCGAACTTCGTCCGCCGGACTCGGAATGGGCCGAGACTTTGTCCACCCCCTCCCCACGACAAAAATAGGCCGCGGGCATAGCCGCACCCATAAAATAGAAGCCGAACCCCTTGACGCCAATTTCGCCCTGCGGAAAAATGCCCAAAAAAGGGGTGGGCTGTAGCCTTGGGGCGTGGGGCTGGCGAAGTTCGTCCGCCGGACTCAGAACGTGCCGAGACTTTGCGCACCCCCTCCCCGTGAACAAAATTGGCTGCGGGCATAGCCGCGCCAAAAAAAGAGCAGCCGAACCCCTTAGCGCCAAGTTCGACCTGCGGTAAAATGCCCAAAAGAGGGGTGGGCTATAGCCTTGGGGCGTGGGTGGGCGAACTTCGTCCGCCGGACTCGGAATGCGCCGAGACTTTGCCAACCCCCTCCCCGCGACAAAAATAGGCCGCGGGCACCACCGCGCCCAAGAAAGAGCAGCCGAACCCCTTGGCGCCAAGTTCGTCCTGCGGAAAAATACCCAAAAAAGGGGTGTGCTATAGCCTTTGGCCGTGGGGCCGGCAAAGTTCATCCGCCTTCCTCGGAATACGTCGAGACTTTGGCCACCCCCTCCCCGTGACAAAAATAGGCCGTGGGCACAGCCGCGCCCAAAAAAAAGCAGTCGAACCCCTTGGCGCCAAGTTCGTCGTGCGGAAAAATGCCCAAAAAAGGGGTGTGCTATAGCCTTGGGGCGTGGGGCTGCCGAAGTTCGTCTGCCGGACTCGGAATGGGCTGAGACTTTTCCCACCCCCTCCTCGTGACAAAAATAGGCCGTGGCCACAGCCGCGCCCAAAAAAAAGCAGCCGAACCCCTTCGCGCCAAGTTCGTCCTGCGGAAAAATGCCCCAAAATGGGGTGGGCTATAGCCTTGGGGTGTGGAGCTGGCGAACTTCGTCTGCCGCACTCGGAATGGGCCGAGACTTTTCCCAACCCCTCCCCATGACAAAAATAGGCCGCGGGCACAGCCGCGCCCAAAAAAGAGCTGCCGAACCCCTTGGCGCCAAGTTCGTCATGCGGAAAAATGCCCAAAAAAGGGGTGGGATATAGCCTTGGGGCGTGGGAAGGGCGCACTTCGTCCGCCGGACTCGGAATGTGCCGAGACTTTGTCCACCCCCTCACCGTGACAAAAATAGGCCGCGGGCACCGCCGCGCCCAAGAAAGAGCAGCCGAACCCCTTGGCGCCAAGTTCGTCCTGCGGAAAAATACCCAAAAAAGGGGTGTGCTATAGCCTTTGGCCGTGGGGCCGGCAAAGTTCATCCGCCTTCCTCGGAATGGGCCGAGACTTAGGCCACCCCCTCCCCGCGACAAAAATAGGCTGCGGGCTCCGCCGCGTCCAAAAAAGAGCAGCCGAGCCACTTGGCGCCAAGTTCATCCTGCGGAAAAATGCCCAAAAGGGGGGTGGGCTATAGCCTTGGGGCGTGGGGCGGGCGAACTTCGTCCGCCGGACTCGGAATGGGCTGAGACTTTTCCCACCCCCTCCCTGCGACAAAAATAGGCCGCAGGCACAGCCGCGTCCAAAAAAGAGCAGCCGAGCCCCTTGGCGCCAAGTTCGTCCTGCGGAAAAATGCCCAAAAAAGGGGTGGGCTATAGCCTTGGGGCGTGGGGCCGGCAAAGTTCATCCGCCTTCTTCGGAATGGGACGCGACTTTAACCATCCCGTCCCCGTGACAAAAATAGGCCGCGGGCACAGCTGCGCCCAAAAAAGAGCAGCCGAACCCCTTGACGCCATGTTCGTCCTGCCGAAAAATGCCCAAAAAGTGGGTGCGCTATAGCCTTGGGGCGTGGGGCTGGCGAACTTCGTCCGCCGGACTAGGAATGGGCCGAGACTTTTCCCACCCCCTCCCCGTGACACAAATAGGCCGTGGGCGCAGCCGCGCCCAAAAAAGAGCAGCCGAACCCCTTGTCGCCAGGTTCGTGCTGCCGAAAAATGACGAAAAAAAGGGTGGGCTATAGCCTTGGGGCGTGGGGCGGGCGAACTTCGTCCGGCGGACTAGGAATGGGCTAGGACTTTTCCCACCCCCTCCCCGCGACAAAAATAGGGCGCGGGCACAGCCGCGTCCAAAAAAGAGCAGCCGAACCCCTTGGCGCCACGTTCGTCCGGCGGAAAAATCCCCAAAAAAGGGGTGTGCTATAGCCTTGGGGCGTGGGGCTGGCGAATTTCGTCCGCCGGACATGGAATGGGCCGAGACTTTGCCCACCCCCTCCCCACGACAAAAATAGGCCGCGGGCACAGCCGCGTCCAAAAAAGAGCAGCCGAACCCCTTGGCGCCACATTCGTCCTGCGGAAAAATGCCCAAAAAGGGGGTGGGCTATAGCCTTGGGGTGTGGGGCTGGCGAACTTCGTCTGCCGGACTCGGAATGGACCGAGACTTTGCCCACCCCCTTCCCGTCCCAAAAATAGGCCGTGGGCACAGCCGCGCCCAAAAAAGAGCAGCCGAACCCCTTGGCGCCAAGTTGGTCCTGCGGAAAAATGCCCAAAAAAGGGGTGTGCTATAGCCTTTGGGCGTGGGGCCGGCAAAGTTCATCCGCCTTCTTCGGAATGGGCCGAGACTTTACTCACCCCCTCCCCGCGATAAAAATAGGCCGCGGGCACAGCCACGTCCAAAAAAGAACAGCCGAACCCCTTGGCGCCAAGTTCGTCCTGCGGAAAAATGCCCAAAAAAGGGGTGGGCTATAGCCTCAGGGCATGGGGCTTGCGAACTTCATCCGCCGGACTCAGAATGGGCCGAGACTTTGCCCACCCCCTTCCCGTGCCAAAAATAGGCCAAGGGCACAGCCGCGTCCAAGAAAGAGCAGCATAACCCCTTGGCGCCAAGTTGGTCCTGCGGAAAAATGCCCAAAAAAGGGGTGTGCTATAGCCTTTGGGAATGGGGCCGGCAAAGTTCATCTGCCTTCCTCGGAATGGGCCGAGGCTTTCCGCAGCCCCTCCCCGCGACAAAAATAGGCCGCGGGCACAGCCACGCCCAAAAAAGAACAGCCGAACCCCTTGGCGCCAAGTTCGTCCTGCGGAAAAATGCCCAAAAAAGGGGTGGGCTATAGCTTTGGGGCATGGGGCTGGTAAACTTCGTCCGCCGGACTCGGAATGGGCCGAGACTTTGCCCACCCCCTTCCCGTGCCAAAAATAGGCCAAGGGCACAGCCGCGTCCAAGAAAGAGCAGCATAACCCCTTGGCGCCAAGTTCGTCCTGCGGAAAAATGCCCAAAAAAGGGGTGTGCTATAGCCTTTGGGCGTGGGGCCGGCAAAGTTCATCCGCCTTCCTCGGAATGCGCCGACAATTTGCCCACCCCCTCCCCGCGATAAAAATAGGCCGCGGGCACAGCCGCGCCCAAAAAAGAGCAGCCGAACCCCTTGGCCCCAAGTCCGTCCTGCGGAAAAATGCCCAAAATAGGGGTGGGCTATAGCCTTGGGGCGTGGGGCTGGCGCACTTCGTCCGCCGGACTCGGAATGGTCCGAGACTTTGCCCACCCCCATCCCGTGCCAAAAATAGGCCGCGGGCACAGCCGCGCCCAAAAAAGAGCAGCCGAACCCCTTGGCGCCATGTTCGTCCTGCGGAAAAATGCCCAAAAAAGGGGTGTGCTATAGCCTTTGGGCATGGGGCCGGCAAAGTTCATCCGCCTTCTTCAGAATGGGCCGAGACTTTGTCCACCCCCTCCCCGCGATAAAAATAGGCCGCGGGCACAGCCACGCCCAAAAAAGAACAGCCGAACCCCTTGGCGCCAAGTTCGTCCTGCGGAAAAATGCGCAAAAAAGGGGTGGGCTGTAGCCTCGGCGCGTGGGGCTGGCGAACTTCGTCCGCCGGACTCGGAATGGGCCGAGACTTTGCCCACCCCCTTCCCATGCCAAAAAGAGGCCAGGGGCACAGCCGCGTCCAAGAAAGAGCAGCATAACCCCTTGGCGCCAAGTTCGTCCTGCGGAAAAATGCCCAAAAAAGGGGTGTGCTATAGCCTTTGGGAATGGCGCCGGCAAAGTTCATCCGCCTTCCTCCGAATGGGCCAAGCCTTTGCGCACCCCCTCCCTGCGACAAAAATAGGCCGCGGGCACAGCTGCATCCAAAAAAGAGCAGCCGAACCCCTTGGCGCCAAGTCCGTCCTGCGGAAAAGTGCCCAAAATAGGGGTGGGCTATAGCCTTGGGGCATGGGACTGGCGCACTTCGTCCGCCGGACTCGGAATGGGCCGAGACTTTGCCCACCCCCATCCCGTGCCAAAAATAGGCTGCGGGCACAGCCGCGTCCAAAAAAGAGCAGCCGAACCCCTTGGCGGCAAGTTCGTCCGGCGGAAAAATGCCCAAAAAAGGTGTGCTATAGCCTTTGGGCGTGGGGCCCGCAAAGTTCATCCGCCTTCCTTGTAATGGGCCGAGACTTTGCCCACCCCTTCGCTGCGAAAAAATGCCCAAAAAAGGGGTGGGCTAGAGCCTTGGGGCGTGGGGCTGGCGAACTTCGTCCGCCGGACTCGGAATGGGCCGAGACTTTGCCCACCCTCTCCCCTAGACACAAATAGGCCACGGGCACAGCCGCGCCCAAAAAAGAGTAGCTGAACCCCTTGGCGCCAAGTCCGTCCTGCGGAAAAATGCCCAAAATAGGGGAGGGCTATAGCCTTGGGGCGTGGGGCTGGCAAACTTCGTCCGCCGGACTCCGAATGGGCCGAGACTTTGCCCACCCCCTTCCCGCGCCAAAAATAGGCCAAGGGCACAGCCGCGTCCAAGAAAGAGCAGCATAACCCCTTGGCGCCAAGTTCGTCCTGCGGAAAAATGCCCAAAAAAGGGGTGTGCTATAGCCTTTGGGCATGGGGCCGGCAAAGTTCATCCACCTTCCTCGGAATGCGCCGACACTTTGCCCACCCCCTCCCCGCGAAAAAAATAGGCCGCGGGCACAGCCGTGCCCAAAAAAGAGCAGCCGAACCTGTTGGCACCGAGTTCGTCCTGCGGAAAAATGCCCAAAAAAGGGGTGTGCTATAGCTTTTGGGCGTGGGGCCGGCAAAATTCATCCGCGTTCCTCGGAAAGCACCGACACTTTGCCCACCCCCTCCCCGCGATAAAAATAGGCCGCGGGCATGGCCACACCCACGCCCAAAAAAGAGCAGCCGAACCAGTTGGCGCCAACTTCGTCGTGCGGAAAAATGCCCAAAAAAGGGGTGGGCTAGAGCCTTGGGGCGTGGGGTGGGCAAACTTCGTCCGCCGGACTCGGAATGGGCCGAGACTTTGCCCACCCTCTCCCCGAGACAAAGATAGGCCGCGGGCACAGCCGCGCTCAAAAAAGAGCAGCCGAACCGGTTGGCGCCAAGTTCGTCCTGCGGAAAAATGCCCAAAAAAGGGGTGGGCTATAGCCTTGGGGCGTGGGGCTGGCGAACTTCGTCCGACTTCCTGGGAATGGGCCGAGACTTTGCCCACCCCCTCCCCGCGACAAAAATAGGCCGTGGGCACAGCCGTGCCCAAAAAAGAGCAGCCGAACCTCTTGGCGCCACGTTCGTCCTGCGGAAAAATGCCCAAAAAAGGGGTGGGCTATAGCCTTGGGGCGTGGGGCTGGCGAACTTCGTCCGCCTTCCTCGGAATGGGCCGAGACTTTGCCCACCCTCTCCCCAAGACAACGATAGGCCGCGGGCACAGCCGCGCCCCAAAAAGAGCAGCCGAACCAGTTGGCGCCAAGTTCGTCCTGCGGAAAAATGCCCAAAAAAGGTGTGCTATAGCCTTTGGGCGTGGGGCCGGCAAAGTTCATCCGCCTTCCTTGGAATGGGCCGAGATTTTGCACACCCCCTCGCTGTGAAAAAAATAGGCCGCAGGCACAGCCACGCCCAAAAAAGAGCAGCCGAACCCCTTGGCGCCAACTTCGTCGTGCGGAAAAATGCCCAAAAAAGGGGTGGGCTAGAGCCTTGGGGCGTGGGGCTGGCAAACTTCGTCCGCCGGACTCGGAATGAGCCGAGACTTTGCCCACCCTCTCCCCTAGACAAAAATAGGCCACGGGCACAGCCGCGCCCAAAAAAGAGCAGCCGAACCCCTTGGCGCCAAGTCCGTCCTGCGGAAAAATGCCCAAAATAGGGGTGGGCTATAGCCTTTGGGCGTGGGGCTGGCGAACTTCGTCCGCCGGACTCGGAATGGGCCGAGACTTTGCCCACCCCCTTCCCGTGTCAAAAATAGGCCGCTGGCACAGCCGCGCCCAAAAAAGAGAAGCCGAACCCTTGGCGCCAAACTCGTCCTGCGGAAAAATGCCCAAAAAAGGGGTGTGCTATAGCCTTTGGGCGTGGGGCCGGCAGAGTTCATCCGCCTTCCTTGGAATGGGCCGAGACTTTGCCCACCTCCTCCCCGCAACAAACGTAGGCCGCGGACACAGCCGGGCCCAAAAAAGAGCAGCCGAACCCCTTGGCGCCAAGTTCGTCCTGTGGAAAAATGCCCAAAAAGGGGGTGGGCTATAGCCTTGGGGTGTGGGGCTGGCGTACTTCGTCCGCCGGGCTCGGAATGGGCCGAGCCTTTTCCCACCCTTTCCCCACGACAAAACTAGGCCGCGGGCACAGCCGCTCCCAAAAAAGAGCAGCCAAACCCCTTCACGCGAAGTTCGTCCAGCGGAAAAATGCCCAAAAAGGGGTTGGGCTATATCCTTGGGGCGTGGGGCTGGCGAACTTCGTCTGCCGGACTCGGAATGGGCCGAGCCTTTGCCCACCCCCTTCCCGTGCCAAAAATAGGCCGCGGCCCCTCCCCACGCCCAAAAAAGAGCTGCCGAACCCCTTGGCGCCAACTTCGTCGTGCGGAAAAATGCCCACCCTCTCCCCGAGACAAAGATAGGCCGCGGGCACAGCCGCGCCCAAAAAAGAGCAGCCGAACCAGTTGGCGCCAAGTTCGTCCTGCGGAAAAATGCCCAAAAAAGGGGTGGGCTATAGCCTTGGGGCGTGGGACTGGCGAACTTCATCCGCGTTCCTGGGAATGGGCCGAGACTTTGCCCACCCCCTCCCCGCGACAAAAATAGGCCGTGGGCACAGCCGTGCCCAAAAAAGAGCAGCTGAACCTCTTGGCGCCAAGTTCGTCCTGCGGAAAAATGCCCAAAAAAGGGGTGGGCTATAGCCTTGTGGTGTGGTGCTGGCGAACATCGTCCGCCTTCCTCGTAATGGGCCGAGACTTTGGCCACCCCCTCCCCCCAACAAAAATAGGCCGCGGGCACAGCCGTGCCCAACAAAGAGCAGCCGAACCTCTTGGCGCCAAGTTCGTCCTGCGGAAAAGTGCCCAAAAAAGGGGTGGGCTATAGCCTTGGGGTGTGGGGTTGGCGAACTTCGTCCGCCGGACTCGGAATGGGCCGAGACTTTTCCCACCCCCTCCCCGTGACAAAAATAGGCCACGGGCACAGCCGCCCCCAAAAAAGAGCAGCGGAACCCCTTGGCGCCGAGTTAGTCCTGCGGAAAAATGCCCAAAAAAGGGGTGGGCTATAGCCTTGAGGCGTGGGGCGGGCGAACTTCGTCCGCCGGACTCGGAATGGGCCGAGACTTTTCCCACCCCCTCCCCGCGACAAAAATGGGCCACGGGGACAGCCGCCCCCAAAAAAGAGCAGTGGAACCCTTGGCGCCGAGTTCGTCCTGCGGAAAAATGCCCAAAAAAGGGGTGGGCTATAGCCTTGGGGCGTGGGGCGGGCGAACTTCGTCCGCCGGACTCGGAAAGGGCCGACACTTTCCCCACTCCCTCCCTGCGACAAAAATAGGCCACGGACACAGCCGCGCCCAAAACAGAGTAGCCAAACCCCTGGCCGCCAAGTTCGTCCTGCGGAAAAATGCCAAAAAAAGGGGTGGGCTATAGCCTTAGGGCGTGGGGCGGGCGAACTTCGTCAGCCGGACTCGGAATTGGCCGAGACTTTTCCCACCCCCTCCCCGCGACAAAAATAGGCCGCGGGCACAGCCGCGCCCAAAAAAGAGCAGCCGAACGCCATGGCCGCAAGTTCGTCCGGCGGAAAAATGCCCAAAAAATGGGGTGTGCTATAGCCTTGGGGCGTCGGCTGCCAAAGTTCGTCTGCCGGACTCGGAATTGACCGAGACTTTTCCCACCCCCACCCCACGACAACAATAGGCCACGGGCACAGCCGCGCCCAAAAACGTGCAGCCAAACCCCTGGCCGCCAAGTTCGTCCTGCGGAAAAATGCCAAAAAAAGGGGTGGGCTATAGCCTTAGGGCGTGGGGCGGGCGAACTTCGTCAGCCGGACTCGGAATTGGCCGAGACTTTTCCCACCCCCTCCCCACGACAAAAATAGGCCGCGGGCACAGCCGCGCCCAAAAAAGAGCAGCCGAACGCCATGGCCGCGAGTTCGTCCGGCGGAAAAATGCCCAAAAAAGGGGTGTGCTATAGCCTTGGGGCGTCGGCTGCCAAAGTTCGTCTGCCGGACTCGGAATTGGCCGAGACTTTTCCCACCCCCTCCCTGCGACAAAAATAGCCCGCGGTCACAGTCGCGCCCAAAAAAGAGCAGCCGAACCCCTTGGCGCCAAGTTCGTCCTGCGGAAAAATGACCAAAAAGGGGGTGGGCTATAGCCTTGCGGCGTGGGGCTGGCGAACTTTGCCCGCCGGACTCAGAATGGGCCGAGACCTTTCCCACCCCCTCCCCGCGACAAAAATAGGCTGCGGGATAGCCGCGCCCAAAAAAGAGCCGCCGAACCCCTTGGCGCCAAGTTCGTCCTGCGGAAAAATGCCCAAAAAAGCGGGGTGTGCTATAGCCTTTGGGCGTGGAGCCGGAAAAGTTCATACGCCTTCCTCAGAATGGGCCGAGACTTTGCCCAACCCCTCCCCGCAACAAAAATCGGCCGCGGGCACAGCCGCGCCCAAAAAAGAGCAGCCGAACCCCTTGCCGCCAAGTTTGTCCTGCGGAAAAATGCCCAAAAAAGGGGTGGGCTATAGCCTTGGGGCGTGGGGCGGGCGAACTTCGTTCTCCGGACTCGGAAAGAGCCGAGACTTTGGCCACCCCCTTCCCGTGCCAAAAATAGGCCGCGGGCACAGCCTCACCCAAAGAAGAGCAGCCGAACCCCTTGGCGCCAAGTTCGTCCTGCGGAAAAATGGCCAAAAAAGGGGTGTACTATAGCATTTGGTCGTGGGGCCGGCATAGTTCATACGCCTTCCTCGGAATGGGCCAAGACTTTGCCCAACCCCTCCCCGTGACGAAAATAGGCCGCGGACACAGCCGCGCCCAAAAATAGCAGCCGAACCCCTTGGCGACAAGTTCGTCCTGCGGAAAAATGCCCAAAAAGGGGTGGGCTATAGCCTTTGGGCGTGGGGCCGGCAAAGTTCATACGCCTTCCTCGGAATGGGCCGAGACTTTGCCCAACCCCTCCCCACAACAAAAATAGGCCGCGAACACAGCCGCGCCCAAAAAAGAGCAGCCGAACCCCTTGCCGCCAAGTTTGTCCTGCGGAAAAATGCCCAAAAAAGGGGTGGGCTATAGCCTTGGGGCGTGGGGCGGGCGAACTTCGTTCGCCGGACTCGGAAAGCGCCGAGACTTTGGCCACCCCCTTCCCGTGCCAAAAATAGGCCGCGGGCACAGCCTCGCCCAAAGAAGAGCAGCCGAACCCCTTGGCGCCAAGTTCGTCCTGCGGAAAAATGGCCAAAAAAGGGGTGTACTATAGCATTTGGTCGTGGGGCCGGCATAGTTCATACGCCTTCCTCGGAATGGGCCAAGACTTTGCCCAACCCCTCCCCGTGACGAAAATAGGCCGCGGACACAGCCGCGCCCAAAAATAGCAGCCGAACCCCTTGGCGACAAGTTCGTCCTGCGGAAAAATGCCCAAAAAGGGGTGGGCTATAGCCTTTGGGCGTGGGGCCGGCAAAGTTCATACGCCTTCCTCGGAATGGGCCGAGACTTTGCCCAACCCCTCCCCACAACAAAAATAGGCCGCGGGCACAGCCGCGCCTGAAAAAGAGCAGCCAAACCCCTTGCCGCCAAGTTTGTCCTGCGGAAAAATGCCCAAAAAAAGGGTGCGCTATAGCCTTGGGGCGTGGGGTTGGTGGACTTCGTCCGTCGGACTCGGAAAGAGCCGAGACTTTGCCCACCCGCTTCCCGTGCCAAAAATAGGCTGCGGGCACAACCGTGCCCAAAAAAGAGCAGCCGGACCCCTTGGCGCCAAGTTCGTCCTGCGGAAAAATGCCCAAAAAAGTGGTGGGCTATAGCCTTGGGGCGTGGGGCTGGCGAACTTCCTCCGCCGGACCAAGATTGGGCCGAGACTTTTCCCACCCCCTCCCCGTGACAAAAATAGGCCGCGGGCACACCCGCGCCCAAAAAATAGCAGCCGAACCCCCTTGGCGCCAAGTTCGTCCTGCGGAAATATGCCCAAAAAAGGGGTGTGCTATAGCCTTTGGGCGTGGGGCCGGCAAAGTTCATACGCCTTCCTCGGAATGGGCCGAGACTTTTCCCACCCCCTCCCCGCGACAAAAATAGTCCGCGGGCACAGCTGCACCCAAATAAGAGTTGCCGAACACCTTGGCGACAAGTTCGTCCAGCGGAAAAATGCCCAAAAAATGGGGTGGGCTATAGCCTTGGGCCGTGGGGCTGGCGCACTTCGTCCGCCTTCCTAGGAATGGGCCGAGACTTCGGCCACCCCCTCCCCGCGACAAAAATAAGCCGCGGGCACAGCCGCGCCCAAAAAAGAGCAGCGGAACCCCTTGCCGCCAAGTTTGTCCTGCGGAAAAATGGCCAAAAAAGGGGTGGGCCATAGCCTTGGGGCGTGGGGTTGGCGAACTTCGTCCGCCGGACTCGGAAAGAGCCGAGACTTTGCCCACCCCCTTCCCGTGCCAAAACTAGGCCGCGGGCACAGCCGCGCCCAAAAAAGAGCAACCGAACCCCTTGCCGCCAAGTTTGTCCTGTGGAGAAATGCCCAACAAAGGGGTGGGCTATAGCCTTGGGGCGTGGGGCGGGCGAACATTGTCCGCCGGACTCGGAATGGGCCGGGACTTTGCCCACCCCCTCCCCGCGACAAAAGTAGACCGCGGGCACAGCCGTACCCAAAAAAGAGCAGCCGAACCCCTTGGCGCCAAGTTCGTCCAGCGGAAAAATGCCCAAAAAAGGGGTGGGCTATAGCCTTGGGGAGTGGGGCGGGCGCACTTCGTCCGCCTACCTCGGAATGGGCCGAGACTTTGCCCACCCCCTCCCCATGACAAAAATAGGCCGCGGGCACCGCCGCACCCAAAAAAGAGCAGCCGAACACCTTGGCGCCAAGTTCGTCCTGCGGAAAAATCCCAAAAAGGGGGTGGGCTATAAACTTCTGGCGTGGGGCGGGCGAATATCGTCCGCCGGACTCGAAATGGGCCGAGATATTGCCCACCCCCTCCCCGCGACACAAATAGGCCGCGGGCACAGCCGCGCCCAAAAAAGAGTAGCCGAACCCCTTGGCGCCAAGTTCGTCCTGCGGAAAAATGACCAAAAAGGGGGTGGGCTATACCCTTGTGGCGTGGGGCGGGCGAATATCGTCCGCCGGAATCGGAATGGGCCGAGACATTGACCACTCCCTCCCCGCGACAAAAATAGGCCGTAGGCACGGCCACACCAAAAAAAGAGCAGCCGAACCATTTGGCGCCAAGTTCGTCCTGCGGAAAAATGCCCCAAAAAGGGGTGGGCTATAGCCTTGGGGCGTGGGGCTGGCGAACATCGTCCGCCGGACTCGGAATGGGCCGAGACTTTGGCCACCCCCTCCCCATGACCAAAATAGGCCGCGGGCACAGCCGCACTCAAAAAAGAGCAGCCGAACCCCTTGGCGCCAAGTTCGTCCTGCGGAAAAATGCCCAAAAATGGGGTGGGCTATAGCCTTGGGGCGTGGGGCTGGCGAACTTCGTCCGCCGGCCTCGGAACGAGCCGAGACTTCCCCCCCCCCGACAAAAATAGGCCGCGGGCACAGGCACGCCCAAAAAAGAGCAGCCGAACCCCTTGGCGCCATGTTCGTCCTGCGGAAAAATGCCCAAAAAAGGGGTGGGCTATAGCCTTGGGGCGTGGGGTTAGCGAACTTCTTCCGTCTTCCTCAGAATGGGCGGAGACTTTCCCCACCCCCTCCCCGCGACAAAAATAGGCCGCGGGCACATCCGCGCCCAAAAAAGAGCAGCCGAACCCCGTGGCGCCAAGTTCGTCCTGCGGAAAAATGCCCAAAAAGGGGGTGGGCTATAGCCTTGTGGCGTGGGGCGGGCGAACTTCGTCCGCCGGACTCGGAATGGGCCGAGACTTTGGCCACCCCCTCCCTGCGACAAAAATTGGCCGTGGGCAAAGCCGTACCCAAAAAAGAGCTGCCGAACCCCTTGGCGCCAAGTGCGTCCTGCGGAAAAATGCCCAAAAAAGGGGTGGGCTATAGCCTTGGGGCGTGGGGCTGGCGGACTTCGTCCGCTGGACTCGGAATGGGCCGAGACTTTCCCACCCCCTCCTCACGAGAAAAATAGGCCGCGGGCACAGCCGTGCCCAAAGAAGCGCAGCAGAACCCTTTGGCGCCAAGTTCGTCCTGCGGAAAAATCCCAAAAAGGGCGTGGGCGATAAACTTCTGGCGTGGGGCGGGCGAATATCGTCCGCCGGACTCGAAATGGGCCGAGATATTGCCCACCCCCTCCCCACGACAAAAATAGGCCGCGGGCACAGCCACACCAAAAAAAGAGCAGCCGAACCATTTGGCGCCAAGTTCGTCCTGCGGAAAAATGCCCAAAAAAGGGGTGGGCTATAGCCTTGGGGCGTGGGGCTGGCGCACTTCGTCCGCCTTCCTAGGAATGGGCCGAGACTTTGCCCACCCCCTCCCCGTGACAAAAATAGGCCATGGGCATAGCCGCACCCAAAAAAGAGTAGCCGAACCCCTTGGCGCCAAGTTCGTCCCGCGGAAAAATGCCCAAAAAGGGGGTGGGCTGTAGCCTTGGGGAGTGGGGCTCGCGCACTTCGTCCGCCTGACTCGGAATGGGCCGAGACATTGCCCACCTCCTCCCCACGACAAAAATAGGCCGCGGGCACAGCCACACAAAAAAAAAGAGCAGCCGAACCATTTGGCGCCAAGTTCGTCCTGCGGAAAAATGCCCAAAAAAGGGGTGCGCTATAGCCTTGGGGCGTGGGCCTGGCGAACTCAGTCCGCCTTCCTCGGAATGGGCCGAGACTTTGCCCACCCCCGCCCCACAACAAAAATAGGCCGCGGGCACAGCCGCGCCCAAAAAAGGGCTGCCGAACCCCTTGGCGCCAAGTTCGTCCGGCGGAAAAATGCCCAAAAATGGGAGGGCTATAGCCTTGTGGCGTGGGGTGGGCGAATATCGTCTGCCGGACTCGGAATGGGGCCAGACTTTGCGAGGCCCCTCCGTGTGCCAAAAATAGGACGCGGGCACAGCCGCGCCCAAAAAAGAGCAGCCGAACCCCTTGGCGTCAAGTTCGTCCCGCGGAAAAAAGCCCAAAAAGGGGGTGGGCTATAGCCTTTGGGCGTGGGGCTGGTGAACTTCGTCCCCCGGACTCGGAATGGGACGAGACTTTGTCCACCCCCTAACCGTGACAAAAATAGGCCGCGGGCACAGCCGCGCCCAAAAAAGAGCAGCCGAACCCTTTGGCGCCAAGTTCATCCTGCGAAAAATGCCCAAAAAATGGGTGGGCTACAGCCTTGGGGCGTGGAGCTGGCGAACTTCGTCTGCCTTCCTCGGAATGGGCCGAGACTTTGCCCACCCCCTGCCCGCGACAAAAATAGGCCGCGGGCACAGCCGCGACCAAAAAAGAGCTGCCGAACCCCTTGGCGCCAAGTTCGTCCTGCGGAAAAATGCCCAAAAAAGGGGTGGGCTATAGCCTTGGGGCGTGGGGCTGGCGCACTTCGTCCGCCTTCCTAGGAATGGGCCGAGACTTTGCCCACCCCCTCCCCATGACAAAAATAGGCCATGGGAATAGCCGCGCCCAAAAAAGAGCAGCCGAGCCCATTGGCGCCAAGTTCGTCCTGCGGAAAAATGCCCAAAAAAGGGGTGTGCTATAGCCTTTGGGCGTTGGGCCGGGAAAGTTCATCCGCCTTCCTCGGAATGGGCCGAGACATTGGTGACCCCCTCCCCGTGATAAAAATAGGCCGCGGGCACAGCCGCGCCCAAAAAAGAGCAGCCGAACATCTTGGCGCCAAGTTCGTCCTGCGGAAAAATGCCCAAAAAAGGGGTGGGCTATAGCCTTGGGGCGTGGGGCTGGCGAACTTCGTCCGCCTTCCTTGGAATGGGCCGAGACATTGCCCACCCCCTCCCCGCGATAAAAATAGGCCGCGGGCACAGCGCGCCCAAAAAAGAGCAGCTGAACCCCTTGGCGCCAAGTTCGTCCTGCGGAAAAATGCCCAAAAAAGGGAGTGGGCTACAGCCTTGGGGCGTGGAGCCGGCGAACTTCGTCTGCCTTCCTCGGAATGGGCCGAGACGTTGCCCACCCCCTCCCCGTGACAAAAATAGGCCGCGGGCACAGCCGCGACCAAAAAAGAGCAGCCGAACCCCTTGGCGCCAAGTTCGTCCTGCGGAAAAATGCCCAAAAATGGGGTGGGCTATAGCCTTGGGACGTGGGGCTGGCGAACTTCGTCCGCCGGCCTCGGAATGGGCCGAGACTTTGTCCACCCCCTCCCCGCAACAAAAATAGGCCGTGGGCACAGCCGCACCAAAAAAAGAGCAGCCGAACCCCTTGGTGCAAAGTTCGTCCTGCGGAAAAATGCCCAAAAAAGGGGTGGGCTATAGCCTTGGGGCGTGGGGCGGGCGAACTTCGTCCTCCGGACTCAGAATGGGCCGAGACTTTGCCCACCCCCTCCCCAGGACAAAAATAGGCCGCGGGCACAGCCGCACCGAAAAAAGAGCTGCCGAACCCCTTGGCGCCAAGTTCGTCCTGCGGAAAAATGCCCAAAAAAGGGGTGGGCTATAGCCTTGGGGCGTGGGGCGGGCGAACTTCATCCGCCGGACTCGGAATGGGCCGAGACTTTGCCCACCCCCTCCCCGCGACAAGAATAGGCCGCGGGCACAGCCGCGTCCAAAAAAGCGCAGCCGAACCCTTTGGCGCCAAGTTCGTCCTGCGGAAAAATGCCAAAAAAAGGGGTGTGCTATAGCCTTTGGGCGTGGGGCCGGCAAACTTCGTCCGCCTTCCTCGGAATGGGCCGAGACTTTGCCCACCCCCTCCCCGTGACAAAAATAGGCTGCGGGCACAGCCGCGCCCAAAAAAGAGCAGCCGAACCCTTTGGCGCCAAGTTCGTCCTGTGGAAAAATGCCCAAAAAGGGGGTGGGCTATAGCCTTGGGGGGTGGGGCTTGTTAACTTCGTCCGCCGGGCTCGGAATGGGCCGAGACTTTGTCCACCCCCTCCCCGCGACAAAAATAGGCCACGGGCACAGCCGCGGCCAAAAAAGAACAGCCGAACCCCTTGGCGCCAAGTTCGTCCCGCGGAAAAAAGCCCAAAAAGGGGGTGGGCTATAGCCTTTGGGCATGGGGCTGGTTAACTTGGTCCCCCGGGCTCGGTGTGGGCCGAGACGTTGTCCACCCCCTCCCCGCAACAAAAATAGGCCGCGGGCACAGCCGCGGCCAAAAAAGAGCAGCCGAACCCCTTAGCGCCAAGTTCGTCCTGCGGAAAAATGCCCAAAAAAGGGGTGGGCTATAGCCTTGGGGGGTGGGGCTGGTTAACTTCGTCCGCCGGGCTCGGAATGGGCCGAGACTTTGTCCACCCCCTCCCCTCAACAAAAATAGGCCGGGGGCACATCCGCGCCGAAAAAAGAGCGGCCGAACCCTTTGGCGCCGTGTTTGTCCTGCGGAAAAATGCCGAAAAAAGGGGTGTGCAATAGCCTTGGGGCGTGGGGCGGAAAAGTTCATCCGCCGGACTCGGAACGAGCCGAGACTTCCCCCCCCTCCCCGTGATAAAAATAGGCCGCGGGTACAGCCGCACCCAAAAAAGAGCAGCCGAACCCCTTGGCGCCAAGTTCATCCTGCGGAAAAAATGCCCAAAAAGGGGGCGGGCTATAGCCTCGGGGCGTGGGGCTGGCGAACTTCGTCCGCCGGACTCAGAATGGGCCGAGACTTTGCCCACCCCCTCCCCGCGACAAAAATAGGCCGCGGGCACATCCGCACCGAAAAAAGAGCGGCCGAACCCCTTGGCGCCGTGTTTGTCCTGCGGAAAAATGCCCAAAAAAGGGGTGTGCTATAGCCTTGGGGCGTGGGGCCGGAAAAGTTCATCCGCCGGACTCGGAATGGGCCGAGACTTTTCTCGCCCCCTCCCCGTGACAAAAATAGGCCGCGGGCACATCCGAGCCCAAAAAAGAGCAGTCGAACCCCTTGGCCCCAAGTTCGTCCTGCGGAAAAATGCCCAAAAAAGGGGTGGGCTATAGCCTTTGGGCGTGGGGCCGGGAAAGTTCATCCGCCTTCCGCGGAATGTGCCAAGACTTTGGCCACCCTCTCCCCACACCAAAAATAGCCCCGGGCACAGCCGCGCCAAAAAAGAGCAGCTGAACCCGTTGGAGCCGTATTCGTCCTGCGGAAAAATGCCCAAAAAAGGGGTGTGCTATAGCCTTGGGGCGTGGGGCCGGCAAAGTTCGTCCGCCAGACTCGGAATGGGCCGAGACTTTTCCCACCCCCTTCCCATGACAAACATAGGCCGCGGGCACAGCCGTACCGTAAAAAGAGCAGCCGAGCCCCTTGGCGCCAAGTTCGTCCGGCGGAAAAATGCCCAAAAAAGGGTTGGGCTATAGCCTTGGGGCGTGGGGCGGGCGAACTTCGTCCGCCGGACTCAGAATAGGCCGAGACTTTTCCCACCCCCTCCCAGCGATAAAAATAGGCCACGGGCACAGCCGCGCCCAAAAACGAGCAGCCGAACCCCTTGGCGCCAAGTTCGTCCAGCGGGAAAATGCCGAAAAAAGGGGTGGGCTATAGCCTTGGGGCGTGGGCTGGCGAACTTCGTCCGCCTTCCTTGGAACGGGCTGAGACCTTTCCCACCCCTCCCCGCGACAAAAATAGGCCGCGCGCAGAGCCGCGCCCAAAAAAGAGCAGCCGAACCCCTTGGCGCCAAGTTCGTCCTGCGGAAAAATGCCCAAAAAAGGGGTGTGCTATAGCCTTGGGGAGTGGGGCTGGCGAACTTCGTCCGCCGGACCCGGAATGGGCCGAGACTTTGCCCACCCCCTCCCAGCGATAAAAATAGGCCGCGGGCACAGCCGCGCACAAAAAAGAGCAGCCGAACCCCTTGGCGCCAAGTTCGTCCTGCGGAAAAATGCCCAAAAAAGTGGTGTGCTATAGCCTTGGGGCGTGGGGCGGGCGTACTTCGTCCGCCGGGCTCGGAATGGGCTGAGACCTTTCCCACCCGCTCCCCGTGACAAAAATAGGCCGCGGGCACAGCCGCGCACAAAAAAGTGCAGCCGAACCCCTTAGCGCCAAGTTCGTCCTGCGGAAAAATGCCCAAAAAGGGGATGGGCTATAGCCTTTGGGCGTGGGGCGGGCGGACTTCGTCCGCCGGACTCGGAATGGGCGGAGACTTTTCCCACCCCCTCCCCGTGACAAAAATAGGCCGAGTCCGAAAAAGAGCAGACGAACCCCTTGGCACCAAGTTCGTCCTGCGGAAAAATGCCCAAAAAAGGGGTGGGCTATAGCCTTGGGGCGTGGGGATGGCGAACTTCTTCCGCCGGACTCAGAATGTGCCGAGACTTTGCCCACCCACTCCCCGCGACAAAAATAGGCCGCGGGCACAGCCGCGCCCAAAAAAGAGCAGCCTAACCCCTTAGCGCTAAGTTCGTCCTGCGGAAAAATGAACAAAAAGCGGGTGGGCTATTCCCTTAGGGCGTAGGGCGGGCGAACTTCGTCCGCCGCACTCGGAAGGAGCTGAGACTTTTCCCACCCCCTCCCCGCGACAAAAATAGGCCGCGGGTAAAGCCGCGCCCAAAAAAGAGCAGCCGAACCCCTTGGCGGCAAGTTCGTCCTGCGGAAAAATGAACAAAAAGGGGGCGGGCTACTGCCTTGGGGCGTGGGGCTGGCGAACGTCGTCCGCCGGACTCGGAATGTGCCGAGACTTTGACCACCCCCTCCCCACGACAAAAATAGGCCGCCGGCACAGCCGCTACCAAAAAAGAGCAGCCGATCCCCTTGGCGCCAAGTTCGTCCTGCGGAAAAATGAACAAAAAGGGGGTGGGCTATTGCTTTGGGGCGTGGGGCTTGCGAACTTCGTCCGCCAGACTCGGAATGGGCCGACACTTTTCACACCCCCTCCCAGTGATAAAAATTTGCCACGGGCACAGCCGTGCCCAAAAAAGAGCAGCCGAACCCCTTGGCGCCAAGTTCGTCCTGCGGGAAAATGCCAAAAAAAGGGGTGGGCTATAGCCTTGGGGCGTGGGGCTGGCGAACTTCGTCCGCCTTCCTTGGAACGGGCTGAGACCTTTCCCACCCCCTCCCTGCTACAAAAATAGGCCGCGCGCAGAGCCGCGCCCAAAAAAGAGCAGCCGAACCCCTTGGCGCCAAGATCGTCCTGCGGAAAAATGCCCAAAAAAGGGGTGTGCGATTGCCTTGGGGCGTGGGGCTGGCGAACTTCGTCCGCCGGACTCGAAATGGGCCGAGACTTTGCCCACCCCCTCCCAGCGATAAAAATAGGCCGCGGGCACAGCTGCGCACAAAAAAGAGCAGCCGAACCCCTTGGCGCCAAGTTCGTCCTGCGGAAAAATGCCCAAAAAAGGGGTGTGCTACAGCCTTGGGGCGTGGGGCGGGCGTACTTCGTCCGCCGGGCTCGGAATTTGCTGAGACCTTTCCCACCCCCTCCCCATGACAAAAATAGGCCGCGGGCAACACCGCGCACAAAAAAGGGCAGCCGAACCCCTTAGCGCCAAGATGGTCCTGCGGAAAAATGCCCAAAACGGGGGTGGGCTATAGCCTTTGGGCGTGGGGCGGGCGGACTTTGTCCGCCGGACTCGGAATGTGCCGAGTAATTCCCACCCCCTCCCCGCGACAAAAATAGGCCGCGGGCACAGCCGCGCACAAAAAGAGCAGCCGAACCCCTTGGCGCCAAGTTCGTCCTGCGGAAAAATGCCCAAAAAGGGGGTGGGCTATATAGCCTTTGGGCGTGCGGCGGGCGGACATTGTCCGCCGGACTCAGAATAGGCCGAGACTTTTCCCACCCCCTCCCCGCGACAAAAATAGGCCACAGGCACAGCCGCGCCCAAAAAAGAGCAGCCGAACCCCTTGGCGCCAAGTTCGTCCTACGGAAAAATGCCCAAAAAAGGGGTGGGCTATAGCCTTGGGGCGTTGGGCTGGCGAACGTCGTCCGCCGGACTCGGAATGTGCCGAGACTTTGCCCACCCCCTCCCCGCGACAAAAATAGGCCGTGGGCACAGCCGCGCCCAAAAACGAGCGGCCGAACCCCTTGGCGCCAAGTTCGTCCTGCGGAAAAATGCCTAAAAAGGGGGTGGGCTACAGCCTAGGGGCATGGGGCTGGCGAACTTCGTCTCCCGGGCTTGGAATGGGCCTAGACTTTTCCCACCCCCTCCCCACGACAAAAATAGTCGGCGGGCACGGCCGCGCCCAAAAAAGGGGGTGGGCTATAGCCTTTGGGCGTGGGGCTGGCGGACTTCGTCCGCCGAACTCGGAATGGGCCGAGACTTTTCCAACCCCCTGCCCATGACAAAAATGGGCGCGCCCAAAAAAGAGCAGACGAACCCCGTGGCACCAAGTTCGTTCGGCGGAAAAATGCCCAAAAAAGGGGTGGGCTATAGCCTTGGGGTGTGGGGCTGGCGAACTTCGTCTGCCGGACTCGGAATGTGCCGAGACTTTGCCCACCCACTCCCCGCGACAAAAATAGGCCACGGGCTCAGCCCCGTTCAAAAAAGAGCAGCCGAACCCCTTGGCGCCAAGTTCGTCCTGCGGAAAAATGCCCAAAAAGGGGGTGGGCTATAGCCTTGGGGCGTGGGGCTGGCGAAGTTCGTCTGCCGGACTCGAAATGGGCGTAGACTTTTACCACCCCCTCCCCGTGACAGAAATAGGCCGCGGGCACAGCCCGCCCAAAAAAGAGCCGCCGAACCCCTTGGCGCCAAGTTCGTCCTGCGGAAAAATGCCCAAAAAGGGGGTGGGCTATAGCCTTGGGGCGTGGGGCTGGCGAAGTTCGTCTGCCGGACTCGAAATGGGCGTAGACTTTTACCACCCCCTCCCCGTGACAGAAATAGGCCGCGGGCACAGCCCGCCCAAAAAAGAGCCGCCGAACCCCATGGCGCCAAGTTCGTCCTGCAGAAAAATGCCCAAAAACGGGGTGGGCTATAGCCTTGGGGCGTGGGGCTGGCAAACTTCGTCCGCTGGACTCGGAATGGGCCGAGACATTGCCCACCGCCTCCCCGCGACAAAAATAGGCCGTGGGCGCAGCCGCGCCAAAAAAAGGGCAGCCGAACCACTTGGCACCAAGTTCGTCCTGCAGAAAAATGCCCAAAAAAGGGGTGGGCTATACCCTTAGGGCGTGGGGCGGGCGAACTTCGTCTGCCGGACTCGGAATGGGCCGAGACTTTGCCCACACCCTCGCCGCAACAAAAATAGGCCGCGGGCACAGCCGCGCCCAAAAAAGAGCTGCCGAACCCCTTGGCACCAAGTTCATCCTGTAGAAAAATGCCCAAAAAGGGGGTGGGCTATAGCCTTGGGGCATGGGGCTGGCGAACTTCGTCCGCCAGACTCGGAATGGGCCGAGACTTTTCTCACCCTCTCCCCGCGACAAAAATAGTCCACGGACACAGCCGCGCCCAAAAAAGAGCCGCCGAACCCCTTGGCGCCAAGTTCGTCCTGCAGAAAAATGCCCAAAAAAGGGGTGGGATATAGCCTTGGGGCGTGGGCAGGGCGAACTTCGTCCGCCGGACTCGGAATGGGCCGAGACTTTTCCCACCCCCTCCCCGCCACAAAAATAGGCCGCGGGCACAGCCACGCCCAAAAAAGAGCTGCCGAACCCCTTGGGGCCAAGTTCGTCCTGCGGAAAAATGCCCAAAAAAAGGGTGGGCTATAGCCTTGGGGTGTGGGGCGGGCGAACTTCATTCGCCGGACTCGGAATGGGCCGAGACTATGCCCGACCCCTCCCCACCACTAAAATAGGCCGCGGGCACAGCCGCGACCAAAAAAGAGAAGCCGAACCCCTTGGCGCCAAGTTCGTCCTGTGGAAAAATGCCCAAAAAAGGGGTGTGCTATAGCCTTGGGGCGTGGGGCTGGCGAAGTTTGTCCACCGGACTCGGAATGGGCCGAGACATTGCCCACCCCCTCCCCGCGACAAAAATAGGCCCCGGGCACAGCCGAACCCAAAAAAGAGTAGCCGAACCCCTTGGCCCCAAGGTCGTCCTGCGGAAAAATGCCCAAAAAGGGGGTGGGCAATAGCCTTGGGGCATGGGGCTGACGAACTTCGTCCGCCGGACTCGGAATGGGCCGAGACTTTTCGCACCCCCTCCCCGCGACAAAAATAGGCTGCGGGCACAGCCGCGCCCAAAAAAGAGCCGCCGAACCCCTTGGCGCCAAGTTCGTACTGCAGAAAAATGCCCAAAAAAGGGGTGGGATATAGCCTTGGGGCGTGGGCAGGGCGAACTTCGTCCGCCGGACTCCGAATGGGCCAAGACTTTGTCCAACCCCTCCACACGACAAAAATAGGCCGCGGGCACAGCCGCGCCAAAAAAAGAGCTGCCGAACCCCTTGGCGCCAAGTTCGTCCTGCGGAAAAATGCCCAAAAAAGGGGTGGGATATAGCCTTGGGGCGTGGGGAGGGCGAACTTCGTCGGCCGGACTCGGAATGGGCCGAGACTTTGCCCATCGGCTCCCGGCGACAAAAATAGGCCGCGGGCACAGCCGCGCCCAAAAAAGGGCAGCCGAACCCCTTGGCGCCAAGTTCGTCCTGTGGAAAAATGCCCAAAAAACCTGTGTGCTATAGCCTTTGGGAGTAGGGCCGGCAAAGTTCATGCGCCGTCCTCGGAATGGGCTGGGAATTTGCCCACCCCCTCCCCGCGCCATAAATAGGCCTCGGGCACAGCCGCGCCCAAAAAAGAGGAGCCAAACCCCTTGGCGCCAAGTTCGTCCTGCGGAAAAATGCCCAAAAAGAGGGTGGGCTATAGCCTTGGGGCGTGGGGCTGGCGAACTTCGTCCGCCGGACACAGAATGGGCCGAGACTTTTCCCACCCCCTCCCCGCGACAAAAATAGGCCGCGGGTACCGCTGCGCTCAAAAAAGAGCAGCCGAACCCCTTGGCGCCAAGTTCGTCCTGCGGAAAAATGCCCAAAATGGGGGTGCGCTATAGCCTTGGGGCGTGGGGCTGGCGTACTTCGTCCGCCGGACTCCGAAGGGGCCGAGACTTTTCCTATCCCCTCCCGGCGACAAAAATAGGCCGCGGGCACAGCCGCGCCCAGAAAAGAGCAGCTGAACCCCTTGGCGCCATGTTCGTCCTCCCGAAAAATGACGAAAAAAGGGGTGGGCTATAGCCTTGGGGCGTGGGGCTGGCGAACTTCGTCCGCCGGACTCGGAATGGGCCGAGACTTTGCCCACCCCCTCCCCGCGACAAAAATAGACCGAGGGCACAGCCGCGCCCAAAAAAGAACAGCCAAACCCCTTGGCGCCAAGTTCATCCTGCGGAAAAATGCCCAAAAAAGGGGTGGGCTATAGCCTTCGGGCGTGGGGCGGGCGAACTTCGTCCGCCGGACTCGGAATGGGCCGACACTATGCCCACCCCCTCCCCACGACAAAAATAGGAAGCGGGCACAGCCGCGCCCAAAAAAGAGAAGCCGAACCCCTTGACGCCAAGTTCGTCCTGTGGAAAAATGCACAAAAAAGGGGTGTGCTATAGCCTTGGGGCGTGGGGCTCCCGAAGTTCGTCCGCCGGACGCGGAATGCACCGAGACTTTGCCCACCCCCTCCCCGCGACAGAAATTGGCCACGGGCACAGCCGCGCCCAAAAAAGAGCAGCTGAACCCCTTGACGCCAAGTTCGCCCTGCGGAAAAATGCCCAAAAAAGGGGTGGGCTGTAGCCTTGGGGCATGGGGCTGGCGAAGTTCGTCCGCCGGACTCGGAATGGGCCGAGAGTTTGCCCACCCCCTCCCTGCAACAAAAATAGGCCGCGGACACAGCCGCGCCCAAAAAAGGGCAGCCGAACCCCTTGGCGCCAAGTTCGTCCTGCGGAAAAATGCCCAAAAAAGCTGTGTGCTATAGCCTTTGGGCGTGGGGCTGGCAAAGCTCATCCGCCTTCCTCCGAATGGGCCGAGACTTTGCCCACCCCCTCCCCGCGCCAAAAAAAGTCCGCGGGCACAGCCGCCCCCAAAAGAGAGCAGCCGAACCCCTTTGCGCCAAGTTCGTCCTGCAGCAAAATGCCCAAAAAGGGGGTGGGCTATAGCCTTGGGGCGTGGAGCTGGCGCACTTCCTTCGCCTTCCTCGGAATGGGCCGAGACTTTGGCCACCCGCTCCCCACGACAAAACTAGGCCACTGGCACAGCCGCGCCCAAAAAAGAGCTGCCGAACCCCTTGGCGCCAAGTTCGTCCTGCGGCAAAATGCCCAAAAAAGGGGGTGCTATAGCCCTTGGGCGTGGGGCCGGCGAACTTTGTCCGCCTTCCTCGGAATGGGCCGAGACTTTGGCCACCCCCTCCCCACGACAAAAATAGGCCGCGGGCACAGCTGCGCCCAAAAAAGAGCAGCCGACCCCCTTGGCGCCAAGTTCGTCCTGCGGCAAAATGCCCAAAAAGGGGGTGGGCTATAGCCTTGGGGCGTGGAGCCGGCGCACTTCCTTCACCTTCCTCGGAATGGGCCGAGACTTTGGCCACCCGCTCCCCATGACAGAAATAGGCGACTGGCACAGCCGCGCCCAAAAAAGAGCAGCCGAACCCCTTGGAGCCAAGTTCGTCCTGCGGCAAAATGCCCAAAAAAGGGGTGTGCTATAGCCTTTGGGCGCGGGGACGGCAAAGTTCATCAGCCTTCCTCGGAATGGGTCAAGACTTTGCCCACCCCCTCCCCGCACCAAAAATAGGCCGCGGGCATAGCCGCGCCCAAAAAAGAGCATCCGAACCCCTTGGCGCCAAGTTCGTCCTGCGGAAAAATGCCCAAAAAGGGGGAGGGCCATAGCCTTGGGGCGTGGGGCTGGCGAACTTCGTCCGCCTTCCTCGGAATGGGCCGAGACTTTGCCCACCTCGTCCCGGTGACAAAAATAGTCCGCGGCACAGCCGCGCCCAGAAAATAGCAGCCGAACCCCTTGGCGCCAAGTTCGTCCTGCGGAAAAATGCCCCAAAGGGGGGTTGGCTATAGCCTTGGGGCGTGGAGCTGGCGAACTTCGTCCGCCTGACTCGGAATGGGCCGAGACTTTTCCTACCCCCTCCCCGCGCCAAAAATAGGCCGCGGACACAGCCGTGCCCAAAAAAGAGCAGCCGAATCCCTCGGCGCCAAGTTCCTCCTGGGGAAAAATGACCAAAAAAGGGGTGTGCTATAGCCTTGGGGCGTGGGGCTGGCGAACTTCGTCCGCCGGACTCGGAATGGGCCGAGACTTTGCCCACCCCCTCCCCATGACAAAAATAGGTCGCGGGCACAGCCGTGCCCAAAAACGAGCAGCCGAACCCCTTGGCGCCAAGTTCGTCCTACGGAAAAATGCCCAAAAGGGGGGTTGGCTATAGCCTTGGGGCGTGGGGCTGGCGAACTTCGTCCGCCGGACTCGGAATGGGCCGAGAGTTTGCCCACCCCCTCCCTGCAACAAAAATAGGCCGCGGACACAGCCGCGCCCAAAAAAGGGCAGCCGAACCCCTTGGCGCCAAGTTCGTCCTGCGGAAAAATGCCCAAAAAAGCTGTGTGCTATAGCCTTTGGGCGTGGGGCTGGCAAAGCTCATCCGCCTTCCTCCGAATGGGCCGAGACTTTGCCCACCCCCTCCCCGCGCCAAAAAAAGTCCGCGGGCACAGCCGCCCCCAAAAGAGAGCAGCCGAACCCCTTTGCGCCAAGTTCGTCCTGCAGCAAAATGCCCAAAAAGGGGGTGGGCTATAGCCTTGGGGCGTGGAGCTGGCGCACTTCCTTCGCCTTCCTCGGAATGGGCCGAGACTTTGGCCACCCGCTCCCCACGACAAAACTAGGCCACTGGCACAGCCGCGCCCAAAAAAGAGCTGCCGAACCCCTTGGCGCCAAGTTCGTCCTGCGGCAAAATGCCCAAAAAAGGGGTGTGCTATAGCCTTTGGGCGTGGGGACGGCAAAGTTCATCAGCCTTCCTCGGAATGGGTCAAGACTTTGCCCACCCCCTCCCCGCACCAAAAATAGGCCGCGGGCATAGCCGCGCCCAAAAAAGAGCATCCGAACCCCTTGGCGCCAAGTTCGTCCTGCGGAAAAATGCCCAAAAATGGGGAGGGCCATAGCCTTGGGGCGTGGGGCTGGCGAACTTCGTCCGCCTTCCTCGGAATGGGCCGAGACTTTGCCCACCTCGTCCCGGTGACAAAAATAGTCCGCGGCACAGCCGCGCCCAGAAAATAGCAGCCGAACCCCTTGGCGCCAAGTTCGTCCTGCGGAAAAATGCCCCAAAGGGGGGTTGGCTATAGCCTTGGGGCGTGGAGCTGGCGAACTTCGTCCGCCTGACTCGGAATGGGCCGAGACTTTTCCTACCCCCTCCCCGCGCCAAAAATAGGCCGCGGACACAGCCGTGCCCAAAAAAGAGCAGCCGAATCCCTCGGCGCCAAGTTCCTCCTGGGGAAAAATGACCAAAAAAGGGGTGTGCTATAGCCTTGGGGCGTGGGGCTGGCGAACTTCGTCCGCCGGACTCGGAATGGGCCGAGACTTTGCCCACCCCCTCCCCATGACAAAAATAGGTCGCGGGCACAGCCGTGCCCAAAAACGAGCAGCCGAACCCCTTGGCGCCAAGTTCGTCCTACGGAAAAATGCCCAAAAGGGGGGTTGGCTATAGCCTTGGGGCGTGGGGCTGGCGAACTTCGTCCGCCGGACTCGGAATGGGCCGAGAGTTTGCCCACCCCCTCCCTGCAACAAAAATAGGCCGCGGACACAGCCGCGCCCAAAAAAGGGCAGCCGAACCCCTTGGCGCCAAGTTCGTCCTGCGGAAAAATGCCCAAAAAAGCTGTGTGCTATAGCCTTTGGGCGTGGGGCTGGCAAAGCTCATCCGCCTTCCTCCGAATGGGCCGAGACTTTGCCCACCCCCTCCCCGCGCCAAAAAAAGTCCGCGGGCACAGCCGCCCCCAAAAGAGAGCAGCCGAACCCCTTTGCGCCAAGTTCGTCCTGCAGCAAAATGCCCAAAAAGGGGGTGGGCTATAGCCTTGGGGCGTGGAGCTGGCGCACTTCCTTCGCCTTCCTCGGAATGGGCCGAGACTTTGGCCACCCGCTCCCCACGACAAAACTAGGCCACTGGCACAGCCGCGCCCAAAAAAGAGCTGCCGAACCCCTTGGCGCCAAGTTCGTCCTGCGGCAAAATGCCCAAAAAAGGGGGTGCTATAGCCCTTGGGCGTGGGGCCGGCGAACTTTGTCCGCCTTCCTCGGAATGGGCCGAGACTTTGGCCACCCCCTCCCCACGACAAAAATAGGCCGCGGGCACAGCTGCGCCCAAAAAAGAGCAGCCGACCCCCTTGGCGCCAAGTTCGTCCTGCGGAAAAATGCCCAAAAAGGGGGTGGGCTATAGCCTTGGGGCGTGGAGCCGGCGCACTTCCTTCACCTTCCTCGGAATGGGCCGAGACTTTGGCCACCCGCTCCCCATGACAGAAATAGGCGACTGGCACAGCCGCGCCCAAAAAAGAGCAGCCGAACCCCTTGGAGCCAAGTTCGTCCTGCGGCAAAATGCCCAAAAAAGGGGTGTGCTATAGCCTTTGGGCGTGGGGACGGCAAAGTTCATCAGCCTTCCTCGGAATGGGTCAAGACTTTGCCCACCCCCTCCCCGCACCAAAAATAGGCCGCGGGCATAGCCGCGCCCAAAAAAGAGCATCCGAACCCCTTGGCGCCAAGTTCGTCCTGCGGAAAAATGCCCAAAAAGGGGGAGGGCCATAGCCTTGGGGCGTGGGGCTGGCGAACTTCGTCCGCCTTCCTCGGAATGGGCCGAGACTTTGCCCACCTCGTCCCGGTGACAAAAATAGTCCGCGGCACAGCCGCGCCCAGAAAATAGCAGCCGAACCCCTTGGCGCCAAGTTCGTCCTGCGGAAAAATGCCCCAAAGGGGGGTTGGCTATAGCCTTGGGGCGTGGAGCTGGCGAACTTCGTCCGCCTGACTCGGAATGGGCCGAGACTTTTCCTACCCCCTCCCCGCGACAAAAATAGGCCGCGGACACAGCCGTGCCCAAAAAAGAGCAGCCGAATCCCTCGGCGCCAAGTTCCTCCTGGGGAAAAATGACCAAAAAAGGGGTGTGCTATAGCCTTGGGGCGTGGGGCTGGCGAACTTCGTCCGCCGGACTCGGAATGGGCCGAGACTTTGCCCACCCCCTCCCCATGACAAAAATAGGTCGCGGGCACAGCCGTGCCCAAAAACGAGCAGCCGAACCCCTTGGCGCCAAGTTCGTCCTACGGAAAAATGCCCAAAAGGGGGGTTGGCTATAGCCTTGGGGCGTGGGGCTGGCGAACTTCGTCCGCCTGACTCGGAATGGGCCGAGACGTTGTCCACCCCCACCCCGTGACAAAAATAGGCCGCGGACACAGCCACACCCAAAAAAGAGCAGCCGAAGCCCTTGGCGGCAAGTTCGTCTGGCGGAAAAATGCCCAAAAAAGGGGTGGGCTATAGCCTTGGGGCGTGGGGCGGGCGAACTTTGTCCGCCGGACTCGGAATGGGCCGAGACTTTTCCCACCCCCACCCCATGACAAAAATAGGCCGCGGGCACAGCCACACCCAAAAAAGAGCAGCCGAACCCCTTGGCGCCAAGTTCGTCCAGCGGCAAAATGCCCAAACAAGGGGTGTGCTATAGCCTTTGGGCGTGGGGACGGGAAAGTTCATCAGCCTTCCTCGGTATGGGTCAAGACTTTGCCCACCCCCTCCCCGCACCAAAAATAGGCCGCGGGCATAGCCGCGCCCAAAAAAGAGCATCCGAACCCCTTGACGCCAAGTTCGTCCTGCGGAAAAATGCCCAAAAAGGGGGAGGGCCATAGCCTTGGGGCGTGGGGCTGGCGAACTTCGTCCGCCTCCCTCGGAATGGGCCGAGACTTTGCCCACCTCGTCCCGGTGACAAAAATAGTCCGCGGCACAGCCGCGCCCAGAAAATAGCAGCCGAACCCCTTGGCGCCAAGTTCGTCCTGCGGAAAAATGCCCCAAAGGGGGGTTGGCTATAGCCTTGGGGCGAGGAGCTGGCTAACTTCGTCCGCCAGACTCGGAATGGGCCGAGACTTTTCCTACCCCCTCCCCGTGACAAAAATAGGCCGCGGACACAGCCATGCCCAAAAAAGAGCAGCCGAATCCCTCGGCGCCAAGTTCCTCCTAGGGAAAAATGACCAAAAAAGGGGTGTGCTATAGCCTTGGGGCGTGGGGCTGGCGAACTTCGTCCGCCGGACTCGGAATGGGCCGAGACTTTGCCCACCCCCTCCCCATGACAAAAATAGGTTGCGGGCACAGCCGTACCCAAAAACGAGCAGCCGAACCCCTTGGCGCCAAGTTCGTCCTGCGGAAAAATGCCCAAAAGTGTGGTTGGCTATAGCCTTGGGGCGTGGGGCTGGCGAATTTCGTCCGCCTGACTCGGAATGGGCCGAGACTTCCCCCCCCCTCCCTGCAACAAAAATAGGCCACGGGCACAGCTGCGCCCAAAAAAGAGCAGCCGACCCCTTGGTGCCAAGTTCGTCCTGGGGAAAAATGACCAAAAAAGGGGTGTGCTATAGCCTTGGGTCGTGGGGCTGGCGAACTTCGTCCGCCGGACTCAGAATGGGCCGAGACTTTGGCCACGCCCTCCCCACGACAAAAATAGGCCGCGGGCGCAGCCTCGCCCAAAAAAGAGCAGCCGAACCCCTTGGCACCAAGTTCGTCCTGCGGAAAAATGCCTAAAAAAGTGGTGTGCTATAGCCTTTGGGCGTGGGGCCGGCGAACTTCGTTTGCCATCCTCGGAATGGGCCGAGACCTTGGCCACCCCCTCCCCGTGACAACAATAGGCCGCGGACACAGCCTCGCCCAAAAAAGAGCAGCCGAACCCCTTGGCACTAAGTTCGTCCTGCGGAAAAATGCCCAAAAAAGGGGTGTGCTATAGCCTTTGGGCGTGGGGCCGGCGAACTTCGTTTGCCATCCTCGGAATGGGCCGAGACCTTGGCCACCCCCTGCCCGTGACAACAATAGGCCGCGGACAGAGCCGCGCCCAAAAAAGAGCAGCCGAACCCCTTGGCGCCAAGTTCGTCCTGCGGCAAAATGCCCAAAAAAGGGGTGCGCTATAGCCTTTGGGCGTGGGGCTGGCGACCTTCGTCTGCCGGACTCAGAATGGGCAGAGACTATGCCCACCCTCTCCCCGCGAAAAAAATAGGCCGCGGGCACAGCCGCGCCCAAAAAAGAGCAGCCGAACCACTTGGCGCCAAGTTCGTCCTACGGAAAAATGCCCAAAAGGGGTGTGCTATAGCCTTCGGGCGTGGGGCCGGCGCACTTCGTCTGCCTTCCTCAGAATGGGCCGAGACTTTGTCCACCCCCACCCCGGGACAAAAATAGGCCGCGGACACAGCCGCGCCCAAAGAAGAGCAGGCGAACCCCTCTGCGCCAAGTTCGTCCTGCGGAAAAATGCCCAAAAAAGGGGTGTGCTATAGCCTTTGGGCGTGGGGCCGGCAAACTTCGTCCGCCTTCCTCGGAATGGGCCGAGACATTGGCCACCCCCTCCCCGCAACAAAAATTGGCCGCGGGCATAGCCGCACCCAAAAAAGAGCAGCCGAACCCCTTGGCGCCAAGTTCGTCCTGCGGCTAAATGCCCAAAAAAGGGGTGTGCTATAGCCTTTGGGCGTCGGGCTGGCGAACTTCGTCCGCCGGACTCGGAATGGGCCGAGACTTTGGCCACCCCCTCCCCGCGACAAAAATAGGCCGCGGGCACAGCCGCGCCCAAAAAAGAGCAGCCGAACCCCTTGGCACCAAGTTCGTCCTGCGGAAAAATGCCCAAAAATGGGGTGTGCTATATCCTTTGGGCGTGGGGCCAGCGAACTTTGTTTGCCTTCCTCGGAATGGGGCGAGACCTTGGCCACCCCCTCCCCGCGACAAAAAGAGGCCGCGGACACAGCCGCGCCCAAAAAAAGTGCAGCCGAACCCCTTGGCGCCAAGATCGTCCTGCGGCAATATGCCCAAAAAATGGGTGTGCTATAGCCTTTGGGCGCGGGGGCCGGTAAAGTTCATCCCCCTTCCTCGGAATGGGCCGAGACTTTGCCCACCCCCTCTCCGTGCAAAAACTAGGTCGTGGGCACAGCCGCGGCCATAAAAGAGCAGCCGAGCCCCTTGGCGCCAAGTTCGTCCTGCGGAAAAATGCCCAAAAAAGGGGTGTGCTATAGCATTTGGGCGTGGGGCCGGCGCACTTCGTCCGCCTTCCACGGAATGGGCCGAGACTTTGGCCACCCCCTCCCCGTGACAAAAATAGGCCACGGACACAGCCGCGCCCAAAAAAGAGCAGCCGAACCCCTTGGCGCCAAGTTCGTCCTGCGAAAAAATGCCCAAAAAAGGGGTGTGCTATAGCCTTTGGGCGTGGGGCCGGCAAAGTTCATCCGCCTTCCTCGGATTGGGCCTAGACTTTGGCCAACCCCTCCCCGCGCCAAAAATAGGCTGCGGGCACAGCCGCGCCCAAAAAATAGCAGTCGAACCCCTTGGCAACAAGTTCGTCCTGCAGAAAAATGCCCAAAAAGGGGGTGGGCTATAGCCTTGGGGCATGGGGCTGGTGAACCCTCCACGCGACAAAAATAGGCCGCGGGTACAGCCGTAGCCAAAAAAGAGCAGCCGAACCCCTTGGCGCCAAGTTCGTCCTGCGGAAAAATGCCCAAAAAAGGGGTGGGCTATAGCCTTGGGGCGTGGGGCTGGCGAACTTCGTCCGCTGGACTCGAAATGGGCCGAGACTTTGCCCGCCCCCTCCCCGCGACAACAATAGGACCCGGGCATAGCCGCGCGCAAAAAAGAGCAGCCGAACCCCTTGGCGCCAAGTCCGTCCTGTGGAAAAATGCCCAAAAATGGGGTTGGCTATAGCCTTGGGGCGTGGGGCAGGCGAACTTCGTCCGCCGGACACGGAACGTGCCGAGACTTTGCCCACCCCCTCCCCACGACAAAATTAGGCCGCGGGCACAGCCGCGCTAAAAAAAGAGCAGCCGAACCCCTTGGCGCCAGGTTCGTCCTCCGGAAAAATGCCCAAAAAGGGGGTGGGCTATAGCCTTGGGGCGTGGGGCTGGCGAACTTCGTCCGCCTTCCTCGGAATGGGCCGAGACTTTGCCCACCCCCTCCCCGTGACAAATCAAGGCCACGGCCACAGCCGCGCGCAAAAAAGAGCAGCCGAACCCCTTGGCGCCAAGTTCGTCCTGCGGAAAAATGCCCAAAAAAGGGGTGTGCAATAGCCATTGGGCGTGGGGCCGGCAAAAATCATCCGCCTTCCTCGGATTGGGCCGAGACTTTGGCCACCCCCTCCCCGCGCCAAAAATAAGCCGCGGGCAAAGCCTCGCCCTAAAAAGAGCAGCCGAACCCCTTGGCGCCAAGTTCGTCCTGCGGAAAAATGCCCAAAAAAGGGGTGTGCTATAGCCCTTGGGCGTGGGGCCGGCAAAAATCATCCGCCTTCCTCGGATTGGGCCGAGACTTTGGCCACCCCCTCCCCGCGCCAAAAATAGGCCGCGGGCAAAGCCTCGCCCAAAAAAGAGCAGCCGAACCCCTTGGCGCCAAGTTCGTCCTGCGGAAAAATGCCCAAAGGCTATAGCCTTGGGGCGTGGGGCTGGCGCACTTCGTCCGCCCTCCTCGGAATGGGCCAAGACTTTTCCCACCCCCACCCCGGGAAAACATGGGCCGTGGGCACAGCCGCGCCCAAAAAAGAGCAGCCGAACCCCTTGGCGCCAAGTTCGTCCTGCGGAAAAATGCCCAAAAATGGGATGTGCTATAGCCTTGAGGCGTGGGGCTGCTGAAGTTCGTCCGCCGGACTCGGAATTGACCGAGACTTTTCCCACCCCCTCCCCATGACAAAAATAGGCCACGGGCACAGCCACGACCAAAAAAGAGCAGCCAAACCCCCTGGCGCCAAGTTCGTCCTGCGGAAAACTGCCCAAAAAAGCGGTGTGCTATAGCCTTGGGGAGTGGGCCCGGCAAAGTTCATCCCCCTGCCTCGGAATGGGCCGAGACTTTGCCCACCCCCTCCCCGTGCCAAAAATAGGCCGCGGGCACAGCCGCTCCCAAAAAAGAGCAGCCGAACCCCTTGGCGCCAAGTTCGTCCTGCGGAAAAATGCCCAAAAAGGAGGTGGGCTATAGCCTTGGGGCGTGGGGCCGGCGAACTTCGTCCGCCTTCCTCGGAATGGGCCGAGACTTTGGCCACCCCCTCCCCGCGAAAAAAATAGGCCGCGGGCAAAGCCCCGCCCAAAAAAGAGCAGCCGAACCCCTTGGCGCCAAGTTCGTCCTGTGGGAAAATGCCCAAAAAAGGGGTGGGCTATAGCCTTGGGGCGTGGGGCGGGCGAACTTTGTCCGCCGGACTCGGAATGGCCCGAGACTTTTTCCACCCCCTCCCCGTGACAAAAATAGGCCGCACGCACAGCCGCGCACAAAAAAGACCAGCCGAACCCCTTGGCGCCAAGTTCGTCCTGCGGAAAAATGCCCAAAAAAGGGGTGGGCTATAGCCTTGGGGCGTGGGGCTCGTGAACTTCGTCCGCTGGACTCGGAATGGGCCCAGACTGTGCCCACCCCCTCCCCGCGACAACAATAGGCCGCGGGCACAGCCGCGCCAAAAAAAGAGCAGCCGAACCCCTTGGCGCCTAGTTCGTCCTGCGGAAAAATGCCCAAAAAACGGGTGGGCTATAGCCTTTGGGCGTGGGGCTCGCGAACTTCGTCCGCCGGACTTGGAATGTGCCGAGACTTTGCCCAACCCCTCCCCGTGCCAAAAATAGGCCGCGGGCACAGCCGCACCGAAAAAAGAGCAGCAGAACCCCTTGGCGCCAAGTTCGTCCTGCGGAAAAATGCCCAAAAAGGAGGTGGGCTATAGCCTTGGGGCGTGGGGCCGGCGAACTTCGTCCGCCTTCCTCGGAATGGGCCGAGACTTTGGCCACCCCCTCCCCGTGACAAAAATATGCCGCGGGCACAGCCGCGCCCAAAAAAGAGCAGCCGAACCCCTAGGCGCCAAGTTCGTCCTGCGGAAAAATGCCCAAAAAAGGGGTGTGCCATAGCGTTTGGGCGTGGGGCCGGCGCACTTCGTCGGAATGGGCAGAGACTTTGGCCACCCCCCTCCCCGCGACAAAAATAGGCCGCGGGCGCAGCCTCGCCCAAAAAAGAGCAGCCGAACCCCTTGGCACCCAGTTCGTACTGCGGAAAAATGCCCAAAAAAGGGGGTGGGCTATAGCGTTGGGGCATCGGGCTGGCGAACTTCGTCCGCCAGACTCGGAATGCGCCGAGGCGTTGCCCACCCCCTCCCCGCGACAAAAATAGGCCACGGGCACAGACGCGCCCAAAAACGAGCAGCCGAACCCCTTGGCGCCAAGTTCGTCCTGCGGAAAAATGCCCAAAAAAGGGGTTGGCTATAGCCTTCAGGCGTGGGGCCGGCGAACTTCGTCCGCCGGACTCGGAATGGGCCGAGACTTTTCCCACCCCCTCCCTGCACCAAAAATAGGCCGCGGGCACAGCCACACCCAAAAAAGAGCAGCCGAAGCCCTTGGCGGCAAGTTCGTCTGGCGGAAAAATGCCCAAAAAAGGGGTGGGCTATAGCCTTGGGGCGTGGGGCCGGCGAACTACGTCCGCCGGACTCGGAATGGGCCGAGACTTTGGCCACCCCCTCCCCATGAAAAAAATAGGTCACAGGCACAGCCGCGCCCAAAAAAGAGCAGCCGAACCCCTTGGCAACAAGTTCCTCCTGTGGAAAAATGCGCAAAAAGGGCGTGGGCTATAGCCTTGGGGCGTGGGGCTGGCGAACTACGTCCGCCGGACTCAGAATGGGCCAAAACTTTTCCCACCCCCTCCCCGCGACAGAAATAGGCCGCGGGCACAGCCGCGCCCAAAAAAGAGTAGCCGAACCCCTTGGCGCCAAGTTCGTCCTGCGGGAAAATGCCGAAAAAACGGGTGAGCTATAGCCCTGGGGCGTGGGGGGGGGCGCACTTCGTCCGCCGGACTCGGAATGGGCCGAGACATTGCCCACCCCCTCCCCACGACAAAAATAGGCCGCGGGCACAGCCGAACCCCAAAAAGAGCAGCCGAACCCCTTGGCGCCAAGTTCGTCCTGCGGAAGAATGCCCAAAAAGGGAGTGGGCTATAGCCTTGGGGCGTGGGGCTGGCGAACTTCGTCCGCCGTACTCGGAATGGACCGAGACTTTGACCACCCCCTCCCCGCGACAAAAATAGGCCGTGGGCGCAGCCGCGTCCCAAAAAGAGCTGACGAACCCCTTGGCGCCAAGATCGTCCTGCGGAAAAATGCCCAAATATGGGGTGAGCTATAGCCCTGGGGCGTGGGGGGGGGGGGGCGCACTTCGTCCGCCGGACTCGAAATGGGCCGAGACATTGCCCACCCCTCCCCGCGACAAAAATAGGCCGCGGGCACAGCCGCGCCCCAAAAAGAGCAGCCGAACCCCTTGGCGCCATATTCGTCCTGCTGAAAAATGCCCAAAAAAGGGGTGGGCTATAGCCTTGGGGCGTGGGGCTGGCGAACTTCGTCCGCCGGACTCCGAATGGGCTGAGTCGTTTGTCACCCCCTCCCCGCGACAAAAATAGGCCTCGGGCCCAGCCGCGCCGAAAAAAGAGCAGCCGAACCCCTTGGCGCCAAGTTCGTCCAACGGAAAAATGCCCAAAAAAGGGGTGGGCTATAGCCTTGGGGCGTGGGGCAGGCGAACATCGTCCGCCGGACTTCGAATGGGCCGAGACTTTTCCCACCCCCTCCCCGCGCAAAAAATAGGCTGCGGGCACGGCCGCGCACAAAAAAGAGCAACCGAACCCCTTGGCGCCAAGTTCGTCCTGCGGGAAAATGCCCAAAAAAGGGGTGGGCTATAGCCTTGGGGCGTGGGGCAGGCGAACATCGTCCGCCGGACTCGGAATGGGCCGAGACTTTTTCCACCCCCTCCCCGCGCAAAAAATAGGCTGCGGGCACAGCCGCGCACAAAAAAGAGCAACCGAACCCCTTGGCACCAAGTTCGTCCTGCGGGAAAATGCCCAAAAAAGGGGTGGGCGATAGCCTTGGGGCGTGGGGCTGGCGAACTTCATCCGCCGGACTCGAAATGTGCCAAGACTTTGGCCACCCCCTCCCCGCAACAAAAATAGGCCACGGGCACAGCCGCGCCCAAAAAAGGGCAGCCGAACCCCTTGGCGCCAAGTTCGTCCTGTGGGAAAATGCCCAAAAAAGGGGTGGGCTATAGCCTTGGGGCGTGGGGCAGGCGAACTACGTCCGCCGGACTCGGAATGGGCCGAGACATTGACCACCCTCTTCCCGCGACAAAAATAGGCTGCGGGCGCAGCCGCGCCTGAAAAAGAGCAGACGAACCCCTTGGCGCCAAATTCGTTCTGCGGAAAAATGCCCAAAAAGGGGGTGGGCTATAGCGTTGGGGCATCGGGCTGGCGAACTTCGTCCACCAGACTCGGAATGCGCCGAGGCGTTGCCCACCCCCTCCCCGCGACAAAAATAGGCCACGGGCACAGACGCGCCCAAAAACGAGCAGCCGAACCCCTTGGCGCCAAGTTCGTCCTGCGGAAAAATGCCCAAAAAAGGGGTTGGCTATAGCCTTCAGGCGTGGGGCCGGCGAACTTCGTCCGCCGGACTCGGAATGGGCCGAGACTTTTCCCACCCCCTCCCTGCACCAAAAATAGGCCGCGGGCACAGCCGCGCCCAAAAAAGAGCAGCCGAACCCCTCGGCGCCAAGTTCGTCCTGCGGAAAAATGCCCAAAAAAGGGGTGGGCTATAGCCATGGGGCGTGGGGCTGGCGCACTTCATCCGCCCGACTCGGAATGTGCCGAGAGTTTGCCCACCCCCTCCCCGCGACAAAAATAGACCGCGGGCACAGCCGCGTCCAAAAAAGAGCAGCCGAACCCCTTGGCGCCAAGTTCGTGCTGCGGAAAAATGCCCAAAAAAGGGGTGGGCAATAGCCCTGGGGCGTGGGGGGGCGCACTTCGTCTGCCGGACTCAGAATGGGCCGAGACTTTTCCCACCCGCTCCCTGCGCCAAAAATAGGCCGCGGGCACAGCCGCGTCCAAAAAAGAGCAGCCGAACCCCTCGGCGCCATGTTCGTCCTGCGAAAAAAAGCCCAAAAAGGGGGTGGGTTATAGCGTTGTGGCGTGGGGCTGGCGAACTTCGTCCGCCGGATTCGGAATGCGCCGAGACGTTGTCCACCCCCTCCCCGCGACAAAAATAGGCAACGGGCACAGCCACGCGCAAAAAAGAGAACGCGAACCCCTTGGAGCCAAGTTTGTCCTGCGGAAAAATGCCCAAAAAAGGGGTGCGCTATAGCCTTGGAGCGTGGGCCGGGCGAACTTCGTCCGCCGGACTCGGACTGGGCCCAGACTTTGCCCACCCCCTCCCCGCGACAAAAATAGGCCGCGGGCGCAGCCGCGCCCAAATGAGCTGTCGACCCCCATGGCGCCAAGTTCGTCCTGCGGAAAAATGGCCAAAAAAGGGGTATGCTATAGCCTTGGGGCAAGGGGCTGCCGAAGTTCGTCCGCCGGACTTGGAATGGGCCAAGATATTTCCCACCCTCTCCCCGTGACAAAAATAGGCCACGGGCACAGCCGCGCCCAAAAAAGAGCAGCCGAACCCCTTGGCGCCAAGTTCGTCCTGCGGGAAAATGCCCAAAAAAGAGGTGTGCTATAACCTTGGGGCTTGGGGCTGGCGCACTTCGTCCGCCGGACACGGAATGGGCCGAGACTTTGACCACCCCCTCCCCGCATCAAAAATAGGCTGCGGGCACAGCCACGCCCAAAAAAGAGCTGTCGAACCCCTTGGCGCCAGGTTCGTCCGGCGGAAAAAAGCCCAAAAAAGGAGTGGGCTATAGCCTTGGGGCGTGGGGCTGGCGAACTTCGTCCGCCGGACTCGGAATGTGCCGAGACTTTGCACACCCCCTCCCCCTGACAAAAATATGCCGCGCCCAAAAAAAGCAGCCGAACCTCTTGGCGCCAAGTTCGTCCTGCGGAAAAATGCCTAAAAAAGGGGTGGGCTATAGCCTTGGGGCATGGGGCTGGCGAACTTCGTCCGCCCCGACTCGGTATGGGCCGAGACTTTGCCCACCCCCTCCCCGCGGAAAAATAGGCCACGGGCACAGACGCGCCCAAAAACGAGCAGCCGAACCCCTTGGCGCCAAGTTCGTCCTGCGGAAAAATGCCCAAAAAAGGGGTGGGCTATAACCTTGGGGCGTCGGGCTGGCGCACTTCGTCCGCCGGACACGGAATGGGCCGAGACTTTGACCACCCCCTCCCCGTGACAAAAATCGGCTGCGGGAACAGCCGCGCCCAAAAAATAGCAGCCGAACCCCTTGGCGCCTAGTTTGTCCAGCGGAAAAATGTCAAAAAAAGTGGTGGGCTATACCCTTGGGGCGTGGGGCAGGCGAACTTCGTCCACCGGACTCGGAATGGGCCAAGGCTTTGTCCACCCCCTCCCCACGACAAAAATAGGCCGTGGGCACAGCCGCGCCCAAAAAAGAGCTGCCGAACCCCTTGGCACCAAGTTCGTCCTGCGGAAAAATGCCCAAAAAAGGGGTGGGCTATAAAGCCTTGGGGCGTGGGGCCGGCGAACTTCATCCCCCGGACTCGGAATGGGCCGAGACTTTTCCCACCCCCTCCCCGCGCCAAAAATAGCCCGCGGCCACAGCCGCGCCGAAAAAAGAGCAGTCGAACCGCTTGGCGCCAACTTCGTCCTGCGGAAAAATGCCCAAAAAAGGGGTGTACTATAGCCTTGGGCCGTGGGGCTGCCGAAGTTCGTCCGCCGGACTCGGAATGGGGCGAGACTTTTCCCACCCCCTCCCCACGACAAAAATAGGCCGCGGGCACAGCCGCACCCAAAAAGAGCAGCCGAACCCCTTGGCGCCAAGTTCGTCCTGCGGAAAAATGCCCAAAAAAGGGGTGGGCTATAGCCTTGGGGCGTGCGGCAGGCGAACTTCGTCCGCCGGACTCGGAATGGGCCGAGACTTTGCCCACCCCCTGCCTGTGACAAAAATAGGCCGCGGGCACAGCCGCGCCCAAAAAAGAGCAGCCGAACCCCTTGGCGCCAAGTTCGAATTGCGCAAAAATGCCCAAAAAAGGGGTGGGCTATATAGCCTTGGGGCGTGGGGCAGGCGAACTTCGTCCCCCGGACTCGGAATGGGCCGAGACTTTCCCCACCCCCTCCCCTCGACATAAATAGGCCGCGGGCACATCCGCACCCAAAAAGAGCAGCCGAACCCCTTCGCGCCAAGTTCGTCCTGCGGAAAAATGCCCAAAAAAGGGGTGGGCTATAGCCTTGGGGCGTGGGGCGGGCGAACTTCGTCCGCCGGACTCGAAATGGGCCGAGACTTTGCCCACCCCCTCGCTGTGACAAAAATAGGCCGCGGGCACAGCCGCGCCCAAAAAACAGCAGCCGAACCCCTTGGCGCCATGTTCGTCCTGCGGAAAAATGCCCAAAAAAGGGGTGGGCTATAGCCTTGGGGCGTGCGGCAGGCGAACTTCGTCCGCCGGACTCGGAATGGGCCGAGACTTTGCCCACCCCCCTCCCTGTGACAAAAATAGGCCGCGGGCACAGCCGCGCCCAAAAAAGAGCAGCCGAACCCCTTGGCGCCAAGTTCGAATTGCGCAAAAATGCCCAAAAAAGGGGTGGGCTATATAGCCTTGGGGCGTGGGGCAGGCGAACTTCGTCCCCCGGACTCGGAATGGGCCGAGACTTTCCCCACCCCCTCCCCTCGACATAAATAGGCCGCGGGCACATCCGCACCCAAAAAGAGCAGCCGAACCCCTTCGCGCCAAGTTCGTCCTGCGGAAAAATGCCCAAAAAAGGGGTGGGCTATAGCCTTGGGGCGTGGGGCGGGCGAACTTCGTCCGCCGGACTCGAAATGGGCCGAGACTTTGCCCACCCCCTCCCTGTGACAAAAATAGGCCGCGGGCACAGCCGCGCCCAAAAAACAGCAGCCGAACCCCTTGGCGCCATGTTCGTCCTGCGGAAAAATGCCCAAAAAAGGGGTGTACTATAGCCTTGGGCCGTGGGGCTGCCGAAGATCGTCCGCCGGACTTGGAATGGGCCGAGACCTTTCCCACCCCCTCCCCGCGACAAAAATAGGCCGCGGGCACAGCCGCGCCCAAAAAAGAGCAGCCAAACCCCTTGGCACCAAGTTCGTCCTGTGGAAAAATGCCCGAAAAAGTGGTGGGCTATAGCCTTGGGGCGTGGGCCTGGCGTACTCCGTACGCCGGACTCGGAATGGGCCGAGACTCTGCCCACCTCTTCCCCGTGACAAAAATAGGCCGCGGGCACATCCGCGCCAAAAAGAATAGCAGCCGAACCCCTTGGCGCCAAGTTCGTCCTGCGGACAAATGGACAAAAAGGGGTGTGCTATAGCCTTGGGGCGTGGGGCAGCCGAAGTTCATCCGCCGTACACAGAACGGGCCGAGACTTTTCCCACCCCCTCCCAACGATAAAAATAGGCCGCGGGCACAGCCGCGCCCAAAAAAGAGCAGCTGAACCCCTTGGCGCCAAGTTCGTCCTGTGGAAAAATCCCAAAAAAGGGGTGGGCTATAGCCTTGGGGCTTGGGGCGGGCGAACTTCGTCCGCCGGACTCGGAATGTGCCGAGACTTTGGCCACCCCCTCCCCGCAACAAAAATAGGCCGTGGGCACAGCCGCGCCCAAAAAAAAGCAGACGAACCCCTTGGCGCCAAGTTCTTCCTGCGGAAAAATGCCCAAAAAAGGGGTGTGCTATAGCCTTGGGGCGTGGGGCTGCCGAAGTTCATCCGCTGGACTCGGAATGGGCCGAGACTTTTCTCACCCCCTCTCCGCGGCAAAAATAGGCCGCGGGCACAGCCACGTGCAAAAAAGAGCAGCCGAACCCCTTGGCGCTAAATTCGTCCGGCGGAAAAATGCCCAAAAAAGGGGTGGGCTATAGCCTTGGGGCGTGGCGCGGGCGAACTTCGTCCGCCTTCCTCGGAATGGGCCGAACCTTTGCCCACCCCCTCCCCGCGACAAACGTAGGCCGCGGGCACAGCCTCGCGCAAAAAAGAGCAGCCGAACCGCTTGGCGCCAAGTTCGTCCTGCGGAAAAATGCCCAAAAAAGGGGTGCGCTATAGCCTTTGGGCGTGGGGCTGGCGAACTTCGTCCGCCTTCCTCGGAATGGGCCGAGACTTTGACCACCACCTCCCCGCACTAAAAATAAGCTACGGGCACAGCCGCGCCCAAAAAATAGCAGCCGAACCCCTTGGCGCCAAGTTCGTCCTGCGGAAAAATGCTCAAAAAGGGGGTGGGCTATACAGCCTTGGAGCGTGGGGCGGGCGAACTTCGTCCGCGGGACTCGGAATGGGCCAAGAGTTTGGCCACCCCCTCCCTAGGACAAAAATAGGCCGCGGGCACAACCGCGCCCAAAAAAGAGCAGCCGAACCCCTTGGCGCCAAGTTCGTCCTGCGGAAAAATGCCCAAAAAAGGGGTGTGCTATAGCCTTTGGGCGTGGGGCCGGCGAACTTCGTCCGCCTTCCTCGGAATGGGCCGAGAATTTGCCCACCCCCCCCCCCCCCCCCCGCACTAAAAATAAGCTATGAGCACAGCCGCGCCCAAAAAAGAGCAGCCGAACCCCTTGGCGCCAGGTTCGTCCTGCGGAAAAATGCTCAAAAAGGGGGTGGGCTATAGCCTTGGGGTGTGGGGCGGGCGAACTTCGTCCGCCTTCGACGGAACGGGCCGAGACTTTGCCCACCCCCTCCCCACGACAAAAATAGGCCGTGGGCACAACCTCGCATAAAAAAGAGCAGCCGAACCCCTTGGCGCCAAGTTCGTCCTGCGGAAAAATGCCCAAAAAAGGGGTGGGCTATAGCCTTTGGGCGTGGGGCTGGCGAACTTCGTCTGCCTTCCTCGGAATGGGCCGAGAGTTTGCCCACCCCCTCCCTGCACTAAAAATAAGCTGCGGGCACAGCCGCGCCCAAAAAAGAGCAGCCGAACCCCTTAGCGCCATGTTCGTCCTGTGGAAAAATGCCCAAAAAAGGGTGGGCTATAGCCTTGGGTCGTGGGGCTGGCGAACTTCGTCCGCCGGACTCGGAATGAGCCGAGAGTTTGCCCACCCCCTCCCCACGACAAAAATAGGCCGCGGGCACAGCCGCATCCAAAAAAGAGCAGCCGAACCCCTTGGCGCCAAGTTCGTCCTGCGGAAAAATGCCCAAAAAAGGGGTGTGCTATAGCCTTTGGGCGTGGGGCCGGCGAACTTCGTCCGCCTTCCTCGGAATGGGCCGAGACTTTTCCCACCCCCTCCAGCGACAAAAATAGGCTGCGGGCCCAGCCGCGCCCAAAAAAGTGCAGGCGAACCCCTTGGCGCCAAGTTCGTCCTGCGGAAAAATGCCCAAAAAAGGGTGTGCTATAGCCTTTAGGCGCGGGGCTGGCGAACTTCGTCCGCCTTCCTCGGAATGGGCCGGGAATTTGCACACCCCCCCCCCCCCCCCCCCCGCACTAAAAATAAGCTACGGGCACAGCCGCGCCCAAAAAAGAGCAGCCGAACCCCTTGGCGCCAGGCTCGTCCTGCGGAGAAATGCCCAAAAAGGGGGTGGGCTATAGCCTTGGGGCGTGGGGCGGGCGAACTTCGTCCGCCTTCCTCGAAATGGGCCGAGACTTTGCCCACCCCCTCCCCACGACAAAAATAGGCCGCGGGCACAGCCTCGCGCAAAAAAGAGCAGCCGAACCCCTTTGTGCCAAGTTCGTCCGGCGGAAAAATGCCCAAAAAAGGGGTGGGCTATAGCCTTTGGGCGTGGGGCCGGCGAACTTCGTCCGCCTTCCTCGGAATGGGCCGAGTCTTTGCCCACCCCCTCCCCGCACTAAAAGTAAGCTGCGGGCACAGCCGCGCCCAAAAAAGAGCAGCCGAACCCCTTAACGCCATGTTCGTCCTGTGGAAAAATGCCCAAAAAAGGGTGGGCTATAGCCTTGGGTCGTGGGGCTGGCGAACTTCGTCCGCCGGACTCGGAATGAGCCGAGAGTTTGCCCACCCCCTCCCCACGACAAAAATAGGCCGCGGGCAGAGCCGCATCCAAAAAAGAGCAGCCAAACCCCATTGCGCCAAGTTCGTCCTGCGGAAAAATGCCCAAAAAAGGGGTGTGCTATAGCCATGGGGCGTGGGGCTGCCGAAGTTCGTACGCCGGACTCGGAATGGGCCGAGACTTTTCCCACCCCCTCCCTGCGACAAAAATAGGCCGCGGGCCCAGCCGCGTACAAAAAAGAGCAGCCGAACCCCTTGGCGCCAAGTTCGTCCTGCAGAAAAATTCCCAAAAAAGGGGTGTGCTATAGCCTTTGGACGTGGGGCCGGCGAACTTCGTCCGCCTTCCTCGGAATGGGCCGAGTCTTTGCCCACCCCCTCCCCGCACTAAAAGTAAGCTGCGGGCACAGCCGCGCCCAAAAAAGAGCAGCCGAACCCCTTGGCGCCAGGTTCGTCCTGCGGAAAAATGCCCAAAAAGGGGTGGGCTATAGCCTTGGGGCGTGGGGCCGGCGAACTTCATCCGCCTTCCTTGGAATGGGCCGAGACTTTGCCCACCCCCTCCCCGCGACAAAAATAGTCCGCGGGCACAGCCTCGCCCAAAAAAGAGCAGCCGAACCCCTTGGCACCAAGTTCGTCCTGCGGAAAAATGCCCAAAAAAGGGGTGTGCTATAGCCTTTGGGCGTGGGGCCGGCGAACTTCGCCCGCCTTCCTCGGAATGGGCCGAGACTTTGCCCACCCCCTCCCCGCACTAAAAATAAGCTGCGGGCACAGCCGCGCCCAAAAAAGAGCAGCCGAACCCCTTGGCGCCACGTTCGTCCTGCGGAAAAATGCTCAAAAAGGGGGTGGGCTATAGCCTTGGGTCGTGGGGCGGGTGAACTTCGTCCGCCGGACTCGGAATGGGCTGAGACTTTTCCCACCCCCTCCCGGCGACAAAAATAGGCCGCGGGCAGAGCCGCGCCCAAAAAAGAGCAGCCGGAACCCTTGGCGCCAAGTTCGTCCTGCGGAAAAATGCCCAAAAAAGGGTGGGCTATAGCCTTGAGTCGTGGGGCTGGCGAACTTCGTCCGCTGGACTCGGAATGAACCGAGACTTTGCCCACCCCCTCCCCGCGAAAAAAATAGGCCGCGGGCACCACCGCTCCCAAAAAAGAGCAGCCGAACCCCATTGCGCCAAGTTCATCCTGCGGAAAAATGCCAAAAAAGGGGTGTGCTATAGCCTTGGGGCGTGGGGCTGCCGAAGTTCGTACGCCGGAGTCGGAATGGGCCGAGACTTTTCCCACCCCCTCCCTGCGACAAAAATAGGCCGCGGGCCCAGCCGCGCGCAAAAAAGAGCAGCCGAACCCCTTGGCGCCAAGTTCGTCCAGCGGAAAAATTCCCTAAAAAGGGGTGTGCTATAGCCTTTGGGCGTGGGGCCGGCGAACTTGGTCCGCCTTCCTCGGAATGGGCCGAGTCTTTGCCCACCCCCTCCCCGCACTAAAAGTAAGCTTCGGGCACAGCCGCGCCCAAAAAAGAGCAGCCGAACCCGTTAACGCCATGTTCGTCCTGTGGAAAAATGCCCAGAAAAGGGGTGGGCTATAGCCTTGGGGTGTGGGGCTGGCCAACTTCGTCCACCGGACTTGGAATGGGCCGAGACTTTTCTCACCCCCTCCCGGCGACAAAAATAGGCCGCGGGCACAACCGCGCCCATAAAAGAGCAGCCGAACCCCTTGGCGCCATGTTCGTCCTGTGGAAAAATGCCCAAAAAAGGGTGGGCTATAGCCTTGAGTCGTGGGGCTGGCGAACTTCGTCCGCTGGACTCGGAATGAACCGAGACTTTGCCCACCCCCTCCCCGCAAAAAAAATCGGCCGCGGGCACCGCCGCTCCCAAAAAAGAGCAGCCGAACCCCATTGCGCCAAGTTCATCCTGCGGAAAAATGCAAAAAAAGGGGTGTGCTATAGCCTTGGGGCGTGGTGCTGCCGAAGTTCGTACGCCGGAGTCGGAATGGGCCGAGACTTTTCCCACCCCCTCCCTGCGACAAAAATAGGCCGCGGGCCCAGCCGCGCGCAAAAAAGAGCAGCCGAACCCCTTGGCGCCAAGTTCGTCCTGCGGAAAAATTCCCAAAAAAGGGGTGTGCTATAGCCTTTGGACGTGGGGCCGGCGAACTTCGTCCGCCTTCCTCGGAATGGGCCGAGTCTTTGCCCACCCCCTCCCCGCACTAAAAGTAAGCTGCGGGCACAGCCGCGCCCAAAAAAGAGCAGCCGAACCCCTTGGCGCCAGGTTCGTCCTGCGGAAAAATGCCCAAAAAGGGGTGGGCTATAGCCTTGGGGCGTGGGGCCGGCGAACTTCATCCGCCTTCCTTGGAATGGGCCGAGACTTTGCCCACCCCCTCCCCGCGACAAAAATAGTCCGCGGGCACAACCTCGCCCAAAAAAGAGCAGCCGAACCCCTTGGCGCCAAGTTCGGCCTGCGGAAAAATGCCCAAAAAAGGGGTGTGCTATAGCCTTTGGGCGTGGGGCCGGCGAACTTCGCCCGCCTTCCTCGGAATGGGCCGAGACTTTGCCCACCCCCTCCCCGCACTAAAAATAAGCTGCGGGCACAGCCGCGCCCAAAAAAGAGCAGCCGAACCCCTTGGCGCCACGTTCGTCCTGCGGAAAAATGCTCAAAAAGGGGGTGGGCTATAGCCTTGGGTCGTGGGGCGGGTGAACTTCGTCCGCCGGACTCGGAATGGGCTGAGACTTTTCCCACCCCCTCCCGGCGACAAAAATAGGCCGCGGGCAGAGCCGCGCCCAAAAAAGAGCAGCCGGAACCCTTGGCGCCAAGTTCGTCCTGCGGAAAAATGCCCAAAAAAGGGTGGGCTATAGCCTTGAGTCGTGGGGCTGGCGAACTTCGTCCGCTGGACTCGGAATGAACCGAGACTTTGCTCACCCCCTCCCCGCGAAAGAAATAGGCTGCGGGCACCACCGCTCCCAAAAAAGAGCAGCCGAACCCCATTGCGCCAAGTTCATCCTGCGGAAAAATGCCAAAAAAGGGGTGTGCTATAGCCTTGGGGCGTGGGGCTGCCGAAGTTCGTACGCCGGAGTCGGAATGGGCCGAGACTTTTCCCACCCCCTCCCTGCGACAAAAATAGACCGCGGGCCCAGCCGCGCGCAAAAAAGAGCAGCCGAACCCCTTGGCGCCAAGTTCGTCCTGCGGAAAAATTCCCAAAAAAGGGGTGTGCTATAGCCTTTGGACGTGGGGCCGGCGAACTTCGTCCGCCTTCCTCGGAATGGGCCGAGTCTTTGCCCACCCCCTCCCCGCACTAAAAGTAAGCTGCGGGCACAGCCGCGCCCAAAAAAGAGCAGCCGAACCCCTTGGCGCCAGGTTCGTCCTGCGGAAAAATGCCCAAAAAGGGGTGGGCTATAGCCTTGGGGCGTGGGGCCGGCGAACTTCATCCGCCTTCCTTGGAATGGGCCGAGACTTTGCCCACCCCCTCCCCGCGACAAAAATAGTCCGCGGGCACAGCCTCGCCCAAAAAAGAGCAGCCGAACCCCTTGGCGCCATGTTCGTCCTGCGGAAAAATGCCCAAAAAAGGGGTGTGCTATAGCCTTTGGGCGTGGGGCCGGCGAACTTCGCCCGCCTTCCTCGGAATGGGCCGAGACTTTGCCCACCCCCTCCCCGCACTAAAAATAAGCTGCGGGCACAGCCGCGCCCAAAAAAGAGCAGCCGAACCCCTTGGCGCCACGTTCGTCCTGCGGAAAAATGCTCAAAAAGGGGGTGGGCTATAGCCTTGGGTCGTGGGGCGGGTGAACTTCGTCCGCCGGACTCGGAATGGGCTGAGACTTTTCCCACCCCCTCCCGGCGACAAAAATAGGCCGCGGGCAGAGCCGCGCCCAAAAAAGAGCAGCCGGAACCCTTGGCGCCAAGTTCGTCCTGCGGAAAAATGCCCAAAAAAGGGTGGGCTATACCCTTGAGTCGTGGGGCTGGCGAACTTCGTCCGCTGGACTCGGAATGAACCGAGACTTTGCTCACCCCCTCCCCGCGAAAGAAATAGGCCGCGGGCACCACCGCTCCCAAAAAAGAGCAGCCGAACCCCATTGCGCCAAGTTCATCCTGCGGAAAAATGCCAAAAAAGGGGTGTGCTATAGCCTTGGGGCGTGGGGCTGCCGAAGTTCGTACGCCGGAGTCGGAATGGGCCGAGACTTTTCCCACCCCCTCCCTGCGACAAAAATAGGCCGCGGGCCCAGCCGCGCGCAAAAAAGAGCAGCCGAACCCCTTGGCGCCAAGTTCGTCCAGCGGAAAAATTCCCTAAAAAGGGGTGTGCTATAGCCTTTGGGCGTGGGGCCGGCGAACTTGGTCCGCCTTCCTCGGAATGGGCCGAGTCTTTGCCCACCCCCTCCCCGCACTAAAAGTAAGCTTCGGGCACAGCCGCGCCCAAAAAAGAGCAGCCGAACCCCTTAACGCCATGTTCGTCCTGTGGAAAAATGCCCAGAAAAGGGGTGGGCTATAGCCTTGGGGCGTGGGGCTGGCCAACTTCGTCCACCGGACTTGGAATGGGCCGAGACTTTTCCCACCCCCTCCCGGCGACAAAAATAGGCCGCGGGCACAACCGCGCCCAAAAAAGAGCAGCCGAACCCCTTGGCGCCATGTTCATCCTGTGGAAAAATGCCCAAAAAAGGGTGGGCTATAGCCTTGAGTCGTGGGGCTGGCGAACTTCGTCCGCTGGACTCGGAATGAACCGAGACTTTGCCCACCCCCTCCCCGCGAAAAAAATCGGCCGCGGGCACCGCCGCTCCCAAAAAAGAGCAGCCGAACCCCATTGCGCCAAGTTCATCCTGCGGAAAAATGCAAAAAAAGGGGTGTGCTATAGCCTTGGGGCGTGGTGCTGCCGAAGTTCGTACGCCGGAGTCGGAATGGGCCGAGACTTTTCCCACCCCCTCCCTGCGACAAAAATAGACCGCGGGCCCAGCCGCGCGCAAAAAAGAGCAGCCGAACCCCTTGGCGCCAAGTTCGTCCTGCGGAAAAATTCCCAAAAAAGGGGTGTGCTATAGCCTTTGGACGTGGGGCCGGCGAACTTCGTCCGCCTTCCTCGGAATGGGCCGAGTCTTTGCCCACCCCCTCCCCGCACTAAAAGTAAGCTGCGGGCACAGCCGCGCCCAAAAAAGAGCAGCCGAACCCCTTGGCGCCAGGTTCGTCCTGCGGAAAAATGCCCAAAAAGGGGTGGGCTATAGCCTTGGGGCGTGGGGCCGGCGAACTTCATCCGCCTTCCTTGGAATGGGCCGAGACTTTGCCCACCCCCTCCCCGCGACAAAAATAGTCCGCGGGCACAACCTCGCCCAAAAAAGAGCAGCCGAACCCCTTGGCGCCAAGTTCGGCCTGCGGAAAAATGCCCAAAAAAGGGGTGTGCTATAGCCTTTGGGCGTGGGGCCGGCGAACTTCGCCCGCCTTCCTCGGAATGGGCCGAGACTTTGCCCACCCCCTCCCCGCACTAAAAATAAGCTGCGGGCACAGCCGCGCCCAAAAAAGAGCAGCCGAACCCCTTGGCGCCACGTTCGTCCTGCGGAAAAATGCTCAAAAAGGGGGTGGGCTATAGCCTTGGGTCGTGGGGCGGGTGAACTTCGTCCGCCGGACTCGGAATGGGCTGAGACTTTTCCCACCCCCTCCCGGCGACAAAAATAGGCCGCGGGCAGAGCCGCGCCCAAAAAAGAGCAGCCGGAACCCTTGGCGCCAAGTTCGTCCTGCGGAAAAATGCCCAAAAAAGGGTGGGCTATAGCCTTGAGTCGTGGGGCTGGCGAACTTCGTCCGCTGGACTCGGAATGAACCGAGACTTTGCTCACCCCCTCCCCGCGAAAGAAATAGGCTGCGGGCACCACCGCTCCCAAAAAAGAGCAGCCGAACCCCATTGCGCCAAGTTCATCCTGCGGAAAAATGCCAAAAAAGGGGTGTGCTATAGCCTTGGGGCGTGGGGCTGCCGAAGTTCGTACGCCGGAGTCGGAATGGGCCGAGACTTTTCCCACCCCCTCCCTGCGACAAAAATAGGCCGCGGGCCCAGCCGCGCGCAAAAAAGAGCAGCCGAACCCCTTGGCGCCAAGTTCGTCCAGCGGAAAAATTCCCTAAAAAGGGGTGTGCTATAGCCTTTGGGCGTGGGGCCGGCGAACTTGGTCCGCCTTCCTCGGAATGGGCCGAGTCTTTGCCCACCCCCTCCCCGCACTAAAAGTAAGCTTCGGGCACAGCCGCGCCCAAAAAAGAGCAGCCGAACCCCTTAACGCCATGTTCGTCCTGTGGAAAAATGCCCAGAAAAGGGGTGGGCTATAGCCTTGGGGCGTGGGGCTGGCCAACTTCGTCCACCGGACTTGGAATGGGCCGAGACTTTTCCCACCCCCTCCCGGCGACAAAAATAGGCCGCGGGCACAACCGCGCCCAAAAAAGAGCAGCCGAACCCCTTGGCGCCATGTTCGTCCTGTGGAAAAATGCCCAAAAAAGGGTGGGCTATAGCCTTGAGTCGTGGGGCTGGCGAACTTCGTCCGCTGGACTCGGAATGAACCGAGACTTTGCCCACCCCCTGCCCGCGAAAAAAATCGGCCGCGGGCACCGCCGCTCCCAAAAAAGAGCAGCCGAACCCCATTGCGCCAAGTTCATCCTGCGGAAAAATGCAAAAAAAGGGGTGTGCTATAGCCTTGGGGCGTGGTGCTGCCGAAGTTCGTACGCCGGAGTCGGAATGGGCCGAGACTTTTCCCACCCCCTCCCTGCGACAAAAATAGGCCGCGGGCCCAGCCGCGCGCAAAAAAGAGCAGCCGAACCCCTTGGCGCCAAGTTCGTCCTGCGGAAAAATTCCCTAAAAAGGGGTGTGCTATAGCCTTTGGGCGTGGGGCCGGCGATCTTCGTCCGCCTTCCTCGGAATGGGCCGAGTCTTTGCCCACCCCCTCCCCGCACTAAAAGTAAGCTTCGGGCACAGCCGCGCTCAAAAAAGAGCAGCCGAACCCCTTAACGCCATGTTCGTCCTGTGGAAAAATGCCCAGAAAAGGGGTGGGCTATAGCCTTGGGGCGTGGGGCTGGCCAACTTCGTCCACCGGACTCGGAATGAGCCGAGACTTTTCCCACCCCCTCCCCGCGACAAACATAGGCCGCGGGCACAGCCGTGCCCTAAAAAGAGCAGCCGAACCCCTTGGCGCCAAGTTCGTCCTGCGGAAAAATGCCCAAAAAAGGGGTGGCCTATAGCCTTGGGGCGTGGGGCTGGCGAACTTCGTCCGTCGGACTCGGAATGGGCCGAGACTTTTCCCACCTCCTCCCCGAAACAAAAATAGGCTGCGGGCACCGCCGCGCCCAAAAAAGAGCAGGCGAACCCCTTGGCGCCAAGTTCGTCCTGTGGAAAAATCCCCAAAAAAAGTGTGGGCTATAGCCTTGGGACGTGGGGCGGGCGAACTTCGTACGCCTTCCTCGGAATGGGCCGAGAATTTGCCCACCCCCTCCCCGTGACAAAAATAGGCCGCGGGCACAGCCGTTCCCAAAAAAGAGCAGCCGAACCCCTTGGCGCCAAGTTCGTCCTGCGGAAAAAAGGCCAAAAGGGGGTGGGCTATAGCCTTGGGGCGTGGGGCTCGCGAATTTCGCCCGCCGGACTTGGAATTGGCCAAAACTTTGCCCACCCCCTCCCCGCGACAAAAATAGGCCGCGGGCACAGCTGCGCCGAAAAAAGAGCAGCCGAACCCCTTGGCGTCAAGTTCGTCCTGTGGAAAAATCCCCAAAAAAAGTGTGGGCTATAGCCTTGGGGCGTGGGGCGGGCGAACTTTGTTCGCCTTCCTCGGAATGGGCCGAGAATTTGCCCACCCCCTCCCCGCGACAAAAATAGGCCGCGGGCACTGCCGTGCCCAAAAAAGAGCAGCCGAACCCCTTGGCGCCAAGTTCGTCCTGCGGAAAAAAGCCCAAAAAGGGGGTGGGCTATAGCCTTGGGGCGTGGGGCTCGCGAATTTCGCCCGCCGGACTTGGAATGGGCCAAGACTTTGCCCACCCCCTCCCCGCGACAAAAATAGGCCGCGGGCGCAGCTGCGCCGAAAAAAGAGCAGCCGAACCCCTTGGCGTCAAGTTCGTCCTGCAGAAAAATGTCCAAAAAAGGGGGTGGGCTATAGCCTTGTGGCGTGGGGCGGGCGAACTTCATCCGCCGGACTCGGAATGGGCCGAGACTTTCCCCACCCCGTGACAAAAATAGGCCGCGGGCACAGCCGCACCCAAAAAAGAGCAGCCAAACCCCTTGGCGCCAAGTTCGTCCTGCGGAGAAATGCCCAAAATAGGGGTGGGCTGTAGCCTTGGGGCGTGGGGCTGGCGAACATCGTCCGCCGGACTCGGAATGGGCCGAGACTTTCCGCACCCCCTCCCCAGGACAAAAATAGGCCGCGGGCACAGCTGCGCCCAAAAAAGAGCAGTCAAACCCCTTGGCGCATAGTTCGTCCTGCGGAAAAATGCCCAAAAAGGGGGTGGGCTACAGCCTTGGGGCGTGGGGCGGGCGAACTTCGTCCGCCGGACTCCGAATGGGCTGAGACTTTTCCCACCCCCTCCCGGCGACAAAAATAGGCCGCGGGCAGAGCCGCGCCCAAAAAAGAGCGGCCGGAACCCTTGGCGCCAAGTTCGTCCTGCGGAAAAATGCCCAAAAAGGGGGTGGGCTATAGCCATGGCGCGTGGGGCGGGCGAACATCGTCCGCCGGACTTGGAATGGGACGAGACTTTCCACACCCCCTCCCCGCGACAAAAATAGGCCGCGGGCACAGCCGCTCCGAAAAAAGAGCTGCCAAACCCCGTGGCGCCAACTTCGTCCTGCGGAAAAATGCCCAAAAAGCGGGTGGGCTGTAGCCTTGGGGCGTGGGGCCGGCGCACTTCGTCCGCCGGACTCGGAATGGGCCGAGACTTTTCCCACCCCCTCCACACGACCAAAATAGGCCGTGGGCACCGCAGCGCCCAGAAAAGGGCAGCCAAACCCCTTGGCGCCAAGTTCGTCCTGCGGAAAAATGCCCAAAAACGGGGTGTGCTATGGCCTTGGGGCGTGGGGCTGGCGAAGTTCGTCCGCCGGCCTCAGAACGGGCCGAGACTTTTCCCACCCCCTCCCCGCGACAAAAATAGGCCGCAGGCACAGCCGCGCCCAAAAAAGAGCATCCGAACCCCTTGGCGCCAAGTTCGTCCTGCGGAAAAATGCACAAAAAAGGGGTGGCCTATAGCCTTGGGGCGTGGGGCTAGCGAACTTCGTCCGTCGGACTCGGAATGGGCCGAGACTTTTCCCACCTCCTCCCCGCAACAAAAATAGGCTGCGGGCACCGCCGCGCCCAAAAAAGAGCAGGCGAACCCCTTGGCGCCAAGTTCGTCCTGTGGAAAAATCCCCAAAAAAAGTGTGGGCTATAGCCTTGGGGCGTGGGGCGGGCGAACTTCGTTCGCCTTCCTCGGAATGGGCCGAGAATTTGCCCACCCCCTCCCCGCGACAAAAATAGGCCACGGGCACAGGCGTGCCCAAAAACGAGCAGCCGAACCCCTTGGCGCCAAGTTCGTCCTGCGGAAAAAAGCCCAAAAAGGGGGTGGACTATAGCCTTGGGGCGTGACGCTCGCGAATTTCGCCCGCCGGACTTGGAATGGGCCAATACTTTGCCCACCGCCTCCCCGCGACAAAAATAGGCCGCGGGCACAGCCGCACCCAAAAAAGAGCAGCCAAACCCCTTGGCGCAAAGTTCGTCCTGCGGAGAAATGCCCAAAAAAGGGGTGGGCTGTAGCCTTGGGGCGTGGGGCTGGCGAACATCGTCCGCCGGACTCGGAATGGGCCGAGACTTTCCGCACCCCCTCCCCATGACAAAAATAGGCCGCGGGCACAGCTGCGCCCAAAAAAGAGCAGTCAAACCCCTTGACGCATAGTTTGTCCGGCGGAAAAATGCCCAAAAAGGGGGTGGGCTACAGACTTGGGGCGTGGGGCGGGCGAACTTCGTCCGCCGGACTCCGAATGGGCTGAGACTTTTCCCACCCCCTCCCGGCGACAAAAATAGGCCACGGGCAGAGCCGCGCCCAAAAAAGAGCAGCCGGAACCCTTGGCGCCAAGTTCGTCCTGCGGAAAAATGCCCAAAAAGGGGGTGGGCTAAAGCCATGGCGAGTGGGGCGGGCGAACTTCGTCCGCCGGACTTGGAATGGGACGAGACTTTCCACACCCCCTCCCCGCGACAAAAATAGGCCGCGGGCACAGCTGCTCCAAAAAAAGAGCTGCCAAACCCCGTGGCGCCAACTTCGTCCTGCGGAAAAATGCCCAAAAAGCGGGTGGGCTGTAGCCTTGGGGCGTGGGGCCGGCGCACTTCGTCCGCCGGACTCGGAATGGGCCGAGACTTTTCCCACCCCCTCCACACGACAAAAATAGGCCGCGGGCACAGCCGCGCCCAAAAAAGAGCAGCCGAACCCCTTGGCGCCAAGTTCGTCCTGCGGAAAAATGCCCAAAAAAGGGGTGTGCTATAGCCTTGGGGCGTGGGGCTGGCGAAGTTCGTCCGCCGGCCTCAGAACGGGCCGAGACTTTTCCCACCCCCTCCCCGCGACAAAAATAGGCCGCGGGCACAGCCGCGCCCAAAAAAGAGCAGCCGAACCCCTTGGCGCCAAGTTCGTCCTGCGGAAAAATGCCCAAAAAAGGGGTGGCCTATAGCATTGGGGCGTGGGGCTGGCGAACTTCGTCCGTCGGACTCGGAATGGGCCGAGACTTTTCCCACCTCCTCCCCGAAACAAAAATAGGCTGCGGGCACCGCCGCGCCCAAAAAAGAGTAGGCGAACCCCTTGGCCTCAAGTTCGTCCTGTGGAAAAATCCCCAAAAAAAGTGTGGGCTATAGCCTTGGGGCGTGGGGTGGGCGAACTTCGTTCGCCTTCCTCGGAATGGGCCGAGAATTTGCCCACCCCCTCCCCGCGACAAAAATAGGCCGTGGGCACGGCCGTGCCCAAAAAAGAGCAGCCGAATCCCTTTGCGCCAAGTTCGTCCTGCGGAAAAAAGCCCAAAAAGGGGGTGGGCTATAGCCTAGCGGCGTGGGGCTCGCGAATTTCGCCCGCCGGACTTGGAATGGGCCAAGACTTTGCCCACCCCCTCCCCGCGACAAAAATAGGCCTCGGGCACAGCTGCGTCGAAAAAAGAGCAGCCGAACCCCTTGGCGTCAAGTTCGTCCTGTAGAAAAATGCCCAAAAAGGGGGTGGGCTATAGCCTTGTGGCGTGGGGCGGGCGAACTTCATCCGCCGGACTCGGAATGGGCCGAGACTTTCCCCACCCCGCGACAAAAATAGGCCGCGGGCACAGCCGCACCCAAAAAAGAGCAGCCAAACCCCTTGGCACCAAGTTCGTCCTGCGGAGAAATGCCCAAAAAAGGGGTTGGCTGTAGCCTTGGGGCGTGGGGCTGGCGAACATCGTCCGCCGGACTCGGAATGGACCGAGACTTTCCGCACCCCCTCCCCGTGACAAAAATAGGCCGCGGGCACAGCTGCGCCCAAAAAAGAGCAGTCAAACCCCTTGGCGCATAGTTCGTCCTGCGGAAAAATGCCCAAAAAGGGGGTGGGCTACAGACTTGAGGCGTGGGGCGGGCGAACTTCGTCCGCCGGACTCCGAATGGGCTGAGACTTTTCCCACCCCCTCCCGGCAACAAAAATAGACCGCGGGCAGAGCCGCGCCCAAAAAAGAGCAGCCGGAACCCTTGGCGCTAAGTTCGTCCTGCGGAAAAATGCCCAAAAAGGGGGTGGGCTATAGCCATGGCGCGTGGGGCGGGCGAACTTCGTCCGCCGGACTTGGAATGGGACGAGACTTTCCACACCCCCTTCCCGCGACAAAAATAGGCCGCGGGCACAGCCGCTCCGAATAAAGAGCTGCCAAACCCCGTGGCGCCAACTTCGTCCTGCGGAAAAATGCCCAAAAAGCGGGTGGGCTGTAGCCTTGGGGCGTGGGGCCGGCGCACTTCGTCCGCCGGACTCGGAATGGGCCGAGACTTTTCCCACCCCCTCCACACGACAAAAATAGGCCGCGGGCACAGCCGCGCCCAAAAAAGAGCAGCCGAACCCCTTGGCGCCAAGTTCGTCCTGCGGAAAAATGCCCAAAAAAGGGGTGGCCTATAGCCTTGGGGCGTGGGGCTGGCGAACTTCGTCCGTCGGACTCGGAATGGGCCGAGACTTTTCCCACCTCCTCCCCGAAACAAAAATAGGCTGCGGGCACCGCCGCGCCCAAAAAAGAGCAGGCGAACCCCTTGGCGCCAAGTTCGTCCTGTGGAAAAATCCCCAAAAAAAGTGTGGGCTATAGCCTTGGGACGTGGGGCGGGCGAACTTCGTACGCCTTCCTCGGAATGGGCCGAGAATTTGCCCACCCCCTCCCCGCGACAAAAATAGGCCGCGGGCACAGCCGTTCCCAAAAAAGAGCAGCCGAACCCCTTGGCGCCAAGTTCGTCCTGCGGAAAAAAGGCCAAAAGGGGGTGGGCTATAGCCTTGGGGCGTGGGGCTCGCGAATTTCGCCCGCCGGACTTGGAATTGGCCAAAACTTTGCCCACCCCCTCCCCGCGACAAAAATAGGCCGCGGGCACAGCTGCGCCAAAAAAAGAGCAGCCGAACCCCTTGGCGTCAAGTTCGTCCTGCAGAAAAATGCCCAAAAAGGGGGTGGGCTATAGCCTTGTGGCGTGGGGCGGGCGAACTTCATCCGCCGGCCTCGGAATGGGCCCAGACATTCCCCACCCCGCGACAAAAATAGGCCGCGGGCACAGCCGCACCCAAAAAAGAGCAGCCAAACCCCTTGGCGCCAAGTTCGTCCTGCGGAGAAATGCCCAAAAAAGGGGTGGGCTGTAGCCTTGGGGCGTGGGGCTGGCGAACATCGTCCGCCGGACTCGGAATGGGCCGAGACTTTCCGCACCCCCTCCCCATGACAAAAATAGGCCGCGGGCACAGCCGTGCCCAAAAAAGAGCAGCCGAACCCCTTGGCGCCAAGTTCGTCCTGCGGAAAAAAGCCCAAAAAGGGGGTGGGCTATAGCCTTGGGGCGTGGGGCTCGCGAATTTCGCCCGCCGGACTTGGAATAGGCCAAGACTTTGCCCACCCCCTCCCCGCGACAAAAATAGGCCGCGGGCACAGCTGCGCCGAAAAAAGAGCAGCCGAACCCCTTGGCGTCAAGTTCGTCCTGCAGAAAAATGCCCAAAAAGGGGGTGGGCTATAGCCTTGTGGCGTGGGGCGGGCGAACTTCATCCGCCGGACTCGGAATGGGCCCAGACTTTCCCCACCCCGCGACAAAAATAGGCCGCGGGCACAGCCGCACCCAAAAAAGAGCAGCCAAACCCCTTGGCGCCAAGTTCGTCCTGCGGAGAAATGCCCAAAAAAGGGGTGGGCTGTAGCCTTGGGGCGTGGGGCTGGCGAACATCGTCCGCCGGACTCGGAATGGGCCGAGACTTTCCGCACCCCCTCCCCATGACAAAAATAGGCCGCGGGCACAGCCGTGCCCAAAAAAGAGCAGCCGAACCCCTTGGCGCCAAGTTCGTCCTGCGGAAAAAAGCCCAAAAAGGGAGTGGGCTATAGCCTTCGGGCGTGGGGCTCGCGAATTTCGCCCGCCGGACTTGGAATGGGCCAAGACTTTGCCCACCCCCTCCCCGCGACAAAAATAGGCCGCGGGCACAGCTGCGCCGAAAAAAGAGCAGCCGAACCCCTTGGCGTCAAGTTCGTCCTGCAGAAAAATGCCCAAAAAGGGGGTGGGCTATAGCCTTGTGGCGTGGGGCGGGCGAACTTCATCCGCCGGACTCGGAACGGGCCGAGACTTTTCCCACCCCCTCCCCGCGACAAAAATAGGCCGCGGGCACAGCCGCGCCCAAAAAAGAGCAGCCGAACCCCTTGGCGCCATGTTCGTCCTGCGGAAAAATGCCCAAAAAAGGGGTGGCCTATAGCCTTGGGGCGTGGGGCTGGCGAACTTCGTCCGTCGGACTCGGAATGGGCCGAGACTTTTCCCACCCCCTCCCCATTAAAAAAATAGGCCGTGGGCACAGCCGCGCCCAAAAAAGAGCAGCCGAACCCCTTGGCGCCGAGTTCGTCCTGCGGAAAAATGCCCAAAAAAGGGGTGTGCTATAGCCTTGGGGCGTGGGGCTGCCGAAGTTCGTCCGCCGGCCTCAGAACGGTCCGAGACTTTTCCCACCCCCTCCCCGAAACAAAAATAGGCCGCAGGTACAGCCGCGCCCAAAAAAGAGCAGCCGAACCCCTTGGCGCCAAGTACGTCCTGCGGAAAAATACCCAAAAAAGAGGTGGGCTATAGCCTTGGGGCTTGGGGCTGGCGAACTTCGTCCGCCGGACTCGGAATGGGCCGAGACTTTCCCCACCCCCTCCCCGTGACAAAAATAGGCCACGGGCACAGCCATGCCCAAAAAAGAGCAGCCTAACCCCTAGGCGCCAAGTTCGTCCTGCGGAAAAAAGCCCAAAAAGGGGGTGGGCTATAGCCTTGGGGCGTGGGGCGGGCGAAGTTCGTCCGCCGGACTTGGAATGGGCCGAGACATTTCCCACCCCCTCCCCACGACAAAAATAGGCCGTGGGCACAGCCGCGCCCAAAAAAGAGCAGCCGAACCCCTTGGCGCCGAGTTCGTCCAGCGGAAAAATGCCCAAAAAAGGGGTGTGCTATAGCCTTGGGGTGTGGGGCTGCCGAAGTTCGTCCGCCGGCCTCAGAACGGTCCGAGACTTTTCCCACCCCCTCCCCGAAACAAAAATAGGCCGCAGGTACAGCCGCGCCCAAAAAAGAGCAGCCGAACCCCTTGGCGCCAAGTACGTCCTGCGGAAAAATACCCAAAAAAGAGGTGGGCTATAGCCTTGGGGCTTGGGGCTGGCGAACTTCGTCCGCCGGACTCGGAATGGGCCGAGACTTTCCCCACCCCCTCCCCCCAACAAAAATCGGCGGCGGGCACAGCCGCCCCAAAAAATAGCAGTCGATCCCCTTGGCGCGAAGTTCGTCCTGCGGAAAAATGCCCAAAAAAGGGGTGGGCTATAGCCTTGGCGCGTGGGGCTGGCGAACTTCGTCCGCCGGACTCGGAAAGGGCCGAGACATTCCCCACCCCCTCCCCGCGACAAAAATAGGCCGCGGGTGCAGCCGTGCCCAAAAAAGAGCAGCCGAACATCTTGGCGCCAAGTCAGTCCTGGGGAAAAATGTCCAAAAAAGGGGTGGGCTATAGCCTTGGGGTGTGGGGCTGGCGAACTTCGTCCGCCATCCCCGGAATCGGCCGAGACTTTGCGCACCCCCTCCCCGCAACAATAATAGGCCGCGGGCACAGCCGCACCCAAAAAAGAGCAGCCGAACACCTTGGCACCAAGTCCGTCCTGGGGAAAAAAGTCCAAAAAAGGGGTGTGCTATAGCCTTTGCGCGTGGGGCCGGCGAACTTCGTCCGCCATCCCCGGAATCGGCCGATACTTTGCCCACCCCCTCTCTGCAACAATAATAGGCCGCGGGCACAGCCGCGCCCAAAAAAGAGCAGCCGAACCCCATTGCGCCAAGTTCGTCCTGCGGAAAAATGCCCAAAAAAGGGGTGTGCTATAGCCTTGGGGCGTGGGGCTGCCGAAGTTCATACGCCGGACTCGGAATGGGCCGAGACTTTTCCCACCCCCTCTTGCGACAAAAATACGCTGCGGGCCCAGCCGCGCCCAAAAAAGAGCAGGCGAACCCCTTGGCGCCAAGTTCGTCCTGCAGAAAAATCCCCAAAAAAAGGGTGGGCTATAGCCTTGGGGCGTGGGGCTGGCGAACTTCGTCCACCTTCCTCGGAATGGGCCGAGAATTTGCCCACCCCCTCCGCGCGACAAAAATAGGCCGCGGGCACAGCCGCGCCCAAAAAAGAACAGCCGAACCCCGAGGCGCCAAGTTCGTCCTGCGGAAAAATACCCAAAAATGGGGTGTGCTACAGCCTTGCGGCGTGGGGCCGGCAAAGTTGATCCGCCTTCCTTGGAATGGGCCGAGACTTTGTCCACCCACTCTCCACACCAAAAATAGGCCACGGGCACAGCCGCGCCCAAAAAGGGGGTGGGCTATAGCCTTGGGGTGTGGGGCTGGCGAACTTCGTCCGCCGGACTCGGAATGGGCCGAGACATTGCCAATCCCCTCCGCGCGACAAAAATGGGCCGCGGGCACAGCCGCGCCCAAAAAAGAGCAACCGAACCTCTTAGCGCCAAGTTCGTCCTGCGGAAAAATGCCCAAAAAGGGGGTGGGCTATAGCCTTGGGGCGTGGGGCAGGCAAACTTCGTGCACCTTGCTCGGAAGGGGCCGAGACATTTTCCACCCCCTCCCTGTGACAAAAATAGGCCGCGGGCACCGCCGCGCCCAAAAAAGAGCAGCCGAACCCCTTGGTGCCAAGTTCGTCCTGCGAAAAAATGCCCAAAAATGGGGTGTGTTATAGCCTTTGGGCGTGGGGCCGGCAAAGTTCATCCGCCTTCCTCGGAATGGGCCGAGACTTTGCCCACCCCCTCCCTGCACTAAAAATAAGCTGCGGGCACAACCGCGCCCAAAAAAGAGCAGCCGAACCCCTTGGCGCCAGGTTCATCCTGCGGAAAAATGCCCAAAAAGGGGGTGGGCTATAGCCTTGGGGCGTGGGGCTGGCGAACTTCATCCGCCGGACTCGGAATGGGCCGAGAGTTTGCCCACCCCCTCCCCACGACAAAAATAGGCCGAGGGCACAGCCGCGTCCAAAAAAGAGCAGTCAAACCCCTTGGCGCCAAGTTCGTCCTGCGGAATGCCCAAAAAAGGGGTGTGCTATAGCCTTTGCGCGTGGGGCCGGCGAACTTCGTCCGCCATCCCCGGAATCGGCCGATACTTTGCCCACCCCCTCCCTGTGACAAAAATAGGCCGCGGTATTAGCCACGCCCAAAAAAGAGCGGCCGAACCCCTTAACGCCAAGTTGGTCCAGCGGAAAAATGCCCAAAAAAGTGGTGGGCTATAGCCTTGGGGCGTGGGGCTGGCCCACTTCATCCGCCGGACTCGGAATGGGCCGAGACTTTTCCCACCCCCTCGTTGCGACAAACATTGGCCGCGGGCACAGCCGTGCCCTAAAAAGAGCAGCCGAACCCCTTGGCGCCAAGTTCGTCCTGCGGAAAAATGCCCAAAAAAGGGGTGGGCTATAGCCTTGGGGCGTGGGGCTGGCGAAGTTCGTCCGCCGAACTCGGAATGGGCCGAGACTTTGTCCAACCCCTCCCCGCTACAAAAATAGGACGCGGGCACAGCCGCGCCCAAAAAAGAGCAGCCGAACCCCTTGGTGCTAAGTTCGTCCTGCGGAAAAATGCGCAAAAAAGGGGTGTGCCATAGCCTTTGGGCGTGGGGCCGGCAAAGTTCGTCAGCCGGACTCGGAATGGGCCGAGACTTTGGCAACCCCCTCCCCGCGCCAAAAATAGGCCGCCGGTGCAGCCGCGCCTAAAAAAGAGCAGCCGAACCCCTCGGCACCAAGGTCGTCCTGCGGAAAAATGCCCAAAAAAGGGGTGTGCTATAGCCTTGGGGCGCGGGGTCGGCAAAGTTCGTCCGCCGGACTCGGAATGGGCCGAGCCTTTTCCCACCCCCTCACCGCGACAAAAATAGGCCGCGGGTACAGCCGTGCCCAAAAAAGAACAGCCGAACACCTTGGCGCCAAGTCCGTCCTGCGGAAAAATGCCCAAAAATGGGGTGGGCTATAGCCTTGGGGCGTGGGGCTGGCGAACTTCATCCGCCGGACTCGGAATGCACCGAGAGTTTGCCCACCCCCTCCCCACGACAAAAATAGGCCGAGGGCACAGCCGCGTCCAAAAAAGAGCAGCCAAACACCTTGGCGCCAAGTTCGTCCTGCGGAAAAATGCGCAACCCAGGGGTGTGCTATAGCCTTTGGGCATGGGGCCAGCAAAGTTCGTCCGCCGGACTCGGAATGGGCCGAGACTTTTCCCACCCCTTCCTGCGACAAAAATAGGCCACGGTCGCAGCCGCGCCCAAAAAAGAGCAGCCGAACCCCTTGGCGCCAAGTTCTTCCTCGGAAAAAATGCCCAAAAGAGCGGTGTGCTATAGCCTTGGGGCGTGGGGCTGGCGAACTTCGTCCGCCGGACTCGGAATGGGCCGAGACTTTGGCCACCCCCTCCTCACGACAAAAATAGGCCGCGGGCACAGCCGTGCCCAAAAACGAGCAGCCGAACCCCTTGGCGCCAAGTTCATCCTGCGGAAATATGCCCAAAAAAGGGGTGGGCTATAGCCTTGGGTCGTGGGGATGGCGAACTTCGTCCGCCTGACTCGGAATGGGCGGAGACTTTGTCCACCCCCTCGCCGTGACAAAAATAGGCCGCGGGCACAGCCGCGCCCAAAAAAGAGCAGCCGAACCCCTTGGCGCTAAGTTCGTCCTGCGGAAAAATGCGCAAAAAAGGGGTGTGCCATAGCCTTTGGGCGTGGGGCCGGCAAAGTTCGTCCGCCGGACTCGGAATGGGCCGAGACTTTGGTAACCCCCTCCCCGTGCCAAAAATAGGCCGCGGGTGCAGCCGCGCCTAAAAAATAGCAGCCGAACCCCTTGGCCCCAAGTTCGTCCAGCGGAAAAATGCCCAAAAAAGGGGTGGGCTATAGCCTTGGGGTGTGGGGCTGGCCCACTTCGTCCGCCGGACTCGGAATGGTCCGAGACTTTTCCCACCCGCTCACCGCGACAAAAATAGGCCGCGGGCACAGCCGCGCCCAAAAACAAGCAGCCGAACCCCATGGCGCCAAGTTCGTCCGGGGGAAAAATGACCAAAAAAGGGGTGTGCTATAGCCTCTGGGGCGTGGGGCCGGCGAACTTCGTCCGCCGGACTCGGGCTGGGCCGAGCCTATGCCCACCCCCTCCCGGCGACAAAAATTGTCCGCGGGCACAGCCGCGCCCAAAAAAGAGCAGCCGAACCCCTTGGCGCCAAAGTTTGTCCTGCGGAAAAATGCCCAAAAAGGGGGTGTGGTATAGCCTTTGGGCGTGGGGACGGCAAAGTTCATCCGCCTTCCTCGGAATGGGTCGAGACTTTGCCCACCCCCACCCCCTATCAAGAGTAGGCCACGGGCACAGCCGCGCCCAAAAAAGAGCCGCCGAACCCCTTGGCGCCAAGTTTGTCCTGCGGAAAAATGCGAAAAAGGGGTGTGCTATAAGCCTTGGGGCGCGGGGGTCGGCAAAGTTCGTCCGCCGGACTCAGAATGGGCCGAGACTTTGCCCACCGCCTCCCCACGACAAAAATAGGCCGCGGGCACAGCCCTACCCAAAAAAGAGCAGCCGAACCCCTTAGCGCCAAGTTCGTCCTGCGGAAAAATGCCCAAAAAAGGGGGGTGTGCTATAGCCTTGGGGCGTGGGGCCGGCAAAGTTCATCTGCCTACCTCTGAATGGGCCGAGACTTTGGCCACCCCCTCCCCGCGCCAAAAATAGGCCGTGGACACAGCTGCGCCCGAAAAAGAGCAGCCGAACCCCTTGGCGCCAAGTTTGTCCTGCGGAAAAATGCCCAAAAAAGTGGTGGGCTATAGCCTTGGGGCGTGGAACTGGCGCACTTCGTCCACTGGACTCGGAATGGGCCGAGACTTTGGCCACCCCCTCCCCGCAACAAAAATAGGCCACGGGCACAGCCGCGCCGAAAAAAGAGCAGCCGAACGCCTTGGCGCCAAGTTCGTCCTGTGGAAAAATGCCAAAAAAAGGGGTGTGCTATTGCCTTTGGGCGTGGGGCCGGCAAAGTTCATCCGCCTTCCTCAGATTGGGCCGAGACTTTGGTCACCCCCTCCCCACGACAAAAATAGTCCGCGGCACAGCCGCGCCCAAAAACGATCAGCCGAACCCCTTGGCGCCAAGTTCGTTCTGCGAAAAAATGCCCAAAAGGGTGGTGGGCTATAGCCTTGGGGGCGTGGGGCTGGCGCACTTCGTCCGCCGGACTCGGACTGGGCCGAGAATTTGCCCACCCCCTCCCTGCGACAAAAATAGGCCGCGGGCACAGCCGCGCCCAAAAAAGAGCAGCCGAACCCCATGGCGCCAAGTTCGTCCTGGGGAAAAATGCCCAAAAAGGGGGGTGTGGTATAGCCTTTGGGCGTGGGGACGGCAAAGTTCATCCGCCTTCCTCGGAATGGGTCGAGACTTTGCCCACCCCCACCCCCTGACAAGAATAGGCCACGGGCACAGCCCGCGCCCAAAAAAGAGCCGCCGAACCCCTTGGCGCCAAGTTTGTCCTGCGGAAAAATGCCCAAAAGGGGGGTGGGCTATAGCCTTAGGGCGTGGGGGCTGGCGAACTCGTCCGCCGGACTCGGAATGGGCCGAGACTTTTCCCACCCCTCCCCGCGACAAAAATAGTCCGTGGCACACCCGCGCCCAAAAAAGATCAGCCGAACCCCTTGGCGCCAAGTTCGTTCTGCGAAAAAATGACCAAAAAAGGGGGTGTGCTATAGCCTTGGGGCGTGGGGCCGGCGAACTTCGTCCGCCGGACTCGGGCTGGGCCGAGCCTATGCCCACCCCCTCCCGGCGACAAAAATTGGCCGCGGGCACAGCCGCGCCCAAAAAAGAGCAGCCGAACCCCTTGGCGCCAAGTTCGTCCTGGGGAAAAATGCCCAAAAAGGGGGTGTGGTATAGCCTTTGGGCGTGGGGGACGGCAAAGTTAATCCGCCTTGCTCGGAATGGGTCGAGACTTTGCCCACCCCCACCCCCTGACAAGAATAGGCCACGGGCACAGCCGCGCCCAAAAAAGAGCCGCCGAACCCCTTGGCGCCAAGTTTTGTCCTGCGGAAAAATGCCCAAAAGGGGGGTGGGCTATAGCCTTAGGGCGTGGGGCTGGTGAACTCGTCCGCCGGACTCGGAATGGACCGAGACTTTTCCCACCCCCTCCCCACGATAAAAATAGGCCGCGGGCTCGGCCGCCCCCAAAAAAGAGCAGCCGAACCCCTTGGCGCCAAGTTCGTTCTGCGAAAAAATGACCAAAAAAGGGGTGTGCTATAGCCTTGGGGCGTGGGGCCGGCGAACTTCGTCCGCCGGACTCGGGCTGGGCCGAGCCTATGCCCACCCGCTCCCAGCGACAAAAATTGGCCGCGGGCACAGCCGCGCCCAAAAAAGAGCAGCCGAACCCCTTGGCGCCAAGTTCGTCCTAGGGAAAAATGCCCAAAAAGGGGGTGTGGTATAGCCTTTGGGCGTGGGGACGGCAAAGTTCATCCGCCTTCCTCGGAATGGGTCGAGACTTTGCCCACCCCCACCCCCTGACAAGAATAGGCCACGGGCACAGCCGCGCCCAAAAAAGAGCCGCCGAACCCCTTGGCGCCAAGTTTGTCCTGCGGAAAAATGCCCAAAAGGGGGGTGGGCTATAGCCTTAGGGCGTGGGGCTGGCGAACTCATCCGCCGGACTCGGAATGGACCGAGACTTTTCCCACCCCCTCCCCGCGACAAAAATAGGCCGCGGGCTCGGCCGACCCCAAAAAAGAGCAGCCGAACCCCTTGGCGCCAAGTTCGTCCAGCGGAAAAATGCCCAAAAATGGGGTGTGCTATAGCCTTTGGGCGTGGGGCCGGCAAAGTTCATCCCCCTTCCTCAGAATGGGCCGAGACTTTGGCCACCCCCTCCCCCACGCCAAAAATAGGCCGCGGGCTCAGCCGCGCCCAAAAAAGAGCAGCCGAACCGCTTGGCGCCAAGTTCGTCCTGCGGAAAAATGCCCAAAAAAGGGGGTGGGCTATAGCCTTGGTATGTTGGGCGGGGCAAACTACGTCCGCCGGACTCGGAATGGGCCGAGACTTCGTACACCCCCTCCACGCGACAAAAATAAGCCGCGGGCACAGCCGCGCCCAAAACAGAGCAGCCGAACCCCATGGTGCCAAGTTCGTCCTGCGGAAAAACGCCCAAAAAGGGGGTGGGCTATAGCCTTGGGGGCGTGGGGCGGGCGCCCTTCGTCCGCCGGGCTCGGAATGGGCCGAGACTTTGCCCACCTCCTCCCCGCGACAAAAATAGGCCGCGTG